>CM062804.1:100929580-102204580 GCA_031772625.1 Pinus tabuliformis
TGATATCTTGGTTGGGTTCATGGTGCATCTATAATGGATAGAGGGTTGGCATGCCTGTCAACTAGAAGTGTGCTTTGCACTACTTAAGGCCAGAATGCTAGCAGTGGGCGTAGGTCGCATGTCCAAGGAGCAAGGAGGGTTAAAAATACTCTCTAGAAGTGCGCTATGCGCTCCTGAGGAGAGAGAAACCTTGTGATGGGCACATGTCGCAGGTCCAAGGAGCAAGGGTTTGATGGATTATAGCCTAGGAGAGCACAATGTGCCAATCCTTAGACTGAAGGGTTTAGAGATGGTGCAGGTCGTGATGACAAGGGTTTAGTAAAAAATCGATTGTGTTGGATGAAAGAAAGCAAGAGGAAACATAGGAAGTGACTTGGAATGCACACACAAATATATCACAATCATATGACAAGAATACCAACAATCCAAGAATGCGAAGAGACACTAAAAATAAACATTCAATAACTGAAGTGACACATTTAAGAGCGCAATTACAAAGTGCGATGGATGAGGAATTTAGTAGAAAGATAACACACTTGTGACCAAGAGTGAGAGGCAAGCCTTGTGCTTCAAAAGTGCAGAGAGCCTTGATGGATGAAATAAGTGTGGAATGAGCTTAAAACTGAGCTCTTTATATAGGAAGAGCCACACATATGTGCAGGTCGAGGTTTGAAAGTTTGCCTATCGCATGTCGCAAGATCAGGAGATAAGGGTGTGATGACTGCCACTAGAGAGTGCAATATTGCTACATCAAGGAAGTGATCTAGCTTGTGTTTAAAAGGCTTGCTCTGCATGTTTCTAGAAGGTGTGATAGGATTTCTCCTAGAAAGTACACTAGGGCTATTTTTGGAGGGTGTGCTATGAAGGAAATTGATCTAGGTTGGTGGAGGCAAGATGGATTGCAACTTAGTTTTTCTAGGAGGCAACTTGAAAACTTAGGAAAACATGACCAAGCATGAATATTATGACTTGAAACAAAACATAAAATGATCATTAGGGCGCTCCAAAATTTAAATGAAGGAAAAATTTTGGAGGGTGTTGTAGCAACTACAACACTTGGCGATTCACTGGAAGAACCTCAACTTCTTTGTTTAGGTCTAACTTTATGTATGAATTATAGCCTTTGGGAAGTATTGCCTCATCCTATAGATCACCCTAGATTCCTTACTTAGCCCAATTGTAGATGTAGTCTCTCATATTCCTCTTGTTGGCTTAACACACTTCATAAAACTAGTCAAGCTTCAACCGTTTCGATTAGGGAGAAGCATCATATGAGTTTCACGAGTTTAAAATGTTAAGAGTTTTAGTGCCATATCTGGTGTTGCTCCATTGTCAACAGGCCTATTCAATACCACGACGAAGTTGCTTTCTTGCCCTTTCTGCGTCATAAGCCTTTCTCTTCTTTCACCCTTTATTTATTTTATCATATTATGCACATTGGAATTTTATGGGCATTTATTTCGAAAAGGCTTAAGAGGGATCCCAGCTTATTTTACAAGCAATAAAGGTTATTCCTTGTTTTACAGAGACTCTTATATATACCTCTGAAATTAGTTTTCTCACTTAAGTTTTCTCCTTTCCCTTCTCTACTTGACTGGGTTGAAATGTTAGGAAATAAACAATACAAATACCGAGTTAGGGAACGAAGATCCTATAATGGATATGAGCATCATAGACCTGCTAAAATATTTTGTTTGGAATGAGTCGTATTTTCCATCCACACATCATCGACCTTTGAAGATACATGGGCCCAAAAAAAGAAGGAAATAAAAAACTAGCTAAGCACTATTTTTCGTCACAGTGCCATTTTAAACTTTCGGCATGTTATCTTAGAGACAAACAAGACACTTCTCACACAAGATCTTATTTATGTACAACGATCAAGAAAACATATGCAAGGTGTTGAAAAGTGTGCAACAAGAAATGCTAAATTTAGAATGTCCTAAAAATAGCATGTCTAAAAATAGCAATTTGGCTAGTGAGGTCATTGGCCACATTGGGTGAGAGGTGAAACTGCTAAAAATAGAAAGTTCTAAAAGTAGCATTTCTGGGTCCCTTCCTATTTATAGAAGTCCCTAGTCTATTTATAGGAAGTAAAATTAATTTTGGTCTTCACAATAGTTGGAAATATTAATTAATTAATTCAGTTGAGTTAATTAGTTAAGGAAATTAGAATTTGAAGACTTTGTGAGCATGCACATGAGTTATCCCACTGATTGAGGAATTTAACCTTAATTTCCTCCACTGATTGAGGGAATAAGTATGAGTTCTATAATGAGAGAACCAATTGACTTAGTTCTAACTAGTCAAGTCCAATTAGATTATTTTAACAAGTTGTTAAAATAATAAAATATAATTTGTTAATGCTTGCATGCATGTGACAACTATTATTTTAGATAACTGAGAATTCACTCATGGATAACTGTTGCATGTCAGTTCTGTTAGAGACCCAATTGAGATCAGATGTGGGACAGTGTACTATCAAATGCTTGACTATTTCTAGTAAGTAGTTTTTGCATGGTTGAGGAACTAGTGTCCTCAAGGATTGCGTAGTTGGACCATTGGTTAACTTGGTATGTTTGGAATTAATTTCATATGCTTTTGCTATTATTTCCTAAGCAAACTATGCAAGGAAATAGGGATTGGACCATAGGTAAAGCCTTTATATACAGGGCTTGGTTGGTTCATGAGATATATCTTCATATCTTCATAGTTCATTGAGAACTAGATAGCTTGAGAGCTAATTCTTTTGTATTGTGAAGAGGATTTCCACTTGATTGATAATACATGGTTGGGGTTTTATGCTGGTGCTTTCCCCTGGATATATCTTGTGTTATGTGTGATTATTTCTCTTGATCAATTATGCATGTTTCTACTTGATGTTGCTCATGAATTCGATTATGATTCCGCTTAATGTTTTGTAGAAGTAGAACAAGTATTATGCTTTAGGACATTGCATATATCAGTTTGTTCTACAGGTGAAATTTCTACATGGTATCAGAGCATAGGTGATCAAGCAAGAACAATATACTAGCAGGAGAAATTCAAAGTTTATTATTCGGGATATAGATCTCAAGTTCTTATCACATCTATTTCATCGATGGAGTTCTATGGTTTGAGGCTTGAGTATGCCCTTGATGGCAGCTCATACTATATAGCTTGGAAGGATCGCATGGAGGGAAATTCCTAAGCCTACTGACAAGACTGAGCAGGTGGAATGGAGGAAGTGTGTGGATAGAGATAGGAGAATTCTCTTGGAGGGAGTGCGAGATCACATTGTCTCAAGCCTCCATGGGAAGGAGACTCCGCATGCAATGTGGAAAACATTGAAAGATTTATATTAGAATAACAATGATAAGAGGAAGCTGGCACTGAAGGACAAGCTTTGAAAGATCAAGTGTGAAAGGGATGAGACGATCTCTACGTATCTGACCAAGCTCATCACATGCAGGGATGAGCTTGCAAGTGTAGGGGTCGTGACATCAAATGAGGATGGTGAGTCTAGCACTCCTTGGCCTTCCTAAGAGCTGGCATAGCTACCAAGACTCAGTGAATGGAAGGGAGAAACTACCAGATTAGGAACGACTATGGTCGGATTTGATGCAGGAGGAGATCAGACGGAGCACCAGAGACAATTCTTCATCCATGCATGATGAGGAGAACTGTGCCTTAGTGAGTAAGGCAAAGAAGGGGAAGGAGAATGTTTCTCTTTTCGAATCCAGTTCTTCCAATGATGGGAAGAAGGTTGACAAATAAAAAGTGTGATGCTTCCGTTGTCATGAGGTGGGCCATTATGCTGCAAATTGTCCACGGAGGAAATCCAAGAAGGGATCCGGGGAAGGATCTAAAGGTGAGGCACTTGCTTCACAGTTTGAGTTGGATTTCACAAACTTCGCATGCATGGTTTCATCCACGGTGGGAAGTGGTTGGTTTCTTGATAGTGGAGCTTCTTTCCACATGACCAGCGACAAGAGTTTGTTCAGTACTTTGGAGGAGAAAGATCTCCAGATACTCATAGCGATGGGCAATGATGAGAAGTATAGTGTCTCATGTGTAGGCACAGTTATTTTTCAGAGGGAGCATGGAGCTCGCCTTACCTTGACCAATGTCAAGTATGTACCAGGACTGAAGAGAAAATTGGTGTCGATCGCGATGCTGGAAGATAGAGGCTATGATGTAGTCTTCAGTAAGGGAAAGGTTTTCCTTAGACACATCATCACTAGACAGGTGAAGCAGATTGGTTCATGGGTCAAGAACCTGTATGCTCTTGAGGTTCAAGATGCATGCAAAGCCTTGAGCAGCAAGGCAACTGATGGAGACTTGGTGATTGAGAGGGAGGTTATATTACCTCTCAACATGTAGAGCCAGAAGAAGTCTCAGACGATTGTGGAGGAGCCATGATTGGTGCAGCAGCTTCAGGAGGTTGTGGAGCAGCCACAACAGGGGAAGCTGAGTGGAGATCGAGTAGAGACATCTACTCATGCAAAGACCTCCAGTAGGGGGAAACTTCAAGCCAAGTGGGTTGAGGTATCACATGCAGCCATACCTCCAGGTAGGAGGTCGGGCGATATAGAGTGATTGTCCCAAGGAGGAGGGGCAGGATCCTTGAGGTACCCAACCTCTTGGATGAGACCTTGCTACGGGAGCCCTGATGTGGAGTAGCAGGAACTGACTGATTGGGTAGAGACAGATGCAGATGGAGCGGCAGAGAGAGCGACAATGCAGGGAATCCCAGGACAGTGCATAGCTAGCAGGCTGTAGCAATGTGAGAGGCACAAGTGTTTTGCACAGTGCTAGGTGGCACAGAGAGGTGTGCAATGGTGCGAGATGCATGGAGATGTTGTAGTAGCGCAGATGTCAGAGAGGGAGCACTTGTCAGCAGCAAGTAGAGCTTCAGCATCAGAGTATGTTCCTAACCCAACAGAGTGGTCAGTTAGGAGTGTTTTCTGTTCCAAGTGTTGTTGGAGCAAGTGGACCGGATAGATGTGTTGCATGTAGAACATTCCAGAGTTACAGGATCAGGTTCGAGAGGAAGCCTTTCTTGTTGAGAGGGAGTGTTGAAAAGTGTGCAACAAGAAATGATAAATTTAGAATGTGCTAAAAATAGACCTGCTAAAAATAGCATGTCTAAAAGTAGCAGTTTGGCCAGTGAGGTCATTGGCCACATTGGGTGAGAGGTGAAACTGCAAAAAATAGAAAGTTCTAAAAATAACATTTCTGGGTCCCTTCCTATTTATAGCAATTCGTAGTCTATCTATAGGAAGTAAAATTAATTTTGGTCTTAACAGCAGTTGGAAATATTAATTAATTAATTCAGTTGAGTTAATTAGTTAAGGAAATTCGAATTTGAAGTTTTTGTGAGCATGCACATGAGTTATCCCACTGATTGAGGAATTTATCCTTAATTTCCTCCACTGATTGAGGGAATAAGTATGAGTTCTATAATGAGAGAATCAGTTGACTTAGTTCTAACTAGTCAAGTCCAGTTAGATTATTTTAACAAGTTGTTAAAATAATAAAATATAGTTTGTTAATGCTTGCATGCATGTGACAACTATTATTTTAGATAACTGAGAATTCACTCATGGATAACTGTTGCATGTCAGTTCTGTCAGAGACCCAGTTGAGATCAGATGTGGGACAGTGTACTATCAGATGCTTGACTATTTCTAGTAAGTAGTTTTTGCATGGTTGAGGAACTAGTGTCCTCAAGGATTGCGTAGTTGGACCATTGGTTAACTTGGTATGTTTGGAATTAATTGCATATGCTTTTACTATTATTTCCTAAGCAAACTACGAAAGGAAATAGGGATTGGACCATAGGTAAAGCCTTTATATACAGGGTGTTAGTGTCAGTCTTTCCAGCCTTCCTCCAGTGATCAAACGTGCTCTTACAAAGTGATTTTGAAGTGTCAAGGTCAAATTTTGTCATTTCAGTGAGTCTTCAAGCAAAATTTGGTCACTAGGCATTAGGTCTAGGGTTTGCTTTAACTCCTTCTAAAGTTGTCCAAATGTCGGTCCATGTCATTATTCAGCTGAGTCTATCATCATTCATAGGGTTGTCATTATCATCTCAGTGTCTAATGAGTCATTGTACACCTTGTTCATGCTTCAGTTGTGCTTTGGCAAGGTCATTTCCCTCTCCTAGGGTTTTGAAAGCCAATTTCTCTTGGACGGTCAAGTCATCGGCAAAACTTGTATCCAGATGTTCATACACCTTCCCCTATCCTTAAAATACCCTATCAAATGCTTCCCATCCCTTAGATCCCCCAAATTCCTCATTTTTGCACAAACCCTAGTTTCTAGCTACAACCTGGCAATTTTCTAGGTTTGGCCTGTGTTTTGCCCTTTTGGACCCCTTCCCCTTGCTCAATCTTTGAGATTCCAGTTTCCCCTGCTTCCTAACATCCCTCCCTACTTCCAAAAATTTCCCCAAGAATTTAGAAGCCCCTTATCCCCTTCATTTCGCTTCATTTCGACCAAAACCCTTGTTCCACACATCGGGATAAGTTTCACTAAAATGATGTTTCTGAGCAATCAAAGATGAATTTTGCAAAACTGAGAGAGGTTTTTGTTCAAAACATGCCAAGGAAGAAAAACCTCCTTCACTTTTTACACAGGTGTCATGGTTTGAGAAAAATGTCAAGAATACCGTTGCCTCAGGAGAATCAAAGGCACCTCTGAAGTGACCTTGGGAAAATCAAGTTTTCTCCTAGCTTGGTTGGCCAAATGACTTTCTTGATGGGTAAAATGATAACTAGACACAAAGAGATTTCCAATGAGCTATCATGAGCTCAATTTGGGGTTGAGGAAGGCATTCAAAAGTTGACTGCAACAACATTCTTCCTTGAGGCAGCCTCATTTGGCACATTTTGACAAATCTTGGGAGATTTTATTTTTGACAGGGCAAATGAAGTCAAAATTGAAAAATTCTAGTTGGTTTGGAAAGTAGACTCAAATACCTTTCCAACGAGCTATCCTGTGCCCGATTCCGACACCGGGAAGGCCTCCAAAAGCCTCCTGAAAAAGCGCAACCCGTTGAGCCTGGCGCGCGACCCGTCAGAGGCGCGCGACCCATCAGGCTGCCTTTTCCAGTGCAAAATTTACACAGGTGCGACCCGTCAGTGGCGCGCGACCCGTTGGGTGAGGCGTGTGACCCGTCAGCGCCATCCTTACAAAACCGCCTGCAAATTCATCTAAGGAGCCAACAAATTGCTAAATTGCCTGAGGTAGGCCCTCCAAACTTATAAATTGCTGCTTTTTATGAATAAAGACACCATGAATTCATTTTTAAAGATCTCCATGTGCAAGAGAAAAGCTCCTTGTTGCTGTAGTTTGAACTTGTAAAAATGCTTAGGGTTTTATGCTGTTTGAAAGGTATTCCCCTTGTAATCATTTTCCCCATTTCCCATGTCATTTTCCTTGTCTTTCTATATAAATTTCCCTTTTAAATTTGTAAAGAAAAATCCAAACCCTACCCCTCTTCCCTAACAAGTAAAAATCAAGCCCTAATCCTACCCCTCATTATGCCCATGTAAACAAATGTATATAATGATGCATATGCAATGATTTTGCAATGTTTTTTCCCTAAAATCCCTGTTTTATGTATTTATTCCCTTTTTCCCTTTAAAATTATCCCTCCCCTAACATTCCCCTCATGCTCCTTGTCCCCTTGAAACAGCATATAGCTCAGCATTTTGCAAGGCAGAAACAGCAGTACATTTTGTCCACTTTGCTCCTTAAACAATGTCAGAAACCGAAACTTATGAGCAGAGTGATGACCAGTCATCAGCTTCAGAGATTGAGATACAGAGGAGGCCTCATAAGGGTGGAAAGGGCGGTCATCATAAGCGAGAGGAGCCCACCTCTTTGACAGATTTACAGGCTTGTCCTATGACAGTCTCATGTTTCCAGTACATGTCTTGCTATGAGTTTTGCGAGAGGATCTCTCGGATTCAGCATCACAGAGAGTTGGCTCGCCTATTTGTTTTACATTTACATGATGGACATGTCAACCTTGCCGGGGTGGACTTTACATTGACACCTGAGGTGATTGCACAGGCCACCGGGATACCTAATGTCGGGGAGGTGTTGAATAAACGCAAGGTGTTGGACAGTGTTCACTTTGAGCCTTTTGTTAGACCAGCACTCATAGACACTTGACAGGAGTGTTTCCCTTCAGATTTCTCAGGAGTCAGTATGCTCCCATGATGAGGCTCATCATGCTCTATTTTACCTGTGAGGGCAGATTTTCACAAGTATATTCGTACCATATTCGCCTATTGATGCACTTCACACGGGTACGGATGATGAACATCCCTATTTTCTTCTATCAGAACATTGAGAAGATGGTGTCCATGATGCAGAGGAAGAGCCCGGCACAGCAGTACAGGAGCCTTTATCATTATGGTCTGATTCAGCTAGTGGTATTACATCAGTTGGCTCAGCAGGGCATCTCATGGGAGGAGTTCATCTCTCGTGAGCTTTTCACAGGACCATCACCGCCACATCCTGAGGTTATTCATGAGGAGGGAGGACCATCACAATAGCATGACATCCCTGTCACTAGACATGTCAGCTCCTCACCTTTGGTTACTTATCAGAGAGGCCAGAGGGCCTTATTTGCAGCAGCTAGGCGAGTATTATCTCCACACCAGGTGGAAGGGGTCTCGCCTTCTTCATCGGCTCAGCGAGTGTTATCTCCACATCAGGTGGAAGGGGCCTCGCTTTCTTCACCAGCACAGGTACCAGGGAGGGGCAAACAACCCAAGATTGATGAGGGACCATCAGGTGTTCCGGATATAGAGTTTATTGATCTTGATGTCAGTTCTCCTAGCCGAGAGGCAAAGGAGATCATTCAACACCTCAGAGCTGAAAATGATGCCTTGCAGAGGAGATTAGAGGGGGCACAATGGACCATCACATACCTGGAGCAGCGTAACAAACAGTTGGAGTATGAACAAGCTCTTGATGAGTTGTGGAGGATTCGTAGTGACCGCCATTTGAACCGGAGAAGACCCGGTGATCTATTGCCCGCTGAGCGAGAGTCCATGCTCATCCGGGTAAATGCACACTTGGAGAGGCTATTGGCTGAGGCCAACCAAGAGAAGAAATTGCTGAGGAACATGAAGAACCATTACTGGGCAAGAATGCATGTGTGCAAGGCAAAGATGAAAATGTTCCAAAGGCGGTTGGCCAAGGCACAAAAAGGGAGAAAGAGGCCTGATCCCCTCCATATCTTGGCTGAGGCCTCACTGAAGGACCAAGGCACTAAATAGCCCAGCCACAGCACAAATCCCAAGAAATTTTGAAAATTTTGGGTCAATTTTGATTTTTCAGGCAATTTACAGGTTTTTGCTCATTAACGGGTCTCACCCCCCACGCGACCCTACATCATGGCAACTTCATTTTGCAAAAACTCAGCATTTCCAGATTTTTCATGAGAAGTTACATATGCTCATCAATGGACTTGAGATTTTATGAAGTTTTGGGCCTCCAGAAAGTCAAAAAACAAGCAAAAATTGACTTTCTGCCACATTTTTGAGTTGCAGAAAGCAGTCTTAAAATATTGCAATTTTGGAGGGGAAAATGACCACCAAATTCAGAAATTCCAGTTGGGTCAGAAATTAGACTCATAGACCTTTCCAACAAGCCTACTCTTTCTCAATTTGGCCACCTGGAAGTGCCCAAAATGTGGTCCCAAAGGTGCGCGACCCGTCAGGCAGAGGCGCGCGACCCGTCAGGCAAACTTCTCCAGATTTCAGTGTACAGCTCAGAAAAACGCAGTTTGACCCTGTTTGACTTTTTGGGGTGGATTATTAGGCTCTTTGATGTAATTATTGTACTTTTATGACACTTTTACTCTTATGTACTTCTTCTAGAAGATTCATTCATGAAAAGGGTGAAAATTAAATGAATGAATTGGTTTCCTAACTTATAGAGGCAAGTTGTTTTAACTGCCTAGTTTGTAGTGCTTAGTTTAGAAGTGGTTGAAACAGCTCCTAGGATAGTGAGCTCGATCCATGGAGGCAGGGAAAGAGGTTAGATGATCTATATTATGTACTTTCTTGCTCATTTTCATGGTTGGACTCTTGAGGAATAAGCTATCATTGTATTATTCACTGTATCTCTGCAATTTTTGGCTAAGGAAGACCAGGGTTTTGCAGTCCTCTTTGGGATTCTTGTGGTTACATGTATTGATGGTGTGTTTCTCTATGTACCTGTAAGTGTGTTATGTGAATCATTTCCTTTCTTTTCCTTCTGCACATTAAACAAACGAAGTGTTAAAGTAAGAATTCATGACTGTCATGCTCTGCTTTTAAGTTTGTTTAATTTCAATGTTTTCTACTGTTTAAGGAGAATTCAAAGTTATTGTTTGCTCTCCTTAGCTCCTCACCTGTCATTCCGGACCATCCACCTCAATCAAAGGCATCAATATTGTCTCCTACCTCGCCCCAAAGAACCCCTGCAGAAACTGTGTCCAATCCCCGCACCTAAAATTGCCATCCCCTCAATTTGCCACCAAAAACCCTAAAAACCCAAAATCAACCCTTTTGATCAGTTTACTAGCCTAAAATCAGTGTTACCCTATTGGTTATCTCGCCCATTGAAGATCTTCATCGAGATAGACCAGAGAGAGCCCTCTCCTGCCCCGTAGGGCTAGCTACGAGGCTAAGTGGTTTGATGTTGCCTTGAGGTTTACCTTTCTCAGCCTGAGGTGAAATTTCAAGCGCTAACACAGGGCTTGGTTGTTTCATGAGATATATCTTCATATCTTCGTAGTTCATTGAGAACTGGATAGCTTGAGAGATGATTCTTTTGTATTGTGAAGAGGATTTCCACTTGATTGATAATACATGGTTGGGGTTTTATGCTGGTGCTTTCCCCTGGATATATCTTGTGTTATGTGTGATTATTTCTCTTAATCAGTTATGCATGTTTCTACTTGATGTTGCTCATGAATTCGATTATGCTTCCGCTTAATGTTTTGTAGAAGTAGAACAAGTATTATGCTTTAGGACATTGCATATATCGGTTTGTTCTACATGTGAAATTCTACATGGTATCAGAGCACAGTTGATCAAGCAAGAACAATTTACTAGCAGGAGAAATTCGAAGTTTATTATTCGGGATATAGATCTCAAGTTCTTATCACATCTATTTCATCGATGGCATTCTATGGTTTGAGACTTGAGTATGCCCTTGATGGAAGCTCAAACTATATAGCTTAGAAGGATCGCATGGAGGTAGTTTTGATAGATAATGGCATTAAGGATTTCATTGATCAAGAAATTCTTAAGCCTACTAACAAGACTGAGCAGGTGGAATGGAGGAAGTGTGTGGCTAGAGCTAGGAGAATTCTCTTGGAGGGAGTGCGAGATCACATTGTCTCAAGCCTCCATGGGAAGGAGACTCCGCATGCAATGTGGAAAACATTGAAAGATTTATATCAGAATAGCAGTGATTAGAGGAAGCTGGCACTGAAGGACAAACTTTGAAAGATCAAGTGTGAAAGGGATGAGACGATCTCTATGTATCTGACCAAGCTCATCACATGCAGGGATGAGTTTGCAAGTGTAGGGGTCGTGACATCGGATGAGGATATGGTGAGTCTAGCACTCCTTGGCCTTCCTAAGAGCTGGCATAGCTACCAGGACTCGGTGAATGGAAGGGAGAAACTACCAGATTGGGAATGACTATGGTCAGATTTGATGCAGGAGGAGATCAGACGGAGCACCAGAGACAGTTCTTCATCCATGCATGATGAGGAGAACTGTGCCTTAGCGAGTAAGGCGAAGAAGGGGAAGGAGAATGTTTCTCTTTCCGAATCCAGTTCTTCCAATGATGGGAAGAAGGTTGACAAATCGAAAGTGTGATGCTTTCATTGTCATGAGGTGGGCCATTATGCTGCAAATTGTCCATGGAGGAAATCCAAGAAGGGATCCGGGGAAGGATCTGAAGGTGAGGCACTTGCTTCACAGTTTGAGTTGGATTTCACACTCTTTGCATGCATGGTTTCATCCATGGTGGGAAGTGGTTGGTTTCTTGACAATGGAGCTTCTTTCCACATGACCGATGACAAGAGTTTGTTCAGTACTTTGGAGGAGAAAGATCTCCAGATACTCATAGCGATGGGTAATGATGAGAAGTATAGTGTCTCAGGTGTAGGCATGGTTATTTTTCAGAGGGAGCATGGAGCTCACCTTACCTTGACCGATGTCAAGTATATACCAGGACTGAAGAGAAACTTGGTGTCGATCGCGATGCTGGAAGACAGAGGCTATGATGTAGTCTTCAGGTAACGGAAAGGTTTTCCTTAGACACATTATCACTAGGCAGGTGAAGCAGATTGGTTCACGGGTCAAGAACCTGTATGCTCTTAAGGTTCAAGATGCATGCAAAGCCTTGAGCAGCAAGGCAACTGATGGAGACTTGGTGGTTGAGAGGGAGGGTATATTACCTCTCAACATGCAGAGCCAGAAGAAGTCTCAGACGATTGTGGAGGAGCCACGATTGGTGCAGTAGCTTAGGAGGTTGTGGAGTAGCCACAACAGGGGAAGCTAAGTGGAGATCGAGTAGAGACATCTACTCATGCAGAGACCTCCAATAGGGGGAGACTTCGAGCCAGGTGGGCTGAGGTATCACATGCATCCATACCTCTAGGTAGGAGGTGGGGCGATATAGAGTGATTGTCCCAAGGAGGAGGGGCAGGTTCCTTGAGGTACCCAACCTCTTGGATGAGACCTTGCTACGGGAGCCCCGATGTGGACTAGCAGGAATTGACTGATTGGGTAGAGATAGATGCGGATGGAGCGGCAGAGAGAGCAATAGTGCAGGGAATCCCAGGACAGCGCATATCTAGCAAGCTGTAGCAATGCGAGAGGCACAAGTGTTTTGCACAGTGCTAGGTGGCACAGAGAGGTGTGCAATGGTGCGAGATGCATGGAGATGTTGCAGTAGCGCAGATGTCAGAGAGGGAGCACTTGTCAGCAATAGGTAGAGCTTTAACATCAGAGTATGTTCCTAGCCCAACAAAGTGGTCAGTTGGGAGTGTTTTTTGTTCTAAGTGTTGTTGGAGCAAGTGGACTGGGTAGATGTGTTGCATGCAGAACATTCCAGAGTTACAAGATCAGGTTCGAGAGGAAGCCTTTCTTGTTGAGAGGGAGTGTTGAAAAGTGTGCAACAAGAAATGCTAAATTTAGAATGTGCTAAAAATAGACCTGCTAAAAATAGCATGTCTAAAAATAGCAATTTGGCCAGTGAGGTCATTGGCCACATTGGGTGAGAGGTGAAACTACTAAAAATAGAAAGTTCTAAAAATAGCATTTTTGGGTCCCTTCCTATTTATAACAGTCCCTAGTCTATCTATAGGAAGTAAAATTAATTTTGGTCTTAACAACAGTTGGAAATATTAATTAATTAATTCAGTTGAGTTAATTAGTTAAGGAAATTCGAATTTGAAGTCTTTGTGAGCATGCACATGAGTTATCCCATTGATTGAGGAATTTATCCTTAATTTTCTCCACTGATTGAGGGAATAAGTATGAGTTCTATAATGAGAGAATCAGTTGACTTAGTTCTAACTAGTCAAGTCTAGTTAGATTATTTTAACAAATTGTTAAAATAATAAAATATAGTTTGTTAATGCTTGCATGCATGTGACAACTATTATTTTAGATAACTGAGAATTCACTCATGGATAACTCTTTCATGACAGTTCTGTCAGAGACCCAGTTGAGATCAGATGTGGGACAATGTACTATCAGATGCTTGACTATTTCTAGTAAGTAGTTTTTGCATGGTTGAGGAACTAGTGTCCTCAAGGATTGCGTAGTTGGACCATTGGTTAACTTGGTATGTTTGGAATTAATTGCATATGCTTTTTCTATTATTTCCTAAGAAAACTGTGCAAGGAAATAGGGATTGGACCATAGGTAAAGCCTTTATATACAGGGCTTGGTTGGTTCATGAGATATATCTTCATATCTTCATAGTTCATTGAGAACTGGATAGCTTGAGAGCTGATTCTTTTGTATTGTGAATAGGATTTCCACTTGATTGATAATACATGGTTGGGGTTTTATGCTGGTGCTTTCCCCTGGATATATATTGTGTTATGTGTGATTATTTCTCTTGATCAGTTATGCATGTTTCTACTTGATGTTGCTCATGAATTCGATTATGCTTCCGCTTAATGTTTTGTAGAAGTAGAACAAGTATTATGCTTTAGGACATTGCATATATCGATTTGTTCTAAAGGTGAAATTTCTACACAAGGAAATGAAAGAGACATGACATGACATAAAGCTGGAAATAACAACAAAAGACAAGAGAGGAAAGTAGTATGTACATGCAAGAAATGCAGCCCAAGCCTGCTACTGAAAGTAATGCTTCGAGTCTAGGTCATTAACAGGAAGAGAATCAATATTCACATCTAAAGATTGGAGACAGTAAATGTGAGGGCCAATATTTTCGTATATCGTGAATGGTCCAATGCACGGTGATTGAAACTTGGTGTGTTTTCCTTTTTTTCATAGACTTTATCCCATTTCAAGACTAAGTCTCCCACACCAAACCCTTTACCATCTACAAATTTCTTATCAAACCACCATTTGATACATTTATGATGTACGATAAAATTTTCCTAAGTTTTGTGCCTTTCTTCCTCTAGTTTGAGGAGAGTATCAATCCTACTCTGATGTCAGATTCCTCCTTGATAAACTTATGATTTTCTTTAAAAATTTCTGAGTTTTTTAATTTGAGTTTGAATGTGGTATTTCTTCAAATAGTTAGACTACACTCCAAGGTAGATGTTCATTGCAATTTTTATTTGCTGGATCATACATTCAATGCTTCATGTGCACCAACAACTCCAAATAACAAACGTACAACTATTATATTAACTCAAAAATTAAGGCAGTACTGATATATAACAATATGACCCATAAAATAAACTTTCTCCTTTAAATCTAAATGCATAGCGAACAAATAAAAAGTATAAAACCTGCTAATCAATGGAAGCCATTAACACAGAGTACATTCTTCAATAACAATCTGTTTGAAGCAAATTTCCCACACTATACTTGAGAAGCACGTAGACCCAAAACTTTATATCAATCTTCACTAGTTTAGGAGACTCTCCATTCAACCACGTGTTTGATTCCCTTTTCTAGGTAAGTATATACTCTCAGAAATATGCCTAACATCCAGATAATAACATTGGATTATAGTCTTGCTAATTCTACTATCTTTCTCCTTTGCATGGTGCCCAGTAGTGAGAGCAATGTCCACGACTCCTTCAGTAAAGTACATGGCATCAATAAAAGCAAGGGAACTACCTTCAACATTTAAATAGGCATAACCAATCACTAAAAATGATGTAGACCCCACTTGTTAAGAAACTCGACTATCATCCAACTTATATCTTCTATTACCAATGAACCTTTCAACTTATTAACATAACTAACCACAAAGTGCATGCCAAAAAATTTGTATGAGTGATTTTAGTCTCCAATCAAAGAAAATTTGTCTCCCTATTTCTACAAAACTCAACCAAGGTATAAGAGTCTTATTTCATCCTTATTTCAGAATCGAAAATCATTTATTATAAGCTCAAATTTAGCGCTTCATCCCCTAGATACTTGAACCTCTAACTCATTGGTTCAAATCCCCCCTCTTTGAGAAAATTTTGGCGAGATTCGAACTTGGTAACTTGGCCCTCCATAGTTTCTCCTTCAACTTGTAAGATGAAATATAAAATACCCAATAAGTTAATAAAATCAACTGATAACACCCAAGTACCTAAGCATTTGTTGTTGAAGCTCAACGGTGAAATCTGTGTGATCTCACTCTCAAATCCAACTAGGGTGTCTATTTCCAACACTGAAATCTGCTATGGGTGAGTTTCTTTCTTTTATAATGTTTTCCTTAGGCAATTTAAGTCCCCTTTATTAACTATTTCCCTGATTTAGCCTATGGGAACTACATTATGCTAGCAGACCCCGTCATAAGCTTCATAAGTGGTCGGGGACATTACAGTCCTCCTCGCCCAAGATTTCTTATCCTCAAGCAATTCCAACTCAGGATGTTTGAGCCCCTGTTCACCCTCCCAGGTAGCATCTTCCATCGACAAATATTTCCACTTTACTAGGTACTCCTTGATTGTCCTGTTCCACAACTTCCCCTCCCTTGTATCTAGGATCTTTTCTAGAACCAAGATCAATTCTCCTTCCGCATCCAATGGCGAGAGTTCTATGGAAATAATAACATGTTGCCCCAAGGCCTTTTTGAGGCACGAGACTTGAATGATGTTGTGAATTTTACATCCTTCAGGAAGCTTGAGTTCATAAGCCACTTCTCCTACTCATCTCAAAATCTTGAATGGCTCATAGAACCTAGGTTTCAAATTTTCCACCCCTTTTGTTTTCAGTGATCATTGTCTTTGGCTATGTAGATGGGGTGGAAGATCCACCAGATGGATGTAAAAACAAAATTCCTCAATGGAGTTATTAAGGAGGAGGTCTAAATCGAGAAACTAGAAGGCTTTGAGACTTTTGATCGAGAGTCTCATGTGTGCAGACTCAAGTGAGCATTGTACGATCTCAAGAAAGCACCCCGTTCTTGGTACACCAGGATCGATAGCTATCTCACCGGTTTGGGATTCACCAAAAGTGAAGCAGATGCAAAACTATATTATATTTTGGTAGAAGGTAAATTGTTGATTATTGTCTTATATGTTGATGATTTGTTTTTAACTGGTGATGAATAGATGATCAGACCTTGCAAGGAGGACCTTGAAAGGGAGTTTAAAATGAAGGACATGGGTCTCATACACTACTTCCTCTGGTTGGGGGTATGGCAAGATGATGGGGAACTATTTGTGTCTCAAGGAAAGTATGCAAATGAGATACTACAAAGATTCTGCATGGAGAGTTGTAAACCCATGGAGACACCTCTAGCAACCAACTGGTGGAATGAGGACACCACTTCAGGTGAGGAAGTGGATGCTAGTATTTACCAATAGTTAGTGGTTTCAATGATGTACCTTGTGAAAACACGACCATATATGTTCTATGCAGTCAACCAACTGAGCCAAGATATGGTTAGGCCAACCAAATTATTTTTTAAGGAAGGTAAGCATGTTCTATGGTACCTCACAGGCACTACCCAGTTTGGACTATGGTACAGATGCACAGAGGGAGTGAATCTATGTGGCTTCATAGATGCAGATTAGGCAGGGAGTCCATTAGACCAAAATAGTACATCAAGTGGAATTTTCAGTGTTGGGGTCCACAACGGGTTCCTGGTAGAGCAAGAATCAAATATATGTGGCGCTTAGCTCGGTAGAAGCAGAATACATGGCTTCTAGTCAAGCAACATGTGAGGTGATATGGATGAGAAAGATGCTTGTTGGATTGTTTGGTCAAATGATGGATCCAACTGTGATATACTGTGATAATCAGAGTTGCAACAACCTTTATGAGAATCCTATTTTTAATGATCAATCCAAGCATATAGATATCCGGTATCACCATTTACAGGACTGGGTGCAAAGGCGAATAATGTTGTTGTAGTACATTCCAACAAAGGAACAAGATGTTGACATTTTGACAAAAGCTTTGTCAAGAGGGAATTTCGAGTTCCATAGGTGCAGGATAGGGGAGGTTGAGTGTATATGTGTTGCATGTAGTGAGATTATCAGCCTAAGGAATTGTGCAATCCATTTTGGAGAAATTCCTAAATAATAGCGACCTAATTTCTCAAGGAACAATGCAAGGAAATAGGAGCTCAAGATGAGGAAAAATTTGACTAAGTCTGGGTTAGAGCTCCTCAGTGAGCAGAGAGATAGGTTATGCACTTGTAGGTTGTGCTTAGTTGAGCAAAGCAATTGTAACACATCTCGATTCATCAGATTAATGCAAGTAGGCATTGGGTTTTTTAGGAGATTTCTTTCCCCAAATAAAAATATTGTGTGCATGTGTGTTATTTCTTATTGCATGTATGAAATTATTGTTCTAGATTGAATTATTTTTCGCAAAGCAGTAGAGTAGGTTTTTGTCCTGTGATTTTGATTAAAAATTCATGAGCAGGTGCAAATCTAAAACATAATTTATACACCAAGGGTGAGCTGTGAGTTGTGTGCATGATTCTCTCTTAGAGTTTTGATTTTGGCACATGATAAATCCAGTCCTTATAGTAAATAATTTCATTCATAACCCAATACCAATCGTCATAGACCAACCCCTACATAATCTCATAAGCAAATTTATTCTTCGAATACCCCACTAGCAGCAACGACTTCCAATCTTTTGTCGCCTCTATGAGCGAGAAAGTAGGTGGTATCCTCGATAGAGCACAACCCACTATGTTTTTCTTTCCCTTGACATATTCTATATTAAAGTCATAGGCTTGCAACTTTCTTATCCACTTTTTCTGCCTCTCACTTAGTTCTTTTTTCTCCATGAGGAACCTCAGTCTGTTATGGTTTTTTTTACATTAAATCAGTTCCCCACTAGATATTGCTTGAACTTGGCTATTGCATGAATTATGGCCAACATCTCCTTTCCATAGATCGAATAATGCAGCTCATAATCTACGATCTTGCGACTTTCAAACATTATGGGGTGTTGGTTATGCATAAGAACTGCTCCTATTCCTGTCTTCAAAGCATTGCATTCTAGCACAAATGGTTGGGTGAAATATCATAAAGCAAGCACAGGGTGTGTGCTCAACGCTTCCTTCATACTCTCGAATGCTTCCCGTGCTTTCTCTAACTAGATAAAGCCTCCCTTCTAAGTGAGGTTTATAAGAGGAGATGTTAACTGTGAAAACCCCTTCACAAATTTCATGTAGTAAGTACAAAGACCAAGGAAGCTCTTCAGTTCTGTGACATTTTTTAGGGTGGGCCACTCAATGATTTCCATTATTTTCTCCTAATGTGCATGTACCCCATCATGACCAATCACATGCTCGAGATAAAGCATCAATGTCATAACAAATTCACACTTTTACTCCTTTGCATATAAATCCTCCTCCATAATTCCCAACACCTCGTGTAAGTGCCTCAAGTGGTCTTCCCATGTCTTGTTGTAAACCAATATGTGATCGAAGAAGACCAAAAAATAACTCTGCAACTACTTATTGAACACATGATTCATACAAGAGTTGAAAGTTTCAGGAGTGTAGGTTAGCCCAAAAAACATAACCAAAATCTCGTAGTGCCCATAGTGGCACTTGAAAGCTTCCTTCGGGATGTCTTGCTCTCGAACCCAAATATGATGATAGATAGAATGAAGATCAATCTTCGAAAAATATTTGGCCCCTTTCAACTCATCCATCAGCTCATCAATCCTGGGAATAAGATATTGGTTCTTTATTTTTTTCTCTTTGAGAGCTTGCTAGTCTATACACATCCGTAAGGAGTCGTCCTTCTTCTTAGCCATCACTAACGAAGAAGCGAACAAACTAGATCAGTCAAATATGGCCTAACCTCAACAACTCCTTTATTCCCTTCTCTATATCATATTTTTAAACCTTGGGATGCCTACAAGGAATGGTCATTATTTCCTGCACACCCTCCTTAAGCTCTATGACATGTTAAAAACCTTTGTTTGGTGGTCTACTTGGAGGAATGTTAGCAATATATATATATATATATATATATATATATATATATATCTATATATATATATATATATATATATATATATATGAAGTAATCCCTGAATGTCTTTTGAGTACTGGCATAGATGCTCTAGCTACTCGATATCTGTATTAAGGCACTTTACTTCCCACTAAATATTTCCTAACCTCAATAATGCTTCCATGTGGTTGGATGAAACTAGCTTTGCTGGGTATTGATGCATGGCCCTCAAAACTACCATCCCACCTGTTAGTCCTTACAATCTCCTAGGCTGAAAAGGAAATCGAGAAGGGTAACCTCAGACCACTTCTGCTCAGTAGCTATCCCTACTGAGCATGAGAGGGATCTCTCTAAATCTCTTATCAGTAATATGACTTTAACGAAAATGAATTTTAGGCTAGATATGTATATTTGTTTGTTTGTTTGTGAAAATTTGGTTTTTAGGGTTTGCTAAACTTAGGGTTTGGAGCCACAAGTAGGTCTAAGCTATGGGAGTGTAGGAGCAAACATAAGAAGGAGCGAGATATCATAATACATGGTGTAATTTGAGTATTTGTCAGTGTAGTATAGAGGATATAGTGTGGAAGAAACTAATGAGAATAAATAAACATGATTTCATTAGCTTAGGAAGACAAAACACATAACTATGAAAACCAGATAACAGAGCTTGAAAAACAAGAATTCTGAGTATTTTATCACAAGGCATTCATAGAAAGAAGAGATATAATGTAGATAAATATGTTTAGACCATGAGAAAACAAAAAGAATGAAGTACAAGCACCATGAACTCACTGGGCTAGAGTTCCTTGAAAATAGCTGCAACCTGTCTCTGTATTAGCTGAAAAGATGATTACATGCAAGCCTCCTTCACAAAAAGTTCAACCCTCTTCTCCTGAAGTGAAATGATACATATAGACTCTCCTAGGCTACTTGCCCACTTTCAAGAGTATAATTCCTTGGTGGAGGAACTGACTCCAAGATTCTCTCAACCAACACGTGAGAGTGAGAAGGTGAAACTCAAACACTTCATGAAGAGTTTGTTTAGGAGTTTGCTTCTTTTATGAGGCCTAATAAACATAAAAAACTACCTATGATGTACATTTATTCATGCCTACATTATCTAGCCTCGTAACTAGTGCCATTACATATATAATCTTGAATTTGAATAAGTCAAACTAGAAACTAGAAATTTACACAATAAAATTTGCAATTTGAAACACAGAAAAGTGCAGAAGCACAGCGCCAACTTTGAGCTAATTTTTAGGTGCCTTAAAAGGGTAAAAATGCAAATATAAGAGAACGGTCAACTATCCATTCAAGTCTAGTTTCCAGAACAATTTGAATTTCTAAATTTGGAGCATGGGAAGACCTTCAAAAATCAAGTCTCCCAAGGTCACTCCAAAAGCGCAACGCCTGTCAAAAATGGTCTAGAATGCTAGTTTTTTGCCACTTTTTTGCCTTTTTCTCCAAAACTAAGCCACCTCTGCAAAATCTGAGCAAATGGGTTTTTATAGGATGGCAATAGCTTTCCAACAATGTAGACCTTTCCTCAAATGGAGGCCTGAGGAAAAAGCATAATGCCTTGGAGCAGCTGAATTTTTGAACTTAGACAAAAAACTCTCAAACAACTCAAAATGCTCAGAATTTGCTCAAAATTGGAGGGAAGGTGTAAAAATATGCTTTTTATAGCTTCATGGATGCTTCAGCAAGCATCTCCAAGTTTCCCTCATCCTTTTGGTCCTTTTTGGCCTCCTTGAGCTTATTTTCAAGTTGCTTTACCTTGACATTGGTGATCATGTTTTGAGCTTGGTAGTGTTGCACCATGTGTCTGAGTAACTGATTGTCTCTCTTTGGCTTCTCAAGGAGTTTCTCCAAGTGTTCATTCACCCTATTGAGCCAATATTTCTTATCTTGATGAACCTCTAGGGAAATCCTATCTTCTAGGTCAAGGTCCTCATTCAGCAGAATTTGTTCTTGCTCCTCTTGCAAAGATTTCTTGAGGTCTCTTGTTCTTGGTCTTTCCCTTTTTGCTCTCCCCTTTGATGCTTCAGGCTCGATTTATTCCATGATTTCCTTACCTTTTCCAACTTGTTGTATTAACTTGGATTTTTTCTTTTCTAGGATCAACTCCTTTTCTTTGAGTTCATTGTTTTCCTGTTCAAGGAATGATATAACATACTTTTCCCTTTCCAAATTGATTGCTAGCTCCTTGATTTGGTAGTCCTTATCCCTGATAGTCTGTCTCATGTTTGTGGTCTGATCCTTAGTCTCTGGATCAATTAGTTCAAACTCATGCTCAAATGTGTCTTTATCCTTTGATGCCGATTCCTGCTTTGTTGATGAAGAAGGCTTGGCCCCTTTCTCCCTATAAGAAGAAAACACAGGTCTCTGCCCCTTCTTATACACTTTAGTCACCTCAAGTTTAGGTAGCTAAGTCTTCTCCATTGTTTTCCTAGATGACCCCACCTTTGTTTGTTGTTTTTGCGCACTAGGAGACTGAGATGCTGCATTCTTCTCATGCCATTTCAAGGTTGCTTCCAAAAAGGCTTCCCAAGCCATACCTTTCTTTGCTAACTAGTGAAGGACGATGGTTTTGATGAGACTATGATGGAACAAGATTGGGGAGTGCTTTTTGTCCTTTAATTGTGTTTTTTCATACATTTTGGAAATGCTCCTGAATAGATAATTACAAATGTTGAGTGGCTTTTGAGAGGTGAAATGCATCAGGAGGCGAATATGATAAGCATACAACCTGGAGAATCTACCTTCACAAGTGAAGAACCTCATGACAATTTTCATCAAAGGGGTGTATTTCTCCAATAAATATCTGAAAGGCATGAGGTGAGTATGTGTATCTCTATATGGCATCTTCAAGAAAGGCTTGTAGTATTCAAGATCTAGGCTCATTCCTTTGAACCAATATTCGCCATTGTTTGGTAACCCAGTTGCAATTGAGATAGAGGCCACTGAGAAACTGAACTCAACACCAGCAATGACAACAATTTCTCCTTTCAGTTGTGTTGCCACCCAATCTGTTAGTTGCTCATGAAATCCCACCTCGCTCACCCTTTTGCAAAATTCCAAGTAGTGGACATCCTCAAAGCATTGTTTGATGAAAGGATAGGAGTTGATTGTGTTGTAGTCTGATGGTTCATATCTGAGGATCTTCCCTCCTTTATGTTGTCTCTTTCTTTTTGGTGAAGATTCTGCCTCCATGATGACACAAAGCCCTAGCAGTAGGCAGCGAAAATAAGATGTGAGGTGTGAATGGAAATGAAGTGATATGAAGGTGATTTTTTGACAAAATGATGGGAGGGGTCTTGGGAAAGGTGAGAGGACTTTGAAAGCTGATGAAAATGAGTGGAGAAATAGTGGAAAGATGATTTTCTTGCAGGTGGAAACAACAGGGTTTATGATGAAACTTGCCCAAAAACCTCTAGGAATGAGCTAGGGTTTTTCTTTTTGAGTGTTTAAACTTTGTTTTGAGGTGGGTAAAATAGTTAAAGTAGTTCATTAAACATGTATGTAGGTGTAGGATATCATTTTTACATGTTTTAGAAATAACAAATAATGATGGCCATTTTTACTCTAACATTTCCCATGTAAATTTTTCTACAAAGCCTAACTTGAAGAATCATTGACATGAGATGAAATTGGAAAAGCAAAAGATGGAGGATGATGATGTACTTACTTGTTCCTTAGCTTAGAATTTAGTAAAATCAAGCTTGCAAGTGAAAAAATGAAGTTTGGGAGAGTTTTGAAGGGTTTCGGGGCACTTTGTCCTTCACGCAGCATAGTGTTCCTGAGCACAACGCCAAAGCATAGAGTAGTTATTTTAAGTGCAGCGCCGGCCTCCTAAGTGCAACGCAGTGCTTCTAAGTGCAGCGCCTGCAATTTTTTGCTAATTTCTCCTAGGAAAATGACTTTTTTGCTTTTTTGGACGAGATAGCTTGATAACAAAGAGTGAATAGGATGTGAATGAAGGAGTTTGGGGGCTTTTGAGTTTATATAGGGAAATTTTCTTCACTTTTTCAAAAAGAAATGGGACCCACCCTCCTTTAGAAACTGATTTTCACTTTATGAAAATAGAGTTACCTTTACCATTGCAAACCTGAGATGTCCTTTACTTTCCTGAGTGCTGGAGCTTCTTTTTCTGGAACTTTTGGAACATGAGAGTATGAGGAGTGTGTGAAAAATCAAGATCAACTCCCCAAAAGTTTCTTTGTCATGTTTTACTCACTGCTGGTTTTATTCATGAAAATGATGGACCTTGGAAACCCTAGCGACCTAATGGATGACTTGAGACCTAATGGAATGATGATGATGACTGACCCATTTTATTGTGACACCTTCATAAAGTGTGATAGGCAACCAACATGAGTGAATTTCCAAAGAATGACTTCATCTTTAGACTGACCAAACAATGACCAAATTTGCTGTGTAAACCTAGTAGCAGAAAAAAATTGATTTTGAAAGTCCAGACAAACATAGTAAAAGCATATTTGATCTAGGTGACAGGCTAACAAGACTAACACTAACACCACTTGCAACACCCTCCTCCCACATCTACCCAAGTAACTGTCCAACCGGGGTAAACATGTGACGAGAAGTTACTATGATATGATTTGACCTCCTAAGTCATGTTAAGGAAGTGGAACCAATGGAAACACACCATACAGACCTTCAACATCAGCAATAGGACCCCTAGGAACCATCCCAACCATTCTACTGACCAGCCCCTGGGTCCCACTGTGGTTTTAGGCCAATTGACCTCTGAACGCTCCCATGTTATGGGCATGCCAGCATCTAGGGACCTTTGAACGCTCTCACAGGCTTACAAGCCGACGTTCAGGGACTATTTTTCTCAGTTATGTGCCATCGTCACTGAGATTTAAGCCAAATTTTCAGGCTCAGAGCCTAGGTCACTGCCTAGAATTGAATGACACCTTCAAAATAGTAAGATAACATGGAAATAACAATATTAATGCAATTACTTGAATAAGACCTTGACTTTACCCTTACTAGCCATGACAAACATTTCGTCAAACATATCACGAATATGTAATCTACAAGTGTAAATAACATAAATGAGCATAAGGGTCTCATACTTATCTGAGATTCACTATGAGGCATTGTTTCCTTGTCACTTTAGCTGCAGTTTCATCAATTTTGCCTTAGATACATTGTTCATTCATATACAAGTAAAAACATGATGGGAGCCATACATAGCCACTATCATAATACATATTCATAACCAGCATAATAACAACAGAAATACCAATGATACAATAGTCATATGATCCACATATCAACCGATATAATACTTATAAATACAAGGAGAAATAACCTCATATTGATGATGCAAAAGCAAAACCTGGGATGGGACTTCCACATTCCACCCGACCATAGAATGGCTAAGCCAAATCTCTCTTCATCCATTCACCCCCATGCCATATTCCAAGCATGAATGTGGGATCTCATAGAACACATAAATCCAAAACCATCTAGGGCTTCCAGAGGTGAACCACCTCAACCCATCAAACAGTGATTCCACCTCACAGCCGAACATCATAAAAACCATCATCATATTGGTCTCTACCCAAGCCTTCCAATGCTCTAGAGCGTTTGTTCCAACCAAGGCTTCCAGGAATAATAACTCAACCCACAATTGTCGCCAGGCTTCTAGAGCGTTTGTCCAACCAGGGCTTCCAGGACTAGTAACTCAACCCACGAGGGGCTTCCAAAGCGTTTGTCCAACCAAGGCTTCTAGGGCTAGTAACTCAACCCAAGCTGTTACAGGGGTTCCAGAGTGTTTGTCCAACCAGGGCTTCGAGGAACTAATAACTCAACCCAAGCTAAAGGAAACATGAGAACCAACCAGAAAAACAAAGAAATAAACCCACAACACCATGGCTATCCAGGAAATGGAAAGGCTAGGCAAATCCATTGTCAATCTAAGCAATCTGTTAGCCTCACTCTCTTAAAAATAAATAATAAATCCAATTATTAAATTAAATAAATAAAATCATGAGATCTCCTCAAACTAAGGAGTCTAGTTTGGATGAGAGATTCTCTCCAACTAGCTCTCCTAAATTAGTGTGTAAGTTGAGAAATTGTCTCAACCAAGTGAGTCTAAGATAGACGAACTATCTTAAGACCACTTACTCATGTATTTAAATGTACTATTAGTTTTTTTAAGTAATGTGAATTACATGAGCATGAGAGACCACATGATGGCTATCTGCCTTTTCCGCTAGTTTAATTTTTTTGTGTTAATTTGTTGTGCATATTGTTATATGGCTTTGTGATTCTTCTTCATGTGGTATCAGAGCAGGAGGCAAAGTCTTCTCACTGGTGCGAGCTGTTTAGAGCCAAGATTGCTGGTTGTGTGTGTTGTTTAGGAGTAGCAACTCCTGCGCAGTGAAATTGGCTGCCCACAAGGGCCACAAAATCACTCTTCTGAACTGTCCATGTTTGTCTCGCAGTGCTGGGCCTGTGCATTGTTTCCTGTGGTTGTTGGAGTAGTCAAATATTAAAGGGTACGTGCTGCGTGCCTTATCCATTGCCCACTGGTTGGACCTGTGGTCATATTATGAAATCTGGGTTATTACTCTACAACTGGGCAGCGAATTACTTTATCAAAGAGCTGATATATCACTTCTAGAGGACTGATAAATGCATATATGTACCCATTGCTACTGGCTGCCATTAGTCCCAGATTATGAAAAATTTAATTTCCATCGCAACCTGAATTTATGGCAGCTATACGAGAATAAATTTATTGTTAAGAAAGGGAAACAAGCTCCTCTAGTCTTGAAGCTAGCTTCTGGGTCGATTTTCTGCATTATAAGGATGAGATTAACCAGTGTTCGATGACCAGAGGAAGTGTTTATGTGTCTAACTCGGATTTATGGGTTCCTGTGATCATTGAAGGTTGTTTCGAGAGGCCTTAGTTTCTTTGCTGGAATAGACTATGGGTTTGTGGAAACAGAAACTGCTAAGTATTTACGGTGTTGGGAGTGAAATTAATTGTGGATTGCTGGCCACAACCTTTCCCATCGAAGATTAGAACCGTTGATGTATTTTATCGCTGGAGACGCTGCCGAGTAAGTCACATGGTCACTACTATTGCATCTTGCTGGTCTGAATGTGTGGCATCACAAAAATAATTTGAAGTGTAGCTTATTCCTGGGCAGCATGTCACTGAATCTAAGTGCTAGAGTTTAATTTCAAGGGACCGTGTTATATACCTCTGTTGGCAGTCGTCCAATATCAGATCTTAGAGATGGTAGCATCAAATTCAAAAATGGCTACTACGAATCAATAGAATATTGGACCTTTTCACTACTTCTGTGTGGGTTATTGTTGAGCCACCTTAAAGCCTTGAGCACCAATGTATAGCCAGTGTGGAGAAGGATCTAATGCATTGAAAACACATTTAGTGTGAAAAGACCTGCGTTGGAAGACTTGCCCATGGAAGACCTCCTTGTGTTGCTAAATTAAATGGTGCGTAAATGAAATGATGTTTACATGGATAAACATGGATAAAAGTAAAGTTTACAGGATTCCAACTAAAAAGGAATGATGCACTTCCTTCAAGGTATGCTTAAAGTGATACTTAATGCACATTTTTTAAAGACATAAGCTTTTGAAAATATACTTTATTACTTTTCATAAAAGTAATAAAATATCTTATATTTCTTGGTGACTTGTAAAAGTGCTTTTGGAAATTCCTATTTCAAACATAAAAGGCTATATTTTTTTTTGTATTTGGAGTGATAAGGTGAAAGTATTTTTAAATTTGGAGCAATAAGGTGTGACTTATAAATCTTTGGAGTGATAAGGTTGTAACTCGTGGTTTGAAAAGTTCATTTTATTTATGAAGACAAGTTGCTTCAAGGGGATGTGAGCTTGGCATTCTCATTGATGGAGAAATTTCATTCATGATGTTGAGAAGGTGAAGGTTGATGTACTCCCATATTTAAATAAAAACATATCTTTTTGGTGGTGATTGTGTCCTAGATCCGCCCGAAATTGAATAAGGGGATCTTAGGTACACCATGTGTATGTTTGTGATGGCGCATAATTCTTGATAATGTTTCTAATATGGTACACATGTAGCATACAACACATGAACGACTTGCATGCACATAATCAATTCCATTCAAGCTTATGTAATCAAGCAAACTACAAGCAATCAAGAAGCAACAATACATAATCAAGTTGTCAACAACATTTCTACATCAACATCCAATCAAGTTGTCATCTACATCAACAATTTTTGCAGCAATTCAACAACAATTTTTTGGAAATTGCACTTGCACCATTTTTTTAATAAGCTCAATACAAAACTGTAACTTGCAAATCATAATTTGTAAGTTGGATTGTAATCAAAGTCAAATTAAGTTGAATTGTAAGGGTGCATTCTCGGTTGAAACCGACACCCACGCTTTGAATTGATAGGGAATCAATTAAACCAAGTGAATCCATTGTTTTTTTAACTAAGTCATTCAAAGCATTGTAAGCATTGCTCTTGGGTGCATTTTCGACAGTGTTCTACACCCTTCCTTTTTTAAAATCTGCACATCTAATGAGTACATTCAAGAAAGCACAAAGTGTCAGTAATCAATCAAGCAAGTTCAAGCAAGCCATCTTGAAAGCAAGCATCATTCAAACAATCAAAGAAAGCGAGTGCGAGAGCAAGCAAGTGTGAATTCAAACAATCAATTGTTAAAATAGGATCAAGCGAGCGTGCAACAATCAACCAAACATCAAGCGAGCGAGTTCAACTTTAACGAAAACAAATATTCAACCAACAATTAAGCCTGTTCATATCTACATCAAGTGAGCGTGAGTTCCAACAAGTTCACATGGCGAAAAGCATTCAATTGTTAAATATTCTTCACAATTTGATCCTCTCAACTGCTGAAGACATGGTTACAAGCACATGAAACAATTGAGTTCCTTCAACTGGAGTCGCAACTACAAAGAGATGAGTTGCTAGAGAAGAGTGATGTTTCCAAGTCTTTCATCCGTACAGATGCAGATAAAGATGTTGATTCCAAGTCACTGATCCAACCAAGTTCAAGTGTCGAAGTGGTCCTTGATCTAGTTCAACTTTCTTCCAAACCAATCATCAAGCCATGGGAAGAACTTCAAAGTAACAAAAATCGACGAGGATTAGGATATGACAAAGATGAAAACAACTTGCATATCCCCGATTATTCTAAGCCAATAAAGTTCATCAATGTAGGGTTTCTTGATCAAATAACATCAATAAGCCATAAGAAAGTTGCAGACAAACAAACATGTGCACAAACTGAAGTTGTAGTCAAACCAAAATGCCTTCATTGTCAAAGAATCGGTCATGTGGAAGATCAATTTGATCTCCATCCTTGTAGCCATTGCGGCAAGTCAAATCATACATCATAGAAATGCTGCAACCAACGACAGTCAGCCAAATTGAAGATAAATTATTCATGGATTGATACCTGGGAATGGTCATCCACAACCAGAAGATTGTACAATTTTTACAATCAAATTCACTCACACATATTGCAGCCAACAGTAAAAATGAAGATGGTACTCTCGTGTAGTTGAATGAGGGAGTAAAACAATGAAACTCTCCTACACCTGAAGGGGGGGAGTTCAGATATAATTTGGAGAAGATTGCCTCTCCTTTCAGCTGAAAAAGGGGGGAAATTTTCAATGAAATTGTCAAGTGGTTGTCAGACTCAAAGCCTCGACAACATCAGCGAAGTAGCTAGTGGGCATCTCCATCAGTTAGTGGGTGATCATCATCAGCAAATACGCCAGTGGGCGTTCATCAAATTGTGTTAGTGGACACCGGATGTTGTTTTCAAGGAAAGGACAGTTGGATCCTTTTGTGGCTTGGCACATGATGGAGTTGTCAAGTGACATTCAAAGATGAATTAGTCATGCAGCTGACTCATGGTCTCTTCATATTGTAGTTTCTTCAACATTCAGCTTTAGCAGTTTTTCAGGCAAATTTTTTTGGAGGATCAACTTGAGAACTTGGAAGATGGTTCCTTGTTTGTTTTGGATTTATCATTGAGGGGGGGAATGTTAGCCTCATTCTCTTAAAAATCAATAATAAATCCAATTATTAAATTAAATAAATAAAATCATGAGAATTCCTCAAACTAAGGAGTCTAGTTTGGATGAGAGATTCTCTCCAACTAGCTCTCCTAAATTAGTGTGTAAGTTGATAAATTGTATCAACCAAGTGAGTCTAAGATAGACGCACTATCTCAAGACCACTTACTCATGTCTTTAAATGTATTATTAAAATTTTTGAATAATGTGAATTACATGAGCATGAGAGACCACATGATGGCTCTCTGTCTTTTCCGCCAATTTAATTTTTGTGTGTTAATTTGCTGTGCATATTGTTATATGGCTTTGTGATTAATCTTCACAATCATCCATGCCAATGACAGAACATGACCAAGAAACCACATGCATGTGCCATGCATGCCAAAACTAGTGAGGAAAACATACATGCAACTCGGTTCCTGCAGGAAAATCCCGTTGTAGCTATTGATCCCGATGTCCTCTTGTGCTTTCCAGCTCTTCCTTTGCCTTCTTGCTCCAAAAATCCAAGTATTCCACACTCTCCAAGAGTTCTCCAATAAAACTCTAAGTGTCCAAGAGTACGAGAGAGAGAGAGAATAGAAGGGAGCTCCACCAAAACCTATCAAAATCTTACACTGTCCAAGCCTGCCCACTGATCCTCAGAAGCCTTTTTAGGAATGAGGCCTCTATTTTCTTCATTTTCCTCACATGAAACCCATGACCTTTCATCTTCCTTTTCTCCTAATTTCCATTATATTCATAAATAAATGTGCCAAAAATGTCATTTTGCCTTTCCAAAGTCTTTTCCATTGCCTTTGACAATTTCCTTAGCCATAATAAACTGAATGAACACCCACTATGTTGTTTTTCCCACCATTCAGCTTGGAATACGTGTCCCATCAACCATGGCCTTGTATATTTTTTTACATTAATTTTTAACCAGGGGTGTTACAAAACCCTCCCCCTTTGGGGAACACTGTCCTTGATGTTCAATGACACCTATAACCAACAAGACTTCTGAAAATAAAAAATACTACCCATGGAGCTTTATAACTCATCTTGTTGCAGTATTTACAATGACCATCTGCTAAAACATGACAAACATACCATTTACTGAAGCTTTACAATCATTATGATATTTACAATCCACATATACTTATGCACATTTTCTTCAACCAAAAAATAACCATATTTTCTATGGAGCTTTATAAATCTAGCTTGATACAATATTTACAATAATACACACATATACACATATACACATATACACATATGCACATTCTATCAACCAACAAATAAAATGGTACGATGCCTCCATCCGCAACAAGGGAATCCAGAGGCTCACACCTCCACCCTAAAAAGTAATACCAGGATTCACCTCCTTCCCAGGAAGTCCATAATCCTCTTCCATAGTCAAAGCTGCATCCAATGTCCAGCACTACAATCCAACGCCACTTGTCCTCTCAGTGAACGATTACCGACTCATTGTTCTAAGGCACACTCCCAATGTGCATATGATTCCATCCAACAATGATAATGACCCAAAAAAATATATCCCCGACCTTCCCTTCTCTTCTACACAGGCCCTCAGGCACTTTGGTCACCCCCTTCTGTGTAGTCACACACCTTCCAAGTTCCGCTAGCACCCCCATCTCGGGCAATCCATCCCTTAGCAAGGTTTCCTTGCATCGGAAGATACAAAAACCAAGGCATATCCCTACCTCAAACCATCATACCAGTCATATCATGCTCATGGAAATCAATGGACACTATTGGGTACCAGTGTCTTAGAGTGGCCCTGCTCCTGAATACTTTACCAGCATACTGCTGTATTTTCTAATTCCTTTTGCTATTGCAAATTCTTGTAGTTGATTTCAACCACCCAACTGGGCATTTCCGTACTTCCTATACCAAGCACATAACTTCCATTATATTTAAAATAAATTGAAATAAAGTCACATCATACCTCATTGGTGGCCCGTCAATAAGGTACACTTACAATTCTGTTTGTCCAAATCATCATGTATAAACATATCAGATCAAGTTATCTCAAAACACAACCATTATAGATCAAAATCATGATCACATGTAACCATCATAAACCAGAATCATAGATCACATGTAAGCATCATAGACCATAATCATAAATCACATGCATAATAAAACTGAAACAAAATACCGATACTTATCCTTCATCGATCCTTACTTTTTCTTTTGTTATTATTCTGTACACACACCGGATTTGTTACCACACCTGACAAACAACCAATGCCTTCTCCTCGCCCATGTGCACATACACATAGTGTGCATCACACACATACAACCACACATGACATACAACACCATGCAATATATGCACATACACTTGACATACAACACATACACCTACACCTAGTTTACGACACAACACAATACATATGCTTACCTCCAACGTACACCACCACACAATAAATTCACCTACACTCGATGTAGAACACAATACATACATCTATACCTGATAAATAATGCCACACAATACAGGTACCTACACCTGGCATACAACACAACACAATACATCTATACCCAATGTACATCACCACATAATACATGTACCTACACCTGGCATGCAACACAACACAATACATGTACTACGAGTACACATGTCACGATACCACAAATACACAATGCACATACATCGTACAACATGTCCGCAACACAACATGCACGACATGCACACAATACTCGTACACAGTACCACCTGCAAAATGTGTGAACAACATCACATGTACACGACACCACCTGCACAGCGTGTACACAACGCTACATGTACATCGTACCACCTGTACAATGTGTACACAATACCACATGCACAACATGTACATGGCACGACATGCGACATGTACACAACATCACATGCACGAGATGTATACAACACCAAAAGCACACAACACCACATGTACAACATGTACATGACACCACATGCTCACAACACCACTTATACAATCATGCACACAACACCATATGTACATAGCACCATATGTACAACATGCACACAACACCATATGTACATAGCACTGCATATACAACATGTACATAGCACCCTATGTACACAACATTGCATATCCAACATGCACACAACACTATATGAACACAAAACCGCATATCCATCATGTGCACAATATAATATGTACACAACACCGCATATCCAACATGTACATAACACCATCTATACCCAGCACTGCATATGCAACATTCACACAACACTATTTGTACCACCCTATACATAACATTGCATAAACAACATGTACACACACTATATATGCACAACACCGCATGCGCACAACATCACAGATGCAACATGTACAACGTATAAAACATATGCACAACAGTAGCAATACACATCCAAACCACACTGTCTCTACCAGGCAACCTTGCTTCCAGTCTCTCTTTTCCATCCATGTTTATCCTAGCATGTCGCAAAGCACATTGTTTTCATTCCGTTGATGTATCCTTTAGTGTTACCTGTCATGTTGAGAATGCAACAAGATGATGGAGCTTAGTGGAAATGAGTCGCCTTCACTAAGTGGGCCCGCAGGCTATTTTTGGCGCAAAGTCTATTTTTAGACTATGTCTATTTTTAGACATATGGATCATGGTCTATGAGTTGCAGGATGCTATTTGTGGATGATTGGTCATGTTGGTAAAAATAGATGGACTTCTATTTTTAGACATATGGGCGGAGTCTATTTTTAGACTGCCAGCCTAAAAATAAAACAATCGAATATTATTAGCTCATAATAATATTTGGACTATAAACATTATCTTATCCTCTTGGAGCACTTCAGTTCGAGCTACGGATGTGGCACATGCAGCTGTCAGAAGGAAATACGCTTTTCTTATAAGTCAGTTGAGCTATTGCATGATAGACTTCAGTTAGAACTCAAGTGGTTGAGTTTAGTGGAGTTGATTGAGGAGTTGATGGAGTTGTGTTCAGTTTGACTTGGTTGAACTAGTTGTATTTAGTCTAACTGCAGAATACACTAGTGATGAGTGATGTGAATTAATTATTAATTAATTCACTAATTATTAACTCATAAAGCAACTAAAGAATACATCAGTTAACTTGGTGCATGGACAGTTCAGTGGAGACAAGTGTTAGAGGTTGAGATTGCTATCAGTTGTGCACATGCATGGATTGAGTATTGCCAATGAGGATTGTGTGATTCATCCAAGGGAAATACGAGTTTGGATCAACCACTCATCATTATTCTCATGCAGGATTGCGCAGTGGAGGCAAGCAAGCAGCAGAGAAGATTTGAACCTGTGATTGATTCAGATCTGAGCTAGTTTTGTGTGTAACAGGTGGAGATAGTACTGAGTACTTGTGAGGAGTATTGTACTATGTATTGTTACATGTTCTCAATTAATATAATATACAAATAGTGTGGGGTTTTCAGCTGTATGCTTTCCCCGAATTACATACTGTGTTAATGTGCGCATGCGATTGATGTTTCATTGTTTTTAATTCCGCAAAATTGATGATCAACGTAGAGGTTATGTATTATGCATGCATTCCGCAATAGTGTATAATTAGGATAATCTCTGTGAATAAGTGTCATATTATTCAAAATTTCTCCATGTCATAACATAAACATAGGCATAATACAAGCATACAATGTCAATTCATAACCATGTTACTGACCTCATACATTCGTCATGAATACTCTTCCCACTTGATTCCAATAAGACCAGGAACCTTGTCATGCCATTCACCTGCATCAACAATCATTCCTCCACAAGAATGATCCCTGACAACCCTGTCAGATATTGACATAGACACATAGATACATAGATACATATACATAAACATTAGCATAAAAAAATCATGATCCATGATAACCTTGTGAGACATGACATACATACATACATACATACATACATGTATACATATATAGACATCAACATAATCATGATCACAACATAATTACCAGTTAGCATAAGGTCAAGGTTAAGAGATTCCCCTTTATCCATGCAAATTATGCACAACATTGAGAACAACCGTTCCCAACATAGCCAAGGAATCAGATGCCTCACATCCATTCACTTTAAATTTCATGTTACCTTTCTCATGACTGTACTGCCACTATCTATTTACACCAATGGACCGAACCACTCCAACTGATTATCATATTCTTACCTTCAACTGCCCTTACTCATGTACCGAGCTTCATCCAGGTCTTACATTACCTACTAGGTTTCATTCATCTCTCCCCGAGCTCCATTAACTTTCCTCTTTCCCAACCAATTCCCAAGAATCCCAAAACAATAAAGGCAAGACCGAGAAGAAAACAAGAATAAAATCATGGAAAATCAACAACAATATGACACCACAAACAAAGCGGTATGATCATGCACTAGACATCACAAAACTGTAATTCAAGCACAAGAAAATCACAAAAGACAAAAAGCACAAGACTAACAACATACATATTGAATCAATCTCCGTGGTTCCTAGTCCTTCTAAAGGAAAGCTCAACCTGATCCTTCTTCAATATTTCATGGCAGTCTCTTTTCCTTGCAATCCCCTGCATCATATTGCCATGAATGCATAATTGTAAGTGGATAAATAAACATAATAGCATACTAGTTACCTTATCTTGTTGTGCTAAGCACGCTGCCTTGCAACTGAACACATCCACGCCAACCAACTCCCTTGAAAGATCCACCTATAACTAGAGACTAGCTAATACACTTGTCAAATACATGTTCATTAATATAACATATATCCTCATAATGTCAGACAAAGTCAAGGTTAAGAAGACTTCCTGCATGAAAAGCACTCATTCGTTTGGAAATAGGGTTTCGAAACATAGCCAAAGAAATTCTTTCACAATTCCTTTCTTTTACCTTTTACCTTGCTGCAATTGAGTCTTATTATGCGCTATCACATCATCCAATTGTTAGTTATATAAACATATGAATTGTTACATTGTCACGCTAATACGAAGCATGTTACCCTGCAACTGTTCACAGATGTCAACCACATGTTCCAAATATTAAGACAATCATATATATCAATTTGAAATCAACCTTTACTAAGACTAACAATCATGTCATAATCCATAGTCAACTCATAGTCATTAGACATAACACTACAACTGTCACTTACTTACACTCAAGTACATATCAACTGTCTCAACACATATGTATTAGTACAATCATCCTAAAACAAGATCATTCTTTGATGCAATCTTACAGGCTCATACTCATATCATGCAATAAATAAAAAATTCAACAAACTATAAACGTACCAAGTTAGATAAATCAACTAGATGACATAATAGACACCAAACACTCAACACCAACTAGACGAAATAATGGACACGAAACATTCAAACACCAATAAATGACATAATCAAACATTGACGCACAAAGTAGATGACATAAGAAAGCTCATACCTTAATGTATCTCAGGGGAGGCATTCTTGTCTGCAGAATCAATCCAAATTAGCACGATATAACTTCACAACATATCAAATCAACCAAAAATAAGATCATGATATCCATAACAATAACTAACTAACATGTTCACATCATAAGCTCATAAGCATTTGTCGTTCATGCATAATAATCACATATGTGTGATTAGTCTAGATTAGTACAACACAATATCACAAATAAGTTGACTCATACTTGAATGTCATAACCCTAAACATCTGCATAGACCAATCCAACTTAGCATATAGCATCAAGATCTTAATGTAATAACCCTAATCATCAAGTTACTAGCATATAACAACAAGAAGTTATACATCATGATCATCAACAACATATAACCTAATCATCAAGTTATCTAAAACAACAATAACAATACATACAACCATAGGTTACTATCATTCATGACTATCTGACACACGTGCATATGACTACACTAATCAACTAGCCTTTATCATACATGTAACCATAACAACAATAAAATGAAGATGTACACATAACCATAATTCATATAACAACCATTAACTTATATACCTGCATACCCAACATAGAAACCTATATGATGACATGCTCTTGCCTCGAGTTCTAATGCTACATCTTCACTTTAATGATATGCATTTCCTGCTCTATCTCAGCCAACACATTAGCATCACAACATACTAATATCATCATGATGACCTCATGCACAACAACGTTCACCATGACAATGCATGCATATGAACATATAGACACTAACATGTATAACCATTGCGTATAAAACCATACACTCATGACGACACATCCCAAAACAACACCATCAATCTTCACATGGAAACATCACTACAACTAGGAACCTCATCATGCCATTCATCTGCATAAGAAATCATTCCTCCACAATAATGATCCCTGACAACCCTGTCAGATAGTGACATAGATACATAGATACATATACATTAACATTAACATAAAACATAGGGATCTCATTTATAGGGAAGGAGAGGGACTTGAGGATCCATAAAAGGTGGGAGAAGTTCCACATCTCAAGGGAAATATCCAGTAAAGTAGGATCAAGAACCAAGAGTGGGAGGTCTCGTTCCAATCCTCATTCACCTGTAACCAACTCGCCATTCTCGAGACTTTTAGTAAGCGAAGTTTCTCCTCCATTTTGAAAAAAACTGCCTGAAGAGGATCAATGTAGATTTTCCTGATAAAAGTCGCATTGGTAGCACTAGAAGAGTATGATGCAATAAGTGACTAGCATGGGTCACTAGTTATGCAAAATGTGCTGGTCTTGAAAAACAAGGTTTTTTGACAAGTTCTTCATAAATTATTTCAAGGCAAGTTTTCTTCTTTTCTTCAAGGATGCTTCTGAACATGTTTCGTGGTGAATACACTGACAACTTTCATCATTTTGTGACATTTTTGGCATTAATGACACAAAGTTCAACACTTTAGGATACTAGACAGGGAATGCGACAAAATACTATATAACATATGGCCCCTAAAGCATGAAGGAAGAACGAGAAGTGATGGTTAAAGTGCTTTACAACCCAAGGCAAGGACTTAGAGAAACACCATTAGGAGACCTGCAAATCAAACATAATACAATATATCTAACATCTATGATGTAAGTATGCCTGACAATACATCTCTGAGTAGGCATCTAACAATACATAAATCCATGGCATGGATGCATCCATCCAAATAGAAAGGATTATGTTTATGGATCCACGACATGGACGCAACCATCTGAATAGAATGGATCATGTGTACAATCATGAATACTTAATAAATCCACACAACCTGGATTTATTAGATGAAACCCAAGGTCTTCATCTCTGTCCCAATCCAACCAAAGTATGAATCTAACCATGTGAATAAATGTGTCGGAGTCGAACATGGTAGAAACCACCTGATTACCGGTCAATGATGTAAACCGTTAACAGGCACGAGAGAAACCACCAATGATGACGATGGCTCTCAAGGTACAACAACACAATCCACGAGTGTGAACAATGAAGTTGAAGTCCAACACTCACAAAATCATTCAATCGAATGTCATTGATGTGAACCTATCGTTGAATGCGAAGAACCTGCCATTGAGGCATGCAAGCTCCAAGGTACTGAAAGGGAGTTCCTAGATCATCTTCCTGGATAATGAGTTGGATTCGACAGGAAGTGATCCATCAAAGGAGGACCATAATGTTTCCCACATCATCGACATGAAACATAGGATTTTGCAGAGTTGGTAAGAGTGATTCAAGATTTTTGCAGAAAAGTCAAACATGTTATAAATGGTTTGAATTTGCAGATGGGACTTCTCTTGAACGTATCGACGACACCACTCCGGACTTTGGCAGCATTTGACTCCTAATAGGATTAGAGGTCATGGTGACAATAGGATATAATCATATGAGAGGCAAATGGATTCCCAAAACCCAGTAAGGCAAGTGAGGAAGTGAGGATACCCAAACCCACATGAGATACAGATAAGTTTCATGTTCAAGAGCAATATGATCCCTTTTATACAAAATCCATGATATATGTTTCCCCACTATTTCTAGCAAGTACCTCTTTATTTTTAGTCTCAAGCTTGAAGAGGATACCATATGCTTTCCCTATAAGTTCATCCTTCAGATGAATCCTTCCTAGTATTTTTAATGAGCCCTAGGAAAGAGTAGCTTGGTCTCGTCATGGTGACAAGTCCTTCTTCGTTTCAGTTTTACAAGTCTGATGGAGGGGTAACTTGACGTCTTTTTTATGTTTAGAGAGTTTGAAAAAGAGGCAAAAAGAAAACACCAGATGTCCCTTTTCATAGATAGTATCTTAAATATGAAAAAGTAGAAAACAATACTCAAGAGAACCTCTTAGCCATGTTTGACTAAGGTATTCCTTTTTCGTAGTTAGTCTATCTCAGTCCAGAAAATCGTTAAACTTATACTGAGTAAATGTCTTTTCATTTACTTTTACAAGTTCAAAAAGACAAGTGCTCGACAATCTTTTCATATTTTGAGAGTCAGAAAAGAGCTGAAAGACGACTTCAGGGGGGTTCCTTTTTCATTTATTTCTTATGAGTTCGAAAAATTGATAAAATAAAACTTAATAGTTCATCCAAAATCAATTACCGTTGCCAATTAGTAATAACCTATTGCTACACATGTGAACAGATGTTACCCGGTTTGAGAAAAATATACAAATATAGGTCAAAATACTTAAAAAAGTTTATATAAACTCCAAAAGTAAAATATAAAATTACCATTTGTCATTTTGTTAGTTAGAGAGCACATTTTTCACTAAATTCCTCTAATTTTTAGGCGAGGAGTGTGATCGATCCAAGGCACCATTCAACGAACTGTTGGGTGTGGAGCCTAATTATCTTTTTTATTTAGAGGTATCTCCACATTGGAACCCAGTTCGTAATAAGGTGGAAATGTCTCCTGTTTGTCCACCGCAAGGGGGGGGGAGATGGGGATTTTTATGATCCCCCTCGCCACCCCCCAATAGGGGTTTGGGGGTAGTGCCCCCAAGCTAAAAATAGATGTAAAATTTCCTTGTAAAATATTGTAATTTCATAGTCAATCTGAGTTGTTCATTAGGCGGATGATCTGACGGTAGAAGTCATGTTTAAATTAGGGTATTTTCCCTAGAAGGCAACCCCTCACTATATATGAGGGAATTGTATTGCGACTATGTATGTGTGTATTCTGAGTGAGAAAGTGAGAGGTGATTGTGTGAGAGCGAAGAGGAAATTAGAACAGATCTGCTATAGGTTGTATCTCTTCATTTTGTTGGATAATATAAAAGGAAGGGTTGGCTGTTTCTCCGTGGACGTAGCCCAAATTGGGTGAACCACGTATATCTGTGTCTCTCTTGTTTTATGTGTTTATATATATGCAATATTTTATGTGTTCCAATGATCTGTAATATATAATTTTCTAACACGAACCATCTATCATAGGTAAGAGATATGTCCTTCCTCTGCAATTGTTGGGCTAATTTATTAACACAAATTAACACAAGTATTTCATTATCAATCCAGGTTTGTAAAACTTGGAGGCATGTCCACAATGTATGGATATCAGATGTAGTCAAGCTTAGAAGATAAAATATGAAGAATTAAGGAAGTGCATATTACAAATATAAATCTAATTAAATAATTTCTAATTCACTTCTACAACATATGTGAGATGAAGTGGCTTTTAACTTAACACATCCATTTGTGTCCTTCTTCTACAATATTACTTGATGAATAGAGATCAAAAACCATTAATTGACAACAAATTAAGATGCATAAATAAACAATGAAGAAGGCTCCTAACTTAGGAGATCCTTGATATTCCTCATCACAAATTCATTCATCATTATGCTATTGTTAGAAAACTGGAATTGCATAAAACTACTTGAAAACAAGAAAGATGAACTCTAGTTTTTATTCATTAATTCAATAGAAAGAGGGTTCAACTTGAACACTGTGTTATCCTCTCATATCAAAATGATAAATAAACTAAGATTCATCAGCAAACATAAATCATCACACCAATTCAAGTAAGCAAATCTGAAACAAAACAAGTAAACAAATCTGAAGCAACTAGTTCATAAAAATCAAGCTAGTTAAACAATGAAGTGTACTTAGCTTGGAGTGAGGGCCCTCCACCCTTGCCTTGCACACTTGAAGAGGTTATAAACTACTGCAACTTCAGTCAATCGCTCACACATTAAACAGAAAAATGGAATTAGAATAGGTTCTTTAAATTAACTTCAAATATTCAAATGTCTCCACATAAATTATACAAAATTCTACATGCATAAGCCTTCAAAGTTTTGGCTTAAATAGAAGATCATGAAACAAACTGATCTAAAGTATCTCTAACAACTATATCTATCCATATCCACCTATCCAAGTCGAATCCATCCAATCCTATCACTAAAAATATGGAAAATCCCATGAAATCATAAAACTGCCCTATTTCCTAGGGATTTTCTGGATGACTGGTCCTGTTTGACCAGCTTTGACCATGCTTGATTTAGCTTGTTTTGACTGAACCAATTGGAGTTAGCTTAGTCCTAGTTCCCAAGCTTTTCATAAATGTATCCAGCTCGTGCCCAGGTGTCCTGCAAATATGACATCCATATAGCTATGATGGGAATTTCTGATTCTATTCAAAAATTGCACTTGAAATTCAATCTTCATAAATACTTCTAGAAATTGTAAAATTAAAATTAAATACCTGAATATGCATAAAATACGTCGAAATGAGGTGGATGTGATGGAAAATATAAGAATTAAGTATGTTTTCTTAAGCAAAATTGGACCAAAAATGAGGGCCAACATCTCCCCCTTGCTGATTCACAAGCATGTCCTCATGCTTGTTTCTTCCTCTTGGATCTCCTGACCTCTGCTGTGAATCCTATGCCTAACCCTAATGCTTCCTGTTGTGCTGCCTCTAACAGATAATCTATCCCCATGCTGTGTTCTCCTTTATACATAGTAGCTTTGACCTTCTGTTTCTCATATTTATTCTTCCACATGTTCTTGTCTTTAAGCCACTTGAATACCTGTTTGCAAAGTATATCATTCTTTCTCTTTAGTTTGCCTACCTCTTCAGTTAATTTTTCATTCTCTCTTACTAACTTTGCATTATTTTTCTTGCATGTTTTATTTTCTTTCTTCAAGTGCTTTTCTAAGATCTTGTTTATTTCCAGTTGATCTGTCAATTCTTTGATTTTTCTCAAATGCAACTCTTTTTCTAGCTCCTGTGTATCTTTTGCAAATGATGTGGCTACCACATCATCAAAATATGAGTCTTTTTCTAGAGCTTCTTTCTCTAATCTTTCGATTATATCCTCTACCTGTTTCTCTGTAGAACATGTTTCTACAATTTGTACTTCTTGGTCCTTGCTACTTGTTTCTATTGGGCTCTTTCTCCTATGCCTCCTAGGAGTGGATATGATGGATGTTTCATTTTCAACCATAACAGTGTTGGTTTGCTTCTTAGACCTGGTTCTGGGATAAAGTGGTGAATTCATGATGCCCCTGGTTTCCTGCTCTGTTTTGTATTGTTCTTCAATGACATGTTCCTCATGCTGGTTTTGGATTAAAAACTCTCTCCAAATTATGCCCTGAGTTTTTACTTGATGCTCTACAAGAATTTTTATTAGTCCTTGATGATAAACTTGAGCTTCTCTTGGTTTGTTCTCATTTCTCACTGACTCTATCATCTTAATGAGACTTCAAGATTAGAAATATGGAAAACTTATTTTGACTTCTTCCTTAATGTGTTGGAGTAACCTGACATGATACAAATGTGCCACACTATGTCCCCTATCACAAGTGAAGAATTTCTGAATGATCAAGACTAGTCCTCCCCATGGCTCATTGAACCACTCCCTGGGTATGCCTTTGGCTCTGTCAAAGACTCCCTTCCTGTTTTTTTCTAAGAAGAAATTCCATGCTTTCTCCTTGAAATGTAGACCTTTATGATAGTTTTCCCTTGTCAATGGAAGATCTAATGCTTGGGAGATGTATTCCAGAGTCAATGGAATGCTTAAGTTTCCTACCATTGTTTGATCCTGGGTATAGTTATTCACAAAATCCCTGGTTATACCCTCACTGTGACCATTAAACCTCTGTAGAAACCCTATAATCCCTGCTTGATATAATTTTTCTACTGTTTCCTTCTTCCATTGCTCAATTTGAAATTTCGGTTCTATTCTGGTGGTCATATTTTCTGAAAACCAGTGGATATACCCTTCTACTGTCATTAACTTCATTTTTAACAATGAAAATAACAATCATTCATGCATAAAAATAATTTTTGATTCAGTTTGTAGGAGGGCTTACCTTTCTCCTGATACTCTTTAGAAATAATAAAGTCAGGCTTGTTTTAGTCTCTGTCTCACTGCAACAATGAATCACTATTTTTTTTTTTAAACATTAACCTTTGTGAATGAAAAACAAAAACAAACTGCTTATTCTGATGTAAAATCCATTCTTGGTTCTGTTCCTCTTTCACCAAAACTCTGCTCTATCCATATAAATGAAGTATTCCTCTTTATGCATATCACTGTTTATAAGAAAAGAAATTGGAAATCGAACTCTGTTTTTTTTTTTTTTAAACAAAATCATATCATATCTCCTCTTTTCGATTTTCATTCCTCTTATGCCTTCCTTATGGTTATCAAACTAATTTTTATGTCATACTAGAGTCATTCTTTCGTTCACTGTTTGTTTAATTAAGGCCACTGTGTGTGCCATGAAACCCACTGTCTATGAAATCGAACTCACTATTTATGCAATTGAACCCACTATTTATGCAATTAACCATAAATATTTCACTGTGTTTTCAACTAAATCATAACAAACTATAAGTTTAACACTCTGTTTCGTTGACCAATTTGATGAAAACAGGTGTTTATACAATCAGACTTCAACTTAACACTCTGTCTCATTACCCAGTCTCTAGTGAAAACACATGTTTATGTAATCAATACTACAACTAAACACTCTGTTTTAACTCGACGAAAACATGTGTTTTTGTAATCAACTAAACACTCTATTTTAACTCGGCGAAAACATTTATTTGTGAAATCAAATCTTTAACTGTTCATCAATCAATTTGGCGATTCATAAGTGAATGTGGAGGATCCAAGTTGAGTTACCTGTCTACGATGATTTGCCCTGATTCTCTCTATGTCGTGGCTCAACCAACCTGCGTTTCATAATGGTTGCCATTGTTAAACTCCATTTCAAAAACCTTACTCTTTGACTGATCACAGAAACAACATTTAACAAATGATAAACAATGGTTCGAGTGCTTCCTATATCCGGGAGTCTAACCTCTGTTTTATTTAAAAATCCCGAGATTTTCTCATAAAACATCTGTTGCATTTATTGAGGGAGATCGAGTTTCAGTCTTACCTTGTTTGTCACGATATATTCTTTAACTAACTCTGCTTTCTCTAATAGTTTCCTCAGCTTATCCCTCAATCAACTATGTTTTTCCTTCTTATCACTCCGATATCCAACTGCTATATCTCTTGCCTTCTCCGTCTCGGTTTGATTTCCTCTATTTCTGTGTTTCCTCTCTCAAACCACTCACCTCAGGCTCACAATTGTGCGTTAATGGCTCATGCAACCTTCATTTCTCTCCTTGAGCCCGCAAAATGGCTGTGATGGTGGAGAGAAGGCGATTTTTACAACGCTCTGTGTGTAAAAATGGCAGAGGTATATTGCATAAGCTTTGTTGAATGAAAAACTCACGGTGCCGTTTTGAAACATTCACTGTTGTTTTCAAATTTCGATTGACCATTCCACTTGCTGCATATTCTAACTGTTTCCTTCGTGGCTGTCCTTCGTTTCATTGTGGCCATCCTGCATACCAACCCATAGTACTTACCTCCACGTCTCGATGTTTATTGCTTGACCTTTGACTGATACATCAATCATTGCATCGTATAGTCTGCATACCACACGTTTTATTACCACTAGCTCGTATTGTTATGCATTGTGATTTGATCGCCACTTTGAATAGTTTTGATTGCATGGTTTAATATTTTAATACATGGTCTTATCTCTGTTTAACTGTCATCGTACCTCTCCCTCATATCCATGACCTCAATTACCTACAGCTTATACCTCCAAAACACTTCATAATGTTTGGTTGCATTGTGTAGTCACCACATGATTTGCATTATGATAACCCTTGCACTTAATAGCATCATTCTTATGCGCTTTGAATTATAACTTATCAAAATAAATCATTTCGATTTCTTCCTCTTTGTATTACTTTATAATGCGCATGTTTCCATATGTATATATTTCAATATATGTCTTTTAATTTTAAAATGACCATGTTTAGGTCATATTTAAAATTATTTTCATGATACTAATATTGTGTATGGTTTTGTAGGTTCTAGGGTTTCAACTATTGGACCCTCTATTTGACTCCCTTTTTCTTTTCAAAAGAAAAATACTTAGGGTTATGAAATGAAATGATTATGGAATATTTAAATGGAATATGGAGTATGGAATATGCATATAGAATATGAAATGAATATTTGGAATATGTTTATGGGATTAAATGTAGGACAATGGGTATAAATATATGAATAGCATAATATGATGAGGGTAGTGAAATGAATATGTAAGTAAAATATGCATGTCAAGTACTAACTAAATTTTAACAATCTCTTAAAAAATTCTAGAAATTTTGAAATTTCAAGAGCAAAACTTTGTACTCACTGTACTTTTACTCCTTGATAGTAATTGATGACGTCTTTTGGTCAAATGTCTTTGATGAATTGTCTAAGATAGATTGAAATGTAGACTTTATTTCTGTGTCATGTTCTTGCATCCATCATTGATTTGGGTTCATTGATTGTTGATGTCGTTTAGGTCCCTTCTACAACTGGTACTTGATGGTTCAAGTCCCTACTGTCATGTATATTTTTATGCAATATATACATGTTTTTTTCTAACATTTCAGGTCCCTTATGCACAATGTTTCCAATAATGTTTCAGGTCCCTTCTACGATACAATTCAAGTTCCTTCTTCAATTCAGCTGCTCAAACTTTCAGCTACTCAACTGAGTTTCTTTTGCAACTTCCCCCTTGCTTATCTAAAGACTTGTCCTCAAGTCTTGTTTTGTTTTGGAGGTTCATTCTGCAAAATCAAACTGTTGTGAGTGTAAAACAAAAATTGTGAATTCATACAGGCCAAACTAGTTGGTTTTCCTTTATGAATTCATGTTTGCTTTGTGCCCATTGCCTGGTTTTCACAAACAAACTTTTTATTTTATTTTTTATTTATATTTTTTGTGTTTTTATTTATATTTATTTATTTATATATTTTTTTTTATTCTTCTTCTGGAGTACTGGAGGGCATATTGCTATGTTGTTCCATTACTTCCAGGTCAGTCTCTTTTGTCATTTGTTTCACAAAATCTTCTTTATTAATAGGCTTATTGTAGACTTTAAGCCTATGTCCGTTAACTAGAAATGAAGTAGATTCTTGATCAATTGTTTTTATCTGAACAACTCCATTATCAAAGATTTCTTCTATTTCATATGGCCCCAACCAATGAGTTGTAAAATTTGCCTTGAAATCTTTGAATTTGGAGTCAAAAAGTAATGCCCAGTCTCCCTTGTTGAATGTCCTGTTCTTGATGAATCGATGATGCCATTTCATCCTTTGTTGTTGCACCAGAGTTGTGTGTTCTACTACTTGTTGTCTCTGTTCATCCAGTTGATTCAATTCCATTATCCGTTGTTGTTGTGCTTCAGACAATTCCAGTCCCAAATTTGTTGCCAACTTGAATGTGTGTATCTGAAATTCTATGGGCAACAAGACTTCTTTTCCATACACAACCTGGTATGGACTGAACCCAGATATGTTTTTCCATGTTATTTTCTATGCCCATAGTGCATCTCTTAACTTTTCTGATCAGTCCTTCATGTTCATCTGTACTGTCTTTGTCATGATATTTTCCAGGACTTTATTTGTCGACTCCACTTGTCTGTTTGCTTGAGGATGGTACAGAGTTGATTTTTTGTGTTTGATCTTGTACTTTTCTATAAGATCACGAACAAGTTTTGAAGTGAACTGTGTGCCTTGGTCAGTCACAATCTGTCTTGGTACCCCAAATCTGACAAAGATTTCCTCAAAGAGGAATGTGACCACTATATTTTTTGTTGCTCTTGCTACTGCCTTTGCCTCAACCCACTTAGTTACATAGTCTGTACATACCAAGATGTACTTCTTTCCGTTTGATGGTGGATTTATTGGTCCCACAAAATCCAAAGCCCATTGCTCAAATGGTTCTATGAGCACTTGTGGCTTAAGTGGCATTTCATCTGATATTATTGGCCTTCCTATTCTTTGGCAACTGTCACACCTCTTGACATAGGCTTTGGAGTCTTTGAAGATTGTTGGCCAGTAGTAGCCGAGTTGCAGCACCTTGTAGGCTGTCTGCTTGTCTGCAAAATGACCACCACATGGCTTGTCATGACATGCTTTCAAAATTTATAATATTTCATCTTCTCTAACACATTTCTTATTATCAAATCAGAGCTAGTATAAAATAGATCACCATTTACCCAGCTATATCTAGAGCTTTCTCTAATTATTTTTCGTTTTATTTCTTTGTGAACTAGGATGGTAATTTTCCATAGGATAAATAGTTTCCTATATCTGCAAACCATGGTGTTTTGGCAGTTATTGCAATCAGATGTTCATCTGGGAAATTATCTGAAATAGGATTTGGATCACCAGGTGTATGAAGCCTTGAAAAGAAATAAGCTACTTGATTGTCTTTCCCTGCTCGATCTTGAATTATAATGTTGAATTCCTACATTAACAATAACCATCTTGTAATTCTACCGTTTCTAATTTCTTTGTTCATTAAGTATTTGATTGTTGAATGGTCTGTGTGAATGAACACTTGGTAGCTTGTTATGTAATGCCTGAATTTGTTTACTGCATGTACTACAACTAACATTTCTTTCTCTGTGACTGTGTAGTTCAATTCTGCTGGTGTTAAGTTTTTACTTATGAAGTATATAGCATAATTAAACAGGTTTTCTTTCTATCCAAGTGATGCACCTATAGCAGTATCAAATGCATCAGTGGAAATGTGAAATGGCAAATACCAATTCAGTTCTCGAAGGATGGGGGCAACTGATAGTTTTTCTTTCAATATTTGAAATGCATTTTGACAATGATTTGTCCATTGGAATTCAACATCCTTTGCAAGTAACTTGAATAGAGGTTGTGCTATTTTACTGAAATTTTCAATAAATTTCCTATAATAGCCTGCATATCCCAAAAAACTTCTTACCTCCTTTTGTGTTGTAGGTGGCATTAAATTCACAATGACTTGTATTTTGGCTGGGTCCACCTTAATTCCTGATGAGGAAATATGGTGTCCCAACACTATCCATTCTATTAACATCATGTAGAATTTTTCATTACTCAAGGACAAATTTGTCTCTATGCATCGTTTCAGAACTTTTTCAAAATTTTTCAAACAATCATCGTATGTGTTTCCATATACCGTGAAATCATCCATGTAGATTTCTACACATTCGTGGATCAGATCAGCAAATATTTCGAGAACTGCTCTTTGGAAAGTAGCACGTGCATTACATAACCCAAATGATAAAACATTGTATGCATATGTTCCCCATGCGCAGGTAAATATTGTTTTGTCCTGGTCTTCCATTGCTATTCTAATCTGATTATACCCACTAAACTCATCTAGGAAAGAAAATAATTTCTTCCCAGCCTATGAATCTAGGACTTGGTCAATAAATGGTAGCGGGAAATGATATTTTAATGTTTCCTTATTCAATTTCTAGTAATCTACACATATCCTCCACTTCCCATTTTTCTTTGGTACTACCACTAAGGGAGAAACCCATTGACTATCAGAAATAGGATAGATGAACCCAACTTGCAATAGTTTATGTAGTTCTTCTTTCACTATTTCCTTCATCATGGGGTTCATCCACCTTTGAGGCTGTCTTACTAGTTTAATCTGGTCATCAGTATAGATGTGGTCGATACACGTGCTAGGGTGAATTCCCTGCATATCTGTGTCATCCCAGGCAAAAGCTTTTTAGTACTTTTGTAATAATGCTATTACCTCTTGCTCTTGTGAAGATTGTAAGTTGTTACCAAGGTTCAAATGTTTTCCAGGATAAATCTCAATTATTTTAGTTGTTGAATTGGTAATTGTGTTTACAAGAAAAATATTTGTGAATGATTCTTGCAGTGATTGAATTGTGCAGGTTTTCTGAAAACATTGGTTCAAAAAATTACTTGCAGCTTCATACTGAGTTACTCTAAGCTGCTATGAAATAACCTGTTCTGAAATGAAAATATCTAATAGATCTTCATTCTCCTCTTCTTCTCTAAGGTAAAAAACTTCGTTAATACTTATAACTGATTTAGTTTTCTGTTGTTCTTGTCCTTCAAGCAATGATACTAAAGAAGGTGCTTATGCTAGAGAATAAAGTGTGATGTGTTTTCTCTCATCCCCATGTAAAATAATCATACTTCCAGATCTGCATCCTATAAAGGCATCAGCAGTGGCTAAGCACGGTCTACCTAAGATTAGAGAATGTCCTCCCAAGTTTGTTTTTGGCTACAAAATGAGGAAGCCTACAGGATACTCCCATGAATCCAAAGAGACTATGATATCTTCTAATATTCCTTCTAGTATAACTTTAGATCTGTCTTCTAACTCTAAAATGGTAGTAGTAGATCTAATGTTGTCTAAATCTAATTGTTTCATTGTCTCTGTAGTCAGTACATTTATAGCTGCTCCCAAATTTATCAATGTGGTTGGAACTGAAAAATTGTTTATTGAAATAGTAACCATAGGGATACCAGGGTCAATATATTTTTCCACTATTGTTTTTGTAGACATGAGGCTAGCTAGTTTTCCAATGACTTCGATTGTAGTAGGATCCTTCTTCTAATACTAACTATCATGCCACCACCAAGATGACTCCATAAGAAGCAGTGTATGGTCAACTCTCACCTTCACCTACTTCTTATATCCCTAGATGCTCTAAGGTGCACATAGTGGATCAACTCCTACAGAACCGTGCAACCATGCTAGCCTGTCTCAAAGATAATCTCCATCAAGGTCAGAATCACATGAAGCAACAGGCATACCAACATCATTAAGAGTGCACATTTCAAGAAGGGGATTAGGTATTCTTGAGGTTGCAACCATACAAGCAAACATCACTCAAAGACAAGGGCTGTCAGAAATTAGCTCCAAACTTCTACGGACCTTATCAAATACTTCAGCACATTGGAGAAGTAGCCTACAAGCTAGCCTTGCCACCAACTGCAAAAATCCATCCCGTCTTCCATGTATCATGCCTCAAGAAAGTGGTGGGGAAAAATTGCAGAATTCAAACCAATCTACTTGAATTGGATGAAGAAAGTTCACTCTGGATCCAACCTGAACAGGTCCTCGACACGCAAGAACGACATTTGCGCAGCCGCACGATCAAGGAAGTCCTCGTCAAGTGGAAAGACACGTCTCTAGAGGATGCGACATGGGAACCAACCACTATTCTTCAGCAATTCCCGCAGCTTCAGCCTTGAGGACAAGGCTATTTTTATGGGGGAGGTCATGTTAGGGTCCAACCCTAACCCCTTTATTTATGTAATAGGGTCGAGTCATAGTTATAGTTAGTTAAAGAGTCAATAAAGCTCATATTAATAATTGCAAGTGGTTGACCCGCATTTAAAGAAAGGGACCACAGTTAGTTGGAAACGAGCCATGGTATTAGATAGATGGTATTGAGAGAACCATGGTACTGACCCATGGTATTGCATGTATGAATCCTATATAAAGGATAGATACTCCCCATTGAGAAGCATCATGTCTTATTTTATAATCGAGATTTGCTCTGTTGGAGGTTGCCCCCTCAAAGAGGCAAGTGAACATTGCTTTCATCTCTAAATAATAAAATACTTGTTGTTTTTTCTCATTTTGCTCTGTGTTTTGGGTTGCATTTCTTCGTATATTGGGTATTCTGGCATCTCCTTGCAGGTCAAAAGCATAACAAAGGGCACATAGCACAATAAATATCCGGGAAAAGGCACAACTCAAAACCCCACTACTATATTGTATTAATCCATAAAATCAAGATGAAATTACAATGCTTGTTCTCTCAAGAACAATCCCAACACTCAGTAAAATCAATCTCAAACTCACAAGCAAGCTCAAGGCCAAAGCTTAACCTCTTCACAAGCTTTCCAAGTCTCTACTCCAATGTTTAATTCCTATGGAAGATAGCTTATATTTAAAGGGAAATAAAGCCTCTCAAAACTGCGCAATCCCTTGAGGATCAATTTCTGAATGCATGCACTATCAGTGCAACTCAAAAAATCTAAAACAAATAATACATTGTCCCTGCACTCTAGTCTCAACTGGGTCTTACTCAGAATCAACATGCATGAGTTTTTGATGAGTAAATATTCAGTTAACTAGAGTAGCACTATTTGAGTGCACTAATGCATCAACTGGCTATTAAATCACTATTAGTTCTTCAAACAGTTTGGAACTAATTTAACTGGACTTAACACAGTGAACTGAGTTAACTAATTACAACTCATACTTAACTCATCCTGGATCCCTATAATATAGGGAGAACATATACATGACTTCAGAAAGACTTCCAACTTGAAATTCCTAAGTTAATTAACTCAACTCACTCTAGTTAACTATTACAAGTTGCTATGAAAATAAAATTCAATTTTAATTCTCAGTTTAATTCAAGGACAAATTAAACTGGAATTCCTGAATTCTATTTTTATCATTTCTTGTTGCTATTTTCAACATTGGCAAATGCTTGGTATTCTTACTCTTGAATTCCCTAGTGGATTGGGATTGAAGTGAATTGAAATATTGTTTATTGATTGCTAATGTAATTTCTATTTCAAATCAAACCCAAGGATGAGTATCCATAGGGTTTGGATCTAAGAAGTATTCATTTTGATGTGAAATTTTAGAATTGCATTAAAAGTCAAAAATCTAAAATTTCTACATGGTAATAGAGCCATTTTCAACGAGATCGCTTTCTTGGTTATGAATGTTATTTTAGTTGTTGGACTTGGGATAAGTTGTTGCTTGGTGAAGCCCTAATGTGCTTTAGATGAGCACTCGCACATATGGAAGGTTTTGATGGGTTGAAACCCTAGTTTCTCTTGTGATGAAAGGTGATGGAGCTACTAAATTGATGATTGTTATGGATGTATTTTCAATGAGTGTAATGTCATAAAGGACCTGTGATAAGTGGTTGATTTGTTCCTACATTTCCTATATATTATGATCTATGAGAGGGGGTATTTCTACTAGATTATTCACTAGTATATATTTATTTTCAACAAGTGAAATGTCGAGGAGGAGATGTGATAGGTAATTTATTTGTTCATATAGATACTGTTATGTTTTACTTCATTTATGTATAGCATGGGTTTATTTTTAGTGGGTGAAATGTCTAAGAGGACCTACAATAGGTGGTTGATTTGTTCCAAATAGATACCAGTGCATTTTCACATATGATAGGTGGAAGATATTTTTCATTGATGGCTATGTGTGGTCCATATTTCAGTGATTGTGATACTCGAGAGGACTTGTGATAAGTGGTTGATTTTTCTTAGCATATACCAATGCTTTTAATGGATTTATGCCTATGCTAGGTATGCTTGAACATTGTATTTTTTGTTGATTTTTTTTGGATCTCAAGTTGGGTTGATTCATTTCATGATATATTGATTATTATTGGTTAATATGTCTCGCTTGAGTTGTTATGGAAACCTTATCTTCAACGATTGTTGCAAATGGAGAGAGCTTCCAATGTTACACCTTGGAGATAGTATTGGTTGTACGTGGATATGGTAGCTAGTGTGATGCTAAGATATTAGTGATCTTGTGCATTTGTATTAATGTTAATGAAGTAAATCATTTATTTCAAACTTGTAGTTGTTGGGAGTAGTGGTGAGTACTAGTGACAAGGTTGTTGGAATCTCTTAAACAAAGAGAGTTGACCATGATGTTACTTTTGCTCCAAGATTTTCTAAAATTAAACAAAGTTGACAGTGATGAAGTCGATTCTCCAGTTGCTAGCAATTTTGAGGTGCATCAGAGGGATTCTCATATTCACATTTGATATATATATATTTTTTCTCCTTTTACCCTTAAAATTGGTATTCCAAGATCGATGAATTGAGATGTATACAAGTTTCATCTTGTGCTTTGGTGGATTTGATCCAATTGTCTTGTCCTTGCATGGAGATCTAATCATCAGAGAAAATTTCCTTCAAAAATGGGTCTCATGAGGAAATTATAAAATAATAAGCCATATGTGCCACATCAAAGACATGTACGCCACATCAAAGAATTTAATTTCTTGAACATACACAATAAATGATAAAAAAAAACACCATACAATTATATGTATGTGTGTGTGTGCGTGTGTTTGCTAGGTTATGTGAATCCTAAGATGATTGACATGCTTAACCCATGGTTTGAGTAGTTGCGACCCAAGCACATCTAAGTTGTCAAAATCATTCAGGGATCACACCTGATCGAGGCCACACAAGCCCTTAGCAAGGCTGGATTTTTGCCCACTGAGTTTCAAACCAATGACCTTTACACCACAGAGAGCCTTAGCAAAACACCCTATAATTATTTACTTTACATCTATTGGTCAAACCATTAATATTAATATATAAGATGAAAATAAAATAAATAATATATTATTAAATATATATAATAATAATTTACGATATAAAATTATATATATAAATTAATAATTATAATATAATAATACTATGGAAAAATGTGATTTTGTCTACATTAAAATTAAAATTATAATATGATATAATAATATTAAAAAATATAATACAAACATAGTAATATTATGAATGTATACATAGAAAGGATTAATATTTATTCTACTTTATTATATTATTATACAAATGTGAATGTGGTTGATTTATTAAAAGATGTGTTTATTATAACATGATTATATATATAGAGAGGGGGTAAAAATAAGATATTTTTTAGAGTTTAATATTATTTAACAAGGTTCAAAATTATTACCATAATGAATTTAATGAGTTTATTATATGATTCTAAAAATTTAAACGAGAAAAATAATATTCATTTTTCCTAATTTATATCTTGTCAGTTAAATTAGCAAAGCCTAATTTCGAAGGTGTCAAAGAGAATTGATCTGGTGACTTTCCAATTGGCAAAATACTTAACAATAAGAACTCGACTAATTAAACTAATTCTATGAACTTATAATAATATTAAATATATAATATCCTATAATATTAATATAATGTAAATCAATAACTATAAAAAAATATAAAATATATATATATATATATATATATATAGAAAAAAATGAATGCTTATTATACATTATTATATCATAATACATAAAATTAAAAAAAAATAGATAATATATTAATTATAAATTGTCATATATAACATATGAATGTAATAAACTTAAAATAAGTTTTACCACTCAATGATAAAAGGTCATTTCATATTACAAAATAATATTATGGATCAACTATTATATAAAACTTATATAACATAAATTAATAGCTATTTATAATTTTATAATTATTAGTTAAATATTATATAATATTAAAAAATAATAATTATATACTAATAAAATTATTATTTATTAATACAAAATTGTAATTATATATTATTATTATTTATTAATACAAATTTTAATTATATATTATTATTATTTTACAGTGAGAATGAAAATATAATCAATAAATAATAATAAATATCATACCATGAAAATATTAATAATATAAAATATTTCATAGAGAGGTAAGTTTGCCTTGTGAAATAAATGAGGGTATGATTTTTGTAGAGTAAGTACAAGGTTTCGTTATGATGGTGTATTCTTTAAGAGATATTGTTGTTACAAGCTATAGTTTTAAAGGGAGTGTTACTCCAAATTTGTGTTTATTTTACTAAGAGAGTGTTATGTTTCCTAGCTTCTTGAATGGACTAGATTGGGTGAGTACTTGACTTTGGTTAGAATGGTAGTATGACACCCTTGCCTATGATATTGATCTCATAGTCAATGTTTAGTCTAACTCATTGCGTGCATACAATGGGTAAGCCAGTTGTTCAATTAGGAGAAGTACCTACTAAGAAGGAGGGACATTTGTTGACTTGAGTAGAGAAGTAAAGGTTTTGCTTGCCTAGGTGCTAAGACTAGCAGAAAAACCCACAAGACAACCACTTTAGCATAATATTAATCATTTAAGCATTTCCTAAAGTTAGACTTCATAATAATTAAAATTTCCTTAGTCAGCTTATGATTTATTCTTAGCCCTTGATCAGAATTTAATCTTAGCCATCGAGAGGGAGATTAGTGTTGAGATTGAAATTACAGGAGAAGATAATGCGAGTTGGTGGCAAGTCAGTTGAGCACAACCAATGTGTGTCAAATCAACGAAGAAAGAGCCAAGGATTTAAGGGAATCACAATGACTCAGCATCCAAACAAAAGAAATTGAGTGAGGGTTGAGCTCTTACAACTCCAACGCGATCTCTCTATTCGCACACATGTACAAAATAGGAGACTTGCACTCACATGTGTTGGCAAATTAGTTGATCTACGCATAGGTTTTACAAATCTAATGCACAAGAAAGGGGATCAATCTATTTGGTGGGTGATCGAGTGCTTTTCTGTGGTAGAAGGGAAGTTTCTCCCTTGTATTTCTTGAAGAAAATTATTTTGCTAACGAAGAAAAATGACACTACGTTGCAGGTTTTCCCTAGAGTTGGGGTTTCCTGGGTATATTTTCTATTCTATGTTTGTCTTCTTATTTATTTTCCATTGTTCATGTTAAGTTAGAAAACCCACTATATTTGTTATTTAAGTTTCCAAAACATAATGATTTATATTTTTGGTTTTTACACTTAGAAATTTGTGAATTAGTTTATTGGGTTTTAAAGAAATCTAACATGGTGTTAGCGTTTAATTTTTTATTGAAGACCAAGCACAAATTTTATCTTCAGGAGTAGGTTTTGTGATACGCAATGAGCAATTTTATCATATCGATTTGGTCGTAGGGTTTTTGCGCAGTGCAAATTGTTTCCCATAGTGCAATTTGTATTCAACAGTTCAATTTGTCAGGATAGCATATTAGGATCTCAAATTTGAAGACAAATTGGACAGTGCATCAAACTTTTTTTCATGGCGTGAAAGGATAGCAGTGGTGCTGGAGGAACAAGGGGTTTGGGATTTTGTTGATAATGTCCTAGCCACGCCCACTGGTCCTTAGCAGTTGGCTCAACATAATAAGATGGATGCCAGGGCAAGAAGGATCATCCTGGAAGGAGTCAAAGACCACATTATCCCTCACCTGATTGGGAAGAAGAAAGCCAAAAAAATGTCGACAACCATCTTTGGTCTCTATCAAGGTTCGAGCAAGTCTAGAAAGTTGGTGCTGAAGGACAAGCTCAAAAGCATTAGAATGTCCAAGTCAAATTCAATAGTGTCTTGCCTCACCAAGTTTTCCAAAGTAAAGGAAGAGATGGTTGTTTTGGGTGAGACAGTTCCAAATAGGGATCTGGTAAATTTTGCACTGATAGGTTTCACCAAATCATGGCACGCCTCCATGGATGGGATATGTTCCCGAGAAAACTTTCAATATTGGGAGCATTTATGGGGTGATTGCATCCAAGAGGAGATTCACAAACAAGCTCAAGTTGGATCTTGTGTTAAGAGCAAGGAAGATGACAAAATTTTTACTCTAGCTAGGGAAAAAAATCCTAGGGTGAAAAGAGCAGTGGTGGTGGTGAGCTAAGTTTTAAGTGTGGGAAGAAGAAAAAGGATCTCAACAAGATCAAGTGTTTTTCATGCCACTAGTTTGTACATTATGATAATAAATGCCCTAACAAGAAAAAAGGGTCCAAGAAGGACCAAGTAGCAGCCTCTGCAAAGATTGATGAGTTCTCTTCTCATTTTGAGCAGTTTTCACTTATTGCCTATATGGCAAGTTCAATGGCTACCAATTTATGATATGTGTAATGCAGTATTTGATGACTAGGGCTCTATCTAGGGCTCTTGGGATGACTAGGGCTTGTGCTATAAATGTGAACCGGAGGACATGATGTTGAAAATGATAATGGTTACCACGGTTCTTTTTGTAGAAATGGGGTTTTTACCGTGGTATAAGACATGGAGTGGAGCTAATGTTGTGTATGTTGTTAGAACTTTATTCTTATGGGATGTAAGGCTAGGGCAAGATATGTTGAAGAATCAAGGGAAATTAGGTGTAGTGTGATTTTTCGTTACTTGATAACAAATTGTGGAGTCTTTTTACTTTTCTTGTTAGCTTAATCTTCTTCTTATTATTATTAATGCATGTGTCTAGTTCATCAAACTGTTACCAAAACATAAGAACAAGAACACAAGATGTTGGCTCTCTACCAGGGCCAAAACCTCTCTTCTCTTGAGAGGAAAACCCTTTAGTAAGTTTCTCTTATTGAACCTTCTTATTGATCAATGCCAAACCCTAGACCCCTTACTTGAATATCCTCCAAGCACAAGTCAAGTCCTTCCGGCACTTTGACCTCCTTCTTTCGGCTCTTCGTTCTTCTCCAATTGTTGATAGACCTTGTTGCACTTGCTCTAGAAGATACATCTTTTGATAAGTCCCTTTTCTTATGATGATCCCTTTATGCTTGACCAAATGAGCTCTTTCTTCAAGGTGTAGGTGCAGAATTGATATGACTGTCCTGTAGCGCTAGATTTCCGCACATGTGGTGATTTCCTTGATATGGTAAGCTCGTTTCTTCCTTCGCTTGAGTTTCCTTCTCCTTCGCTTAATTGGGAGACCTTATAGGTCTAGCTTCCTAGCCCAATTAGACAGATGCCAACTATGGGTTTCTGTTGTTATGACCGCAGGCAGCCTTCCATATCCTTGCACGTGTGACTGTAGGTTGCCCTAGAAACAGTCCTTTGAGATCCAATGTTCTTCCTTCTTTCGATGGTGCACTAAAGGCTCTTTTTCTCGTCTCTTTTTCACCCTTTACTTGCTCATTTGCTGCGCTAATTTCAAAGGTAAGTGAGTGAGTTTTGGTGAAGTGGACAACCTCTATATATAGAGGATTGTCCCTCCTTTTAGGCTGGCTAGAAGGCCGACTTGTTGTGCTTGCTTCAGATGGATTCTTTGGTGGTGTCACATGCTTGTAGGAGACTCTTTGATGGTGCCTTTACATAGGAGGGGACTTGACTTTGCTTGGAGATATTCTCTTAACCCTAATACATGGTGTAACATGCCCTTAAGGCCTTCAACATATCCTTTTGACTATTTGACTCACCTATAGCACTTAACATGTGCTAGACCTATTTCAATGAGCAAGAAACTCATTGACATATATTATAAAAATAATTTCTTTTCTTGAATAAGTACAAATATCAAAAGTACATTTATGAAGACCGAACCTAGTTACATTTCATTCAACACTCCCTCTTAACTATGGAGGTATTCATACAACATTACAAGGTGTTTTCCTATTATCAATCTTGAAGAATTTACATAAGAGAAACCGGATTTGCAATACATCTGTTATAGCATCATATCCATCAGCATTGTCACAGTGCAAGGCCTTGACTAACACCTTCATCTCTTCATGAGATCATGAGCTACAATGCTAGCAAGACCAATGATTTATAGACACTGTTGTCCCTTAAGAAACCAATTTCTAGGCTATGGAGAAACTATGCATAGGACATTAAAATTTTGGTATGCATGTCACTTATTTGTATAATGTGTCTTCATTTTGAGGAGTATGAAGAACATGATCTTAACCTTAATATATAGTTGATATGAAAGCCTCAAGATGCCATGTGGTGCTGGATATAAATGATGTGTGAAGAATACTTTGAGAAGTTAAGGGTAATATGTTCTATTTAACAGAAACTATTATCTTTAACTTAGAAGAAACAGAGATAAAGAAGTTTTAAACATGGAAGCGCTATTTTAAGGAAATTTAACTTTATTCACAGAAGTAAACAAAGACCCACAACTTCATTACCATATTTAAAGAGAGGAAGAGACAAAATGACACATAATAGAGAGATTACAAGTCATACCCAACACTGTATGGAAAACTCCTGATTCTTTCTTAATCATCAATTTATCAAGTACAAAATGTGTAGTCCTCAGATTCTCCGAAAATCGGACCCTTCTTCTTTGAATTTTCCTCTTTTTATACATCATAAGGCAGTTGGTAACTACCAAAACTATCAAACTACTTAACTACTTTCTAACTGTCTAAAGTAAAAAGTAATTTCTGTAAGGTCCTATATCTTCCCATATATATATTTGATAAATCACAGCAGAATACAACCAGAAACATATCAGGAAGCATATCATAACATTTACATACATGTAACTAAGATCAAATAGTATTGAAACACATATGTACCGTTCACCAGAAGGCGAGACTCCGCTTGCTTTGCTGTCACTGGTATTCCTTTGTTGCCGGTCACCTCCGCGAATGAATGACGACGTACTTGATCCGAATGCGAAGACCCACCGGTTAACCTCCCAGCCTACTCCTTGGGTACTCTTCTTCCCTGCAGACCCCCGAGCTACAATGGGGTTGTACAATGGAGGAATGCACTAGCTGGTAGAGTAGAGCACTCCTTGGCTCAAGAGTCCCCTCTCTCTAAAATCCTCTACCTCACCAAACTCACTATAGTTTCTTAATCACTGCTCTGACATCATCTCATCCATCCAACAATAGGGTTCCCAAAATTCCCTTCTCCCATGGCTTGCCCCTTCTTTTATAGGAGTCCTCATAGGTGACACTTGTCATGTCATGCATAATTAATTATTTTTTTTATAATTCAATAGCTTGATTATTCACCCACCCATGTGTCACTCTCTCATCAAGGGTCTCCCAAAATTATTTACTTAAATTTTTATTTAAAACTAATATTTTCCTCACCTCAACAAGATTCCTATTTCTTCTCCTAGTTGTCTCTTTATCCCCCCTTTTTATTCCTTAATTTGTGTTCATTACTTAAAGTCAATTAATGAGTCAAGATTTGATCCCCTATCTACTCCCTAATTTAACTCAGGTTATCTCTTAGATGGATATTCTTATGTTGTTTGTTGCCACATGGAGGTTCTTTACATTTCTCTAAATTTAATTTATTATTCTTATTTTAATTCACCTTCCTCTTTTCTTAATTAGGTTTAATTAGTTTATGATTAATCTTTATCCTTACAATTATGTCCCTCTTTCCCCTTTTTACCTAATTAAACCACATAATCTTCCTAGTATTTTCCAACATGGGAAGGGTAGAGTTTTTAAGGTAATCTGTTTTATTTCTTCCTATGATCCTCTTAACCCAAGTTTTATTTTAGATTTAATTACCTCGGTTTCTAACATCATTTACCCTTGATGTAAATTTATCTAGCTTTCATTCCTTGATTATATCTATTATTTAATTTATTTTTAATGGTTCCAAGGGTGCCAAGTTTGGTCGTGCCCTTCAAGAACTTCCCTTGAAGTTCCAAGGGTGCCACGCCTAATAGTTTATTTGTGATGCCAAGGGTGCCAAGTTGGTCGTGCCCTTCAAGAAATTCCCTTGAAGTTCCAAGGGTGCCACACCACTTGCCCTTCAAGAATTCAGTGACTACGAGGGGAAAATATAGGTGCAACGTCATAGACCACTATCATCTCTTATGTTGCCTGCTATAGTGAGACTAATGGTGTCGGGGATCAAGGAATCCGCCTTGATGCGCGCCCCCTGGTAAAATCCTCATGAGCGACCCAACTTTGGGAACTGCCCTCATGGCATCGTGATCTTCAAGGCGAAGGTGTTTCAACCCTTCCAGCCCAAGTCACGGCAGACCGGCGATAAAGGAATACCAGTAACAGCAAAGCAAGCAGAGTCTCGCCTTCTGGTGAACGGTACATATGTGTTTCAATACTATTTGATCTTAGTTACATGTATGTAAATGTTATGATATGTTTCCTGATATGTTTCTGGTTGTATTCTGCTGTGATTTATCAAATATCTATATATATATATATATATATATATATATATAGGAAGATATAGGACCTTACAATTTTAGGACATTACATTGGAGGGCAAAAGACACCTCATTTTCCTCAGGAAATAAGATAATATAAAATGGAAAGGAATTAAATTATGATTGGTGATTGTTGGTCATTATTCGAATCAGTGGCTTGAGTAGATGGTCTTGCTGGTGCATCTTTTGTCTTCTCTATCATCCACTCTTTGCATTTTCTCCATAATGGTACATGTGACTTTGGTGCTTTTTCCAATTTGTTGAGTGCCATTCTGCATGTTGTAATCCTACTATAAGTAGGCTTGTCTGTAAACAAATTCTTCACCATCCACAGAAGCTTAAAGTCTTTGTTAAGATAATACACAATAGTTGCTCCCTTCAGTACTGTTGTCTTTTCATGGGTGTTGTCAACTTTGCTTTTTTCCTCAACTAGCAAAGTCTCATACATTTTCCATGGCAGCAAGTTTCCTTGTAAATCCCAGCAAGAGGGAAGCCCAACCCTAACTCTTTTATCAAACATGATGTTAAACTTAGAAACTGCTTCTTTTATCTCATTTATCTTCTTCTCAGCAGTATTTCTGTAAATGTTTCTGACAATCATCTTATTAAAATCTATTGCACATAGTGTTATGTCCGTAATGTCATGCTCCTTTAGCTCTGAAGCAAACTTAGAATTAATAAAATCTATCATTCTTTTTGCAAATTTTGATCTGTCTAATGCTTTCTGCTTGTCTTGCATAACCACACATTCCATATCTCTGACAATTGCTTTTTCATAAGACATAATAACAAGGAACTCCCAGATGGTCCTAATAACTTCAATAATTTCATCCCATAGAATCTCTCTAGCTTGAATTAAGGACATATTTCCCTTCATCTTCTCCTTCAGCCTTTTAATTTCCTCTTTAGCCCTTAGAAGGTCTTCTCTGTACTTCTTTATGTTTTCTTTCTCCATTCTAGCTTCTTCTTCACTTAGGTTTAAGAGTTTATAGGTTGTTTCCATGTCCCTTTGTGCTTTCTTCACATCATGCTCGGCCATATTTAACTCTGTCCCTAGCTGTAATATTTGTGCTACTGGATCCTTTGTATTGGCTGGCATCACTACTATGCAGACCTGAGTATCCACCTGTTTTTGCAGCTTATCCAATGATTCTTTAAGTAAATAAACTTCTTCAGTTTTCTGCAATACATCCTGTAACAACTTCTCCTTTTCATTCTCAACTTCAGCTATCCCTGCAGCCATAGGATGCTCACTTGTAGGCAGATTCAACTTCTCCTTTAAAATTCCAATCTCTGACTTAGCATATTGCAACAATTTTTGTATTGCAGGTTGATCATCAAGATTGACTCCTATTTTAATAATAATCTTCTTTAAGTCATCCACCTGGACATTCAAAGCCCTGGAGTTGGCTTTCTCCAACTTTAATTGTTGAATTACTTTATGCAACATTTTTTTCGCTTTAATAGCAGCTGCATTGGTCTTATGTAAATCATTGACAATTAATTGCCAGTCTGCATGTGCAAATTGATCTTGTCAAGCATAGGAAGCTTATGAGTATCAACAGTCAAATTAACAGTTTTGAAATTACTGGTGGACCCAACTGACATCTCAATAGGATGAGAGAATGCAATTTTAAGTTGACTTTTCTCTAAGTCCGTAGCAGACAATAACCTGGTTTGCTCAGGAACAACTTGAGACTCAGCCTTAGCCTCCATATCTGACTTTACTTTCTAGTTTCTCTTAGCTATCTAGGAAAATATGTTTTGAATCAGAGGAACCTGATCATGAATAGGTTCTTTGGAGGATGGAGACGCTAGTGTACCCTCTGCTTCTCCCAATTAGATCACTAAACCAGGTTGTGCTGAAGACATTACATCCAAATGTTTAGTCCTTTTTGCTGCTTCTAATTCTTCTTCATCAAGATCAATAACATCTTCTCTAGCCCTCTTGACACCATTTTCTGAAATACTAGGGGTTTCAATCTCCGCACCTTTGGTGCTATGTAGACCCCCATTTGCCATTTTCTCCATTTTCGGTCTACTTTCATGCACAAACGTTGAATATCCATTCTCCAACCTTCTTTTTGAAATAATTTGATAAGGGTCATAAGCCCACTCAACCTCCTGTACGAGACACATGTCATCCAATAATTTCTCAACCTCTTGAGCAGCCTGTCTAGTGTTCACAATGAAGGGTCCTACTGCTCTGGGCAATTTAAAGAAATATTCCTTCTTCATGGGAACAAAATGAACCTGATCCACATTCAAGCTCTGTCTGATAAACTCAAGAGAAGAGAGCCTCATTGGCACAAATTTTGGTAACTTATATGGTTTGATTGAGGCTCCATAAAGCCTGATCTCTGCATGTTCTTCAAATATGAACTAGTCTCCACACCTTACATTCTTGCTCAATTGAAGGAATTCTTGAGCTTTGGGAAGAAATGTTGGGGGAAAGGTCCCATTCAAGATCTTGTAGGCCACTAGAAGGAATAAAGAAGTGAACTCAAACAGGCCACCATCTCCTGGATCACCCCTTATCAGGTCTGTCCAGAATACCATTGACTGCTTCTTTTTGTTTATGACAACAATATTTAGTTCCAAACTTGTAAAATGTTCAACATTCTAGTACATAAATAAATAAGTAATAACTAAAGGAAACTTGAAGGAACCAGTAAGTGACAGAGTCATGAATTGAGTATTAATAGTGTCTACCAAAAATGTTGGAATATCTAGTACTACTATTGGTTTCATCATCAAAGAGAAAAATACCAACACTACTTTGTCAACCTGTCTAGAGTCTTCCTTCCCCAAAATCTTAGAAATCACCTACAAGATTGGTCTTATATCTGCTGCAAAGATGTCAAAAGAAAACACATTTCCATATGGAGAGAATTGTCCAGATTTAGTAGCTAAGAATGAGGTAGCATAAGAAAACTCCTGGGATGACAGGTTATCATAATATGAGACCAAAGACTCTTCAGTAAAGGTGGTATAAGTTCCAGATATAGGGTAATTTAAAACTTGGTGAATTAACTGAGAGGTTACTTGGAAAACATTCTCCCTAGACTGATTCATTACAAAACACTTCTTAGGGTACATTGATGAGGCTAACCACTGAATGATTTCAGGGATCAAGTGAGTTTTTTGGACAAATGCTGCTAAAACACCTGACCTAACCATTGCCATGAATATAGGGGACTTTTTATGGTTCAGAGTGACTTCTTGATACAGGGAAAGGTGCTTAATTGTGCAAAAGGTGTCAGAAATATCATGTTCAATGTCCATTAACGGGTTATGGATGACAGAGGAGGAACTTACTTGTTTGGCCATGGCGTCTATGAATGACAATTGCTGACTCAGAATGTTGAACTGGAGGTGAAGCTGCTCGATACCGAAAGCAGATGACTTATGCAACAGGGTTTTCACTTTCCTTTTATATATGGTAAGCAAAACGAAGGGAAATGTGCAATTAATGTAACAAATTAATGGAGTGGTAGATGAGGTGACGGGGTACGGTGGGTGAGCTAGACGGAAATGAATGGGAGTGGCAGATGGCGTGGCAGAGGTGATGTGGAGCAAACAATGTTGGGTGGCCCGCTGTGGGGGTAAGGAGTGTACGAGAGTTTAATTAAGGTTGAACCCCTGCAACGATAATGGGTCGTTGATTTCAGTCAGCCATGTTGATGTCAGGGTCAACTGTGGGGGTTGGGCTATGAATTATAACCCGTGCTCCTTGTTCCCCCGCAGAACACTTTACCTGTCTCCCTTGCCGATCTTTGATCGCACTTCGCTGACTTGTTTGGGATTTAACCAATGGATCGGGCCCACTTTCATAACATCTTAAATGTCATCATTAGTGTAACAAATACTCAAAAATTTCTAATTCTCTTTTGATTTTCAAAACTCAATATTTCATTTTTTAATTTTAAGTAATATTGAAAATGAAAATTTAAATGACAAAGTAGGCTACAACACCTGGCTCCACCCGGGGATAGTGCTTTTTGTCTCAGAAGCACTAAGAATCGTAGATCAGTGCCTTCACTTCAGGCATGGAGTCATGTATTTCTTCGCTAGATTTAGCTTTATGAAAAATGTACAATGAATTCACCCCGATATTTACAATGACAAGGTGTACGTGACTTAGAACTGGAAATAATGTTTGACGTACTACCCGTTGACAGGCAGTTGTAAAGGATCACCATCAAGGTTCTCCAGGAAAAATGTATTATTTTCCCTTGCCTTTGTAATCCTGAATAGGCCATACCAAAGAGGGTCAAATTTCCCATGTTTTCCCTTGTCTTCTCTCCTGGTATCCCACCTTAACACCAAGTCTCCAGCTTTAAAATCAATTTCTTTAGCTTTTCTGTCAAAAATACCCTTCATTTTTTATTGATACATAATCAAATTATCTCTTACCTTATCTCTGCTTTCATTCAAATCCATTACCTTATGCATCCTCCTCACTAAGGCATTAGGCTCTTCTTTTGCCTCTTGAACCATTGCAATTACAAGTTTCACAAGCTAACTAGGAAACAAGGCTTGCTTTCCATACACTAGCTCGAAAGGTGATTTTCCTATAGACCTTTTTGTGGTCACTCTGATGACCCAAAGAGAAAATTTTAATTTTGAATCCTAGTCCTTCTGATTCTCTGCGATGGTTCTTTTAAGAATTTTCATCAACATTTTGTTGGTGGATTCAGCCAATCCATTCCCTTGAGGATGATAAGCTGTTGAATGAGATAGAATGACATTATATTTCTGACAAAAAGCAACAAACTTAATTGAACTGAACACTTGAGCATTATCGGTTATGATTTTGACAGGACACCCAAATCTACTAAAGATGTTTTCCTCTAAAAACTTCATCACCACTTGGTCATTTTCCTTTTTAGTAGGTACAACTTCTACCCACTTGGTGAAATAATCAATCGCTGTAAGAAACCATTTGTATTGTCCACTCGAAGGTGGATTAATCTCTCCAATGAAATCTAGCCCCCATTCTCTGAATGGTTCTTCTATGAACACTGGGATCAATGGCAATGGGGCTAACATTTTCTTTTCAGTGAAAAGATGACACTTTTGACAACTTCTGACAAACCTATATATATCACCAAATAAGGTAGGCCAATAAAAGCCTGCCTAGAGACTTTTGTGTGACCTTCTAACTGTGATGGCCACCACATAACCTTTCATGATAATCCTTAATCATTTTTGTAGACTCATCTTCTGTCAAACACAGTAGCAAAATTCCCACAAGATCTTTCCAGTACAATCTACCCTCCACAATCACATATGGTTGTGCCTTGATTCTTAATGCTCTATATATTGTTCTATCCAATGACTGAGGACAAGAAAGCAAACATAAATAATGAACTATGTGCTTATACCATTCTGAGCATAAAAATATGTATCGAATCTTCATACTTGGATTTGATTTTTCTACATTCCCTTTACTTATTTCTTCTTTTTCAGGTGTTAATAAATTGATTCCCAAGGCTTGAAAGTTTGACTCAGTCAACATCTTCGCTAATCCCTTTCCTTTCACTAGTTTGGTTGGCTTTATGTCCAGGTCATATTCTTGGATCTTAGCTATCCATTTTCCTCTCTTACCCTCCACATCACTCTGGACTAGGACATCCTTCACTACAACATTTGGCACATAAGCAATAATCTGTGACTGTAACACATAAGTCCTGAAGGCTTTTAGGGCCTTCATTAAGGCATACACCTACTTTTCAAGAATATTGTATTTGAGTTCAACATCCCTGAGCACCTTACTAAAGAAAGCGACTGGATGCTCTTTACCTTCATCGTTTTTCTGTAACAAAACAACAACTATTGAACAAGGTGATGTAAATGAGAATATTTGAAATGACTTTTGATAATCAGGACTAAACAAAACTAGAGTTGCTTGTAATGCTTCTTTGATTCTCAAAATGACTCCTTAGCCTCCTTAGTTCAATGTACTTCATTCTCTTTTTTCAGCATATTAGTAATCTCCTTCACAATTTCAGCATAATTAGACACAAATCTCCTTAAAAAAATATTTTTCCCAAAAAAAATTGAATGTCTTTCTTACTTTTGGGAAGATGTATTTTTTGTACAGCCTATACCCTTGCTGGATCTATCTTTACTCCATCTCTTGAAACAATTTGCCCCAACATCTTTCCTTCTTCTAGAGCAAAAATAGACTTCTTGGGATTCAAGGATAGCCCATATTTCCTACACTTCTCAAAAGTCTTTTTCAGATGTTCCAAATGCTCCTCATCTAATTTAGAGAAAACAGTGATATCATCCAAGTATATCACTACAAACTTATCACCCACAATTGCAATGTCCATAGCTCTTTGGAACGTTGCACTTGCATTCATTAGCCCAAAGGGCATTCGAGCATACATGAAGGTTTCCCAAGGGTTTGTAAATGCAATCTTCTTTTGATCTTCCTTGTCAACAACTACCTGGAGAAACCATCGACCATTGATTATACCTGGAGAAACCATCGACCATTGACATTCTCAATGATCCAGTTACCTTCTGCAACACATGATCCATTTTAGGTAATGGATAGTTATCTTTTAAGGAGGTTCTGTTCAGATTCCTAAAATCCACACATAACCTTATTTCTCCATTTTTCTTCCTTACAGGTGCTAAATTGGCCACCCAATCAAAGTACCAGAGTGGAACTATTATCTTGGCATCAAGAAGCTTCTTAACTCTTTCTCAATTGATGGCAAAAGCAAAGGATTGATCTGCCTGAGTTTCTGCTTAAATGATTTAATCCATTCTTTCAGGGGAATCTTGTGTTGAATTATGTTCACATCATATGTCTTGAGATCCTCATATGACCAAGCAAAAACATCAGTGTACTTCTTGAAAAGCTCAATATACCTTTCTTTATAATTAAAAGGAACTCCCTTAAACAATTTGACTAACTTAGGCTCCTTCTGGGTTCCAATGTTGCAATCTTCGATTTGTTCATCTTGTGAAATTTTCCCTAAACCAACAGCTACATCATTAGATTCAAAAAGTCTTTCAAGAGGAACAAGTCCTCTTGGCAAAACATTATCTTTCAATTAAATGATCTTCTAATTAGGTATAGACTTTTTAAAATGACCTACTTCTACATTTTTTGTTACTTCATCCCCATCTTGATCAATTTCGGTGCCTTGAAAGTCTTGAATCATTGTCAGGAACTCTTTAATTTGCTGGTCATCCTCGAAAACCTGCCAGTGCTTTATGTTATCTGGAACCGATGGTCTGTACTTCATTTCGACCTCATACCTCAGTCTTGGATTTATAGGAGGTTTGAAGGTACTGGCTGCCACAGCCAAGGAGTCTGCTACCCTGTTCCCATCTCTTGGAATGAACTGTATATTGAAAGCCTCAAAAAAATTCTCAACTAAATCCCAAACTTCATTTCTATATGCCCCAAGTCTAGGGTGTTTTGTTTGAAAGTGGTTTTTTATCTGCTTTATAATCAATTCTGAATTTCCAAAAACAGAGATAGATTGAACCCCCATTTGTTTTTTTATCTGAAGAGCAATGATTAAGGATTCATATTCTGCCACATTGTTAGTTGCTTCAAACTCTAATTTAAAAGAAAATGGCATCATGTTACCTCCAGGTGTAATCAACATGGAACCAACACCTGTTCCTTCCTTAGAGTAAGCACCATCAAAGAAGCACTTCCATATGTAGCTTTGTCTTTACACATGCTGAAGTGAGTTGCCTCTGATTATCTTCAACCAGTTCTGCATTGTCATGCAGCATAAAACAAGAGAAATCATCTTTTTCTTGGTTGTACATAGGTGAATTACTTGCTCTGTTCTTTGCAATTGTTTTAACAAACCTTGTTTCTCTATACAACCTTCTCTCCTCCCCACCAAAAATTGGTATAATAGCATAAGTAAAATCCAATTTCAAAACTCCTCACAATTTAGCTTCCCAGGACCTAGAGAGCAGCATTCCAAACCTAGCAGGGATATCTGCTACTACTACATCCATTACAAAGCTTCTGGCTGGAATCTGAGCTAATAGCACCACCATATCCTTAATGACACCAAGACAGTTGACCTTAATTGAATCAAAGGAATATAGGTCTCTGTAAGGCTTAGTGACTTGCAAATTCGGCCGTTTCATCACTGACAATGGCATGAGGTTATGTGAAGCTCCAGAGTCAAGCATACAATTATGTAAGATGAAGTCATGAATTAATAAAGAAATGTAGAAAGGGGGGGTTGAAGAATCTACCTCCTTCACATGTGGGCCAAAAACAACTATTGGTTTATCTTCTTGTAGATTCACAGTGTCATTTACATTCACATTTTGACACAAGTTGATAAACTCAGCAATCTCCCTTTTGTAAACTGGGGTCTTGACCAACTCTGTGAGAGGTACTTGAATTTTAATCTTCTCCAATTCTTTAGTGAGACTAAATGCATGGAGTTGTCTTGGATTCTTTTCTGTTTCTTCTTCACTTTTCTTCATAATGGAAATTTCTTCCAGAATGGAAACAATTCTTTCTAAAGGAATTTTATCAGTTTTATCTTAGGAGGACTCACCCTGATGCATCTGAGTTTTACTATTTATACAATGTTGTTGATTTCCTTTATTCAACTATTTTGCAGGCTGTCTCTCTTGTGGAGACGCCTTTTGTGAGGGAGCAGGAACTTGCTACTCACCTTCATTTTCTTTAACTCTAGATCTTTTTCTTGATCTCAATTCATGCTTCTTATGCAATTCTGTCTGCATAAGATCAGTAAACTGTTTCCAATACTCATCAATTTCATTTCCATCAAAAGTGACATCTGTTTCAGCGTATTCTTCTTCTTCTTCAATACCTAGTTCATCTTCATCCCTTGCATACATTGTGGAAATATGATCATCATGATCTTTAGAATATTCTTCTGATGCCTCACCAGGATCTGCCTCTAAGTAAAGTGGAGCTTGGACCTGATCTTGGTATTTTCTTTCCTTCTGCAAAATATGTAAAGGTTATCTTCTATATTGGGGATTAAAGCCTCTGTTTTGCTGTACTTGCCTTTGAGAATTTTTGTTCTCCAATTCCAATTTAATCAATTTGCTAGACAAATTTTTTATAACCTTGTTCATATCCTCTAATGTTTGATTTTGAGATGTTTCCTCTTAGCCTTTCCCTTATCTTGGGTAGGTTGGGTCTCCGGTGCTTTGTCTACAGCGACCGGATTTGCTTCTATTTCTAGAGCATCATTTTGAATCTAGTCAAGGCTTGTGGATCTTCTCTCCCTTAATGTGAATCTAAAGTCTGATTCAAATGCCCCTGCAAAAGCCACTTTAGCACGAGTGAGAGGGGGCTTAATCTCCACTGGAACACTATTGTAAAGCTTGTTGAACCTTCTGATGAAATCAACAATGCTTTCATCAGATTTCCTTTTAATAGATTTGAATTCTGTAAGTGAATATCCATGATCTTGCTTCTCTCCCCATCTCTGGGTGAACTGGCGCTCCATCTCTTCCCAGGTAGAGATGGAGTTATTAGCTAGCCCTTTAAACCACTTTCTTGCTTCACCATCTAAAGATTGCACAAAAATTCTTAAGACAACATCCAAGTGTTGAACATTGAGTTTTTCTGCAAAGTTACAGAACACTGCTATATGCTTCTCTATTGTTTGTTCATCTTCCCTTAGAAGCGAGGAAGAATTTTTAAGTATTCTCAAGGCATTGGATTTAGTTGTTGAGGTAACTAAATAGGTGCATCCTTATTCGGCAAAAATGCAGGTGTTGCCATGTTTACACCTAAATTTGTTGAACCTTGAGTACCAGCAGATGCAGAGCTTGCTTGAGAGGTAAATGGAGTATAAAAAGGAGGTAATGTACATATAGGTTCAGGTTGAACAACTATAGCAGATATATTTTCATGTACTGAAAAAGAAACAAAATCTAAAGACTATTCTTGAAATTTAGGTTCTTGAAATGGAATGGATATGCAAGGTGATTCTTGAATAAAGAAAGGTGATCTTTTTGCTAAATTTTGGGTGAAAGGGGTGAAGAACTGCTGCCAGGTGCAGACAATGTGGGACTCGGTGCAGATGAAGTTTTTGGCTTCCCAACCCTCTTAGAAACTAATCTCTCAGGGTCTGAAAGAACTTGATTTTTCTGTTGTGAGGTATCTGACCTCGTATGAGGCCCTTTTGGAGCCAAAATTGCAATTCTTATTCAATACAACCAAATATTTCCTCCTCGCAGAACAACCAGAGGAAAATATTTAAAACCCAGGGAAAACATTCTTGTCTTCGCTCCCCAGCAACAGCGCCAATTAATGTTGTCCTTTAAGAAACCAATTTCTACGCTGTGGAGAAATTGTGCTTAAGACATTAAAATTTTGTTATGCATGTCACTTATTTGTATAATGTGTTTTCATTTTGAGGAGTATGAAGAACATGATCTTAAACCCTTAATATATAGTTGATACAAGATTCCATGTGGTGCTGGATATAAATGGTGTGTGAAGAATACTTTGAGAAGTTAAGGGTTATATGTTGTATTTAACAGAAACTATTAGCTTTAACTTAGAAGAAACAAAGATAAAGAAATTTTAAACATGGGAGCGTTATTTTAAGGAAATTTAACTTTATTCACAAAAGTAAACAAATACCCGCAGCTTCATTACCATATTTAAAGAGAGGAAGAGACAAAATGACACATAATAGAGAGATTACAAGTCATACCCAACATTGTATGGAAAACTCCTGATTCTTTCATTAATCATCAATTTATCAAGTACAAAATATGTAGTCCTCATATTCTCCAAAAATCAGACCCTTCTTCGATTTTTCCTCTTTTTATACATCATAAATCAAACCCTTCTTCTTCGATTTTTCCTCCTTTTATACATCATAGGATAGTTGGTAACTACCAAAACTGTCAAACTACTTAACTACTTTCTAATTGTCTAAAGTAAAAAGTCATTTCAGGAAATATGATAATATAAAATGGAAAGGAATTAAACTATGATTGGTGATTGTTGGTCACTGTTCGAATCAGTGGCTTGAGTAGATGGTCTTGCTGGTGCATATTTTGTCTACTCTATCATCCACTCTTTGCATTTTCTCCATAATGGTACATGTGACTTTGGTGCTTCTTCCAATTTGTTGAGTGTCATTCTACATGTTATAATCCTACTATAAGTATGCTTTTCTGTAACCAAAGTCTTCACCATCCACAGAAGCTTGAAGTCTTTGTTAAGATAATTCACAATAGTTGCTCCCTTCAGTACTGTTGTCTTCTCATGGGTGTTGTCAACTTTGCTTTTCACCTCAACTAGCAAAGTCTCATATGTTTTCCATGGCAACAAGTTTCCTTGTAAATCCCAGCAAGAGGGAAGCCCAACCTTAACTCTTTTATCAAACAAGATGTTAAACTTGGAAACCAATTCTTTTATCTCATTTATCTTCTTCTCAACAGTGTTTCTGTAAATGTTTCTGACAATCATCTTATTAAAATCTATTGCACATAGTGTTCTGTCTGTAATGTCATGCTCCTTTAGCTCTGAAGTAGACTTAGAATTAATAAAATCTATCATTCTTATTGCAAATTTTGATCTGTGTAATGCTTTTTGCTTGTCTTGTATAACCACACTTTCCATATCTCTAACAATTGCTTTTTCATCAGACATAATAACAAGCAACTCCCAAATGCTCCTGATAACTTCAATAATTTCATCCCATAGAATCTCCATAGCTTGAATTAAAGTCATATTGCCCTTCATCTTCTCCTTCAGCCTTTTAATTTCCTCTTCAGCCCCTAGAAGGTCTTCTATGTACTTCTTTGCATTTTCCTTCTCCATTCTAGCTTCTTCGCTGCTCAGGTTTAAGAGTTTATAGGTTGTTTCCATGTCCCTTTGTACTTTCTTCACATCATGCTCGACCATCTTTAACTTTGTCCCTAGCTATAATATCTGTGCTACTAGATCCTCTGTATTGGCTGGCAACACTATTGTGCAGACATGAGTATCCACCTGTTTTTGCAGCTTATCCAACGATTCTTAAAGTAAAGAAACTTCTTTAATTTTCTACAATTGTAACAACTTCTCCTTTTCATTCTCAACTTCAGCTATCCCTGCAGCCATAGGATGCTCATTTGTAGGCAAATTCAACTTCTTCTTTAAAATTCCAATCTCTAACTTGGCAGATTGCAACATTTTTTGTATTTCAGGTTGATCATCAGGGTTGACTCCTATTTTATTAATAATCTTCTTTAAGTCTTCCACCTGGGCATTTAGAGCCCTGGAGTTGGCTTTCTCCAACTTTAATTGTTGAATTACTTTATGCAACATTTTTTCCGCTTTAATAGCAGCTGCACTGGTCTTATGTAAATCATTGACAATTAATTGCCTAGTCTGCATGTGCAAATTGATCTTGTCAAGCATAGGAAGCTTATGAGTATCAACAGTCAAATTAACAGTTTTGAAATTACTAGTGGAACCAACTGACATCTTAGTAGGATGAGAGAATGCAATTTTAAGTTGACTTTTCTCTAAGTCCATAGCAGACAATAACCCGGTTTTCTCAGGAACAACTTGAGACTCGGCCTGAGCCTCCATATTTGACTTTACTTTTTGGTTTCTCTCAGCTATCTGGGCAAATATGTTTTGAATCAGAAGAACCTGATCATGAACTGGTTCTTTGGAGGATGGAGAAGCTTGTGTTCCCTCTGCTTCTCCCAATTGGATTACTAAGCCAAGTTGTGCTGAAGACATTACATCCAAAAGTTTAGTCCTTTTTGTTGCTTCTAATTCTTCTTCATCAAAATCAATAACATCTTCTCTAGCCCTCTTGGCACCTTTTTCTGAAATTCTAGGGGTTTCAATCTCCGCACCGTTGGTGCTCTGTAGACCCCCATTTGCCATTTTCTCCATTTCTGATCTACTTTCATGCACAAACGCTGAATATCCATTCTCTAACCTTATTTTTGAAATAATTTGATAAGGGTCATAAGCCCACTTAACCTCCTATAAGAGACACATGTCATCCAATAATTTCTCAACCTCTTGAGCAACCTGTCTAGTGTTCACAATGAAGGGTCCTACTGCTCTGGGCAATTTAAACAAATAGCCCTTCTTCATGGGAACAAAATTAACCTGATGCACATTCAAGCTCTGTTTGATAAACTTAAGAGCAAAGAGACTCATTAGCACAAATTTTGGTAACCTATATGGTTTGATTGAGGCTCCATAAAGCCTGATCTCTACATGTTCTTCAAAAATGAACTAGTCTCCACACCTTACATCCTTGCTCAATTGAAGGAATTCTTGAGCTTTGGGAAGAAATGTTGGGGGCAAGGTCCCATTCAAGATCTTGTCGGCAACTAGAAGGAATAAAGAAGTGAATTCAAACAGGCCACCATCTCCTAGATCACCCCTTATCAGGTCTGTCCAGAATACCACTCACTGCTTCTTTGTTTATGTCAACAATATTTAGTTCCAAACTTATAAAATGTTTAGTGTTTTGGTACAGAAATAAATAAGTAATCACTGAAGGAAACTTGAAGGAACTAGTAAGTGACGGAGTCATGAATTGAGCATTAATATGTCTACACAAAATGTTGGAATATCTAGTACTACTTCTGGTTTCATCATCAAAGAGAAAAATCCCAACGATGCTTTGTCAACCTGTCTAGAGTCTTCCTTCCCCAAAATCTTAGAAATCACCTGCAATATTCATCTTATATCTGCTGCAAAGATGTGTAAAGAAAACACATTTCCATATGGAGAGAATTGTCCAGATTTAGGAGCTAAGAACGAGGTAGCATAAGAAAACTCCTGAGATGACAGGTTATCATAATATGAGACCAAAGACTCTTCAGTAAAGGTGGTATAAGTTCCAGATACAGGGTAGTCCAAAGCTTGGTGAATTAACTAAGAGGTTACTTGGAAAACATTCTCCCCAGACTGATTCATTACAAAACACTTCTTAGGGTACATTGATGAGGCTAACCACTGAATGAATTCAGGGAACAAGTGAGTTTTTGGGACAAATGCTGCTAAAACACCTGACCTAACCATTGCCATGAATACAAGGGACTTTTTATGGTTCACAGTGACTTCTTGATACAGGGAAAGGTGCTTAATTGTGCAAAAGGTGTAAGAAATATCATGTTCAACACCCATTAACGGGGTATGGATGACAGAGGAGGAACTTACTTGTTTTGCCATGGAATTTGTGAATGACAGTCGCTGACTTGGAATGTTGAACTAGATCTGAAGCTGCTCGGTACCGAAAGCAAATGACTAATGCAATGGGGTTTTCACTTTCCTTTCATATATGGTAAGCAAAACGGAGGGAAACTTGCAATTAATGTAACGAATTAATGGAGTGGTAGATGAGGTGACAAGGTACGGTGGGTGAGCTGGATGGAAAGGAATGGGAGTGGCGGATGGCATGGCGGAGGTGATGTGGAGCAAACAATGTTGGGTGGCCCGCTGCGGGGGTAAGGAGTGTACGAGTTTAATAAAGGTTAAACCCCCGCAGCGATCATGGGTCATTGATTTCAGTCAGCCATGTTGACATTAGGGTCAACTGCGGGGGTTGGGCTACGAATTATAATCCGTGCTCCTTGTTCCCCCGCAAAACACTCTACCTGTCTCCCTTGTTGATCTTTGATCGCACTTCGCTAACATGTTTGGGTTTTAACCGATGGATCGGGTCGACTTCCATAACATCTTAAATGCCGCAGTGAATGTAACTAATACTCCAAAATTTCTAATTATCTTTTGATTTTCAAAACTCAATATTCCATTTTTTAATATTAAGTAATATTAAAAATGAAAATTTAAATGACAAAGTAGGCTACAACAGAGACCTTCATCATTGTCTCTCAAGGTACATACCCACCCGGGTGTTCTCTAAGTATGAACTTCAAGGACTATTCTTATCTTAGGTTCCAAGCCCTCAAAGAATATTGATCCTCTTGCCTACTCTTGGCTTGGATGCCCTCAAAGAGTATCAGATGCTAGATGATTACCAAATCCTCCCATTCTTTCTTCCCAAGTGAAGACAAGAAAATGGTGTCTATCTTGTGTCTACATTTCCATTCATAGCCTTCATCTAGACTTATTGTTGTTAGTCCTGGTCTAGCGCATGACCCATGAAATGGAAAAACACAACTGTCACACCTTTATAATCAGGGGTGATCCAAAACTCCCTCTTGATCAGGGACTTGTCAAAGCTCCCTCTTAACTAGGGACTCTTTCATTCATCAGCAACTTCTTCTTCATGGGTCCTTCCGCTGCTTGATCTCCTTCCTTTCTTTGATGTCATGAAGTCCTTGTTCAAACTTCTTCTAGGTAGGGCACCATCCATCGATCACTTTCCTTCCTGGTTTTTCATGTCATTGCTTCCTTCGTGGAAAGTGGCTTTCTTGCAATACATTAGGTTTTCTTGTCATCTGGCTACTTCTTTGTCATTTGTCCATACTTTGGAATACTCTTCTCATGGATGTTTCGTTGTACTTGCTTCTTCATCACGACATCTTTGTAGAGTAGAATCAGTTATCTGAATCTTTTATATCTCCATGGCCTTCATAGGTGTCAAGGGTCCTTCTTTCCTTTGTCAGAGTTGTCCTCCCTTCTTTCGGGAGATATCTTCAGAGCATCTTGTCAAATAGTGATTCTTGGTGATCATGGTGTTCTTCACATGCTTCATCTCTTTCTTCATTCGCTTCTTCTTAGATAGATAGGTCAACGATCTTATGCTTCTTGGGAGAGAATTTCTTTATTGCTTGCTCCCTGGACTAGTCAGTGTTTCTTCCTGCTTCATAGTCAACAATCTTATACTTCTTATGTGAGCATATCCTTTTGTTGACATTTACTGCATTGTAGTACATGCCTTCAAGCATGTTCTTGGTGAAAGAGATTCTTTCATCCTTGATCATGTTATAGAACTATTCCCATGACTCGATAATATACAAATGATAACATGACTAAAGTTTGATGCATACATACCTCATCTTGATTCTCCTTTGATCATCTTAGCTTCATTTGGTTGTCCTTGGTGTGGCCCTTCTTGCTTCATCTTAGCTTGCTTGCATATCATCCTTTTCTTGAATCCCATGAATGGGATTCCCAATGAGACATCTGCTTTGGTTTATGAACCTTCTTTTGAAGATTCCATCATAGGATCTTAAAAACCCTTGCCTTGCAAATGTTTCTTTTCTTTTTGATGATGGAGGTCTTCTAAGATTCTTAATCATGATCAATTTTCCTTTCATCGTGGATGAGGTCCTATACTAGGTATGCTCTTTCTACATGAATATCTTGAGCTATATCTACCATGCTCCTATATTCTAGAAGATATTTCTACCCATGCATTTTTATTCTCATTATAAATGCTACATCTTCATGAGTATCTAGAACTCTATGTACTTCATGCTTCTAGATTCTAGAAGATGTTTCTAGCCATGCAATTTTATTTTATTCCTACATGCTCCTATCCTACTCAAAACTTTGAAAAAAGACTTGAAGTAAAGAGTTTGACCTAGTCATAGTAGAGATCTGGAGGATCATCCTTCTTTTGCTTCTCAATTTCTTCTTTCATTTCTTGAGTCACATGAGCTTCTTCCATTTTCCTTTTGTTGTTGTTGTCCTTCTTAAGCTTAGGACAATTCCTTTTGTAGTGTCCATATTCTTGGCATCAAAAACATTGGATTTTGGACATGTCTTTGTTGTTTCTTTCTCGTGGACCAAATTTTCCCTTTCTCTTGGCCATAGTAGCAAACGTTTGCTCCTTTGATCCCACATCTTACTTTGCTTTGAGTCTTGTTTCCTCTGTTTTGCATGTGTTTGCTTCCTTCTTGGCATATATGTTAGATGTGAAATTGCCCCAATCCTCGGGTAGAGCATTGAGTACTACAATTGTCATTTCTCTATCAGACATGACTTCCCCAAGCTCTTCAAGTTGATCTCTCAACTCAGAGATCTTCATGAAGGATGTTAAATTTAGGTATGTTCTATGCTTAGAGCAATTGACTTCAATTTTTTATTTTAGCCCAATGACAATATTCAGATTAGCAATCACATCAGCATGATAGTAAAGTGCAGATAGAACATAAACAATAGAAGACGAGCCAAGACATGAGGACACAAGATGTGGCACCAACCAAGGACAAACCTCAATGTGGGGAAACCCTTGATCAATTCTTCTTATATTTTTCAATAATTTAGCAGAGAGAGAGAGATAGTACAAGTATTCAAAACTGATATTTATGACAGCAGTAGAAAGACCATCATTCTACTAATGATGACAGTTCAGAGATGCAACCCTGAATTCCCATGACAATCTTCAACCAATAAGAGTGTTGTAGTAGATCATCAATCTAGAAACCCTCCTTACTGCTACAACATTCCACTGATAGCTTGCAGCACCTACAGACTTCAAAGTTCAAACACTCATGAAGAGTACTTAAGGAATGCAACACTTACAAACTTCAAACACTCATGAAGAGTACTGTAGTCATATCCTTTTGGTAGATAATCAATGCTGCTGCAATATTCCTCTAATTGACTGCTCGTGCAATTAGGGCACAAGAAGAAGCCCTTTAACCTTCCACGTTGTCAGCCAACTAAGCCCTCCAAGGGCTGCAATCCACCTAGGAGAGTCTCTCCTAATCCACACTGCCACCTGTACTCAGTGTACACTGCAATGCTACCTCAGAATAGCCTTAGCTGCTTGCTATGGCTTGCAGCCTAGCAAAGCAGCTAGCTGAAGCTACAGATCCTTCCAACATGCCTAAATAAATCTTTAACACATGCCTAGTTATAACCTTGTTACAACGCTATCACCTACAGCAATTCATGTTGCGTTAGGGCTCCTTTAGCAGTGGCTTAGAGTATCCCTTAACTGCGTCTTGAGGCCTCTCTTTTGACTGCATTATTAGGGCCTCCTTCTAGCTTCGGATTGTTGTGGATAGGCCTCTTCTGGACAGCGTAGTGACCTTGCTTTTGCTGCGGAAAAGGGCTACACCTGTCAGTGGATTAGGGCAACATATGGGAGTCTAATTGTTGCGGGATTAGCACCTTCATGAATTGTGGCTAGGAGAGCTGAGTATAAGGCCTTTTTATGACAATAAATAGGAGCCTTTCTAAACTGCGTATGTGACTCTCTTGACAACAAATTATGTCTCCTCCTATAGCCGTGTATTGGGGTCTAATAGATTGCGATTTAGGCCTCTTAGAACAACGGATAAGAGCCTCTCAAGGCAGCAGATCAAGGTCTTCTTTTTGTTGCGTTTGAGGGTCTCTTGTGACTGCGATTAAGGTCCCTTCATGACCTGCGGCTAGGGCATTTAGTATAGTGTATGAGGGCTTCTCCTTCAATTGTGTATAGGCCTCCTTTACTGCGGCTAGGTCTCCATCCAGGACAGAGAATTAGGGCCTCCTTTGATCTGCGTCTAGGGCTTCTCCCTTAGTCTCCTTACCTCCTATTTCTAGGGCTTCATCATCTTGACCTCTCTTGCCACCAAAACCCAAAACGAGTGGAGAAAGATCATGAGTGAAGTGAGTGTGAAATGACTTGAAGACCTCTTCTATTTATAAAACAATGTTGAGGATAAGTTGGGGTAATTTGGTTGCTGGCCGACCTTGACCATTTGTCAAGTAACACAAATAAATTCATATCTCCATGAATACATGTCGGAATCAAATGATCTTTAGATCAACCCTACACCTCTCGATGAGAGGAATCCAAGAAAAATATCAGCTGCCATAAATAAGATGACCCACATGGAGTTTGGTCGTAGTTTCCACTTTTAACACTCCCTCTAAACTAGGGAGAACTCCATCTACTAATCCATCTAGCAGTCTATACTATCTCTGCCATCAATGCAGTGCCCTGCACTGCTATGCTCTGTTGAACTATGAAGAAGAAGTGATTGAGAATGTATCATATCATTCTCTACCGACCCAAAGTCAGTCCCATATAAAGAGAGTGTCTCATACCACTCTTACTAATCTGAAATCAGTTCCAAATAAAGAGTGTCTCATACCACTCTTACTGACCCAAAGTCAGTTCCAATTGATGCCAGATCAATATCATCCTTGCATAGGGAGTACATTAGTACAAGATGCGTCCATCGGTAGTACTATGGTCCCTATCCTCATTTCCCTACTCATTGGCCAAAAGAGAGGTACTTCCCATGAGTCCCAGACTGCATGGGTAGGATGTCTCAACAGGAGAAGGATGAACCACTCATCCTGCCTACATGTCGCCATGGGGTATCCCAAGGGAAGGTTGAAACACTCACCCTATACAAAACAAATCACTAGGGGAAGGCTGAACCACTCACACTATGATTGTGTCTCAGCAGGAGAAAGATGAACCACACATCTTGCCTACATAGCAAACCACCAGGGGAAGGTTGAACCACTCACCTATGGTTGCTCATCGCTCCAAGAAGTACCCCATGCCCCCTGGAGTTCCCAAAGCTCGACATATCATACATGACCCTCAGGAGAGGGTCACTCCACAACTCCTAGTCGTTCTTAGAAAGTCAAGAATTTAACCTCTCCCAGGGGCTTCATCCGAATATCGGCGACCTACACATCAGTCCCAATGTGATGGAGCCTTATTGCTCCTCGTTGTACCATATCTCGGATAAAGTGGTACCTGATGTCTATATGCTTGGAGCGATCATAGAACATGAGATTCCTCATCAATCGAATCCCACTCTTAGTGGCACAGAAGATCACGGTGGTATCTAGCATGTGTCCAAACAGCTCACTGAAAAGCTTCCACAACCAGATAGCTTCACAGGAGACCATACTCTCAACTATGTATTCGGCCACAGTGGTGCTTAAAGCAACCGACTTTTGCTTCCTACTCATCCAGGATATCGAAGCAAAACCCAAGCAAAACCAACACCCATAAGTGATCTTGCGATCCACCACACTGCCTACCCAATCAGCGTTGGAATAACCATGCAACCTCACTGCTCCAGCAATGTATCTCAGTCCATAAGTGATTGTGCCCCGAAGATATCTCAGAAGATTCTTGGCACCAATCCAATGTGAGTGGTGAAGCTCAACCATATATTGGCTCAACATGCTAACTACAAAACATATATCCGAACGGAAGTTCACCAAGAACATGAATGCTATTATGAGTTGACAAAACTCGGAGGCATTTCCCAAAACAGGTTCGACAACACTAACACATAACTTCCTAAACTTAAGCTCCATCAAGGTAGTCACGGGCTTGCAGTCCACCATTCCAAATTTGAAATCCAACTCCCTCTTACTTTTGCAAATGAGAGGGTTCGTACCTGTTAGAAAGAGGTCATCCTGATAAGGTACCAATATGAGAGGTCTATCACCCACCACCTTAAAGCAATGGTTTGGATCAGATTCACTCCTAGTGAATCTCAACTTCATCAGATAGCTATCAATCCTCTCATAACAAAGCCTGGGTGCTTGCCTTAAATCATAGAGAGCTTTCTTCAACCTACATACATGAGATTCCCGATCATGAATCTCAAACCCCTTGGGTTGTTCCACATCTGTGGTCTTGCTATTACATGACGGTAATGGTCCCCTTGTAAGTTTTCCTTCTGTACATCTCGGACATGTACCTTCATGCTCTTCTTTGAATTCAGGGATCCGTGCCACCATTTGTGTCACATCGGGTAGGGCCTTATAGAAGAGATGTCCACAACATGGTCCCCAATGGACTTCCTGCAACTTGATACAAATTGCCAATCTTGAACCCAAGAGTAAAAGCATCTTTAAAATTCTTTTTACAAACGCGTACCTTTCCATCGATGAATGCCACCTTGTAACCTTTGTCTTCCATTGCCGAAATGGACACCATTGATGAATCGAGTTACCCTGATCCAATTGAAGAGTAACATTCCCTACATCCTTTACAGGATACGTAGCATCACCTCCATGGATAATCTCCAAGATTGTTTCCTTCTCTCTCAGATTAGAGAGAGCTTCCTTGAATCTGGTGAAGTGCGTTGAAGCACCACTATCAATAAGCCAATTTCCCAAATTGTCCAGAGTAGAGGTAGTGGAGAGGGTCGATATAAGATAATACTCCTTTTGCTTATTAGAAACAACATTTGATTCTACATACCTGGAGTACCTTGCTTTCTTGGAGGGTCGACTATTTCCTTGATGTCCTGCATTCCTTTTTCCTTTGCTATTGTTCTTGTCATTCCTTCGATTGAAATTGCCCCTAGAATGATTGTGATCATCATCATGTGATGTGTCCCTTCTATTTGGACACTCCCTTGCATAGTGGCCAAACTTATTGCAAGCAAAGCATATGCCCTTCCTTCCACCATTAGATTTGGGCTTTCCATTGAAGTGAACTTTAGGTAGGTCACCAGACGCTTGTCAATGGAATCTCTAATAATCTTCTTTGCTTCGACTTCGCCCTAGGTGTACTTGATCTTTGTAGCAACCAATGCATTTGATGGAGGCTCGGGGATTTTACCCTTCACGTAATCCAACACTTCTTGCTCTTCCAATGTCAGATAAAGAGACATCTCCCATCCGTGATAATCAGAGTTTTCATGGAGCTTGTCTTCAGCCGGGAAGTGGGATGAGGAGCCCATTGAGCCTTTTGACCTTTCCAACTGTCTTCGGAGATTGCTATTTCACTCTTGCTTGGGCTTTGTCTTCACCTCACCTCTGATATCATGTTAAATTTAAGTATGTTCTATGCTTAGAGCAATTTACTTCAATTTTTCATTTTAGCCCAATGACAATATTCAAATTAGCAATCACATCAGCGTGATAGTAAAGTGAACATATAATATAAACATAAACAGTAGAAGACAAGCCAAGATAAGAAGACACAAGATGTGGCACCAACCAGGGACAAACCCCAATGTGGGGAAACCCTTGATCAATTCTTCTTATATTCTTCAATAGTTCAGCAAAGAGAGAGAAATAGTACAAGTATTCAAAACTGATATTTATGACAGCAGTGGAAAGACAATCATTCTACTAATGATGATAGTTCAGAGATGCAATCCTGAATTCCCATGACAGTCTTCAACCAATAAGAGTGTTGCAATAGATCATCAATCTAGAAGCCCTCCTTACTGCTGCAACATTCCACTGATAGCTTGCAACACCTACAGACTTCAAACACTCATGAAGAGTACTTCTAGAATGTAGCACTTACAGACTTCAAACACTCATGAAGAGCACTGTAGTCATATCCTTTTGGTAGATAATCAATGTTGTTGCAACATTCCTCTAATTGCCTACTCCTGCAATTAGGGCACAAGAAGAAGCCCTTTAACCTTCCACGATGTCATCTAACTAAGCCCTCCAAGGGTTGTAGTGCACCTAGGAGAGTCTCTCCTAATCCACGCTGCCACCTGTACTCAGTGAACACTACAATGCTACCTCATAATAGCCTTAGCTGCTTGCTATGGCTTGCAGCCTAACAAAGCAACTAGTTGAAGCTACAGATCCGTCCAGCATGCCTAAACAAATTTTTAACACGTCTAGTTATAACCTTGTTACAACATTGTCGCCTACATCAATTCATGTTGCTTTAGGGCTCCTTTAGCAATGACTTAGAGCATCCCTTAACTGTGTCTTGAGGCCTCTCTTTTGACTGCGTTATTAGGGCCTCCTTCTAGCTTCGGATTGTTGTGGATAGACCTCTTCTAGACAACATAGTGACCTCGCTTTTGTTGTGGATAAGGGCTACACCTTTCAACAGATTAGGGCAACGTATGGGAGTCTAATTGCTGTGGGATTATGACCTTCATGAACTGCGGCTAGGAGAAATGAGTATAAGGCATTTTTATGACATCAAATAGGAGCCTTTCTAAACTACGTATGTGACCCTTGAAAGCAGATTATGTCTCCTCATGTAGCTACATATTAGGGTCTAGTAAACTATAGATTTAAGCCTCTTAGAACAACAGATAGGAGCCTCTCAAGACAACAGATCAAGGTCTCATTTTTGTTGCGTTTGAGGGTCTCTTGTGACAGTGAGTTAAGTTCCCTTCATGACCTGCAGCTAGGGAATTTAGTACAGCGTATGATGGTTTCTCCTTCAGTTGTGTATAGGCCTCCTTTACTGCGCTAGGTCTCCCACTAGGACAGAGAATTAGCTCCTCCTTTGATCTATGTCTACGGCATGGTCTCTTCTTCAGAATGCAGCTAGATTTCCTTCATTTGACTACGGCTAGGGCTTCTCCCTTAGTCTCCTTACCTCTTGTGTCTAGGACTTCATCATCTTGACCTCTCTTGCCACCAAAACCCAAAACGAGTGGAGAGAGATCATAAGTGAAGTGAGTGTGAAATGACTTGAAGACCTCTTCTATTATAATATAACATTGAAGATAAGTTCGGGTAATTTGGTTGTTGGCCGACCTTGACAAATTGTCAAGTAACACAAATAAATTCATATCTCCATGAATACAAGTTGGAATCGGATGATCTTTAGATCAATCCTACACCTCTCGATGAGAGGAATCCAAGAAAAATATCAGCTGCCATAAACGAGATGACCCACATGGAGTTTGGCCCTAGTTGCCAATTTTAACAAGGGCTTTATTCCTTCCTTTGGTATATTCATCTTTTACAATTAATTCCTTAGAGATATCACTTGTTCGGCTGTCGATACCGAGAATAGCTCTACTAGCTTATCATAAACATCTTTTGATGTCTCAAATTTGGAGACACAAGGAATGAGAGAGTCTTTGATGGATTCTATTAGAATCCTTTGAGCTCTTGTCTCATCCTTATTATACTTGGCTAAGGCTTGAGTTTGTTCTTTAGCAGGAATAATAACATTCCCTTTGATGTGTTATAGGAGTTCATTCTCCTTGTGCAATAAATCAGTGCTCTTCTTCCATGCAAGAAAGTTATTGGTACCTACCAATTTGTTGCTTTCCTTGCAAAAAGACATCGATGTATATTCAAAAGGGGACATATACTTACTTGATAGATTTTGAGATGTAATGGATTTCTTTTTCCTTGACGACTTGATCGCTTGTTTTCCTAGGATCTTGATGTTCTTCAAGTTGCCTTCTCCAAGTGGACTTGCTTGATGATGAGATTTGCTTGATGACTTGTAGCTTGATGTAGGTCTTGCTTCAATCTACTCTTCTTTGTAGGTGCCTTTATGTAAGGCTCTTCTTCTTGCTATGTAGACTTCCTTGATGAATGATGGATTGGAGACCTTCTTGTCCTTGAAGTGATTAAGACTTCTAGGCTTGATGCTTCAACCTTGTAGATGTCCTTCCTTGATAAGTGTTCTTGAGTTGCCCTTTCCTTGATATGTCACCTTAACTCTGGTACCATGTTGAAGAATCAAGCGCAATTAGGTGTAGTGTGATTCTTCATTACTTCATAACAATTTGTGGAGTCTTTTTACTTTTCTTGTTAGCTTAATCTTCTTCTTCTTATTATTAATGCATGTGTGTGTACTTCATCAAACTGTTACCAAAACATAAGAACAAGAACACAAGATGTTGGCTCTCTGCCAAGGCCAAAACCTCTCTTCCCTTAAGAGGAAAACCCTTTAGTAAGTTTCTCTTATTGAAGTTTCCTATTGATCAATGACAAACCCTAGACCCCTTACTTGAATATCCTCCAAGCACAAGTCAAGTTCTTCCGGAACTTTGTTTCTTCGACACTTCCTCCTTCCGGCACTTCGACCTCCTTCGAGCACTTTGTTCTTCTCCAATTATTGATAGACCTTGTTGCACTTGCTCTAGAAGAGACATCTTTTGATAAGTCCCTTTTCTTTTGATGATCCCTTTCTACTTGACCAAATGAGCTCTTTCTTCAAGGTGTAGGTGCAGACTTGATATGACTGTCCTGTAGCCCTAGATTTTTGCACGTGTGCTGATTTCCTTCATATGGTAAGCTCTTTTCTTCATTCACTTGAGTGTCCTTCTCCTTCGCTTGATTGGGAGACCTTATAGGTCTAGTTTCCTAGCCCAATTCGAGAGATATGCCAACCATGAGTTTCTGTTATTTTGACCACAGGCAGCCTTCCCTTTCCTCGCACGTGTGACTGTAGGTTGCCCTAGAAACAATCCTCTAAGATTCAGTGTTCTTCCTTTCTTCGATGCTGCACTAGAGGCTTATTTTCTAGTCTCTTTTTCACCCTTTATTTGCTCATTTGTTGTGCTGATTTCAGAGGTAAGTGAGTGCATTTTGGTGGAGTGGGTAGAACCCTGATTTCAGAGGTAAGTGAGTGCGTTTTGGTGGAGTGGGCAGCCTCTATATATAGAACTGTCGAAACTGTCGGGAATAGCCAGAATTGTCGGAATTGTCGAAACTATCGAAACTGTCGGGAATAGCAAGAACTGCCGAGAACAGTTGGAACTGCCGGAACAACTGGGAAAGCTGACGCAGAGGGCAAAAGCCGGAACTGCCAGAACTGTTGGGAAAAGCCGGAACTGTCAGAACTGTCGGGAATAACCAGAATTGCCGTAACTGTCAGAATTGCCGAAACTTTCGGAAGTGCTGGGAAGTGCCGGAACAGGCGGGAAAGTTGACGCAGAGGGTAGAAGCTGAAACTGTCGGGAACAACCGGAATTGCTGGAACAGCCAGAATTGCCGGCACTGCCGGAATTGTCGAAACTGTCGAGAACCGGAATTGTCGGGAACTGCCGGAATAGCCAGAGCATTTGTCTCCGAAGTAGAGCAGCATGCAAGGAACAACTAACTAACATTGGGACAATTGTATGGTACTTAGCAGCAAATACACCAAGCATGCAATGTTATAGCTAGTATGCAAGGGACATCTAGCATGCAAGGGACAACAAGCATGCTAGGGACAACAAGCAAGGGACATCTAGCATGCAAAGGACAACAAGCATGCTAGGGACAACAAGCAAGCTAGGGATAACAAGCAAGCAAGATGCAGCGAGCACATAGGTCAGTATGGCATCATGGTGCAGCAATGGCACATAATGCAATACAGTGATGGGTACAGTCATGATTAATGAAGCATGATGAGATGCAACATAGTGATGATAGGTGCAACATGGTGCAGCATGATGACGAAATGCAACACAACGATAGGTGAAGGAGTCACCTTGGAGAATCAGTTGAAGCAGCATGCCTTCCTCATGTATCATCTTCTTAGAGATGATCTATGCTCTTATCTAGATAAGTCAAAGTGTTGACTTCTATTGTAAACGTACTATCTCTCTCTCTCTCTATTGAACTATTGAAGAACATATAAGAAGAATTGATCAAGGGTTTCCCCACATTGGGGTTTGTCCCTGGCTAGCGCCACAACTTGTGTCCTCTTATCTTGGCTTGTCTTCTGCGATTTATGTTTATGTTCTATCTACAATTTACTTTAGCGCTGATGTGATTGCTAATCTGGAAAAGATATTGAGCTAACTGTGAAAATTGAAACAAATTGCTCTAAGCATAGAACATACCTAAAATTTAACAAAACATTTGGTGCCTAAGGTTCCTCCAAACCCATCCCTTGATATTTTGTGGCCTTCTGGTAAGCTTGATGTAGAGCAATCAATCACTTGTGCCATATTTCTAACCAACAACGAGCAACCAACCTACAATGCATTGTTAGGTATGATGGTTCAATTGGATGTGGTTTTGTGGGGTGTTTTCCCACATACCTCTGCAAGGGTATTTTACCAAATTTCCACAAGCACACTGCTGCCTTGTTTAATTGCCTTCTTTGATTGCCTGAGAGATTGGAAAGACAAATTTCTTTTTTGGTGCATTGTATGGGTGGTGGATTGTTCACTATTGTAGTGGTTTCTCTACCAAGCTCACGTTGCTCCCTTGCATGGAGACACGAGAAGCTGTAAAGGGAAGGAGAACTTCTCTTTATTTTTGTGGTTCCCAGATATTGTCTTTCAATGGGATCTGCCATAATATCCTGTGGGAGAATTGCTTTTGAGTAGGGCTTCAATGTTTGGCCTGTAGCCCATCGTTTGTGGCAATGAACAATAAGAAATCCATTTTTTTTTAATGATTTGCACATTGAAGTTTGAAGTGTGAATGCATCCAAATGTACCATTGAAACTACATTTGTTTATTTTGATCTTTGTTTAAACAATACATTCAATTTCAGCTTAAAGCTTGCATAGAAGAAATTTTGCCAGCCTATTATATAGCCATAACATGCAAGGAAGATGCAATTATTACGCTCATGTATAAGTATTCATAAAAGTCTGTAAGCACTCATAAATATTCATGTAAGCACAAAATATGGTGCTCATAAAGGAACAAAATCAGAACACAGCATTTTACTCATGCATAAGGAGATAGTTGTTACAATCGTTATCCTTAAAATCTTGGTTTAAGTTCACATTGCGGTTGTCTTATTGAAAGCGAGCATATGCACAGTAATACATATAAAACAACAATTTTATAAAGCAGGTGATGCCAAGGAAAAGTATGAATTGCAAAAGTTTTGAAAAGGACATGTTCCACTAAGAGCAAGAACAATTTTATCATACAAATGAGTTCACAAAGTTATAGTTCATGTGACATAAACTTCTTGTTGGCTATATCATTTTGAATGCCAACCTAATGGAAAAGAAGATGTGCACACGAAAACAGCATTAAGCTAAAAAGGACCTTCAGTGACCAGACGTAGTAATTTAACATGTGCCCATATTCAACACCAGGGTTCAGTTTCGAGGTTGCTTATACAGTAATCAATATAAAACATTAAAAAATAATTTTCAATTGAAAAAATCAATTTTACGAATAGCAAAATTTTTGTAGAGGGCATTGTTCAAGAATGAGCAGGAATATTTTTTTCATACAAGCAAGAACCTGGCAAATTCATAACTTATGTGATATAAACACGTTAACTATAGCACTTTCAATTCCAGCCTAATAGTAAACAACATGTGCACATGAAAACAGCATATGGCTAAAATGGACCTTCAATGGCCAGGCATGATCGTTTAACGTGTGCCCAACTTGAACACCCGACTTCAATTTTCAGGTTGCTAAATATCATCAAGAACCGCCTCAGCAATTATTTCGAAGCTCCTTCAGCCACTTGACATCAGCCAAAGGATGAGAAAATATGCCATTAGACTGAACTTTTGCTTTCCTGCCCTTCCAAATTAGCCCATTTAAATGAGCCCCAAGTACTACCAACAATGCTGCAAATAAAGCACCAAATACAAATGTGCCAGAGAAAATACCAAGTTTCTACTGTCCTTCCCACCTTCACGAGCCAGACAAAGGTTACACGTGAGGTCATCAATGCCCTAATGATTAATGTTGTCAAGAGGGGAGCTATAATAGACCTCATAATATCACTATAATATACTATATTACACAAGAACCGACATTGTTTAGCCAATTCCTGAGAATACCACACAAGACTCCCCTCAGGAAACTCCTCACTCTTCAAAGGCACCCATGGGAGATATATATACAAGCCCCTTTCCTTAGAACCTGCTGCAAGTTACTTCTGACTACTGTCACTTGTGATGCCTGCAAGATAGTTTCAATCCAAATATATAGAATGCAACACTAAATGATGTCTCTTTTTGCATAATTAATGAAACAGAAGATGCATTTCACCACAAGAAGTTTCAATTATCAAACAGCTATAATCAAAATATAAATAAATTAATAATGAAAATTCTTGATAAATATTTACTAAAAGGGAACAGCTTTGGCTACTAGAAGAATGTTTAAAAAAAAGAACAAAAGCTCTTTCCTTTGAAATCTAAAACAGGTCATTGGTTCTATTGATTATAATCTACTACTGATTAAAAGAAAATGCATTTACTCTTGTACCACTGGATTTAAGCCTTTAGAAACAAGACACAGACAACAGCTAGTGTTTAGTAGTGTTGCAGGATCTATCTCCCTCCTGCTTCCAAACCTGGAACTGCACTCCCAGCGGAAGCGCCTTTGGGAGAGTGCTCCCAGAATCCAGGAGCATACACCATACCTTTTGGGCACACTCCCTGCCCAGTGCCAATATGGGAGCATGACGCTCCCTAAGATAAGGAGCATACTCCCAACGTGCTTCTTCTATGCTCCATAGACACTCCCTGGGCGCTCCTCAGACTCTCCCTAATGGTAGGATTAAATTCATTTTTATCATTTCACTTAAATTTTTAGCATTGCCATTAATTGTTTCAGGCTGTTTGAAAGTGCTTCCAACTTCATTGGCTTCATATGGAGAAAATAGAATTTCATATACCATTCAAAAGTCAGCAGACTTAACAGTTTAAATAATTTCAGGAACAATGGGATTCCAGCATTTCATTGGATTCTGTTACATATGAGGGAATGTAATCGGCAATTAATCAAAAGCACAATGTCATCTATGTACCCCAATGTTGGTGGTGTTGATTGTTTAACTCCTTTGTCATGGCCTGAGTAAAAATGTACCCTTCACTAAAAACCAAAACCATTGATCAAGTATGTTAAGATTTTTCTACCATATTCTAAGGCTTGCATTAGGTATTGTTACCCACCACAAGTGGGTGACACCATTGGAGAAATTGTTTTCCCATATCTCTTCCAGCCAGCCAGCGAACAGCCGCTAACAACCACTACTAGCCGATGACAATGTGCCTTTCATATCTCCACCACCTGCATTACTCGTATGTTTCCTTGCCCATTTGGCAAGAGCACATGTTGGAAGGTGGGCTTCTGGTCAAAGGTACTTTACTCATTTTGCAATCGAGTGCTTATGCTTGTTTGTATTTTGGTATTTCACATGGATTATGGGGTAACATGGAAAAAAAAAGGGTCTTGATTGTGATCTTGTTCCCTCACCTTAAATGGGGGGTTAATCTTTCATCCTAGTCCAGTGGGACCTCCCCTAATGGCCCAATGGGTATAGGAGGGGCACTACTTGGGAAACCCCAATTGAGATAGCATAGTCCCATCTCTCCCTATTCCATACTTACCACTTTCCATCTTACATTATAAACCCTATATTCCACCTCCTTTCTTCGGGTTCAACTGAGCATTGGTTCTTTGGGATTTGGCACCATACATCCTCATTCCTGGGTAGCGCCCAAAACTTTTCCCTAGGAGGTTGATGTGTTGAAAATTTGGCAGCTCAAAGATGAATTTCTAAAAATAGAAAGTCTCAAGTATGACTTCCCAAAAATAGTAAATCACCTTGCATCAATTGGTAATCAACTATTGTTGATGGAAAATCCTTTCTGATCATCAATCAATCCTGTTACCCACCACTTTACGGGTGATATCCCCAGGAGAAATATTTCTCCATGATGAGCCTCAGCCGACAACCCCTTGATGTCTCCTACTAGCTCATTGTGCCATTTCTATGCCACCTAAGCCAGCCATGTGGTCCCTCACCCACCTGTATTGATCATATGTTTGAAGGTGGGCCTCCCAAATCTAAAGGTATGTCTTGTCATTTGATAATTGAGTATTGGGTTTACTTATCATGGATACTTCTGGGTATGGATTGATGGGGGGATTTGGCGGAAAGAGTAGGCTTAATTTGTGCTCCTGCCCCCTTGATCTCTTTTGGTTGCTACCCTTGGATCTTAGTCCCGTGGGATCTCCTTTATTGACCATTTGGTTCTAGGGTGGTACTACTTGGGAAACCCTGACTTTGGGTGCGTGGTCCCACTCCTTTATCCGCACATATTACTCCCTTTCCACTCACTATACCCCCATTCATCTTTTCTCCCACCTAGGTCCACATTCCCATTCTGGGTCCACATAGGGCTAGCCTCCCTATCCCCTTGCCCCCACCTTGGGTCAGGCCTAGAATGATGGCCTGAAGGTTGAAGCAATTAAAAGAAAAAGCAAAAAACATAAATGGCCTCATTTAACAGGAAATTGTACCACAAAATGCAAAAGATAGTCGGGACAAAAATAATTAGCACGTGGGCAAAAGCCATTGCATGAGCTCTACCCCAATCATTGTCCATCACCCTAGTTCCATAGGCCCTAGATGAGCCTCTTTTATCATTCAAGAACCCATGATTGTCCCAACCCCTAGAGGGCAATGAACTGCCCTACCTAAAAGGGGATAATCATTGTTATATCTTACACCTCATGATCTTGTCCTTTGAGCCCTGAGCAGTTAATTAAAGAAAATCCATAAAAGGCAAAAGGTATATGAAGAAGGGTGTTAAAATCAAGCAAGCGGCATCTCATGTACCATGATTGCTCCCTCCTATACATTACATACCCAACTGTGGGCTTCCCCTTATCTAGCTACCCCTATGCCCCACTATGTGGCCCAGGATTGCACCTCTCATTCCCTATTCCATTCCACTTATTTGTCACTTGCCACCCCCATTAGAGGGATGTACCTTGGACATAATATCCCCTCTAAGGGCTAAAACCACCTAATAAGGTACATGGATAACGCCCTTTGGAGCTTGGAGACACTCGCACATGCTAAAGCCCACTACATAAGGGCATGCCATTATGAAGTGCCCACGATGTTATCCATGATTTGTAAGCTTTTTACCTGATTATTTTAATGAATGGTTATACTGGAAGCCTAGGGGACGCATTGGATCTTATGCACGATTATAGGTGGTTTCCATTTGGGTTTGGTTTCCCTATATGAGATCCTAACCCCCAGAGGTCTACATTGGCACATGTAGGGAATGCATAGCGAGCCATGGGCCTCCACAGCAGCAGACAACACCACGGGTCTTCGTGGATGCTTAGAGATTACTAGCGATCCACTTCTAGGATGATGATGATATGCTTGGTACATTATGCCCAGCAAGCCCCCACAAGAGCCCCACACTCTTGACAAGTGTCCCAAGACTTGTACGATGTCATGGCAACATTCATTCCACCACTTGGAACCTTGCAGAGGATCTCTGATTCATATGGAGACCCATGGGGTCATCTATGTTCCCTCATACCCAATGGGAGCACCATAGGTCTACTACTTGGAGAACAAGGGGCCACCCCCCTGTCCATCATATTCCGAGGAATTTATTGCTCCATATGGCACTTCAAGATATTGTTGAGCCTTTAGAGGGTCGTACAACATGCACATATTATTATTTGGCCCCTTGTGAGGCTTATATTTACACTTATGAGCTAGTTTGGTGGGCTTGTCACTAATAGGGGTTTTATTTGCACATTATTTTATCATTAGGGCCTAATGTAGGCCCATAGGCTAATTCGAACTCTATGATTACACTTATTTGAGGATCTCTCTAATCATAGAGAATTTTCACACTTTTTTCCTAGATGGATATTTTTGGAGATGGTTGAATTTTGATGTATGGATTTCGGTTATTTCTCTTGCCTTGGAGCTTTATTGAGAAAACGAAATGTTGGTTGGATATACCCTATAACGTTGTAAGTAAATTTTAATGCTATTATTCTTGTTGTTGCATATTGCTAAAATTAGGGCTAGTTGTTGCATTATTGAAATCTGGAATTGAGCATGTTTTAGCTAATTTAATATATGGGCCAATGATGTATGAATGAAATGTCCTAGAGATTTATTTATCTTGAGAAGCTTGCATTATTTTCTTTGAAGTATAAATGCTTGAAGGTCACTTCTCTTTCTCTCAACATTGGACGAAGTTGACTTTCCGGACCTCCTTGATCAAGAAACCAAGCACATCATTATCCTTGACTTCATATCCCCAAGTGAACTAGGCACTGATCCCTCAAAAGGGGTGATCATTTTAACCCTCTTTTAACCATTTTCCACCTTTTTCCCCAAGTTTAGCCCCATTAGGTCACCTAGGGCATCAATTTCCCAAGAATTGACCCATGGAAAAATATTGATCTCCTATAGGCTTACTATGTTGGTGGGTTCCCTCCCTCTCCTCCAAATTTGAGGCAATTCTAACAGTGGAAACTCCAGGAATCTCAAGCCCTAGCTCTAGGATTGAATTGTACCTAGCCATCCCCAAGGCTAGAGCTCAATAGGATCAATTCAACCTTCTGAAGCAAGTATTCTTAATTGGTCCTTTCCCCTCACCTTGTCTAGGATAGGAACATCATTGGTTGCTACATTCCACCCCCGAACCTGGGTTGGGTCCACTTGGCCCCATGTAGTCCCACTTCTCAATCAAGATTATTTGTCAAGGACCATTTGGGAATCCAAGATTCCCAAGGATTATAGGGATTGAGAAACTTGTTCGTAAGCCTATCCTTTCTCCCTCAACCGTCCAATCCTCACCCCCTTATCCCTGGTGGACCAAGTCCCTTGCTTAAAGAGCAAGCAAGCTCTATTCTTCACTCCATCCTTGGGAAAGGGCTTTCAAGGTCACTTCTCACCTGTCCATTGACATATACTTTACAAGTGAATCCCTACACTGTCGGGACTCCTCCCATCGGTGAAAGTCTGTAAAGAGCAAGAAGACTTAGTTGTGGTGACAGTGGGTTAAGCCTCCATCGTTTTCCTTAACCTAGCAGTTTCCCTCTTAGGAACCCCTTTAGGTCCCCTGCTGGTTTGAGCGGTAACATTTATGGCGTTGTTGCCGAGGAGGAAGCAAGTCTGCCTCCCTAGTGAATCATCGAGGAATTGATTCATTAACGACATTCTCATTATTCCTCTGGCGACTCCACTCATTGTCAAAACCCCTAGTCTGCTTGAAGGAGACAACATTCCTCCTTTAACTAGGGCTACTACAAGAAGGAACCATGAACCATCACCTGTTGGCACCGCTCTCCTTCTAGAATTTGAAAAAGTTAGTGACTCAACTCCGAAAAATGACAGATTTTGTTGGTACTAGCAACAACAAGATGACCAAAAGTCAAAGACATTTGGTTAGTGTATTTTCTCCTTTGAAGCTCGGTAATGATCCCAAGCCATTACCTGAAAAATACAACCGATGGTTACCCAGGTTCAAGGGAGATGCCACCATGAGTGCCCGTGACTTTGTTGAAGAATTTTATTGGAAATTGTCCCCTAGGTTGATCTTCGATGAAGATAGAATCATGATGTTGTTTGCCTTATCACTTGAGGGACAAGCTAGAGAGTGGTACCTTAGTCTTCCTCCTAGCTGCATTAGTGATTCTGATGAGTTTGAAGACCTATTCATGAAAAGGTGGTCTTGCAATGCTCAGGGAACCTTCAACATCGAGAAGTTTTATCAGATATCCAAGGGAAGGGAAGACCTCTGGGAATTCATTCAAAATGTTGATAGGATTGTACAAGATATCCCTGATCACCTAAAGCCTTCTAATGCCAACATCCTTGATAAATTTGTCAAAGTTGTCGGGGGCCACCTAACCTATGCCTTAAGAGACAAGAAACCTTCCACATTGGCTGAAGCTAAAGAAATGGCAATTCAGGTTGAGGAAAACCTTCGTATCTCAAAAATGAATGTCGATGACCTCCCTAAAGCCAAAACTGAGACTAAGAAGGAGAAGCCGAAAGATCAACATGAAGAAACCCTTTGGGCTATCCTCAAGAAAATGGACAAACTTAGTGAGGAAGTTCATTCACGAGATCGAATCGTTATGAACAAGATCACCACTTTGGAGAAAGCCCAAAAGTCAAATTTTGTTCCGAAAGGGAAGCCTTTTCCAAGAAAGCAAGGTGAGGAAGATAAACCTAGCTCATCTCAAGTCCCAAATACCTTAGCCCCAACCAATATAGTGGACCAAGATTCATCCTCTGAAGATGAGGCTAGTGAGAGTGATGAGAGTGATGATGATGAAACAAATGAGCAAACTAACCTTGTAGAATCCGATGTATTCAACATTCTACTTGGAGGTTCATACACTCATCCTCCCATCAATGAGGTCATAACCAAAGATGAGAAAGAGAAGCCTATGCTAAACACTGATGAGCGTAGTGGAAGATTCAAAGGGGTTCAATATTCCTAAAGAGACAATAATAAAGACCCCGCAAACTCCAAAGAGCCTAACAAAGAGGACACTTCTCCCAAGCAAAATCCTCCCAAAAATGTCCCCTCTAAAGAGCCTCCCAAAGAGAAAGCCCTTTCGAGGAATCTTCCAAAAAAGGATTCCCAAAACAAAGTTGAACCAAAAAAGGGCCCTCAAAAGGGAGAAAACACCAAAAAGAAAGAAAAGGGAAAACATGTTGGGCTTAACATTGACATGGATGTTGCTATTGGAAAGATGATCGTATTTGTCCCTCTAAAGGAGATTGCTAAACTTCCTGAGCAAGGACAACAAAAATAAGAAGTCCTTGGGTTTTGAAGAGGAAGAATTACCTGAAGACTTGCAAAACATTCACATTCCCGATCGTAACCCCAGACACGAACCTTTCATGCTCACTTTGGCTGTCAATGACCTTTACCTCCATAATTGTATGCTCGACTCAAGGGCTTCCACAAACATTATGCCTTTAACTATTATGAAGCAATTGGGTCTCAGCATCACCCGACCATACAAGGTGTGTGGATTTAACTCCAAACCTGTGGAAGTGGAGGGTCTCATCAAAGATCTTAAGGTTTCTCTGGCTAGGAACCCCGACATATCTCTCCTCATGGACATTGTTGTCATCGATATTCCTGATGTATGGGGGATGTTGCTATCTAGAAAATGGGGAGCCATTGTTGGGGGCCATGTTCAAATGGATCTATCATATGCTACCATCCCTCAATCCGATGGGACCCCTTTCATCCTTCATAGAGAACCTACCTACCTATCTCATGTGATTGAACCCGGTCCCTACTATGAAGCACATAACACCGAGAAGCCCTCCCCCATTCTTCCTTCACAAGAGGTCTGTATCCTTAAAAGACCAAATCACAAGCCAAGCAAGAAGTGGAAACCAAAGAAAGAATACAAAGTAGGGGACTTGGTCTTGGTGGACAAAGAGTTAGTTCCCGTCAAGATTCATGGGAAAGTTGGGGATGACTATTACTACATTGCCAAACTCAACGACGAACTTTGGCCTCAACCGGTCAAAATAAGTCGCATCACTCCTTTCCTTGATACTTGACGTTGTACTATATGCATGTTAGGATAGGATGCATTGCATAATGATTTTTGCATTAGAACTAACTGCATATGATGTTTCTCATGATAGATTAGATTGCATATAATACAAAATAAAAATAAAAAATAAAAAATTATTGGTTTATGAACTAACATTAAGCATGGGTGATCACCAGACACCATGAAAAACATGTTGCCCTGTGGTTTTGATCCTTGACATGTGTAGATATGAGATCTATGGTGACCAAGAGATTGTTGGAGTTCTCGTAACCTCCCATTCGAGCAACCTCGTCCACTTCGAGAGAGATCACGTCCTAGTTGGAGCTAGATGTTACCCAACACTCTATGGGTGATACCCCAAGAGAAATTTTTCTCCATGATGAGCCTCAGCCGGCAGCCAAAAACCCCTTAATACCTCCTACTAGCTAGTTGTTCCATTTCTCTGCCACCTAAGCCAACCATGTGGTCCCTCACTCACTTGTATTGATCGTATGTTTGAAGGTGGGCCTCCCGAATCTAAAGGTATGTCTTGTCATTTGATAATTGAGTATTGGGCTTACTTATCATGGATACTTCTCGATATGGATTGATGGGGGGATTTCGCGAAAAGAGTGGGCGTAGTTTGAGCTCTTGTCCCCTTGATCTCTTTTGGTTGTTACCCTTGGATCTTAGTCTCGTGGGATCTCCTTTATTGACCATTTGGTTCTAGGGTGGTACTACTTGGGAAACCCTGACTTTGGGTGCGTGGTCTCGCTCCTTTATCCACACATATAACTCCCTTTCCACTCACCATACCCCCATTCATCTTTTCTCCCACCTGGGTCCACATAGGGCTAGCCTCATTATCCCCTTGCCCCCACCTTGGGTCAGGCCTGGAATGATGGGCCAGAGGTTGAAGCAATGAAAAGAAAAAGTGAAAAGCATTAATGGCCACATTTAACAAGAAATTGTACCACAAAATGCAAAAGATGGTCAGGACAAAAATAATTAGCAAGTGGGCAAAAGCCATTACATGAGCTCTATCGCCATCATTGGCCATCACCCTAGTTCCATCGGCCCTAGATGAGCCTCCTTTATCATTTAGGAACACATGAATGTCCCAACCCCTGGAGGGCAATGAACCGCCCTACCTAAAAGGGGGTAATCAGTGTTATATCTTATCAATAGGGGCTAATGTAGGCCCATAGGCTAATTCGAACTCCTTAGGAGGCTCTATATTGACATTAGATACACTCATTTGTATCATCACTTGACTTGGGATCTCTCTAATCATAGAAAATTTTCAAACTTTTTTCCTAAGCGGATATTTTTTGAGATGGATGAATTTTGATGTATGGATTTGGGCTATTTCTCGTCTTTGAGCTTTATTGAGCAAATGAAAAGCTGGTTGCATATACTCTATAACGTTGTAAGTAAATTTTCATGTTATTATTCTTGTTGTTGCATACTGCAAAAATTAGGGCTAGTTGTTGCATTATTGAAATGTGAAATTGAGCATGTTTTAGCTAATTTAATGTATGGGCCAATGTTGTATGAATGAAATGTCCTAGAGATTTATTTATCTCAAGAAGCTTGCATCATTTGCTTTGAAGTATAAATGCTTGAAGGTCACTTTTCTTTTCATTCTCTCAACATTGGATGAAGTTGACTTTCTGGGCCTCCTTGATCAAGAAACCAAGTTCTCACACATCATTATCTGTGACTCCATATCCCTAAGAGAACTAGGCAGAGATCCCTCAAAAAGGGTGATCATTTTAACCCTCTTTTAACCATTTTTCCTTTCTTCCCAAGTCTAGCCCATTAGGTCACCTAGGGCACTAATTTCCCGGGAATTGACCCAAGGAAAAAATTCGATCCCCTATTGGCTACTGCATTAGTGGGTCCCCTCCCTCTCCTCCAAATTTGAGGCAATTCTAACAGTGGAAACTCCAAGAATCTTAAGCCCTAGCTCTAATCAAATTGTACCTAGGCATCCCCAAGGCTAGACCACAATAGGATCAATTCAACCTTTTGAAGCAAGTATTCTTGATTGGTCCTTTCCCCTCACCTTGTTCAGGATAGGAACATCATTGGTTGCTACATTCCACTCCCGAACCCGGGCTGGGTCCACTTGGCCCCGTGTGGTCCCACTTCTCAATCAAGATTATTTGTCAAGGACCATTTGGGAATCCAAGTTTACCAAGGATTATAGGGATTGAGAAACTTGTTCGTAAGCCTATCCTTTCTCCCTCAACCCTCCAATCCTCACGCCTTATCCCTGGTGGACCAAGTCCCTTGCTTAAAGAGCAAGCAAGCTCCATTCTTCACTCCATCCTTGGGAAAGGGTTTTCAGGGTCACTTCTCCGCTGTCCATTGACATATACTTTACAAGCGAATCCCTACACTATCGGGACTCCTCCCATATGTGAAAGTTTGTGAAGAGCAAGGAGACTTAGTTGTGGTGATAATGGGCTAAGCCTCCACCGTTGCCCTTAACCTAGAAGTTGCCCTCTTAGGAACCCCTTTAGGTCCCCTGCTGGTTTGAGCAGGTAACAAATCCTAATAGTTCAATTTTGACTTAATCATCAATATTATCATTAATATTATAACTATATTATTATATTATTATTAAAAAAAATTCAAGTCTCTCAATCATGGCTCTTAATAATGTTCTCTTATACTCTCATTATTGGCATGGCATATTCCTCTTACACTCTCATTAATGCTCTTACACTCTCTTATTCCCATTAAAAGACTCATCATTAAATATTCCTCTTACGCATGTGTTAACTTTAGATAACAATGGTATGTTCTATGCTTAAGAGCAATTTACCTCAATTTTTCTTTTTAGCCCAATATCAATTTACAGATTAGCAATCACATTTAACATAACAGTAAATGCAGATAGAACATAAATAAAAAGCAGAAAACAAGCCAAGACAAGAGGACACAATATTTGGCGGATGCCAAGGAAAAACCCCAATGTGGGGAAACCCTTTGATCAAGTCTTCTTATTATTCTTCAAAAGTTCAGCAGATCTGAGTACAATATACAAAACTCACTTGCCCAATTACAGTCAAATATGTCCAGTCAAACTACAGTCAATACGACGCCCTAACCAGAAAGTCAATGCTGGTCAACTTACTAAAAATCTTCCTTCAAATCAGCTCGGTCAAACCCAATCAACTCGGCCTCCAAGGATGGTCCGAATCAGCCCAAAACAGTCCTAAAAATATCAATCAAACTCGATCAATGCAAAGTCAAATCTGCGGTCAATGCTGGTCAAATAGCTCAGAATGCCTCGATTTATGTGCCCAAAAATGCGGCCTGCCCAAACAGAAATATTCCCACAAAAATCGAGGTCAAACAAGGTCAACATTGCCTGATCAATGCTGGTCAAACTTCCTGCAACTTGGTCAACGTTGGAAATAGAAAATCATAGTCAACCCTTCGCATGTGTGGAGGAGAAGGTTGTCCTGAAGTTCTACGACCCAATCAAATGAGGAGAGAGAGATACATGTGAGAATGAATGATGTCCAAATGAGGTAGATGCTCCTTTTATTTATATGCAACGTTGAGGATGAAAAGACATGTCTTTTAAGCTTCTGAGGCTACATTAGTTTGTTGGCCGACCTTGACAATTTGTCCATAAACAAAATTAATTCATAATTCCATTTGTACATGTCAGAATGAGATGACCTTAGATCAATCCTACACCACTCGAAAGAGGAATCCAATAGAAATATCAGCTTCATCATATGAGTTGTCCAAGGTGGAGTTTGGCTCTAGTTGTCAAATTTAACAGCATGTCATAAAATATTCCTCTCACCCTCTCATCTAAGGCGTGTGTTGTCTCTCCATAATAGAATTTGAATTGTTTCTCCTTAATGGCATGAGTTACTCTTCCCTACATGGAAAATGTAACTCCTCCTCAAGGCATGTGTATCGCTCCTCCTTTATGTCAAGAATTCATTGCTCCTATATATATGTGTCTCATATCATCTCATCTCACTTACTTGTGCATTGTGAATTCAAACTCTAGGGAGAGTTGAAGAGACTTGAAGGAGATTGTGAGAGAGAGAGACTTGGAGAGTAAGGGCAAAACTTGGTGAGCCAAGATTGATTATGTATTTGCTTCAGTCGCTGCTACTAGTGATCTTTATGCTACAACTTATTCGGATTTGGGTGAACTTTCTCATTCTCTTGATCTCTCATTGTACTTTGTATCTCTGCAGAACTATTGATATCTAATAAAAGAAGAATTCGGTTGGGTTTTCCCCTTGTGGGTTTTTCCCTGGTCATTGGACCTAAATTCTTTGTGTGCCATTGTGTTCTTGGCTGTCTTCTATTGTGCATATGGTTTATATGGTTTATGATCTATCTACAAATGCTTAACTAATATTGCAGCATAAAGAAGTTTTGTAATAAGAGATTGTTACAGCATAGAACATCAAAATTTCAACATGGTATCGCAGTTTTGGTGAAGACAAACTCAAGAAGACAAGCTCCATTTCCAACGCTTTTTCTGTTGGAATAAATTTTGTTGTCTACTCCACTTGAAGCTCATTTTCCCCTGAAATATCTCTTGCTATCCTTTCTACTTGTAGCTTATTTTCTGTTGAAATATCTCTTGCTATCTCTACTACTTGCAGCTCATTTTCTGTTGAAATATCTCTTGCTGTCTTTACTACTTGCAGCTCATTTTTATGTTGAAATATCCCTTCTCATTTGCTGCTTAAATATCACTTGTTGTCCATTCTTTCTTACTGCTGAAATCTTATTTGCTACTCCTTCCTTGCTGTTGAAATCTTATTTGCTGCTCCTTCTTGTTGAAATAAGCTCATTTTTCTATTCAAATATCCCTTCTCATTTGCTGCTAAAATATCACTTCTTGTCCGTTCTTTCTTACTGCTGAAATCTTATTTGCTACTCCTTCCTTGCTGGTGAAATCAAATTGTTGCTCCATGCTGTTGAAATAAGAAGATCTTATTTGTTGTTCTATTTGCTACTAAAAGCAAAACCAAAATAACAGTGTTTTCTTGTTTTTGCTCTTTCTAGTTCCTCTCCTGCAGATTCTTGTGACAGCTTGTTGGTTGATAGTGGTGCTTCAAGGCACTTTACTAGTTATAAAGATGTTCTCTCAAATCTGGTTGAGAGGGCGACATATTTGAAAATTATACTTGGAGATAATTCTACATATCCTATAAAAGGATCTGGTTTTGTTTCTTTTTATCTGGATCAAAAAATTTTGTATGTATTTGATTTAAAATTAAGGTGTTCCATGTGTTTAATAATTATGGTTTTGGTATTTGTTGATGCATGTAAAAGTAAAGAATAGTTTTACTTTTGTTTATGCATTTGCAAGAAAGTGTTGTCTTGAAAAGAAGTATAATGCATAGAAGGTTATGAAAGAATAACTAATAGAAACTGAATGTTGAAGATAGACTAATTTTGTTTCTCTCACATTATATGAGAAAAGACATAATCTTACAGGTTTTGGTAATTTTGATATTAGAGTTTACTGACAATAGTGGTGGCAAGTAAGGATTATGAATTTTACAAAAGATGGAATGATAGTTTTCTAAACTAATCTCTTTTGCAGCGATCAAAAATGCATTATATCTAATATCATTGCATACAATGAAGTCAATATGTATAATATTATTAATGTCTTCACTCTCGCATAAAGATTTGAATATCTTTATAAAATCAATGGAAGATCTATCCATGTATTGATTTTGATAAGTAATCATCAATATAAATTGTGCAATCGAAAGTTCACTCATCTCCATTATAAAGCATTACCTCATGTGAGAAAGATGGTTACCGAAATGCCTAAGATTAGAGTGGATTATGATGGAATTTTCCAAGTGGTGTTCAAGAAGATATATTTCTTTGGCCAATGACATGTGTTTGATGGACAATGGTTACTTATAGAGGCCAAATCAAGAGGGAGCTAACAACTTCCTTCAATCCACATTAAAAAAATAGTAGTTTCAAGTCTTATGGTGTTTCTTTGCTGTGAAGCCCTAAATTCAGAATTTAACAAGGTTTAACAAATTTATACTCGGAATATACCAATGTATATGTAATTTTAAAAACAAAATTTATCAATTTACTATTGAGTACCTATCTGGATTTTGTGTTTGAAGATGCTTTTGATCCGTCGTGGTTCCCGCTCTTGCTCCCGTTAGCAAAATACCAAAACCTCCCTGCTGAACTGGGAACAATCTCGGTACTCAGCTCCATAATACTTGAAATTAAAGCACTAAGTCCTCACTTTCTGTCTATAGCTCTCAGTTGAGAATTCCTCCTCTGTTTCTCCCAAAAAAAAAACTCCCCCCCCCCCCTCCTATACTTCCTCGCTTCTCCTTATATCTCCAAAACCCCACCATCTTTCCCTCCTTCCACCGTCTCAGTGTTCGCCGTCCATCTGTTTTCCTTGCACCTATCCTGTTACGTGGAACCTGAATGATCTTTAGAGGCAGTCACTTTTCATTTTAATAACACTGTTTGTTTAAATTGAATTTAAATTTTTTTTACTCTTAAGAAATAGGTTTTGTCGACTATTTTAGTCCTTATATTTTATTTAAGAACTTTATTCAATGTTTGTCATATGCCTTTTTAATTATATTATTTAGTTCCTTTTCTTGATATAGTTTTATGTTATATTTCTTTGTAAAATAAAATGTATAATTCTTTTAGTTAATATAAAAATGTTATTTATTTTAATTTCACTTTTATCTTATACAGTCGTTTGTATATATATATATATATATAGTACTTTAATTGGTTTCATATTATAGGGGTGCTATAGTTAGTCCCCACTCTACATATTCATTATGTTCTAGTGAGTTAGGTATTTACTTAGTACTTCAATAATTAATTCATTACTCTATACTTAGACATTTTCCAATATCAGCTAATATGTATACTAGTGTAATTTATACGATGCATGTCTATGTAGCTATCATATGCATGCCTCGTATACATGCTAATATTGCTATGCTACTCGTGAATAGAGATGAGTCGTTACATTTTTGTCATTGCTCTTGTTTAGATTTATCTTTATAGATCATTGGTTAGTCTTCCTGATTGAGTATTTGAATGATTATTTCACTAACTTCGTGATGAAGATGCAATCAAGAAAAATAGATCTTGAAGCTCATTAAGGTGCAAAATAGTGCAGGAAGAGTAAACTCTAAGAGAAAGTTGGTGCAAGGATAATGAAGGAGCCACTCTCACATCTAGAAAAGAAAAAAAGACCCGCCTCATCACCAGTTATACTTTCATTATGTTTATTTACTTTGCTACTCGTGAATAGAGATGGGTCATTACATTTGTGTCATTTCTCTTGTTTAGATTTATCTTTATAGATCATTGGTTAGTCTTCCTAATTGAGTATTTGAATGATTCTTTCACTAACTTCATGATGAGGATGCAATCAAGAAAAACATATCTTGAAGCTCATTAAGGTGCAAAATAGTGCAGGAAGAGGAAACTCCAAGAGAAAGTTGGTGCAAGGATAATGAAGGAGCCACTCTCACATCTAGAAAAGAAAAAAAGACCCACCTCATCACCAGTTATACTTTCATTATGTTTATTTACTTTACTACTATTGCTCTTTCTCTTTTTAGGATCAACAGGTACATTTTATGAATGTGAGAAACAAGTCCTTTGTATCAAGGTTGAAGATGATGTTGAGCCATCCCATGACTTGAGCGGACATGAAGTGGAAAAGAGCTCAAGACTTCTACAAGGAAGCTGGAATCAAGAAAAGGAGCTTTGTACCATATAACCCAGAACAAAATGGGCACTTAAGGATATTTGACTGCCCTGTCTACTTTCATGTGCCAAAGGAAAAGCCCTAATCTCTAGTTGTTGTTTGTTGCCCAGTTGGTTGGACAATAAGAAAGAGACCATCTTCTTGGACAAATCTAGACCGAAGGGGGGGCGGGGTACCAAAATTGAGCTCCAAACCTGTGAACCTCCCTAATAAAAAGAACTAATGGCCCTTGATCCTAATATCAAAATGATGTGGAGACAAACCCTTCCAAATCTACATAAACATATTGAAACTTCCCCTTGATCTTGTAGTAAATGGGGCGTGCATATGAAAATGAGGTTAACCTTCGACTGCATCTCTTATAAATGCCACCATTGACAAATTCCATCTAAGATGGGATGTGGCAACTGACCATTGTTAAGAAATCTAGGGGAGCAGCAAGTGTAGGTGATTTATTTTCTTTGATAACTGCTTGTGATGTATTTTTACTTGTATTAGCTTCTTCTTTCACTTGATTATATTTAGTGTTCTTTTCATCAAACAACTATCAAACCATAAAGAACAATAAGACAAAAGGACACAAGATATAGTCGATCAGCTAGGGCCAAAACCTCTCCAACTTGAGAGGAAAACCCACAAGAATTCTTCTCTTCTTATAGGATCTTCAACTGACAAATTCCAAGACCTATGACCCTTGACCAAGACCCTCCAAGAACAAGTCAAACTTTTCCTCTTTGACGAGCTTTCCTTCCAGCAACTGTTGCAACTTTGACCTCTAGCAAATTCTTCTGCAATATCAACCTCCAGCAAATTCTTATGCAACTTCGACCTCCCAAAAAAAATTTCTGCAATTTCGGCCTCTAGCAGATTTTTTTGTAGAAACTCTAATTCACACATGTTGCGAGAATATGGATCGATTTGCTTCTTTTCTCCTTTGCTTGGCTTGCCTTCTATTCCTTGTCAATTTGGCTTGCAGAGGAGACCTTTCATGACCCAAAACTTGTCCCTTGATAATGATTGCATTTCGGTACTTGCTTCTGCAAAATGATGCCCTAATACTTCGTACGTGTGGAGGAATATAGCCCAGAAAATAGTCCAAAAATCTTGCTCTTCTTTTCTTCTATTCGTCCTTCTCTTCCTCGCACTTTTTCTTCTTTCCTGATCGAACTTGTGAGTGATGAGCGAGTCCTCCAAGTGAGGTTGAAGTCTCCATTATAGGTTTCTTGTCCATGTTTGTAGGCCAACCAACTTGTAATTGTCTCTAGAACAACTTGTTGCCTGCATCATGATGAGGTCTTGGAGGGTCTTTTGACTCAAACTTTGACTCAAATAATTTTTTTTACTATATGTAACATGCCCAAGAAGGGTCTTTCATACATGACAATGACTCTCTTGACTTGTAGACTCAATGACAAGCCCTAGAAGCTCTCAATGGGAGCTTGACCTATAAAATAAGTTTCCCTTGAGCATGAAACCCATGCCTCAAGAACAACAATAATAAATTTATTTTTCTCATTACATTAAATACATAAAATCATGAATACATGTGTCATTATGAAGACCGAACCTAGTTACATATTTCAACACTCTCTCTTAACTAGGGAGGTATTCATAATCCATACAAGGTACTTGGACATTCTCAATCTGAAGAATTCTCATAGGAAGAGTTGGATTGGTAACCCATCTGTTTTAGCATCATACCAACTAGCATTGTCACATAGTAAGGCCTTGACTAACAACTCTATCTCTTCACAAGATCAGAGCACAATGTTGGCGAGACCAATGACTGATAGACACCATCATCATTATCTCTTAAAGCACATACCCCACCCAAGTGTTCACAAGGTATGTCCCTCCATGACTATTCTTATCTTGGATTCCCAGTACTTAAAGAATATCGATCCTCGACGACTACTCTAATCTTAGATACCCTACTTCATCCTCAAAGAGTATCGGATGTCAGATGCTTACCCAACCCTCCATTCTTTCTTCATAATATGAAGGCAAGAGTGATGTGTCTATCTATCCCTTTTCAATAGGGAAGATATACACATTCCTATAAAAGGAATGCACCCAAGTTCCTTCTTATCCAGGGACTTGTCCAAGCTCCCTCTCAACCAAGGACTTGTTTCCAAGCTCCCTCTTAACCAGGGACTTGCATCCAACATCAACTTTCTTTGGTGGAGATCATGGGACCTTTAGCTGCTTGTAGAACTCCTCCTTTCGATGTCATGAATTTCATCTTCATCATTGTGGAGCCTTCATCTTTGTAGGGCATCGACCATCTATCAATTTTCTTCAACGAACCATAGGATTGAACCGATAATCATTTCATCCTTCTTTTTGTAAGAAAGTGAGCTTTCAACCCACATCTGCCTTTTCCTTCATACAACTACCTCTTCCAAGTCATGTTTCCTTCAGGGTCTTCCATCCAACCCCATGAGTGCTAGTTGTAGATAACATCTACAACTCTCTTTTGGTAGCCCTGTGTCAACCCATCTAGATGTTGTTCAAAAATAAAGGATGAATATCAAATAAAAGTTACCTTTTATGATGGCCTTTCATCATGACATTTGCTTGCTTGCAATATCAACATCCTACACATTCATAAACACATCTCCAAGACTTTCAATGTCAAGGGTCTCTTTTCTTGACAGACCTTATCAGCGTCTTCATACGTTCTCTATGGAGATGTCATGGCCAATCCTTCTAGTCATCGAATGTTGATTTCCTTTTCTATGTGACCATAGTTGCATCTTTCACAAACTCTTCTTTCTTTCTTCATGTATCGCTTCCCAGGAACTTCCATCCATAGTTCTTTTATCTTTGTCAACCACCTCATATTCCATATGAGGACATATTATGTTAATTTCCTCTTGTCAATATGTGAACCATGCCTTCATGCATCTTTTTAAAAGAAGAGATCTATTTTCTTCAATCATGCTCCTGATGTAGAGAATTTACCCATGCAACCATATGACGACATGACACAATCAAATACATGCATACATACCTCTTTCCTTCTTTTGGTCATCTAGACTTCCTTCGGCAGCATCCTTTCCTTGATTCAAAGTACTTCAACCAGCTTGACATGTTTCCCTCCTTTGTCACCATATCATAATCCTTCTAAACAATGGATTCCACACAAAGCGAAATGATCAGACAGACACTTGCTTCTTCTAAGAGAGGTGAACCTTTAATGAAGATTCCAATAGAGGATCTTGATTGTCCTCATCCTGCAAATGCTTCTTCCTAATGGTGATGATGCATGATGAACTTTATGCTAGATGACTTTCTTCTACCCATAAGTACTACTTGTGCTTTCAATGAGGTTACCAAGAGCTACTTTGTTCCTCTGATGAGATTTTATAATGATGTCATGAGCTCTTGCTTCAATCGTATGCTCTTATGATGCCATTCCCTAAAAAGATGTATCCTATCATGCTTATAATGTTTCCTACCATGATAGCTATATTTTACAAACCTAAACAAAACTAAGTGAAGAAGATTATCTCAGTCCTAATAGATACTAGAGATCTTTCACTTCTTCCTTCTTTGATTTTTTCTTCTCAAGTTCTTCCACTTCTCCTTGTTGTCCTTCTTGAGATTTGGACAATCTCTCTTGTAGTGCCCATATTCCTAACAATCATAGCATTGGATCTTTGACATATTCTTCTTCCTTTTTTTACGACCAAACTTTCCAAGCTTTCCTTTTCTCTTAGCCATGGCAACAAATGCTTGAACTTGATCCTACACCACTTTTTGCCTTCAACTTGGTTTCTTCAATCTTACATAATGACCAAAGTTCATTGAATGGGGTAGCTTTCTTCTTTCCATAGATGCTTGATGTAAAAATGTCTTATTCCTCTGGTAGTGCATTGAGCAATATGGTGGTCATTTCTTTATCGAACATTATTTCTCCCAATTCTTGTAGTTAGTCTCTTATTTCTAATACCCTCATAAAGTATGAGGTTATTCTTTCTTCCTTTGATATCTTCATCTTGTAGAGTTCTTGTCTTAATGATATTACTTCTCCTGCAGTACTTACAGAGAACAATTCTACTCGCTTTTCATATATTTCTTTTGATGTCTCTAACTTTCATACATAAGGTATGAGGGGGTCCTTGATGAATTCTATGAGAATCCTTTGAGCCCTTACTTCCCCTTTCATATACTTAGCTAGAGCTTGAGCTTCTTCCTTTGGAGGTTTAGTGATTGATCCCTTAACATGTTCAACTACTTCATTTTCTATGAGGATCAAAATTGTCTTCTTCTTCCATGCAAGCAAGTTTGATGACCCCACCAATTTGTTGATTTCCTTGCAAAATGAAGTCATTTTGATAGCATATTCAATCATAAATATAAAGGTACTTACTTGTCAAGTGAAGATGCTTCTTGATGACAATATCTTCAACTTGATGCTTTCTGATTTTGATGATGATGTTGATAATAGAAGATGTCTTCTTGATGAAGATGTCTTCCTTCAAAAGTGAGCCTTCAAAGAGAGGGAGATCACCATGATTCCCTAATGATGATGACAACGGCTCTTCTTGCTCCCTTGGATGTGTATACTTCAATGAACAGTGCTTCTTTAAGTAGAGATAGGGTGATGTAGATCTTTTCTTTGAGATGATAATGTGAGCTTCTTAAGACTGCTTCAAGTGTATAACCCTTCTTTGGATGAGCTAGGGTTTTGAGGTCTTCTATCTTTGAGATCTGATGATCCTTTTAGATGAGTGGTCCTTCTTGAAGATTGATGCTCTTGAAGATTTTATAGTACTTCGGCCCTTGAGCGTCCTTCTTTAAGTTGCCTTTCCTTGTCTTGTCACCTTAGCTCTAATACCGTGTTGAGAAATGTAGGCGGTAACAAGTGTAGGTGATTTCTCTTCTTTCATAACTGCTTGTGATGTATTTTTACTTTTATTAGCTTCTTCATTCACTTGATTATATTTAGTGTTCTTTTCATCAAACAGTTATCAAACCATAAAGAACAATAAGACAAAAGGACACAATATATAGGCGATCATCCAGGGCCAAAACCTCTCCAACTTAAGAGGAAAACCCAAAAGAATTATTCTCTTCTTATAGAATCTTCAATTGACAAATTCCAAGACCTATGACCCTTGACCAAGACCCTCTAAGACTAAGTCAAACTTTTCCTCTTTGACGAGCTTTCCTTCCAACAACAGTTGCAACTTCAACCTCCAGCAAATTCTTCTGCAACTTCGACCTCCAGCAAATTCTTCTGCAACATTGACCTCCAGCAAATTCTACTGCAACTTCGACCTCTCAGAAGATTTTTCTGCAATTTCAACCTCCAACAGATTCTTTTGCAGAAACCCAACTTCGACCTCCAACAAATTCTTCTGCAACTTCGACCTCCCAGAATATTTTTCTGCAATTTAGACCTCTAGCAGATTCTTTTGCAGAAACCCAACTTCGACCTCTAGCAAATTCCACTGCAACTTCAACGTCCCAAAATATCTTTCTGCAATTTTGACCTCCAACAGATTCTTTTGCAGAAACCCTAAATCACACATGTGGCTTGCAAAGGAGACCTTTCATGACCCAAAACTTCTCCATTAATGATGATTGCAATTCAATACTTGTCGTTGCATAATGATGCCCTAATACTTCGCACCTGTGGATGAATATAGCCTAGTAAATAGTCCACAAATCTCGCTTTGCTTTTTTTCTATTCGTCCTTCTCTTCCTCGCACTTTTTCTTCTTCCTCGATCGAACTTGTGACTGATGTGTGAGTCCTCCAAGTGAGGTCGAAGTCTCCCTTATATAGGCTTCTTGTCCATGTTTGTAGGTCGACTTGTAATTGTCACTAGGCCGACTTGTTTCTTGCATCATGACAAGGTCTTGGAGGATCTTTTGACTCAAACTTGGACTCAAATAATTTTCTTTACAATACGTAGCATACCCAAGAAGGGTCTTTCATACATGACAATGACTCTCTTGACTTGTAGACTCAATGACAAGCCCTAGAAGCTCTTAATGGGAGCTTGACCTATAACATAAATTTCCCTCAAGCATGAAACCCATGCCTCAAGAAAACAAATAATAAATTTATTTTTCTCTTTACATTAAATACATAAAATCATGATTACATGTCATTATGAAGACCGCACCTAGTTACATATTTCAACAAGCATGACTTAAAGTTGACATAAGCCTACCTTGAATTGACCAAGGAGATCATGAGGACATGCATCCAATGCTACTTTGTATAAATGGGATAGGAAATAAGGCCATTCCTCAGCCACAAGAAATGCTTCAAGTAGAAAGCCATCTTAGGGACAATTACCACAAAATCTAGTAGGCCTAATGCAAAGCCACACTAAGCAAATCTAGATCTTATGTAAACAAGAGATCAGTCACCATTGTCACCTCAATGACCTCTCTCGAGTTATTTAGTAGTGAATTAAATCCCACAAGGGAGGCTTCTCTACAAACATCACCTAAGGATATTCAACAAAGAGGAATCTAAGATGATGCAAGGTCTAATAATTAGAGGAAAGGTGTTGCCAAAGCCTAGAAAGGCTAATATAAGACTTACCAAAGTTTAAGTACTCTTTCCTAAGACCTCTTAGATATCTTAGTAAATTGTTATAACTTAGGGTTTGAGAGATATTCAATAATATGGCATGCAATGTCATATAACAAATAGAAAAAATAGCCCTTTAAGAATAGATCAATAAAGGAAAATGGCTATCAATTAGGTAAGCAAGTTTTAGGGTAGGTAAGTGAGTTTTTATAGCTGAAACATGCATAAAACAGCGATAAAGGTGATGATGTCAGCCCTAGTCATAGGATTTTATTGTGCAATTAATACTATATATTGTTTTTTCAAGTTTATTAAATGCAACCACTATTAAGGGGGTTATAGTAAATCAAATGAAATTGTTATTAAATACGATTGTGAGAAAAACCCTAATCCTAGATACCTAGAAATTAGAGACGAGAGAGAAAATACATAAACAAGGGGTTGATCAACACCTACTAGACTAGCTAGCACCTTGATCTAATAGGGAAATGAAGTCTTTTAGGGCAAAATCTATGAAGATAGCCTTGATGAAAAGTGTGAGAGTAAGAATCTCTACTTATAAAACCTAGCAACATCCTTGGATGGGAGATTTTAAGTTCAAGAAACGCATATATCAAAGTTCACTTGAAGGATTTAATGAAAACATTTTTACATACCATGATGAATCAAGGTTTTTAAGTAAAATATTGTCTTTGTAACATGGCACACATAGAAACCCTAATTCACATAATATAGCATGCAAAAATAGAAGAAAATCAACAATAAACTAATAACATTCCATAAGAATATCTTCAATCAATCCCAAAGAAGTCTCCTCCTGCAAAATTCCTCAAAATACAATTCACTCCATAGCATTATGTTGTGGCCAAGTAGAAAAGAGAAAAATAGGTACTAAGCACTTCAAAAGAGAGAAGCGTGATGAATGATAATGATGAATAAGTTAGTGAGACACCCCTCCATTTATATGTGGGAAGCCAAGTCTCATTTCACTAATTTAAAATTTTACAAGCAAAATCCCTAAAACAAGTTTACTTGAGCCTTCAACTAGGTAAGACTAAGGTCACAAGCCAACCATGAGATAGCTCTAAAACATAATAAAATGTCAAAAATAACCAGCATGTGTCGAAATAAATGCTCTCCACCATGACATCATCCTCCAAGAATGGGCAATAATGCATCAGGAAATAGTCCAAGAGTGCTCCTCACTCCATGAAATCCTCAGAGTGCATGTGCAAATCTCCAAATGGCACCTCCCCCTCCATGATGTCATCCAAAAAGAGGCCTACATCACCCTTCCAAGGCAATGTAGGAGTGATGTGGCACCATTTAGGGCAACCATTGGCATCAAGGAAGAATATGCTAACCCTCCCAATTCATCTCAATGGCAACCATCCTCATCTAGGCTCCAAAACAAGGCATCATCAATCAAACAGGGTCGAGGCCAACCTGGAGGCATCCTGGGTCCATCTGAGCACATCATAAAATAATACAATGTCCAAGCTCTCAAGCTCAACATTTCAACATCTAGAGGCACAACAAGAGGTGTAGAATCATGCAGAAGCTACTCAAGGCCCCATGCTCATCTTTAAAGGGGAAAAGTTGGGGCCACAAGGTCACAGATGCTCTCAGAATGAGGCAAAGCACTCCATGGAAGTGCTAGAAAGGAGTCAACCTATCCCTCAAGGGATCTCTACTTCATGTGATACCACAACAAAACCTCTCAAGATACTCTTAAGATCAAGTGAGATCAACATCATTAGGGACATAAAACCATTAAAGCATCATAATGGAACATATCTAATGTTAGAGGCACAAAATTACTTCACACAAAACTCACCTTCAAATGTCTAACTAGCACAATACCTATAAACAAGTTACCTCACTTGTGTTAAGGATGATTAGGTAGACAACCCTACTAGGTGCTTTCAGTGCCCAAGGGGAGTGACATGTCCTAGATAGACCCATCAATCCATAGGTATGCATGATAACATGGTTATGGAGTGGGAAAGACTTCAAGGAAGATACCACAACCATGATACCAACTAATGGGGGTCCAACATCTCAAGTATAACGATGTAAGGAGGGAGCAATCATGGAGGCATGAGTTACCCATTCTGACCGACCTACTTTTTCCACCCCTCTAGTGTGCCTTTTACTTTAATGATTTATCTTTCTTTGATGCATAGCTTAGGAGCCAAAGCTTGCTTTATGCTTTTCTTGCTGATGTGAGTAACAATGAAACGTCTTCTACAATTGCTTGGTGTCTTAGCATGTGGAAGACATTATTTGCCTCTTCTAGTGATTTATGTCTTCTTTTCTAAGTTCAACTCAGGAAAAGTACAATATTAAAGTCAATTAATTATTGTGGACTATTGGGTTATTTTCCAAGGATAAATAATTTAATTATTTAAGTGATTTAAAAATAATCTCAACAATTGATCTTCAAGATGTTTCTAGAAAAAAGATTCAAGATGTTTCTAGAGGGATGATTGGGGTTAGAGATTTGGACTTAATAAAGATTATAAATGGAGACTGGCGATGGAGCTGAAGACACAATGAACACAAGTGTGTGAACAAGTCATCACAGGAGAGAGCAATTTTCTTTGTGGTACGAGCGACTCAGTGACCAGTGCACAGATGAGGAGAAGTGTGAGTGATTTTGTGCGAATCCAAGAGGGCCAAGTAGGAGGATATTGCAGGGCCGAGTTGTCGGAACGAGATCGAGTTTGTTTGGAGGAGGCCAAATCATTGGAGCGTTAGGGTTTTCCCAGTGCACATTGGTGGCATGGTGCAGATTTGATGGTTGGAGGTATATTTCTTCAGAGCGATTTAATCTGTGTGGAGGTTTGTCATTACACCAAAACCCGCAGGTGTTGGTAAACGTTACAAACCAGTAACTAGGATCCCCAGGGTGGAAATTACGGATTCCATAGAGGTGTGGTGATTCTTCCAACACCCCCTTCAAACACAACTCGGGGGAATCGAACCTGGGTCCAAGCTCTGATACCATGTGGAGGTTTGTCGTTACACCAAAACCCGCAGGTGTTGGTAAACGTTACAAACCAGTAACTAGGATCCCCAGGGTGGAAATTATGGATTCCATAGAGGTGTGGTTATTCTTCCAACAATCTGGAGGAAGATTTCCTTGAGGTCGATTCACCTAAGCCGAAATCATTCTAAGGGAGCCAAGTTGTAGGTTCCAGATTGTATTTTTCCTTGTATCTCTATGGGTCAAAAATGCCAGATTTTCTAAATAATGAATTGACGGAGAATAGTTTGTGGGTTAATTAATTTTTCAAATGTGTGATTGATCTTTCTGGTTTATTTCTGCTACATATTTTTAAATCTAGAAGTTAAAGATATCATTGATTTTATTTTTCAGTGATTCAATTATTATTTGGGTAAATAAATAATAAACTAGGGATAAACTAAATTGACATGAGAAAATAAATATGGCTTGTATTAGAAAATTAACATGGTATCAAAGCAGTCTACAAGATTCTGGAAGAGAGATCTAAGACCACATAGGTTTGCAGCAGAAAATTTTCCTTTTTGCAACAACAGAATTATTTTAGAAATTTTGAAGCCGAGGTTTTGTGGTCGTGGTTGATCGGCAAAGATGGCATCATTAAACAGTCTGAGATATGAAGACAAGGTGAACAAGGCAACAAATTTCAAAAGGAGCGAATTACCAAGATTTTGAAGATGAATGATCTCTGGGATTTAGTAAGCAAATATGTGAAGGTTCCTTCAGATTTGGTACAAGTAGTAAAACATAGCACAAGGATATGAAAGCGAGCTGCACAATATTGGATGGTGTGAGGGATCATATAATTCCTCACATATTAGGAAAGGACACCAATAGACAGATGTGGGTAACCCTGACTGGTCTTTATCATACTACAAACAAGAAAAGAAAAATGGTGTTGCGGGAAAAGTTAAACAACATTACAATGGGCAGATTTTAGACGCAACTTATCTCACGAGGGTTCAACAGGGTCGTGATGAGCTTGCAGTTGTGGGGGAAACAGTGCATGATTCGAAGCATGACAAAGTTGCTCTAAACGGGTGCGTGAAGCAATTGTTCACTTTTGTGGACAGGATTCTTGCTCATCAACAAATTTCTGATTTGAGTCGACTATGGGACGATTTCACCGAGAATGAGATTAGGGAAAATTCCACAGTGAAAGGGCAGTGAGAAGCACAAAGTTACTCTTGAACCACAAGCATAAACAGCAAAACGAAGGTCAAGTAGAACCAAGGTGGAGGAGCATCTTCACAAAGCAACAAGGAAAGCGGCATGAGCAAAGTCATGTGCTTTGCTTGTCATTAGTTCGAGCATTTTGGTAGTCAGTGTCCTAACAAAAAGAAGGGCAAAAGTAAGACTGCTACGACGACCACTGCGCAGATGGAGGATATGGCAAAGAAGTTTGATAAAAACTTCGACCTAGTATCTTTCCTTCTTGGTACCTGTTACCCACCATTTTGTGGGAAATATCCATAGGAGAAAAAAATTATCCAAGAAGGTCCTCAACCAGCAACCCCTTGCAGCCATCAACTAACTCATTGTAACATTTCTTTGCCACCTAAACCAGCCATGTGGTCCCTCGCCCATCTGCCATGATCAGATGTTTGAAGGTGGGCCTCCCGAATCTAAAGGTATGCCTTGTCATTTTGAAATTGAGTATTGTAGTTTGCTTGTCATGGACAATTATGGGCATGGATTAATGGGTGGATTCGGCAGAAAGGATGGGCTAGGTCTGTGCTTCTGTCCCTTAGACCTCTTTTAGGAATTATCCTTGGATTCTAGTCCCGTGGGATCTCTTTTACTGGCCATTTGGTTTCAGGGATGGTATTTCACGGGAAACCTCGATTTTGGTTGCGTGGTCCCGCTCCCTTATCCGCTTATATTTCCCTCATTCATTATTACCCCATCCATCATTTCTCCCACCTGGGTCCACATCCCTCCATCAAGTCCACAAAGGGTTAGCTCGCCCCTTCCCCTTGCCCACACCTTGGGTCATGGCCTGGAATGAAGCCTGGAGGTTGATGTAGCTAAAAAGAAAGTTAAAAGCATAAATGGCCACATTCAATAGGAAAAGTACCACAAAATGCAAAAGATGGTCGGGACGAAAGCATTTAGCACGTGGGCAAAATCCAATACATGAGCTCTAGCCCATTATCATGGCCATCACCCTAGTCCCTACAGGTTCTATGAGCCTCACTCATCATATAGGAACCCATGATTGTCCCAACCCCTATTGGCCAATGAACCGCCCCACCTCAAAAGGGGGAGTTCACTGCTATATCTTATACATCATGCTCTAACCCCTTGAGCATCGAGCAGTTAATCAAAGAAAATCACAAAAAGGCAAAAGGCATGAAAGGAAGGTGGAAAAATCAAGGCCAGGGCACCTCATGTACCACGATTGCTCCCTCCTAGACATTATAAACCCAACTATGGGCTTCCCTCTTATTAGCTACCCTTGTACCCCAGCATGTGACCCAAGGCTGCCCCTTCTCAATCCCTACTTCATTCACCTATTTGTCACATGCCACCACCTCTTCAAGGATGTACCTTAACAATATTATGGCTTTTAGAAGTACAAACGACCTATTAGGATTATTGGTTAACCCCATTTGGAGTTTAGGAGACATTGGCACATCCTAAAGCCCACTATGGAAGGGTGGGCCATTATGAAGTCCCCACCTGTGGTCCATGATTAGGTAAGCTCATTTACTCAATTTATCTAATGACTTGTCGTACTGGAATGCTGGAGGATGCATTGGATATTAGGTAGGATTGCATATGGTTTCCATCTTGGGTTTGGTCTCCCTATTCGGGGTCCTAATCCTCCAGACGGCTACATTGGCACATGTAGGGTGAGCGTTGAGAGCCATGGGCCTCCACAGTGACAGATTTTCTACAAGTCGGCTTATCCAAACAACTTCATGTCGGCTTATTTCAGTAGGAAACAACTATATATAAGCATAAGGACTTCGCTCAAATCATAGTGAGACAAGTTCGAATCAATTTTAGAGAATGAGTACGTAGAAGATCGGTGAAATCATAGTGTAGTAGAGATGTAACTTCGCTCAAATTACAGAGAAGATTTCAGTGGATCCAAGAGACGGAGTTTTGGTGATCTCAGACACAAGTTCGGTTATTACAGGAGATAATTATTCAGTGAATTTTCAGAGATACAAATTCGGCGTATATCAGTGTGATGGAGTCCAAAAAATTCAGTTAAGATTTTTGTATATTTCAGTGAGGGAATTTGGTGTACTGAAGTTAGGGATGTCAAAAGAGGATCGAAAGCATGATTGTATCGCAGTATTGGTCATCATTGATGGACAGAAGCTTGGGCTATCTCCACAATATTATATTAAAGAACAGTGTATGCCAATATTAGAGGACTGTGGTGCCACCTCTACAAGAACAAAGATAGGGATGTCACTACAAGGTTATCTCATTGTTGAAGATGTGTTGAGGACTAAGAGCTGAAGAAGAATAAGGAAGCTTGACTTGAAGGAGGGAGTCTCTAATCTAGGTTGTGAAGGTCTTGGTCATCTCATCTTGTTTTGAATCTATTGAAGGAAGAATTCTTGACTGGGTTTTCCCCTAGAGTAGCATTTTGCCCTGGCTGCGTGCCTACATCTTGTGTCCTCTTTTATTTCTTGATTGGCATTAGCCTTGATGATAATGAAAAGATAAATTGAATGAAATAATAATAATAATAAACCATCACAAGATAATGTCATAATCAGAGAAATCAATTAACTTGCCACCTCCTTGGATTTCTCAACAAACACAAACAGCAATACATTGAAGTTAGATATACAACAATTTTTTCTAGGCTAGGGTTTTGATCGGACGAATATATACCTAGGGTTTTGTTCCTAGGACCCCATTTTAGCTAATACAAGGGTCTTGCTTATAAACCCTAAATTACCAAATCCTAAAGATCTAGGGTTGAAACATAACCTAGACATTAACAGCAAATCCTGAAGGACTAGGGTTTTTATCAATACCAAAACCCTAAACATAAAAAGAATAGGATTTCTAGACTTTATTAATAATCGTAAGTAGACTAGGGTTTCATAAATATTGACATATCCTTAGGTTAGGGTTTTACAGTGAACCTTTTTAGGATTCCACAAGGATGATAATATAATGAGGGTACAATCAATCTAATGATTAATCACCCTAACTCAAAACCCTAGACATAACGATGTCAATAATGTAAAGAAATTTTAAAAAGAAGAATGACTGTACCTTTTATATGAAGAGAACTTTATAATAAAGCTTATAGTCTAAGACATACCTTAAGTTGTTTCATAAGAAACCTTGTAGGACATCAATTATGAAGGACTCCTTTTGCAATATAACTTCTTCCATGCTTCAAGTATGTCCTTTGAAGTCTTCTCCATAACCATTGTGTATTCTGGAATCTTTTCCTACCAAGGAGAATATCAAGTTATTGGCATACAATACAAAATCTTGATGTGAGAAGGAAACCAAACATGAAAGAGGATACAAGGAACAAGATACTTATCTTTGGTAAAATCGTGGAGCCTCCCTCTTAATCCAATCTTGAGGGAAACCTACAACTTCATCAAAATAATTCAAAAATGTTCTAACAAGGCATGTTAATCCTACAAACTCTAGAAATCAAAACATAAAGGAAAACAATTCAAAACTTAAAAATTGAAGACTAAGAGGAATATGAGGGAGAGGACGTAGTAGTATAAGCCCTTTACTTCTGATTCTTCAGTCTTCTTCTTCTTTGGTGGAGCTTCATCAGCAACATTCGCATGGTCCCTATCTCTCTTCTTGTTTCTTAGATTCTTCAGACATTGATTTTTATAATACCCCATCTTATGACAATTATAGCATTCAATCTTTGATAGTTCTACTTTCTGCTTTGGTCACTTGAACTTCTTGAAGGTTCCCTTCTTCTTATGATGAGCAGTATATGCATTTGAGGTGTTTTCTTCTACATCCTCCTTGTTGTTTACCAATGATATTCAAGTTTCTTCTTGACTACATGCATTCCACATTTGTTCAAATGTTGGATTATCCTTCCAACTGTTGATTCCTGATGCAAAAACACTCCAAGATTTCGGTAGACCTAGAAGAACAATAATTACGAGCTCTTTTTCTGGTACAATTTCATCTATTGCTTGGAGTACATCTTTGATTCTAGATATCCTTATAAAGTAGGATGACATAGTATCATCTTTTGTCATCTTAATAATTCTTAATTCATTCTTCAGGCTGCTATTTGACCAATGTTCTTTATGGTGAATAATTTGGAGCGGAATCTACATTGGAAATGTATGGAATTAGGTTGTCCTTTACTCCATCCACTATTAGGTTCATGACTAGGATTTCGGTTTCTCTGAACTTCTCCTTCTCTGCTTCATTTGTAGGCTTCTTGACCTTTCCTAGAAAAAGATCCAGAACATTGTGCTTAGCGAGAATAAGATCTATCCTCCTTTTCCATACCTTGCATTAGTTTTTGTAGCATCAAATGTGTTCTAGCTTTGAAATTTTGTGTAGAGGCTAGAATACACGAGATCTCCAAAACCCAAAAATCATTTTTGAGAATTCCACCTAGAAATGACCTAATTAGATTATTAACCAGTTTTTTAATATTCCCCAAGTCTAAACTTAGGGAATATGGTTAATTAATCAAAATTAATTAAGCCAAGGCATGAATGATCTAGAAACTCACACGGAACGAGTTCAAGATGATCCTAGCCATCAATTAAGATTTAATCTTGGCCGTTGGAGTCCCAGCAGAGGATTATAAGAAGAACTCGATGGGCACTTGGAGAAGACACTTGAGTAATTCAATTTCATGAGCAGATCGATTTCCAGAGTAGCAGCAGTCAAGGACCGGAGAGAGAGCTAGTGAGATCGAAGCAATGAGAAAGGGGCAGAGGCAGTGAAGCCAAAGGAAGATATCCAGATCCAGTGAGTGCATTTGCAGAGAGGCAGAAGAGCCATAGAGAGGTTGACGCAGAACTGCGCAGTAGCTTCTAGAGGCAAAGTCGATTCGCTCGGAGAGATTGACATGTTTAGTTCCAAACGCCGGGAAGGAGTCCCTGATTTCTGGAGAAGTGTCATTCTGGTCAACAGAAAGCAAAACGACTTCATCAGAGTCCAGTCCGAGGCAAGACGTCCATCCAGCTACGCAGAGCACCGCAGAGGCCAACACAAAGCCTCAAAAGGCCGAAATTTTGAAGCCAAGTTGTGCTAAGAGATTGCCTGTGGAGTGAGGAAATTTCCTCACTAGATTTTTTTTGCTAGTATTTCTTTGTAGGATTGCCAGTTTTTGCATCCAGTTGTACTCAGATTATTTCACTGTTACTTAGTATTAAAACCCTGAATTGTTGCACCTATTTTCCCAAGTTAGGTTTTTCCGAGGACATTTGTCCAAAAATAATTGTTATTTTATGTGTGTGTGCTAGCATTTCTTCCACCGTTTATTCTTCCGCAGCTTTATTTGTGCAAGTTGCAGTGTGATTTCATCAGTATTTGTTGTAGCAAACAATAAATAAATTGTTAAATTAAATTAACAATTAGGAGAATAATTTCCAGTCGTTGCAATTGGATTCTGGTTGTGGAATTTTCACATGGTATCAAAGCACAGTTGATCAACCGAAGAGCTTAGGCACGAAGAGAGGAGGAGTTTCATTATTCAGTGTGGGCAGCAGATCAAAATTCCCATGGGCAGCGCAATCACTTTGACAAGAGGCCGAGTTACTTGAGGAGACTTGATTTTTCTGAGTGAGGAACAGAAAAATTCAATCTCTCCAGATCGAGTGATTCCAGAGGCAGAGGGAGCAGCTCAGTATTTTCGTGGAGCAAATCTCTAGCTAGACGCAGTGGTTTTGCAGCAGTTTGCTAGAGCAGAGCTAGCATCAGGTGGAAGGAAGAAGAGCACACACTGACGGAAAATTTTCCTTACGGAATTTCTAGTCTCAAAGAAGTTCGATTTTTCGTTGCAAATCAGTAGTCGTTGCGAACAAATTTTCTCACTCCATAAGGGAGTGCGAATAGCTGAGCAACAGCTGAGTAGAAGGAAAAGAGGATATTTTCGACATTTGTTGAGATGGCCATTGTTGGGCTTCGTGACTAGGACAAGTTGGATGGAGCTTCCAACTATGTCATCTGGAAGGCAAGGATACCCTCTTCCTTCTGGATGAGTTTGGCCTGAAGATGTATATTGACGCAGTGGTAGCAATACCCAAGGATGCAAAACAGATGGAGGAGTACAGAAAGGAGATGGCACAAGCAAAGATATTGATCCTTGAGTGTTCGTGATCATAGTGTTTCTCACATAGCTAGCAAAGATACTGCCAAATAGATGTGGGATACACTCTCCATGCTATACCAGGGTACTTTCGAGCAGCAGAAGATGCCCCTCGAGGAGAAGTTGAGATGCATTAGAATGCAAAAGGGTGAAGGCATAGACCCCTTCCTCACCAGGATTCAAGAGGTTCGAGACCAGTTGTCAATTGTTGGGGCAGTGCCTCAACCCACAGAGCTAGTGTGATTGGCACTAAACAGTGTCTCGGAGGAGTGGCAAATATTCATCCAAAGTATCTTGGGTAGAGATACCTTGCCAAGGTGGGACAAGATATGGGGCGATTTGCAACAGGAAGAATTAAGGCGGGCTCTTCTAAAGAGCCCCATCAGTGGCAACAGCAACAGATCGAAGAAGGTGAAGGAGGAGAATGTGGCCCTCGCATCGAAAGGCCCCAGTCAAGGGTAGGGGGAGCAGAGAAGAAAGAAGAAGGACTTGTCGAAGGTCAAGTGCTTCAGATGTCGTGAGCTTGGTCACTACAGTACCCAGTGTCCTCTCAAGAAGAAGGGTAAGTTGGAGAAGCAAGACCAACAGGCAACATCAACAGAGATCAATAGGCTTTCCTCCAGGTTGGAGGAAGAATTTGCCATGTTTGCTAAAATACCTCCAGGAGTGAGGTGGAGTGACTTGGTTTTGTAGCCACACAGTGCTACAGATGGGCAATATCCTTGAGGAGTCCACCTCATGGATCAATAACTTGTTACAGGGACCCACAGTATTCAATAGCAAGATGGATCAGTGAAAACTAATGTAGTCAAATGCCAGAGTGACAGTTGTAGAGACTAGTAGCAGTCAGATGCTCGGGCACGCAGTGCAGAGTTGGCAGCAAGTGCAGTTGGCACAGTGCAGAGTCAACAGCAGCGTAGATTCTTCAGTGACAGTGCAGACACTAGCAACAGTCAGAGACTCGGGTAACAGATGCATTATATTGATCACAGCTGATTCAATATCTAGGATGCTTCTCAATTGCAGTTGCAGCAACAACAGATGAGAAGGAGTTGCAGTGATGATGTAGTGTTGGAAGCAATTCAGCAGAGTCAGCAGCAGCACAGATGTAGCCTATATCAGAGTTTCACAATGGTTAGTGGGCAGCATGGCCAAACATTAGCAGCGTGGCAGGAGATGATGCAGAGACAAAGTGCTGCTACAAGGTGTGCAGTAGCACTAGAACACATTCCTCGCTAAGAGGGAGTGTTAGTTTGTGTAGCATTGGATGTGTTCTAGCCTTGAAATTTTGTGGAGTGGCTAAAACACATAATATCTGCAAAACCCAGAAATCGTTTCTAGAAATCCACCTAGAAATTACCTAATAAGGTTATTAACCAATTTTTAAATATTTCCTAAGTCTAAACTTAGGGAATATGGTTAATTAATCAAAATTAATTAACTCAAGGCGTGAATGATCTAGAAACTCACACGAATCAACTTCAAGATGACCCTAGCCATCGATTAAGAAGAAGTCGATGGGCACTTGGAGAAAAAACTTGAGCAATTTGATTTCAAGAGCAGATCGATTTTCAGAGTAGCAACAGTCAGTTGCCGGAGAGAGAGCTAGTGAGATCAAAGCAATGAGAGAGGGGCACAGACAATGAAGCCGGAGGAAGATTTCCAAATTTGGTGAGTGCATTTGCAAAGAGGCAGGAGAGCCATAGAGAGGCTAACGCAAAACTGCGCAGTAGCCTCTAGAGGCAAAGTTGATCTACTGGGAGAGATTGACATTTTCAATTCCAGAGGCCGAGAAGGAGTCCTAGAATGCCGGAGAAGCGTCTTTCTGGTCAACAAAAGGAAAAACAACTTCATCAGATTCTGGTCTGAGGCAAGTTGTCTAGCCAGCTACGTACAACAGTGCAGAGGCTGACGCAAAGCCTCAGAAGGCCGAAATTTTGAAGGCAAGTTGTGCCAAGGGATTGCTTGTGGATTGAGGATATTTCCTCACTAGATTTTTCTTACCAGTATTTCTCTATAGGATTGCCCATTTCGGCATCCAGTTGCACTCAGATTATTTCACTGTTACTTAATATTAAAACCCTCATGTGTGCGCTAGCATTTCTACCAGCGTTTCTTCCTCTGCAGTTTTATTTGTGTAGGTTGCAGTATGATTTATTAAGTTTTTGTTGTACCAAACAGTAAATAAATTGTTAAATTAAATTAACAAATAGAAGAATATTTTCCATTTGCTGCAATAGGATTTCAATTGTGAAATTTTCACACCTGTAGTTGAAGGCTCCTTCAAGCTTGTTTCTCCATTCATTGAAGTTGACATAGTTTCTGTAGATAATAGACTTCTCTTCTTATACAATCATTTCCCTTAATGACCTTCCTTCAATCTCCTTTTCTTCAATAGATCTTCGGGCTACATTTTTCCTTCTTTACCTTAGCTCTCATACCATGTTAGAAAATTGGAAAGGCAGAAAGATTTTCTTATATCGATAATTACATGTGATCTTATTATGTTCTTATTAACTTCTTTATGTTCTTCCTTTTATCTTCTTCTCATCAAGCAATTATCAAAGCAAAAAAATGGAGATCTTGGACAACAAATATAGGCACTCAGCCAGGGCAAAAACCCCTATATGAGGGAAAACCCAGTCAAAACTCTTCCTTAAATAGATTCAAATCAAGATAAGACTCTAAGACCTCATAGACCTAGACAAAGACCTCCTCCAATCACCAAGTCAGACCTTCCTCCTAGTAGATGTCCTTCGCTCAGCTTTCCAAGTGTCAGTTCTTCAAAAAGCAGCTTCAGATCAGAATTTCGATCCCCAGCGTCAGATTTTCGGCCCCCAGCTTCAAAACTTCAACCCTGCAATAGAAACAAAATTTTGGTTGTAGCTTCAATGCAAAATCTTTGCACGTATGAGAGAAAGGTAGCCCAAAAACTCGATTTTCTACTTTCCGACTTCTCTCCTCCTCCAGCAATTTCGCACTTTTTCTGCTACCGCTTCTTAAAGATCGAACTTGTGTGATGATGCACTCCAAATGAAGTCAAGTTGCTCAATGTATAGGTTTCTTGTGAGGTCGAATTCCCCTAACCCAGGCCGACTTTATGGGGGCAAGGCTAACTTGGTGTGGAGGTGACAAATGACCATTTTGACTCAAAAATAAATATTTTTACATGGAACCAAAGCCCAAGAAGGGTCTAATAAATATGACAATGACTTTAATGACTTATGACAAACCCTAGAAGTCTTGAATGGAGTCTTTGACCTACAAAAACATTGACCCAAGCATGAAGCCCATGCTTTAATAAGTCAATTATTTTAATAATAATAAAATTATTTTTCTTTCTTTTGACTTAAATACAATTATGAAGACCGACACTACTTACATTCTTCAACATATCAGCCTACTTGTTTTAGTGCATAGATATAGAGATTTGTCCCTTGTTACTAGTTGTACTACAAGCCTTGTGGGCTTCCTGTGCAACAGATCTAAGGGTCTCGACTCTCAACCCTCACTAGATGTTCAAAAATTTACCTTGGTTGATCACTAGAATTTGATCCACAAAAATGTACCTAGAATTCTCAAAGAAATTCGATCTAAAATGCATTGAATTGAGGTCTTGAGATGATCCTCAAGGTGATTATAGATAGTTCCTTGGCCATCTCATTATTGACTTTTTTGGCCTTTTAAGAAGACACTGCAATTAGGGAACGGTTAGGATCTTCAAATTTGATTCTGAGAAAATTGATTTCAAACTTGTGATAATAGGTCATGTTCCTCCTTATATATATATGAACAAGACCCTTGGCTTCGAATAGGTCTCCTAATATGCATCTCGGACTTCTTCAATATCTTGTAACCCTCTTCAAGAGCTCCTCAAGTCTTCCCACAGTTGCAGTCTCTCCTCATTAGCAAATCTGGGTTGTCTTCTCTCTAAAACAAGTGTCATGGCTTCCCTGAAGGTTGTCCAAGAAGGGCTCGGCCTCCCTATAATGCCAAAGACCCTACAACCCTCACAACAGAGAAGAGTATCACACAAATTACTACAAAAGTTGCGCAAAAATGTTCTTAGCCAATGCGGCCTATTCTAGCTTCAATTCAAACCTACCAAACTCATTAAATGATCCACAAATTATGATCTTCCAGCCACCCATGCTTTGACCTTAGCTTTGATACCATCTTGGAGAAATGATAAGGGCAGTGTTATAAATTATTTTTCCAATCATAACAGTTATTTGTGATTTATATTCTTCTTCTTCATTATTATGCTTAAGTTCTTATCATCAAATAAATGCCAAAACAAGAAGATCACAATCATACATAGTGAACACAAGATGTAGGCTCCAAGTTAGGGCAAAACCCCTCCATGGGAAAACCCAAAAGAATTTTCTCTTCTTATGAATTCAAAGGAGACTTCCAAGACCAAGACAAGACCTCTGCTTCCACCAACTACCAACTCAACCAGCCAGACTTCCTTCACAAGGTTTCCCCATGACAGCGAGATAGGTTCTCTTCAAGCAAAGGTTGTTCTAGCCTTAAAAGTCCTCCAAGAATGAACTATGGTACCTCTTGTAACCTCAAATATGAGGTAACCCTAAGTACTTCGCATAAGGGAGTTATTTCAGGCAAAGAAAGGATCTCTAAATTCCTCAAGAATAGATCATGTCCTTCACAAGGCTCTTCTAGCCTTCTAAGCCCTTTGCATGCCCTTACCAAGCATATATCAAATGCCAAGATATGCGAGTTTGTTGTGTGTGAATGGAGGTCGAAGTCTTCCCTTTATATAGCCTTCCAAGTGGCTCTCCAAGCCCACTTTAGGCTGACATATGTTGGCTGGACAACTTGGTTTGTTGGAAGCATTTAGACTCTTCTAAAATACAATAATATTTCGTTTCATGATACAAGTGCCCAATGGGATCTTTTACAATGTAATAATGACCATGACTCATGACAAAAACCTGGAAGCATTCAATGGATGCTTTGACCTATTGACCAATGACCAAAGCATGAAACCCATGCTTCATAAAAAAAAATATTTTCCATTTTTCATTCCTCTTTTAATCAATATATAATAATTGCATCATGTCATGAGTCCAACGACAATTATGAAGACTGAAACCAATTACATTCTTCAAGACTAAATGCATCAAGTACCATTGAAAAGGGTGAGGTGCTTGTCATCCACCATTGATGACACGGGCATCAACGAGATTAGCTATGTAAAAATAATTAACTCCCACCTTTCCGTGGACCTTGCATATATAAGGATCATCATCAACAAGAACTAGATCCGCAACTTGCAAATCTATTTTATTTCTCAGCCCGTTATTTCCTTTTATTATTTTTATTTTTGTCTTCTTACTTTGGAGGAAGGCAATTAGATTACTTGACAATTGACACACATTTCTTCTAGGGATACTAGACTCAAAAAGCTTTTGTGCCACTTACAGGATTAAAGGCTTAGGATCCCCTTCCATATGGCTACTTTAGGTGAGGTAGGGAAGGAGAGCAAACAATCAACTACAAATGTCCTTGGATTATTATGGCTTTCCACTCTCCTATCAATAATGTTACCTTACTCTATGATCTCTTCAAAATACTTAGCCACACATGGCTCTATATAAGATAAATGGTTTTCCATTTGTTGTGGGTATGGTGACATAGAATAGATCCATTTGCAAATGCCCACCAAAACAAGTCAACCAATTTCTTGACTAGAACATGCCCCAAGCATCGGGAACATCAATGATACAATATCCATCGACAAAGCTATATCTTTGTTAGTAGCTAAAGCAACTTTAACATCTTTAATGAAACCATGCACAAGAATGGATTTTCAATCAAAACCAAACACATTTATTTAAGTATTCATGATTTCCAGCTCTAACTGATTCATCACTCTCAAAGGAATCGCATTCGTTGATGCTCCACAGTCAAACATCCAATCGTGTAGTATCAAATAATTAATTACTAAACACAATAAGAAGGGTGTTTGTCCTCCATTCTTTCGATCATAACAAATATTTTCCTGTATCACGCGAGGATCTCAAGCTCTCTATTAAGGTTGAGAAACTTTCTAAATTGACCTCTATGAGGTTCAAGTTTTGCATGCTTCAAAGCAGGGACAAGCACATTCACCTTAATCAGAACAATTCCCAAATCTACATCCATTGATACCCCATCACTAGCATTAGTTGGAGTAGTTTTAGGAATGCTCTTCCTAGAGGGAAAAGGTGCCTTACTCACATTCCTCTAGGGAGCAGAACTACTACTTGCCTTATAATTTCCTAGCTCATTATTCCTTCTAACATAATGAAACCCTTTGAAACTATCCCTAGCTTCAACAACATTAATATGCTCATAATGTTTATTAATACGTTCTTTGGTTAGTTCTTCATGTTATTGTTGAGAAAGGATAGGAGTTTCATTTCGCAAGGTAGTAAAAGGACTAGAGTCTTTTATCAATTTCAAATGCTTTGGGATACCATCCTCTTCAACTTGATTATAGGGGCATTCTTCTTCGCTATGGAAATCCGTACACCCTTGACAACAAGGAAAAACCTCTTGATTTATCATATTATTAGGGGCAAGGGTGTTAGGAAAAGACTATTGAGATGCATTCTTGCCACCATTTGGGTTTTTCTTCCTTTTAGGGACCCCATCATTTCTGAATTGAGACTTAGAAGGATAGTTTGAACAAGACCCTCTCTCTTTGTCTAAGATGGTTAACATATTCATCATGGCCATTTGCCCCTATATCAATTCATTAGTGATTTTATCAAACTCCCCTCTTTCTTTGTCTAAGATGGTTAACATATTCATCATGGCCATTTGCCCCTACATCAATTCATTAGTGATTTTATCAAACTCCCCTCTCTTTGTCTAAGATGGTTAACATATTCATCATGGCCATTTGCCTCTGCATCAATTCATTAGTGATTTTATCAAACTCCCCTCTCTCTTTGTGTAAGATGGTTAACATATTCATCATGGCCATTTGCCCCTGCATCAATTCATTAGTGATTTTATCAAACTCCCCTCTCTCTTTGTCTAAGATGGTTAACATATTCATCATGGCCATTTGCCCCTGCATCAATTCATTAGTGATTTTATCAAACTCCCCTCTCTCTTTGTCTAAGATGGTTAACATATTCATCATGGCCATTTGCCCCTGCATCAATTCATTAGTGATTTTATCAAACTCTTGGGCAAAGGATTGCAAGGTGGGGTCAACTTGTGTAGATGGCTTGGCTTTGACCTCCACTTTGGCTTAAGGATAGGTGAGCAAGTCAATCATAGATGTAATCAACATAACCTTTGGCTTGTTCAAGATTTGTAGGATCCTTGTCTTTCAAAGCATAAGAGATGTGTCCAAGAAAGTCATCAATTTACAATGCAAGGATAGTCTTATCATCAAGCCTATATATCAAAGGTACTTCCTTGAGAAACTTATCAAACCTTTGAGTGAAAACCTTGATGTTTCCATTATCAATTTTCTTGGCTTCCTAAAACTTAACTAGAAGTTGCATGCCTTCCTTAACAGTTGCCCATCTTTTGTTGAATCCTTTATGGAGTTGGTCCCAATCTTTGATTCCCCTGCGGGTAAATCTAAGTACCAATCTCTAAAATTTTCATCTAGGGGAAGCGAAAAAAAAAGCTCATAACCATATCCTCCTTGTGGATCTTTGTTCAACGCACAAGTAAAATTCAATCATGTGTTGCTCAGTTGTGCTTGCATTCATCCCATTAAATTTGTGCAACCATTGTCCACATTTGTCAGGCAATTTATTAGTGTATCCTTCAATGGCATTAATATCAAGGGGTTTATAACGAGTGTTAAGCCACGACTTGGGCTTGGCCATTGTGGCTGATGTAAAAGTGCTACCAAAAAGAAATTTGACTACATGAGAGCTAGAAACGGTAGTGGTGTTTGCATTAGTCTTCATTATAGGAGGAATGGCTCCTTCGGACTAGACAATAGAACCTCTCGAGCAATGATCGGATTTAGGAGTCGCCAAATGAGAAATTTTAACTCAAGCTTTGGGATGTTCTTACCAAAAGATCATGAAGCATAGATTTCAGGTCATGAGGAGGTGGACTAAACTACTCCCTGACAATGACACAAAAAATGTTACCAAAAAATCTAGCAAGGCTAGTGCAAAGCCCCACTAGGCAAATCTAGACCTTTAGCAACAAGAGATCAACCACCACTATCACCTCAATGGCCTCTCTACAGCGATTTAGGAGTGAACTAAATCCCACAAGGGAGGCTTCCCTATAAAAAACACCTAAGTATATTCAACAAAGAGGAATTTAAGGTGATACAAGGTCTAATGATTAGGGAAAAGGTGTTACCAAATCCTAGAAAGGCTAAGATAAGATTCAACAAAGTTCAAGTACTCTTGAGTCTTTCCTAAGAACTCTTAAATAGATTAGTGAGTTGTTACAAGTTAGATTTTGAGAGGTATTCCACAATATGGCATGCAATGTCATATAAAAGCTAGAAGAAATAGCCTTTCAAACATAGATCAAAAAGAAGGCTATAAGTAGGCAAGCAAATTTTAGGGTTGGCAAGTGAGTTTTTATGGCTGAAACATGCATAAAACAACAATAAATGTGATGAAACTAACCATAGTTATAGGGTTTTATAATGCAATTAATCCTAGATTTTGTCCTTTAGAAGCTTATTAAATGCAACCTGTTGGGTCCCTATAATACTAGTGATTACCCCATTACTATTGTAGTTATACCCCTTATTTATATTGTTGTGCCCCTATTACCCCCATATTGTTATTTCTGTGCCCCATAGAATCCCTCTATTGTTATTTTTGTGGCTTTATATTATTATTGTTAGGTCAGCTGGATTATCTTGTGACTTCCTAGACTCCTATATATAGAAAGGAGGTTTTGTCATTTGTATCATCCAAGAATTGTTCATTTATGTAATGTAAAGGAGGTTGCCCCCTCGAAGAGGCTGAATTCTAAGGCGTTGATCTATCTTTTCTTGAGCTGGTTTCATAACATTTGGTATCAGAGCTTTGGATTCTAGGGTTTCCCTGCTCCAAACAGGTCATCGTGGAATTTTCGCTATAACTTTTTTTCTGTGACGTTTCAGAAGTCGCAAAAAAAACCCATTTGAGAAGAAATCGCGCTGAACCTTGGATCCGAATTTCAGAGCTTTTCGCGCGATATTTGCGGAGATATGATCTGAGGAAGTTGGTCTTTTTGCAGACTCCTGAATTACATTCAAAACTGGTGACCTGGGGAAAATCGTCATAACTTTCTCTCTGGGGATCGGATTGAAATTTCGTAAGAAGGTACAGAAAGAGGACGGATTGTAGTTTCTTGTGTGTGTGTTTCAGATTCAAAGGTTGAAACAGTGACTCGTGGCACGTCGTACAAGTTCGCTCTACTGAACCAGTCTAAAAACAGGTCACTGTGGGAGATTTCAAATAACTCTTCCTTGGAGAATCCAATTTGGCTCAGACTTGTGGCATTGGAAAGAGGACGCAGAAGGCTACTACATGTAGCAATTTCAGAATTGGATGATCCGAAATTATAGAGATACATCACATTCAATATCAGGCTTCTATAAAGTGAAAAAAGGTGTGTAGTTTTTTTTTTTTTTTTGTGTAAGCTTGGTTTAACGGAATTCAAAGGGCATAGTAAATCATTATTATCGGTAACTGATGCCCCGAGGAAAGAAAATGCAAACACCTAGTAAGGAACCTAAAAGCTCTAGCATGACCCATGAAGAAGAGGAAGAAATGCTACATGATATATCAAAATTACAAGAACAAGTGCAACAAATGTCACGCTCACAAAAGCTAACAGAAGCTAAGATAAGTGGCGTGGAATCTAAGATAAATGGCGTGGAATCTAAGATAAAGGGCATGGAAGCTAAGATGGATGATTCGAAGACAGATTTGAAGAGAGACATGGCAGATTTGAAGATAGATATGAAGACAGACATGGAAGAATTGAAGAAGTTGCTACAAGAAAGGGTCACTAATGGTGAAAAGGTAGTAAAGAAAACTCATGATGAGAACAAAAGAAATGTTAATCATGATTCCATAGATGCTAATGTTGGATCGAAGAATCACCATATTCCAAAAATCGATATGAGGAAGTTTGATGGCAAGGATCCCGCCACATGGATATTACAGATGGAGCAATTCTTCGATCTCAATAATGTGCAAAACGCACAAAAGGTACGTATGGCAACTGTATATTTGGAACCAAATCAGTTTGTATGGTATCAATGGCTTTGCTCTCGTAAACAATTTATCACTTGGGCAATTTTTACGGAAGAATTGATAGCACATTATGAAGATACAAAAAGCAACATTTTTTTAGCCAATTGATAAGTCTCAAACAAAAGGGTTCAGTAATGGAGCACATTGAGGAGTTCCAAAAATTGAACATAAGGGTAAAAGATATTCCAGAAGAGCATAGGATTGATGTGTTCATAGGGTCTTTAAAGGATAATATCCAACATGATGTTCGCCTTTGGGAACCTGATTCATTAGAAAAGGCATTCAGGTTAGCAAGAAAAATGGAAAGCAAAATTATGGCAACCAGGAAGCATACCACTCACAACTATAAAGATGGAAGTGTTGTTGCCCCTAGTCTTCCACAACCTATAAGGTTGACACCACAACAATTGGAAGAAAAAAGAGCAAAAGGGCTTTGTTACAATTGTGATAGCAAATACACTAAAGGTCATAAGTGTGCTGAGAAGAAATTATTCTACATAGATTGTGAAGAGGAAGAAGAAAAGGAGCAAGAAAGGTCAAAAGAAGAAGATATACTTCAGGAACAAAGCCTAGATGAAGAACAAATAAATCCGACCATATCTTGTAATGCATTGGCGGGAATTACCACTCCTCAAACCATCAAGATAGAAGGACAAATCAAGAAGAAAAGGTAATAGTGTTGATTGATTCAGGAAGCACCCACAATTTTATTCATTGTAGGGTAGCAAAAGAATTGAATTGCTTCCTATATCCAGCACCAGAGTGTCAAGTGATGATTGCAAATGGAGGAACAATAAATTGCTCTGGAAAGTGCCATAATATCAAGCTATCCATGGGAGAATATGTATTGACTAGCCCAATGCTTTCCATTCCAATGGGAGGTGCGGATGTTGTACTAGGAGTCCAATGGCTACAATCCTTGGGTACAATAGCTTTTAATTTTCAAGAACTTTTCATCAAATTTTCTACGGAAGGAAAGGAAGTTGAATTAAGGGGTATTGCAGGGAAACCAGGAAAGATAATCAGCTCTAATGGTATGACAAAGCTTCTAAAAAAGGAGCAAAGAGGTGTAATTGCACAATTATGCTCGCTAGATGTTTCCACATTGGAATCATCTATTTCTCCAGATCTCCAAAAAGTCTTGGACAATCATTCCAAGGTATTTGAGACTCCCAAGGTCTCCCACCTATGCGTGATCATGATCATGCTATTCATCTGATTCCAGGAAGTGTTCCTCCAAACATCAGGCCGTACAGATATCCCTATGTCCAAAAAAGTGAAATTGAACGTATGGTTGCAGAAATGCTAGAGGCTGGTATAATTCAACCGAGTCAAAGTTCTTTCTCAGCTCCAGTAGTATTGGTGCACAAGAAGGATGGATCATGGCGCATGTGTCCGGATTATAGGGAGCTCAACAAGCTCACTATTAAAGATAAGTTCCCCATTCCTGTTATTGATGAATTACTGGATGAATTGCATGGATCAATTTACTTCACCAAGTTGGATCTTCGTTCGGGATATCATCAAATCAGAATGAAGATTGAAGACATTCTGAAAACGGCATTTAGAACTCATGAGGGTCATTATGAATTTTTGGTCATGCCTTTTGGCCTTACCAATGCACCTTCAACATTTCAAGGTTTGATGAATTCAATTTTCAAACCATTCCTTAGAAAATTTGTGTTAGTATTTTTTGATGATATACTAATCTACAGCAAGTCTTGGAAGGATCATGTTGAACATGTTGACAGGGTGCTACAACTATTGGAGGAGAAACAATTATATGCAAAAAGATCCAAATGTTTCTTTGGAGTCCAGGAGGTGGAATATTTGGGTCATATTGTATCTCATGAAGGAGTTAAGGTAGACCCTAGCAAAATTAAAGCCATTAAGGAATGGAAAATCCCCACATCCATAAAGCATCTGCGAGGATTTCTTGGGTTGACAGGGTATTATCGCAAGTTTGTTAAGAATTATGGGAGAATAGCAGCACCTCTAACAACATTATTGAAGAAAGATTCATTTTCATGGACTCCGGAAGCAACAAAGGCCTTTGAACATCTTAAAGAGGCAATGTGCCAAGCACCGGTCTTAGCTACACCGGACTTCACAAAAACCTTTATTGTGGAATGTGATGCTTCAGGAAATGGAATTGGTGCTGTTCTAATGCAAGATGAAAGACCCATTGCTTTTGAAAGTCGTCCAATCAAGGGAAAGTTTTTAAGCAAAGCTATTTATGAGAAGGAAATGTTGGCAATACTCCATGCACTTAAGAAATGGCGACCCTACCTAATGGGAAGACACTTCAAGGTAAAAACGGATCATGATAGCCTTAAATACTTTTTAGAACAAAGATTATCCTCTAAAGAGCAACAAAAGTGGGTCACAAAGATGTTGGGTTATGACTTTGAAATCATCTACAAAAAAGGGAAGCAAAATGTGGTGGCAGATGCACTCTCAAGAAAGGATGAGGATGTGGAAGCATTGTTGTGTGCCATTTCTATTATCCAACCAGATTGGATAAACGAAGCAAGGGAGGAATGGAAGAATGACGAAGAAGTGTGGGCACTTATTCGAAAGCTACAACAAGATTCCAGTACTTTTGATACATTTAGCTGGCAAAATGATTCGTTATGGTACAAAGATCGCTTATACCTCTGTAAGAATTCCCAGCTAAAACAAAAGATTCTTATGGAATTGCACACTTCTCCCTTAGGAGGGCACTCAGGATTTTTAAAAACTTACCACAGGGTTAAGAAGGAATTTTTTTGGGATGGCCTTAAATCAGATATTCAAAAGTTTGTGGCGGAATGTTTGGTTTGCCAGCAAAATAAAGTTGAAACAATTAAGACACCGGGTCTATTACAACCTTTATCCATTCCAAGCCAACGTTGGGAGGAGGTTTCAATGGATTTTATCACAGGTTTACCCAAGTCTGAGGGAAAGAGTGTCATCATGGTGGTAGTTGATAGACTTACCAAGTATGCACACTTTTGTGCATTATCACATCCATTTAAAGCCAGTACAGTTTCTACTGCATTTATGGAAACAGTTCAAAAGCTACATGGAAACCCAAAGATTATTGTAAGTGACAGAGATCCCATTTTCACTGGAAATTTTTGGACAGAATTATTTTCTTGTCTTGGTACTCAGTTAGCTCATAGCTCATCTTATCATCCTCAATCTGATGGGCAAACTGAGATAGTAAACAAATGTTTGGAAGGATATCTTCGTTGCTTTGTATCTGATAAACAGACACAATGGGTCAAATGGTTGCCTCTGGCTGAATGGTGGTATAACACTTCTTTCCATACAGCAACAAAAATGACCCCATTTATGGCACTTTATGGGTATCAACCACCATCCATCACATCATATTTAAGAGAAAATTCTAAGGTTCAGGCAGTGGAACATCACATCGAACATCAACAACAAGTCCTCCAACTCTTAAGGATAACCTCGTGTTGGCACAAAATAGAATGAAACAACAGGCAGATCAACATCGCAGTGAAAGAAGTTTTGATGTAGGTGATTGGGTATTCCTACGGCTACAACCATATAAGCAAATGTCCCTAAAGCAAGCTAAGAAGGATAATAAATTATCACCAAAGTATTATGGTCCGTACAAGGTGTTGCAAAAGATTGGTACTATGGCATACAAATTGGAGCTTCCTGCAGCTTCTCGATTGCACCCAGTTTTCCATGTTTCATGTTTAAAGAAGGTTATAGGTGACAAGCTCCCAATTCAAACAATATTGCCAGAACTTGACGAGGAAAGAAAAATTATATTGGAACCGGAAGCAGTCACAGAAACAAGAACTCGACAGCTACGAAATCGATCAATTTCAGAGTATCTTATCAAGTGGAAGAACTTATCTGCTGAAGATTCCACATGGGAGGATGAGAATTTTATGCAGAAGTATCCAGAACTACTCAAGCGTTGAGGACAACACTTTTTTGAAGGAGAGGGGCATGTTGGGTCCCTATAATACTAGTGATTACCCCATTACTATTGTAGTTATACCCCTTATTTATATTGTTGTGCCCCTATTACCCCCATATTGTTATTTCTGTGCCCCATAGAATCCCTCTATTGTTATTTTTGTGGCTTTATATTATTATTGTTAGGTCGGCTGGATTATATTGTGACTTCCTAGACTCTTATATATAGAAAGGAGGTTTTGTCATTTGTATCATCCAAGAATTGTTCATTTATGTAATGTAAAGGAGGTTGCCCCCTCGAAGAGGCTGAATTCTAAGGCATTGATCTATCTTTTCTTGAGTTGGTTTCATAACACAACCCCTATTAAGAGGCTAATGACACATAAAATAAAATTGCTATTAAATACAATTTTAAGAAAAAACCAAACCCCACATACCTAGAAATTAGAGATAAGAGAGAGAAAATATATAAAGAAGGGGTTTGATCAACACCTACTAGACTAGTGCCATGATCTAATTGGGAAATGGAGTCTTCTATGACAAATACTATGAAGATGACCTTGATGAAAAGGGTGAGAGAGTAAGAATCTCAACTTAGAAATCCAAGCTACTTCTTTATATCAAAGATTTTAAGTTCTTGAGATGCATATATCAAAGTTCCCTTGAAGGATTCAGGGAAAACACTTTTACATACCACGAAGAATCAAGGTTTTCAAAAAAAATTGCAATTTTAACATGGCACGCATACAAACCCTAATGCGCATAATATAGCATGCAAAAATGAAAGAACATAAACAATAAACTTATAACATTCAACGAGAATCTCTTCAATCAATCTTGAAGAAGTCTCTTCATGTCAAATTCCTCCTCAAACACAATTTGCTCCATAAAACTACATCATGACCAAGCAAAAAAGAGAACCAATAGCTAGTGCGCACTTCCATTCAGAGAGAAGTGTCATGAATGATGATGATGGATAACTGAGTGAGGAACCGGGAACCAGGTCTCATTTCACTAATTTTACAAGCAAAATGCATAAACAAGTTTACTTGAGCCTTCAACTAGGTCAAAGGTCACAAGTTGACCTCGAGATAGCTCTAAAACATAATAAAATGCCAAAAGTAACCCACACGTGTGCAAATAAATGCTCTCCACCATAACATCATCCTCCAAGAGCGTCAATAATGCCTCAGGCAATGGTCCAAGAGTGCTCCTCACTCCAAGAAATCCTCAGAGTGCATATGTACATCTCCAAAAGGAAACACCTCCTCTTTAATGTCATCCAAAAAGAGGCCTGTGTCACCCTTCCAAGGCAATGTAGGAGTGACATGGCACCATTTAGGGTAAGTGTTGGCATTAAGAAAAAATGTGCCAGCCCTCCTAAGTCATCTCATTGACAAACATCCTTATCTAGTCTTTGGAGCAAGGTATTGTCCACAAAACAAGGTCAAGGCAATCCTAGGGGCATGATGGATCCATTTGGGCACATCATCAGATAGTCTAATGCCCAAGCTCTCAAGCTCAATGTTTCAACATTTGGAGGTACATCAACAAGTGTAGAATCATGTAGAAGTTGCTCAAGGACTTGTTACCCACCACCAATGGATGACTCCTTAGGAGAGATTTTATCCTAGATTTTTCTTTAGTCGAGAGCCTGCAACCCTTTGCAGCCACCTGATAGCTTTGATCTGCCACTTTTCTCCAATACATGAGCTAGCCATAGTGTACCCTTGCTCATCTTTCATGATCATATGTTTGAAGGTGGTCCATCCAATCCCAAAGGTATGATTTTTCATTACGTAATTGGGTGTTTATGCTTTTTTTCTTGGGCAAACTTCGGCATGGCTTACTAGGAGACTCGAAAGAAGGAAGGGCTTCGATTCTACTCTTGGTCCCTTACCTTAACTGGGGGTTAATCCTAAATCTTAGTCCTGTAGGATCTCCTTTATTAGCTATTAGCTTTAGGATTGGCACTACATGGGAAACCTTGATTTTGGTTGTGTGGTGTGGAAATTATGTTGTAGATTTGCAACTACTCATGAAGTTTTAATCAAAATCACAAGACACAAACCTACTCTATTGCTCTACGGAAAGTAATTCACAATCTAGAACAATAATTTCAAATATGCAATAAGAAATAACACACATGCACAGAGTATTTTTATCTGCAAAAAGCAATCGGATAAAAACCCTAATGCCTACTTGCATTAATTTGATGAATAGAGATGTATTACAATTGCTTTGCTCAACTGAGCATAACCTGCAAGTGCATAACCTATCTCTTTGCTCACTGAGAAGCTCTAACCTATGAAAATTTCATCTCTAATGTTGAAATCCTATTATAGAAACTGGTATTAATTCTTCTAATTGATAAATTAATTATTCAGTTCATTGCTACAACAACATCGAATTAAACACACTGCAACCTTCACAAATAAAATTCTGCAGAAAATAAAAGCGCTGGAAATTGGGAAAATCTAGCACACACACACACACACATAAATTTTACACATTTATTTTTGGACAAATGTCCCCGAAAAAACCCAATGTGGGAAAATCGGTGCAGTAGTGAGGGCTTTTATTATTATGCAACAGTGAAATTCTGAGTACAATCTAGATGTTGAAAATTGGAAATCCACAACAAGAAAATCTGGCAAAGATATTCCCTAAGTAACCCTAGCACTCGTGTTGCCAGCACTCGCATTTCCTACACGCGCGTGTTCCTGCACTCGTACATTCCTACACTTGTGTTCCTGAACTCACGTGTTCTTGTGCTTGTGTTCCTGCACTTGCACATTCCTGCACTAGGAATAATGCAACCTCTTGCTACTACCTCTCTGAATCTGGAAATCTTCCTCTGGATCATTGTCCCTGCCCCTCACTAACACAACATCCCTCTCTGGCTCAAACACTACCGCTACTAGCTTGATCCGCACAAGGAATTGTTGCTAAAGTGTGTCTTCTCCATCACCAAACCAATCCCTTGTTATATCTTCGTTTTGGGACTCCAACGACCAAGATTAAATCTTAAGCGATCGCTCAGATCATTCTGGATTGCTCTGTGTGAATTTCTAGAGAATTCTCACCAAACTCAATTAATTACTATTAATTAACCAGATTTCCTAAGTTAGACTAGAAAATATTTAATTATTGGCCAATTAATTTAATTGAGCCGTCTCTAGGGGGGATTTCCATAAACAATCTCTGGGTTTGGGAGATCTCATGTGTTTTAGCCTCTCCTCAAAGTTTCGACACTAGAACACATTTGATGCTACAAAAACTAACATGACCCAGACATAGTCAAATTTTGCCTCTGCTTGAGATCTTATTTGCTTGTGTTGTTCCTTGAGAAATTAGGCCCCTATTATTTATAAATTTCTCCAAAATGGATTGCACAATTCCTTAGGCTAGTCATTTGACTGCATGCAACACCTGTACACTTAAGACTAGTCTATAACTGATGTTACATTGCCTTGGAATCTCCACCAAGTTTGGGGAACTCAAATTTTTTGCATGCAATAGCTATTTTGGGTTAATTGATCAGTGATATGCATCATCATTGAGTTTGACTGAAGTCACATTGCTTAACTAACCTTCCATTAGTTCCTCCAACAATCAGAACTAGATAACTGACCTTGATTGCTCAAATTAGCAATCACACATGCTTAACTGAACTTTAACTCCTCCAACTCGAATTTACTGAGTAAACTGGGTGACATAAGCCATGTCACACAAGTTAACTGCATCCAATTTGTCTACTGATGTGGATATTCGAATTTTCTCAATTTAATCAAGGAAAAATCAAATTGAGAATTTCTTGTTGCATTTTTCAACACACCCTCTCAGCAAGAAAGGGATTATAAACCACCACTATCCTGCACCTATGGATCTCGAACTTCCCTCTTTACAAAGCTTTTGTCAAAATGCCAACATCTTGTTCCTCTGTCGAAATGTCTGCAACAACATTATTCGCCTCTACACAGTGCCATAGACGGTGATACTGGATATCTATATGCTTCGATCAATCGTGAAAAACAGGATTCTCAGAGAGCTTGATGCAACTCTGATTGTCACAATAGATCACAGTTGGATCCATCATCTGACCAAACCTATGTTGCAGGAACGTAGGGCAAGGGGGCGTTTCTGTACGAAAACGGGTACGAAACCCTGAAACGCGTGTGGTACGGCCCTGAAATGCATTTCAGTGAGTACTGCCACGTTTCACAAAACTAAAACGTGGCTAGTACGGCCTGAAACGCGTTTCAGGGCCGTATGACTCACGTTTCAGCTTTTTACTTGTGTTTTTTTTTTATTTTCTTTTTTAGTTTGTTTTCTAATTTATTTTTAGGTTATCCTAGTGACTTCTAATTTCTTCTAGATGCCTGTCTAAAGTTATAAAAGTGAACTTTTGCCCTAGTGTTGATATGCAGTTCATGGTAATGTTAAATTCTTAAAGTAAAAGTGATATTCTCCTTTATTTTTCATTTTCATCATTTTACTTAAATTTTTAACATTACCATGAAATGACTCAGGATGTTTGAGAGTGGTTTCACCCTCATTGGATTTCATATGGAGAAAGTAGAATTTTAGATCTCACTCAAAATCCAGCAGACTTATCTGTTTTCCAGGATTTCAGGATTGGGGGGATTGCAATGTTTCCATTGGATTTTATCATGTACTAGGATATGGAACTTGTATTTAATCAAGAGAACCAAGCCCTCTATGCAGGGGAGACTCCCAATAATGAAGAGCATGTAGGGTACTAGGGTATGAAACTTGTATTTAATCAAGAGCACTAAGGTCTTTCGACTATGTAGGAGGAGACTCCCAATCAAGCACGAGACAAGAAATTAGAAATTTCTCGTCGCTGATTTTGGATATTTCTATTTTCATTATGTGATCATTCATGAGTAAATGTGATGTAAATTTAGAGACTTATAGTTTATGCATTGACAATTGACAATTTTATCATAATGTAATAAATTAGAATGTATCATATATGCTTTATGATTGCACATATTTCTTAAATGTCCTAATATATATATATTCATGTTTCCCCGTTTCCAAAATTTGGGGAGGTCGCGTTTCGTATCGCTTCCCGTTTCGGAAACTCGTACTCGTTTCCCCGTTTCGTGCAACCTAGGACCAAACAATCCAACAAGTATCATTCTCATCGAGATCGCCTCACATGTTGCTTGACTCGCAGCCATGTATTCTGCCTCTGCTGAGTTGAGCACACAAATCTTTGCTTCCTGCTGTTACCAAAAAACCGTTGCGGACCCAACGCTAAAACTTCCACCTGATGTACTCTTTCGTTCTGATGGACTCCCTTCCCAATTTGCATTTGTGAAGCCACATAGTTCCACTCCCTCTATCCCTCTGCACCAAAGTCCAAAATGGGTAGTGCCTTTGAGGTACCGTAGAACATGCTTACTTGCCTTTCAAAATAATTTGGTTGGCCTAACCATAGCTTGGCTCAGTTGGTTGACTGCATAGCACATATGATCATATCTGGTTCTTTGTTCACAAGGTACATCAATGAACCCACTAACTGTCGGTAAATAGAAGCATCCATTTCCTCACTTGAAGTGGCATCCTCCTTCCTCTAGTTGGTCGCTAGAGGTGTCTCCATGGGTTTGAAACTCTCCATGCAGAAACTTTGTAGTATCTCATTTGCATACTTGCCTTGAGACACAAATAGTTCCCCATCACCTTGCCATCCTTCCAACCTAAGGAAGTAGTGCATGAGACCTGTGTCCTTCATTTCAAACTCCCTTACAAGGTCCTCCTTACAAGATTTGATCAGTTGTTCATCACCAGTTAAAATTAAATCATCAACATATAAGACAATAATCAACAATTTTCCTTCTAACAAAATATGATAGAGGTTTGCATCCGCTTCAATTTTGGTGAAGCCCAAACCGGTGATATAATTATCGATCCTAGTCTACCAAGCACAAGGTACTTGTTTGAGACCATACAACGCTCGCCGAGTCTGCACACATGAGACTCCTGATCAAAAGTCTCAAAGCCTTTTGGTTGCTTGATGTACACCTCCTCCTCCATAACTCCATTGAGGAATGTTGTTCTTACATCCATCTGGTGGATCTTCCACCTCATATGTGCAGCCAAAGCAAGAATTGATCTAATGGATGAGTACCTTACTACAGGAGCAAAGGTCTCCTCATAGTTAATTCCTTCAACTTGAGAGTACCCCTTCGCACAACTATCATTCTGAGGTGTTGTTACTCCTAGACACAGCCTCTGGGTTGATTGGAGACCAGTGCCTAGGACATCTTAATTAGTGTTGTCAAATTTATCTTAAAGACTTACAGCACCATAGTTTGTCACAAGTAATTCAAATAAGACTGATTCAGAACCATTCATAAAGATACAGTGTATGAACCAGTGTACACATAGGAATACACAAGAATAATCCTCGATCAGTGATGGCCAAATCAGATTGAGAGCTTGCAACAAATCAGTTGTTAAGATAGATGTAATGGTAGAAGACAATAGAGGAGAAATCCATCAAATAGAGCATAAACTTTAAGAATTCTATATCTCTGGATTTACAGAGAAGCGGGAGTAAGGAAATGCTTATGGAATGCTAAGATACATGGAGCGCTTTTTAAAGACTTTGTTTCCACATCAATATAGGCATTTTCCATCAATAGCTTGATCTAAATGAATTTGCATCTAATGAGAAATATATCTAGCAGCTACGTGACATGAAATCTGAGAGGAATATTTAACATATATGAAATTACAGAGGGAGATGAACATAATGCAATCCAATAAGTTGAAATCACCAGAAATCTTGCATTAATCTTCTGAGAAACGTGCATACATCAAGATTCATAACACTGCCTTCATGAAAACAGGAAAAAGCCCTTTCAAGCGTTCTTTCCAAAAATTTTGAACCTTGTTTAAGTGTTTCTTCCCTCTATTCATAATGAGAGGGGAGCTTTGAACAACAGCGATGAAATATCTCAACCGAGCTCCAGCTGTCTAATCGACTAGTTGTCTCAGCGTGTGATGGCTCTGCTACCCAAAATGATTACAACAAATTGATTGCTTCTTTAAAATGCAGCAAAGTACAAAATATAGAACATGAGAAAACTGAATAATGACCCTAGCAAAATATTTCCATGTTGATTCCTGTGATCACCTCTGATCAGGTCGCGCCTTTGCCATGATGTTCCTCCTCTGTTTCTCTGCAAGTTCACCTGTCGCTTTCGCCTTAACTACTTGAATTTCCCACTCTCTGGAGCTGGCAACGATCAAATGTTGGTTGCTTGACACAGAGAAGAAACGGAAATCGACCTGGCAGTCCTTCATTGTCTGACAGTGGGGAGCTCCATGCTGAGAAATTAAGTCTTCCTGAGTCCCATACCTTCATTTATCTCACTAAAGTCATGCGTCGGAGCACAGGGATGGCTTGTATCACTTCAACGCAGATCCAACACTCTTTCCTGCGGATCGCAGTACTTGCTGCCTTGACCCAGCGATCTTTGATAGTCGCCATTACTACTGAGACCAACCCCTCTATGCCTTCATTCAATACTACAACTGCCGACCCACACGCCTTTAAAGCTTTGTACATCCTTATCAGAGCGATTCCATATCGCAGACTTCACAGTGGTGCAATATTCAAATCTGTTGATTACCAACCTATGATATGACAAGCCCCTTTTGCTTAGCCCTTCCCACATTTCAAATCATAAGACCGAGGGACATGACCTGCCGCTTAGCCTTGAGGTGCTAGAGCGCTTTTGTTCCTATCGGGGGCTACTTTTCCTTTGTTAAGTGCTCAGCGCTCAAATTTCTTTAACTTCCTCTTGACCATGCACTAACCAAATATCAGAGCCCCTCTCATCGGAGGTTTCCAATCAGGGACATAACATGGGAGTTGCGATATTTCAGCCCCAACCCACGCCTTTGGTTCTTTGAGTTCTTCTTGCGATTGTGTGCTAGCCCTATATCGGAGCCCCCTTATCGAAACTTTTCAAGTATCCACTGTTGTAAAGTGCCAACATCATCAACCTCCGATATGCAATCTCCAATATGACGTCATCACTTCCAGGTGGCACCTCATGAGTGGTGACACGTGTCACCCATATTTGCCCCCTTAGGCCCCCTCAAAACGCCAAAACAAACTACCATGTGTCCTTCCATACTACCATGTAATGCTAACGTCAAATGCCTTAGTAGCTTATCAGAACCAACCAAATGTTGCCACACGTCATTATCGTAGGCAATCCTATGTTGCCACATGTCCTGCTAGAGGAGAGAGAAAAGGGCCCGTCCACCTTTGGTTTTGCGATGAAATCCTTTGTTAACCTTGATTGCAGTCCCCCAGCGGTTTTAACACTGTCGGTGCTTTACCCTTGTTACATATTTTAAAAGGTTTTCACCTTCAAAAGTTTCGATTCTCCGATCTTCTAGTGTGTTGATCTCCTCTAAGCTCCGACGTTGCTAGCTCTGATGCATTGGATCCCCAATGTTGCGATCGTCGATCTCCGATGTCTCTGATGTTGCGATGCGTTGATATGCCCGACCTCCGATATCCGATTGTCGACACTCTGGACCTCCGATATTGCGTTCTTCGATATTCCTTGTTTACTAAGGCTTCAAATCCTTCAAACTTTGGCAGACCATATCTTTTGATCCAGGAGTCCATTTTTGAACTTCCACATATCATTGGAAAGCTTGTTCAGAGCACTTTCCGATGGAGAGGGTCCGATGTAGGCTTTGAAGCCTTTTGTGGCTTGGAAGATGACTACAAACTTCTTTGCTCTTTTGCACTCTTTTGACACCATTTGGCACCATTCGAACAATTTTGCAGTAGGTGATAACATGAGGGATGGCAAGTACACACGGTAGTTGTGGGAAATTTCTGTGTAACCCACAAATACCCCAATTTTGTTGCCAACTCTAGCTTCTTCCTTCATTCTTTGAAGACATGGCAATACACAAAGGCTCCAAAAATCTTGAAGTGCGACACATCCGGCTTCCTCCATGAGAAAGCGTCCTCCGGTGTAATCATGCCCAGAATCGGATGAGCACTCTAGTTCTGCAAATAGATTGTTGTGTTGCATGCCTCATCCCACAAGTGCAGAGGTAGGCCTTGATCATGCAACATCGCCCTCGCTACTCCCACAATGTTGTGGTTCTTTCTCTCAGGCACCCCATTCTGCTGTGGGTTATGGGATGTTGTCAACTCTTGTCGAATGCCTTCTTTTGCACATAAATTTTTTAAATTCATTCGACATGTAGTCACCTCCATTATCTCTCCTGAGAGCCTTCACCTTCTTATCGGTTTCTTTCTAAACCAATGCCTTGAATTCTACGAACTTGGACAATGTCTCATCCTTCTTCTACATGAAGAAGATCCAACACTTCTTTGAGAAGTCATCAATAAAAATGACAAAATATTTGTAACTGGCAATGGAGGTTGTCAAGAAAGGTCCACAGACATCAGAGTGGATCCTTTCTAGGATTGCATGTGCTTTGTTATCCCGATCATGGAATATGGATTTTGTGTACTTCCCCAAGTACATCCTACTGCTCAAGTCCTCCTTTGGGGAGGCTTGTGGTTATCTGTTGCATGATCTTCAGGGCACCATGATGCAAATGGCCAAGTCTTCCATGCAAAGTTGTTAATTTTAGGTATGTACTATGCTTAGAGCAATTTATTTCAATTTTCACAGTTAGCTCAATATCTTTTCCACATTAGCAATCACATCAGCATTAAAGTAAACTGCAGATAGAACATAAACATAAATCGCAGAAGACAAGCCAAGACAAGAGGACACAAGATGTGGCGCTCGCCAGGGACAAACCCCAATGCGAGGAAAACCTTGATCAATTCTTCTTATATGTTCTTCAATAGTTCAGCAGAGAGAGAGAGAGAGAGAGAGATAGTACATTTACAATAGAAGTCAACACTTTGACTTATCTAGATAAGAGCATAGATCATCTCTAAGAAAATGATACATGAGATCAGTTGAAGACATGTTGCTTCAACTGATTCTCCAAGGTGACTCCTTCACCTATCGTTGTGTTGCATTTCATCATCATGATGCACCTCACCGTGCTACACCATGTTGCACCCATCATCACTATGTTGCATCTCATCATGCTTCATTAATCATGACTGTACCCATCACTGTACTGCATTATGTGCCATTGTTGCACCATGTTGCCATACTGACCTATGTGCTAGTTGCATCTTGCTTTGCTTGTTGTCCCTAGCTTGCTTGTTGTCCCCAGCATGCTTGTTGTCCTTTGCATGCTTGTTGTTGCATGCTAGTTGTAACATTGCATGCTACGTGTATTTGCTACTAAGTACCATACAACTGTTCCAATGTTAGTCAGTTGTCCCTTGCATGGTGCTCTCCTTCGGAGACAGATGCTCTGGCTGTTCCGGCAATTCCCGGCAGTTCCGACAGTTCCGGCAATTCCGGCTATTCCCAACAATTCCGGCAATTCCGACTTTTCCCGACAGTTCCGGCTTTTCCCGCTAGTTCCGGCAATTCCAGCTATTCCCAGCAGTTCCGACAATTCCAGCTATTCCGGCAATTCTGGCTTTTCCCAGCAGTTCCGGCTTTTCCTAGCTATTCCCGGCAATTCCGGCAGTTCCGGCAATTCCGGCAGTGCCAATAGTTCAGACAGTTCCAGCAATTCCGGAAATTCCAACAATTCCCAACAGTTCTGGCAATTCCGGCTTTTCCCGGCAGTTTTGGCAGTTCCGGCTCTTCATAGCAGTTCCCAGCAGTTCCGGCAATTCCGACAGTTCCAGCAATTCCGGTAGCTCTCGGCAGTTCTGGTAATTCTCGACAGTTTTGGCTTTTCCCCGCAGTTCCGGCATTTCCAGCAATTCCGGCTATTCCCGGCAGTTCCAGCAATTCTGGCAATTCCGACTATTCCCGACAGTTCCGCCAATTCCGGCTATTCCCGGCAATTCCGGCTTCTACCCTCTGGATTAGGGAAGCGTTATCCCTTAAGATATCTCCTCCTACTAAAACCCAAAGACAAGTAGAGAGGAAGAGATCCCAAGTGTGTTGAAAATGACTTGAAGGCCACCTCTATTTATACTAAAACGCTGAGCACAAGTGGGGTTTATTTGGTTGCTGGCCGACCTTGACGAATTGTCCCATAACACAAATAAATTCATATCTCCATGAATACTTATCGGAATCGGATGATCTTTAGATCAATCCTACACCTCTCGATGAGAGGGATCTAAGAAAAATATCAGCGTCCATTAGTAAGATGACCCACATGGAGTTTGGCCCTAGTTGCCAATTTTAACAAAAGTTCATCGACATCACGTCCCTGCACCTTCTCTGCCTTTGTGCTCAATGCAACACAATCCTCCAAATCTAGCATATACAAGTTCTTTACATGAATCCCAATCTGCTTCACCTATCCCATGGCTATGTGTCTCAGGAATGCCTTTCCTTTGCTGAAGATCAAATCATAACCACAGCCTTCCAAAAGTGCAACAAAGATCAGATTTTTCTTTACGCCTCGAACGAACATGACATCCTTGAGCCTGAGAGGGGAGCTCGACTCCCTCTGAAAGGTGATTGTACCAATCCCAGTCACGCTATACCTTCTATTGTTTCCCATCTCAATGTGCATCTGTAAGGCTTTCTCCTCCAGGTCACTGAAAAAATCTCTACACCCTATCATGTGGAACAATGCACCTAAGTCCAAGTAGCACACGCTCCCCATCATTGTGTTGGCCATGCATGCCATAAGGGTAAAGTCAAGCTCGAATTGTTAAGTCAAGGCTTCACCTGTTGCCCCTCCTGAGGTCTTCTTGATTGCCTTTTATTGTGGACACTTCGTGGCATAGTGCCCGAATTCATAACGATGGAAGCATTTAATTTGCACAAATCTTTCTTCTTGCCCCTTTGGTTAGACTCTGGTTTGGATTCAGATTTCTTTCCTTTTCCCTTCTTTGCCTTTCCAGCCAATGCAAAGCTTTCTTCATCCTCGCTCTTGGATGAAGTCCCGTCTCCAGTATTCCACCTTATTTCCTCATGTATCAAATCGGACTATAAGCATTCCCAATTCGGTAGTTTCTCCCTCCCTCTCACTGAATCTTGATGGTTATGCCAGCACTTAGGAAGGCCCAAAAGGGCTAGGCTTACCAAGTCTTCTTCAAGGACATTAACACCGACCCCGCCAAGTTCATCGCAACATTGTGTGAACTTGCTCAAATACTACGGAATAGTATCACTCTTCTACATCTTGATACTTTGAATTTTATCCTTGAGCGCCAGTTTCCTGTGGTCAGTATTATTCTCATACAATTTTGTTAGTGATTTCCACACTGCAAACGAAGTCTCTTTTCCATGGAGATTTGAGACAATGGCATCTCATACTCCCTCCAAGATTATTCTCCTCACCTTGGCTACATATTTCTTCCACTGAGCAAGGTTCTGGGCATCAATTCTGGAGGTTTTGCAACATCTATCTGGATGTATTCTAGCAATCCATTGTCATCCAAAATCGCCTCGACATGATCCTTCCATGCAACAAAATTAGAGGTGCCTTCCAAGGCATACTCTAGCCTTAGTTAATTGAAGGCCATCTTCTCAGCTCTGAAGAAATCTTGCTACACTGATCTTCAAATTCAAACCTCCTGAAAAACATCTTCGAAATTCCTGATGTAATGTGAATCTTGCTCTTATACCATGTAGAAATTATGTTGTAGATTTGCAACTGCTCATGAAGTTTTAATCAAAATCACAAGACACAAACATACTCTACTACTCTGCGAAAAGTAATTCACAATCTAGAACAATAATTTCATACATGCAATAAGAAATAACACACATGCACGGAGTATTTTTATTTGGGGAAAGCAATTTGCTAAAAACCCCAATGTTTCCTTGCATTAATCTGATGAATAGAGATGTATTACAATTGCTTTGCTCACCTGAGCACAACCTGCAAGTACATAACCTATATCTCTGCTCACTAAGAAACTCTAACCCAGACTTACTCAAATTTTACCTCTACTTAAGCTCCTACTTCCTTGCGTTGTTCCTTGAGAAATTAGGCCCCTACTATATAGGAATTTCTTCAAAATGGATTGTACAATTCCTTAGGTTGATCATCTGACTACATGCAACACTTGTACACTCAAGACTAGTCTACAACTAATGTTACATTGCCTTGGAATCTCCACCAAGTCTGGGGAACTCAAATCTCTGCATGCACTAGCTATTTTGGGTTAATTGATCAGTTAATTGGATGATCATTGAGTTTGACTCCAGTCCCATTGCTTAACTGACCTTCTACTTTATCCTCCAACAATTAGAACTAGTTTAACAGAAACAATCTTAGATTATTGACCTTGATTGCTACAAATTAGCAATCACGCATGCTTAACTGAACTCTAACTCCTCCAACTCGAATTTACTGAGTAAATTGGGTGACACAAGCCATGTCACACAAGTTAACTACATCCAAGTTCCCTGCTGATGTGGAAATTCAAATTTTCTCAATTTAATCAAGGCAAAATCAAATTGAGAATTTCTTGCTGCATTTTTCAACATGTGGTCCCACTTCCCGATACCATATATCTCTCTCCCTCCATTCATTACAAGCCCTTTCACATTTTCTGTAAAGACCAGCACATTTAAATCATTAAATTCTACAGAATTGACAATTACAGCAGCCATTAATTTCTAAAAAATTTACACAATTACAGTCAATTACAGTCTATGGATAATTCATCAATTTAATTCACATTTTCATACCTGGTTCCCGAGTTCGATGTCAATTGCTTGTTGATGTAGCTCCAATTACTTCCAATACCAAATGACTAAATCCTCTCAGTAGCCTTGGTACTCAACTCCAAAATACTTCTTAATTAGAGTATTTTGGTCCTCCATGCCCAAAAGCCTCAAGAATAATTGCACCTGAAATTTTGATTCGTATACCCAGCTTAGAATTCAGTCTCCCCCTCTAATTATTCTTTTACTTCCCAGAAAATCTCCCCTTCTACCTCAGCGTGCTTGGGACAAATACTCTTCTCAGGCGGTCACCACCTTCATTTAGATTTTATTCGATTTTATTTGACAGGTAAGGCTTTCATATGTAAAGGGAGATGAGGGTATGTTTTTAGCTTGATATGATTGACGTAGTTAATTCAAATGATTTTTTTTTACTTTTATAAAATTTAATTTATAATAATATAATCAATAATTATATATACATATATCAAATTTTGATATATTTTTAAAGCTTTAACTTATATATATATATATATATATATATAAACAATAATATAACTTATAACTCAACTCTATAATGATCAACATTTACATTAGAAGGATTGGAATTGTAAATTTTATTTAACAACCTGGTAAGTACAAAGTATTAATATGTATATTTGAGTGTCAAATTTCTTTTCTCAATAATTTAGTATTTGGTACCTTTTCATTTATTTAAATATTTTTCCTAATAAGTATAATAGTGCAAGGCATGCGATCTGTGCATATGTAGCTATCATATGCATACATCATATGCATGCTAATACTCTTTTGCTTATAGATCGAAACGGGTCATTACATTTTCCCTTCCTAGGTCCACATTTGTCCATTGGGCCCACAAGGTGTTAGCATCCCCTTCCCCTTTTCCACAACTTGGGTCAAGCCTAGAACCATGCCCCGGAAGTTGATGCGGCGAAAAAAAAAAAGAAAAAAGCATAATATGGCCACATAAAATAGGAAATGTACCACATAATGCAAAAAATGGTCGAGACAATAGAATTTAGCACGTGGCCAAAAGCCAAACATGAGATCTACCCCTTATCATTATGGCAATCAACCTGGTTCCTAGTGTTGTAAAATGTAACTAGGTTCAGTCTTCATAATGGCATGATCTTTGTAAATGATGAAATAAAAGAAATAAAACTAATTTTGTATACCTTGCTACATGGGTTTCATGAGCAAGAGGTTTATTTGTTAGTGGCTCCCATTGAGAGCCTTAGGATTTATTATTGAGTCAAACAGTCAATGTCATATGAAGAAGCTCTTCTTGAGCCTATGTTTAATGTATCCAAGTCTATAGAAATGTCTAAAAACCATCCAAAGACAAGCACAATCCCTCTTGAAGAAGTCGGCCTGCAAATTGAATTAAAGAAAGATCAAGTCAGCTTGCATCAATAGACACATCTCTTGACATTCATCTTAATATGTGGGTCGAACTACTATAAATACCCAGCTAGGGTCTTCGCAAAAGCGCAGTGGAGAACTCGGATGCCTCTAAAACTTCAATGGGTAATTACAGTCACAAGACTTCGCAATCTGAGAAAATTCGGTCATGCATCTATGTTCTTCGGATGGGTAACAGAGATGAATTTTTCGGCCTCACAGTCTCGGCCTATCAATACAGTGATCATTGAAGCAGCCTTATAGTCTCGACATATTTGTGAAGAGGAGGATCTTGGAATGACACTCTCTGTCTCAGCATACATTCTAGATGCAGCTATAATCTCGGCATAGAAGTAATCATATAGACACAATCATAATCTTGATGGAGACATAGTTACAAGGTCATGATCTCGATGAATCTAGATGCAGCACTCCTATATATACATATCTCAGTATAAGATCTCGTTGTTATGGTGAAGATCTTGATGAAGGTTAAGCATAGTTGCAGCAGTAATGATCTCAGTGATGGCCTCGGTGTTGCAACAGTAATGATCTCGCTGGTGCAGTGGTGATGGCCTCAATATTGCAGCAGCAATGACTTCAGTAATAGTGACGACGATCTCAGCAGTGACAAAGAAGAGGATTGGTGTCTTGGCCATGGAGTGCTCTTGGTGGGCGTCTTAAGGATAATCGTTCAAAACCATAAACAATTTCTTCAAGTTCAGGTGGAACTTCTTCTCGAGTTTCCTTTGGAGAATCAGTCATCAACCACCAAATTTAGTTATTCTACTAAACAACAGAACTGTTTAATTTACCCATTAATTGGCAAACCTTCTATTTTTTCCACGGAATCAAAAAGGAAATAAAACTTCAGTTTAAAAGCTTATCGCGTCCGTCATTACACAGTCCTTTGGCACATTAAATCTCCATCGTCGATCTCTTCCTCAATCTGGCGGTTATCGCTTTCCCCGCTCGCAAACTAGCCGGACGATCTCCATCGTTAATCAATTCTGCTTGTTCCAATGACTGTCACATAATCTCGGGTGGGTTCTTGCGTGATGTATAACAAGCCGAGAGCACACGAGAAAAGCAATTTTCTCGTGCTACGTGTCGGCCACTAAGTGGAATCGCGTGAAATTTTAGAATACAACTTACCACCTTGAGACCACGCGAGATACAGCTTATGCCTATGAAGACCACTTTTCTATTCTGATTAACGCACGCGCTTGTTGGCACGCAACGACCGTTAGATCTATTGGGTCTGTTGATCGGACAGTTCAGATCTTTCCTGGGTTTCTCACAAATTTGTCAGGGTTTTCCTCATTCCGCCAAGATTTAGCGCTTACGGAAAGGTTAATTTGTCTCTAAGTTATATTTAGGATTCTCCGGTAACTAAGTCAAAAGATATAAACCACAAATGTCTTAAATCTAGTATATTTAGGATATCGCTAACTAAACCCTGTGGTTTTGAAATACATTCAAATTATTTAAATGCGCAGTGTATGAAGATTTCAACGCGATAACACAAGATTATACAAAACTCTAATTCTAAAGGCCAAACTGGAAATCAACAACATTCAGAAATATTTCAAAGGAACTTCAAACCTCCGGGATTGACCATTCATGCACAGAATAGACAAAGATACAAAGAGATTCCAAATTTTACATAAATCCATCCAAATAATCCACAACCAAATCCCATTACACTAGTTCAAAACTTACACAAATACCTGTACATACAACAACCATATCCTAAATCAATGGATCGAAACTGCCTAATCCTATCTAATCTGCATGATATTCTCCTCAAGAATCTCAACTAAGCCTAACTACTTGAATTAATTACAAGATAATCCAAATCCCTGAATTCTAGCTCAAATACTATCTAGAAAGCTTTGTAAAGTGAGAGCTAAAGGATCCCACTCCTTTGCTTGTAAACTTTTTTTGTATTTTTGGAATAAATTTGAATCCTTTTGTCTTCAAGCCTCATGCTCCTGCATCAAACTCTTGAGGACAAAATTCTTCATGGGCCCCTATCCATGAGCTCTTCTACAGAATTGCCCAACTTCTGTAGCATGGCATCTGTCATCCACGTAGCATCAGCAATAGGTTGATCCTTCCACTTGACCAAATATTGAAAATACTTTTGTCCTCTTGTCTTCTTAAACAATCTCTTGTCTAAAATCTATTATGGCTGCAATGCCTTTGTTGTAGGTAACTGTTTTACCCAGTCAACCTCTTGTTCTTCCTTGTCTTCTGTTGTACCATCTACATTTCCACTTTCATACCTGTACAAATTAGCAACATTGAAAATTGGAGATATTCCAATATCAGGGGGTAATTCAATTTCATATGCATTTGTAGAAAATTTCCTCAAGACTCTGCATGGTCCAATTTTCTTAAATTTTAACTTGTTATACTCCCTTTTTGGAAACCTTTCCTTCCTCAGGTGTCCCAAAACCAAATCTCCAACCTCAAAATTAACTTCTCTTTTCTTCAAATCTGCTCTGCTCTTGTACTTTATGTTGCTATTCTGTAACTGTTGTTTTACTTGTTAATGTATTGCTTGAATCTCTGCAACAAAATCTTCTCCTTCAGCACTTCTCATTTCAACTTTTCCCAAGTCTCTTAATTCAGAAACTCCTCTTGGGTACATATCCATAAACTATATGGAATGGACTCTGCCCTGTACTCCTGTTAGGAGAATCATTATAAGCATATTCAGCCTGTGCCAAAATTTGATCCCACTGTTTTGGATGTTCACCTGCAAGACTTCTCAGAAGATTATCCAAGCTTCTGTTTACAACTTCAATCTGTCCATTAGTCTGAGGATGATAAGCTGAACTGAAACTCAATTTAGTACCAAGTTTCTTCCACAAGGTCCTCCAGAAATGACCAACAAATCTGGTGTCTCTGTCTAAAACAATACTCTTAGGTATCCCATGCAACCTTACAATATCCTTAAAAAACAGATTAGCAATGTGAGTAGCATCATTGGTTTTATAACATGGAATACAATGTGCCACTTTAGAAAATCTGTCAACCACAACATAAATTGAATCATTTCCTCTTTGAGTTTTTGGTAAACCCAAAACAAAATCCATACTTACCATATCCCAAGGTCTATCTGGAATAGGTAATGGAACATACAAACCTGTGTTTTGGCTCCTTCCCTTTGCATACTGACAGACTTTACAATTTTTCACATACTTCTCCACTTCAGATCTCATCTTCGGCCAAAAATAAAACCGGTTCAACTGCTCATAAGTCTTGTCTGCACCAAAATGTCCTCCAAGTCCACCACTATGTTTCTCCTTGATTAAATTTTCCCTCATAGAACAATTTGGTATGCACAACTGATTTCTTTTAAACAACAATCCTTCTTGCAAGAAAAAATCCAACCACTTACTTCTATCTAACAAAACAGGATTTTTACAAGCTTCAAATGCCTCTTTAACGTCTAAATCTTTCTCATATAATTCCTTTAGAAAATCAAAACTCGACACTTGAATTTGACTTTCCTGAACTAAAATAATTTTTCTACCTAAGGCATTTGCTACCTTGTTTGATTGGCCATTTATATGCTTCAATACAATACAAAATTAAAACCTTGAAGATATTCTACCCATTTTGCATGCTTTTGACTAAGCTTTGGCTGTTGCATAATACACTGCAATGCATGATTGTCTGAATAAAGTATAAACTCCTTAGACATCAAGTAATGTCTCCACTTCTTCAATGATTGTACAACTGCATAAAATTCCTTATCATAAGAAGAATATTTCTTCTTTGATTCATTCAGTTTTTTACTGGAATAAGCTATAGGTCTGTCCTCCTGACTTAAAACAGTGCCAATAGCTTCTCCACTGGCGTCACATTTCACTTGAAAAGGTTTATTAAAATCAGGAAAAATTAGAATAGGTTTCTTAGTGATCTTTCTTTTCAACAACTGAAAGTTCTTTTCTGCTTCAACAGTTCATTTAAATGTTTGTTTATCCTTCTTTATAGTGTCAATAACAGAAGCATTGATCTTACTAAAATTCCTTATGAATTTTCTATAGAAACTAGCAAGACCATGAAAACTTCTTACCTCAAAAACACTTTTTGGTGAAGGCCACTCTATGATTGCCTTTATCTTCTCTGGATCCATCCTTAATCAATCAGTAGAAACAATAAAGCCCAAATATACCAACTCTTCCTTCATGAATGAAAATTTCTTTAAATTTAACAGTAACTTTTCTTGATGCAGTTTCTATAAGACATAATTCAGAGGTCTCATATGTTCCTCTTTAGATCTGTTGTAAACTAATATATCATCCAGATATACTATTACAAATTTACCAATAAATTCTTTCAGAACTTCATTCATAAGCCTCATAAATGTACTAGGAGCATTTGATAACCCAAAAGGCATTACCATCCATTCATACAATCCTTCATTTGTTTTAAAAGCAGTTTTCCACTCATCCCCCTCTCTAATCCTTATTTGATGATAACCACTTTTTAAATCCAGCTTTGTAAAATATCTTGCTCCACTTAAACAATCCATCAAATCTTCAATTCTAGGTAAAGGAAATCTGTACCTGATTGTTATTTTGTTGATTGCTCTTGAATCAATGCACATTCTCCAACCTCCATATTTCTTTGGACTCAACACTATTGGCACTGCAAAAGGACTCAAACTCTCTCTAATCAATCCTTTATCTAACAGAGCCTGAACCTGTTTCCTAATTTCTTCATTTTCTGTGGGAGTAATCATGTAAGCTGCTTTATTTGGTATATTTTCCCCTGGAATCAAATCTATATGATGACTGATTTTTCTAATGGGTGGTAACTCATTAGGCAAATCATCTACAATGATATCACAATAATTTTCCAGCATCTCTTGAATTTCAATTGGCAAATCAGAAATTTTAGTGGAAGTAATTATTACCTTGGGTTTGCAAATCAATGCAAAATTTACCTCATCCTCTTCAATCTGCTGCAAGTATTCTTTTCCACTCAGCAATAGAGTCTTTGGATCAAATTTTCTTGATGCATCCTCTTCTTCCATAGGCAGCAATGTATGATTAACACCATCTTTACCAAATTTGTATGTGTTCTTTTTCCCATCATGCATAGCTCCTCTGTCATACTGCCAAGGTCTTCCCAGCAATATGTGACACACATCCATAGGCATCACATCACACAAAATTTTGTTTTTGTATCTGCCCAACTGCAACACCACTTCACACTGTTCATTCACTAACAACTGATGTCCTTTTTGAAGCCATGACACTTTGTAAGGTGTTGGATGTTTCCTTGTCTTTAATTTCAACTTTTCTACCACTTTTGTAGATACCAAATTATCGGTACTACCAATATCAATTATCAATTGACAGCATTTTCCTTGAACCTTGCACACAGTCCTGAACAAAGTCTTTCTATGCTGGTTCAACAACTTCCTTTGTTGGCTTTAACAAAACTTTGTTAATTACCAATGATTCCCCTTTCTCTGGTACATTTTATTCTTTTGGCAACTTTGTTGCTTCTTCTTCAGTTTGAGCAACAATTACATTTCTCTTATTTGTTCCTGCGTTTTCTGGGCACTCATAGGCTCTGTGTCCCAACTTATTACATCTGTAACATTTGATTTCTCTTCCTCTGCCTCTGCCTCCTCTTCCTCTGAAAAAACTCCTTCTGCCACTTGCATCACCTTCTGTGGGTGTATGCTGACTCGAGCTACTGCTAGCTCCATCTCTAGGTGTTGTAGATCTTCCTCTACCACCTTGACTTCCTCTTCCTCGGAAAGTACCTCTACTTCTGGCAGATTGCTTCCTCATGAGTTTTTCTTTAGCCTTCAATACCATCTGATAAGCCTCTTCTACTGTTTTAGGAAACAACACACTTATCTCATCTTGGATCTCCATTCTGAGACCATTTATGTATCTTGCAACCTTCTCATCTGTATCTTGAATTTGTCCAGCTCTTATGCTCACTTTGTAAAATTCCTCTATGTATTCTTTCACTGTCAAAGACCTCTGTCTAAGATTTTGCCTTTGTCTATATAATGAAATTTGATAATCACTTGGTAAAAACTTACCTCTCAACTTTGCCATCATCCTATTCCAATTTTTAATTGGCTGCTTACCAAGTCTCCTTCTTTCTGCCTGCACTCCATCCCACCAAAGTGTTGCATGTCCTTCCAATTTTGTAACAGCAAATTTCACTCTCTTTCCTTCTTCCATTTCTTCATAAGCAAATAATTTATCCGTGTCATTAATTCAGTCTATCAGCTCCTCAAGGTTTAAACCTCCTATATAAACTGAACCCTCAAGTCTGGGTTTAGATGTGGATCCCAACACTGATTTAGAGAATCTCATTTCAGGAGTAACTTCTGCAGGCTCCTCTTCTTCTGCAACTTCAACTTCAGGCTCACTGACATCTCCATCTCTTCGATTTCCCATTTCCATTGCTTCTAATCTAGTTTCCATCTGTTGCATAGCTTCCAACACTTCAGCATTTGCAACTGGTCTTCCTCTTCTTCGACCACCACCACGTCTTCCTCCAACTCTAAAAGCCATGTTGGATTTCTTTTTTTGATCTTTGAGATCCTGATCAGTGTCAATAAGCTGCTCTGATACCACTAATGGTGGGCTAGTTGCAGGTGTTAAGGATGATCATTCAAAACCAGAAACGATTTCTTCAAGTTCAGGTGGAACTTCTTCTCGGGTTTCCTTTGGAGTATCAGTCATCAACCTCCAAATTTAGTTCTACTAAAACAACAGCACTGTTTAATTTACTCGTTAATTGGCAAACCTTCTATTATTTCCACAGAATCAAAAAGGAAATAAAACTTCAGTTTAAAACCTTATCGTGTCTATCATTCCACAGACCTTTGGCGCATTAAATCTACGTCATCGATCTCTTCCTCAATCCGACGGTTATCGCTTTCCCTGCTCGCAAAGTAGCCGGACGATTTCCACCGTTGATCAATTCCGCTTGATCCAACGACTGTCGCGTAATCTTGCGTGGGTTCTTGTGCGATGTATAACAAACCGAGAGCACGCGATAAAAGCAGTTTTCCTGTGCTACATGTCGGCCACTAAGTGGAATCGTGTGAAATTTCATAATACAATTTACCACCTTGAGACCGTGTGAGATACAACTTATGCCTATGAAGACCACTTTTCTATTCTGACTAATGCACGCGCTTGTTGGCACGCGACAACCGTTAGATCTATTGGGTCTGTTGATCGGACGGTTCAGACCTTTCCTGGATTCTCACAAATTTGTCAGGGTTTTCCTCATTCCACCAAGATTTAGCACTTTCGCCAACATTAATCTGTCTCTAAGTTATATTCAGGATATCGCTAACTAAACCCTGTGGTTTTGAAATACATTCAAATTGTTTAAATGCGCAGTGTATGAAGATTTAAACGCGATAACAAGGGATTATACAAAACTCTAATTCTAAAGGCCAAACTGGAAATCAACAACACTCAGAAATATTTCGAAAGAACTTCAAACCTCCAGGATTGACCATTCATGCACAGAATACACAGAGATACAGAGAGATTCCAAATTTTACATAAATCCGTCCAAATCCTCCACAGCCAAATCCCATTACACTAGCTCAAAACTTATATAAATCCGTCCAAATCCTCCACAGCCAAATCCCATTACACTAGCTCAAAACTTATATAAATACCTGTACATACAACAACCATATCCTAAATCAATGGATCGAAACTGCCTAATCCTTTCTAATCTACATGATATTCTCCTCGAGAATCTCAACTAACCCTAACTACTTGAATTAATTACAAGATAATCCAAATCCCTGAATTATAGCTCAAATCCTATCTAGAAAGCTTTGTAAAGTGACAGCTAAAGGATCCCACTCCTTTGCTCGTAAACTTTTTTTGTATTTTTGGAATAAAGTCGAAGCCTTTTGTCTTCAAACCTCATGCTCCTGCATCAGGCCCAATAGGTCAAGGGTCATTGTCTTGGTATTCGTCAACTGGAATCTCTATTTTCCTCTCAAAGAGTCAGAGGTTTTTGCCCTGGCAGAAAGCCAACATCTTGTGTTACTGTCTCTTTTGTTTTAGTAACTATTTGATGAAGTAAGAAAACACACTCTAATAATAAACGAAGATTGTGCTAATAAGAAAGAGTAAAAAGTACCTCACAAATAGTTATCATCGTAAGAAGAATCTGATTAACCTGATTGCCCTAAAGTCTTCGCCTACGAGTGCCCCCTCGTATCATTAAGGAACCCATGAATGTCCCACCCCCTGGTGGGCAATGAACTGCCCCACCTAAAGGGGGTAATTACTGTTATATCATACAAATCATACTCTCATTCCCTTAAGCCTCGACCTATAAAATAAAGAAAAATCAATAAAAGGCAAAAGACAAATGAAGAAGGGTGGAAAAGCAAAGGTTGAGGTAACTCATGTACCACAATTGCTCCCTCCTACATTCATATACCCAAGGTATGGGCTCTCCTCATCATAGCTACCCTTGTACCACGACATGTGGCTTCGAGCCTTCCCTTTGTCCCCACTTTGTTCCATCATTACTTCACATGACACCTGCATTTAAACGATGTACCATGGACATGCCATTCCCTTAGAGGTTGAAACCCCCTTAATAGGGTCCTTCATCAACCACACCTACCCAGGGAGTTAACACAATTACATGTTCAAAGCCCCAAATTTAAAAGGAAAACCCGATATGAAGTGTCCATTTTTGCCCTTGATTAACAAGCTTATTTACTCAATTGCACAAAAGAATCATTGTATTTGAGGATGCGCAGAGGCATTGGATCTTATACAAGATTGCAGGTGGGTTTTCATCTTGGACTTGGCCTCCCTATATGGGATCCAAGCCCTCTAGAGGATCACAATGGCATTTGTAGGGTGAGCGTTGAAATCCATGGGACTTTATTCATGCAGAACACTGGTTGCCACACCATAGGCTTCTTCAACACCACCACTTGGTTGTTCAAGCTCCACTTATTCGAGATGATCATACACTTGGACCTGGATGCCCTAGCCAGCTACACGTTGCACCTGACACTTGGCAGTTGATCTAGGGCCCAGAGGACATTATGTCTTTCGGGCAGGGAGATATAAGAGGGCATGTGTCATCTTCTAGCCCTCATTGATTGAGAAACAACTTGATTTTGAGCCACTTGCGGACCCATGAGACCTGTTCGGAGCCCACAAAGCCCAAATAGGGGTTTGGAGATGTTTTGCGGCATAAGGAGGGTACCACCCTCTTCATTATGATTTTTGACGCCCTCTCCCACGTTTCTAGCATAAGCGGCCTCAACATTTCCCCTCTAAGCCTCCACGCATGCATGACATCAGCCTTGCATGGGCTTAGGAGGGAAATTTAATCTAATTTTGAAGCTATCATGGTTGGCTTCTAACCATGGGTGGGTTACTTAGCACATTAGGCATGTAAAGGGGCTTTGTCTTTTCTCATTAGAACTCATGACACTTGTATAAATAGGTGAGACCTAGTCTCATCCAAAACCATCACACTTGGGATTTTCACATAGCTCATTAGAGATATCAGACCTGCAATTTGGTGAAGCATTTGGATGTTTTATGGAGATATTTTGATGTTTGGATCTTTTCGCCATCTTTCTTGGAGCCTCTAATATCTTGTTGATGGATGGATATGTTGAAAGAAGTCTAACTAGGTTCACTCTTCATAAATGTACTTTTGATATTTGTACTTATTCAAGAAAATAAATATTATTTTATAATATATGTCAATGACTTTCTTGCTCATTGAAGTAGGTCTAGCACATGTCAAAATACTATAGGTGAGTCAAATAGTCAAGAGTAAATATTGAAGGCCTTAAGGGCATGTTACACTATGTATAAATATATAATAAAATCAAAGGGAAACCTCCAAGCAAAGTCAAGTCTAATCCTATGTAATGACACCTTCAAGAAAGCTCCTTCAAGCATGCTACACGACCATGGAAATGTGTGAAGTCTGCTCAGCGAATCAGCCACCAAGCTGCCCTCCAAGCAGTCTACAAACAGCCCTCCAAGTCGGCCTACTAGAAGCTGGTCAAGTTGGCCTACAAGTCAGCTTAAGTGGAGGGACAATCCTCTATTTATAGAGGTTGTCCACTCCAAACATAACGTACAACTTGGGCTCTGAAATCCACAAGAAAAGAGAAGACAAGAAGATAAAAGGAAGCTGAGATAAAAGGTCTGTTAGGGCAGCGAAGAAAGAAGGAAGGACAACGAAGGTGCAGGACTGTTTTCTAGGGCAGAAAATAGTCACACGTGCGAAGGAAGAGAGGGTCTTTCTGCTGTTATAGCAGCCCTCTACCACAGTCCTATAAACTTCATCATTTGGGCCAAGTGCATACATCTAGAGTGCCTCTCACTCAAGCGAAGAAGTAAGGAAGAGGAACGAAGGAAATAGGGCTATCCTAAAGCCCATTACAGTCACACGTGCGAGGAAATAGGAGGCTGCCTCTGCTGTCATAACAGCCCTCCCTTGACAGTCATGAAAAGGTTCTTTGGTTGGAGAGTGAAGGGATCATCATAAGGGAAAGACACCTTCTCTAGAGCAAGTACAACAAGGTTACTAATAAGTTGAAAGAAGAACGAAGTGCCAGAGGAAGAAGGACGAAGTGTCGGGAAACAAAGTGTCGGAAGAAGTGTCGGAGTATATGGTGCAGAAAGGAGTGAAGACTTGACTTGTGCTTGGAGGATCTCTTTGTCAAGGGTCTAGGGTTTGGCATTGATCAATAGAAGCTTCAATAAGAGAAATTCACTAAAGGGTTTTCCTCTCAAGAGTAGAGAGGTTTTGGCCCTGGCAGAGAGCCAACATTTTTTGTTCTTGTTTTTATGTTTTGGTAGCAATTACATGAAGTACACACATATGCACTAATAATAAGAAGAAAAATAAGCTAACAAGAACAGTAAAAAGACTCCACAAATTCTTATCAAGTAACGAAGAATCGCACTACACTACTTTGCCCTAGATTCTTCAACAGGATATACTACACATTATCTTGTAAGTGCTCTTTAATGTTGTAATTTCTTATTTTCACTATGTCTATTGCATGGAATATTGCCTCTTGATGAAATTTTTGTGCCCTAGTTATTGAATATTATTATAAATTGTAATCTTGAGAAATTTTTGCACGTGTTACTCATTGATAATGTGAAAAGAATGTTCCTAGTGGATACTAATTACATTTAATCCATTAAACTCCATTAACATGATTGAAGAGGGTAAATTCTTGAAGGGATAGTTAGGGCTTCCTCTTTAGGCCTCCTTGAAGGACGATTTGATCAAATCAAAGTTCCCATGACTCCAACCTCCCAATGGTCTAGGCACTATTCCTGTCCCTTGGTGGTCACTCCTAAATTTTCTCCACACAATTTTCTTTCATTCTTCGTCATAGGATAGGGAGGCTCTCCTAGGGCTTGGTATGAATTCCAATAGAGGAAGAAATTTTGAACTTCGCTTGGATAGAACTCTTCCTTTGTGTCTCCTCTATTAGTGCTCAAGTTTTGGTGGAATTCCTAGAGTGGATGCCCCATAAATTTGATTCCCTAGTTGTCCCATCAAGAGGGGACCCTAGAAGCTAATCCTCCAACTTGGGGATTCCTTGAAATTTGTTGAAGTAGATCATACATTTCCTTTTCACTTATCTACCTTGGCCTTGGATGCACTCATATCTTGTTGTATATCTCAACCCTAGGTCTCGTGATGCTATCTTTCAAAGGAGTTTTTTGTGGAAAGTCTTGCTAGCTTCTGCCAAAGCTCACACCTTCACTGAACCTTTCCATTGAATGAGCCACCTTTCCTCACTTCAAATCTATCAACAGAAAATTTTATCACAAGTGAGTATTATTGGGACTCCTCCCATCGATGAAAATCCGAGAAGAGTAGGGGACTTAAGTTATGGTGACAATGGGCCTTTGTCCCAAGTGTTGTTGTGCCCTCTAGCCTTTGCCTATTCACAAGGATTGCTAGTTTGTGCAACAACATTTTTGGCGTTGTTGTCGACAAGGAAACGGGTCTTCCCTCCTCTAGTTTCCCTGTTACATTTGGAGATGAGCATCCTTCTAGCCCTAGTTCATCCAATTTGAAAAGGGCACGTGCTAGGGAATCTTCACCCTTTCTTTGTACCTCGCACCATCCCTGGTGCTCAACCCACCATTGATGCCAAATAGAAGAAGATAAAGGGCGAGGCTTGTTGAGCAGTAATTGTCGACATACCATACACTTTTCTTACTTTGAGCTTTTAAGGCAATCACACAACGTTCATCCTGATTCCAAACTCTTGAAGGTTCTTTTGGTGGAGCATTTGTTTCATGATTTGTCTCCCTTGGAAGAGTATTCAACCTGCAACATTTTGCTACATGTCCAAAATTGTTGCATTTGTAGCATTCTATTTCATCACTTAAGGATCCAAATCTATTATAATTCTAGTTGTTCCTAGCATAGCCTTTACAATTCACAGTTTTGTGTCCAAAATTATTGCAAGAATAACATAAACCAAGGAAGATAGTTTGATACCTGGGAATGGGGGATCTTTTGTGTGATACTATTTTCCAGAGGCCTTTAGATTGTTGATTTGCATCTTCTGATCTTGAAACTCCTCTTTTGCAAGCATGCTTTCCTCTTTCTTGATAGGGTCCTTTACTATATCTGCATAGGTATTTTGTTCAGCTTCTGTCATCATGGAGCATGAACCTTTAAGGAACGTGGCCTTGTATTCTAACCCTATCTTTTCATCACATGATCTTTGACAACTGATGATCTCATCCAACACTTTGGAGTTGCTTATGATATTTTGTTGGCTATTCCGCTTCTGTAATTCCTTTCGTAGTGAGACTATCTCTACTTCCAAACTCTCCTTTGTCTGGGTACTTTCTACCAATTCCCTTTTGAGTGTTTCTTCAATTTTCTTGGCCTCCTCTAACTGCACTTTTAGATTGATGATAATCTTCTCTGATCCTTCAGACTTCTTGTTGAGACTTTTAGCATGTTTCTTTAGTTCACTAAATTTAGCTTCCAATGTCTCAACATTCGTTCGTTCTACCTTTAAGTCCTTTAAGGCACAGATAATTTCTCTTTCAAGATCTACCTCGTCTTCCTCTTCATCTTCTTCAGGAGATTCTTTTCGGTCATCTCTTGCCATGAACAATACTCTTCCTGTGTCATTTTCACTTTCACTATTGCTTTCATACTCGGATGAAGAGTTATCTTCTTTTGCGTAGAAACTTTTCTTTAAGGCTTTCTTTTTACTTTGATTCTTGTATTTTCTTTGATTCTTCTTTACTTTCATGGGAGCTTATTCTTCAACATCATTGTTTGAGTTCTTTGCATAAGGACACTCTGAAGCAAAATGGCTAATTTCACCACAATTGAAACACAAGGGGAGCTTACCTTTGTACTTCTCTGTTACTCTTTTCAATTTTCTCACAAAGTTGGCAATTTCTTCATCTGAAATTCTGTTGCAGCTACAACTGGGGCTTGGCCTCCTTGACCTTTTTGTCCCCTTCATACATATTTTGGAGCTTATCCTAAACATCTTTCATCGATTTGCAATGCATTACTTTAACATATACCGACTCTATTAGACTATTCAAAATAGCACTCATAGCTTTAGCATTACTATCATAAAGCTTTTTACCTACATCATTTGTTGGAGGAGTTGAGGGTTTTGTATATCCACTTATTACAGAGTGCCAAACATCAAATCCTTGTGCTTCCACATATGCCTTCATCCTTGCACTCCAAAGCGCATAGTTTTGTTCATTGAATACAAGAACTTTTTTCTTTGTGCAATCCATGATCTCCCTTCTAGTGGTTAGACTTCTTGTGAAGAAACATGCTCTGATTTCAATTGTTGGAAATACTAAGAGGGGGGTGAATCAGTGTTTCACTTGCAATTATTTAATTATTAATTTTCAGAGCATTAGCAAAAAATCAAACAAGAATAATCAGCACATCACAAGAACAATACACACAAAATTTTAAGTGGAAACCCTTCCGGAAGAAAAACCAGCGAACACTTTTCTAATATAATTTATGAGTATAAATTTCTCAGCTCCAAATGAAGAGGAAGCTCCAACTTCCAAGAAGTCTAGAAAACCATTCAATTTATCAGGAAGCTCCAACTCCTGAATGGATGCCCCAACACCCTGGTTTTCTAGCTCCAACTAGAAAAACGCTCCAACGCCCTGGTTTTATCAACTACAATTGATAAGATGCTCCAACACCCTGCAAGCACCAACTTGCCCTGGCACCGCCATGCCACCCCGAAGTATTTTCAGGATACAACCGAAGGAGACTTCACTCTCCTACCTTGCACCACCCAACCACCCTTGAAATAAAAATGAATGAAGCAAATTGTGGCCTCTCGTACTAGGGACAATGACCCACTTACAAAATTATTCAATGAAATCCATTTTGCTAATGTGTACTTCCAATATATAATGAAAATCAGACTTCCTCAAAATTGATGCTAAATGACGAAACAATCAATTTGAACAACTCAAGTACCTTAAGTCTTCAATCACTAACTGCCTGAAGATGTCTTCTTTACTACTGATCCGACCTTTATCTTGTCCTCAATATGTTCATGCCTCTACCACTATTTTCACTACTGTAGATGAAGCCTCTTCATAAAGGAGGATTGAATCTGGTCAATAATCTTACTGCTACTATGACCCAATATCATATTAACCTTCCTTTCAAAAAACTTTTGGAGATACTTTGAAATAGTCCATAAGTTAATAACAAGGTTTGCTATACCCAATGAAACCCTTATCAAACTGAAGTTGAAGAAAAGATGACTCGCCCTGATAAAGAAGAGATTAGGCACCACTGTGAATGCTTGAAGAGGCACAGATTAAGGCTTGACGTATGTCACGGGTAACTACTAGTTAATGCCAAAATACCCCTGCTACAGTTTGCAATACATCTTATAGAAGAGCTCACAAAGCTTCTCAAAAATTACAGTGCCAAACAAAGATTACACCACAACTTGGCCACGGATCATATGTCAAGAGAGGAGTCTAAATGCGCAGTTTATGCTTGTAACAAGACTACTAAAAAACCCTTACCACAATATGTAATAGATCTCAGATATGTACCGACTTTCAAATTGAAATTTGTGGAGCCAAAAACCCCACAATCATTTTAGGCCGACTTTAATTCAATTTTTGGTCCTTAATAAAATTCTCTTTTGACTTTGACTGGGATAGACCCATTTAATTTTTTATTTTATTATATAAAAGAAATAGCTTGTAGCATCTCTTTTGGGGTTCCTTAAACTCTAAATGGGGCGCTAATCTTTAAAGAAGCATATCTCCTCAACCGTGAGGAATTATGAGGCGTATAGAATCGGCTAGACGAGGGCCATCAAATGACGGTGATCCTAACCATAGAGACCTTGAAAATCCTTGTGATTTTTGTCATTAAAAGCAGGGCTTCTTCTGGTTGCTGCTTGGGTTGACATCAATGTCAACCATAGTTCAACACAAGGTTCCCTATGTCAAAGACCCCACAATCCCCAAACATGGTCCCTAAGTTTGGAGGGGTCCTTCCACATGTCCCTTCAATGTTTTTCCCACTCACACATCCCGACATCCTACAAACTTGATGTAACATTGGGTTAAAGTGTTTCCCTTGGAAACTCGAGACATATTGCACTCTTCCAAAAGAAAAAGGAGGCTTCTGTATTAATGACAACAAAGCTCAAGGCACAATCTTTGCAACCTACAACAAATAGATGATCAATATAGTGGTAGGAGAAGGTCCATCTAAAATTCTAGTCAACCATTATGCCTTCTTAGCTCAACATATTCAAAGCATCAAGGCCTTACAATCTTTGTGATATGCCCCAAGATATGGAGGCCTTCAAATCTCAAGATCAATAGTTCTTACAAAATTTTGGGTCGCCTAGCAATTGTTCACAAGCTTTCACTCTCCAACTTTGAGGGCTGGAGAGATGCATGGGATTTGGTGTCAAGGTCCATTTGAACTTTTCACTACTACAAGGCCAGCTTGGCTTATTACCATGTTATCCTTGGAAAGACGCTTGCAAAAAAGGCTTCTGATGTTGGCGACATCTTTAGAATATCGAGCAACATATTCAAGGTGAGATTTAGATCACGCTTAATGACAAAGTGGAGATAATAAACAAATCCTTCTAGAATTTACACAGAATGACCCTTGAAAGTTGTTTCTTTAAATCTATATTCAAGGTTCATGGCCTAATGCAAAAGCTAGAAGTGGAACAATGGCAAGTTTTCTTGCGAAGAATCTAGTTTCTCTTTTACCACTCTCTTTACAATGAAAACTCCCCACTTCTAGTTTAAGTCCACAATGGTAAGAATCTAGAATTTATGCAAAATGACCACTAAAAATTGTTTCTTTAAAATCTATATTCAAGGTTCAAGGCCTTAATGGAGAGACTACAAGGGGAACAATGGGAATTCATTCTCTAATTATAACATTAAGGTCGTGTACAATAAATTTATTTAAGATTCTTACTGTTGTGCACTTAAACAAGAAATGGGGTACTTTTGACTCTAAAGAGAAGTGGTAAAAGAGAAGTTAGATTCGTTGCAAGAAAAGTAGCTTACTTCAATCCAAAACTTCGTGTTGTTTGGATCTCTATCACGGCCCACCAATTGAAAGAAGAGTAAATAAAGAAAACATGTCCAATCTAATTTGCATTTTTTTGTCGAAACAAAGAGTCAACGAGACATCTTATGGAGGTGCCAATTGGTAGGACCTTTTGCGCATGGTTACAAGTAGAGTTAAACTCAATGCTTATAGCCCTCTTACCCCAATGAGATCCCCTCTTAAGCAATGCTTGCATGATCAAATGTTTATTGCAAGGAGTAATGGGATGTGATATGCTTGATCGATATTGCTTTCCATGCACAACTTTTGTGGAAAAAACTATGAGAATTAAGGGTGTTCAAAAACATTTAACAATTCATGTCAAAGTGAGAATTAATATGTTTCAAAAGGATGTAGCCTCCTTGCCCGTTAAGAACCTCACCAAACTCGAATTGACATCTCCTTGCCCCTTGGGGACCTTCGCTAAAGAAAATATGTAGAAAGTTAGTTGAGTAGATCTAAATAAGTTTACAAAGTTAGTTGAGTAGATCTATAACCCTATCTTCATGCAACCCCTATTTCTATTGTTGTAACTCCGAGGCATAATGTAATTTAAATTGAAATGTTGAGAAAAAAAAAAAGTTGCATGAATATTTTCAAATGGCAAATCATCACATCATTTTTCATTAGGAATGGGGATATGGTCAAAAAAGGATAGCATCCTTACGCATCAAATCAAATCTACAATGGATCCAATATAAACAAGGATGAATTTATCAACTCCTATACACTCAAAGCAAGTGAATGTCACAATATATAGGCAATTCGTACAAAGTTTCCTCATCCTTACAACTACTAGGTAGTTTCAAGCTATGCCATTGGCATTGTATCACAACCACAATTTCCCAAAAGTTATTCAGTAGAAGTAGCTAAAGAGATCTTAAACTGGCTAAAAGAAACATTAAACTATAGCCTTGAGTATGTGCACAATAATATTTTCAAGTTGGTCAGTCACACATTCAAATTGTAAAATATGCACAAACGAAAGGAAATGCAACATAGTTTACGAATTGAATGAGACTTACTGCAAAATCTAGCACCTTAGTGCAAAGTTTCACTAGCCAACCTTGATTAAGCACAACAATCGGAGTATTACCCCTATCACCTCAACAACAACTCTTGGCGTTTTAGTGATGTATACAATCCACCACAAGGAAGGCTTACCTAGTAGATCATAGGGATCAAGTAACCCATTTTGACTTAGGCTAAATGTCCCCTAAGAGTTCTATAACAAGATTTCACTAGCAAATATGTATACAATAATTAGGGTTCCAGGTGGATTAAGCTAAAATCCAAAGAAACTCAGTTCAATGATTCTTGTGGCTCAATCTAAAGGCTTAGGTCAACCAATATAGGCACAAATATGTTGAAATTCATTTGCAAACTAGAATTTCTGATCATGATAATTACTTGTGACTGATATATATATATATATATATATATATATATATATATATATGTTTCCTTCTAGTATTTACTTCTTTTGGTTATGTCATCAAACAATTATACATTCAAAATATAGAGATTACAGTCCACAAGAGACAAGAGACACCATGACTTGGGCCAGAGGCCAGGGAAAAACTCGCAAGAGGAAAACCCACCAATCCTTTCCTTATAGAATCTTTGTCAACAAGAGAAATCCAAGTCATAAAAAAACTAACCAGAAGCCCAAGTGCCAAGTTAGCCCTCTATTAGACAATAGTTGCCACAAGTATGTTCATAAGTCCTCAATTCATAGGTTGCCCATGAAGATCATCATCCTTATCCAGATCTGCTTCTGTTCTCACTAGCCTACCACAGAAAATGCCTTATTCGCTACCTTTATTTCCTGACCTTATTGTTTACTACAATCCTTTGAATATATGCCTCAGACCATACAAGTATGCCTCGGAGAATAAGAGTTGTCTACCTCAGACAAGTGAACTTCTTGCCTCAGATCAACAAGCCTTTTCTGCCTCAGATATCCGCATCATTTCAAACGTTCAATCTGTCTTTAAATTCGTCCTTCTTAGCCTGACTTCTTTACATGGCTAAACAGAGAAACTATGTCTTGATCATTGATCCAAATTTCTTCCACATAGATCTGAATTATTTTCCAGATGGTAGAGTAATTATGTTAATATATAGTAGTTGCCTCATTTGAAAAGGTGTCTCTAAGGGTTGAGCCAACTTGACTTTTGGAGGGTCGACTTGGTCAACTTGGTGACACTAAAACAGGGTTTAAAAAATCAATTTTCTTTCTCTTTTTAAATGTCCAAATGGTACAAGATAAAATAATTTTCTTTTGACTCAAATATATTCTTTTTGACTCTTACAAAATCATAATGACAAATATACATTATGAAGACTCGTTACCCACCACTAATGGGTGACGACCCCTATAGGAGAATTTTTCTCATGGATTTGTTTTTAGTGGCACAAAGCAACCCCTTGTAGCCACCTGATAGCTCAATGTTCTACTATTCTCTGCCACCTGAGTCAGTCATTATGTGCCCTCGCTCATCTATCATGATCGTATGTTTGAAGTTGGGCCTTCCAACCCTGAGGTATGACTTTTCATTATGCAATTGGGTGTTTACGCTTACTTTTCTTGGCCACATTAGGGCATGGATTAGTGGGGGGATTCAGTAGAAAGAACGAGCTTTGACTTGTACTCTTGTTCCCTTACCTCGTCTTGGGGGTTAATCTCGGATCCTAGTCCCGTGGGATCTCCTCTATGAGCTATTAGCTTTAGGAGTGGCACTACATGGGAAACCCTGATTTCGGTTGCGTAGTTCCACTTCTCGACACCATATATCTCACTCTCGCTCGCTCATTACAAACCCATTTTCACATTTTCCCATCTAGGTCCACATTTGTCCTTTAGGTCCACAAGGTGTAAACCACCCCCAACCCTTGTCCACACCTTAGATCGGGCTTGCAACGATGCCTCAGACATTGATGCAGCGAAAAAGAAAGATAAAAGCATAATATGGCCAATACAATAGGAAATGTACCACAAAATACAAAATATGGTTTGGACAAAAGAATTTAGCGCATGGGCAAAAGCCGAACATGAGCTCTACCCCCTATCATTACGGCCAACACCTTGTTTCCTAGGGCCACTATGAGTGCCCCTTGCATCATTAAGGAACCCATGATTGTCCCAAACCCTAGTGGGCAATGAACTGCCTCACCTTGAGGGGATATTCACTACTACATCTTACACATCATGCTCTCATTCCCTTGAGCCTCGAGCAGTAAAAAGAAGAAAAACCAATAAAAGGAAAAAGGCATATGAAGAAGGGTGGAAAAACAAAGGTCAAGGTAATTCATGTACCATGATTGCTCCCTCCTATATTCATACACTCAAGGAGCGGGCCTCCTTTATCATAGATACCCTTGCACAATGGCATGTGGCTTGGAGCCTTCCCTCTTGCCCCACTTTGTTCGACCATCATTTCACATGACGCCGACCATCTAATGGATGTACCATGGACCTGTCATTCCCTTAAAGGTTGAAAACACCTAATAGGGTAGTTTATTAACCTCTCTTGTTGACCAAGGTAACATCTATACATTCGAAAGCCCATTTAGAAGGGCATGTCACTATGAAGTGTCCACTTATGCCCCTGATTAGCAAGCTTATTTATTCAATTGCATTAATCATTGGTTGTACTAGAACATGAGGAGATGCATTGGATCTTATACAGGATTGCAGATCGGTCTCGATCTTGGACTTGGTTGTACTAGAATGTGAGGAGATGCATTGGATCTTATACAGGATTGCAGATGGGTCTCGATCTTGGACTTGGACTCCCTATACGGGGTCCAAACCCTCCAAAGGACCATAATGACACTTGTAGGGTGAGTGTTGAGAGCCATGGGCCTCCACCACAGCATAGCATTGATTGCCACATCATGGGCTTCTTCAACACCACATATTGCTTGTTCGCGCCCCAACCATACAGAGATGATGATGCACTTGGACCACATTGCCCAATCGGCCACACATTTGCACTCAAGATTTGGCAGTTGATCCAGGGCCCAGATGGGGTCTTCTCTCATCTAAAGAGAAATGAGACGGAATGTATCATCTTCTAGCCCTTGCGAATGAAACATTGACTTGTTATTGAGCTACTAGAGACCTACGAGACCATTGACTGTGCCCCATAGCCACTTGGGAGCACCAAAGAATGTTTTTCTTGGAAATCAAGGGGCTACCTCCTTGATCATCATTTATGGAGCCCTCCTCTTCATCATGGCACTTAGAGGACTCATTCAAGCCTTCCAACGGCCCTTCTTGCTCCATTTGGCACTATTTCGACCCAATTGGGATGGCTTATTTTTCACTTATTGAGCTATTTTGTGGGCTTATCACCAAAAGAGATGTTATTTTCACATTAAAATATTATTAGGGGCTTAGTTAGACTAATTAGGCTAATTCGAACAGGTTCATATAAATTAAGGATAGTCTTATTTGTATCTCATCATCACTTGGATTTCGATGCGTCTTGTCAAAAAGAATTTCGACATGCAATTGTTGGATGAAGTTGGATTTTTATGATGCATTTTGATGTGTGGAAATTTCGCTATCTTGTCTTGGATCTTCCCTTTGCAATGTTGACAGATGGATTTATTCTCATTATCTTGTAAGTGATTTTTGATGCTATATCTTTACATTGTTACATGTCTAATGTACAGAATATTATGTCATGACCTTGAATATATTTACATTGTTAGATGTCTAATGTACGAAATATTATGTCATGTTCTTGTTTATGGTTGCCTCCTTAGGGCTAGCGAAGCTACATAAGTCTCCTTGATAGAGCGAAGTTCTTGAATCAACTCCATTTCTCCAATTGATAGGCACTGAATCTGGGATCCTTAGTGATCATATCTTCATCGAAGAATCGTTTATCCTCACCTTATCTCTCCTCCTATTTCTCCGTCCCTTCAACTCTTTCACACTAGCATCCTTCTATCTTCTCGGAGATTGAAAGGGAGGGAGCAAGACCTAGATCACCTCAAGAGAAACTTCATGAAAATCTTGTGCAAGGATATTTTATAGCCATAAACATCAACAAAACCTTCATAAAAGTTTTAATAAACTGTAATTTGTCAACAAGATCAAGATGGAAGAAGATAAACTAGCCTAGATCCATCTTAACCCGAGATCTATCAAGCGTCGAGAGGGATCAAATCTCTCATGGTGCAAACCTCTTTTTTGAGTGCAAAACATAAGGGAAGGTTTACACCTCGAGAGATTTGATCCCTCTCGGAGCTTGGTAAATTCGGAGTTAAGATGGATCTAGGCTGGTTTAATAACTAATAATTAATAAATATAATTATTGTTTTTATTTTTTCATTTTATTTTATTTTTTCATTTTATTTTTATTTTTATGTATCAAAATGTTTTAGTCAACAATTATAATTAATAATTATATAATTATATATGTAATTTGATCAAGTCAAAATGTTTAGATAACATAAAATAACAAGACATTACAACATCTCTTCCATACTAGGACGCAGAGTGTCTCTTTGCTCAAAAACGTAATAAAATTAAATTTATAAAACAAAAACAAACAAAAATTATAAAATATTTTGATTGTGAAATGAGAGATGGTTTTTGGGCATGTGGTACTGATGAACCATCGTTTTGGCCCACGATATTGTAACAAATGCTATTTACAAGTTAAAAATATCTATGGTAAAGTGGGGGTGAATATCCATGGTTAAAAATCTTGTTATATGGTAAGTATTAAGTTCTTATCTACTTACTAATGAAATTTAAAATGATTACAAAATTATCATTTTAATTTATATGGTAAAATGGATCTTAAATTATAGCTATTATTTATATCTTATATATTTTAGTGTGATAGAGGATTTAGATATATCCCAAAAGTAATTATAATATTTTTGCTTTTAGATTTAATTTAAAAAATGTTGTAAAATTAAGTTCAAATAAAATATTCATAAAATATTTTGATTGTGAAATGAGAGATGATTTTTTGGAATGTGGTATTGATGAGCCATGGTATTGGACCATGCTATTGTAACAAAGCCTAATTACAAGTTAATAATATTTATGGTAAAGTGGGCATGAATATCTATGGTTAAAAATATTGTAATATGGTAAGTTTATTGTAAGTATTAAAGTTTTTATCTTCTTATTAACCAAATTTAAATATGGTTACAAAATCACTATTTTAATTTACAAGGTAAAATGGATCTTAACTTATAGCTTGTTAGATAAATCTCTAAATTGAATTTATTACTTTTAACTTTTTTATGGACACTACAACATCTATATTACTTTTAACTTTTTATTATTATTTAATTGATCTAACATGTAAATTTTTACAAATCCTTACGTCTTGTAAATTGTGAACACATTAATATAAAATCAACATATACAGCCAACAAGTAAAAATGTTTACATACTTTACATTACACCTACACATCTACCTTATACTGGTTTGTGGAGTGCCTCTCAAAGCAATCACATTTGCATAGCACATATCATCAAAGACTCAACAATAATCATCCTAAAGAGAGAACCATCCACAAAAATATTCTCCAAGACAAGTTCGCTACATTAGTGCTCCATAGCACTTAGGAGAGAAAAGACAAGTTTACCTTTGTGAATTGATCTCTAAGTGTGACAATGATCCAAGGTAAATCAAACTCCTATTCATATAGGAGCTAGTGGGTCAATTTGCCTAAAATTATCCTAAAATCCCTAAAACAATAATAAATGATGAAAATGGTTGTTATTGATGTCAAAGACAGTACAAATGAAAGAGGAAATTACATAGTCAAATAGCATATTACGACATTTTTCCAACGGTATATGGCACTCCCTTTAATTCCATAGGAATGAAGAGATATAAAATATTTTGTCAAGATGACCCAACCAAAGTACAAGAAGGCCTGTAGTGGTTCCAGCTAGGGTACTAGACTAGACTCTATATTTAATATCGACCGAGGTGCGTAAACTTAGAGGCATGGTCTAAAATATATAGACATAAAGAATCTCTGGCCAAGTGATTATGATGTAGGTTACAAGGCTTCTTTACGGAAGACCGGAATATGTAGCCTATCATTCACACACCTAGATTACCCTACTGATATGCTTGATTACAGTGCTTGTTATGAGATGCATCTATCAAATCAAACCATGAACCTAAGTACTGTGTATGACTGTAACAATGATTTTAACCTCTTTACAGAGATCACCCAGAAAACCCTTGTTTGGTAAACACACACAGCATGCAAAGATATTTACACTATCAAACTATATAAAGAGAACATAAATGAACTGTGAAACAAAACAGAGTTTATGATAATGTCTCTATAAGTCACACAGGGATCGAATCCCTTACAAGACTCCCTTCCAGATCCTAGTGCTGACCATTCAACATAACCATAAACCATTCATAAGCGCACACCATATACATGCAATGAAAATCAAAGGCTATGGAAATCGAAAGCTATGTAACTGCTATGCAAACCATAGGCTGTGTAAATTGAAAGCTATGTAATCGTAACTGTGATGCAAACCATATGCTATATAAATCGAATCCAATATAAATACTGTGTGAACATGTGATAACCGAAATGTAACAAAACAAATGAACAGTATACCAATCGAAGAACGCAGGGCCCGTCCGCGTCCTAAGGGTACACTGGCTATAACCGATCAGCTATCAAATCAATGCAAGAGGTATACACACGTCGTGACTGTGAATAGGTCTTTGTATTAACTTAAAACTTTGTTCTGAGAAAACGATTCAACGATTAACCCTTCAAACATTAACCTGACTGTATTTACATATGCGTACACACAGCCATGTCATCGATACAATGAATGTACATTCGGCTGTTGCCGCTTTTATTACATAAGCCTTTTCAAAATGTTTCCATGCTAAGTGTTTCAAAAAGAACAAAAACTAAAATGAAAATGGAACGATGTTGTTGCTGCTTTTATCTGCCAGAGTGCCCTGCTTTGACTTGAGTACCGCATACATAGGAGGTTCGATTTGGCTGGGAGATAGGTGTTTGTCCATGCTTGGACATTCTGCTTTTCGCCCATGCCTTTCGTTCTAGCTCATCTGTTGCGCCACATGTCAAACGATAAGCTCATTACAGGATGTGGGTACTTCCTGTAACCATGTCATCAAAAACTTCCAATTCTTGAACATAAAACCCCTAAATTAATTTCTATGCAATTTAATAACTATAAAACGATTAATAATCAATATTCAAAGATTTTGAGGGATATATGATGAAAATGTATGGATAAATGATATGTTTTTGGGAAGGAAAAAGGGTCTTGGGATGATACCAACATCTCTCCCCGACTTAAGGACTTAGCATGTCCTCATGCTACCCCAGAAGTACTCCCCTTGAACTCTGTCCCTGCATGGATCTCTGCTGCCTTGAGCAAGGTATCTACATTCTTCTTCACCTGGTGATCTTTCTGTCCCTTGAGCTCCTGCTTTAACTTTTTATATTTTTCCTTAAGAGCCTTCTTCTGATTGTACCACTTAGTGGCCCAGTTGGAAATCTCAGTTTGCTCAGTCTCCAACTCACTGATTCTTTCCTTTAGCTTTTCATTTGTTTTCTATGTTTCTTTGCTTTGCGCCCTGAGCATTTCATTTTCCCTTTTAATAACTTTTTCCAACATGTTAGCTTCCATGAGCTCTTCCTTCAATTCTTCAATTTGTTTTTCTAATTTCTTCTGTCTTTTGGTGGGAGGTGGTGAACATTTTTCCTGTTTGTTACGGCTCTCTACCTCCATGTCAACTTCTGGTGCTGGTAGTGAATGGTCACCACTCTCAACATCCATTTGTGCAGGTGCATGAGATTCAAACTGGTCTTCTTGCAACTGAGTTTTTGGTGTCCTCCTTGTTCTTCGTGAGTAGGTGGTAAAAATTTTGTCTTTCTCAGCCCTCTTGGCATCCTCTTTTTGCATGTTCCTGGTCCTTATGCTGCCCACAGGTAGAGGTGCTCTGCTGGCTTTGGACACTGGAATTTCCTCATCAATGTCCTTCATAAACCCTGAATCTTCTTGCACTTCCTCTTTTTCCTCCTCATCTCTGATTTGATTGACAGCTAAGAATTCTTTCCATGGCTTCCCTCGCTTCTGCAACTCATGTTCAATGAGGATTTTAATTAGGCCAAAATGGTACAGGCTTTTGTCTTCATTCCCCTTTTGCTTCTGGATTGTTTTGGCCATCTTTGTTAAACTTTGCAGCAGAAAATATGGCACACTGATTACACATTGTTTCTTTAAATGGAGGAGTAGCTTGATGTGGTATAGATAAACAATACTATACCTACCTTCACAGGTTATGAACTTTTGAAGAATGTAAACCATTTCATCCCAAGGATGAACTAACCAGCTTCTTGGAACACCCTTCTTCCAGTTTACTGAGGAAACTCTAGATCTAGACATGAACTGTGTCCATGATTTCTCCTTAAATTGTTTGGTTTTAAAGTACTTCTCTCCTTCAGGACTAATTCCAATTGCCTGAGCTATAGTATCCTCTGAGATTCTGAAGGAGAAGTTGCCTATTAGGGCCTTTTCTCCATTAAAGGTGAAGGCAAATTGCTTGGTGATTTCCTCATTACTCCCATGGAATTTTTCCAGAAAAGGTAACCACTGTGTTTCTCTAAGAATCTCAATGCAATCCTCATGGTATTGTGAGCTGTCGAATATACTGGGTTCGACCCTATTAGTCATGGTGATGGCAAAGGGTTGTGCCTCTAACCCTTCTCTGTCTATACTCTTTAAAATTTAAACACAGAAATGTCGAGTTGGTTACCTGGTATATATCGCTTCCTTCAGTCTTCAATATGGTGCTTGGCCGGTCAATATGACTGTGATGGGAGTTAGAAATAGAATGGTGATGCTTTCCCTTTTCGGCGCTCACTGGTTTCACTGTGTAAACCGACCCCAAACGGTGATACTCTCCTCGGCGCTCCTTGCTTCAGATTTTCACTTTGTAACTCCACCCAAATGATAATAATCTCCTCGCGCTCCTTGCTTCTGATTCTCACCTTGGAAGTTATGGGAATCGAGGGTGGAAAGGATGGTGAAATAACCCTGTACTCACTTCACAATGTAATCATTCATTTAAAAAAACAGAGTGTTGTACGCTTGCATGCATGTTACCACAAGAACGCTGAGAGCGTACCCATAGTGCTGGGCTATAATGCTGGGTGGCGAAGTTATGATTCGGCTGTGTGTGGAGTAAAATATATATAGGCCGCTTCCACATCTATCTCATCCTTTGTATTTAAAAATACACAACTCACCACGTGCCCTTTTCAATTAGTATTCGGTCATATAGAGAATGTTGGTATGCCTGTAGGGTATATGACAAGGTGGATGTGTTGGTAATGGGTTTTAGGGATATGAATAGGTTAATGTAGGGGAATGATGAGAATTGGTGGGATAAGGGTGATAGATTGATGTATATAGGTGTCCTTGAAATCAATTACAACAGCTTATAGTCACCAAAGTTACATTAAAAACCAATCTAGGAAATTAAATGTTTAAGAACAGAAATACATTACTCCTTTGTTGATCATTTGACATGCTGAGTTGCTAATCCTTTTTGACTGTTCTTTTTGACAGGTCCTCTGAGGGAGATTGAATGCACAGGTCTTTTGAGAAAAAAAATTTGAAGATGTAACAGGTCCCTTTGAAAAATTTGAATGTACAGGTCCCTTGAGAAAACTGAATGTAACAGGTCCTTTGAGAAAACTGAAGATGTTCATGCAGCTCTTTGTATTGTTACAGGTTCACTGAGCTTGCCATTTGCTGAAGTGTTGGTGCCCAAATCCTTGTAAAAGCTTGGTGGAAGTCTGTTGAAGTAGCCTTTGGTGTCAAAAACTTTTTTTAACAGGTCCCAACTGAATGTTTTAAACAGGTCCCATTACTGCTGGTTAGAATGTCTTAACAGGTGTCAATTGCTTTAACAGGTCCCTTCTGAAAATCTTAAACAGGTCCCATGACTGCTGGTGTTGGACTACTGGTGTTGGTAGCATAGATGTCTGAACAGAACAGGTCCCCCTGCAAAATATTTATAACCAGGTCCCTCTGAAATAAAATCATGACAAAACAGCTTATTTGTTAAAGTCTGGAATTACTGTTGGTAACAAACTGCTGTTGGAAATTTACAGTGAAATATAGAATAAGAAATCTGAAGAATTTACAAGGGAGAGATAAAAGTAACAGAACAGATGCCTCTCTCCCCGACTTAAAGTTTGACTTGTCCTCAAGTCATGATTCAACTAAGAAATGAAACAATGAACAAAAGAAAGAGAATTCATACCCGCCAATAAATTGGTTTTCAGGTAGGAATTCGGGGTTAGATTGTGCCAGATACTGGTTTTCACATCTAACCCAATATTATTTTTTTTAGTTTTTGTTTTATTTTTTTTTTATTTTTTTTATTATTTTTTTTTTCTTTTTATTTTTCTTTTTGATTTTGAAATTGAAAGGAAATGAAACTAAGGCAGTGATACTGCAGCTGAGGGTTGCAGTATCTCAACCTCTTCTTGCTGAGATAGTGTATGGAGAAAATCTTGCTTGCTGATGGGCTTGTTGTACAGCTTCAGGCGATGACCGTTGACTGTGAAGGAATGACCTTCGCCATCAATAGTTTGGAGCTTTACTGAACCATTGTCATAAGCCTGAACAATTTCATAGGGGCCCATCCAATGGGTGGTGAACTTAGCTTTATGATCCTTGAATTTTGAATCAAAAAGCAGAGCCCAATCACCTTCCTTGAAGTGCTTCTTCTTAATGTGTGAATCATGCCATTGCTTCCTGTGCTTTTGCATGAGGATGGTGGTTTGTTCTGCTTGCTGCCTCATCTCATCCAGTTGGTTCAACTGCTGGATTCTCTCTTTTTGTGCTTGATCCAAATCAATTAGTAAATCTGCAGCTAATTTAAAAGTGTGAATTTGGAATTCAATAGGAAGCTTGACATCCTTACCATACACCAATTGGTATGGTGTAAATCCGGTGGTATCTTTCCAAGTAATCCGGTAAGCCCAGAGTGCCTCTTTGAGCTTTTCTTCCCAGTTTTTCCGGTTCATTGCAACAGTTTTGGTAATGATCCCCTCCAAAGTCTTGTTGGTTGATTCCACCTGCCCATTGGCCTATGGATGGTAGGGGGTACTTTTCCTATGCTTTATTTGGTACTTGTCTGTGATGTCCTTCATGAGCTTTGAGGTGAATTGAGTACCTTGATCAGTGACAATTTCTCTTGGCACTCCATACCTCACAAAGATCTCCTCAAAAAGGAAATTGACTACTGTGTGTTCGGTTGCTCTTACCAGTGCTTTTGCTTCTGCCCACTTTGTGACGTAATCAGTACATACTAGGATGTACTTCTTACCATTAGAGGCTGGGTTGATAGGTCCTATGAAGTCCAGAGCCCACTTATCAAATGGTTCTAAGTGAACTTGGGGCTGAAGGGGCATCTGATCGGTAGTTGTTGGTCTGCCCATTCTTTGGCAGCTGTCACAACTCTTTACATACTTCTTGGCATCCTTGAAAATGGATGGCCAGTAGTATCCAAGAGTAAGAACTTTGAAGGCTGTCCGCTTCGCTGCAAAATGCCCACCACATGGTTCATCATGGCAAGATTTTAAAATGTCAATTACCTCATCATTTCGTACACATCTCCTAATGATCATATCAAAACCAGTGTAAAAGAGATCGCCATTAAGCCATGAATATCTAGCACTTTGTTTGATCAGTCTTTTCCTTTCCTTTGCAGTGAAATGTGGAGGTGTTCTACCTGTAGACAAGTAATTAGCTAAATCAGCAAACCAAGGAGTTACTATGGAAATTGCAAATAAGTGCTCATCCGGAAAAGAATCCTCAACAGGAACAATCTCACCTGGATTTTGCAGTCTAGACAGAAAATCTGCCACCTGGTTTTCTTTGCCTGGTCTATCTAACACTGTGATGTTAAATTCCTGTAACAATAGTAACCATCTGGTAACTCTGCCACTAGTTATTGGTTTATTCATGAGATGTCGAATGGCAGAATGATCAGTATGTACAAAGACTTCATAACCAATTATGTAATGGCGGAATTTATTCACAGCATAAATGATGGCAAGTGTTTCCTTTTCTGTAACTGTATAGTTTAGCTCGGCAGGTGTGAGATTTTTACTAATGAAATAAATTGCATATGTACAAGATTCTTCTTTTTGGCCTAAGGATGCACCTATTGCAGTGTCAGATGCATCGGTAAAAATATGAAATGGTAAACTCCAATTAGGCCCTCTCAGGACTGGTGCGGTAGATAGTTTCTTTTTGAGTTGTTCAAATGCATGTTGGCAGTTCTCAGTCCAATTGAAAAGTACATCTTTGGCTAGAAGTTTAAACAAAGGTAAGGCTATCTTGCTAAAATGTTCAATGAATCTGCGGTAATAACTAGCATACCCAAGAAAACTTCTTACCTCTCTCTGATTCTGTGGAATAGGCAAATCGGCAATAATCTGGATCTTGGCTGGGTCAACCTGGATGCCTTGAAAAGAGATATAATGGCCCAACACTATCCCTTCATTTAACATCATGAAGCACTTTTCGTTGCTGAGGGACAGGTTAGCTTCAATACACCTTTTCAAAACTCTCTCTAGATTTTCTAATGCATGTTCAAAAGAATTGCCATATACTGAAAAATCATCCATATACACTTCAACACAATCATGAATCAAATCAGCAAAAATAGCTAACACAGCTCGCTGAAATGTAGCTGGAGCGTTACAAAGTCCAAATGGCAAAACATTGTAGGCATAGGTGCCCCAAGGACAGGTGAAGGTGGTTTTGTCCTGGTCTTCAGAGGCAATCCGGATCTGGTTGTAGCCACTGAAACCGTCAAGAAAGGAAAATGATGATTTGCCGGCTAGGGTGTCTAACACTTGATCAATGAATGGCAGTGGGAAGTAGTCTTTGAGCGTTGCTTTGTTCAGTTGTCTGTAATCAACACAGATGCGCCACTTGCCATTTTTCTTGGGCACAATAACCAATGGGGATACCCACTGACTGTCAGAAATAGGATATATAAAGTTGACTCTCAAAAGTTTTTGCAACTCCTCTCTGACAATGTCTTGGAGCATGGGGTTCATTCTTCTTTGTGGTTGCCTCACTGGTTTAATGGTGCTATCTGTGTAGATGTGGTGAGTGCATGTGTCGGGGTGAATCCCATGCATGTTAGTGTAATCCCAAGCGAAGGCTTTTTGGTACTTCGTCAAGAGTCTAATCAATTTCTCTTGTTGAGATGAGTCTAGGTGGTTGCCTATGTTCAAAGTTTTCCCTGGACTGATCTCTATGACTTGACTCTGTGTATTGGTGATGGATTGAACTAGAAAGATGTCATGAAATGTAGATTGCAAGGAGTGGATAGTGCATGTTTCTTGAAAGTTTTGAGCCAGAAGTACATCTGCAACATTATATTGTTCATTTCTCAAATTTTCAGATACATCAGGTTGAGAAAAAAATAGTTCTACCAAATCATTATTGTCTTCGTGGAAATCATAGATCTGGTCAATGCTAAAAACAGATTGTACTTCCTCTTTGTCATTAAATTTATCATCAAGCCACAAGTTATGTGTTACTGCAGGTGATTGTGCCGATGGATAGAGGGTGAGTTGTTTCCTTTCGATCCCTCTAGAGATAATCATGTTACCTGATCGGCATCCAATAAATGCATCAGCAGTCGCTAACCATGGTCTACCTAGAATGATAGGATGTCCTCCTAGATTGGATTTGGGTTGAAGGACTAGGAAATCCACTGGATACTCCCAAGAGTCCAGTGAGACAATGATATCTTCCAAAATCCCCTCAGGAATGACTTTGGACCTATCAGCTAGTTCAAGAACAATCGTGGTATGTTGCAAATTCATAAGCTGGAGTGTTCTCATGGTTTCAAGGGTCATGACATTGATTGCGGCTCCTAGATCTATCAAGGTGTTTGGAATCCGTATGTTGTTAATGATGGTGGTCACTTTTGGAATGCCCGGATCAACATACTTCTCCATGGAGATGGTATTGGTCATAAGGCCTGCTAAATTTCCTAAAACATGAATGGTCTGAGGATCAATCCTCTTTCTAGCAGGTTTCTTGAGACACATGTCTTTGATGGCTTTGGTGTAGATAGGAATGTCCTTTATAGCTTGCAACAAAGGGATTTTTATGTAGACATTTTTAAGTTCATCCAAGACATCAAATTGTGGTGGAGGCAGTGGTGGTTTTACTTGGACCAAACGGTCTGGAAAAGGTGGGTGCAGTGATTGCATCTGTTTGTCCTTGGTTTCACTGCTTGGTTTTGTTTGAGTTGTCATTTCATTTTCTTTTTCTAAGTTTTCTTCTTGCTGATCTGTTATTGGAGAATCCTTTTGAAGCACCCTACCAGACCTCAGATTAATGTTTTGCAAAGGCAGTGTGGAGTAGGAGGTTCCTTCCTCTACATTATAGGTTGGCCTCTCTGCTCTATTGTTCGGATTTGGGACAGTTTGAGCAGGTATTTGTGTGGGTCTGGGAGGTTGTGGGTTAGTTGGAAATTGAAGTTGTGGTACATTTATTTGTGGAGGAGCAGGCAGTGTTTGTTGAGCAGGTTGGGGCTGATAAACAACTTGCTGAGGGTGCTGCTGATATGGCTGTGAATGTGATGGATATGGCTGTTGGTACTGCTGATATGACTGTGAGTAAGGTGGGTATGATTGAGGATATGGATGGTAGGATTGGGAATACTGTTGAGACGGTCTCCATTGATTTTGTTGTTGGTTTCCATGTTGCCATGGCATAGGTATATTCCATGAGTTTTGTGCATACATCTGATCATTCATAGGAAATTGCATATTTTGATTAGGAAACATACCTTGGGGTGCTTGCCTTGGCTGCCATGGTCGCTTTGCACCCATGTAGTATACGTTCTCCATCTCTGTGCTGGTTGCCATGTTACAGTTCTGCAAAATTTTAACTTTAGGACAGTTAAACATATCATGATGCTCAGTACAGAAAGCACATACTTGGATATTCTCTAGAGGGCAGTCTTTTAATGCATGTTTCTTGCGACACTTGGGGCAGAAAATAGCCATGATATTGTCTTCTTCCTCCTGTTTCTTTTTGGCTTTTAAGGTATCAATTTGGTTTCCTAGAGTGCTCAACAAATCTGTTTTGAACTCTTCTAAAAGATTACCAATTTCAGCCCTGGTGACACTAGCAGAGGCAGTTTTTGTGACCCTAGATGACAAGGTTCTCTTTCCCATTTTGGCTTTACTTCTTGAATATTTTTCACACAGTTCAGCTATTTCTTCAAAGGGTAAGGCAGAGATGTCACCTTTGCCCATTAAGTTGAGATCATCCATGTATTCTTCCCGGATACCTTTCAAGAATATTGTGCGGACTAGATCAGGAGGCATTGTTCGGTGTTTAGATTTTTGCAAGTTATAGACAAACTGTTCTAGATATTCTTCTAAGGTTTCATCCTCCTGCTGACTCATTCTAAAGATGTCATCTTTAGAGTCTTTGGATCTGCAATAAGGCTGATATTTCCTCAGAAATATTCTCCTCATGCCATCCCAATCTACTATGGCATGCTCACCTAGCCCCATAAACCATTTCAAGGCTGCTGCCTTTAATGTGGCTGGAAACAATCTGAGTCTATGAGCATCATCCGTATAGCCATAAGTTCGACATACAATGTCAAACTCGAATAAGAATGAGTCCGGATCCTCTGAAGCCATACCATAGAAATTGGGTAGCACGGATGGGGGTATATTTTTCATTTTGATCTCCTCATCCTCCTGTGGTTCTTGTATAGGGAATTTAAAAGTTGATTCCTCCTCCTCTTGATGGGGAACTGATCCAGATCCCTCCTCAGCCATTCTAATTGGTCTCTTGGTGTCTCTTGGTGGAAAAGAGAGAAAGGAAGATTGCTTGGTAATGGTACTACTTTTCCCTTGTGTAGAAGATTTAGGAAAGGGTTGTTGCTGTGATTTATGTGCAAATAGAGTTTCCCTCTCAGCAAGAGTAATGTGCTGTCCTGAATAAAATCTTTCTGCCAATGTTTGAATATCCTCCTCAGATGGTGTTGTATTCCCTGGAGAGTCTGCTCTTGATGATGATGGGTTAGTTTTGAGATGGTGGGGGGTTCTTACAAATCTCCCTTGATTGTCCCTAAGTGTAGGCATAAATGAACATGATTTCTAACTATGTTTTTGTTTGTTTTTGTGTATTGAAATTTTTTTCTTTTTGTTTGAATCCTTTACGTACGCCTCCCCGGCAACGGCGCCAAAATGTAGTGGTTCCAGCTAGGGTACTAGACTAGACTCTATATTTAATATCGACCGAGGTGCGTAAGCTTAGAGGCGTGGTCTAAAATATATAGACATAAAAAATCTCTAGCCAAGTGATTATGATGTAGGTTACAAGGCTTCTTTACGGAAGACCGGAATATGTAGCCTATCATTCACACACCTAGATTACCCTACTGATATGCTTGATTACAGTGCTTGTTATGAGATGCATCTATCAAATCAAACCATGAACCTAAGTACTGTGTATGACTGTAACAATGATTTTAACCTCCTTACAGAGATATAACCCAGAAAACCCTTGTTTGGTAAACACACACAGCATGCAAAGATATTTACACTATCAAACTATATAAAGAGAACATAAATGAACTGTGAAACAAAACAGAGTTTATGATAATGTCTCTATAAGTCACACAGGGATCGAATCCCTTACAAGACTCCCTTCCAGATCCTAGTGCTGACCATTCAACATAACCATAAACCATTCATAAGCGCACACCATATACATGCAATTAAAATCAAAGGCTATGGAAATCGAAAGCTATGTAACTGCTATGCAAACCATAGGCTGTGTAAATCGAAAGCTATGTAATCGTAACTGTGATGCAAACCATATGCTATATAAATCGAATCCAATATAAATACTGTGCGAACATGTGATAACCGAAATGTAACAAAACAAATGAACAGTATACCAATCGAAGAACGCAGGGCCCGTCCGCGTCCTAAGGGTACACTGGCTATAACCGATCAGCTATCAAATCAATGCAAGAGGTATACACACGTCGTGACTGTGAATAGGTCTTTGTATTAACTTAAAACTCTGTTCTGAGAAAACGATTCAACGATTAACCCTTCAAACATTAACCTGAATGTATTTACATATGCGTACGCACAACCATGTCATCGATACAATGAATGTACATTCGGCTGTTGCCGCTTTTATTACATAAGCCTTTTCAAAATGTTTCCATGCTAAGTGTTTCAAAAAGAACAAAAACTGAAATGAAAATGGAACGATGTTGTTGCTGCTTTTATCTGCCAGAGTGCCCTGCTTTGACTTGAGTTGACCGCATACATAGGAGGTTCGATTTGGCTGGGAGATAGGTGTTTGTCCATGCTTGGACATTCTGCTTTTCGCCCATGCCTTTCGTTCTAGCTCATCTGCTGCGCCACATGTCAAACGATAAGCTCATTACAGGATGTTGGTACTTCCTGTAACCATGTCATCAAAAACTTCCAATTCTTGAACATAAAACCCCTAAATTAATTTCTATGCAATTTAATAACTATAAAACGATTAATAATCAATATTCAAGGATTTTGAGGGATATATGATGAAAATGTATGGATAAATGATATGTTTTTGGGAAGGAAAAAGGGTCTTGGGATGACACCAACAAGGCCCCATCTAGATACCCTATCTTTTAAGGCATTTTTACTCCAATTACCTAGCTCAAATGGGAACATAGGATATATGGTTGGAGATCTTATTTTGAGACCTTTCCAACGATATATGGCACACCTAACTCCTCGCAATTGGGGAGAGATTATTTTTTTAATATTCACTATACATTTTTCCAGTTGCACCAGTTGACCAAGCCAGTGGACAAGTCGGCCGGGCCCTAACTCAGTATCCAAAAGCACTATAAATAAGCATGAGAAGGAACATTTCTAACTGCTCGACTCAAGCATTTGATTATGTGTTTAGGAGAGCGAAGCAGTAGGTTTGAATCTCATACCTTACAAATCAAGAAGAAGTGAAGTGAAGCCGAGTTGAAGCAGCTTTCTGTGCAAGCGTTTTGGCACATCTTTTGAAGGGTTTTTGGCATTGGTCTTTGGAAGAGTTTCTAGTTTGTTTGAAACCTGTTTTTGAGAATCGAGTAAAGGTGTCTTTCGAGGCCAAGTGGGCCAAGTTCTGGTGAGGAGAAGGTCGAGCTTCATGCCCGTCTTGAGGGTTGAATTCTATCCCTGTAGAGGTTGCGTTTCAAGCCGGTCTTAAGGTCGGGTTGGTGTTTTGATTCGAGGGTTGAGTTTTTTCTAAGTGAAGGCCAAGTTTCGGGGCTAAGTACTATTGTTTGAAGGTTGAGTTTCAGGGCTAAGTTTTCTTATTTAAAGATCTGGTTTAGGCTTGGTTTGACAACCAATTCATCGTGTCTTGAAGGCCAAGTTCAAGCTTGATTTGAAATCCATGTTCTGGTGTATTAAAGGCAAAGTTCAAGTTGGAGCCTGCAATAACTGTAAGTCAATGCTTACTGAGGATTTTTGTCCTCATCTTCTTGATAGGTTGGAACCTTCAATATTTGCAAGTTGGTGCTTACAGAGGATTGGTGTCCTCACAAGAGATTGTAATAAATTAAGGATTGTTTTCAAGTATTTTTTCTACAAATCTTCATTTGCGTGTCTTTATGTTCCTACATTGTGGAATGGTTGATTATGTGATGTCAATTCAGTTTCAATATTAACTAAGTGCAAAATTGTCAAAAGTAATGAAATATTGATTTACCCCCTTTTCAGTATTTCCAACAATAAATCCATTATTACAAGTTGGATATGTCACAAGTTAGCCCCAAAGATGGCTATATCAATGAAATAACATGAAATTATGCCTCAATTAACCCACACATGAGTTAGATGTAATCCAAGGGTGATGTCATCTTCCAAAAGGTGTCACTACATGAAAAGCGCAATAAATGGCTCCAAGGAGTGAATCTCATCCCAAAAGTCATCAAATGGATGCCTAATCATCAACGAAAAATTGCACAAGCCCAATGCCATCCATGAGTATGCCCACGTTATCATCTAGAGCAATAAATAGAGCACATCATCATGCTAGGGCATGAAATCACCATGGTAAGCAGTGTACAATCCCGTCCAGAGGGGTTCCATATCATCATCATCCATCATCCTCAACAATTGGGCAATGTCCATCAAGTAGGCGTTGTTAAAAAATGTAACTAGGTTCAGTCTTCATAATGATCTTTGTATTTATATCATTGTATATTTTATGTAAAAAAAGAAAAATATTTTATTATTATTATTATTTTATTAGATAAGCATGTTCTTCATGCTTCTAGGAGTTGTTGAGTTATAAAGTCAAAGTCCTAATCAGACCTATTATATAAAAAAAATGGAAAAATAATTTTAAATATGTAATTTGGGTTAAAAACCCCTCTATATGCCAAGTCGGCCCTGCCCCACAGGACATGTCTATTCGCACCCCTCTAGACAGTATAAATAGAGGATGATTTGAGCTCAATTGGACACACACAAATTCGATGGATTGGTTGTGAAATTTTGCGGGAGGGATGAAATCTAAAATGAATGAAGGGTTTGGGGAAGTTTTGTCTTATCTTATCTCTTATTGGAGATTTGTTGTTGATCTCTTGTTGTCGATGGATTTGTTGTGCAGAAGGAGGGCTTGACTTGGCATCTAGAATGTTGGTCATGGGTCTTGGATATCTCACTTTTATCTGATTCTATAAGAAGAGAATTTTTCTAGGTTTTCCCTTTGGAGGGGTTTTGCCCTGGCTTGGAGCCCGTATCTTTTGTTTCTTGTGTACTATGATCTTCATGTTTTTACATTTGGTAATTCTTTGATGAAGAAGAAAATAATTAAATTAATAAGAAGCCAACAAATTTCACAAGCAGTTATTAAATAAAGAGAAACCTAATTTAAACTACAAGCTTCTCGATTTCTCAACATGCTATCAGAGGTAAAGTGGTTTGTGTTGAAGAAAGTGTAACTAGGTTCGGTATTTATAATGACACATGATGTAAATTTGTATCAAGCAAATTATTTTGTAAAATTTGGGTCATGGGTTTCATGTTCAAAATTGTTCTAGTAGATCCCATTATGAGCTCTAGGCTAGGTGATAGGATTGTGTAATTATTGTAATTGTTACACTTGTAAATAATATGTCAAAATGAGAAGTTGTGTCTCCAAGATCAAGGGAAATAACCATGTAAAATTCCTCCTCCAAAAGCAAGGCAAAAGAGCCATTAATTTGGCACAAAGAAGGCTTGCACATGCATTGATAGAAGACGGCTTCAAGGCACATTTGAAGTCGGCTTAGGGACAGTCATCAAGTCGGCCTAATGAGGCATCACAAGAGGACAATAAAAGGACCCCTCTCGCCTCATTCAAAGACATCAATTCGGTCACTCTTTCATACTCAAGAACTCGGTCCAAATCATAAATAAAGGTGCGAGGAAAAGGTCAAGACAAGGAGTCGCAGGTCAGCAAGAAGAAGGAGTCTGTTCTGCCATCTGAAATAGCAAGAAGTCTATCCACACGTGCGGCAACAGATTGAGACTAGGGCATCATCTTGTGTGCTTGTTTTGGCAAGGAAAGGGTTCGTTTTTGGGATAGTTTGAAGGGCAGAAATAAGTGGAAGTATCCTACTAGAAGAGCGAAGGCTTAGGAGGGCTAAAAGAGCCCTAAACCTCTCCCACGTGTGAACTTGAATTGCAAACCTATTCTTCTCTGATTTAGGGCTGCTAGGAAAGTCATCCACAAGGTCTCCAAAAGGTTCGATCTAAGGTCAAGGGTAAGGATCTTGATACACAAGACTAATCCTTAGGCAAGCGAAGATATAGGAGGGCTAGGAGAGCCACTCCTTGATATCAAGTGAAGTCATTCACAGTGAAATTGCAGACTTGCAGGGCTAACTGAAATTGCAAGAGGAAGATCAAGTTGTTGGGTAAAAACTTGATTTGTAATCACCCTTGAAATGAGTACAATTTGAGGAAAGGTACTAGGAAGGTAGAAGTTGCTCCTAGCTCATCTAGAAGTTGATCTAGTTCACTGTACATCAATTAGAGGACAGTAGCAGTAAGAGGATAATAGCAGTCAAAGGTACTTGCCTTGATCTTGGAGGCACATCAGTCAAAGGGTCTTTGTCTAGGTCTTGGAAATTTTGTCAAGTGAAGATTCTATAAGAAGATTTTCTGTGGGTTTTCCTCTCAAGGTCTTCGAGAGGTTTTGCCCTGGTTGTTGCCTAAATCTCGTGTTATTGTTCTTTTGTTTATTGTTCATGGCAACTGGTTGATGAAGTTAATGAACACACACATAAGGAAGAAATTGTTTCTATAAATAAAAAAGTTAAAAAGGACTTCACAAGTAGTTACCTAGATCGAGAAATCATTAACATATCAAAGCCCTAGATTTCTCAACAGTTTGAAGTTGGAGGCCTGAAGATCACATTTGGCTGGCTTTTGAAGTCCTTGAAGGATCTCTCTCTTTGTGGTTTTACGAGACGAACTTTTGTGGCTCTCATTAAATTTTAGAAGCTCCCACTGTATCTCTATGGTGACTGTGGTAACTTGCCATCTCTCTATCTATGGTTATCGCACATCTTTGTGGTTCAATGGTTCGACTACATCTCTCTCGCTCTTACATGACTATGATGACTCATATAGTCTGATCTGAGATTCATTTTGAAGGCTCACTCTTATAATGGCTTGTCCCATTTTATGGATTTAATTTTGGCTCAATGGATTGCTATATGCACCAGTGGTCATATCACAGTGATCACATTTTAATTTGGCTTGTATCATTGGCATGTCTTTGTCCATCGAATTACCTATGACTCGCTCTTGGCATCGCTCTAACTTACAGTGACACCCTGACATTATGATCCATATGACATATACTATGTGGCATCGAGATTCGGATCCACATCTTTGTGGCTCAACAAAGAGTCACATATGATGATTGTAATCAATTCTCTATAGATTACATATGTATAACTCGTATTCTCTGAAGATTTGCATATTATGGTACAAATGCAATCTATGTAACCATGATACAATAAAACAGTGACGACCTAATACTTAGCTTGGACAAGTTATCTTAACAAGCCTTGGTATATAGATGATTGGAATCTCGCACTATCTGTGGTTCTTGTTTGTAGTAGCATTATCACTGTAACTATATTCTCGCTCTCGCTTTTATATGGTAAGTTCTCGTTCTGTATTGATCTTTGTGGCAAATAGATGGTCTCACAATGGTGTCACGCTATACACCTGTGGATGGTCACTTTACAGAACTGTGCATGATCTCGCATACCTTGTGGTTCGCATGGTCTCACATACTCAGCGACTGTCTCACTCTATGGCATCACCAATGGTTTCGCTATTTTACAATGGTTATGATCTCGACTATTCTCTAGCTCTTGTTCTCTATGGATCGCACATTTATTGATTATGTGGCTCGCTACAAAATAGATTCTAATGATATCAAATTGTGTGGAATGGTTCGCATTCTTGTATATATGGCTCACAATCTATTGTGACTCGAACAATTTTCAAGCTCGCATATGTGACACGCTTCCACTAGTTGACTCGCATTTGTGACATGACAATGAAGCAGTAAGACAGCAAGACAATAACAATAATATGGCAATTATCTATGTTGTCATGACAATGAAATTGATGAATTATGATGTATAACAACCATAATACTTCGTCTATAAGAATTGGATTTATGAAGCCAACCAAAGAAATGATCCTTTCTTGAAAGCTCGTTTAGCTCCAAAGGCTTGCAACGATAAGAGGCTTTTTTGAGCAACATCGTTACCTACACTCTACAGTGATTGTGGTATTCCATATACAAAGTAGTCTTTGTAGCCTGCATCTTGGAAACTCACTTTTTGCCTACTCTTTGCTTGCATACACATCACAGTAATGTTGGTTAGGTTATAACTTGTAGTATTCTCGGCATCGCATCCAACAGTGAAATATAAATAACAGAAAGTAACCTATAACAATGGGTTGGCAAGTGATACTTATGATGCTTTACGACCTGAACAATGAAGCTATATGGCTAAATTGTGATTTGAAGCTTGTCTCTACTTGAGGCAACCACGCTACTCTGATTTCCTATTATACATAATGGAACAATAAGTAACAACAAGGAAGTTGACACGAAGAAATTAAAACGAACTTGCGAGTCCTAGACCTAAAGAAAGTTCTCCTACATTCTAAGAACAAAAGGTCACCTTGACCAAGACTTGCAAACTATGAAAGTATCATGAAGCTTATCTCTGCACTAAGAAGTTGTTTTTTTAAATAAAGTTGACGATGTCAAAACACCAGGTCTTTGCAAAAGAGGACAGCAAAAAGTCTAAGAGGTACGTATAATTCCTATGACAATTGCTTATAATGTTTTAGGTCATGATGATGATCATTTGAAAAGGGTCTGAAAAGTATCTAGGGTTTTGCAGTTGATCCTTTGCATGTTTTTAAAGATCTTAAGAATCTAGGGTTTGTAGGACTTGCAAATTTGTGAAGTCTTGAAGACTCTTGTTTCTGAACCCTAGATTGAATTAACCCTAGAAGCAAAGGATTAAGCTAGAAAACCCTAACCCTATCTAATTGTTCCCTCTAAGGAATCCCTAGCTCTTGGGAAATGGTATCTAGGGTTTGTAGGTTGAATGTTCTTTGATATTAAAAATATTTCGAAACCCTAGCATAAAAGAGTTTTGAGAGAGACTTTAGGGTATGTGTTAAACCCTAGCAAAAGTTGGATTAAGATAAAACCTAGGGCTTGAAGTCAAAACCCTAGGTCTTGGTGTTTCTGCTGAAAAGTATAAACCCTGATAAGGGTTTGGTCAAAGGAATATCTAAGGTTTGTAACTAGAACCCTAGAAGTACACTTTCGAGAAATCATAGAAACCCTAAATTGACAAAATTGACATCATTCTCTTGTCTTTGTATATTTTGCTTGGTTTTTCTTGTTGGTGAGATTTGCAGGCACATAATGAAGGTTGTCAAAATTATGGAAGAAAAATGAGAAGTATGGAAGAACAAAACAATGCAAGACTTGTGCTTGATGATCACTCCTTGAAAATGATGAGCATGATGGAAAGAGGAAGCTAAAAGGACCTTGATAGATATGATATTGAAACTTCCAGCTGATAAGTTCATTCCAGGAACACATTGATGATTATATGAAGATAGAACACACAAAGGAATGTTGACTTCAGAGGGAACAAGTTGCAAAATTTGACATAACACCTTAGAGGATATTATAACTTGGAAACTCTGATATTGATAATTTGCTTGAGCATGTGAAGAGGCTGGAAGGAGAATTTGCTTGAAGATGTTCTACCTACAGTTATGTGGTTTGATCATGGAACACATTAATTGTGTGGATAGCACTTTTGATGGCTCAGACAAGCACAATGACAAAATTGATATTGCAAAGTTGATATGACACTTTGAAGAATATGAGGCAAAACTATGTTATGTAGGAAGAAGACATGTGCTAACAGTTGTGAGGAAGCTCGGCTCCTCATAGATGATAGATGAACCATTTAATGATTGACCAGGAAGCTCGAAATTGGATATGACATGATGTTGCTAGGAGTCGAGAAACCCTTTCATTTAGATAAAATGTGAAAAAATGTCAAAGCTCAGATATGATGTATTATGAGATAGGAGTCTTTGCAGATACCACTAAGATCTTCACACAAGAACAAGTAGTTGATGCATTGATGAAGTATGAGACCAATTAAAGATTGTGATCATGTCTCCCTGATTGAGAGAGAGTAAGAAATCTCCTCCATGTTTGAGTAAGGACCTCCTCCATGGTTGAGGAGTGATGGTGGACACCATATTCTCCATATGTGCCATGCACTAGGCCAGGACTAACCGTTGTACATCTAGTGTATCACACTGGGACGGAGAATGGAAGATTGATAAGCATTTGGGACTAGTACTCCTTGAGGATTAAGAATCCAAGATAGGAAGTAGTCCAATGGACCGACACTCTTTGAGGATCTGACAAGGTATCCAAGATAAGAGTGGTCAAAGAGGACCGATATTCTTTGAGGATTGGGAATCCAAGATAAGAATAGTCCTGTAAGGACATACCTTGTTAACATTTGGATGGGGTATGTGCCTTGAGAGGCTATGGTGATGTCCATATGTATGCCTCCCATCATTGTGCTCTAATCTTGTGGAGAGTCGGAGCTTCTTAGTCAAGGTATTGCTATGTTGTTATTTGACAATGTTGGTTATGATGTTGATGCCTAAAGATGGCTTATCAATCTGACTCTTCTTATGAGAATATTTCAATTTGAGAATTATTCTTGTACCGATTGTGGAATTATGAATACCTCTCCAATTAAGAGGGAGTGTTAGAAAATGTAACTAGGCTCGGTCTTCATAATGATCTTTGTACGTATATCATCGTATATTTTATGTAAATGAAAAAAAGAAGAAAAAGATTTTATTATTATTATTATTTTATTAGATAAGCATGTTCTTCATGCGTCTAGGAGTTGTTGAGTCATAGAGTCAAAGTCCTATTTGGACCTATTGTAAAGAAAAAGGAAAAATAATTTTTAAATATGTAATTTGGGTCAAAAACCACTCTAGATGCCAAGTCAGCCCTGCCCCAAAGGACATGTCTATTCACACCCCTCTTGATAGTATAAATAGAGGATGATTTGAGCACATTTCGACACACACACAAATTTGCTAGATTGGTTCTGAAATTTCGCAGAAGGAGGATCAAAGTCTAACATGAATGAAGGGTTTGTGGAAGTTTGGCCTTATCTTATCTCTTTTTGAAGATTTGTTGCTTGTCTCTTGTTGTTGATGGATTTGTTGTGCAGAAGGAGGGTTTTGACATGGCATCTAGAAGGTTGGTCATGGGGCTTGGATATCTCACCTTTATCTGATTCAAAAAAAAAAGAGAATTTTTATGGGTTTTCCCCTTTGAGGGGTCTTGCCCTGGCTTGGAGCCTACATCTTGTGTTTCTTGTGTACTATGATCTTCATGTTTTCGTATTTGATAATTGTTTGATGAAGAAGAACATAATTAAATTAATAAGAAGCCAACAAATTTCACAAGCAGTTATCAAAGAAAGAGAAATCTAATTTAAACTACAAGCCTCTTGATTCCTCAACAGGTGCAACGCCAACCTAGGGGTGTCCTGCCATCTCAAGGGTACATTTGCTCTCAAGGCAACTCCCTAGCCCAGATAGACAACATCCAAGGTCCCAAAGGTGAGAAAAGATGTCATCAACTAGGTCAAGTCATCCCCATGTCAATGCTCCTCAATAATCTTCAACATCCTCTGTCAAAGTGACCTATGTCATCATCCAAATGGCTAGATGTCCTCTGTGAAATGATGAAGAAGCATCATACAATCCCTCAACAGATGTGGGCTAAACCTGGAAGCAACATTTAGCACACATACTCAAAGAATCAAGTGAGATCAACATCATGGGTGCAAGAACCATAAGAGTATCCAAATGGACCATATATAATATCAAGTCATCAAAGTACTCCATATAAGCATCATGTTCAAATGTCTTCCATGCTTTTAATTGTACACAAGTTACCATGCTTAAGTATGCAAGGGTTATTACATCGCCCTATTTTGTGCTTCCATCCCTATGGGGAGGAACAGTTCCTAAGCCAACCCTTTCAAAACATAAGTGTATGTGAAGAGTGTTATGAATTGGGGTGTTCTTCATGAATGGAATCATAGTCTTATGCTAGGTTATATAAAACCATTGTCCATGAGTGCCTTTGTTGAGGGAGCGCTTAGTTTGCATAAGTTATCTTCCTCACCTTTGTTTTTCCAAGCCCCCATATTTGCCCGTTTCTTTTCTTTACATAGCTTGTTTAACAAGCTACATTGATCATCATATAACAATATACAACCCATTTTAGTGACAAACAATTTATCACATCATCAAGGACAAGATGCTCAGAGAGAGTTCCTTTTACTTTGATAGGCATGATATGCACGGACATTCTTGAGGCGAGTGACTATATAAGAAGGGGTAGAGCTCAAACTATAATTTGTCTTTTTCTTGCTTTACATACCTTGTTATTCTTTTGCATCCTGATATTTTGGCGCGTGCTCTTTCTTTTCTTACAGTTACATCATCCTCAAGTATATACAAACCCTACTCATATAACAAAGTCAATAATGAACCAACACAAGAAATTGAAAACAACAATCAAAAGATAGGGCAATGGAGCAAGGGAATCATGAAAAATGTTAATAGGATAACATAATGCGTTGCCATCATCAAAGCTTCCTATTTGTGCCGCTCTTAAATAGTGAAAGAAAGGCACTAAGGAAGGTCACAGTAGACTAGGGGCAAGTGATAGCCACCAAGGTGAAGCAAGGGAACAAGCATACAACCAATAGTGGTCTATCATCAAATTTAACCTGAGATCCATATTAGAATGTCTTTGAACAATGCCATGCCAAAATGCCACATCCATAATAGAAACATATTTATGTCAAGAATAAAAATAGAAAGCTAGTTCAATGATCTTGATGAAACCTACAATGCACACAACTTCTACGAACTATAATCAGCAACGATATGATTTTATGCATACAAACTAGTTAGAAGAACATGCACAACACTTGGTGAAGATTATATTAGATAAGGTTTAGATAGGATTAAATAAGATTAAGAATGGGGAAATGAAAATAATAATGGCCTAGCTTAAATAAGTTCTTATAAAAGAAAAACTCGCACTATATATATTTGACATGTGAGGGAATAAGACGATTCAATTTTTCAAACCTTCATGCAGTGTGTTCTTATTTTCGTCTGGTGTTGCTTAGAAAATTAATATTCAATTCTTTCTATTAACATTTGTTTGGATCGCTAGACTACCCATTCTCACTTCCAATTTGAATGAAACTTATTCGATTTGTGGAAACGTCTTCTTTGGTTGAATACAAAGGAACTTAAATTATATAAATTCTAGATAACAAGTACAACCACCCCAAGAATAAATGTATGTTCATAGTTCAGAGCTAAGAAAATGGGGAAGAACAATCAAGAACATCACATGTTGGGGTTTGCCACATTAATCTTCTTACAAAGAGAATCATGAGGTGAGCTTTTGAATTTTTTCAACATCTTTGGATGCCTCTAACTTCTGTTGATTTTTCAAGGATCTTCTCAACTGATAATTACTTTTGAAATCATTCTTTCGGATTAATCACATCTTTAGGATTGGGTCGACGTTTCGAACCAACTAATGTGACTTCTTACATTAATCTTTCTTGTATTCACATTTATCATAAAGAAATTACACAGAAAATCTGAACAATAGAAACAAAATGCCAGTAGGATCATAAAGAGACATCCAAACAAGAACACAAATATTTACACTAGGAAAACACACTTGGGGGAAAAACCCAGCACCCTTTTCCTTGGAGAAATCATTCATCTCAACAAGAGATACAATTTGAACTTTCAATGAAAACAAATTCACACTCATTGCAAATATACCCGAGCAGATTCGACCTCCTGAAATCTTGGCCTCGTGCCTCATAAATTGTTGTACTACGGCCTCAAGGAATTTCGCCCTTCTACGCCTTGGAAATCCGTGTTTGATTGGCCTCAAATTCATCCTTTATTAGCCTAAAAATCTGCCTCGGAAGATGCTTGCTATGATCTAAAAATCTGCCCAAATGGAGAGGACGAGCAACATATTTATAGTGGACAAAAGTGCCCCAAATGGTGTGATTGTTGGGCTGAGTCGGCATGAATATATTGGGGCCAGCCTTAAATTTTGGAGGCAAAAATTCAATATTTAAAAATACAAAGTTCCTTCTTTTTAAAGCCGACATGAAGAACATTTCTAACATATATTTGGAGGGCTAAAATATCGGTTATGAAGACCAACCATAACTACAAAAATTCAACAACTTCCATTCTTTGAAATGAAGGGAAATTTGTTGTTTGTTAATGAACTTAAAAAATTGGTCTTAGGGTCTCTATAACAATCAAACTATTGAAAAAACAAGTACAACATGTACAAGCAATATTTCTGATCTACTAATAATTATTTGAGAGCTTATTACAATTTATTATTCTTCATCAAATAATTATACATCAGAAATTCAACCAATAGCAAAAAAGAGAAAGAAGAGAGCACAGGGAACAATACCAAAAGACACCAATGTTTAGGTCAGAGACCAGGGAAAAACCCCACAAAGGGGAAAACCCAACCAAGCTTTTCCTTAGAGAGATCCTTCAACAGTACATCTAGACGTAGAAAATAATACCCACAAGATGGCATTCACGAGTGCTAAGTCTCCAATTGAAATGTCTGCAACACAATGTCAACAAGCTATCCAATTGAGTGTCCAACGAGTTCACCACTGAGAGGTTGATCCTCTCACCATACCATAAAAGACAAGGCTCAAATGATAGATCTCCTGAAGTTCAAACCTTGAATGGAATCACAATCAAATTAGAGCTTGAATATAGGCTTAGATCACAGACTAGTCTTAGTTAGGAACATAATAGACTTCTGATAATGAGTAGATCTTGGTCACCAAACTATAGATCACAAGTATAATAATCAGATCTCAGTCACCATACCTCAAATCACAAGTATAATTATCATATCTCATTCACCAAACTTCAAATCACAAGTATAATAAGCAAATCCCGCACCTCTGACTTCAGAGCATAAGTATAATGAGCATATCTCGAACCTCTTACTACAAATCATAAGTATAATGAGCATATCTCTAATCAGTAATTTTAGATCATAAATGTAATGAGCAGATCTATAGATCTCAGACCACTTCACATAGGAGAGTAGATGTGTAAGGTATGTGTGTTCAAATTACATCCCACCGGGAGCGAATAAAACTCTCTATATAGCCAGCATGTGATCTGAATTAGTGAGTTTCTAGGCAAGTCAACTAGCCATCATGTGATCTGAATGAGAGAGTTTCAAGGCAAGCCAACTAGCCATCATGTGATACGAATGAGAGTTTCAAGGCAAGCCAACTAGCCATCATGTGAACTAAATGAGAGAGCTTCAAGGCAAGCCAACTAGCCATCATGTGAGTTTCTACGCAAGTCGACTTAATCATCTAGAAGAGTCAGCCTAACACTTACGGAGCCACTTAAAATAATAAATAATAATTTTCTTCTTTTCAAAAATTCATTTTTCACCAAATCAAAATCATGAAGAACATGCTAGAAACAATAATAATTTTATTTTTCTCAAGTACAATGATAATAAATAGTTTTATAAAGACCGAACATAGCTACAATTTCAACACAAACCCTTTAGTTTCATATGAATCTCTGGAGAAACGTTTCATTTTTTTTTTCAGGTTCTCTATTAGCTTCCTTTGATCCTTTTTAGCCAACATTATCCCTCGAGTAAGTCCCTTTCTTGACAATTTACTTTCCTCCAATATTCTAATTTCCAAGTTAGTTGGATTTCTTATTTCTTCTCCTTCAACTTTTTGAAGCCTTCTTGACCCATAACATGGCTTATGGCAAGGGTTTCCCTATCATGTTCCACCTTGAAAAACCTTTTGGCATAGGATACCATTATAGTAGATAGTATTATATCTAAAGATGATTTTTCCATTGTCTAATAGTTGGACTAAGTGGAAAACATCAAGATACAAGATGATACCTTCCTTTCCACTTTTATTGTTTAAGCTAATAAATCTTCCCAAAGTGTTTCCAGCCTTTTCATCCAATTCATTCTCCATATGGTGAATGCGGGTGATTCAAAAGTTTCACCCAAATTGGAGAATTGGTGATAGACACAATTGTTAAGTTGAAATCAAGCAACCAATGTTTTAGGAAGAGACAACACTCCCCAAAACCATGAACAACCTTCTATGATGTGTTTCCTATCTTCTAGGATTTTAAAGTAAACAAAAAACAAAAAACAAAATACATCATAGAAGTCGATGGGATCACTGTTCGACAAAGAAGAAGGTGCCATGTCAACCCACCCACCAAGGTTCAATTCCTAAGGATGCACAAAAAGTGATCGGGGCTAGGTGCAAGTCCTAGGTGATTTTAAGGTAAGAGGTGTTGAGAAATATAGAGCAGCTAGATTATGTGATTTCTCTTACATTGATAATTGCTTGTGATGTATTTTTACTTAACTTGATTAGCTTATTCTTTCTCTTGATTATATTTAGTGTTCTTATCATCAAACATCTACCAAATATAAAGAAAAATGAGACAACAGGACACAGGATGTAGGCAATCAGCCAGGGCCGAAACCTCTCCACTTGAGAGGAAAACCCATAAGAATTCTTCTCTTCTTATAGAATCTTCAAATGATGAATTCCAATACCTAAGAACCTTGACAAAACACCCCTCCAACACCAAGTCAACCTTTTTCTTTGATGAGATTTCTTTCCAGGAATTTTGACCCCAACAACTTCTTTAGCAACTTCGTCCCTAGCAGTTTCTTCTGCAACTTCAACCCAGCGATTTCTTCTGCAACTTCGACCTAGCAATTTCTTTTGCAATTTCAACCCAGCAGTTTCTTCTGCAATTTCGACCCAGCAATTTCTTCTGCAATTTCAATCCAACAATTTCTTCTACAACTTCGACCCCGGCAACTATCCAGCACTTCCACTTACCCAACAACTTTCCAGCACTTTGACTTGCCCAACAACTTCCCAGCAACTCGACTTTCCCAACAACTTTAGAAACCCTAACACAAGAGAGAGAGAGGCCCAAAACTTCGATCTTTGATTTTCTTCCTCTTATCCTTGATTTCCATCCCTTTTCAGCTTCTTTCTTCAGGAGATTGAACTTGCTTGAGATATGTCCAAATGAGGTTGAGTTCCTCCTTAATATTAGGCCATCTAGGGGTACGAATTGCTTCCTCGAGGCTAACTTGATCTTTCATGTAGGCCAACTTGCTTGAGGCACCATGACAAGTTCTTGGAGGGTCTTTGACTCTAATTTGACTAAAATAAATGTTTTTTTACAATATGTAACATGCCCAAAAAGGTCTTCCATACATGACAATGACTCAATTCACTTGTAGGCTCAACGACAATCCCTAGAAGCAATCAATGGGTGCTTGACCTAAAAACTAATTTCCCTTGAGCATGAAACCCATGCCTCAAGAATAACAATAATAAATTTATTTTTCTCTTTACATCAAAAACATAAAATCATGATTACATATGTCATTATGAAGGTCGAACCTAGTTACATATTTCAACACTCCCTCTTCACTAGGGGGGTATTCATAAACCATACAAGGTACTTAGACATTCTCAAATTGAAGAATTCTCATAAGAAGAGTCGAATTGGTAAGCCAGAGCATCTCATCATATCAACCAGCATTGTTACATAGCAAGGCCTTGACTAACAACCCTATCTTTCCACAAGATTAGAGCACAATGCTAGCAAGACCAATGACTAATAGGCACCATCATTATTGTCTCTCAAGGCACATACCCCACTCGGGTGTTCATAGGGTATTTCCTTTTAGGACAATTCCTACCTTGGAATAACACATCCTCAAGGAATTTCCTCTTCAACTACTCTTATCTTGGATGTCGTACCTCATCCTCAAAGAGTATCGAGATCAGTCTCAGATGCTTACCCAACCCTTCATTCTTTCTTCACAATACGAAGACAAGAATGATGTGTCTATCTCTCCCTTCCAACTAGGGGAGATATACTCATTCCTATAAAGGAATATACCCAAGCTCCCTCTTAACTAGGGACTTGATTCCAACAGTAGCTCTCTACTCTTTGGTGGAGATCATGGCACCTTCAGCTGCTTGTAGATCTCCTCCTTTCGATATCATGAATTTCATCTTCATCATTATGGATCCTTCATCTTATAGGGCATCGGGAATCCATCACTTTCCTTTACGAATCATATCAATCATGTCATCCTTCTCTCCATCGAAAGTGATCTTTTAGTCCACGAATTTCTTCATACAGTTACCTCTTCCAAGTCATGTTTCCTTCAAGATCTTCCATCCAACCACATGAGTGCTAGTTGTAGGTGACATCTACAACTCTCTTTTCGTAGCCCTGTATCAATCCATCCAGATATTGTTCAAAAATAAAAAAATGAACATCAAATCAAAGTTACCTTTTGTGATGGTCTTTCATCATGACATCTGCTTCTTGTAACATCAACATCCCGCACATTTATTTACACATCTCCAAGATATTCAATGTCAAGGGTCTCCTTCCTTTCCTAAATTCATCAAAATCTTCATACCTCTTTTCTCCTTGAAAGTTCTTCAATCATTTTGACATGTTGCATTCCTTTGTCACCATACCATCATCCTTCTAAACAATGAATCCCATCTAAAGTGGAATTCTCAGTGAGATGCTTGCTTCTTCCAAGAAAGGTGAACCTTTTAATGAAGATTCAAATGGAGGATCTTAATTATCCTCATTCTGTTAATGCTCCTTCCTAATGATGATAATGTATGATGATTTCTTTTTACCATGCTAGATGACTTTCTTCCTGCATACTACTTATGCTTTCAGTGACGCTAGCAAGAGCTACTTCCCTTCTATGATGATTGCCACATCCATGTGGACTTCTAATCTGGCTATCCTTTCAAGCTTCTATAATGGTGTCATGAGCTCTTGCTTCAATCGTATGCTTCCAATATGATGACATCTTCTCATATGATGCATCCTATCATACTTACAATGCTTTTTGTCATGATAGATATCTTTTAAAACTGAAAATAACTAAGTGAAGGAGATTATCTCAGTCATAGTAGAGATCTTTCACTTCCTCCTTCTTTAATTTCTTTTTCTCAAGTTCTTCCACATCTTGGGTGACATGGGCTTCATTTCTTTCCTTTTCTTGTTCTCCTTCTTGAGTGTCAGACAATCTCTCTTGAAATGCCCATATTCCTGACAGCGATAGCATTGAATCTTTGATATATCGATCTTCTTATTTTTCTAAGGACAAAATTTTCCAAACTTTCCTTTTCTCCTAGCCATGGTAGCAAATGCTTGAACTTGATTGCTTGGTCCAACATCACTCTTTGCTTTTAACCTGGTTTCTTCAATCTTACACAATGACCAAAGTTCACTGAATGGGGTGGCTTCCTTCTTTCCATAGATGCTTGATACAAAGTTGCCCCATTCATTAAGTAGTGCATTAAGTACCACAGTGGTCATTTCTTTATCGAACATTATTTCCCCCAACTCTTGCAATTGATCTTGTATTTTTTATACCCTCATAAGATATGAGGTTATCCCTTCTTCCTTTGATACCTTCATCTTATATAACTCGGTTCTCAAAGATATTACTTCTCCTACAGTGCTTACAGAGAATAATTCTACCAGGTTGTCATAGATGTCTTTTTTCTCCAATTTCGCTACATATGGGATGAGAGAATCCTTGATTGATTCTATAAGGATTCTTTGAGCCCTTATTTCCTCCATATATTTTGCTAGAGCTTGAGCTTCTTCCTTTTCCGATTCGACAATTAAACCCTCAACATGACCAATGACTTCATTTTCTATGAGGATCAAAATTGTCCTCTTTTTCCATGCAAGAAAGTTCGATGACCCAACCAATTTGCTGCTCTCCTTAAAAAATGAAGTCATTTTGATAGATTCAGACATGGATATAAAGATACTTACTTGTCAACTGAAGGCACTCCTTGATGATGAAATCTTCAACTTGATGTCTTTCTTGATGATGTTGATAATAGAAGATGTATTCCTTTCAGTATGTTCTGAAAAGTGATCCTTTCTTCAATGAGAGGGAGATCACCTTGATGTCTTTAATGATGATGGCAACGCTTCTTTGTGCTTCCCCTAGATGTAGAGACTTCAAGATGCTTCAATTGTAGAACCCTTTCTTTAAATGACCAAGGGTTTTGAGGTTTCTTTAGTTACTTCTTTCAAGATGATTAGAGGGTTATTCCTCCTTGATGGTTGATGCTCTTGATGTTTCTTAGACGATCTTCTTGTACTTCCCTTAAGTATCCTTCTTTAAGTTTCCTTTCCTTGATGTAATCACCTTAGCTCTAATACCATGTTGAGAAATCTAGGGCAAATAGATTAGGTGATTTCTCTTACTTTGATAACTGCTTGTGATGTATTTTTACTTAACTTGATTATCTTCTTCTTTCGCTTGATTATATTTAGTGTTCTTATCATCAAACAACTAGGGCCAAAACCTCTCCACTTGAAAGAAAAACCCATAAGAATTCTTCTCTTCTTATAGAATCTTCAAATGACGAATTCCAAGAGCTAATACCCTTGACAAAGGCCCCTCCAAGACCAAGTCAACCTTTTTCCTTGATGAGCTTTCTTTCCAAGAATTTCAACCCCAGTAACTTCTTCAACAACTTCGACCCTAGCAGTTTCTTTTGCAACTTTGACCCAACAGTTTCTTCTGCAACTTCGACCCAGCAGTTTCTTCTACAATTTCAACCCAACAGTTTCTTCTGCAATTTTGACATGGCAGTTTCTTCTACAATTTCGACCCAGCAATTTCTTTTGCAACTTCGACCCCAGCAACTATCCAGCACTTAGACTTGCTCAGCAACTTTCCAACACTTTGACTTGCCCAACAACTTTCCAACACTTCGACTTTCCCAGCAACTTTAGAAACCCTAACACAAGAGAGAGAGAGAAGCCCAAAACTTCGATCTTTTCTTTTCTTCTTCTTATCCTTGATTTTCGTCCTTTTTCAACTTCTTTCATGAGGAGAGCGAACTTGCTTGAGATGTGTCCAAATGAAATTGAGTTTCTTCTTATTTATAGGCCTTCTAGGGGTACGAATTGCTTCCTTGAGGTCGACTTGATCTTTCATGTAGGCCGACTTGCTTGAGGCACCATGACAAGGTCTTGGAGGGTTTTTGACTCTAATTTGACTCAAATAAATTTTTCTTTACAATATGTAACATGCCCAAAAGGGTCTTCCATACATAACAATGACTCAATTGACTTGTCGACTCAATGACAAGCCCTAGAAGCACTCAGTGGGTGCTTGACCTAAAAATAAATTCCCCTTGAGCTCGAATCCCATGCCTCAAGAATAACAATAATAAAATTATTTTTCTCTTTACATCAAATACATAAAATCATGATTACATATGTCATTATGAAGACCGAACCTAGTTACATATTTTAACAAGAGGACCCCTTGTCATGACAACTTAGCTAAGCAAAGGGGCTTATCTTTAGTGGTTTTCCCTTCAAGGGTTCTTTCACCAATGCAAGAGTATTGATCTTTATAGCTCCAACAGGTAATTTCGCACAAGTCTGAGTGTCATGACATGTGGAAGTCATCCAAAGTGTTTGCAGGTTTTAACCATGTATAGTTATTTGCTACAAACACATTCTTAATAAAACAAAAAAGATGTAATGAAAAATGCATAAATTAACATAGATATTTTACGTTGGAAACCCAAATTGAGAAAACCAATAATATTTTTTGAAATATTCTTCATTACAATATTACAATCCTAAATATATATATATATATATATATACACCCACATTTCATGTATGGCAAGCCGAGTAAATTGTCGGCCCTGATTACTGGGTCTCACCCCAAGGGAATCAAAGAGAGTTGAACCCATGATTTGCAACAACTAGCAACAATATGAAATAACTTCACGTCTAGCTCTAGAGCAATTGAGCTAACCTTATAATCGACCAATCTACTTACCCTAGATTAGAATACAATTGTAGTTCCTTAACCGAAACTACAAAACCATGGGCTAAACCACCATGTGCCACAAAATTGTTAAAGGGGAAATTTGTGCGCCAAAAGCCACCAAAACGAACACAAAAAATCCCTCCCCAAAAAAAATCAGTGGCACTGCCCCAAACCCCAACTCAAGGGGGCTTTTACGCCTAGTGATCCAATTCAATGTCTAACACATGCAAGTAGAAATGAAAAGAATATAACACATACCCAACATTCTCCCACTTATTTTTTTCTTTTGTGCACAAGGGGTTGCAGGAATACATGATCAACAATCCAGGTCAGTAATGCCCATTGTTTCTCTACATCAAGAGAACTTTTCGATGCTCACATATTATGTTGATGAATCTGCAACATTTGTCAAAGTGCCCACCTTCACCAAAAGCACCATGTTTTCTTCAATCATAACCTCCACAAAGTGATATTGAACATCAGTATGATTTGTAAAAAATGATATGTTGGGTTCTTTGCTAGGAAGATTGCACTCTGACTATCGCAATCTATCCTCATAACTCATTGTATGAACCTAATACCTAAAACAATATTTGTAACCATAACGTGTCCTTTTTTGATAAGTGGTTGTTATGTATTCAACTTCCATCATTGATAGTGCCACTGTAGATCATCTCTTGTTAATTCAATTAATTGATCCTCCAAATAGGTTAAACACATACCCACCTGTAGATCTTCTACAATCTAGATCTTCAACTGAGTCTGCATCAACAAAGCCATGTTTGTCCAACACTCTATCCAATCTTAGTCTTCCTTACTAGCACAACCAATAGCTAGTTGTGCCACACAAATACCCAAAACCCCTCTCTATTGTTGTCTAATGCTCCTTCCCTGGTTTTGACACATATATGTATAATACTCCCATTATATGTGCAATGTCTGACCTAGTACAAACCATTGCATACATCAAACTTCCAACTGCACTGGCATATGGAGCACAAGACATGTCCTCTTCCTCTTCCTGTGCCTTGGGACATTGATCTGTAAATAACTTTACACCTAGAGGAATAGGTACATTTATTGATTTGCTTTCCTGCATGTTAAACCTCTGCAATATTGTCTCGACATACTTCCTCTGATTCAACTAGAGTTTCATATTTGACTGATCTCTTCTATGTCAAATTTGACTAATTTCATGCCCAAAATGAAATTTACAACACCAATATCCTTCATGTCAAAATTAGAGGACAACTGAGTTTCACTTCCCATGTAATTTCCCTTTCATTTCCAACCAACAAAATATTATGCACACACGACCAAATAAATAAGATGATCACCAACTAATTTGAAATATACACATTGATCTGTTTCGATCGTTGTGAAATCAAGTCCTAATATATAAGTATCAAATTTTTTATACCATATCCTTGGTCTTTGCTTTAACCCATATCAGAACTTTTTCAGCCTACATACTAGCTCTTTTTCTTTTATTCACTGTAAAAACCTTTTGGTTGTTTTATGTAGATTTCTTCTTCAATATCCCCATGTAGGAATGTTCTCTTTGCATCTATCTATTCTACTACAAAATCAAAAGCAAGAACAACAGATAAGAAAAATTTAATAGAAGTTAACTTAACAACAGAAGAAAATATCTCACCAAAGTCAATATCCTCTACCTAGGAATAACCTTTTGCTACTAACTGAGCTTTGTATTTCTTCATTCTCCCTTCCACATTCAACTTCTTCTTAAACACCAATTTGTCGCCAATGGACTTTCTTCCTGCCGACAACTCCACCAGGTCTGAAGTCTCATTCTTGTCCAAGGATACCATTTCTTTAACCATAGCCTTTCTCCAGAGTATGTGGCTTGCCATCCTCTAAATCCACTGCCTCCTAACAGTGCTAGGATCATCATCAATAATAAACAAAGCAAAATTTGAATGGAAACCAAGGGGATTATACCTTTCTGGCCGCTTTCTTTCCCAAACTGATCTCCTCAATATTGGACTATGTGGTTCTTCTTCTTATTATTATGTTCTTCTATAGAGTTCGATTCATCATCCTTCAATTCAAACTCTATCTTTCCTGGTCCTTTCTCCCTTGGTAGGACTTCCTGTTTGAGTCTTGACATCTCTGATTTCTCTAAATACCACATCTTTACCATACATAACCTTATTAGTTTTTGGGTTCCAAAGCTTATAGCCTTTCAAACCATCTTATATCCAATAAAGATACACTTTTCAACTTTCTTATCCATCTTACTAATATTCTCCTTTGGAATGTGTACATCAACATCACAGCAAAAGACCCTTAAATGTTTAAGAGAGGGTTTCTTGTTGATTTCTGGTAGCATCGGATGTGCTTTAAGTCTCAAATTTTGCAGGGAGGCTTGGGCATAGGTATTCCAAAGAACCCAAAAAGCGTTTTGGGAAATTCCACCCGGAGACGGTTTTATTAAAATAATTAATTATTTTTAATGGGTCCCTAAGTCTAAACTTGGAAAATTAAAATAATTAATGGGTATTGTTGTCGCACAAAGTGTCTAGGCACCGCGACAACGCTCAGAGTAAGGGCTATCACTCTCATCCTTACTCACTCTATTTAGACTCTCTCCTAGACAAGTCAAGGGGGGTTGTCCCTAAAGTGAATGGATGAGGATAGCCTGCGGAACACAGGCTCTAGGAGATTTTAAGGATGAACAACTTCATGAATTTAAAGAGAGTCTCAGTCAATTGAGATAGATATATTGAAATAAGACACAATCACAAGATATAAATGACTACAGACCAATGCCTTTATATTTGAATTAACCATAGACTAAATAAAACAAGTTATCCAGAGCAATTTATAGTGTGGCAAAGCGACGATCATGAACAATTAAATGTAAAATGCTCAAAACTTTAGCATGCATGATAATCCAACAAAATTATCTTTCTCTACAGTGAATATGATTTTTTAAATATTTATCGCACCTTCACAATAGAGAAATCACAAAACTGCATTTAATCACCAAATAACACCAAGGAACTTTAAATTAGAATTTTAATTATTCCTTAGGCAATAACTTTAATGTGATAAATAAAGATGTCAAACTAAATCAAAGGATTAAAATTTTAAAATTTTAATGGGCAATAGGCCACATTAAAAATTTTAATGTGAAAGGGCAAAGCCCTTTAATTTATTTCATTTTTATTTTTTTTTTTTTTTTTTTTTTTTTTAATTTTTTGTGATTTTCTAGTTTTAGAATTTTTTATATTTTTTGAATGTAAATAAAAACAAAATCAAAATCAAAATCATAAATTAAAAATTAAAAATAAAAAAGTGAAATAAAATAAAATCAAAATATTAAAAATAAAAGCCCAAAAAAAAATGAATCTAACTAAAATAGAAAGACAAATAAAAATGAAAGTCTAAACCTAAAGCATAAAAGGGTAAAAATTAAAAATAAAAAAGTGAAATAAAATAAAATCAAAATATTAAAAATAAAAGCCCAAAAAAAAATGAATCTAACTAAAATAGAAAGACAAATAAAAATGAAAGTCTAAACCTAAAGCATAAAAGGGAAATCACGTTTTTCATTTGTGTTTGCAGGTTTGAAATGGTTCGACGGCATCGTAAGGAGGGAGGAGATGGAGTTCGAAGGAGCTTGCAAGCAGTTCGAAGGTGGCTACAAGTGAGGAGACAGAGCTGCGTGTGGAGAGAAGAGGTCATGATTTGCAGCCAGAGCTTGCGAATGGCAACAGAAAAGGGACGTCGCGGGTATGGAGGGTTCAGAATGGAGCGAGAGCTCTCGACGAAGAAGGGAAATGGCAGCAAGGGTAGCAGGCCGACGAGGGCAACGAGCAAGGGAGGATCGAGTTAGGATGAGCAAAGAGTTGAAGGTCGAAGGTGAGAGAGGGAGGAGCAAATTGCAGGAAAAAAGAAGCATGATGACAGCAGTAAGGGATTACGTAGATTTGCCCAAAAAATTTCGAAATTTTTCTGCAGCAAAGAAAGTGAAAACCCCAGGCAGTAGACAGGTAGCCAAAGAACCGAAGAAAAATTCCCAGATTAAAATTTTATACTTCTGCTTAAGATTTATAAGTGAAACCCTTACAAAAAATTCTCCAGATTTAACAAAAAAGAAAAAAGGATAACAAAAAAAAAATTCAAACCCTTGGACTGTAAAAATAATGCCCCTGCAAAATTGATTTTGAGGCCAGATCTTGCCCTCCAGGGCCTAGATCTAGCTTCAAATCAAACCTCACCTTCAGATCTGCAACCTGTACCTAAAAACAAAAGCACCCAGAACCCAAATATACAAAAAATAAATAAAACCCCAGAAACCCAAGTCAAAAAACCCACAAAAAAAAACTTACAGATCTATGCACAGAAACGGCAGATCTATCAAATCTGAGGAGTGTGAGTCCAACTTCACTCCCAGATCTGGTAATCTAAGGCTCTTGACAGCGAAATTTATCAATTTCGTACATAAAAATTAATTTTATTTTTTTTTAAATTTTAAATTTGGTGCTTATAGCTTGAAACCCTTCATGCATCACCAATAAAATCTAATGATAAGCCTGGGATCAAATTTAAGTGGGCTCTTCAGAATACACGGATCGAGAGTTGGTTGGTCCAACTGAAAACTTACCCTAACGCCCGAGGGTCTAAAAATCAAGATTTTCCTGCAAAACTCAATTCAACCATCAAAATAGAACGAGAAAATAGTAATAAAATTTAGATAAATAGAGATTCCTACTATTACATTCAAAATTTAAATTATCATTTAAAACCCCAGCGACTAAGCAAGATACCTATACTCAAATCACTCTTTCAGAAGCTATCATCAATGGCTAAAAAAATTTATGCATGAAAACGACACATCTTATAGTATTTCCATGAAGAGTAACACCAGTGAAGATTAACCCCAAAGTCTTTCTTTATTATTCAGAAAAGATTACACAAGAGCTTTTCGTTTAGCACACGACTCAAAGATCGGATGGATCAAATGACAAATAACTTCTTATTTAAAGATAAATTCTCTAATGGCTAGTTCGAATGATCCTCGTCAAAGCAATCCCGACCGTTGATGAGGATTAAAATTTCTTTTAATCTCATCTGTCGGAATATTAAATTCTTGAGGAAATTCGAATTTTTCAATTAAATGCATTTTAATTAACTCAAAAATAAAAAAATTGAGTTAATTTCCTCAAAAATTTGACTTTCACTTAACCCCCAGGGACCATTGCTTAAAATTTAGCAAAATAATTCATTTACCTTAGTCCTAGGACCTTTTATAATTTGAATTTTAAGGACCAATGAATTTTGCCTTTGGAGAATTTAAATTTACCTAGGAAGGAGAATTAATTAAATTTTTAGCTTAGGATTTTAATTAATTTTTGGCCAGAAAATTTAATTAATTAACCTATGAAGGAATAATTTATTTTTCCAACCCTCAAGACACTTTACATCATAATTTTCATATTTTCATACATCATGAGAAAAACCCATTTGTAATAGACCCTCACAGACTACCCATTTCTGCGACACAAATATAATCCAGCAGACCAAGCAATTTGTAATAAAATAACCTAACCAAATAGTTAGAATTACTCCCAAATCACTTTTACATAGACTCGATCTATAACACTAAGACTCGCCTAAGATCCCAGTGACAATACATTTCCCTCTGACCTCGTAGCACCAAAGAGAATCTTACCCGATTTTGTTTCCCATATAAACAATGTTCACAATCCAAAGAACAATTAGACATACCTTCTACCATACCATTACCGTGTAGTTCTCCAAGGCCCTTCTCTTCAATATGTCTCAGGCTTTAATGCCATAGCATAGTATTTTCACCAGAGGCTATAAGAGCTTTTCCTTATTTTGCCCCATTCTCAGGAACAACAGACACCCATCGCTAACAGTGCTTCCCAATAGTTTATACAAACTTCCAATCAGAACTCCCCTCAGCATTACCATTGCTCCTCAAACCATCCTGCAAGTATCTTTTTCAAACATTGTTTTTACACCTGCATCACTCATCGTGCTTACATAAATGAAAGTTCTAGCCAATTCTAGGGCATGCAGAACACCAAAGAGTGTTCTAATCCTTCCACCTATGAGCATCAATTTGACTTTCCCTTGTCCTTTGATTCTAGTTGTCAAGACATCTCCTAAGAAAACATCATCGTCGTCATATCATTCATACTCGCAAAACCACTCCTTGTCAAAACTCATCTGAAAGGATCCACCTGAGTAAACCAACCATACGTCATGATCTACATTTGTGCTTGGAAAATCCAAATATGCACCCCCTCCTTCACCTAAGGAGATTTTTGCTTCTAAAGAAAGACCATCATTAGATCCCTTCCCTTTCTCAACAATTCTGGACTTACAGTCCATTTTGTAATGGCCTTCTTTTCTGCATCTCCAACATACCTTTCGAATTTTCCTAAAGATTTAGATCTTCCTCTAGATTTTTATCTCCCACTTGAGGACTTATTTTTATTTCTATTCCAAGAGCGTTTTCTTACAGGCAAGGTATTCTTTGTTCTAGCTTTCCATATTTTCTCGTCTCATCTCCTCTAATAATAAGGATGAGACTATATCGTCGAAACTTAAAGCAGTTGCATTGCTACCTATGGCAACAACCAAACTATCCCACATGAAAGGTAAAAAACACAACAAAATGATACACTTACCTGCATCTGAAAAATCAACAAATAATAATTGACTTACCACAATATTGAAAGTGTTTAGATGTTTTGTGACTGAGGCACCCTTCGTCATCCTTAGGTTGTACAACATTTTCTGTAGGAACAATTTGATCACCAAGAATTTAGACTGATACAGAGTCCCTAACTTGTTCCACAATGCCTTTAATCTAGCTTCTCCCAAAACATTTAGTGATACTAAATTTGAGAGACACAATCGTATTATGCTCTTTTGATTTCAATCCAACTTGGTCCAGTCTTTTGTCAACATCCCTATTGGTGCAGTACCTGGATCCACCACAATCCACTGATTTTTTTCCACCATCAGATCTTCCATTTTGAGCTTCCACAACTCAAAATTCTACCCATTTCTCAATCTCTATCTTTGGACAACTTGCCATTTCCTTTCACAACAAGAATTGATTCAGCAAATCTCCCACAATAACATTGTCTACCACATGCCCAACAAAACCCCTTAGCCACAAAAGCATCCTCTTGAAGTCAAAATTGCTTTGATACCAAATGTAGGTTTTAAACTTGTACAATTAATTGCTACAAACAAATTCTTAATAAAACAAAAAAGATGCAAAATCAAACATACATATTAACACAAAGATTCTACCCTGGAACCGAGAAACGCAAAAAGGTTTTTTCAACATATTCTTCTTGAAAACATTACACACACACACACATATATATATATCCTGCAACATATATAAACCAACAATCCATTTACCCTAGATCAAAATATAATCGTAGTTCCTTAACCAAAACTACAAAACCATGGGCTAAACCGCCATGCACCACAAAACTGCTAAAGGTGAAAAGCATGTGCCAAAAACCATCAAAAACGGATGGAAAAAACTACCCCAAAAGTTTTTTTCAAGCGCGCTACCCCCAAACCCCTTGATGCGCCCAGCGCAACTTACAACAAATGGAGGTAGTCATGTAAAGAATATAACACATACTCAACAATCTTTAACCTGGTAATTCACTTTAATTAGAGGCATTATTAAAGTGAAAATGTTTTTTTAATTTTATAAAAGTGAGTTTAATCGAATAAAATGTAAAGGTTTTTACATTAGTGAATTAGATGAATCTTGATCATTGATCAAGGCATAATTTCAATGGCAATCTCAATGAGAGATTATGGTTATGGAGACTTAGTAATGAATGGTTAATTGATTTCGTCAATAACTCAAGATTATAAAAACAAGGCTAGGTTAAAAAGAAAGACACATTAAGTGTTTGGGACAAAAAGAACAATGACTCGAGGAGATCTGAGGTGATTGGGTGATAAAGGAATTTCATCCATTGATCATATCCAAAAAGACAGCAAGAGAAATATGTAGCAAAAGAATCCACCCCTCGAAGGCCATACAATAGATTTGCAACAAGACCACACAGGCACTAGACATGGGAGGTTGTACACAAGTGAGGAGGGTCCCAATTCATGTGATCGCAGCAAAGCGAGGAACATGTCATGGGCAGACTACCAAGGTCACACGAGTAGCGAGGAACATGTCATGAGCAGACTACCAAGGTCACACGAGTGACAGCCAACCTATATGCAAGCCACACATGTTGCGGGGGTTTACCGCCCACTAGGTCAAGGGGGTGTTTCAGGTATTTATGGTGGGTCATACAAGCCATACAAGTTCCCAATAAAATTCAAAAATAAATTCGTAGCTTGCGATCATTTTCTATGGGCCATTTTCCCAATAAGGGAGCCCTTGTAAAACTTCATATTATTTTTAATGAGAAGTTGATTGAAGGGTAGAAGATATTTGTTGTGTTGTGGAGATTGGTTTCATTTGCTTCTACTCTAATTTTAATTTTGCCAATTAAAATCCCAATGTGTGCATTTTATTTTGTCAAATGTACTAAATTTAATTCTCAGTAAGGAAACCACAAGGAAATAATTTCTCAAGATTTGGGGTTAAGAAATTTAACAAGGAAAGCTACTCGTGGTGCCCAACATATTTGAGGCATTGTAATGCTTCGATTTTAACTTTAAAGGAAACACTAGTAGAACAAAAATACCGAAATTTTCAATCTAGTGCTCAAATACCCGATTTCACACCTCATTTCCATTCTCCCATAGACCATTAAACTTCCATGGTCTTAAGAAAAAAATCCTTATAATTTAGGGTAGTGCTTTTGGTTTCGTCTAAAGAAACCATGAGTGTAATGATTTTCTCCAATATTTTTATGGCAAGTTTTTTTCCTTGAACACTTTTCTTATCTTTTGGAGGGCGAGATAAAAGCTTTCTTTATTTGGTTGTAACCTTGTAAAAAATGGGAACGTTGGCAATCAAAGGAAACAAGCACATTTGAGGGGCATGAGAAGGTTGGGTAGGTGTCAAACATTTCTAAGAAGAATAATACACGTAATCAATGTAGTAAATGTTGATTTCCGGTAGCATCAGATGTGCTCTAAGCCTCAAAATTTGTAGGGAGGCTAGGACACATGTATTCCAGAATACCCAGAAATCGTTTTGGGAAATTCCACCCGGAGACAGTTTTATTAAAATAATTAATTATTTTTAATGGATCACTGAGTATAAACTTAGGAAATTAAAATAATTAAAGGGTATTAATAAAACTGGGTGTGAATCTTCTAGAAAAAGACAGAGATCGAGTCAATATGATCTGAGCCATTAATTAGAATTTAATCTGGTCATTGATTACTCAACGAGAAGATTATAAGAAGGATTTTCATGGGCATTTGGAATATACATGGAGTGGTAGATCAGAGATCGATTTTCTCAAGAGAGCGGCACAGTAGAGAGAGGTCATCAAGGAGATTTCTTGCAGTGAGGGGCAGAGATAGTTTTCCGGTTGGAGAGTTTCTTGATCCGAGGATATATTGCAGAGGAGGCAGAGAGAGATCCAAAAGAGGCAGCGCAAAGCCTGTGAGGAGATTTGAAATTTACTAGAGAGTCAAGTTCTAGAGAAAAATTCAGGGTAAGACCGGAAGGGCAAAGAGTCAAAGTTCCAAAGGCAAATCAACTAGCAAGAAGGGTGACGCAGAGCCTAGTAGTTGTGACGTTGAACCGCATAAGCTGACGCAGAGGCAGCATAGAGTCAATGTGGGGCTTGCCATCCAAAGCCTAGATCAATATTGAATCTCCAGTTATAGTATGAGGTATCTCTCACTAATTTCTCTACCAGTCAGATTCTCTGTATCGGATAGCCAGTAAGGCATCCAAAGATTGTATTCAGAAACCACTGCATAATAATACAAATGCTCAGCTGCTGCACCGGTTTTCCCGCATTGGGTTTTTCCAGAGACATTTGTCCAAAAACAACAATGTTAATTGTGTGTGGTTATTTCTTCTTTCTTAGTTCTTGTTTTCGCATATAATTTAATTAGTGAACACTGCAATTGTATTTACTTCGCTATTTATAGTGTAACACAATAAATAACTTGCATAAGTTAACAAGTACGAGAAGTAATATCAGTTTGCTGCAGTAGGGATTTGGGTTAGCCGAATTTTCACAGTAAACTTCCTAGATATGTATTATATCGGAGTTTAAAAATATTTTCTACTAGAAACTTCGCCCATCATCAAGGGATCCAAAATGAAGCTAAAGACAAATGGGGATCAATAAGTCTATGGAGGAAATAAATCGGTTCTAAAAGAATTCGTTGTTAGGAAAATTAATAAAAGATAATGTTAAGGGGATTACATCAAATACTCAATACAAGAGGGATACAATCACATAATAAATTATTAGAAAATAGCTCAAACAAACAAATAATTTCAGAAGATATGGTCAAGATTAAGACAAGCTAAATTAAGATAACTAAAATTATAAGAAAAATAAAAATAACTTTAAAAGATTCAAGAATAAAACATAAGGAAACAAACAAATTGATAAAATAAAAAATAAATAAGGGAACAAACAAATGAATATAGTTAATAAAAGAAAAGATTAAAGTAAAGAAAGACTAGAAGTGATGTTCATAAAAAAATATTTATAAGATAAGGGCATCAGATATAGAAAGGAATAAACAAGAAAGAAAACTATCAATCGAGTAAATTAATGCAAAATAGGAAATCAAATATATGAAATAAGAAACAAAAGAAAGGGAATAATGAGGTAAATAAAGGTTTTATAAAAATAAGTTAAAGTAATGAATAAATAGAATTAAATTAAACAAATGGAAATTAAAAAAGAAAAGATTACAAGATTTTCTAGTGAAAAAAATCAGATAAAGAATGATGAAGAGGGATAAATGACATGACATGATGAAAAATTGAAATTAGGGGAGAAAGAATGTGAAAAGAAAATGAGAGGGCAATCTCATTGGCCAGGATGATGAATGATGAGTTTCCAAGAGTGGCTTAGTTTTTAACCATCTTCACGATCAACATATCGATAGGAAAAACCAAACCCTGCTAACCCAAAAAATGTCCACAATAAAGGTTGTCATATTGGAGCACAAACTTAATCACTAGTAATTGTTGAAAATGTAACTAGTGTCGGTCTTCATAATGTAATTAAAATGTACTATTGATATATTCATTATATTCAGTTTATATTCATTGTTATTATTTATTTTTTAGTCAAAGCATGTTCTTCATGCTTATAGGGTCCATTGAGTCAAAAGAAAATTTACGGAGTCAAAGAAATGTATTTGAGTCAAGGTCCCATTTGGACTTCTTGAAAGAAAAGGAAAAATTATTTTTGTATTGAGTCAAATAGTCAAAATGTCAGACACGGACCAAGTTGGCCTTCCCTGGACAAGGCGGCCTAAAGAGGTAGTTATTAGACATCCTGGACATGTATAAATACAAGGCAGATTGACATCATCCACTCACCAAACATTCACATCGATTTTTGTGCAAGAATAAAATAATTTCAGTGAAAGTCAAAGGGAAGAGAGAATGAAGTCAGAGAGAGAAATCTGAGTTTTCTATCCTAAATTATGCTCACAGGTGTGAAGGTTCAAAAAATTTCTGAGGTTGTTACGGGGTCGAATTTCGGCCATCTACTACAAGTCTAAATATTTTGTACTTTGACCAGATTTTAGAAGGGTTTCACCAACATTGACTTTAATTGAGTTTGACTTGTTGAGGAGACTTGAAGGAGGGCTGACTTGAGGTATTTGTGGAAGTCGTGATCTTGGTCTTGGGTCCTGGATATCTTATTTTGATCTGATTCTATAAGAACAGAATTTTCTTGCCCTGGCTTAATGCCTAATTCTTTTGTTCTTTGTCTTTTGTGATCTTCATGTTTTGGTAATTGCTTAATGAAGAAAATATAAAATTAATAAGAAGCCAACCAACATTCACAAGTAATTATCAAGCTAAGAGAAATCAATCATTATCTACTAGCATCTTGGTTTCTCAACACTCTTAGCGTATGACTGTGTACAAGTTACCTCATTTAAGTATGGGAAGCTTATCACATGACCTTATTAGGTGCCTCCAACCCTATGGGGAGGAACAATTCCTAGGAAGACCCTTTCAAATGACAGGTGTAAGTGATAGTTGTCATGGATTGTACTTTACATCATGAAAGTGTCATAGGCTTATACTAGGTTATGCAAAACCATTATACATGAGTGCCTTTATAGAGGGAGCACTTAGTTGCTTGAGTTACCTTCCCTCACCCTTGTTTTTCCAAGCCCCCATTATTTGCCCTTTTCTTTCTTACTTTGATATAGCTTGTTTAATAAGCTTTATTGATTTATCAAGTATTAATGATCATATAATCCCCCTTTAATGATGCGCAAATTATTGTTTCATCATGATTGGGATGTTTATTTAGAGTTGCATTTACTTTGATAGGCATGTTATGCATGGATACTCTTGGGGATGAATGTCTATAAAAGATGGGCTAAAGCTCAAGCTAAAATTGGCTTTTGCTTGTTTTACATCCCTTTCCATTCTTTTGTATTTTAGCATTTGGCTCATGGTCTTTCTTTTCTTACATTTGCATGAACCTCAAGTATATTCAATCCCTTCTTCTCATAGGACAAGGGCCAATAGTGAACCAATAGGAGCAACTGACAACAACCAATCAAAAGATGGGAAGATGGTGTTAAAATTGGCAACTAGGGCTAAACGCCATGTGGGTCATCTTATTTATGGCAGCTGATATTTTTCTTGGATTCCTCTCGTCGAGAGGTGTAGGATTGATCTAAAGATCATCTGATTCCGACATGTATTCATGGAGATATGAATTTATTCGTATTTCTTGACAATTTGTCAAGGTCGGCCAGCAAGTAAAATTGTGTTGCACACCCCCAGCTAAACCCCAACGTGGCATATAAATAGAAGAGACTTTGAAGCATTAGTTCACTCATCTCATCCTCACATCTCTTCTCTCTTCTTGTCTCTTGGGTATACGAAGGAGAAAGAAGACTCTCTCACGTGGGAAAAGAGGACGCAATTAGGGCATCATTGTGAGAGGACGCAGTTAGGGCAGCAACGACGCATGAAGGTGCAGCAAGCAATAAAGGACTGTGTTGACCAGCGTATAGGCTTCATTGACTGCGGTTTTGTGTGGGCAGCCTCTCCTAGGCTAGCCGCATTGCTGGACAGCCTACGTTGACTTTTTGGAGGGCACATTTGGGACAGCGTTGACAGGTTAGGGCTGGCTGCAGTATGATGTAGCATTGACTGTTGTTTTGACCATCTTACATTGACAGTTTTGGGCTACTATCACTGTTATTGGATACCGAGTTCTCCTAGGTTGTCTTGACGACATTTTGTGCGCTGATTGATCACCTTTGCTATTGTTGTTCAAGGGTTTCATTACTGTTGTTGTAAATCACGGATTTGTGATATTGTATTATCTCTCTCTTTCTGTTGAATTATTGAAGAATATAGAAGAATTGATCAAAGGGTTTCCCCACATTGCGATTTGTCCCTGACTAGCGCCACATCTTGTGTCTCTTGTCTCGGCTTGTCTTCTGTTGATTTCATTTATGTTCTATCAGCATTTTACTTTCATGTTAATGTGATTGCTATATTGGAAATTATCATTGGGCTAATAAGAAGAATTGAAGTAAATTGCTCTTAAGCATAGAACATACCATAATTTAACAGATGGACATAGGTGAATGATGATAAGTGTTAAGTATGAAGAGCATGGAATTCTACAATCATTAGAGCCTCTTATTTGTGCCCCTCCTAGATAGTAAAAGAAAATACCCTATGGGAGGTCACCATGCACTAGGGACCTGTGTTATCAAAATCAGACTAGAACCAGTGAGACCAACTAGTCCGACTGGTCTCACTGGTTTGGCGACCAAACCAATCTGGTTCGAAGTTCAAAACTGGAAATGGCTGGTTCAGTGACGAACCGGCCATTTCTGTAATGGAACTGGTCGATTCTATAATGAAACCGACCAATTTAGCACCAAACCGACCTTTTTTCACCGAACCGACCCATTTTGTACCGAACACGTCAATTTTGTATAAGTTGATCAAAGATTCCTGAAACGAAATTGTTTTAAGAAACAAGAATTTTTGAGTGGAGAAACCTAATATTAAAGCCTATGGCCTTGGTATTGCTATGCAATTCATGGTACTGTTAAATTCTTAAAGTAAAAGTGACATTCTTCTTTATCTTTCATTTTCATCCTTTTACTTAAATTTTTAACATTACCATAAAATGACTCAAAGATGTTTGAGAGTGGTTCCGACCTTATTGGATTTCATATGGAGAAAATAGAATTTTAGATCTCACTCAAAATCCAACAGACTTAACAGTTTTTCAAGATTTCAAGATTGGGGGGATTACAATGTTTCCATCGGATTTGGTCATGTACAAGGGTATGGAACTAGTATTTAACAAGAGCACCAAACCCTCTATGTACCTCGATGTTAGTGGCATTGGTTGTCAGACTCCTCTATCATGACCATACTAAAAAGGTACCCATCACTCAAACAAAATCTTGACTCTATTACCCAACAAAAGTGGGTGACCCCATAGGAGAATTTTCTCCTAGATTTCTCTTCAGTCCAGCGAACAGCCCCGTACAGCCACCAGTGTAGCCGATGTATTGTGCAATTTGATCTTCGCTCCCTAAGCTAATCGTATGTCCCCTCGCCCATTTATGGAGAGCATATGTTTGAAGGTCGGAAATCCAATCCTAAAGGTATGTTTTTCATTGTGCAATAAGGTGCTTATGCTTATGCTTGTTTTCCCTTGGGCACTTTTGGCATGAATTATTGGGTGACTTAGAAGAAGGAAGGGTTTTGACTGTAGTTTTGTTCCCTCACCTTAAATGGGGAGTTAATCGTCAATCCTAGTCTCGTCGTATCTCCCCTATTGGCCTATGGCTTCAGGAAGGGCACTACTTGGGAAACCTTGATTTTGGTAGCGCAGTCTTGTTTTCCCATTTCACATTTTTCACTCCCCTCTGCATATTACAAGCCCTATTTCATCATCTTCCCTCTCTGGGTCCACATGACTGCTGGGTCCACAAGGCACTAGTATGCCCTCTCCCCTTGTCCACATATTTGGGTCGGGCCTAAAAATGTTCCCCTAGAGGTTGATGCAGCGAAAAGAACATTAAAAGCATATCATGGCCACAAGCAAGAAACAAAAGAAAAGAATATTATAAAATGCAAAAGATGGTCAGGACATTAAAATAGCACATGGGAAAAATCCAAACATGAGCTCTACCCCTAATCATTATCTCCATCACCCTAGTTCCTAGGGCCCCATGAGTGCCCCCACATCATTAAGGAACCCATGCACATCCCAATTCTGGTGGGCGATGAACTGCTCCACCTTAAGAGGGTAATAACTACTTAAATCATACACAGCATACTCTCATCTCTTGGAGCCTCGAGCAATAATACAAAGAAAAATCAAGAATAGGCAAAAAGAAATGAAAAAGACATCCCTCATCATTACCATCCTTGAACCCATGGCATTTGGCTTTGAGACGCCTATGTACCTATCCATCTCATCATTATTCACATGACCCCTACCGATTGAAGGATGTAACTTAGACATGTCTTTCCCCATAGGAGTTGAGAACACTTAACAAGGTTGTTTATTAGCCACTCCTACCTAGGGAGGTAACACTATTACAAGTTTAAAGCCCCAAATTTGGAAGAGAAGTCCCTTATGAAGTCCCAATGTGCCCTTGATTAACAACCTTGGTTCACTTAGATGCACTAATGAATTTTTGTACCTGATGGTGAGGAAGCGCATTGGATCTTGTGTGTAATTCGCAGGTGGCTTCATCATGGGTTGAGCAACTTAAATGGGGCAGGTGGCTTCATCATGGGTTGTGCAACTTAAATGGAGCCCAAGCCCACTAGAGGATCATATTGACACTTATAGGGGATGCGTTAAGAGAAATGGGATTCCATCATGTGTCAAAGCATCATTTCACGCCATGGGCACCCTCAATACCTTCAACAGTTTGTTCAATGCCCCACATTTTTTACGAGATGATGCACTTGGACTAGCTTGCCCCGGTAGGCTTAACATGATCATAGCAGTTAATCTAAAGCCCATAGGAAGTTTGTCTCACCCTTGACGCATGAGAGGGAAAGCACCATCATCAGAGCCCTCATTTGGAGTTGTGTACAGGTTTTTCTTTCATCCGGAGACGCATGAGACCAATATTTGTCACCCCAAACCCACTTGGGGCTCCACATGGTGTATTGCATGGAGACCAAGGGGCCATCCCCTTGTTCAATATTTATAGATCCCTCTCTAACATCTTAGCACAACGACGACTCAACGTGGCCCTCCAACGGCCCTACAGCAACATGACATCACCATTTCAGCTAGCTCTTGGATGGTTAATTCATACTTTATCATAGCTACTTGGTCAACTTGTGACGAAGCCCTTTATTTTGCAAATTTTTATAATGTTAGGGGCTTTGGGATAGAAATTCGACCTCTAAGGTCTCATATAAATAAAAATCATTCTCATTTGTGAGAGAGCATCATCATGACTTGGGATTTTCAACACCCTTAAGCAATTTTACACCTTTTCTCTTAGATCTTTTGGGGTATCTTGGATGCACTATGATATTTGGAACTGATTTTTGATCTTGTCTTGGAGCTACTTCTTGAATATGGATGGATTATCTTGTAACTTCTCTCGTTGATGAAATATTTCTTTGCAAATTGTCTAATGTATGTAATTGTTGCACAACTAGAGTAAATGCTATTGTGCCCTAATTTTGTTGAAGATAATTTTGAAAGTTATTTCGTTGGATCTTTCATATATTATTCATGATATAGCGTGCAATGAATGTTCCTAGTGATAAAATGTTAATTTTCTTCATGAAACTCCATATTCTAATAGCAGGTAATTGTTGAAAGTTGGTAGCTGGGACATCAACTTTTAACCTCCTTGAAGCCAAATTTGGCTCATCTAACACATCTAGGACTCCATAAACTCAAGGGAGAAGGCACTGGCCTAAGTCGTTTGTTGATCACCACTTCTCTTCTCCATCTTTTCTCCTTAAATCTTCGGCCCCTTGTAGGACAACTAGCAAGGGCAACAAGTGAAATTTATCAGAGGGTGAATCTCTGGATTCCGTTTGGATAGGACTCCTCTTTGAGATTTTGCCTAGAGGATCTCCAATTCCAGAGGATTTCTCACAGTTATCCATCCATAAATTCTTTTGCCCTAGGTGTGCCCTAGAAGGGAAACCTAGCTTGTATTTCCTTGTATAAGTGGCTTCCTTGAGGGTTGAATGAGCATAGTATTCGTTGGAATAAGTCTCAAGAAACCCTTTCTCCTCCCTTGCCTTGACCTAGTGAATATCTTGGGAGCATTTCTTCCCACGATTATTCATTAAACCCTAAGTCTAATGCAAGTTATTTGTAGGTCTCTCAAAGGTAGCAAAGTGCCTCCTAGAAGTGCTAAAACACCATATAGCTCTCCCTTAAGAGATCTCGCATCATCACTAAAGAGACTGGACCTTAGGAACACATATTATCGTTGCATACCTCAAACCCTAGGTCTTGATCTTCTCACTCAAGGCCTCTCTTGGAGAGTGTGTTGGCTTCTTTCAAGCATTGAGCTTTTATTATGTCTCTCTTTGAATAGGCTTTGTGAAATCACTTCATACCTAGTTATTGATATATCCATTTCAAGTGATTTCCATTATAACGGGTGTTATGAATTTAAAATTCATAAAATTTAAATATTTAAATATTATTTTAATTAATGAAATAATAAGGCATAAATAATTAATTAGCAATTATTAAATTAGATTTGCTTAAAAGAAGAGACAGCAGTCCCAACAGACATGTCTCTCTAAATGGGCATGGCCAGTCAACTCCTATTTATGGAGCACCGCCACAGCCTTGTAATCATCCATTCATTATTCAATAAATAAAGTATTACATATGACTTGTTTCATATTAGTAACCATGAATGTTAACAGCATGAGCATATAGCGAAGGCGTTTAAGTGGTATCAGAGCTCCAATGGTATTTCCCTACACTGCTCGACACCATGTTCCACTGGTATTTACCTACATTGCTCGACATCGTGCTCTAGTAGTATTTCCCTACGTTGTCCTTACCCTCATCGTTGTTCCACTTGTCTCGCGATGGTCGTTCCTATCCAACACTTTCGTTCACATGTTGCCCCTGTTTGTTGTTTAACACCACACCCCTTCTCTGATGTGATCCACCGTGTAACTCTCCGTTGTTAACGATAATCGGCCCTCAACTCTCCGCGTAACCATTCTTCCTGAGTCCATTGTCGCCCGTCACACCTTGCATTCCTCCATTCCTCGATGAAAGTCAGTAAAGAGTAGGGGACATTGACTGAGTTGACAATGGGTCTTTGTCCCATTGTTGTCACTAGGTCTAGTAGTTTTCCCATTGGTTCCCCTCCTAAGGCCCTGCTAGATTGTGTAGTAATAGAGTCGACATGCTACTTTTTTTCTATGTTATTTTAATTCTTAGAGGGTGATATTGATGACAAAAATCCCAATATAGGCAACAATTTTGATGGTAGGGAGGCATTTGTTGCAGCATGATTTTTTTGGGATGCTAAAGGCCATCTAGAGCCTACTTGTTGATGTATTTTCATTTCACAGACGGATTGCACTCGATGCTATATTGGTCATGTGCACCCTTACATGCTATATAAATGAGAACTTTTGCTTATTTATGCATACATGATTTGGATTAAGATGGATGCACATATATATATATATATATATATATATATATATATATATATATATATATGTTTTTCTTTAAAATTTGAATATTTTATGTGTTTTCGGTTGACTGGTTTTTGGTTCAGTTTTTTCATCGGTTCCAATCCGATTCCAATCAGTTCCTGGTTCAGAGGGTTTTCCAGTTCGGTTCTGTCAGGCCAGGAGGTAACTCCTCAAATGAGATTATGTTTATTCATTTAGCTTGATCATAGTTATATACATGAGGGGGTGACAATTGAGTTTCATCCCGATGAGTCTCCATTTTCTTTTATTATTTATTTACACTATTTACAATTGTTCACCCAATCCCTATGATTAGGTGTCAACATTCTCCCCCCCTAATCTGAAAGGATGTTGGTGAGTCCAAGCATCGTTCTGAATCTTTCAATCTTTTCTCTTCCAAGCGCTTTCGTGAAGATGTCTGCAATCTACTCATTAGTGGAACAATGGCAAAGATTGATTTTTTTGGCCTCAACATGATGTCAAATCACATGATATTTTGTATTGATGTGCTTCATTCGATCATGGAACTTTGGGTTCTTGGCCAACTTTATTGCAGAGGTATTGTCAATCATGAGTGGAGTCGAATGTACTTGTTTTACCTCCAAATCTTCCAGAATTTTCTTGAGCCACACAATTTATTTTGTTGCCTCAGCTACTACCACATATTCTGCCTCTGTTGTGGAATCAACTGGAACTGATTGTTTGCGTGATCTCCACGAGACAGCTCCTGATCCAATACTCATAGCATAACCAAAAGTAGATACCCCAGTTTCTTTGTCTCCATCGAAGTTTGAATCAAAGTATCCAATCAAGCTGAAGTCGCCCACCTATGTATACTTGAGTCCAAAGTCTTGAGTTCCCTTCAAGTACTTTAGAACTCTTTTTGCAGCGGACCAATGTCCCTCACAAGGCTTTTGCATAAACCTGGAGAGAATTCCAACAGCAAATGAAATGTCTGGTCTGGTAGTAGTCAGGTAGTTGAGACTTCCTACAAGTTGTCTATACTTTGTTGCAACCTCAAATTCTTTTCCTTCAATGGATGTGAGCTTTAAGTTTTGTTCCATTGGAGTAGTTAGAGGATTGCACTCAGCCATGCCGAACCTGTTCAACAGATCTCCAATGTACTTCTTTTGAGAAAGGAATATAGACATCGGATGTTGAGTTACTTCAATAGCAAGATAGTAATGAACATAGCCCAAATTAGTGATTTCAAAACCTTTCCTCAATTCCTTCTTTATGGATGTAATGTAGCTCTCATTGTTCCCCGTCATCAAAAGATCATCTACATATACCACAAGATATACAATTGTTTTGCCAACTTTCTTGACAAAGTTGCATCATCAAAATCATAATGTTTGAAATTGAGTTTCAGAAGATGCTCTGTTAGTTTTTCATACTAGGCTCACGGTGCTTGTTTGAGGCCATACAAGGATTTCACAAGTTTGCATACTTTATGTTCATGTCCTTTCATAGCAAATCCTTCAGGCTAGAACACAAAAACATTCTCTTTTAGATCTCCATTCAAGAAAACAGTTTTTACATCCATTTGATGGACTTTCCAACCGTTCTGAGTTGCTAGGGCAAAGAGTGTTTGGATGGTAACCCATTTTGCTGTGGGGGCAAAAGTATCCTCATAATCGACCCCTTCTGGGGCAAAAGGATCCTCATAATCGACCCCTTCCTTCTGTGCAAAACCTTTTGCCACAAGCCTAGCTTTGTGCTTGTCAAGTGAGCCATCAACTTTATACTTGTTCTTGTAGACCCACTTGCAGCCAATTGGTTTGGTTCCTAATGGAGAATCGACCAACTTCCAAGTGCCATTCTTTATCAAGGCATCATACTCCTTTTGCATCGCTTCTTTCCATTCATCATGAAAAGCAGCTTCTTTGAAGGAAGTTGGTTCAAAATCTGTAGACAAATTCAATTCACAATCATAAGAAACATCCATATCAACAGGTGAATCAGAGTCATCTACATCACCTCCATTTTGTCGAGTTGAATTTCTAGTTCCTGTCTTTCCAACCTCATCAGGATGAACACTTTCAAATGTCTTTGTCAGCCACTTTGGGGGACCTTTCTGAGATGGTCCAGGCTGCTCAGTTGATTGAGTTGAGACTAAATCAAGATTGAGTCTCCCAATTCTGTCAATCACATCACTCAAAGTATCATCAGTGGTTGGAGTTTCATGCGGGGGAGAGAGTGCTTTAGAAGAAGATTCCACAAGTTGATCGAGTATAGGAACCCCCCCTTCAAAATGTGGAATCTGATCATCAAATTCTTGAAATGATTTTGAATTTGTGAATCTATCCAAGCGATCAAGTTGTCGCTCAACAATATTGTCAGCTTTGGATGATTCAAGAAAGATTACATCTCTATATACAACAAACTTTTTATTGACTTCATCATAGAGACGATATGCTTTGGAGGTGTTTGAATACCCCAAGAAGATACACATACAACTTCTTGCACCAAGTTTGTTTCTATGTACCTTTGGTATCAAGGCATAACATATGGAACCAAAGACCATGAGATGCTTTACCGAAGGAATGTGCCCATACCACATTTCATAAGGAGACTTGTTCCTAATAGCATTAGATGGACATCTATTCTTTACATATATAGCACATAGAACTGCTTCTGCCCAAAACATCAATTTAACATTCTTGAAAAACATCATGGAGCGCACCATATTTAAGATTGTCATATTCATTCTTTCAGCTAATCCGTTCTATTGGGGATTATAAGGCACAGTTGTTTGATGTTTGATCCCATGTTGGCGAAGATGGTTTTCAAATTCATTTGAAGTATTCTTTTCCATTATCATTGCGAATAGAGCCAATATGAGAGTGTGCATCATTTTCAATGCATGTATGAAAGTTCTTGAATGTTTGAAAAGCATCGGATTTGTTCTTCAATAAATAAACCCAACACATTCTGGTGTAGTCATCAATAAATGCCATCATATATTTATTTCCATTTGCAGAAGGAACAGGAATTGGACCACATAAATCTGAATGAATGAGTTCAAGTTTTCTATGTGCTCTGGAATGTGAATCATGAAAAAATTGTTTGCTATGCTTTCCTAGAATGCAAGCATCACATTGCTTAAGTTTGCTAGGAATTGTAGGCAAACCAATAACACCATTTTTTTTCAACAAGCGGAGGTTGTCATAGTTCAAGTGTCCAAATCTAGCATGCCATAATAAACTTGATGGAAATGTACCTTCTTCATAATGAGAATTGTATGAGAAATTGTGTGCACGAGAAGAGGTACCTTGCAGCTTGAGAAGCCTTTCTTCTTCTATCCCCGTCATGACAAGTGAGTGATCTGATGCTTTGCTCACCTCAACCTTGCCATCAAACATATGAATGGAGTATCCTTGCCGACAGATGTGGACAACGGACAACAAGTTTCTCCTCAGTTGTGGGAGACATAAAACATGATGCAGAAGAAAGTCTGGAAGACCAAGCAATTTAGGCCTGATTGTGCCAAGCCTTGATGGCTTGAGTTTTGATTTGTCTACAAAGTATACTGCCCCATCAACATTGTCAGCAAATTCTTCAAAAAAATCTTTTCTAAAAGTCATGTGGCAACTTGCTTCTGAATCAAGCAACCAATCATTTTTCCAAGAAGCAAGTGAAGCATTAAATAAGTCTTCATTTACTCCAATATTACAGTGTGCCACAACATAGTGAGCAGATTCAAGTGCTTTACCTTTCTCTTTGTCATTAGTTTTACCTTTGAGTTGGTTTCTTTCCTGCTCAATTCTGTCCCAAGGCAACTTGTATATGCATCATGTGATCCATCTCTATTGCAACGTATGCAATGCAAATCTGACTTTTCTCCTTGAGAGTGTCTGCCCCCCTGCCTCTGAAATTTCTTCTTCCTCTTCCTCTTCGACCACCTCTTCCTCTGGAAGAATCTTGAGCAAGATTCTTCTCTCTATGTGCAAGACAAACAGCTTCTTCAGAAGACTAAGGAGTTGTCTTCTTTCCAAAAGCTTTCTCTCTTTCAACAAATTTTTTCACAAGGGAGTCAAAGGTAATTTCTTTGAGGTTTCCATTTGCTTGCAATGACTCAAGATAATTTGAGTAAGTGGGATAAAGTGCCTTGACAAAAGCTATCAGAGGAATGTCGAGTTCAACATTAGTGACTTTGATATCATGTATAATAGATTTTACTTCTGACGTAAGAGCAAGAGGATCATCATTTTGTAATTCAAGGCTGAACAATTTAATCATGAGTTGAACAACTTCAAGTGCAGAGTGTGAGTCATAGAGTTCCTTTAGTTTTTGTAAGGCTTCGAAAGCATTTGAAAATGGCGAAATATGGCGACTCACCTCTTCATTTACTGATACTGCAATCAAGGCATAAGCCTTGTTGTTCTTATTTTCCCAAATGGCGAATTCCTTGTCTGAGGTAGGTTGTTCTGGTTCTTTGTCTTCGTCTCCAACACACACACCTTTCCACAGCTCATTAAAAATAAGAGTGTGCTTGATTTTCCATGACCATTATGAATAGTTCTCCTAGCTGGTGAGAACCACTCCCACAATAGATATCAATGAATGCATTTTAAAAAATGTACTTCTGCTGCCAAGAAATAGCACTTCCAATGGTAGTTTTGCAAAAAAAAAAATACCATTCTGATATAAATATGTATCAGAGGTTTTATATAAGGGAGGGAGTTAAATGGAAACTCAAGGCAGTGCTCACAAAATAGTGCGCAGTTGAAGGCAAAGCGCTCTGAGGCTATGGCAGCAATATCAAACTTAACATAACGCTATTGATATGTCTTCACAATTTTACGACTCCAATGCTATCACGTTAAATTCATTAACAATTTAAATGCAGGAGCTAAGACGGCTTCTTTAGAAAGAAAAGCAAAATTCAAATGGAGTGATGATACTCACATTTTATTCAAGGCTTAACAACAAGATTGTTGGCCACGCTATTCATTAGCAATTTAAATGCAGAAGTTCAGCCGCTGCTTTAAAACAAAGCAAACCTCAAATCAAGAGGGAGCAGCTAGTAATCGGGCGTGCCAGTGTATTGGAGCTGCCAACGTTTACAGGCAGCGTGGAGAGGTATGGGAGCAGCGGTAGCGTGGGAGGAGCAACGCAGGATGGGAGGTATGGAACTGCTACAAGAATGCTTCTTACTCTTGATGAGAAGAATCCACGAAGGATTTTGAGGGTGAGGCCGTGTTGCGTCAGATGAATAGGTATGGGCAGCGTTTATGGGTCGGATATATGTGCAGAGGCCGAGCCGAGCAGCATTGCAACCATGGTCCACGTTAACTTCTATCGCAACTATGGCAAGACTTCTATCGTGTGAGATATACAGTGAAGAAATCAGGTATGGAGACATTGGTTGGGAGCTGCAAGGGGAGGTACACCAAGTGTTACACCAGTTATCATGCAAAGGGTAGAGAACTGAAGAATATGACAGACTGTAGGAAATGCAGGACAAATTTCTGAAGAATGGCAGAAGGGAGTTACAATGGCAGACTGAAATGCCAAAAATGAAGTTGGCTTTGATACCATGTCAGGCCAAGAGGTAACTCCTCAAATAAGATTATGTTTATTCATTTTGGCTTATCATAGTTATATACATGAGGGAGTGACTGTTGAGTTTCATCTCCCAATGACTCTCCATTTTCTCTTATTATTTATTTACACTATTTACAATTGTTCACCCAATCCCTATGATTAGGTGTCAACATTTCTCATAACATTCCTAGGGATACATGATAACCACCAAGGTAAAGTATGGGAACAAGTACACAACCTATAGTGGTCTATAATCGAATTTCAACCAGTGATCCATACTAAAATGCCTTAAACATTGAATGAAATCACTTGAATGCAAAATTGGTTAAAGTACCTCGTGATAGATGACCCACCTTCATCGGATGAGTAGGCCAGATCAATGAATATTGATTGCATCATGGATGAGAGAAATCTGAGGCTGGCTATCTGTGGATCACAGTAGGGCTGCTGGCTGACAAGCTGCAAATGCAGCAGAAAAATTTTCTCCTAGGGTTACCCATGTATTTTGATGGGTAACAGGACTCATTTCTGGACCATCCTAATTTGTAATCCCATTGAAGTGGATACTGTAAGATTTTACATAACCATTATGTTTTAACAGGATCTTCTTTCCTAGGAAAAAATCTGTGAAAGCTATGCACTGCTATCTACTTGTTGAAACAAAATTTTCAATGCCAATAAATCAAGATTCAAAACCTTTGCCTGTAATATATTCCTCTCTTGCAATCAAGCTGACCTATATATAAAAGTTGGGGTGTGCATGTACAAACATATATATGTATATAATACATATATATACATATACACACACACAGACACACACTAGTGTTTTACCTGCTGTAAGATGTTTGTAAAACCATGTCTATCACTGTACAGTATGAGTTCAAAACCTGATTAAGAAAGCTGGTACCAAATAGCATGTCAACTGCACGTCTCAAATGCCTGTTACATGTGTGGTTTATTACCCTAGAAATAATGAAGTATCCAATTCACAAATCCTTCGTTTGAATAAATAAATCAACCAAAATCATTTGAGCTTTCTATATAGAAAACAGATTCACCGTTTCTGATCTTAGAATGGCAAATATGGTCAAAGTCACAAATATTACCATAGCTTCATGCAAAAATCCCAGTGGCAATGGGGCAGGTGTACAGGCTCTCAACACTCCTGGTTACCTTCTGCTTTCTTTCTTCTCCCAAATAATCTTCATCTTCTATATAAACAACAGGATCTTTTCCATGTTCTGTTATTTTATCATTGCCATCTTCATAGCTTGTATCCTTCAAAATTGTGGAATATTTCAAATACCTGATCAAGTCAATATCATTCAAAAGTAAAACAAGCACTCTTGGTTCACTCACCATTTAAACAAAAAAATTCTATAGCACAAAAGACAGGTTTTTTGCAAACACGCAGCATGAAAGTAGCAATGATTTCACTCACTTCAAAGGACTATATCTAAGAGATGGTGGCAATCATTTCTATACAAAAAAGCACAACACCCTTTTAATGAATTCTCAGGTTCCTCTTTCATGAAAAGCAAATCACAAGGAAACTTACAAAACTTTAGTTGTTAAGGTGGATAACTTAAAACCTTTATATATCATACAAAGTTTTTTAGGGGGAAGGGGTATAGTCCAGAAGACGGAAACTATTTGTTTGTTGGCCTCGTTAGTTTAAAAAAAGATAATTCTCTCACAGGACAGTATGAGGACAAAACAGAAAAGATAAATCTGATTCCAGAATGCATGTGAAGTTATACAGCAATATTACCTTTTAGATACGTTATTTGATATCCACGAGACATGTATAGTTGAGGACTTACAGATTCAACCAGTAATTGGGGAGCTCTCTCCCTATTTCGGTGTTCTAAACATTACTGTTTTGTAAGGTCTTTCCGTAATATCGAGGAAAAACACTCCCCTGCTGCAGCACTGTGACAATTTTGATCTGGTTGATATACTCTAAGCAATAAAAGGATTGGGGACTTTCTGTTCTACCATAGTTTGCATAGATAAATCTAGAACTCGGGCCTTTGTAGAAAAGACTTTATTGACATCCATTGGGCTGAGAAATAGAGGCACTTAAGACGGTTGCATTGTTGCACGAAGCGGGGACGTTTTTTGGTAGCGAAGTGTTGGAAGTGTCATTTTCCAAAAATCTAGGAAGTGAACCGTCTTGGAAGCATCACTCTCTCTCTCTCTCTCTCTCTCTCTCTATATATATATATATATATATATATCTTCTGTGTGTGTGTGTGTGTGAAAAATCGGTGACCCGATTCCTATTGCAGCAAATTGATAATATTTCTCCTACTTGTTAAATTACTTGAACAAGTTACATGCAGTTTACTAAGGCAAATATTGAAATACATACATTGTAGCCTACACAAATAAAATACTATGGAAACTAAATACTGCACTGGAGAGAAACAAACACACACATATACACTGTTGTTTTTGGACAAATGTCCCAGGAAAAACCCAATGTGGAAAAACCGGTGGAGCAACTGAGAGTTTTATTTATTATACGGTAGTAATCTGAGTACAAATCGTTAGATTCCCAAACTGGCAATCTAATACAGAGAAAAACTGGCGAAGAGTTAGTGATAAAAATCTCACATTAATTCGAGAGATCCATCACCGATCAGGGACAGGTTGGTTGGCCCCATGCTGCCTCTGCACAGCTTCTACGTTAATCCTATGCAGCTCTGTGTGCCACTTGCTAATCTTTGTGTCACCTCCTCTTCTAATCTTCTGTTGTCTGGAAATTCGACCCTATGGCCCTCTGGTCTTACACCCCCGGCTTCTGGCACTAGATCTCGACTCTCCCAGCTAAATTTCGAACTCCCTCTGAAGCTCTGCGTTGCCTCACTAAACTGCTCTATGCCTTCTCTACCGGATCTAGAAAAATCTCCTCCGAACTACTATCCATGTCCCTCACTACAAGAAGATCACTAGTGACAGGACCGTAAAGCAAATGTAAATACAGTAAAGGGGTTTTTAATCACGGGCCTGTAATTAATTTCCTAGAATTTTACAGAATTAACTAACAGAGCTGCTGAGGGTACCTACCTGTTGACAGCGAATCCTCACGATTGGGTGAATTTAGGTAAATAGTTAAATTAGGAATGTGAACAGTCATCAGGAGATGAACTGAGCAGTCACACCCTTTTGTATATAACAATAGCATACCTAATGAAATAATGAATCATTTTCACCGCCTATTGGAGTTACTGCCTGGTCTGACATGGTACCAGAGCCAGCTCCCTGTTTAGCCTTTATGTCTTTGTAACTCCTGATCTGCTCCATTGCTCTCTCTATAATTCTGTCTGCCATACCTGCGTTCTGTCTGCCACACCTGCGCTACCCTGACATATTCTATTTATGATTTCTGCGCCATGTTCATTTGAATATGCTCAGACTCCATAAACGTTTCATATTCTCTGACCACTGACCATCCGTTTGAATGCGTTGAGTTACTGTGTGGTGTTCCAAAGCGTCTACCTGCGGGTTTTGGTGTAGTCTGCCTGCGGTTCGAATCCTTGGACGGGTTCTCCTTTTTTGTACATTTCCGAGCTAGTTCTTTTGGAATGTAGGGGCAGCTTTTCGGTTTTGATGTAAGTGTTACTGCATGAGCAAGCAGCCAGCCTTGAGCAATCAGTGGATGTAATGCAACTTGGACGGGAATAACGCTGAGGTATAACACCGGTATTATAACACTGCTGGACTTAACGCTGCTGCTCTTAACGCCGGTATTATAACACTGTTTGGCATTGTATATAATGTTGTTTTGGCATATAACGTTGGTTTCAACGATTTCTGAAGATTGTTTTGGCATTGTATTCGCTGGATGACATATAACGTTGAACTGTACATTGAAGTTTTTTTAAATGCCACATGTTTTTGTTGGTTTGTTGATGTAGAGAAAAACAATTGGGTTGTCAAAACTTTTCTGCCCACAAAATTGTGTGAATCTGGGTGCACTGCAAAGTGGCGCGGTGTTATTTTTTTCTTCAGTCAACGATGTAACAGTTTTAATCGCAGGTATTAAAACCGTCATCTGACGAGTTGATTGAACTGTACGTTGCTTCTGAGAGAAAGGGCCGAGCATAAAATGAAATCCTAGGGCCGCTGCCACACCTGCATAAAATTTGCCTGGTGATTTCAATAGATTTTGAGCTGATGGTTAGTGTTTGGCTGCGGTATTTTTCCTGTGGATATTCGTTGGGCGTTCCTTTTTTGGTGTTAAAATTTTAAACTATGACCGTATATCACTTCAAATGCGTATTATTTTTTTTCCATATTGCCTTTATATGATGGACATGGCATATAATGGACTAAAAAAAGTTATATGCGGTGAAGATTTTTATGATAGTGATAGCATGGTTATCAGCATTCCTTTCAATGGTCAATGATATATAAATGGCGTAGCAGAATTCTATCCCTGCTCAGATTTTGGATGGTTTTGAATACACTTTCAAAACCATCCAAATCTGACAATGTTGTTGAGAGACAACTTGATCGCTTGGATCGATTCGCAAAAACAAAATCATTTCAAGAATTTGATAATCAGATTCCACATCTTAAAGGGGGGATTCCTATTCTAGATCAACATGTGGAATCTTCTTCTGAAGAACACTCTCCCCCGAATGAAACTCCAACAACGGATGATGCTTTAAGTGATGTAATTGATAGAATTGGGAGACTCAATCTTGATTCAATCCCAACTCAATCAACATAGCAGCCTGGACCATCTCAGAAAGGTCCCCCAAAGTGGCTGACAAAGACACTTGAAAGTGTTCATCCTGATGAAATTGGAAAAACAAGAACCAGAAATTCAAACCGACAAAATGGAGGTGATGTAGATGACTCTAATTCACCTGTTGATATGGATGTTTCTTATGATTGTGAATTGAACTTGTCTACAGATTTTGAACCAACTTCCATCAAAGAAGCTGCTTCTCATGATGAATGGAAAGAAGCGATGCAAAAGGAGTATGATGCCCTCATAAAGAACAGCACTTGGAAGTTGGTTGATCCTCCATTTGGAACCAAACCAATTGGCTGCAAGTGGGTCTACAAGAACAAGTATAACGCTGATGGCTCACTTGACAAGCACAAAGCGAGGCTTGTGGCAAAAGGTTTTGCACAGAAGGAAGGGGTCGATTATGAGGAAACTTTTGCCCCCACAGCAAAATGGGCCACCATCCGGACACTCTTTGCACTAGCAGCTCAGAACGGTTGGAAAGTCCATCAAATGGATGTAAAAACTGCCTTCTTGAATGGAGATCTAAAAGAGAATGTTTTTATGTCCCAGCCTGAAGGATTTGCTGTGAAAGGACATGAACATAAAGTATGCAAACTTGTGAAGTCCTTGTATGGCCTCAAACAAGCACCGCGAGCCTGGTATGAAAAACTAACTGAGCATCTTCTGAAACTCAATTTCAATCATTTTGATCTTGATGATGCAACTTTATTTGTCAAGAAAGTTGGCAAAACAGTTGTATATCTTGTGGTATATGTAGATGATCTTTTAATGACAGGGAACAATGAAAGCTACATTGCATTCATAAAGAAATAATTGGGAAAAAGTTTTGAAATGACTGATTTGGGCTATGTTCATTACTATCTTGGCATTGAAGTAACCCAACATCCAAAGTCCATATTTCTTTCTCAAAAGAAATACATTGGAGATTTGTTGAACAGGTTTGGCATGACAGAATGCAATCCTCTTACTACTCCAATGGAACAAAACTTGAAGCTCACATCTATTGAAGGAAAGGAATTTGAGGATGCAACAAAGTATAGACAGCTTGTAGGAAGTCTCAACTACCTAACTACCACCAGACCAGACATTTCATTTGCTGTTGGAATCCTCTCCAGGTTTATGCAAAAGCCTTGTGAGGGACATTGGTCTGCTGCAAAAAGAGTTCTAAAGTACTTGAAGGGAACTCAAGACTTTGGAATCAAGTACACACAGGTGGATGACTTCAGTTTGATCAGATACTCTAATTCAGACTTCGATGGAGACAAAGAAACTGGGGTATCTACTTCAGGATATGCTATGAGTCTTGGATCAGGAGCTGTCTCCTGGAGATCACGCAAAAAATCAGTTCCAGCAGATTCCACAACAGAAGCAGTATACGTGGCAGCAGCTGAAGCAACAAAAGAAATTGTGTGGCTCCGAAAAATTCTTGAAGATTTGCAGGTAAAACAAGTACAATCAACTCCACTCATGATTGACAACACCTCTGCAATAAAGTTGGCCAAGAACCCAAAGTTCCATGATCGAACAAAGCACATCAATACTAAATATCATCTGATCCGACATCATGTTGAGGCCAAAACAATCAATCTCCGTCATTGTTCCACAAATGAGCAAATTGCAGACATCTTCACCAAAGCGCTTGGAAGAGAAAAGCTTGAAAGATTCAGAATGATGCTTGGACTCACCAACATCCCTTCAGATTAGGGGGGGAATGTTGACACCTAATCCTCACGATTGGGTGAATTTATGTAAATAGTTAAATTAGGAATGTGAACAGTCATCAGGAGATGAACTGAGCAGTCACACCCTTTTGTATATAACAATAGCATACCTAATGAAATAATGAATCAGTTTTACTGCCTATTGGAGTTACTGCCTGGCCTGACACTCCCTGTGCCCTTGCGGTTGATGATGCCTCCAGCTTCCTGCTTCGGTTACCAAAAGACCGAATCCACCCAGCCAAACTGAGCAGAACCTGACTACTCAGTCCAGTAAGCTTCTTAGTTGAAGCAGACTTTCCCCCGTGCCCAGAAACCTCAGAACAACTCGCGCTCTTCCTGCTGGTAACTTCAGTTTATGTCGTCCTTCCTCCTTCAGTTTCCCTTTCCTCCGTTCTTTTCCTTCCTCCCGGCTCCCCTCTAAACTTCTGTTCGGTGGTTTTTATCTGGTTTCTTGGCGGTGGCCGCTCTTCCACCAGCAACCCACCACTTAGCCTCCTGGTGACACCTTCCATGTCACATATCATCTCTATTCCTATTATGGTCACGTAAATATATATATATATATATATATATATATCCTTTATGATTTAATAATATATTTCTTTATGATTTAATAAAATATACTTATTTTATGGTTTAGTAAAGTACTTCCTTGAATATAAATATCATAAGGTTATGCTAAGTACCTTATTTTTAATTAATTTATTATATTATTATTATAATTTATTAATAATCTAAAATATATAATTATATAACCCTCCCTTTAGGATTTAGCTTAATTCTTTAACATCTATCCTTTTATTGTTATGTTTACAATGTACATTATACATTTTAAATTTCGTCTCTACCCCTTAATCATGATACATTAAGAAATATGGGTGTTGATGGGTGAATAGAACTTCTATTTGAAGAAGTGTCATGATATTTAATACTTATAGTTAATTTAGTATATAAATACTAGTGCAGTGTATGTGACACATGCATATGTAGCTATCATATGCATGCATCGTATGCCTGCTATTTTTCTTGCGTTCTCTATATTTATAGATAGGTCGTTACAACTAGATCTCACTCAGACAACTCAACGTTGCTACTCTTGAGAAATTCAATCTCTGATCTCTCATTCTACGTGTTCTCCAAGTGCCCATCGAACTCCTTATAATCTCTCATTAGAACTCCAACGGCCAAGATTAAAACATAATTAAGGGCTAAGATTAACTAGGAGTTGATCCTCGTCTTCTTCTAGAAGATTCACACCTGATTTAATTAATACCCTTTAATTAACCAGATTTCCTAAGTTTAAACTTAGGGAACCATTTTAAAAATTTAATTATTTTAATTAAACCTTTGATGCAAGGGCCACATCCTCCTCTTCCTTCACCTGCTTCGTCGCACTGATGCTACTGCCAACTATGGTGGCCTTTACCAGATCACGCCTAATTTCCTCTTGCTACAGATCAGCCCACACATGTTCCCAATCTGGTGGTTTTTCTCTGCCAAGGATACTCTGGACGAGAGATCCGTCACCGATCAGTTACAAGTTGGATGGCCCCACGCTGCCTCTGCGTAGCTTCTACGTCAATCCTACGCAGCTCTGCGTCACACTTGCTAATCTTTGTGTCACCTCCTCTTTTGATCTTCTGTTGTCTGGAAATTCGACCCTCTGGCCCTCTGGCCCTCCGGTCTTACACCCCCAACTTCTGGCACTAGATCTCGACTCTCCCAACTAAATTTCGAACTCCCTCTGAAGCTCTGCGCTGCCTCACTAAACTGCTCTATGCGTTCTCTACCGAATCTAGAAAAATCTCCTTCAAACTACTATCCCTGTCCCTCACTAAAAGAGGATCACTAGATCTCACTCTGACAACTCAACGCTGCTACTCTTGATAAATTCAATCTCTAATCTCTCATTCTACGTGTTCTCCAAGTGCCCATCGAACTCCTTATAATCTCTCATTGGAGCTCCAACGGCCAATATTAAAACATAATTAAGGGCTAAGATTAACTGGGAGTTGATCCTCGTCTTCTTCTAGAAGATTCACACCTGATTTAATTAATACCCTTTAATTAACCAGATTTTCTAAATTTAGACTTAGGAAACCATTTTAAGAATTTAATTATTTTAATTAAACCATCCCTAGGTGGAATTTTCCCAAACGATTTCTGGGTATTGGAGAATGCATGTATCTTAGCCTCCCTGCAAAATCTCAAGGCAAGAGCACATCCGATGCTACATAAATCAACACTCCCTCTTAGCGAGAAATGTGCTCTAGTGCTGCAATCTGCGGAAGCATCACTCTGTCTTTGCACCATCTCCTGTTGCGTTGTTGATCTCTGGCTCTACTGCCCACCAACTACTGTGCAACTCTGATTGTTAAATCATGTTGTTGCTAGCCTTGCTGAAACGTTGCCAACAATGCATCTGCACTACAACCCTCTCCCCATCTACTGCGGCTAAAACTGCAACATCTGCAACACAAAAGCGTCCAAAATATTGAATCAACTGTGTTCAATATGATGCATCCGTCGTCCAAGTTCTTACTGCTGCTAGTCTCTGCGTTGTCACTGAAGCCTCTATGTTGCTGTTGACTCTGCACTGTGCCAACTGCACTGTTGCCAACTCTGCTCTGCGATGTTCAGTCTCTGACTTGCTACTAGCTACTACATCTGTCACTCTGGCACCTGACTGCACCAACTACCACTGGTCCATCTTGCTACTACATATCTTGGGCTCCTGTAGCAAGGTATTGATTCAAGAGGTGGACCTCCTCAAGAATCATGCCCATCTTGAAGCTCTCTGGGGCTACAACTCCATATCACCCCATATCACCCTTGGAGGCATCTCATCCTCGTCTTCTTCTAGAAGAATCACACCTGATTTAATTAATACCCTTTAATTAACCAGATTTCCTAAGTTTAGACTTAGGGAACCATTTTAAAAAGTTAATTATTTTAATTAAACCATCTCTAGGTGGAATTTTCCCAAACCATTACTAGGTATTGGAGAATGCATGAATCTTAACATCTCTACAAAATCTCGAGGCAAGAGCACATCTGATGCTACAGAAATCAACAATACATATATATATATATATATATATATATATATCAAAAAAAACATCCAAAACACCAAATTAGTTGTAAAAGATATGAAAACATGCATATTTGTACATAAATCAAGATAGATATGGCATCCATTGTACATCAATATTAATTATTGGGCCATCAACCATCTAGAATCTTCTCCTCCTGTCTAGCTTTTGCATCTACCTCGATTGTCTAGGGATATTAATCAACATTGCCCATTTTTTATCAAACTACCTAATCCAAGTCTTTAAATATGGTAGAAAAAGCTTAACATGCTTAATCAATGATTTTGACTTGATTGAAAGGCAATCTTTTGCTAAGGCCATGACAAAGGCGTTCAACAATTAACACCACCAACAACAGGGTACATATAGGGCTTGGTGCTCTTGATTAAATGCCAATCACATACCCTCATACATGATATAATCTAATGAAATCCCACAATCCCTTTGATCTTGAATTCCTGAAAACTATTAAGTCTATTGAATTTTGAATAACATATGAACTTATGCTTTCTCTATATGAAGTTCGATGAGGATGGAAGCACTTTCAAACATCCTGAGTCATTTCATGGTAATGTTAAAAATTTAAGTAAAAGGATGATGAAAATGAAAGATAAAGGAGAATGTCACTTTTACTCTAAGAATTTAACATTACCATGAGGGAGCATCTAGGAAGCATCTAAAGAGCATCAAGGCCTCCTTCACTCCTCTAAGCCCTCCTCAAGCCTCTTATTCCAAGCTCTCTTCTCCTCTCTTCTCCAAGCTCTCCAAAGATGCAAGGAGTAAAAGAGAGGGGGAAATGGCTTTTAACCCCATCTATCATTTCCATAACTCACCATAAACCCAGCCCCAACCCAAGTTAAATCAAAGAAAACATAGAAAAAATAAAAAAGAAATTGGGCCATCCTGCAAAACCATCTGCTACCCTCCAGATCCACTCAAGATCCATGCCTGATCCTCCATGGATACGTGCCGGATCCTTTTCTGAATCCGCAAATCGAAACTCCGAAATCATGAATCGAGCTTGTGTGGTTCTGGATTTCCAAGAATCGACCCAAATCGGGGGAACTGCAGATCCGATTTTCAAATCCACGGATCTACCGGAGGATCGACCAAGCAACGGTAATGGACGATGTTCCGACCTTGGATCCTTGGGGGGGGGAGGGTCTTGAAGAATGTAACTAGTGTCAGTCTTCATAATTGTATTTGTCAAAAGAAAAACTTGTTGTAAAAGAAAAATATTTTTGAAGCATGGGTTTCATGCTCTTTTATTTATTTCTAGGTCATAGCCTCCATTAGAGGCTTCTAGGTTTTTTCATGAATCAAAAGAGTCTTTGTCACTTTTATTATACACTTCTTGGGCATTTGTATCATGTAAAGAAATTCATTTTTGAGTCAAAAGTGTCATTTGTCACCTCCTCACCAAGTCGGCCATGTCCTAATGAAGTCGGCTTTAATGAAGTCGGCTTGGATTAGGGCTATTCGACCCAACAGAATCAGTATAAATAGAGGTAGTTCGACTCATTTGGAAGCACACACTCACAAGTTCGATCTACAAGAGAAAGAGGATGAAAATGAGTGAATTGCAGAAGAAGAAGACCTAATTGAAGGAAGAAACAAAATCGACGTTTTGGGCATCTATCTCTCACACATGCGAAGTCTTCTAGGGTTTTTGGACAAGTAGTTGGGGGCCAAAATTCTGAAAAGTTACAGGTCCGAAATTCTATAGTCGAGGGACTGAAATTCTGGATTGAAGTTGCATATGGAGAGTTGACACTTTCAGGTTTTGGCAGAATACATCTACTTGGAGGAAGGGCTGACTTAGTGATTGGAGGAGGTCTTGGTCTAGGTCAAAAAGGTCTTGAATTGTCTGATTTAGATATGAGTCTACTAGTGGAAGAGTTGGAATGGGTTTTCCCCTAGATAGGGGTTTTGCCCTGGATGAGTGCCTATATCTTGTGTTCATTGTTCTTGTGATCTTCATACATTTTATTTTGGTAATTGTTGATGAAAGATAACATAATAAAGAATTGAAAGAAACCAACATAATTCAAAAGTAATTATCAAGAAAAGGGGAATCAAACCCTAATTCCTACATGCAATGATTTCTCAACAGGAGGATCATGCAACATTGGGCGGTTGTTGTGATGAAGACCCAAGTTCAAATATTGGCAAATATGTTGGTTAAGGGTATAATTGTAGCCTCAGGAATTTGGGTTCAGTCCAACCTTGTTAAATAGGATTGATTATATTGGTCTATGACATTGTGCACTTGTTTGTATCCATGTGAGCAATGTTGACCGGAACGAATGTAATTACGTTTGCTTAGTACCAGTACTTTCACCCATAGCCACCGTAATTGCATCGGGTGGGGCCAAGATTTTTTACCATCCAAATAAATAAGACAACTTCCCAATAAAAAGAGTTTAAAAAAAATTCAAAATTTGAGAAAGAGCGAATGCTTTGAATCTTGGAAAAGTTTCCCTATGGTTATGTTGATTTTCCTAAGAGAACTTGAACTTCTAATCTGATAATTACTTTCCAATGATTTCTTAATCAAGTCATATTATATCACATATATCATTAAGCATTTATACATAGAAACCTCAACGATAACACAATAATGTCGTAGAATCATAAAGAGACATCCAAGCACAAAAGAGACACAAAAATTTTGCCCTGGAAAACCTAAACTGGAGAGAAAACCTAGCAATCTTTTCTAGCATAAATTGTTCAGTTCAACAAAGTACAATCTGATATTTCAAGTCAAACTTGGTCAACCCAAACTAACAATCTAGCACAAGGTCAAGCCGGGTCAAATAGACCGAAATTAGGCCCTCCTGCAGCTGCTCAGAAACTCGGTCAAACTGGTCAAACATGTTGAAATTCGACCCTCCTGCTACAACCTAGAAATTCGATCAAACAGTCGCAGAACAGACTCACTCAATGTTGGTCAATAAGCAACTTATGCACTTGGTCAACATCGGAATTCCTCCTTAACTCACACGTGTAAACCAAAGAATAGATGATATGTTGTTGATCTAAAATGGTTTCCAAGTAAGGATGTTGAGTGCCAATATATATTGTTCTTGCGGCGCCAGAGGGGCACATCCATTTGTTAGGCTGACTTGAACTTTTGGGGCCAACTTACACAAATTTTAAATTTAATTTACCCTCCTTTTCATGGGTCAACTTGTAGCAGGGGAATACCTCCTGCAACTACCCAAAAATCAACACCCCCTCTTAGCTAGGGAGGTATTCACCTTCACTTCCTTAGATGTCCACTTTGTTGAACAATTTCTCCTTCCCAAGAAAAGATTGAATGATCCCGCTATGTTAATGTATCCATCCATTACATGTTCTATTGTAAAGACTGTAAATAATTTAAACAGCTATTTACTCTGAACAGAATATGAAATCTTCATGAACCTGCTTTAAAATTTAAAAATATTTCATATATCAATTTATTGATTTGATGAGAAGAACCTACCTGGTTTCCTGCGGATGAAGAAGTTTCAGAATTGCTCCAACTCGCTCCCGTTACCAAAAGACCATAACCTCCCAGCCAAACTAAGTACAACCTAGATACTCAGTCCAGATTGCTTCTCAATTGCTGCAATCTATTCCCACGTGCCCAAAAACTTCAGAACAAACAAGGCTCAGTCCTTGCTATTGATAACTTTGTGTTACAAATTCTTCCTCCTCTCAACTGTACTTCCTCCAACCGCCCTTTGATTATTCGTTTCTTCCCCCCCTCTCAAGATAACCTTCCTTCTTTTAAATCTCCATTCACTGCCTCCCTCCATCTCCGTGTCCTAAATTTGATACATGTTGATTTTATAAAACAAAATCTTATTTAATTTGGTGATTTTATTCGAATATGTAAATTTGATTTGATAAAGTTTATTATTTTTTTATGAATTAATTTAATTTATTTAATTTATAATTTTAATTTAATTAATTTTATTAATTTCATAAATTTTAATTTACAAATTAAAATTTAACATTAAAACTAACATTTTCTGTTCGTTTGAGGGTTTATCATATATATAGTGCATTACATACGAGTCCATCCATACGTAGCTTTGTATGGAGGCCTCGTATGTATGTTAATACTTGTATTTTATTTATAGCTATAGGTGGGTCATTACATACATCCCTCCTTCCAAAAACTTCATCCCGAAGTTAAGGTTTCTAAAATATATTAATGATTATTATAAGTATATAAGTCTTTACATTTACAAAATTGAATTTGTTTTCTTTAATTTTTATTTTTATTTTACAAGTATAATATCCATGTTCTGCCCCAGTTGGTTTCCCAACTATTCTATAATCATCCTATCCTTCCTAATCTCTTCCGCTTCCATCATATCCGTCCTCTACTAAAGTATGCCATGGCATCAGCTATACTGACTAACCATTCATAGGCTTTTAAAAGTATCAGCGTCGATTATATCACCCTGATTGCTCAGTAAGCATCTGGAAGTCATCATCACACGTTTAAGGGAGCGTGATTTGCACATTCCTCCCATGACTCCAGGTTTCAGAGGATAAACAGTGGGTAATACCTCCACCCCTCCTAGTGGGACCAGGGTTAACACCCTATTATGGAATCTCTTTGAGTCTTAATTGTTCTAAAGTTTTTGTCATCACGTGGTCATCTTGGTAACGATATTAACTACAACATAAACACTTGTCCATACATTTATAAAATATGCATCAATATATTCAAAACAAATAGTTTATGTATAACTCATACATGTTAACTAAAGTATAACATATTTGGCCATATCCTACTCATATCATTAACTTTCCTATTAAAATGTAATCATTCTTTTATTTCTATCTCATCAATCATATTGATATGCATAAATGAAACAAAATTATAATATCTTAATTCTCATCAGAAGCAAAATTACTCAAATATTTAAACTTTATTTTGATAACTATAATCCAGTAAAATCAATAACATATTCCGTCTTGGTATCCACGTACCAGTGAAATTAAACAGATAACATATCATAAAAATTCATGTTTATATATGATCATTCCAAAATGGTTCTGAGAATTTGAGTAAAGTAAAGTAAATATATACAAAATATGGTTTAAAGTTCATCAAAATTGACACAAGTTGGGGTATTTTTGACATATGATTTCTGTATTTTCCCAAGTAGCCAATCTAGGACTATACTCGTCCCACTGGACCTTAACTTGGTCTACCAGATGATTCCTAAGCTGTCAAACTCTACGTTTCAATATACGTAATGGTTCGACCGATATGATTCCTTCGTCCCATATCTGCAGTTCCTTCCATTGAAGGTTATGAGATTGGTCAGCTATGTAATGCCTTAATACAGATACATGAAATACATTATGAACTTTATGCAAGTGAGGTGGCAGTGCAAGACGATAGGCGACAGGTCCAACTCTTTCCATGACTTTAAATGGTCCAATAAGTCGAGGTGGCAACTTTGTCCCTTTTCCGAATCGAATAGTGCTTTTATTTGGTTTGATGGGGATGAAAACATGATCCCCTACTTCATAATTCCTATCAGTTCTGTGAGCATCAGCATAACTCTTTTGTCTATCATGTGCTTCTTTTAACTGTTGCCTAATTTATTTAAACTGTTTTTCCATTTCTTGGATTAATTCTGGCCCTACTATCACTCGATCTTCTAACTTGTCCTAACTTAATGGTGCTCTGCAAGGTCTGCTGTATAATGCTTCAAATGGAGGCATTCTGATTGAACTGTGGTAACTGTTATTATATGCAAATTCGACTAAGGGTAATTCAAATAGAGGCATTCCGATTGAACTATGGTCACTGTTATTGTATGCAAATTCGACTAAGAGTAAGTACTTTTCCTAGTGCGATTGCTGATCCATAACATACATCCTCAACATATCTTCAAGTACTTGATTTACCCTTTCTATTTGCCCATCAGTTTCAGGATGATAGGCTGTACTCAAATTTAGTTGAGTTCCTAAGGCTGACTGCATGCAAGTCCAAAATATTGAAGTGAATCGTGAATCTCTATCTAATATGATCTTCTTAGGTACTTCATGAAATCTGATAATTTCATTTATGAATACTCGAGCTACGTCAGCAACTTCGTAAGTATCTCTTACGAGAATGAAATGGGCACTTTTCGTTAATTTATCCAATACCCCCAGAATAACATTATGTCTTTGAGAAGTAAGAGGTAGCCCAGTGATAAAATCCATAGAAATGATCTCTCATTTGGTCATAGGAATGTCGTGAGGTTGTAAGAGACCTGCTGGATGACAATGATCAGCTTTTACTTGTTGACATTTCAAACATCTTGCAACAAATTGAAGGATATCACGTTTCATGCCCAACCAGAAGAAGAGTTTCTTGATATCAGTATACATTTTCTTTACTCCAGGTTGTGCACAATATACTGCTCTGTGGGCTTCCTTAAGGATGGTGTTTCGAAGATCCCTATTATCAGGAATATACGTCCTTCCATGAAATCGTAAGATTCCATCATCTTCTAGTTCATATCCTTCAAACTTAGATTCTTTTGGCTTTTTACTATCAAGACTAGATCTTACCTTTAAATACCAGCTATCTTTTATGAGATGTTCTAGTACTCATTGCCTTAAGTCTACTTTGATAGGTATGAGGGAGAATACCGTGGTCTTCTGCTTAAAGGATCTGCTACTACATTTTCTTTTCCTTTAATATTGTTGACATTATGACACAAGTTTGGCACTATGACACAGGTGTTGTCCTTGATGGCAACTCACTCAGATGACAGATCACAGTTCAGGCTCTCAGAATGAAGGAAAAAGAGATAAACGCAGGTTCCACTTAACCAAGACGCATATACACGCGGATTCACAAACCAAAAGGCGCATATGCGTATACACGCACTTTCATGCACAAAAAAGCGCGTACAGTTTGGAAAACTTGGTTTTTGGTCCTTGGTATTTGGACCTATGGTTTTGGACCATGGTATCTCGTCTGAAGTGTTGAACCCAGGTATTGGTTCTAAATGGTTTTGGACCATGGTATTGAGTAAGACCTAAGATTATTAAAGGGGAAGGAGATCATTAGGCAAGGGCACTCAAGGATCGAATATCTTATGAAGAGCAAGATCTAGAATACTGGTCATTGGGTTATGGTGCATAACTGGATCTGAATCAAGGAGGAACCTGAGCGCTAGAAGAAGGATAAGTTCTATTGATGGGTCAAGATCTTAAGGCTTGAAGAGAAGTATCTTTGTGTGATTTTGATCTTTTATATTTGGTGCATGACTTGATCTATAAATCTGATGATCTGGGTATAACTGATGTCTGAATAGTTGAAAAGGGTAAATCATCTTTTATAGATCTGTACGCAGGTTCAGCATAGCAAGGGCGCGTATACACGCTGGTTCTGTAATTCACAACAGCGTATACGCAGGTTTGCCTTAATATATCAGTGTATGCACGCAGGTTCTACATATTGAAGTAGCGTACGTCTCATAAAATATGTTTTAGCTACTTTTGTTTATTGCTGCAGTGTTTTGGGTTCAGGATTGGTTTCTGGTTACGATTACTGTATTCTGGTTACAACATTTAGAGAAGTGATTGTTTGATTCAGTTTTTGGTTGGCGCAAAGGAGATTGATTGATGCAGATATAATTGATGTTTGATTGATGTTATTGATGGATCCAGTCTGAAAATTCATGAAACGTGGTCCCTGGAAGAAAAGAGAAGGTTGTAGCCTTCTATAGGTCAACACCTACGTACTAGTACATCAGCTAGTACAAGACCTAAGGGGGTTGTAGCTCCCTTCCAGGAGAAGCTGGAAAACAAGAAAAGTTTGTAGCCTTGTGCAGGTAGTAGCCTACGTACTGGTATAACACTGCACCAGTACAAAAATATTGTAAAAAGAAGTTTCTTATTAAAAGAAGATAGAGACGAATTGAAGCAGGTGGTTTTCACCCACATTGGGTTTCCACCTTATATCTTGTGTTCATGTGTGATTTCTTGTACTATTTACTGCACTTGATCACTGTTTTATGGTTCTGATACATAGATTAAGATCAGCTAATTAAATTAGAAGTATGCAAGATATACGCGGTTTTCTCTAAACACAGTTGCGTGTATACGCGGGTTTCATTAACAGAAGTAGCGTATGTCAATTTGTTTATGGAAATGAAAATTTGTTAAATTGCTAATACTAATTCACCTCCCCTCTCAGTATTATTCTTTCCAACAAATATATGATATTCCAAAGTCATATTCACTTAGGAATTCACTCCATCGTCTTTGTCTAGCATTCAAGCCTCTTTGGGTGAACAAATATTGTAAACTTTGATGGTCGCTTTTAAGCATAAAACTTCGCCCCACTAGATAATGTCTCCAAATCTTTAAAGCTAGTACTACAGCGGCTAACTCTAAATCGTGAGTAGCGTAGAGTTCTTCATGAGGCTTTAACTTTCTTGAGACATACGCTATTACTCCTTTATCCTGCATTAATACTGCACCTAACCCATGTTTGGATGCATCAATACATACCGTAAAATCTTTGTCCATATCAGGGACTCTTAAGATTGGTGCACTGGTCAGTAGTCTTTTGAGTTCAGAGAATGCTTTATTACATTCCTCAGTCCATTCATACTTAACACCTTTACATTGAAGAGTTGTAATCGGCTTTGCAATTTTGGAGAATCCTTCCACAAATCTTCGGTAGTAACCGGCTAAACCCATAAAGCTTCGTATTTCATGTGCATTTTTTGGTATTGGCCATTCCATGATTGCTTTTACCTTCTCAGGGTCTACTGAGATCCCTTCACCTGATATGATATGACCTAAGTAGTGAATCTTTTCCTAAAAAAACGAACATTTAGATAACTTTCCATATAACTGGTGTTTTCTGAGGCAGGATAATACTATCCATAAATGGTCTTCATGCTCTTTCTCATTCTTAGAGTAGATGAGAATATCATCTAAAAAGACTTGTACAAATTGATCAAGATATTTGCGAAAAACACTGTTCATAAGATTCATGAATACTGTTGGTGCATTAGTTAATCCAAATGGTACCACAGTAAATTCATAATGCCCGAAGCGTGTTCGGAATGCAGTCTTAGAAATATCGCTTTCAGAAATCCTTAGTTGATGATAGCATGATCGAAGATCAATTTTTGAAAAGACAGCAGCTCCTTTCATTTGATCGAAGAGGTCATCAATTCGAGGCATAGGATATCGATTCTTTATTGTAGCTCGATTCAAGTCTCGATAATCTATGCATAATCTTAAGGATCCATCTTTCTTCTTGACAAAAATTACAGGAGCACCCCAAGGTGATATACTGAGTCGAATATGTCATATATCCAATAGTTCTTTCAATTGAATTTGTAATTCTTGAAGTTCTGAAGCTGTCATTCTATAAGGTCTTTTAGAGATTGGTTGAGTACCAGGTTTCAATTCTATTGTGAGGTCTAGCTCTCTTTCGGGGGGTAATCATGGTAGTTCCTTTGGAAATACATCTGGAAATTCGTCTAACACCGAATATTGTTCTAAGGATGGTCCTTTTTCTTTACTTACTTCTTAAATCATATATGCTTGGCAACCTTTCCTTAAAGGACGCTTCATTTTCATTGCTAATATGTAGCGTAAAGATATTTTTCTCTTGATACCTTGAATTTGGATCGCCTCTCCTTCATCATTTATACCTAGAATTCTTTTCCCATAACAGTCTACCCAATCTTGATGAGCTTCTAACAAGATCACAAGTTCCTAGGGTTGTGACATAACCTTTCAATTTAGTCGAACAAACCCCTAGATCAATTTTGCATTGATCCACACTTAAGTCTACAGATTGGAGTTCTCCTGAGGCCATTTCTACCTGTCTGAAATCATTTTGCCTGCGAGCTGCCAGCCCACATTTATTTAATGCATATGACGAAATGAAACTATCTGTGGCACCAATATCAAATAAGATTTTGAATTTTATACCATTAATAATACCTGAGGATTCCACTACAGTGGACTGGTGTGCTGCTTGATTGTTGTTGACTATTGCATGGATTCTATGATTGCCTTGGGTATTTGATATTGGTTCTTTTCCTGCCCTTTGTAATATACTTGATGAAGCTTCTGGACAATCACGTTGAAAATGTGGTCCTCCACATCCCCAACAATTAACCTGGGTCAGTCCTCTTGAATCATATTGTGAGTTTCTAGATAAAGAGCTTCGCCCTCTCATACCGATTCCTCTCGAATTTCTTCCTCTATTAGCAGTTCCACGATATTTCCATGGACTTATATTTGATGATTCAGCTGCTACAGTATTAACTGCCATGGGAGCTCTTGTTCCTACATTTAATGGGGTAAATCTATTACCATAAGGTGGTCTTGAGCTACCTCCCGGGAAGAAAGGGGAGTCTTTCCTTAAAACCCTGATTGTAGAGGTTCTGTTGGTTCGACATCCTTTTTAGTTCCTAAATGATCTTCTACATAACAGCCACATTCTACCGCCTCGGCTATGGATGATGGTTTCCAAATCCTAACCAAGGCGCTGATGCGAGGATTTAACCCAAATATGAAGCATTCAGCTTGACGTTCATCAGAATCTAAGTAGCGAATGTATTTCACAAGTTCCATAAACCTTATTTCATATTCTTCCACTGATTTATTACCTTGAATTAATGTATGAAAGGCTCCGGCTTCTTGTTCTTGAAAATATGGAGGTAAATACTTAACACGGAATCTTTCCTCGAATAATTCCCAAGGGACATTATCCGTTGTGAGGTCTAGTTGTTTTTCCAGATTTCCCCACCAAATCAAGGCACTTTCCTTTAATTGAAATACAGCAATTTTTTTTTAAGAAGAAGAAGAGTACTCTCTTAATTTAAAACATTTGTTCATTCCTTCTAACCATGCCTCAGCACGTTCTCCAGCTCGACCTCCTGAAAATTCTGGGAGTTTAATTTTCTGTAGCTCCCTAGAAATATCTTCCTTTGATCTTTTATACTCAAAATTCTTTGGTTCCACTGAATTGGTTGCTAAGGGTTGAGGTTCTTCTTTGGTCTTAGCCATTGTTGACCCTTTTAATGTTTCCAATAAGGCTTCTAATGAGTGCATTATCACGGTCAACTCTGGTGCTGGAGCGATTGGTGTTGATGATGGTCTCGATGGAGGCGATGATGATGGTGGTGGCGATGGAGATGGTGATGACGATGGTGGCGGCATTAATGACGGTGATGCTACCCAATCACGTCGTCGTCGCTGATATGTCCTTACCATCGTAGTGTTTCCTGGTTTCCTGTATACATAATTAAATTTGTAAAAAAGTGAAGTATACTTTCAAATTTAACATATGGTTTTGCAATTTCAAATTTACAAACAAGTATAGTTTTTTTGCTATTTTTACCTGCTAAGCAGATCTTATTGGTACCGAGGTCAACGAGGGTGGTCTCGCGACCTCCTTGTCCTAATGCAGGGAATTCTACCCTAATGCATAATAATACTTATTCTAATGCATGAGTCTTTATAAACCTTTTTTTTTTATTAGATTATAAACATAACACTCATTCTCTTAGTAAACATTCTCCACTAATTCTCAAATTATTTCTATAGCTGACGATAAAATATGTTAATGTACATGTGCTTTTAATATTTTAAAATAATTCTAAAATTATTTCTATAGCTGATGATAAAATATTTTAATATACATGTGCTTTTAATATTTTAAAATACTCTTTAAAGTTAAACTAAGAGAATACTGAGTATTCGAATATAATTTTCTAATAATTCTATTAAATTTGCAAAACAAATTTTAAATAAAATTAAGAAAAGCCACACCTATAAAAATTTAAAAGATCCATAACAACCTCTTATATTTTCTAATAACTCTAGTTCGAATTAATTTGAATAGAACACAACTTCGAGAGTGGTCAAACTTATCGGTGACTAGAACAAAAGTAAGTTAATGCTGAAGGTGACTAGCATTACTTTATTGATGGTGTAATGTATGGGCATGTTTTTGTAAGTAAATATCTTTATTAATAAACATATAGTTTTGATTGGTAAGGAAATATCTCTATTAAATAACATATAGCTTTGTAAATGTGGTTTCCCAAATAATTTAGTGACACAGGGGTATTGAAAAATAAAGCTTTTCATTGGTATAGTGTTAAATCTGCTTTTAAAACCCACCCATTCTCATCACAGAGATGGGTCAAAAGCATATATACGGTGAGGAGGTCGACGGTTCGAAAACCCCGCCCAACATCTCCGTCGTTTTACCATGGATAATACCAATATATCATATGATTTCATATTGCATATTTAATATATATCATAAGTTTGGATATGGGTGAATATATCGTATGATATATATTACGTCATTGGTATTACAACATATATTTTTTTTAAAATATGGGATATTTACAACGCTCAACACATCCAACGCCAAGATCAGGGAGGAATTAAAAAGTTTTGAGTGCCAAGTCATATGTCTAATTGTTAAAGAGATAAAACTTCAGAATCCCAATATTTCAAATTCACTTTCTGGTTGACTATTCAACAACCCAACTGGAAATTCTTAATCGGTTTCAGAGTTGGGAAGTGCTCACATCAGCAGTGCAATTCTAGTTTCCAAAACCACCAGGCAAGCTGTTGTATTCAACATCCAACTGGTCACAAAGAACACTGAGCATTAAGCGCTAAAGAATTTGAAATCATAAACCCTAATGCCAAGCGTTAAAGAGAAATTTTAGGTGTCAAATTGTGTTGAGAATCTAAGTGTTGATAGTACTGAGACCCACGAAGAAACCATTGCCAAAAATATGCTCGTTCAATGTACTCAATGTAAAAGGTTGCAAAAAATGTGGTGCGGATGATGGAGACAAATAGTTTACAATATTTTATGTATAGATGTTATTACGACATTGTAATGGGGAGGTCGGCGGGTCGAAACCCCCGCCCGACACTTTCATATCTTACATCGTATACGATATAAAAATCTGAATATGATTAATATATCATGTAATATAACCGACGCTCCAGTATTTTGTAACGCTATAAATTTATAACGTATATCATATATTTTATATGACCCGCATTAAGGTTTGGCGCAATATAATTTGTTATGTGGTTTAATATATATTTACGGTATGATATATCATATGGTTTGAACCTTAATTCATCGCTTGACACCTGAACCTTAATTTAAAATAAAATTATTTCCTTGGCGCGTCTCCACAATAACACGCATGCATACTTCGCAGATCATTTCTTCTATTGACGTCTAGTCATTTAAAGGCTAGCGGACTTATGTGAAAACGTTGTTATATAGCACTGTCGTTCATGCCCTTTGTCTCCAGAACAGAGCAGATGAAGCGGGCATGGGTTTTGAAACCATGATGCGGTCTGGGAGTTAATTTTCGAAGAATTTGGAAGTGCTATTTGATTGTGGAATAGTTGGAAGTTATTCAAGGTTCAATGGAGCGGTCCAAAGAAAAGCAAAAATACGATGACAGGAAACCGAATAAAAACAAAGATGCCATTAAAAGCAAGGTCTTCTCAACGCTGAAGTCTCTGTGTATTGAATTATTCCTTTTGCGCGAGCTGGGCCAAAATAGGCCTCAGCTGCTGCATTCTTTGACTGCATATGCATTGGCTTTCTTTTTGCCAGGGATTGTTAGTGGTTTGGCAAAGTGCTCGCGCATATCAAAATCCATGACAGCTGATTCCTTCCAAGTAACTTCAGGTGTTGCTGGAAGTATTGGGGCAATTGAACAAGCCATTAAAGGTTTGGCTAAATTTTTTAGTCGTATCCTTTGGAGATCAGAACAATACAACCCAACTAGAGGAGGGAGTTGCAGATGTTTATAATGAGGCTATGTCGTGACCTTTTGCAAGAAAGCATCAATGAACAGAGTCAACCTTGGATGCTCTTCGATATTTATCTGCACAGACCCAAGCTCAGAAAGTTCTTGAAGAAGCTTGAAGAGGGTAAAGTTATCTGAATCAGACAAGAAGGATACAACTGAACAATCTTCAAAGAAGAGGAAGGAACGTCACAGACGAGGGAAGGCCGTTAATGGAATAGTTATTCAAATTTTAGATAAATTGATTAAAGAGGCACTCTTCTTTTAGACAGAGTTCATTATGTTTGTAATGGAGGGCTGTATGTTTTCCGAGTGAACTGCTTTTCCATAATATATTGTCACAGACTTTTGGCTCTTTGTTCTTTGTTTTTAGAGGGTTTTAGATCAGACAACCTTATCTTAACAGACTTAATAGATCCGAGAGTTTGAACATGGCTCTGATACCAAATGTAAAGACTGTAAATAATTTAAACAGCTATTTACTCTGAACAGAGTATGAAATCTTCATGAACCTGCTTTAAAATTTAACAAAATTTCACATATCAATTGATTGATTTGATGAGAAGTACCTACCTGGTTTCCTGTGGATGAAGAGGCTTCAGAATTGCTCCAACTCGCTCCCGTTACCAAAAGACCATAACCTCCCAGCCAAACTAAGTACAACCTAGGTACTCAGTCCAGATTGCTTCTCAATTGCTGCAATCTGTTCCCCCATGCCCAAAAACTTCAGAACAAACAAGGCTCAGTCCTTACTGTTGATAAATTTGTGTTACAAATTTTTCCTCCTCACAACTGTACTTCCTCCAACCGCCCTCGGATTATTCCTTTCTCCCCCCCCCCCTCTCTCAAGATAACCTTTCTTCTTTTAAATCTCCATTCACCGCCTCCCTCCATCTCTGTGTCCTAAATTTGATACGTGTTGATTTTATAAAACAAAATCTTATTTGATTTGGTGATTTTATTCGAATATGTAAATTTGATTTGATAAAGTTTATTTTTTTTATCAATTAATTTAACTTATTTAATTTATAATTTTAATTTAATTAATTTTATTAATTTCATAAATTTTAATTTACAAATTAAAATTTAACATTAAAACTAACATTTTCTGTTCGTTTGAGGGTTTATCATATATATAGTGTGTTACATACGGGGCCATGCATACGTAGCTATCGTATGGAAGCCTCGTATGTATGCTAATACTTGTTTTTTATTTATAGCTATAGGTGGGTCATTACATCTATCCCAGAACCATGTGGAAAGCATCATGCATCAACATCATGAAAGGATCTAGCTATCCACTATCCAAAATATCCTTTCCAAAGGAACTAATCAACCACTAGCCAAATACCCTTTTGGCGATATTGTCAAGTACCCCGTGATCGGGCTAAAAGCAAAACTAGTCCTGAGTCAACAACTATCCAAATCGACACTTGGAACCAAGTCAATTCTCCCTGAACAATGGTGAAACCCTGGGCCAATTTATCATTCCCCCATGTTGTCACATGCAACTTGAATGGTAAAAATACTTGCCCGATGCTTTGGGTGTTAAAATTGGTAACTAGGGCCAAACTCCATGTGGGTCACCTTATTTATGGCAGCTGATATTTTTCCTAGATTGCTCTTATCGAGAGGTGTAGGATTGATCTAAATATCATCCGATTCTAACAAGTAATTATGGAGAAATGAATTTATTTGTATTTACTTGACAAATTGTCAAAGTCGGCCAGCAACTAAATGTGTGGCACACATGCCCAGCAAATAATATAAGTACAAGTGAGGTTGAGTCATTATGAACTCATATGATCACTCATCTTCTCTCTCCCCTAGGCATTAGATGAGCCTCTCTCTCTCACACGTGTGGTTGAAGAAGGAAGACGCTGATTTCTGGTTAGGACGGCGTTCACTTGGGTTGACCTAGCTGCAGGTGAGCTGATTGGATAGCGTCGACCAACGTGGAGGTCTTCTTGACTGCGGATTAGGTTGGGTAGCCTCTCCTAGGCTAGTCGCAATTCTGTTCAGCATTTTTGACCAGGTTTGACCACTCCTTTGACTAACATTGACTGTCAAGGAGTTGTCGCAGGTTTGACCAAATGTTGACTGTTGTTTGACTGAGGTTTGTGGATTATTTGGGCTGCTGAAGATAGTTGTTGAAGACCGAGTTCTTCAAGTTGACTAGAAGTCAATCCAGGGTTGTTTTGACCAAGTTTGACTTTGCAGATTTAGGGTTTGCTGCCGCTGTTATAAAATTACTGAATTCTAAATTGTATTATTTCTCTCTGCTAAACTATTGAAGATTAAAGAAGAATTGATCAAAGGGCTTCCCCGCATTGGGGTCTGTCCCTAGCTAGCCGTCACATCTTGTGTCTCTTGTCTTGGCTTGTTTTCTGTCAATCGTTTAATGTTCTATCTGCACTTTACTTTATGTTTATGTGATTGCTAAAAAGTGGCTAATAAAAAGATTTGAAGTAAACTGCTCTAAGCATAGAACATACCATAATTTAACATGGTATCAGAGCTTAAGTGAAGACAAAGCCCAAGCAAGAGCAAGAGCTAGAGCAATCACTGAAGGTTGTTAAAGCAATCCTAAAAAAGTCATGGGATCCTCAGCACACTTCCCTGCTGAAGACAAACTCCGTGAGAAGTCTGACTATCACGGATGGAAGATGTCTCTCGATTTGACATTAGAAGAGCGGGAAGTGTTGTACCATGTGAGAGGCAGAATTCTTGAGCCTCCATCAAATGCATCCGCTGCTGCAAGGAACAAGTGGACCAGGGGAGAAGTCAAAGCAAAGAAGATCATCCGCGACTCTATCGACAAGGGTCTGGTGGCCTATGTTTCTGAGCTGACCACCTCCAAGGAAATCTACAATAGACTGGTGAGTTTATTTAAATTTAATGATGCAAATCAGGTTTTGTTCCTTAGAAATAAGCTGAAGGAAATTAAGAAGGGCAAAGATGAGAGTATGCAAGCATATTTCTTAAGGATCACCGAGATCAAGAACGATCTCCTATCTATTGGGGAAGTAGTTCCTGACAGGGAAATGGCTATCACAACTCTCGAAGTGCTGCCACCTAAATGGTATATATTCAGGACTACTCTTCTTAACAATAATGTAATTCCTAGATTTGAGGAATTGATGGCAAGATGCATTCAAGAAGAAACAAGGATGGAAGAGCAAGAAATGCCCGCACTTAAAGGCAATCCCTCTGCCTTATCTTCTCATGCTAAAAGAAGAAACTATTCCGAGGCTAAATCCAAAGGAAAGGCCAGACCGAAAGGTGGAAGAAAAAGATTATTACAATTGCAACAAAATGGGCCACTATGCAAGGAAGTGCCCTCATAAAAGGGACTCACACCATGACGATGATCAAAATCACTTTCAAGGCAATCAAAGCAATGGCAGGTCCAATCGCAGAGGTAAAAGGAATGCTGGAAATCAAGGAAGAGGTCAACCCTTCAAGAAGGCAAGAAACTCCAGGTATGAATCTAACGCCGTTAACAATAAGCAAGATGAATATTATCTACCAGTAGCCCTCTCTACTACTGCTCCCCCGGACTCGCTCGGAAATTGGCTTATTGATAGTGGTGCCTCAAGGCACTTCACTGGTTACAAAGAAACTCTCTCTAATCTGATAGAGAAGGAGACCAACTAGGTAATTGTTCTTGGGGACAACTCAAAATATTCCGTGAAAGGCATAGGGAATGTCACTCTTCAATTGAATCAGGGAAATACAATTCATTTACAAGAATTCCTATATGTACCTGATCTCAAAAAGAACCTGGTGTACATTTCGACAATGGAAGACAAAGGCTACAAGGTGGCCTTCATCGATGGCAAGGTACGTGTATGTTAAAAGAGCTTTAACGATTCTTTCACTCTTGGGTTTCGAGTTGATTCATTATATCAAGTCGGAGGAAGTCCGATGGGTGTCATGTCATGTGACACATCTCTTCCGTCCGAACTATGGCATCGGAGGTTTGCTCACCTTCATTATAAAGCTCTACCCGATGTGAGAAAAATGGTGACTGGGATGCCCGAGTTCAAATTAGAGCAAGAAGGTGTATGTCCAAGATGTGTCGAAGGAAAGCTCAAAAAGGGACCATTCCCCTCAAGCCAAAGCAAGACCTTCGATATATTGCAGTTGGTTCACTTAGACATATCTAGTATGATGCCTGTGAACTCCTTGGGAGGATATTTATATTACCTAACTTTTACAGATGATTATTCTCGCAAGACTTTGATATACTTCTGGAAAAGGAAGGATGAAGTGTTCTCTTGGTTTCGTCACTTCAAAGCCTTGATCAAGAATCAAACCGAAAAGAAGATCAAGACCTTAAGGACTAATAATGGGACTGAGTATGAATCCAATGAGTTCCATGACTTTAGCAAAGAGGCTGGCATTAAGAGGGAGACTACAACACCATATACTCCTGAGCAAAATGGTGTGGTGGAAAGGAAGCATTGTACGATTATGGAAGTTGTTTGTGCCATGCTCCATGATCAAAGACTTCCGAAGTTTCTATGGGCCGAAGCTGCAAATACCATCGTATATGTACAAAACCGATGCTCTCATCAAGCATTGGGTTCCAAGACTCCCGAAGAGATGTTCACTGGTAAGAAACATGACGTATCTCATTTTAGAATTTTTGGAAGTCCTGTATATTTTCATGTGCCGAAAGAGAAAAGGAATAAATTGGGTGCATCTGGAAAGAAAGGAATCTTCGTAGGCTATAGTGAAAATACTAAGGGCTATAGAATCTATGTGGTTGGTCAAAGGGAAGTCGAGGTTAGCCATGATGTCACCTTTGACAAAGATATGGCTCTTAGCAAAGTTGACAATCTTCCTACTCCAAGGGAATCTATAGAAGCCGACGCCAAGAAACCAGAGGAAAAGGAAGATGAGACAATGCCCGATGTGGAAGAACCTATGGATCCTATTGATCCCCCCCTGCAAAAGCCTTCCTCTTCTAGGAAGAGGCCTTCATGGCTTGGGGGGACACTTGATAATGCTAAAGGACACATTGCACCCAGAGGGACTTTCCAGGAAAGTAAGAAGTCGACCAGGTACCAGGGATACTTGAACATCATGAGCACGACCATCCAAAATGAGCCTTCATCATTTGAAGAAGCTGTCAAGCATCAAGTCTAGAAGAATGCTATGACTGAGGAATATGAGTCCATCATGAAATACGATGTCTGGGATGTGCTCCCCAGACCCCAAGACAAAGCCATTGTCACTTCAAAATGGCTTTACAAGATAAAGCATGGAGCTGATGGAAGTGCTGAAAAGTATAAGGCTCGTTTTGTTGCTCGTGGCTTCATTCAGAAGGAAGGTATAGACTATGACGAGATATTTGCACCTGTTCCACCATTCGCTCAATCATAGCCCTTGCTGCTTCGCAAGGATGGAACCTACATCAGAAGGATGTCAAGACCGCATTCTTGCATGGTTCAATCAAAGAGGAAGTCTATGTGGAGCAACCAGGAGGATTTGAGATACATGATCGGGAATCTCATGTGTGCAGATTGAAAAAGCCCTCTATGGGCTGAAGCAAGCACCTCGAGCGTGGTATGAGAGGATCGATAGCTACTTGATGAAGTTGGGATTCACTAGGAGTGAAGATGACAAACCTCTCATATTGGTGTTGTCCGTTGACGACCTCTTTCTGACAAGTGCAGACCCTCTCATTCTCAAATGTAAGAGGGAGTTGGCTTCCAAGTTCGAGATGAAGGACCTAGGACTGATGCACTATTTCCTAGGACTGGAAGTCTGGCAAAAACCAGGGGAGATTTTCCTATCTCAAGGAAAATATGTGGTGAAGATATTGGAGAGATTCGGTTTGGTAGGCTGCAAGCCCGTGACTACCCCAATGGAGCTTGACTTCGAGAAGTTAAGCAGTAGTGTTGTCTGACCTATTTTACAAAAGGCTATCGAGTATCGTCAACTCATCGGAGCATTGATGTTCTTGGTGAACTCCCGTCTAGATATATGTTTTGCAGCCAACACATTGAGTCAACATATGGTTGAGCCTCACCACACACATTAGATTGGTGCCAAGAATATGTTGAGATATCTTCTTGCAACAATCACTCATGGGTTGAGATACACTGCCGGAAATGTGAGACTACATGGATATACTGATGTTGATTGGGCAGGCAGTGTGGTGGACCAAAAGAGCACTTCCGGGTGTTGTTTCTCTTTGGGATTTGCCTCGATATCCTGGATGAGCAGGAAGCAGAAGTCGGTGGCTTTGAGCACCACCGAGGAAGAGTACATTGCTGCTAGTATGGCCTTTTGTGAGGCAGTCTGGTTACGGAAGCTCTTTAGTGAGTTGTTTGAATTTACATTGGATACTACTGTGATCCTGTGTGACAACCAGAGTGGGATTCATTTATCAGAGAATCTCGTATTTCATGATCGCTCCAAGCATATCGATAACAGGTACCACTATATCCGGGATATGGTGCAGCGGGGAGCCATAAGGCTCCAACATATCGGTACAGATGAGCATGTCGCCGACATTTTGACGAAGCCCATGGGAAAGGTCAAATTCTTGACTTTCCAAGAATGACTTGGTGTCGTTGAGAGGCCCTCTTATGAGGGTCGTGTATGATGCATACATTGAGCTCTAAGAGCTCCAGGGGGCTCGGGGTACTTCTTAGAGTGACATGCGACCACAAGGCGACTCACCCTCCCCTGGTGGTGCACTATGTACAAGGTGAAAGGTTCAACCTTCCCCTGTGACACCCCGTGGCGACTATGGGACAAGATGATTAGTTCTCTTGTGGGCCAGGACGATTTGTTCTCCTGTTGACAGGATGATTAGTTCTCTTGTCGAGGCATCCTACCCATGTAGTCTGGGACTCATGGGAAGTACCTCTCATCTGATCAATGACTAGGGAAGTGGGGTTAGGGACCATTAGTAGTACTATCGATGGACACATCATTGTATCTACCTTACTCCCTATGCTAGGATGGCCTCCATTGATCTGGGATCAATGATACTGATCTGGGATCAGTGAGAGTGGTATGATACACTTTGAGACTGACTTTGGGTCAGTGGAGGATGGTATGATACATCCTCGAACATTTCTTCTTCTTCATAGTTCAATAGAGCAGAGCAGAGCAGTGCGAGGCAATGCATTTGATGGCAGGGATAGGACCGACGGTCAAACGGATTAGTAGATGGAGTTCTCCCTAGTTGAGAGGGAGTGTTAAAATTAGCAACTAGGGCCAAACTCCATGTGGGTCACCTTATTTATGGCAGCTGATATTTTTCCTAGATTCCTCTTGTCGAGAGGTGTAGGATTGATCTAAATATCATCTGATTCCGACAAGTAATTATGGAGAAATGTATTTATTTGTATTTACTTGACAAATTGTCAAGGTCGGCCAGCAACTAAATGTGTGGCACACATGCGCAGCAAATCATATAAGTACAAGTGTGTGGCACACATGCGCAGCAAATCATATAAGTACAAGTGAGTTTGAGTCATTATGAACTCATACGATCACTCATCTTCTCTCTCTCCTAGGCATTAGATGAGCCTCTCACTCTCATACATGTGGCTGAAGAAGGAAGACGTTGATTTCTGGTTAGGGCAGCGTTGACTTGGGTTGACCTAGCTGCAGGTGGGTTGATTGGATTGCGTTGACCAGCATGGAGGCCTTCTTGACTGCGGATTGGGTTGGGTAGCCTCTCCTAGGCTAGCCGCAGTTCTATTCAGCACTTTTGACCAAGTTTGACCACTCCTTTGACTAACGTTGACTGTCACGGAGTTGTCGCAAGTTTGACCAGACTTTGACCAAATGTTGATTGTTGTTTGACTGAGGTTTGTGGACTGTTTTGGGCTGCTAAAATAGTTGTTGAAGATCGCGTTATTCAAGTTGACTAGAAGTCAATCCAGGGTTGTTTTGACCAAGTTTGACTTTGTTGATTTAGGGTTTGTTGTTGATGTTATAAAATTACAGAATTCTGAATTTTACTATTTCTCTCTGCTAAACTATTGAAGATTAAAGAAGAATTGATCAAAGGGTTGCCCCGCATTGGGGTTTGTCCCTGGCTAGCTTCCACATCTTGTGTCTCTTGTCTTGGCTTGTTTTTTGTCGATCGTTTAATGTTCTATCTGCACTTTACTTTATGTTTATGTGATTCTTAAACAGTGGCTAATAAAAAGATTTGAAGTAAACTGCTCTAAGCATAGAACATACCATAGTTTAACATTGGGGCACTCACTCTACCCACTAGCCACGTAAGCCTTCGCCATATGGTCAAAACCTTCTCACTGAGGGAACACTTTGAGCCCTAACACTCTCTAGGCCAATCTCCCTAGCCACATTACATGGCACCTGGTCAATACCCCTGACCTAGGGAGAATGTCTACCCTTGATGCTACAACATCAACACCCTCTCACTGAGGGAAGCATTCTCAACCACTTTGAGCTTGTCCTTCAATTAGAAAAACTTCATCTAGGACAAAGGCGAATGTCAGTAACCTACTCATCCGTAGAAATATATTGGAGCCTCATTGCTCCCTTTTTTACCATGTCTTAGATGTAGTGGTGCTTGATCTCAATGTGCTTTGACCTGCCATGGAAAACTAGATTTTTTGAAAGCTTCAAACAACTTTGATTGTCACAATGTATCACGGTTGTCTCTAGCACCTTATCAAACAATCCTGCGAGCAACTTCTGAAGCCACACTACTTCACAACTCACCAAACTAGCTGCAATATACTCGGCCTCTGCAGTGCTGAGTGCGACAAATGTATGCTTCCTACTCATCTAGGATATCATAGCAGAACCCAAACTGAAGTAACATCCCGATGTGCACTTCCTCTACGCGACACTTCATGCCCATTTGGAATTTGTATAACCCGATAGTTGTACTTCAGCATTTGAGACATACCTCAGTCCATAACTTATTGTACCACACAGATATCTCAACACATCCTTTGTTGCAATCCAACGTACATGCCTAGCTTCCACCATGAACTAGCTAAGAGCGTTCACTGCAAAGAAAATATCAGGTCTAGTATTAAATAGATACATCAAGGATCTAATCAAATGCCAATACATAGAGGGATCTGTTGACCATGTACATGTCAAAAGTCTGAGAAACGGAGTACAAAGCAGTGGACAATTTTTTTCAAAGATCATTGTCATCATTCAACATCATTTTTATCATTGTAAAGCCAATTTTTGCAAGTTTATGTTGTAAATGATTCTAGTATGACTATTAAACCATGTAATAACACCTAGGTAAGTAGCAAACCTACGATTCTTCTCAAAGGGTTTCACTTTCTTCCTAGGGAGTTTTTTAACCTCCCTGAATTATGTATGTTTATAAACACAGATAATCTACAGAGTTTTTCTTCCATATATACCCCAAAGCTAGTGTGGAATTCTTTGACAAGGCCTTACGTGAGTCCTAGTGTTTATCGAGTCTATGTATTTTTCATACTAGATCATGTGTCTTGTCGCAGAATGGGATAAAATATCGAGGGTCTATGTCAAATGTGTATTTCCCCTTCTAAGGGTTTATATTGTAATTATTTGATGTAAAAGTGTGTTTAGGAATAATTTACGGAATAGTTACTCATATTTAGTCTTTTAGACACAATGGCTAAATTATTTTATTATAGACACACTTGGAGGGTTGAAAAATATGTATTCCACTCCTGAGTCTTTTAATTAATTTTTCTGGCAAAAATAAAAAATAAAATAATTAGCTAGAAAATTAATTATTTTTTAGTCTAAAATAATTTGAGAGAAGTTAAATTAATTCCAAGTGGAAAATCATCAAAAAATTCGCGAGTCAAAAAAGAATTAAATTTTGGAGGTCCTCCACCAAGGGAAAAATGGATTTTTTAAGAGAAATTAACCCCATGGACTTTGGTGGTTAAGCCAAAGTGGATTTTTTGAGGATATTAGTCCAAAATATTATTTTTTGGATTAATAAAAAAGATCTTTTAAGAGAAATTCGAAATTTTCCTAAAAAATAAAAGAATAAATTAAATCGTCGGTGGAGATCAAGTTATTTCAAAAGCAAAATTAATGGATGAGATTATTTTGATGAGGATCAAGCCAACTAGCTATTATTTTCCACTTGGAGGGGTTTTCTTCTCTCATTTTCTATATAAGGAAGCTATTAAGCTCCCCATTTCACCTTTGGATGATGTAACAATTATCTGATGTATCAAGCAAGGCTTTGTTGGAATTTCTTTGCACTTAACAAAAAGTCTTTAGGTTCATTTCAAGGTGTCTCTCATTTGTTGATCTGTGGTGCGTGTTGGATGATTTATTGATATGCTTTGACCTATTTTAACATTGATTATTATTTTAATTTCCAGTAGTAGGAACATCTATTAAAACAGGTATCTTGCATTAGGTGTTGGGCGAGAGTAAACACCCTAGATCTAGAGAAGTATGGTAGGTATCTCTAGATCTATAGATTTATCGTGTCAATCAAACCCCTTTTGTTTAATAATCTACCTTTTGAAGTGCATTGAGATACATGCTGCTCCAGCCCTTGGCCTCCAAGTTCAAAGACTGTGAGGGAATTACACCCTTGTTTGGCTCCAAGTCTTGATTTAAAGAAAATTTTATGCAGGAGGGCTTTGGAAAATTTTAAAAAATATTTTCTCATTAATTTTCAAATTTATTTACTAATGCCATAATGTTTAACATGCTAATTAGAGCAAATTTTATTTTGTAAATATTTTAAATATTTGTAAATTATTTTTCCGCTAACCCTTGTATTTTAAACGAACCCATTTTTTATCTTTTTGTGACTAATGGGGTTTTGGGGTTTTTGGGTTTTTTTGTATATATTGGATTCTTGGCTCTCTATTTCTCATTTTTGCAGGTACATTGGTTCAAGGGTTTGATGAGATTTTGATTTTGAGAAGCCATTAGCCTCACCTAGCTTAAACATCTAGGGTTTGAGAGGCTTCAAGCCCATTTGGAGGGGTCGTCCAGCGTTTTTAGCCAAATTGTTCAAGAAAAGATGGTTGATCTAGGCCCTAGAAGGTAAGATCTAGCCCTCCTAAGTCACATTTGCTCAACATCCAACTGAAAGAGGAAGGTTCTAACCCTCTATGGGTCTTTTATAGTGATTTTGCAGCGTTTTCTTGAGCTAACTTTGTGTTTGCAGGGGGCCGAGGTAATTTGAGGGTTTTTTGGAGGTTGGCCGCAAGGGTTTTAAGGCCCATTAGACCTAGCCGCAACCCCTAGAGAGCTTCTTCTTGGCAATCGCAACCTCTAGGAGGCCTAACTTTCCCAGCGGGGACCCTTAGACGGGCTTTCCTCCTAGCCACAACCCCTGTGGACTCTTTTTGGGGTAGTCATGGGCCTTTGTGTCCTTTCTTTGGCAGTAGCAACCCATTGTGGGCTTGAAACCCTAGGTCGCATGCCTTAGGGACCTTCTAGCCCTAGGTCGCAGCCCTTATTGGGCATTTTCTCCCTACCATGAGCCTATTTGGCCTTGTCCCCTTTAGCCACAGTCATTTTTTGGCATATTTCTGAGTTTCGCACTTAGTTTTGGCACTAATCTCTATCATTGCAGGCTCATCGTAAGTTTGGTAATGGTCTCAAGTGGTTTTCTTATCTCATGGTATCGTTGATTTATGCTATGTTGAGCCTACAATTGGTTTTGTAGGCTCTATCACTCATTAAAGGAGTTCTCAAGGGCTCAAGTCCTCTCTACCCCATCGACCAGCCCTAGAAGCCCTAGCCGTCCTCATTGAAGGGTTGATCCATCACTTGGTTTGAGGTTTATAGATCTAACATTGGTGTTGCAAGTGTTTGCAAGAGTCCAAGTGCGTTTTGGAAGTCCATCTAGCCATCTCACAAGGCCATAAGGTCAAGGGTTTTCTCTCTAATCTTATCATTTTCCTCACTATGTTAAATCAGATCTGAATTCATCTCACAAGAGTGGTAAATTCACTGAATAAGCATCCTAAATAAGCCCTAAAACACTTTAACAAAAGCCTATAGTCATCACACATTTAATCTCAAGTGATAAGAAAGATTTACGTCATTGCATTTATGGTGTTCTGAGTGATTTTGGAGGACTCTTATATGGTTTATGAGTCCGATATATGCCTTTATAACTCTGATATAAGTCATAGCAGTGATAAAAAGGACATCTTAGTAACCTCTAAATTCATAAGAACTCATCTTGAGGTTTTGAAGCATGTTTTCTCCTATCTCAAGTTATTGGCAAAGTGATTAAAGTGGGTTTCTCTAAGTTTTCTTTCATTTTGTAATCATTGTGGAAATATAATGAAAGAAAGGTGATTGTTGTTTTGTTTGCCATTCCTTGCATTTCCCGTGCCTTGCATCGCATCATTGGCATAGTTTTGCTTTTGTCTCCATTTGCATCTCAAGGTTACATATAAGTGCTCTTTAATATCCAAACAATATTAAAGAAATTGTGCCCTAAAAATCAATCTCATTGTTATTTTCTAAAAAAAAAGTGAACCTAACTGCATATCTTGTTGTGAGAAGCTTGAATGATTGCTAATGCTCTAAAAGTTCTCTTGATATATTTCTTTTGCCACTATTAAAAAAACATTGGAACATTGTTGTTAAAGAGCATAATTTCAAGGTAGCCTATTGTTCCTAATTGCTAGAGTGATATAAGATTGCCCTCGCTCCTTGTTATTGTCATTTAAAGAACAATGAGATTCCTAACTGATAAGATCACTTTATAATATCTTGTAAGCATCATATTTGGACCATTAACGTAAAATTTCAATAACAAGTATATTGTGGTCTTAAGGGTGACTTCACTCAAATCTTATAATTGAATAACCCCTATTGGAAGTTACCAATTGTGTCTAAATCCTTCTTGACTCATTTTTAGCATTGTTCATTGTCTCCTTTGGTTTCTAATTTGCACATCAAGTTGTGAAGGATCCACTGATAGATTTGTGCTCTTTGCTTTCCATTGTCATTAGATATTGATTTAGAGCACTTGACTTATTGGAATTGTTAGTTCACTGCATAAAGTTGGTTTATTTTGAAGCGCTTTAATTTGAAAATCAAGTGGTTTATTGGCACATTGCTTTGGTTGGGATTGTTCCTATAATAGCTCTCTAAGTACTTCATTTATGCTCTTGTGTTGAACATCATAAGAATTGAATCTTAAGTGATTTAACTTGTAGTACTTAAAAGTCATTTAATAATCTCACTTAAAGCCATCACTCATATCTTGCATATCATTCTAGGATTAGAAGTGCGTCTATAAAGTGTACCTCCAAGCATAAGCTTGGTTGTAAGAAGATAGGAACACCTTTCTCACCGAACTTGCAAAGTTTAGACCCTCATTTGTGGTTAGATCTGGCTTGATCCATGACTTTTGGACCATTCTAACACAATTTTATATGAATACGCATTAATATTTTATTTTCCCTAAGTTTAGACTTAGGGACTCCATTAAAAATATTGATTATTTTAATATCTCTCAAACTGTTTAGAATCTGCCCAAACCCTTTCTGGGTATTGGAGATCTCATGTGCCTTAGCCTCTCCACCAATTTCCATGGCTAGAGCACATCTGATGCTACCCCAAATCAACACTCCCTCTTAGCAAGGACTGTGCTCTAGTAATACTCCTCACTGAGCATCACCATGATCATCCGGCATCAGTCCCTGTGTTGATGCTAAGCCTCCCTGCCCAACATCCTCTGCATTGCTGCATCCTGTATTGCTGCCCATGGCTCTGCTGCTGCATTTGTACGACAACTCCCTCTACATCTGTGTTGTTGCTAGTCCTTTCTCCCAACACTGCATCCGCACTGTAACTTCCTCTGCATCCTTGCAGTTATCACTCCCATTTCTGCTACTAAAACGGGTTCTTTACCATCCCCATCTTTTCCCGGAAGTAGTCAAATTTTGTCCTTCCAAGGGCCTTGGTGAGGATGTCCGCCACCTGTTCTCCTGTAGGAGTGTAGCTCAATTGTACAGCTCCTCGTTGGACACAGTCCCTGACAAAGTGACACCGGATATTAATATGCTTCGACCTATCATGAAACGCTGGATTCTCAGAGAGCTTGATGCAACTGTGATTATCACACATGATCCTGGTCGCTTCCATATTCCTTAAGAATAGGTTCACAAGCAGTTTTCTAAGCCATATGGCCTCACACGAAGTTGTGCTTGTCGCCATGTATTCTGCCTCGAATGAGCTCAGAGCCACGGACTTCTGTTTCCTACTGCACCAAGAGGTCATTCTTGATCCAATGTTGAAACAGTACCCAGAGGTACTTTTCCGATCCACTGAACTTTCTGCCCAATCTGCATTAGTAAATCCACTCAATCTAATATCCTTACTCCTGGTGTACAAGAGTCCATAATCGACTGTTCCCTATAAATACCTGAGAACATGTTTGGTTGTTGCCCAGTGCGCCCTCTTCGGTTCCACCATGAACTGACTGAGGGTGTTGACAGCATAGCAAATGCCTGGCCTGGTATTGACCAAATACATCAGGAACCCTATGAGCTGCCTTTATAGGGTAGGATTGACATCCTTGTCTTCTGATTCATCAATCTTCTTCCAATTGGTGATCATTAGCATAGCCATAGGTCTACAGTCCTCCATCCCGAATCTTTTCAGAATTTATGTAGCATACCTCCCTTGCCCAAGGAAGATTTCTCCCTTCTGCTGCCAAACTTCCAACCCTAAGAAGTAGTGCATTCGTCCCAAATCCTTCATATCGAATTTTGTGGCTAGATTCTTCTTGCAGTCCCCAATGAGTCTGGATGATCCTGTCAGAAAGAGATCATCCACATACAATACTAAGATTAGCAGCTCGTTCTCTACAACCAAATAGTAGAGATTCGGATCCGCTTCACTCTTGACAAACCCCTTCTTCTGCAAGTATCCATCTATTTGACCATACCATGCTCTCGATGCCTGTTTCAGCCCATACAAGGCTTTCTTCAATCTGCATACATGAGACTTCTTCTCATGAGTTTCAAAGCCCTCTGGTTGTTCAATGTATACCTCCTCTTCTATTACCTCATTCAGAAATGTCATTTTGACATCCATCTGATGGATCTCCCATCCCATCTGGGCTGCAAGAGATATCACGGTCCTAATAGATGTATACCTGGCTCATGGGCGAAGGTCTCCTCATAGTCAATCCCTTCTTTTTGAGCATACCCATTAGCCACAAACTTGGCCTTGTATTTCTCAACACTGTCGTCTGCAACATATTTGATACTGTAGATCCATCTTGAACCTACCATTGATCTATCTTGAGGTCTTAGCACCACCTCCCAGACATCGTTTACCATTATGGAGTTGTATTCCTCTACCATCGCATCTAGCCAAACTTGATGTTGAGCTGCCTCCTTGAAACTGACAGGCTCTCCATCCTGAGCTACTAAGGCCTAATATCTATCTGGCTCTTTTCGCTCCCTCTTATTGTTTCTTGGCAAATCGATGAAGTCCTCTGCATCTCGCAGAATCTGACAAAGTTCCCTGCTAGTTCTTCCTCTGCCAGCACCGGCTTCTGTTCGCTCCTCCTCATCCAGAGAATCTTCCTATCCTGAGGAATAATTCTTTACTTTTGTTGGTTGAAGAATCTTAACCAACGGCTCCTCTTTCGACTGCTCCTCGGAAGGCATCTCGCGAGATCTTCTAAAAGCCCTATCCTCCATGAACGTTACATCTCGTTGTACTACTACCTTCCTGCTCCCTGGAAGATAGATCCTGTATATCTTAGCGTTCTCGCTATATCCTACCAGATATCCCTTTTCCGCAGTCTGATCCAGCTTCTTCCTCTTTTCTTCGGTTATGCGGCAATATGCTAGACTCCCAAATATCCTGAAATGACTAACTTCAGGTGTTTTCCCTGTGAAGACTTTCTCTGGAGTAATCTTGCCCATTACCTGATGAGGAGTCCTGTTTTGAACATAGAATGTTGTGTTGCATGCTTCTGCCCACAGGAATTTTGGCATATCCTGATCATACATTATGGCCCTAGCTGCTTCTACAATAGTCCTACTCTTTCTTTCTGCTACCCCATTCTTCTCCGGATTATATGGAGTTGTCCGCTCTCTTCTGATGCCCTCCTTAGCGCAAAAATCAGTGAAGTCCTTATCGACATATTCTCCACCATTATCTGAGCGCAAAACTTTTATTTTCTTCCTAGTCAGATTCTCCACTAGAGCCTTGAACTCCTTGAATCGACAGAAAACCTCATCCTTGGTTTTCAGAAAATAAATCCAAGTCTTCCTTAAGTGGTCATCAATGAAGGTAAGGAAATACTCGGCACCACTTAAAGCTTCGACGGACATAGGTCCGCAGATATCAGAGTGTATCAATCCTAGTACACTCTTGGCCCTGTGTCTGCTCCTAGGAAATGTTTCCTTGGCATACTTTCCTAGAGCACATCCCCTGCATACATCATCTTGTTCCGTACTCAGATCCAGAACTCCTGTTACAGTGCTCCTGAGAATTCTCAAAGCTCCATGGTGCAAGTGACCCATTCTTCTGTGCCATAGTTCGTTCAAGTCTTTGTCTCCATGACTGCCTATTAGTGCCATTGGTGATTCTAGTTGCAATCTATACAACCAATTACTATTGATCCCGATCTGCATTTTCTTTTTCCAGCTCGGGTGTTTGACGTATACCTTCTCCTTGATGAAGTAGATGCCTTAGCCCTTGCCTTGTAGTTGTGACACGGAAAGTAAGTTCATCCCCAATCCTGGTACATGCAGCACATTTGTAGCACAGAACCGTTCTCCCGATTCTGTTTGAAAAACTATGGTACCCTTCCCTACTGGAGTACACTTACCTTGTTCCCCATGGTGATCTGAAAGTTCATCTTCTCTTCTCAATATTCTGAGAAACACTCCTTGATTCCCATCATATGCCATGAAGCTCCACTGTCTATACACAATACTTCTGATGATGCAACACTAGTCATACACGTCACTTCTTCTTCCAGCCTGGAAACCAACATAGAGAAATCGAAATCTCTTTCTCTTATGCAATCTTCTAAAAATCTGTGTGAGTCCCCTGACGTGGATGCCTCTGCATCGTGGTCTCGACCCATAACAGATTTTCCCTTTCTATCTCTGATTACTTGCTTCGGTACCATGTGATAATTCTATCACTGCAGCAACTGATTTATTTTTCCTACTTATTCCACAATAAGTTATTTATGAAATTACTTCAATAAACATTAAAATAAATATTGTAGCAGATATCAAATCGTAATACAGAAACAAACATATGCACAAGCATTAGCACATTGACACAGATATTTTGGACAACAGTCCCCGGAAAAACCCAATATGGGAAAATTGGTGTAGCAAGGGAGGATTTTATTATTCAGCAATTCTTCAGTACTACAGAGTGCCAAACTAGCTTACCCAAAGAGAGAAATAATTCTCCAGCACTTCTCCCAATCCTAGCGTTAGCCCGACTGACCTCTGCGTGGCTCTCAAACCCTCTGCGTCAACCCCTGCTTGATTGCGTCAGCCATGGGCCTCCCTGCGTCACCCATGCAGAACAAGTGACTGCGCAGTCTTCCGCTGCCTCTGCGACTACCTCTCCTGCCTCAGCTCTGATCTCTAGTGGCTGATCCCGCCTCTCTGTTCCGTACTTGCTGCCTCTTGACTGCTCACCAGACCACTGGTTCAATTTCTCAGCTAACCCAGCTCCAGAAATTGAACTGACTAGTCTCCCTCAGTGTGTTCTCCAAGTGACACTCAAGCCTCCCTCTTGTACTTTTCTCATTGACAAATCAACGGCAGAGATTAAGACCCTAATCAACGGCTAAGATTAGATTTGCCTTGATCCATGACTTTTGGACCATTCTAACACAGTTTTATATTAATACACATTAATATTTTATTTTACCTAAGTTTAGACTTAGGGACTCCATTAAAAATATTAATTATTTTAATATCTCCCAAAATTGTTTAAGATCTGCCCAAACCCTTTTTGGGTATTGGAGATCTAATGTGCCTTAGCCTCTCCACCAATTTTCATGGCTAGAGCACATCTGATGCTACCCCAAATCAACACTCGGGAAAAGGTTTGTTCTACCACGAAGAACAGACTCAAAATTATCTCAAAGGAAGTCGAATTAGGCTTCAGATTGTCTAATTCAAAAGGCCGAAAAAATGACATAAGATTCTGATCATACCTCCAAAACAGGTCTCAGACAAACCATAGAGAAGTACTTCATTGTCCAGCGAAAACCATCAATTAAAGGTAAAAATAATTAAGCTCAAACTGTCTTTGAAACTCGGCCTCCTTCCTTCTAATTCACTTGACTACATAAGCCATACGAATTGCTTAAGATAATCAAGTAAAATTCAGTTCCAACAAAAAGTCATCACAGGGTCTGCAACCTAAACTCTAAGTCAACTAACACAAGGACATGGAACACATAGGACATTAAAATACGAGTATCTGACACGTGACACAACGACCCCCCGGAACAGGGCACGGAGTACACGTTATATGTTATATATTAAAAAAAATATAAAAAATTAGTGAAATACACCTAAATTATGAAATATATAAAACATCTAGATGATGGTGACACAAATTCAATACACAACTAATGCATATAACCAAAATAGCACTGAGTGCAAGTGTAATCCATCTTTGAACCAAAAATACATCAACAAAGAGGCCCTAAATGGCCTATACAGTCCAATAAAAATCATGTTACAACAAATAAATAGTACTATATATCAACAAAATCATTGCCTATATTAGGATCCTCATCATCAACATCATCCTCTAAGCATTAAAATAAGATAGAAAAAGCCTAACATGTCAAATGGAGATTTTGTTTAAGTGATGGCAGCATTTTTATTATGGTAATGATAGAGGAGTTCAACAATCAATACCACCAACATCAAGGTGTTGAATAATCTAAGGCATTCAAAAAATACAATGATTCTTCGTTACATGATAACAATTTGTGAAGTATTTATACAATTTATCTTAGCTTGACGTTTCCATTATTATTAATGTGTGTATGTTAGCTTCATCAAACTGTTGTCGAGACAAAAGAGACAAGAACACAAATATATGGCTTTCTGCCAGGGCCAAAATCTCCCCCTCTTGGAGAGGAAAACCCACACCAAATTCTTCTTATAGAGATTCCAACTGACGAATACCAAGACCATGACACTTGACACATTCTGCCACTCCAAGACCAAGACATCACTCTTCTCTATCACTGCTAAAATCTCCATCATTGTTGCACCATTGAAGCCATCACTATTGAGATCTTCTTTGTTGCTTCTTTCAACGAGGTTCATTGAGATCTTCACCGTGGCTATCACCATGATGATTGATTCTGTTAGTGTCGGTCTTGAGCCCTCCATCGGTGATCAAAAAACTCTTTGCATATGCATAAGTAGGTGTCTCATCGATGTCAGTTTTGCATTCCATTAGGCATGCCATAAAACTGATGGAGGAGCTGGTCCTTGTTCCCTTCTTGGCTTTGCTGGATCAGGTCATATCAGTTAATGAACTTGTGTCACGCTTGTTTTGTTTTGTCTTGAAGTCCAAAGCCTTAGGTCTAGGGTTTCAGTCAAATGTCATTTCAAGATCATGAGTCAGAGGTCCATGGGTCCCCAGCAAGCCGGAAGGAGGTATGTAAATATGTTTCATGGATATTTTCATCAGGTACAGCTCATTTATACCTTGGATTTAAAAACCATGTTTTTAAAGCCAAGGTCATGTCAATTTTGCAAAAAATAAGGAAATTTTCAAAATTCTTCAAAATGCCGGCAATAACCTTGGTCTCCTCGCTAGAGTCCATCAGATGGTCAACCTGCAAAAAGAACGGAGTTAAAGCACTCAAAAGATCAAATTCAGGACAAAGTGAACTCAAAACAGTGTTAAAAGTGAATGTCAAAACAAAAACATTAGAAAGTGGGTTTGGTAAGTTAATTTTTTCAAATTGGGCCTATAAAGAGTAAATTTCCCTCTAAACAGCCTCATTATGCATTTGAGAGCTTGCAAAAACGAGTGAGAGGTCAAAAGAGGCGATTTGCAGAAAGTTGGAGTCATTCTCAGGGGCGCGACCACTTAGGCTTAGTGCGCGACCAGTTGGGTGGGGCGCGACCACTCAGCGACCCCTCTGCAGTGTATTTTTCTAAAGGGCGCGACCACTCAGGCAGGGCGCGACCACTCAGAGCAGGGGCGCGACCACTCAAGCTGTCTTCTACAGAACCACTCCAAATCGACTAAATCGCCCTCTTGCTTGCTCAACTGATCGAGGTAGGGTCTTCTAGTGCGTTTGAATGCTTGGAACATGAAATGATGGGCTTGCATATATATGTTTATCACCAAGAAATGTAAGGAGAAATGGATTTGGGTGATTGCTTGTTCATGTAGGCATTATGCTAGGGTTGATGTTTTTTCAAGGCTTTAAATCCCTATTTATTCCCTCCTTGTTTCTTATTAAATTCACAAATGTCATATATATCTTATCTCAATTGCAATAAATACTAAATCTCTCATCCCAAATTCCTAAAACCCTATCCCTCCCCCAAATCCCTTTACAAAACCCTAATGCCCTTTCATGTATTCTACCCAAACCCTAATACCCTCCACACGGCAAGGAAAATAAATGAACAACAGCAAGGATAAAAATGTTATGTAAAAAGAGAAAAGAGCAATAATATAGCAAAATGACCAAATAAAAAAAAAGATGTTGCTGGGCATAGTCATTGGAAAATAGAAGACACACTGCTGTTGCATATCCATAGCAAAAACAAGAAAAATGCAGTTGTGTATATGTATAAAATGGACATATTGCTGTAAATATTGTTTGCAAAAGAATATTGTTGTGTCTCCCCAAAACCAAGCCCTGTTTTCCTCTCTACCCCTTCCCTAAAATCCTGTTCAATTAAGATCCCTTTTCCCTTATGACAAGATGTAAAAGAAGCCTTGTTCCCCTATGACTAAATGTACATAAAATCCTTTGAAAAACATTGTTTACCTTATGATGTACATTGAAAAAACAAAAAACTCAAAGGAGCAAGCTATCTATGTTGTCCTATACTCCTGTTGCAAATGCATGTCCTTTCCCTTGATGACTATCATACGTATTTTCCCTAATAAAGTATTTCTTTGCAAATGATTTCCTAATGATGGAAGATGAGATGATATGTTTGACATTTTGTGAATTATCCCTTAAAAATCCCTGTTTTTACATATTTTCCCATTCCTTATTAAAAATCCCTCCCCTAACATTTCCCTTATGATTTTTTCCCCTTGAAAACAGCATACTTCTCAGCATTTTTGCAGGCAAGGGCAGCAATTTACTCTATCTATTTGCTTCACTTTGCTCAAAAGCACCATGTCAACCACTGAAACCTATGAGCAAGGTGATGACCGGTCTTCTTCCACAGAGATCGAGGTACAGCAGAGGCCTCGTAAGGGTGGCAAAGGTGGTCATCATAGGAGAGAGGAACCCACCTCTTTGGCAGAATTGCAGGCCTGTCCTATGGCAGTGAATTGTTTCCGTTATATGTCATGTTTTCAGTTCTGTGAGAGGCTTGCCCAGATTCAGCACCACAGGGAGTTGGCCCGCTTATTTGTTTTGCACCTTCATGATGGGCAGGTCACTCTTGCAGGGGTGAATTTTGTACTATCTCCGGAGGTGATTTCAGAGGCTACCGGGATACCAAATGTGGGTGAGGTGTGGCCCAAGCGCAAAATGCTGGATTATGTTTATTTTGAGCCATATGTCAGGCCAGCATTCATGAGTCACTTGTCAGGGGTCTTTCCCTTCAGATTCCTCCCGGGGGAGTATGCTCCGATCATGCGGCTTATCATGCATTACTTCACATGCGAGGGAAGATTTTCACAGGTCTTCTCTTGTCACATTCGCCTGTTGACGCACTTTACCCGAGTGAGGATGATGAACATCCCAGTTTTCTTCTTCCAGGACATTCAGAGGATGGTGTCCGTGTTTCAGAGGCAGTGCCCAGCTCAGCAGTATAGGAGTTTGTGCCATCATGGTCTCATCCAGCTCATTGTTTCCCATCAGTTGAGTCAGCAGGGCATTCCATGGGCAGACTTCATTTCTCATGAGTTCTTTACAGTGCCACCACAGCCACACCCAGAGCCAGAGGTCATTTATGAGGAGGGAGGTCCATCTCACCAGCCCGAGATCATTGTTCCGAGACAGGTTGCTTCCTCACCTCAGGTCACCTACCAGAGAGGTCACAGGACCTTGTTTGCAGCAGCTCGACGAGTACTTTCTCCACAGCAGGTGGAAGGGGTCTCGCCATCATCATCTACAGGTCAGCGAGTGTTATCTCCACATCAGGTGGAAGGGGCCTCGCATTCTTCATCAGCAGAGGCAGTACGGGAGGGCAAGCAGCCCATGGTTGAGGATGAGAGAGTTGGCGATACACATCATGATTTCATTGACCTTGATGCTCGCTCCCCCACTTCAGATTTGCATGAGATCATCCGACAGAGAGAGGCGGAAAACCGCTTGTTACAGCAGAAGCTCGACATGGCCCAATGGACAATAAACTATCTTGAGCAGCGCAACAAGCAACTTGAGGATGAGAAAGAGTTGGATGAGCTGTGGAGGATTCGAAGTGACCGAGTCATCAACCGTAGGAGGCCCGGTGACTTGCTGCCCAAGGAGAGGGAATCCATGCTTATCCGTGTGAATGCACACTTGGAGAGACTGTTGGAGAAAGCCAACCAAGACAAGAGGCTGCTACGGAACATGAAAAATCATTATTGGGCGAGAATGCATGTTTGCAAAACAAAGATGAAGGTACTCCAAAGGAAGTTGTCCGAGGCCCGCAGGAGGAAGAAGAAGACCAACCCGCTCCGTATCTTGGCTGAGGCCTCTCTCACTCACCATGATACTCATTAGCCTCCTCCTAGCAGCAAACCCAATAAATTTTGAGAGTTTTGAGACATTTTTGGCATTTTTGAGAATTTTACAGGTTTTGGCCATTTGAGTGGTCTCACCCCGCGCGCGACCAGTCATGGGGAAAGCTCAGAACGGGGAAAACTCTACATTTTTGGAATTGTCATGCAAAAATACACTTGCCTATGGATGGGTTTCAGATTTTATGAAGATTTGGGCTTCCAAAAGCTCAAAATACATGCAAATTTTGACTTTCTGCCCCTTTTTTGAGTTGCAGAAAGCTGCTTTGGGAGAAATGACTTTTGAGGGGTCAAATCAACTCCAAATTCAGAAATTCCAGTGGGGTTGGAAAGTAGACTCACAAACCTTTCCAATGAGTTATCTTGCACCTGATTTGGACACCGGGAAGGCCCTCAAACAGAGCTGTCAATGCGCGCGACCAGTCAAAGTGAGGGGCGCGACCACTCAGGGAAATTTCACTGTTTTGACCAGTTCGGCCAGCAAAACACTGTTTTTACTTTGGTTGACTTTTGAGGCATGTAAATGATGGATTTTTGTGTAATTTTCATAGCACTTGGATACATTTACTCTCCTTTAACACTTCTAGAAGTTTCTTTGATGTAAATAGTGAATATTTAATGCATGGATAGATTACCTAAGTTTTAGAGGCAAGTTGTTTTGACTGCCTATTATCTAGTGCTCAGTTTAGAATTAGTTGAAACAGCTCCTAGGAAGCTGAGCTCGACCCCTAGAGGTGGGGAAAGGAGTTAGATCATCTATATTATGCCTTCTCTTGCTCATTTTCATGGTTGGACTCCTGAGGGAGAAGCTCCTATTGTATATTTTACTTGTATCTCTGCAATTTGAGGAAAAGGAAGACCAGGGTTTTGCAGACATCATTGGGATTCTTGTGGACTCTTGTGTTGATGGTGTGTTCTCTTATTGTAATTGTAAGTGTGTCTATGTGTTCCATCTCTTTCTTTACTGCAGCTTATTAAACAAATGAAGTGATAAAGTTTGAATTCATGCTTGCCATGCTCAGCTTTCAAATTTGTTTAATGTTTATGTTTTCCACTGTCTAGAGAGGATTCAAAGTCATTGTTTGCCCTCTTTAGCCTCTCTTTTTTCTTCCTTGATCATCCATCTCAGCTAAAGGCATCAGCACAAACTCCTACCTTGCCCCAAAGACCCACCTGCAAAAACTGTGTCAAATCCCCGCACCCTAAAATTGCAGATCCTCAATTTGCCACCAAAAAAAAAAAACCCCAAAAACCCCCAAATCAACCTTTTAATCAGTTTACTAGCCTAATATCAGTGTCACTGTATTGGTCATCTCTGTCCATTGAATATTTTACTGAGATTGACCGGAGAGAGCCTTCTCATACCCCGTAGGGCTAGCTACGAGGTGAAATGGTTTGATGTTGCCTTGAAGGTTTACCTTCCTCAGCCTAGGGTGAAATCTCAAGCGCTAACAGATTCATCATATCTACATCAATGTACACTAGCAGGGCTTATCGTCACACTGATTGTGACTATGTCGAGAGTGTAATCCAAAAATTGTGATGATCCTTGTCACCCTTTTCTTGTTATGTTGAGACAGTAATTCTTTTCACTGCTATTCGCTGTATTGTAACCCTTGTTACTTTCGTTGGGTCTCCTTCTCATTATACCAAGACCACTGCAAAAATGGTTTGGATCCTCTTCAGTATGTCAATACTATAGTAACGTTGTTTAGAGATCACTGAGATACATATCGAGATCACAAGGAGGCAAATCCAATTATGATTAGGATTGCGTCTTTGAATTGCGTCTTTGATTTTACTGATGTTGTAGCCAAGTACATCATTGCAATGGAGTCTGCTAGGGTATGCGACATAGTAGATACATTTACATATATAAGTCGAGACTATTAGCAGTATTGTATTGAGATACAAATCAAGATAGATTTGTATACTGTGAGATCTATCAAGATTACATGTACAGAGATGTCGAGATTGTTATGCCAATACTGTGTCCTTATCTGCAGTGCTCTCTCCAACATCCATCCGAGATCTACTAGGTATGCAGAGTATGAGATCTCTGCTCCATCCATTCGAGATCCATCTTGACTGCACCTACAGGTATGCCGAGAATAAGATCTAGCCCAGAACTTAAGTTAATGTTGCGTCCTCATCCAAAGGCATTCATGCATCCGAGATCTAGCCATGACTGCACCTAATACCCAACTGACGTGCAGTCAAGCTCTAATGCGGATCTGCTCCTTCATGCGAGATTTCAGAGGAATGCGAGAATTCCTTTTTGTGTGATTTAGCTGACCCTAAGTGGGTATTTATAGTGGTTTGTGCCTCTATAATGAGCCAATGTGAATTCATAAACCGTCATGACTATTTCCTTGAGCTGACGTGACTTCCATTTATTTAATTAATTCTGTTTTGGAGCCGACATAAAGAATTCCTTCTTGTTTCCGCTTCCAGACTTCTTGGAGGATTATGCTTGGCCTTTGGAGGGCTTCTACACGTTTTGTAGACTAGAGTACATTACACATAGGCAAATAAAGAGATTCTCAATACATGACATGACTCTTTGACATATAAATAGAATTCTGAAGACATCAAGAAGAAGTCTTTGACCTAATTACACTTCTTTCTCATGAAACCCAAGATATACAAGAATAATTTATTACATCATTTACAAAGATCATGTCATTATGAAGACCGAACCTAGTTACATTTTCTTCAACACTCCCTCTTAACTAAGGAGGTATTCATAATGGTATTTGGTCATTCTCAATCTAAGAATTTCTCATAAGAAGAATTGGATTTGCAATCCATCTATTATAGCATCATTTCAACCAACCTTGTTTCCATATAGCGAGGCCTTGACTAACAACTCCATCTCTCTCTTAGATCAGAGCACAATGTTGGCGAGACCAATGACTGATAGACACACATCATCATTGTCTCTCTTAGGGTCATACTGTTAAAATTGGCAACTAGGGCCAAACTCCATGTGGGTCATCTTATTTATGGCAGCTGATATTTTTATTAGATCCCTCTCGTCGAGCGGTGTAGGATTGATCTAAAGATCATCCAATTCCGATAAGTATTTATGGAGATATGAATTTATTTTGATTATGGAATTATTATCAAGACGACCAGCATCTTATGTAGGCTCTAGAAGCCCAAACGTCATGTCTATTCAAACTCTTCGCTTTTAGTATAAATAGAAGAGGACTTGAAGACATTTGGATATACATCTCTTGTGATCTCTCTCCACGTGTTTGGGTTTTGTGGACAGAGATATCTAGAGGAGAATACGTTGTTCTAGACGTTGATCTAGCCTTACCCTAGCTGCAATCAAAGTAAGGGCATTTCTAGTGAAGGAAGAAGGGATGTTTAGGTCACTCCTATGACTGTTTTGGAGTGAAAATTAACCAGCAGAAAGGCCACAATAAAGGAGACAAATTCTGGGCTGTTTTGAATATTATGTGTGGGCTGGAAACTCTGTTTCAGCAGGCCGCGGGTACAGGAAGCCACCTATGGTAGGCCGCAGGCCCTAACCCCACAAAAAAGGCATTGCGTGGAACTGTTTTGGGGCTAGATTGAGCCCTAATCAACAGCGTGGAGGCAGAGGACTTATACAAGGGTAGGTCGCAGTTTTTGAAGGCTGTTTGGTGACTTGGTTAAGAGTTGTTGCAGCATATGGGTGCCCTAACCAGTCACAGTTAGGAACAACAGCGAAAACAGATTGGAACAGCAATTTGTGCCTTGTGTTGGGTCAAGGAAGTTGACCAATTTTGGATCAGATTATTGGGCAGCCTGTGGGAGCAAATTTGGAGGCTTGATTGGGTGATCGTAAGCCTTCATCAGTGCAGATCTTACAGTGTAGTATTGGGTACCATTGACATGATGTAAGGGCAGCATGATGTATGAGATCATGGGCAGCATGATAGATGAGATCATGGGCAACATGATGCAAGGGCAGCATGATGTATGAGATCATGGGCGGCATGTACATGGGCAGCGTGATGTATGATATCATGAGCAACATGATGATGCATGATGCAACATGATGGTGCTACACAGTAAGGTGCAGCAAATGGACGAGATGCAGAACAATGATAGGTGAAGGAGTCACCTTGGAGAATCAGTTGAAGCAGAATGTCTTCAACTGATCTCATCGTTATACGAAATGATCTATGCTAGATCTAGATAAGTCAAAGTGTTGACTTCTGTTGTAAATGTACTATCTCTCTCTCTCTCTTTCTCTACTGAACTTTGAAGAACATAAAAGAAGAATTGATCAAGGGTTTCCCCACACATTGTGGGGTTTGTCCCTGTCATGCGCCACATCTTGTGTCCTCTTGTCTTGGCTTGTCTTCTGCGATTTATATTTATGTTCTATCTAGAGTTTAATTTATGCTGATGTGATTGCTAATATGGAAAAGAAATTAAATAAATTGCTCTAGCATAGAACATACCTAAAATTAACACATACCCACCCAGGTGTTCTTCAAGTATGCCCTACTAGGACTATTCTCATATTGGGTTCCCGGCCCTCAAGAATATCGGTCCCCTTGCCTACTCTTGTCTTGGATGCCCTACCACATCCTCAAAGAGTGTCAGATGCCAGATGTTTACACAATCCTCCATTCTTTCTTCCAAACTTAAGACAAGAATGTTGTGTCTAACTCTCCCTCTTAACCAAGGACGAGTTCCAAGTTTCTCTTCACTCAGAAACTTGCTCAAGTTCCTTTACTCATAGGAACCTCCCAGAGCTCCCTCTTACCCAGGGACTCTATCATCAGTGCTTTATAGGGTCTTCTAGTTGACTGATGATCCAAGACTTCGATGTCATCAATTTTCTCCATATGTAGGGTTCAACCATCCATTACTTTCCTCTGTCATGTCATCCCGGAAAGTATCCTCCTTGGCTTTACATCTGGGACTTCCCTCGTAGGGCCATCTATCTTCACCTTTTTCTTCAACGGTGATTCACAAGGTACATAGTTGTGACATCCTTCACAACTCTCCTTACCTTGGCCCTGCACACATACCCAAAATTTTCCAAGAGGTCAGACACCAAAAACAAATCACATGTTACCTTTTGGTGATGGCCTTTTTCTAGTGACATCTCCTTGTAGGTATCAACATCCTGTATACATGTTGACACATCTCCCAACGATATCTGTTGTCAAGGGTCTTCATCTTTTCAGACTTCCATCAGAGTCTTCACATCATTCCAGGAGATTTCCTGGTCAAGTCTTCCTGATCCTCTGGATGTTGATTGCCTTCATCATGGTTGCATAATTCACGATCTCTTCCATCCTCACATCTTTCATTCCCAGGAGCTTTCAATCAGAGTTCTTCAATTGTGATCAACTACCTCATACTTTATATGAGGACATATTATGTTGATTTCATCTATTGTGACTTAAGTCTTTCAGCATCCTTTCAGAGGAGGAGATCTTTTCCCTTTTGATCATGCTCGATCTATGTTACCTGCAACCATATGACATGATATTACAATATTAAACAAATACAAGCATACATACCTCATTATTCCTTCAGGCTTCTTTCAGCAGCTTTCTTGATTGAACGGATCTTCAATCCCTTGATCTGCTTCATCATGTCATCAGTCCTTCATCTCATGATTTCCATAAGTTGGAATTCCTGATGAAGCTCTTGCTGCCTTCCCAGACTAGGGGATCCTCCGCTGAGGTTTCTATCAGAGACTCTTCAGGATCTAGTATATCCCTATCTGGCAAATGTTCCCTTTGTCCTGGATGACTTCTTCCTTTCCTTTGATATTCAATGAGATTCCCAAGAGCTATGTTCTTCATGATTCCCATGTGAGCTCTTACTTCCATGATGCCACGATGCATCTTCTTACCATGATCATATCTGCAAGGATTTCTGATAGGATCCTTTTGAGAGGGACACCATCTCATTCATAATGGAGATCTATTATTCCCTCTTTCCCTAATCCCTTTCTTCAGCTTCCTCCATAGCAATATTTTGTCAACCTTTCCTTTGCACATATTTGAGTCCTTTGTCTTTCTATATTCAGTATAGAGACCACAAACTATTGATCTAGGTAACCTTCTTGTTCATGGACATTCATTACCTTTCTTGTCAATATCAATATCAATGATGACTATTCTCTCATCATTTGTCCAAGATCTCGTAACTGAGATTTCATGAAGATATTTCTTCATTCTTCTTTACTACATTTCAGATAATATATCCTCTAGTATTTCAAGTATCCTTCTTATGTCTCCTTTCTTAAGAGTTCTCATGAATTCAAAGGAGACCTTGATGTACTGACTTCTCTAAGGATTATAACAATATTTTTCATTCCATGCAAGAACCTTAATGACCCATCCAATATATAGGTCTTCTTGCAATCATAAAAACAAACTTGATTATAAAATGAAAAAGGTACTTACTTGATTGTGAAGATGAAATCTTCACCTTGATCAAGTTGGCAGAGTTAGAGTAGACATATTGGTACTTCTTTCGATTGAGATCTTTGATAGGCAAATTGCCTTCCTTGAGTAGGAATTTGAAATGTTCTTTATTGAAAGGATCCAATCACAAGAATGTTGAGATAATGCTATGATGTGGATTGTGGAAGACACCAAAGTTGTTGCTATAAACCAGAGTTCTGAATACTTCGTCTTCAGATTATTGATCTCCAAAACCCTTGTTGTAGTTGACTATAGTTGTAGACTACTTCTTGGACTTCGATCCTCTTTGAAATGGTGTCGTCTTTGAGATACAAGATCTTGTTGTTGTAGATTGTCTCCTTGATCAGTCATCCTTGTGTTTACAGACTAATGTTGTAGACTAGGGTTTGATCAAGGTAGAGATCTTGATACTCTTTAGCTTGCTACGCTTGAAACTTGATGATGGCATGTCTCTTTTCTGCCCTCTCTTTGACTTCTAAACCAATCCCTCTGATACCATGTTGAAGAATCTAGGGCATTCAGAAAATACAATGATTCTTCATTACATGATAACAATTTGTGAAGTATTTATATAATTTATCTTAGCTTGATGTTTCCATTATTATTAGTGTGTGTATGTTAGCTTCATCAAACTGCTATCAAGACAAAAGAGACAAGAACACAAATATTTGGCTTTCTGCCAAGGCCAAAACCTCTCCCTCTTGGAGAGGAAAAGCCACACCAAATTCTTCTTATATAGATTCCAACTGACGAATACCAAGACCATGACCCTCGACACATTCTGCCACTCCAAGACCAAGACATCACTACTCTTCTCTATCACTGCTAAGATCTCCATCATTGTTGCACCATTGAAGCCATCACTATTGAGATCTTCTCTGTTGCTTCTTTCAACGAGGTTCATTGAGATCTTCACTGTGACTATCACCATGATGACTGATTCATCATATCTACATCAATGTACTCTAGCTGGGCTTATCGTCACACTGATTGTGACCATGTTGAGAGTGTAATCCAAAAATTGTGACGATCCTTGTCACCCTTTTCTTGTTATGTTGAGACAGTAATTCTTTTCACTGCTATTCACTGTGTTGTAACCCTTGTTACTTTCGTTGGGTCTCCTTCTCATTATACCAAGATCACTACAAAAATCGTTTGGATCCTCTTCAGTATGTCAAGACTATAGTAACGTTGTTTAGAGATCACTGAGATACATATCGAGATCACAAGGAGGCAGATCCGAATATGATTAGGATTGCGTCTTTGATTTTACTGATGTTGTAGCCAAGTACATCATTGCACTGGAGTCTGTTGGGGTATGCGAGGTAGTAGATACATTTACATATATAAGCCGAGACTATTAGCAATACTGTACTGAGATACAAATCAAGACAGATTCGTATACTGTGAGATCTAACAAGATTACATGTACAGAGATGTCGAGATTGTTATGCCAATACTGTGTCCTTATCTGCAGTGCTCTCTCCAACATCCATCCGAGATCTACTAGGTATGCTGAGTATGAGATCTCTGCTCCATCCATTCGAGATCCATCTTGACTGCACCTACAGGTATGCCAAGAATAAGATCTAGCCCAGAACTTAAGTCAATGTTGCGTCCTCATCCGAAGTCATTCATGCATCCGAGATCTGGCCATGACTGCACCTAATACCCAACCGAGGTGCAGTCAAACCCTAATGCGGATCTGCTCCTTCATGCGAGATTTCAGAGGAATGCGTGAATTCCCTTGTGTGATTTGCGTTGACCCTAAGTGGGTATTTATAGTGGTTTGTGCCTCTATAATGAGCCAACGTGAATTCATGAACCGTCATGACTATTTCCTTAAGCCAACGTGACTTCCATTTATTTAATTAATTCTGTTTTGGAGCCGACATAAAGAATTCCTTCTTTTTTTCGCTTGCAGACTTCTTGGAGGATCATGCTTGGTCTTTGAAGGGCTTCTACACATTTCGCAGACTAAGGTACATTACACAAGGCTCATAAAGAGCTTCTCAATACATGACATGACTCTTTGACATATAAATAAAATCCTAAAGACATCAAGAAGAAGTCTTTGACCTAATTACATTTCTTTCTAATGAAACCCAAGATATACAAGAATAATTTATTTACAAAGATCATGTCATTATGAAGATCGAACCTAGTTACATTTTCTGCAACACAAGGTACATAAAGGGCTTGGTCCTATTAATTACATGCTAGTTTGCTACCCTCGTACATGAAAAACTGGAACGGAAACATTATAAAACCCCAACCCTGAAACCCTGAAAAATGTTAAATCTGTTGGATTTTGAGTGGGATCTAAAGTTCTACTTTCTCCATATGAAATCCAATGAGGTCCAAACCACTCTCAAACATCCTGAGTCATTTCATGGTAAGTTAAAAATTTAAGTAAAAGGATAAAAATGAAATATAAAGGAGAACATCACTTCAAAACCTTTGAGAGCTCCAAAATTGTTATTGAATTGCATGAGAATGAGGTTAATCAATTTCAGGATGTTTTTTCTCACAAGACACGTGTCCAAATTTTGGGACACCAATAGAGCTCGTGTCCGACACGACTCAAACTCGTGTCCTACGAATAGGACACGCGTCTAACTCGTGTCAAACTTGAATTGTGTCGAGCACGCAAGATTCCCGACATGGGGGGGGGCACATGTCCGACAACTTAGCCTAAACTAGGGCACAGACCAGTCTTAAATAGACCTTCCTTGATTCGTCCAACAGCCCTTGGCCTCTTCTTGGTTGTTCTCTTAACCTCCTTTGTTACCATGTTTATTTTCTTAAGACAAATTGATCTTCTAATCTGATAATTACTTTCTAATGATTTCTTAATCAAGTCATCTTATATCAACTATATCATTAAGCAATTATACATAGAAAATCTCAAAAATAACGCAATAATGACAATAGGATCATAAAGAGACAGCCAAGCACAAAAGAGAAAAAATTTGCCCTGGGAAACCCAAACTCAAGAGAAAACCCAGCAATATTTTCTACGAGAAATTGTTCAATTCAGCAAAGTACAATCTGATATTTCAAGTCAAACTTGGTCAACCCAGACCAGTGATCTAGCATAGGTCAAACCTGGTCAAACAATCCAAAATTCGGCCCTCCTACAGCTGCTCAGAAACTCAGTCAATCTGGTCAAACAGGCTGAAAATCGCACCTCCTGCAACAACCCAGAAATTCAGTTAAACAGCAGCCAGAAAACTTCATCAAACAGTGGCAGAACAGACTCAATCAATGCTGATAAATAGGCAACTTCTGTACTTGGTCAACCTCCGAAATTCTCCTCCTTAACTTGCACATGTGAACAGAAAAATAGATGATGTGCTGTCGATCCGAATTGGTCTCCAAGTGAGGAGGTCGAGTGCCAATATATATTCTTCTTTTGCTGCCCAAGGGGCATGTCCTTTTGCTGGGCCAACTTGAACTTTTGGGGCCTACTTATTCAAATTTTAAATATAATTTACCCTCCTTTTCATGGTCCGACTTGTAGCTGGGGAATACCTCCCACAGCTACACAACAATCAACAGGATATAGCTTAGGGCGACTTAATAAAAATCTTGCTCCAGCTTCAAAAAGAAGTTCAAAGTTGAGGAACAAATGGTTGGAAGTTGGAAATTGGTAGGATTGATAAAGTGGAGATGTAGTCGACCATGGAATCATTCATTCATTGAAAGCATCCTCCCACAGGTTTATCTACTAATAAATTATAAGAATATCATTAATTCAAAAGGTCTATCATTAAATATCCACTAGGACAACTTTGTGAATTCTGGCATCCAGGATAGGGACCTTTTGGATGCTACCGTTGATATGCAAAGTTGCAATCAACTCTGAACCAGCATTATATCCCAAGACCAGAGGAGTTCGTACAAGGTTGTTTGGAGAATGGAATCAAAATATGGTAATTATAATCTGAAGCAGGGTGCAAACCATTCCAATCACAATTGGTTGAAGACATGACAATCAGTGTGACGGGTTTAATTGGCATGTCAACTCCGAAATGATTACTGCCCTAAATCAGCTATTTGTTGTTTGCTGCAAAAACTTGGTGATTTTTGGCCAATTTTTGCTGATATTGAGTTAAAAAACAGCACTCAGGGATGCTAGACTCACATAAAGTCAGAATTTGGTACTCTTTTTGTCTATTTTCACTTCTCGTCATCATTCCAAGGAGGCAGAACTTCAATTCAGCATACAATTAGAGGGCAAAGGCAGTGCTTCATCCATCACAAAGATATTTCCTTGGATTCAGCAATGATTACCATTAGATTCTTTGCAGCTCTTTACCAAAAACAAGTATATCTCAGGTATGATTTTCCTCATTTCCATGCAGATTTCTACAAGAAGATGTCATTTATTCATAGATTAATCTATCGTATAAAGTGTCTCTGGGTCTAATCTTTGTGCCCTAGGTTGCAATTTTCTTCCATCAACATGCCAAGAACTTGGACATTTTTTGGGCGTATGGGAACCTATTGAAGGGCAAGGTGGCAGGGTCAAATGCAAACTTTGGCCAATGTTTTATTCAGAGGGATTTCTTGTCTAAAAAGCTGCATAACAAGACTCCAAGGCAGAAATGCGGAGCCATGTCCACATGTCACCTTAAATATTCACGCACAATCTAAAGTTGGCATCAAAGAAATTATGAAGAAAAAAAAAAAGAAGCCTAGTTCTATTGATTGAAATTCCAAGAGGTGAAATAACAAAAGAAAACTGCTATGCATATTTCCTTGAGAGGAACGGAAAGCGACATGTGGACAAATGCTTCTACAGGCTATGTCCCAACTCTTAATGCCAAGTCACCATTCCTTGCTCAAACTTCAAAGAACAAAACCTGGGGCACAACCTGTTGGACACCTAATCCTCTAAGGGTTGGTGTGGAAGCTGAATAGTCTAAGGAAGTCCAAGAGACCTTGGAATACGAAACCAAAGGTCATATGAATGTACTATAAATGTATATCATTTGTTAATAATAGACACACTCTCATGCTTAACTTTAATATTCTGTTGCTGCCATGTATATGTCAATGTTTTTAAAACCAGAACCGGTGACCAGACTGGTCCACCTAATGAACCAATTTACTGACCGGAACCAGTCTAACCGGGACTGGTTTGGTCTAAACGAACCGGTTTTAGAAAAATACATTAAATAATTATTTTTTAATGAAACATAACTATTTTTAAGATTTAAAACCATGATTCCAAGCCAATAGAGACAAAATATGCAAAGTTTGCTCATTTATATACCATGTAAAGATGAATATATCAAAATGGCACAGAGTGCAATACATATCATCAACAAAATAGCAAAATACATAAGCAATGAGGCTCTAAATGGCCTATAAAGTCCAAAAACAATGTTGCAAGCTATGAGGCCATTGGCCTACTACAAGTCTACAGTGTACACATGATCAATCATCAAGTTCATCACCACTACTAGCCACAGGATCATCATCAGGAGCTACATAGACATCATCTGGTTCAGAGTCTGAGGATGCCTCAACCTGATCTGCAACCTCAATATCAATGCCACCAATAACAATAGAAATGGACCTAATGGAAGCACGAGTTTGTCGACCTACACGACTAGTGCCTTCCATTGGTCCTTTGCCTTTCCTTGATGCCGCTACTGATCCTGGTTCTGTGCCGCCACATACTCTGCTTCATCCCCCACTAAAGCCATGTCGATATCAAACTCAGCGTCAAACACAAGATCTTCAGTCTCCTCCACCCATTCTGATGTTGGATCAATATCGTCCAACAAAATGGGATCTAGATCAAGTGTTTTGTTCATAATTTGGTTCCTCCTCAGTCGAAGGTTGTATTGCACGAAAACAAGATCATTTAACCGTTTTTGATCCAAACGGTTTCTCTTCTTCGTGTGTATGCGCTCAAAAACAGACCAATTGCGATCACAACCTGAAGCACTGTAAGTTTGACTAAGGACTCTAATTGCAAACCTTTGCAATTGAGGACACTGGCCACCAAATGACTCCCACCAATGTGCTGCAAAGAAAAATACATTAATTAGTAACTTAGTTTATAATTTGAATTGTAAAGAACGTAAACAATTTTAACTTGAAAAGAAAAACAAATTGGAAATTGGAATTGCTTACCTGGTTGGTCCACATCTCTTTCCATCTTTGCCAAGTTTTTGCCAAAGGTACCACCTGCCATAGTGAAAACAGTAAGTTGTCTATGTATGTCCAATTGGTCTGCATGGGTAGGGACCATGCGCTCCAATTAATCAATCAATCCAGCTCTGACCTCCCCATCATGCAGATCTCCTAGCCGATTTTTATAATGATACTTTGGGTTCAAAAATTACCATGTTGCATGTATAGGATGACAAAGTTGATTGTTCCATCTGTTATCAATGATCTCCCATATACGAGCATATTTAGCTAACCTGTCCTTGTAAGTTGCTCGTACCTGCTCCTTTGCCTGATCCATAGCCTCATAAATGTAGCCCATGGCCAATTTTTCCCCATCCACCATCCTTAGCACCTTAACAAGGGGCTTGGTAATTTTCACAAGCTCTACAGACCTTTTCCAAAAATAATTGTCTAACACTTTCTTTTTGATGTCTTTTCCATCTTGTCTACGAGCCCACCGAGATTCAAACCATTCTTCAAAAGAAAACATTTTCTGCAAGTTTTTATGTTGACCATTGAGACATTGCAACGTGAGGAAGTGAGTTGCAAATCTCGTAATTGCAGGCCTAACAAGCTCTTTGCCCCCAGTGTTTTTCCTCATTAGGCTCAATACCCATGAGTGGTTGTAAAGGTATTTTGTAATGCACTTGGCATGCTCTATAGTGTTTTTTACCCACTCCACTTTGCCTATGTCCTCAAGCATGAGGTTTATGCAATGTGCAGCACATGGAGTCCAAAATATGGTCTTATATTTGGACTCGAGCATCTTTCCAACAAGAACATGGTTTGAGGCATTATTAGCGATGACCTGCACAACACGCTGCTCCCCAACTTCCTAAATAATGTCATCCAAAGGCTCAAATAGAAGGGTTGCATCCTTCACCTTATCAAATGCATCAACTGATCTCAAAAACATGGTTCCTTGAGGGCAAGAAACAAGGAAATTAATGATAGTGCGGTTCTTTCCATCGGGTCCATCCATCTGACATGATGGAACAACCTGTTTTCAGCCATGAATCCTTAAACTCAACCAAATACTCATCAATGGAAGATATCTCTTTTTGCAAAAGAGCTCCCCTCAAGTCATGCATACTAAGGCCTTTGAAGCCTTTTCCTGCAGTTATAACAGAGTCCCACATAGCTTGGTAATAAGGTGAGGGAGCAGCATTAAATGGGATATCTTAATCATACCACCATCTAGCAATGTATTAATGAGAAGTTTCTTTGCATTGTTTTTTCCAATGTTGATCCAAAGTGGGTTGACAACTTGGCTGGGAGGAAGTGGGATTAGAAGAGGCAATGTTGGCAGAAGATGAGAAAAAACTTTGGATGTTTGTTCTCTTTGTTCCTTTTGATGGTTGGCCACAAGAAGGATGAAGATAGTGAAAGGGGTCATTGGTGGAAGGGATAGAAGTTGAGTCTTGAATCTCATAATCATCATACCCACTCTCTTTCATGGCTTCTAATAATTCCCTCTTCCTTGCAATGTCATCTTGGATGGCCTTCTCCCTAGCCTTATCCTCATAAAACTTTTCAAGCTTGGAAATGTATTCTGCCCTAATAGGACCTAACACTGCATTTGGTGCATCACATGGCTTTACTTGGCCTCTTACCCCAGCCAAGTGTTGTTTCAATCTAAGAATCCTCTCACCTCCAATAGATTTATGGCATAATTTGCATATCATTTTTCCATCAATTACATCACAACGAGCCCATGCACTGTCCTTTCCTTTTGGAGCCATGTTTGCATGAAATAATTACAATTTGCAAAGAAATCTGCCATTTAGAAAAAAAAATGCAGCGAAGCAACATGGAAAACCAAAGCTAAATTTAGGAAAACAAATGTACATGCAAGCTACAAAATTTGATAGCATAGAACTAGAGATTTGATAGCATAGATGATAGAAGTGAGAAGTTTATAAATTTATAACACATAAAAAAATTTAATTCATGGACAACAATCAAATGAGGAATTTTCAAGTGAAAATCCTTACCTGAAAAACCAAACTAGCTTCCTTAGCCTCCTCTTGAAGATGCCAACTCCACTGACAACTACAAACTATCTCCAAAATAGCTCCAACTCCAACTCCAAGATGACTACTCCCGCAAAAACTCAACACTCTCCAAGCTCACAAACAAACTCACAAACACTCATAAACACTCCAAATCAAATGTGCCAGACAAATGAGAGGGAGAGGGGCCTCTTAAAGGCTTGGAGAGGGTGTTTTGGAGGGAAATCACCCTTAGTTTCCCTCCAAAACCCCTAAACCTCATTGAGAAACGTGCTGAGTGGGGCCTCGGTTGTTCCTGGCCAGTTTAGGACAGAACCGACTGGTTTGCTACAAACCAGCCAGTTCCGTCCTAAACCAGCCGATTAGGACCGGTCAGGGCCATTTTTCCGCCATCCAGCCTCTTAAACCCGGTTTTTTCTTTGGTTCCAACCGGTGGGCGTGCTAACCGACCGGTTAGACCGGTAACTGGTTAGCTAGGCCGGATTTTAAAACTATACTATGTGTTTAACATGGTATCAGAGCGGGCGTACTCCTGCCCTGCTCATATTTGAGCCACTTGTTTTATGGCCTTTCTGTGCAGGTCATTTCTGCCATCAGTTCTACATTTCATGAATGTTTTCTCAGCGAAATTATAGCTGCAACCTCTGCCATTGTTCCATTCTTTGCAGGTTATCAAATATGATTAATTCATTCACTGCATTCTAACACCTAGTCTCATTCACTGCATTGTAAAACCTATGCTTCGCTCTCCATAATCTTCCAGAATTTCGAGACAAAACCGTGAAGCCTTGTATATTCAACCACTGAATTCCACCAAAACCATTTTCAGTGCCTGTTGGAGAAGAAGAAAAAATTTGCACGGGAAGAAGAAACGTCAAATCTTGGAAGCAAAAGAACGTTGGATACCGTCATGATCTTAATGGACCGCCAATCCCTGCTAAGAATGAATCACTGCAGCCATGACCATGAGAAATGGTGACAACACTCCTCCTAGCGCTAGAAGGAGAAGAATTTCGACATCTTCGCTTTGAGGAAAGAAATGATATTTGACATTGCCGCAGAAGGAATGAAGGGAACGAGCTAGGCAAAGGAATTGGGAGCGATAAAAAAATGGTAAGGGTTCTGAGTAATTTCACTATAATTCTCTCACAGCTACACAGGTCAATTATATAAATATCGAAGGGACTGAAAAGGTCAAACAAACTATTGTAATAGAGCCGAGAGGACTAAGACTCTGTAATTTCCATTTTTTTGAATATCACAGTCGATTAATATTAATGATTAATATTGAGCTTAAGCGTCTTTATTAAAATATGAATTAAGCACGTGGGTAGTATTCGGCAAGTGGTAAGCGGTATCTCGCGCGCCCTAAAGGCTGGAAATGGTATTCCTAAATTTCACGCGATTAACCTTAGCGGGCGACACGTAGCACGAGAAAACCACTTTTCTCGCGCGCTCTCGACCAGATATCGGTCGTGCAAGATTTCACGCGAGATTGCACGACAGTCGTTCGATTGGACGGGTCCCATCGACGGTGGAGATCGTCCAGGTTAGTTGGTGAGCGGACGACGCGATATCCGTTGGATCTGGAGAAGTGAGATCAACGGCATGGATTGAAGCGCTTGATAAAAGGAGAAGTCAACAAGGGACCGACAGTGATTGGTCAGACAAGCGGGACCCTCAGGGGAAAATAACATGTTGCGGATAGAACTGTTATTATTGTGTGCATGCCTATTTCATACTGCACACTGTCCGACTGACCTCTCTCAGCTAGATTTGTGCTGGAGGTTGAACGTTGTGCATTGAAACCAAAACTGGCACGCCATTTGGTATGTTATTGCAGTTGGTATGTTATTACTCATAAGTTGATTGATATTATGTTGTGATGAAGTGTTGTGTATAAACGTTGTGTATGCACAGTTATTACCTTAGATATGCACAGTTATTACAGTTGCAGTATATTCGTTTAACGCCATACCATTTCTCCGCATTACCATACCTCCTCCCACTGCAAACGACTCTTGGCATTCCTCAGTTCCATCTTTGGATTCTCTGCCTCCACCGGCGGCTCTTTCAACACTATATGCACAATTATTACCACCAAACGCTACCGCTCTCCATCCAGTCAACACGTTGTCTCCATATATAATGTTGTCTCCCCATATATAGCATTGGTATATATACAACGAAACGTCAAATCTTGGAAGCAAAAGAACGTTGGATACCGCCGTGGTCTTAATGGACCGCCAATCCCTGCTAAGAATGAATCACTACAGCCATGACCATGAGAAATGGTGACAACACTCCTCCTAGCGCTAGAAGGAGAAGAATTTCGACATCTTCGCTTTGAGGAAAGAAATGATATTCGACACTGCCGCAGAAGGAATGAAGGGAACGAGCTAGGCAAAGGAATTGGGAGCGATAAAAAATGGTAAGGGTTTTGAGTAATTTCACTATAATTCTCTCACAGCTACACAAGTCAACTATATAAATATCGAAGGGACTGAAAAGGTCAGACAAACTATTGTAATAGAGCCGAGAGGACTAAGACTCTGTAATTTCCATTTTTTTGAATATCACAGTCGATTAATATCAATGATTAATATTGAGCTTAAGCGTCTTTATTAAAATATGAATTAAGCACGTGGGTAGTATTCGGCAAGTGATAAGCGATATCTCGCGCGCCCTAAAGGTTGGAAATGGTATTCCTAAATTTCACGCGATTAACCTTAGCGGGCGACACGTAGCACGAGAAAACCACTTTTCTCGCGCGCTCTCGACCAGATATCGGTCGTGCAAGATTTCACGCGAGATTGCACGACAGTCATTCGATTGGACGGGTCCCATCGACAGTGGAGATCGTCCAGGTTAGTTGGTGAGCGGACGACGCGATATCCGTTGGATCTGGAGAAGTGAGATCAACGACATGGATTGAAGCGCTTGATAAAAGGAGAAGTCAACAAGGGACCGACAGTGATTGGTCAGACAAGCGGGACCCTTAGGGGAAAATAACATGTTGCGGATAGAACTGCTATTATCGTGTGCATGACTATTTCATACTGCACACTGTCTGACTGACCTCTCTCAGCTAGATTTGTGCTGGAGGTTGAACGTTGTGCACTGAAACCAAAACTGGCACGCAATTTGGTATGTTATTACTCATAAGTTGATTGATATTATGTTGTGATGAAGTGTTGTGTATAAACGTTGTGTATGCACAGTTATTACCTCAGATACGCACAGTTATTACAGTTGCAGTATATTCGTTTAACGCCATACCATTTCTCCGCATTACCATACCTCCTCCCACTGCAAACGACTCTTGGCATTCCTCAGTTCCATCTTTGGATTCTCTGCCTCCACCGGCGGCTCTTTCAACACTATATGCACAATTATTACCACCAAACACTACCGCTCTCCATCCTGTCAACACGTTGTCTCCATATATAATGTTGTCTCCCCATATATAGCGTTGGTATATATACAACACTGTTTGGCTTTAACATCTACTCCATTTAGTGCAGCATCTACCCCAGCATTTTGGAGCAACACAACATTTGGAAGCACTCGATCTCCTTTTGGTCAGAGTTCGGCTTTTGGAGCTCAGTCAACAACTCCAACATTTGGCAGCCTGAGATTTAGACAAACTACCTTTGGTGGACAGCGCAAAGGTAGTAGAGTGGCACCGTATACAAGTACAAATGAGGCGAAGTCAAGTCGCACATGGAAGATCAACGATGTAGAAAGAATTAAACAGCAAAGAACGGGAACTGTCGGATCAGCCAGATCAACAGACATGATTGATAGAATAAGATCAGCAGAGATCTTATCGTGCAAAATAAAGTCAAGAAGTGAAGGGATCAGATTAAACCACGTGACAACAAAATAATGGAGCGGTCTACGAAAGCAGTAAGTAGTATCTCGCGCGGTCTCAAAATGGTAAACGATATTTTACAAATTCACGCGATTAACCTAAGGGGTTGACACGTAGCACACCCAAAACAACTTTTCTCGCGTTCTTTCAAAGTATTACCTATCGTGCTTGTTATCGCGCGATATGGCGTGATCACCATTGGATTGAGGTAGGAGAAATACACTGTGGAGATTCGCCAGGCTAGTTGGCGCGAGTTATTGCGTGATAACCGTCGAATTGAGGAATGAGATCGACGGAGAAGATTTAATGCGCTAAGGAGAGCATCGATATATGTGCAAAGGTTTGTGGAATGGAAGAAAGGTAAGGTTTAAGTGTGGTTTATGAAATATTTCTATTATAATAGAAATAAGCAGGATTAATGTATTATGGTTTAAGTTGAGTTTTAACCAAAGTCTAAAATCCATGGTGTGGTTAATATGCGTAGGTAATAAGAATTAACCAAAGATTATGAAGGATTTATAAGGTTCCGCTCAAAGGTTTATAAAGGTCCAGACTTTGGATAGTTAAATCAAACGTTTCCGCATAGAGTAATCCATGGTGTGGTTAATATGCGCAGGTAATAAGAATTAACCAAAGATTATGAAGGATTTATAAGGTTCCGCTCAAAGGTTTATAAAGGTCCAGACTTTGGATAGTTAAATCAAACGTTTCCGCATAGAGTTTATTAAAGGAGCATTAAACCTTGACTTGTGAAGACCGTGTATACTCCCGCAAAAGCTTTGTGCATTGATGAATTCTTATGCCGTGAGTACATGTTGTTGGACACAACTACTCTTTCAGCCGGAGATAGCTTTGATGAGCTAACGAGATTGGGTGCCAGAACTCGGTCTATTGCAGATGCTATTACTCAGATTATCAATGTCAGCTTTGGTGTGTGTCAGATATGTGCATACTTAGTTATAAAGATGATTGCATCTGTGAATATTGAATGAAAAGATGTTTTGAACTATCAGACAAATCTCATTTGCAAAGAAAGTAGAAGATTGGCTTTTCTTTTGCACAGTGTGAGTAATTTGAGAAGTAAGTGCATTGAAGCACCATTTGCTGCGTTGAAATTAGTACTGGGTTGTCTGCTACAATGACTTGGTGATATTGGTACCCTGCTACTCATCTAATAGTTCAGCTATTTATCATTTTATAGGTCAATTTGTGGTTGAAGATAACATCATTTCTCTGACTATATTGGTTTGAAATGGATCGAATGGATGATTTATTGAAACTACTGAATAATTTAGTACATTCCATTGTTGATAAGATGGTTAAAATCAACAAAACCTCTCTTTCCAATATTAAAATGTGTCTGCAAAATGCACAAGAGAATATTGAGTTTTTGCAGCTTGAGACAAAGCTACAGGAAGAGGAGTTACAACAGAATAGACATCATTCTGAACCTGTTTCTATTCAAAAGATTGAAACAGACTCCCATAAACAGCAAGACAATAATGTTACAGTTGATTCAGATCCAGTGCCTAATAAAGCAGCAAAATTACATGCAGATGCAGAAGTTCAATTTGCACTTCCCAAGCCCATCATCAGACCTTGGGAAGAGCTTGTCAGCGACAAGCACAGAACAGGTCTTGGATATGATAAGGAGGTTTCCTTTCATATTCCAGAGTACTCAAAGCTTGTTTAGTTTCAGAGTGTTGGATTTCTTTATGACAGTTCACCTTCAGCTGTTCCAGATTCTGCTCCTCTTCCATAGCAGCAACAACAAGTCATTAAATGCCAACACTATGACTGAGTTGGCCATATGAAAGATCACTGTTTTGATCTTCATCCATGTAAGCACTGTCATAAAACCAGTCATTCTTCAAACAGTTGCTTCAGAAACAAACCTCCTGCAAGAACAAAGATTCATCTTGGATGGATCGCTTCTTGGCAATGGGCATCAATAGCCAAGAAGATATTCCAGTCATATGTCATAACTTGTTCTAGAGTGTTGAACAATCTTGCAGTTGAATTTTCTCCATCATCTCACCTTGTATTTGACAGGGAGGGTAATGATGATCATCTACAAGCTTCAAAGCCACATCAAGTGAGCCTGAGCCACAACCTGCCATACCAGATTCAGAGTTGTAGCCTGAGACAAATATGCCCCTGAGCATGCCTTCAGTCAGTGATACCTCTTCAAAGAATTGGAGACACTTCCTCTAGCAAAAGACTTCAGCTTCTTGCCAGTTTTGGAAGAGTTCCAAGAATTACATTAAGCATTCCAGAGTTGTTGGTAATCCTTAAACCATCACATGTTGAGACCTCCCTTTCATGGTTGAAGGTTTCCCTCTTCAAAACATTAGGAGCACTTTCTCTAGAAGAAGACCTCAGCTTCATGCCAGACTTGGAAGAGTTCTGGGAACTGCACTAAGCGTTCCAGTGTTGGTGGTCATCCTTAAACCACCGCCCTTTATACCAACATTTCAAAGAGCACATTCAACCTAGTGTTGCCATGCATTTTTGCACGTTTTGTATTACAGCTCTCTTCTTAGACTCATGCATAACCCTTCGGATCAAGAGGGGGAATGTTGGACACCTAATCCTTTAAGGGTTGGTGTGGAAGCTGAATAGTCTAAAGAAGTCCAAGAGACCTTGAAATACGAAACCAAAGGTCATATGAATGTACTATAAATGTATATCATTTGTTAATAATAGACACACTCTCATGCTTATCTTTAATATTCTGTTGCTGCCATGTATGTGTTTAACACAACCTTCCATCCATTTTTCTTACTAAAAGAAAATGAAAAGGAAAAAAGTGGAAGGGATTGTGGGCAGATGTTTCCTGTGGAATGCCATACCCTTCGGCGGTGCCAAAAAACTCATTCTGTCAAGCGACGTTCAATATTGTTGTTGTTGGGCCTATATATAAAACCCCTATGTATGATGAATTGAGTGGGCCAATTCTTCAAAATGAAATAAAAATAAAAATAAAAATGATTGCGTGACTAGATTAAAAGAGTTGAAAAAATTGTGGGAGAAAAATTGAAAACCTACTGCACAGTTATATCAGACAGCTGGACAGGATGACAATACCAAGACCCCATTAAATATCTTAGTTTGCATGTTTACGAAATCTGTTGATGCATCTACTCATGGTAGAAATGCTATATTGTTGTAAAATTTGTTGGATAATTTCATAGTGGGGATAAGTGTGGAGTCTATTGTTCAAATCATAACAAATAATGTGGCTCATAAAGTGGCAACTAGTAGAATGTTAATAAAGCAACACCCCACATTATTTTTGGACTCAATTGAGATTGTTCAAAACATAGGTTGGATCAGGATTCTACCATAATCAAATTGCTAATGTTCACACATCTATGTGGACCCTTAAGGCTCTATAGAGTCTTGGAGTACAAAAAGCATCAAATTATAATCAAAGCACTCATGTTTGCACATCTATATGGATCATCTAGTGTGGGAGGTATGGTCTGCTAGGTTTTATTAGCAGGAACCTTGAATTTTGTAACAATTAAACACTGCTATAGGTGTCTTGATAACTGAAAAACACCCCAAATTCCACCTTCTACAAGTGAGGTCTAGTCACTAGTGAGAATGAATCCACCACCAAACATCTTATATTGGGGGTTCCACTTTAATTTTTTATGCTAAAATATAAGTTAATGTTGATATTTACCTGAACTAACTTTAAGAATAAAGATCAAAAGGCAGATACAATTCCATTAGCTGCTTCTCTTTCGTTCTTTTTTAACCATTTGAAGTTTGGAATGAAAGAAATACTTCTGGAGCCTTTTCCATCTTTGGAAATGCTGTTTCAAAAATTGAAAAGGTAATTTACAAAAACGAAAATGGCTCGAAAATATCTCAATGGCAATTCCAAGTTATTTCACACAAGTTTCCATCCCTAAAACAGGGAATGATGTTTCCAGCAAACCAAGGTGGCATTTCTAGTAACACAGGTTATCATAAATGTTGCAGCCAATACATCTCTTTCACACATCTTGAAATCATATCAGATTACAATTTATTACACCCCTTGTTGGAAATACTGAGAGGGGGGAGTGAATCAGTATTTATTAATTTTTGTTCTAGTGATTGTCAAAAGCATATATAGATATGTATATGTATACACAGAACACAGAAATCGACAGCTGGAATAAATGCTTTTATTAAGACTCAAGACAGTGCAATGAAATAAATACAATATAAGTATATCTGACTGTGAATAGTTGCCAAGCTCCAACTTGGACTTCAGTGAGGCTCCAACCTCCCAGAGCACCAACTCTGTTTTGCCAAGACACCAATCTTGGACTTTAGGAGCACCAACTCCCAAGGACTTCAATCTTGTTCAGTTCTGAGGCTCCAACCTCTTGGGCTCCAACCCAACCTTGATATAAACTGGTTCTGCTGCTTCTGCCTCTGCTACTTCTGCTGCCTCTACAGTCTCTGCTGCTTCTGTTGCCTCTACAGTCTCTGCTGCTTCTGTTGCCTCTGCACCCTCTGCTGGTTCTTCACCACCACAACAGCAACCAGCAGTCCTCTATTTTTGTTGTTTTTATACATTCCATCCCTTTGTTCATTCGTTTCCTCTTTCTCACTGGCTGTTTGGCTTCCTTTCTCCGCAGGCTCTTGGGCTTCCTCAACGCTCGCTTATCCTGTCAGTTTCCTCTGTCTAATCGTTTGCTTCTTCAGCTTCCCACTTTCGGTTTCATCTGTCTATCGAACGTTCCAATATTCACAGGACACGTACAAGAGGAAGAGAGGCCGCATACACCCAGTTGTCATAGCTTAACGGACAGCCACGTCCCAATCGCAATCATTATCGCCAGAGTCAGTCTCCTGAACTATCGGGAGCATTATCGTATGCATTTTTGCCTCAGAGGCGCGCGCAGGCCAAATATCAAATTACACAGGAAATATATGAAAAAACAGGCGACAGTGCTAAAGGGCGGACTTCAAGGATCATAGCACCCGTATCTATAATGTATCGGGTCCGCAGCATTCATCGCAATCGGCGATCGCAAAGGGCCGATGGCCGATGGGCCAATCCACTTGTGGATGCGATATTGCATTGAACCCTGTTTTATATGCCCGTCGGGTCCGTTCCTTTCATCGCTATCGGCAATCGCAACATAACTGCAATCATCGATAGCCGATGCAATGAACCGGATGCGATATATTATTCAATCAAACTTTGATATGCCATCGGGTCCGCGTATATTGTCGCAATCGGAGGCAGGGCCTTTACCACTCCCGATACCCGCTCCGAAATGCCGGATGCGATATATTATAAACTGTTTTTAATGAGTCCATCGGGTCCATGCCTCTATCGCAATCGGGGACTGCCCTTGGCGGAGGTCCGATGCGATATCGCTATCGGCAATCGCAATGGCCCACTTGACACTGTATCGCCGCTCCCGAAGTTCCGATGCGACATTGTGTGCCGGACCCGATATGGCTTCAACACTTCCGTGAATAAGGTTTCAAATCCGCCGATAGTGTTAAAGCTTATGTACACGCCTTAGCCTCCGTTTGCGCCTCCGATAGTGTTAAACATATATATATGCATAGTTTTTGTTGCCGATGGTGTATTTGCATATATAACCAAGACTTCCGCCTCTGTTTGCATTATATGCATATTTATATGGTTTTTAACCGCCGATAATGATAAAGCATACATACATGGGTTTTACAGGCCCGATAACATAACTGGATATATCTATGTGAGTTCTGCTCCCGATGGCTGTGTATGCTCCCGATAGGCTCTCGATAGGCTCCCGATAGCTGTGTATGCTCCCGATAGGCATGTATGGCTCTGTTTGCTGCATTTGCTCCTCCGATGGCTCCTCTTGCTCCGATATGCTCCGATAGCTCCTCTTCTTTGGGTTTTCTCCTCCGATGGCTCCTCTTGTAGCTCCTCTTGCTCCAGTGTGGCTCCTCTGGCTTGTTGAAATATTAATTTCACCTGCGCATTTATTTTTACAAAACAACTGAAGAAAACCACCAAGCTCATCGGACCGCTTTTGCTGTGAAAGTGGTATTCCGTAAATCTCACCCGATGCAATAAAATTTTGCCACGCGTCAACTGTACTTTTCACAAAACCACTTTCTATCGGGACGTAACATTCGTTCTGTTTGGGCGAGCGATGATCGTTGGATTAGTATGAAGATTGTTCGCTGTCGGATCGAAGTCAAAGCTGGGTACGGTCAGACAAATCCCCAACATGGCTTGGCCTGCTCCTATGTGGCTCTGTCTCCTCCTCTTGAATATTGACATCAATGACAATCTGTGTCCAACACCCCTAAACGGTCATGCTGGTTTAACAACCTAACCCTTAACCTCAACATCTAAATGTTACATTTGGTCACATGTCACTAATATAAAGAGAACATTAGACTAATATTTGTAATTCCTAAATATTGTTTAAGTTCTAATACTCCAACAATTTGTTCCATGTGATCAGGTTTTATTAACAACGTGACACTGAGTATGTGGGCTTTAGCTTGAAAAATATATGCTGTCCACAGTAACAGATTATGTGATGTTTTAAGTAGGCAAAGGTTGGATGAGTTAGAGCAAGATTTGGATTGACGTTTTGGTACAAAATTCCCTCATGGTGTAAGGCCAATGTGGCTCATTCTGAGGCCAAATTTTTATTTGTATGAATCTTTTGTATAATTCACTCCTTTGTTACTCGAGAAAAATATGAAAATGTAATATACTGTTCAGAAATTGTTCACTTGCCTGAATACTTCAACCCTTAGGATACTCATTTAAACAAATCAGGTAAATGTCTCAAATGTTAAGATGAGAAAGATTTACAATTCTCAAACCCTTCACTTACAGGTCCAGAACTGGTATCACTTTGATACCATGTACGAATTTAGGGTGCATCTGTGTACAAAGAATCAAACATGAATGTAAATGAAAATAAAGAATGAATGTTTATCAACGATGTTCCAGCCAATATCTCCTTCACACATGCCTTTACATCATATTACATTACAACTTATAACAACCCCAAGTGATTATAATGGTTTAACAACCTGACTTCGAACCACAACATCTAACAGTTCAATTTGGTCACATGTCATTAATATAAAGTGACCATTATACAAATATTTGTAATCAATACTCCAACAATTGGTTCGATGTGATCAGGTCTTATGTACACTAAGTTCGTTGGCTTTAGATTGAAAGATATATGCTGTCTAGAGTAACAGTGAGCAGGAAAAGATTGGATGAGCATGAGCAAGAATTAGATTGGTGCTTCAGTACACAATCCCTCAGTGATTTTAGGTTTAAGTCCAATATGGCTTACTTTTAGGACAAATTTTTATTTTGATGAATTATTAGTATAATGCAATTCTTCGTTATTGGAGAAAATTAAGAAAAAGGAGTAAACAATTCAGGAATTGTTCGCATGACTGAATACTTGAAAAATAAGGCACTAGCTGACAGAAAATAGATCCTATCCAAATCCTAGGATTACAAAGATAGTACTTTAAATTTACAATTACAAATATTAAAAAGCAACAAATCTTACCAAGGCTTCACACAAAAATCCTCAGTGATAATACTGCAAGCATACAGGCTCTCAAGGGTCCTGGTCATCTTCTCTTTCCGTTGATCTCCCATATAATCTTCATCTTCTTTGTAAACATCGGAATCCTTTCCACACTCACTAATTATTGCAGTGTAATTTTCAAGGCCCGTATTCCTCAAGATTGTGGAATATTTCAAATACCTGACCAGATTGAAATATCATATAAGAACAAAACAAAACTTTACAAAACTCAAACCTCCATTAAAAAAAGAGTAAATAATCACCAATAATAGACCTAGCTACACAACAAATGAAAATATTAGGATCAAAGGAAGATACTCATTTGCTGAAACAAAGTCTGTTATCTTACTCAGGTCTGTTGCACCTTTTTAGAGTAAATAATGATACTTCCAAGAAATAAAACACCACTGCTTCAATACAGGGGTCAGACAGACACACTGAAACAAGGAACATTTTAGCATGGATATTTCCACAGTCAATAAATTCTTGATGATGAGGACTTCTGGAGAACATACGTTTGTGACACACAGTTCTCCAGAAGTCGTCATCATCAACAAGGAACATTTAACAAGACATAAGATCCGTGTTAGGAACAAGGCATGGCATAACATGATTAACGAGAAAACAACACGAAAAATCCCCAGTGAAAAAAATGTGCACAAATAAAATGGCTCAATCCCCTCTCTTTTTGAAAATCTGCCTAACATAAAATCATTAGTATGGAAGCTAAGAAACATTAAATGTAATTATTGAATTACATTAGTCTAGTTGTTAGCTTCGGATTGCCTTTTCCTCTTTCAATTAGATTGATGAGCTGAATTATAAAAATAACTTGATGCTCATATTTATTTAAATAACTAGTTTAGATAAGATAAGATAATTATATTTATGTCCAACTAATGACCACAAAGGAGGTCAAAGGGACTGTTGAGTACAATGATGTCCATACATCTGGCCCTGGCGGAGAAGATCCAAGAGCTAATAGCTATGAGGATCAGACCCATCTCTCCTAACATCCGAGGATGAAGGAAGAACGCTGAAGAAACTCAACAAAGTATGTTGGCCCGATGAAGAGCCGGTGGAAAGTGCATACAGTCCACTAAATCATTGCCTGGGGGAGTTTGCATGTTGCTGAGGTCTGGAGGACCTACTCCATCTCCTAGGAACGGATCTGAGATGGATCTGCTGCTGAGATCTCATGTGGGGGTGAGGTCCCACGGATCCTCATTGATCAAGAGTCTGGATATGTACTGGTATCAATCGGTCTCAAGGTAGTACCCTGAAAAATGTCGTGATCCTCTGTGTGGGGTCTAGTCTGATAGCAGGCTGAAGAATATGTGCTCGGAACCTGAGAGCCTCCTGCATATATAGGGCAAAACATCTATGATCGGGATACCTGAAAAGGTCAGCAAGGGTCTAAGAATCTTTGAACAAGCAATGGAACCTTCCTCTAATCTCGTAGTAGACAGGGCATCCAAAAATGAAGTGCACCTCAGTCTCCACTTCCTGTAAATGACATACCTGACAGATTTTGTCTGGCCTATCAACCTGGTTTTAGAATGAAGAACTAAAACCATTTCATCAGGCCATGTTATAATGGTAACTTGGAGATCCTGTGATGAAAACACACCAAGCTTTATCCATAAAAGGTCATGTGCTCCTCGTGAATTGGTTGAGGCCAAGTGCAAGTCCTGTTGGTTTTCACAACGTACCTGTTACCCACCAAAAAATGGATAACCCCTAGGAGAAAAATTTTGTCCTCCTTGGACAACCAGCCAGCAAGCCGCCCTATATGACCAGCACATCAAATAATGCCAAGATCCTCCATTTCTTGCTCCAATTAGATTTCTCTCTCCCAACTGGCACCCCTTCTTAAAGGAAGGTGGGTCATCCATCGATAGTTACTTTAACCATTTTGCAATCATGTGCTTTCACTTAATGTTAGGGGCATACTAATATGCATCAAGAGGCAAACTAGATGATTGATTGATCTTGACTATATTCTTATTCACTCACTTCACCTAGGAAGTTAGTCTTTGACTCTAGCCCAGTGAGCCCTCCTTTGAGGCCTTGGGGTTTTAGGAAAGACACTCTCGGGGAGGTTCTAACTGAAGCAATGTGTCCAAGATATTTCATATTTACTACTTTCCATCTTTCCCCTTATTCATCTCCATTCTTTGGGTTGGTGGTCATTGATCATTAGGATTGCTTATCCTTGAGTTTAGGACCACAAAACTTAGCCCTAGAGGTCGATGCAGCGAAAAGAAACATAAAAGCATAAAAAAATCGCAGTCAAAGAAAAAGATAAAATGCAAAATATGGTTGGGACATTTCATTAGTGTGTGGGAAAAAGCCTAGCATGAGCACTACCACCTCATTAAACATCACCTAATTCCTCAAGCACATGATGCTTCATCTATAAAAGGAACTCTTGTATTGTCCCAACCTTGATAAGCGATAAAATAATGCATCCTTAAGGGGTAATAGAAAATCTAAAAAGCAAGCTTAGACTCCTGAGTTATGCACCCAAATCAAAGAAAATCATAAAGAAGTAAAAGGCCCACCAAAGAGGTGGAAGAAGTAGGCCAAGGAAAGGGGTAACTCATGCTTCCATGATTGCTACATCCTTACATCTAGACACTCAAAATGTTGGACCTTCGTTAGCTGGTCACTTGGCTATGGCCCCTGCCTTGAAGTCATTCCCACTCCACAACATTTTTCACACACACCTATGGATTGATGGGCTAACTTGGGATCTGCCACTTCCCCTTGGTAAATGGAAACACCTAATAGGATTATCCATCTAACCATCCCTAACATAAGGAGGTAACCCGTTTACAAGACTTGATCTAGTTAGACATTTGAAGGTGAGCCTTGTGTGAAGTATTATTATGCCCCAAGACTTAGGTATGGTCCATTGTGATGTCTCTATGGTTATTGTCCCTAATGAATGGTGATTTCACTTTATTTGAGTAAGGTTTTGTCAAGTGATGTCATAATAATAGCAAATGCTTTTGGAGAGATGATTATCACTCCATTCAAACACATACCAAAGGTCGTTTTACCCATTCCAAAGAGCAAATATGATCTTGTTGATCATTTCATACAGTGTTGCCCAGCCAAATCAAAGCATTGGGTCATGTGATGGTTCCACATTGCATTGCACACTCCAAAATACCGTCAAATGTTAAAACACTAAGCCCCTAAAGCTTAGTGTTGGAGATATTGATGATGTGCCCAGATGGACCCAACATGCCCCCAAGCTAGCCTTGACATTGTTTGATGAGTGTTGCTTATTCCGAAGCCCAGATGATGATGGTTATCCTTAAGATGATAGGGAAGGGCTTGCACATCACTATTTCACCCCAATGATTGAGTAGATCACTGCCACATCACCTCTCTTACCCTTTAGAGGGTGATGTAAGGCATTTGATGACATCTTGGCATGGAGGCATACCCATGGACACATAGCTACCTTTTTGGAGTATGGGGAACTCATTAGCACACTTGACACTTACTTGTGGCATTTAGAGCTCATTTCGAGGATGACATCATAGTAGAGAAGGATTTTATTCCACACGTGTGAGCATTTTTGGCATTATTACTTATGCTTTTGAGCTATGAGGTTGGCTTATAACCTCACACATGTTCAACACTCAAAGTAACCTTGTAACTAGGGATTTTACTTATATTATCATAGAGAATGAGGGTGCTATGTTTCATAATAGAGGCTCTCCCTCTTTTCATTTGATCATCACACATTCATCCACTCTTCTCTACAGACAAGTGTGAATTAGTCTCTTTTTCGCTACTTGGGCAAGATGTGACTTTTCCATGGTGTGAATTCTTGTGGAGATGGTATTTTGCATGTAGATGTTTTCCTAGGATTTAAAGAAGTGCTTCTTTGAATAATTTTGCAATTTTCATGCTTTATTTTTTATATTTTTCATATTGTATGTGTGAACTAGGGTTTCTATTTGTACCATGACTAAATCTAAATTTATGTTGAGATCTTGCTCCATTATTACATGCAAAATTGTTCTCTTTGAAGCCTATAAGGAAACTCTGATTGTGCATTCCTTATATTTAATTTCTCCCCTCACAAGGAAAATAGTTGGGGTTTTAAAAGTGGATGCCCTAGTCATCGCCCCTTACACCATCAAAGCCTCTTCATGAAAATTTAGCCCTCGAAGACTCCATAAACCCATTTAGGATAAGACACTAATCTTTATTGTGTTCATCATCCATAGATTTTATTAAATTTCGTTTCTTTTTCCTTGTTCCTAGACATCTACGGTTAGTTGTTAGGGTTTTAGGGTAAAAAATCTGCATAAAAGTGAATTGGTTTTCGATGATTTTCGCTCATAAATTAGGAATTGCATCAATAAATCATATCAAAGCAAAACCTAGCATTGTGCATGGTTAATTCTCCTTGTTTAGGGATGTTAGGGACAACATCATCCTTATTGGTTGCTCATGCATGTTTTTCAACTCAAGTTTCCCATCAAGTGACCCTAACCCTTGATGATGCCCTTTTCCCTTTTTGTTGAATATCCTCAACAGGCCTTTTCTTTGGCTATTATATGACATTGTGCACCCTACCATTGCAAATCAATAAAACCCTAACTTATAACAGCCATATCTTTGGTCTAGGTGTGGAGTACTTAAACTATGGCATAGCATATCTAGGCCTTTCTAAGTCTTGTTGGTACTCCATCCTATACATAGACCTCTTTAATATCACCTTGAACCATAGTAGTTGATTACGCTTTAGGTGATTTGAAGAAGCCTCCCTGTGGTAAAATATCACTAAAGAGCAAAAGAAAGGTTGATAAGGTGACAATGGCATAGTGGGGCTTTGCACTAGACCTGCTAGATTTTGAAGCAACATTTTTGGCATTATTGTCGGGAAAGGGATGAGTCCACCTCCTCATGATCCGAAGTCTATGCTTCAATAAATTTTGATGAGAACATCCCAAAGCCTATGTTAGAATTTATCATCCAGAGACTCTTTAATCATGAAGTGTGAAGAGCCTAATCCCCTTCTAACATATCAAAGAAGAACTGAAGTTTCCTCTAAAGTATCTATCCTTGACAAGCTCAATATGGCTGCAATTATAAAGCCTTGGACCCATTACATCAAGGCAACCCTTGACCTAGATGTGATATTAGGTTACCGTTATACACATCCCATGCCTAAAAGGCCTAAGTGGTTGCCCTTTTACAATGGGATTGTTTCTAATAATCCAAAAAAGCACTTGGGCAAACTTTGGACTAGCTTGCTCTTCCCACTTAGGTAAAGATGTCGAAGACAATGTGTTATTGTAGCTTTTTGCTCTATCCATAGGAGAAAACACCAATGAATGTTTTCAAACTCCCCCAGATGATTGTATACATTCATGGCAGGACTTCGAGGATGTTTTCTTGTTTAGATGGATAGAGGAGAAAGACATCGTGGATCTATACAAGGATCTCCTCTTATTAAAGAAAGAAGCATCCAAGGGTGTTAGGGAGTAGAACCAAAGGTTTAACCATTTAATAGCTATTATCCCTAAAAAGCTTAAACCTCACAATGAACTAATCCTCTTTACATACTTCCAAACATTTGAAGGACGAGTACCATATCACCTTAGGAATTAATATCTTACAATGATTATGCAAGCCAAGATAGCGTTGTCAAAATATATGACAACATGAAGCCCAAATCCCCTAAGACTAAGATGAGTTGTGTCTCCTCAAGTGACATTACCAAATATGCTAAGTGTATATTTGAAAAACAAATGCTCACTCTAATAAGGAATTACAATGCCATTGCTACCCAAATTAGCAAAGTAGAAGATGAAGAGAGGGAGCAGTAGCACCCCGTTGAGAATCTTGAGAGCCAAGATATAGATAAAATGATGAAATTGACTCCCCAATTATCTTGTACACCCATATCATTAATGAAGGGCATCCCCATTCTTCCTAACCCTTGAAGTTAATGACTTCTTGTTACGTAATTGCATGCTTGATTCAAGGGCCTCAACCAATGTGATGTTGCTAAGAATCATGAACCAATCAAAGTGTGAAAATTCTATCACTGCAGCAACTGATTTACTTTACCTACTTATTTCATCATAAGTTATTCATGAAATTACTTCAACAAACATTAAAATAAATAATGTTGCAGATATCACACCATAATACAAAAACAAACATATGCACACATTGACACAGTTATTTTGGACTAATGTCCCCGGAAAAATCCAATGTAGGAAAACCGTTGCAGCAAGGGAGGATTTTATTATTCAGCAGTTTTCTTGTACAACAGGGTGTCAAACTGGCTTACCCACAAATAGACAAACTTCCAACACTTTTCTAAACCCAGCGTAGGCCCTACTAACCTCTGCTACAACCTAAAACCCTCTGCGTCAGCCTACTGAGGCTCTGCGCAACCTCTCTGGGCTTCTGCATCACTCCTGCAGCCTCTGCGTGGATGACGCAGGCCCTTTTGGCTCTATGCAGTCTCTGCTGCCTTTGTGTGGCTTCCTCTGGCTCTACGTCTGCCTCTTCTGCACTGATCTCCCGTCTCTCTGTTTCGTACTTGCTGCTTCCTAACTGCTCTCCAGACCACTGATTCAATTTCTTAGCAAACCCCGCTCTAGAAATTGAACTGATTGGTCTCCCTTAGTGTGTTCTCCAAGTGCCCCTCAAGCCTCCTCTTATACTTTTTCTGTTGACATCTCAACAACCGAGATTAAGTCCCCCGGATGCGGGTGTTTAAAGCGATGGGACGGGAGTTGGAGGCTTGCCACATGCCGATCCACGGGCATCACGTGGCACTCCATGCGAGCGGACGGCGAGATCATTCCCGGTTTAAAACGAAGGGACAGGGGACGGCAGCAGTAAATGCCCGGAGAGTGCACTCGATCCAGAGCATCGCTGCAGTAATGGCGGATGGGAATTCGAGGTGGGCAGGTGACGATGAAGAGCATAAATCCGGTTTGGAGCAGGGAATGTTGGTCGTGTTGCATTTGGCTGGCCTCTCTGCCGTTGAAGCGGTCCCTTCTCAGACGGTTGGGTCCATTACGGGGCTGGTTCTGGTAATCGACAGTCTGGTTCACTTGGCAGTTTGCAGGGAGTCTCATCCCAATATGGTGAGACCCAGACAGAGGTTGCTGAGCCGTCGTGGTTCTTCTAGAGGAGGGGGTTCGAGCAGACCTGTGAGAGATGATATGGGGCATTGCTGCCACTGTAATCTGGCAAGCTCCATTGGAGCCATTCCCCTGCACTCAGGCCAACATATGGATGCCGGGGCCTCTAGCTCGGCCTCCTTGCCAGCTTTTGGCTCCACTATTTTCAACTTCACCAGCTCTACGGCAAACCCGAGAATCAGTGCGCATGTTTCCATTCTGTTCATCGAGAATCCTCCTGAGGTGGATGACCCCATAGAAGCTCGGGAGCAAGGGATGCAGGACTACCATGGGGAAGCAGAGCAGGCTCCGACAGCTGAGTTGGAGCAGGAAGAAAAGAGTCGGGCCACCGTCGAGGAAAAATCCAAGCATTCCCAGAATGCTCCTAACGCGACTACTGGGGAAGCGGAAGCGACCTCGCCTACTGAAGCTGTGCCGGATTACTACGGCTGGTACCCAATTGTGGAGGAGCAACCGGATGAGCCGAATGAATAATCACGCCGGCGCCCTTGCTCCTCCAGGTCGCTCCAGGTTCAGTTGCCGTCTCCTGGTTTGTTGTTGGTTCAGTCAATGTTTTTTTAGGATGTCAAAGCTGTTGGTTTTTTGTGTTAATGATGAGAGCACTTACTGTTTCCCCTGCGCGGGACGACTTGAACAGTTCTTTTTGTCTAAGACCCCTGCGCGGGCTTCCGTCTATGGACAGTCTTGGAACTTCATGGAACCACCCCTGCGAGGGCTTGCTATGGGGAATTATGTCTGGGTCTTTGTCAGTCTTAGTTTTTGTCTATGTCTGGTGCCCTTTGAGGGCAAGAGCATACTGGTCTTACCTGTTGTAATTTTGCACTCTGTACATATTTAATAGATTAGCCTTGTTACCGAGGAAAAAAAAAAAAAAACAACCGAGATTAAGTCCCTAATCAATGGTTAAGATTAGATCTGGCTTGATCCATGTCTTTTGGACCATTCTACACAGATTCATATTAATACACATTAATATTTTATTTTCCCTAAGTTTAGACTTAGGGACTCCATTAAAAATATTAATTATTTTAATATCTCCCGGTCTGTTTAGAATTTGCCCAAACCCTTTCTGGGTATTGGAGATCTTATGTGCCCCAACCTCTCCACCAAATTTCATGGCTAGAGCACATCCGATGCTACCCAAATCAACACTCCTTCTTAGCGAGGACTGTGCTCTAGCAATACTCCTCACTGAGTATTACTCTGATCATCCGGCATCGGTACTTGTGCTGATGATAGGCCTTCCTACCCAACATCCTCTGCACTGTTGCCTCCTGTACTGCTACCCATGAGTCTGCTACTACCACTGCTGCATCTGTACTACAGCTCCCTCTGCATCCGTGCTGCTGCTGGTCCTTTCTCCCAACACTGCATCCGCACTGCAACTTCCTCTGCATTTGTGCTGATGTTGGTCCTTTCTCCCAACACTGCATCTGTGTTGTTGTTGGTCCTTCTCCCAACACTGCATCTGCACTGCAACTCCCTCTGCATCTGTGTCGATGTTGGTCCTTTCTCCCAACACTGCATCTGCACTGCAACTCCCACTTCATTCGTGCTGCTAACACACTACTTCTGAAAGGGGTTCTTTACCATCCCCATCTTTTCCCTGAAGTAGTCAAATTTTGACTTTCCAAGGACCTTGGTGAAGATATCTGCCACTTGTTCCCTTGTAGGAGTGTATCTTAATTGTACAGCTCCTCGTTGGACACAATCTCTGACAAAGTGACATCGGATATCAATATGCTTTGACCTATCACGAAATACTGAATTCTCAAAGAGTTTGATGCAACTCTGATTATCACACATGATCCTGGTCGCCTCCATATTTCTTCTGAATAGGTTTACCAATAGTTTTCTAAGCCATATGGCCTCACACGAAGTTGTGCTTGTTGCCATATATTCTGCCTCAGACGAGCTCAGAGCCACGAACTTATGTCTCCTACTGCACCAGGAGGTTATTCCTGATCCAATGTTGAAACAGTACCTAAAGGTACTTTTCCGATCCACTGAACTTCCTGCCGAATCTGCATCAGTAAATCCACTCAATCTGATATCCTTCCCCTTGTTGTATAAGAGCCCATAATCAAATGTTTCCTGTAAATACCTCAGAACGTGCTTGGCTGCTGCCCAGTGAGCCCTCTTTGGTTCTACTTTGAACTAACTGAGGGTGTTGACAGTGTAGCAAATATCTGGCCTGGTATTGACTAGATACATCAGGGACCCTATGAGTTGTCAGTATAGGGTGGGATCGACATCCTTGTCTTCTGATCATTGGCGTAGCCATAGGTCTACAGTCTCCCATCCCGAACCTTTTCAGGATTTCTGTAGCATACCTTCCTTGCCCAAGGAAGATTTCTCCTTTCTGCTGCCAAACTTCCAACCCTAGGAAATAATGCATTCGTTCCAGATCCTTCATATCGAACTCTATGGCTAGATTCTTCTTGCAGTCTTCAATGAGTCTGGATGATCCTGTCAGGAAGAGATCATCCACATATAATACTAAGATAAGTGGCTCGCTCTCTACAACCAGATAGTAGAGATTCGGATCCGCGTCACTCTTGACAAACCCCATCTTCTGCAAGTAGCCATCTATTCGACCATACCACGCTCTTGGTGCTTGCTTCAGCCCATACAAGGCTTTCTTCAGTCTGCATACATGAGACTTCTTCTCATGAGTTTAAAATCCCTCTGGTTGTTCAATGTACACTTCTTCTTCTATTACCCCGTTCAGAAATGTCGTCTTGACATCCATTTGATGGATCTCCCATCCCATCTGGGCTGCAAGAGATATCACGGTCCTAATAGATGTATACCTGGCTACCGGGGCGAAGGTTTCCTCATAGTCAATCCCTTCCTTTTGAGCATACCCCTTAGCCACAAACCTGGCCTTGTATTTTTCAATATTGTCGTCCGCAGCATATTTGATCTTGTAGATCCATCTTGAACCTACCACAGATCTGTCTTGAGGCCTTGACACCACCTCCCAGACATCGTTTACCATTATGGAGTTATACTCCTCCACCATCGCATCTAGCCAGACCTAATGCTGAGCTGCCTCCTTGAAGCTGGCAGGCTCTCCATCCTGAGCTACTAACGCCTGAAAATGTCTGGTTGTTTTCGCTCCCTTTTATTGTTCCTTGACTCTCCGATGAAGTTCTCTGCATCACGCAGAATCTGACGAAGTTCCCTGCTAGTTCTTCCCCTGCCAACAAGTGCTTCTGTTCGCTCTTCCTCATCCTGAGAATCTTCCTGATCTGAGGAAGGATTCTTTACTTCTGTTGGTTGAAGAGGCATGACCAACGGATCCTCTTTCGACTGCTCCTTGGAAGGCATTTCGTGAGATCTTCTGAAAGCTCTGTCCTCCATGAACTTTACATCTCGTTGTACTACTACCTTCCTACTCCATGGAAGATAGATCCTGTATGCCTTAGCGTTCTCGCTATATCCTGCCAGATACCCCTTTTCTGCAGTCTAATCCAACTTCTTCCTCTTTTCTTCGGGTAAGCGACAATATGCCAAACTCCCAAATATCTTGAAATCACTGACTTCAAGAGTCTTCCCAGTGAAGACTTTTTCTGGAGTAATCTTGCCCAATGCCCAATGAGGAGTCCTATTCTGAACGTAGACAACTGTGTTGCATGCTTCCGCCCACAAGAATTTTGGCATATCCTGATCATACGGCATGGCCCTAGCTGCTTCTATAATAGTCTTGTTTTTCCTTTCTGCCACCCCATTCTGCTCTGGATTGTAGGGAGTTGTCCACTCTCTTCTGATGCCCTCCTTAGCGCAATAATCAATGAAGTTCTTATCGATATATTTTCCACCATTATTTGAGCGCGAGACTTTTATTTTCTTACCTGTTAGATTCTCCCCTAGAGCCTTAAACTCCTTGAATCGATAGAAAACCTCATCCTTGGTTTTCAGAAAATAGATCTGAGTTTTCCTCGAGTGGTCATCAATGAAGGTAAGGAAATACTCAGCACTGCTGAGAGCTTTGACGGGCATAGGTCCGCAGATATCTGAGTGTATCAATCCTAGTACACTCTTGGCCCTGTGGTCGCTCCTAGGAAATGCCGCCTTGGCATACTTTCCTCTGCATACATCATCTCGTTTCGTACTTAGATCCGGAACTCCTGTTACAGTGCTCCTGAGAATTCTCAGAGCTCCATGGTGCAAGTGACCCATCCTTCTATGCCATAGTTCGTTCAAGTTTTTGTCCGCATGACTGCCTATTAGTGCCATTGGAGATTCTAGTTGTAATCTATACAAACGATTATTTTCGATCCCGATCTGCACTTTCTTTTTCCAGCTCGGGTGTTTGACGTATACCTTTTCCTTGATGAAGTAGACGTCATAGTCCTTGCCTTGTAGCTGTGACACGGAAGACAAGTTCATCCCCAATCTTGGCACATGCAGCACATTTGTGGCACGGAACCGCTCTCCTGATTCTATCTGAAAAAACTATGGTACCCTTTCCTACTGGAGTACATTTGCCTTGTTCCCCCTGGTGATCTGAAAGTTCATCTTCTCTTCTCGGTATTCTGAGAAACACTCCCTAATTCCCGTCATATGCCACAAGGCTCCACTATCTATATACCATACTTCTGACGATGCAGCACTAGTCATGCACACAACTTCTTCTTCCAACCTGGAAGCCAACATAGAGAAATCGAATCTCTCTCTCTTGTGCAATCTTCTGAAAATCTGCGTGAGTCTCCTGAGGCGTATGCCTCTGCATCGTGGTCTCGACCCATAACTGATTTTCCCTTTATGTCTCTGATTACTCGCTCTGATACCATGTGAAAATTCTATCACTGGCACTGCAGCAACTGATTTACTTTTCCTACTTATTTCATCATAAGTTATTCATGAAATTACTTCAACAAACATTAAAATAAATATTGCTGCAGATATCACACCATAATACAGAAACAAACATATGCACACATTGACACAGTTATTTTGGACTAATGTCCCCGGAAAAACCCAATGTGGGAAAACCGATGCAGCAAGGGAGGATTTTATTATTCAGCAATTTTCTTGTACAACAAGGTGCCAAATTGGCTTACCCACAGATAGACAAACTTCCAACACTTTTCTAAACCCAGCATAGGCCCTACTGACCTCTGCTACAGCCTGAAACCCTCTGCGTCAGCCTATTGAGGCTTTGCGCAGCCTCTCTGGGCTTCTGCGTCACTCTTGCAGCCTCTGCGTGGATGATGCAGGCCCTTCTAGCTCTACGCAGTCTCTACTACCTCTGTGTGGCTTCCTCTAGCTCTACATCTGCCTCTTCTGCGTTGATCTCTTGTCTCTCTGTTCCGTACTTGCTGCCTCATGACTAATTTCCAAAGCACCGGTTCAATTTCTCAGCAAACCCTGCTCCAGAAATTGAACTGACTTGTCTCCCTCAATGTGTTCTTCAAGTGACCCTCAAGCCTCCTCTTATACTTTTTCTGTTGACATCTCAACAGCCGAGATTAAGTCCCTAATCAACGGCTAAGATTAGATCTGGCTTGATCCATGTCTTTTGGACCATTCTAACACAGATTCATATTAATACACATTAATATTTTATTTTCCCTAAGTTTAGACTTAGGGACTCCATTAAAAATATTAATTATTTTAATATCTCCTAATCTGTTTAGAATCTGCCCAAACCCTTTCTGGGTATTGGAGATCTTATGTGCCCCAACCTCTCCACCAAATTTCGTGGCTAGAGCACATCCGATGCTACCCCAAATCAACACAAGGCTAGAAGTCACAAGGCCATACAATAATGTATTTGAAATTGACTCAAGCCCTATTAAAGTATGTAGGATAATAGAAAATCTATCCACCTCCTTGCATGGATATTCTTGAAAGGAAAATATCCATGAATATTATTGTAATTAACATTACTGATGCATGGGGAATGTTACTATATAGGGAGCGGGTTGCCAACCTAGGTGGCACAATTCAAATGGCCAGGTCCTACATATGGGTTCCTATGGAAGAGCAATCCCACACTCTAACCTTCAGACAACTCCCAACTTGGCCTTTAGTTGAAAGGCAATGCGCTACTTTTGACAAAGGAAAAGAGGAAGATTGTGGGTGCAGGGAGTGGAGGATATTAACCAAAAGCAGCTTCACCTAAACTGGATGTGGACAAGATTTAATTCCATGTACTTTGATGGGGCTTGTTCTAAATTTGGCTCAATGTTGATTTGGGGTAGCATCGGATGTGATCTAAGCCTCAAAGTTTGCAGGGAGGCTTGGGCACAGGTATTCCAAAGAACCTAGAAAGCATTTTGGAAAATTCCATCCATAAGTGATTTTATTAAAATAATTAATATTTTTAATGGGGTTCCTAAGTCTAAACTTAGGAAAATTAAAATATTAATGGGTATTAATCTAATCAAGGGTGAAACTTCTAGAAAAAGCCATGGATCAAGCCAAAACGATCTGAGCTTTTGATTAAGATGTAATCTAGGTCGTTGGTTGTCCAACAAGAAGATATATGAAGGGGCTTGAGGTTCGTTTGGAAAACACACAGATAGATCAAGAAATCGATTTTCTGAAGTGAGAAGTTCTCAAGAGGAAAATTAATTGAGGAGATCTTGCAGCAGAGGGGCAGTGAGAATCCGGGAGAAGGAATTTCCGAAGAATACTAGGCAGAGGGAGAATAGAAAGACGTCCAAAGGAAAGTTGACGTCCAGAGGAAGGTTGACGCAGAGGTAGCACAGTCATTAAGGGGAAGTCAAGTTCCTGCTGAGGGAAGTCGAAATTCAGTTATCGGAAGCGAGGGTGTGAGTCTAGGAGGCAAAAAGTCAATTTCTTAGCCAACAGAGGATCCAGAGGAGAGGCAGTGTAATACCCAGGAGGGGTGACGCAAAGCTGCCTAGGGTGACGTAGTTTTACGCAGAGGCCATGCAGAGGGTGACACAGAGCCTCCAGAGCAACAAGATCAGTCACTGATTCTCCAGTGACAGGGTGAGATCATTTCACCAATCTTTTGTTCAGTATTCTCTCTGTATCAGATTGCTAGTTGAGCATCCTAGAATTGTACTCAGAATTTCTCCTGCATAATAATAAACCCTTAGAGCTGTTGCATCGGTTTTCCCGCATTGGGTTTTTCTGGGGACTATTTGTCCAAAAATAATTGTGTCCTATGTGTTGTATTTTTCTTTCTTGCTCAGTATTTTGTTTCCGCATATATGTAAATTAAGTGAAGGCTGCAGATGTATTTGCTTCGATATTTACTGTAGAACACAGTAAATAACTTGCATGATTTAAACAAGTAGGAGAAGTAACATCAGTTTGTTGTAGTAGGGATTTCGACTTAGGAATTTTCACATGGTATCGAAGCTCGTGCAGGTGACACAAGAAGAGCAGAACCAAAAACCCCAGTGCTGAGCAGAAGGGGAAATCGAAAAGCTGCAGGAGGTAGCAAGTCAAAACCCCAGAGGGTTTGCGCAATTCTAGCCAGAGGGTCAAAAATTCGAGGTAGTCTCTCTCCGAGTGAGTTGACGGAGAGAAAGAGCTTCCAGTTCGAATTTTGTCGTGGCAGAGGGAGCAGCGTTGAGCCTCAGCGTGAGGAGAAGTTGGTGGACGCAAATTTTTCAATAAGCAACTTTGTCGGGCTGAAAAGACGTCAAAAGAAAGAAGCAATAGAGCATAGTGAGGGAATACATCCTCAGTGATTTCTTAACGAGGAAATCAACATTTCTCAATCGCTGAGTAGCAGAGGAGCAGCAGCTTACCATCTCCATCAAGGAGTGCGTAAGTCAACCTAAGAGCTACATAGTAGAGAGAAGGAGGGAGTTGTTTGACAATTTTCGGAGGATATGGAAACCAGTGGCTTGAGGGATCAAGATAGGTTGGATGCGGCTTCCATCTATGCCATCTGGAAGGCTAGAATGACCTTCCTACTAGATGAGCATGCCCTCAAGACTTATGTTGATAATGTGGTAGTTGTCTCAGCAAATGCAGATCTGCTGAAGAAGTACAGATGGCTAAGGCAAAGAGGATGATCCTAGATGGAGTTAAGGATCATACGGTCTGCCACGTTGCAAGCAAATGGACCGCTAAGGAGATGTGGGATGCCTTGGCCACACTGTATTAGGGATCTTCCGAGCAACAGAAGATGTACTTAGAGCAGAAACCAAGATCTACTCGGATGCAGAAGGGGCAACAAGTGGATCTGTTCCTCACGAAACTGAAGGAGACCAGTGATGAGCTGACAATTGCGGGACATACACCTCAAGACTCGGAGTTAGTGAGATTGGCTCTAAACTCTATCTCAGATGATTGGCAAATCTTTGTCTAGAGTATCCTGGGCAGGGCAGCATTGCCAAATTGCGATGAGATATGGGCAGCTCTGAAACAAGAAAAGATAAGTGACCTACTCAAGGTAAAACTTGACGGGAGTAGCAGCAACAGTGAGTCGAAGCCCAAGGTTGATGCAGGCCTAAACCTGCAACACCCAGAATCTTTTCCTATCCTGCACATCAACATGCATCTCAGCATAAAAATTTTAATACCATGCAAATTCACCCCCTGCCATTATCATTGCGGAAACTATCTTCAACATATGTTTCAGCTCCATAACCCAGTAATCAACCTTTTCATTCATTTAAACACATACTTTAGTTGGCACAATGCGCCCATCATCTCAGAATACAATAAAACAAAATGCGCCTTAAACTGGCAAATTAATACCCCTCTCTATTTCAGAACGCTGCATCGATTTTCATCACTTCTGCAAAGGCAATTCTTAGTCGGAGGATTTTGCCTCTGCAATTGATCATTCTTTTCAATATTACAATAGATCTGCCTACAGTAAATACAGATATGCTTACCATGAATATCTATGCAAACTCGAGTGCGCCCTCTCCAACGCTCTCACACCTCCATCTCAACTTTCGGTCTGCCCATTTCATATGTACACAGAGTTTGATTAAAGTCAATATCAATTCATTCGACACATCTATCGACTTAACAATAGTGGATTTTGCCAACAAGGCCAGAGTGTTTCCCATTCTCCATCCGGCCTACATAACTCAGGCTTAAAAAAAACAGGTGCCGGGGCTCACAGTTAACGTTTCAACCATATTTTATTTTGATTAAAAGAAAATCAAAGTTCCACAATCTGCTCAGACAATTTACATACCTTCCGTTTCACTGAAAGAGCGCAGACCTCCGTGTTAACCCAATTTCATAGTTCTATTTACAGTGTTGCTTCTCAACTCAATTGCATTTCACTTACCATTCCGTCAAATTCAAGGATTTCTTCCATCGACCCTTCTGCTCTACGTTTGTTTTAATAACATGATGACAATCGACCTTTGGAACCACGCCTTTCCTGATGTTGTGGATTGGCTCCACGATTTTAATTATAAACAACTGATTTAACAACGCACCAACGCACCATAATTACTCAGATTTTAATTGCTTGTATCCACTCCTGCAAAACAAAACTCAACGCAACCTTATATCATCCAGCTTACCACTCACTCACTTGCTCATCGACCTCTGTCAGCTATTGATTCCAGACAGCGCTTTTTACATACATTAAAAACCATTCAAGTGGGAATTTAACACGATTTCTATATCATTTGATTTCAACGTTATTCCGTGCCCAAATTGTCACACCAATGCTACAGCTATTACAGAAATTAATACTCTACTGCTCGCAGAACTATTTCTGAATCGAACCTTGTCCAATTTGAGGTATATTCAGTTCCACACATCAAACAGTTTTCAGCCTTACTGTTTACCCAACGATCCATCAAAATCATAGATTCAATTACATATAAATCAAACACTCATTCACACCAAGATTCAGCGCTCGATTCAAAGTATTATGTCTTCAACAGTTTTACATTTAACTCATAAACAATGATTTCACAACACCGAATATTATAAAACGTGCACTCTCAATTTAAAACTCAGTTACAGAAAACCACTCCATAAATGGAACCACACAATTCTGAAAACACATTGTTTTTTTTTTATTAACAAATGCAAATACTTACAGCGCTGGTCTTTGCCGAATATTCAACATTTAGGCCATCTACAAACTGCCCGAAGGCATCCAATCAGAAAACCTCTCAAATCTGAGCTTTCGCTCCTCTCTATTCTATCCTATCTACCCTCATTTGCCTTTGAGGCTCATAAATTTATACAATTTGAATTGAACCAATTCTGGTTCATATCCCTTTAATCACTCAACAAAATCCCCGAATATCTCAACAAATCTTAAAATCACTTTTGAATCCCTAAGGATCCTCTCTCACCCAAAATTAATGAAACTAATTTCTAAATTAAAATCTCTCATCCCTTTACATCCTCAACTGACCAAACTCTCTCATATTTGAGAATTATTTACAAAATCCTCACTTTTAGAATTTATCTCCTATTTTATTTAAAAATACCAAATTAATTAATAAAACAATTAAAATGTCACACCCCCCTTTATTACATAAATAAAAATGAAAGTTGGCCTTGATGCTCCTGCATCAAAGGTGGAGGAGGAGGATACACAATCCTTGCATCGAAGGGACAACAGCGGCAACAGAGACGAAAGAAGGACGTCTCCAAGGTAAAGTGCTTCAAATGTGGCGAGATGGGCTACTATGCATCGCAGTGTCCTTTGAAGAAAAAGGCCAAGGATGAGAAGCATGATCCCAAAGTTGCAGCCGCAAAGATTGACGAGGAAGAGTTCGCCATGACAGTCGAGATACCGCTAGGAGGGAGGTGGGTTGATATAGAGTTGTAGTTCGATGGAGCTATAAATGGGCAGGATCCTTGAGGAGCCCACCTCTTGGATCATCACCTTGCTATGGGAGCCCATGATCAAGAGTAGCGGGATGGTGGAGTATCAGTTGGTGCCATGGAGTGTTGATTCGACAGATGCAGTGGCTAGGAGAGCCAGAGACTGAGCAGCGCAGAGAAGAGAGGCAACAGTGCGAGGCGACACAGTGCAAAGCTTCAACAGCACAGTGGCTTCAGAGGCAGAATGGGACTAGCACTAGTCACGATATCAGCATCGAGGATTATCCACTAGATACTTGTCCAGTTTTGGGTGTTTTCAATTGCTTCTCTCAGCAACTAAGTTGCAATGCAGATGCAGTGTTGGGAGGAAGGACTAGAATCAGCACAAATGCAAAGGGAGTTGCAGTACAGATGTAGCATTGGCAGTGGCAATGTCAAAGGCAACAGCACAGTAGCAACAGTAGCGTAGTGGTTGGTGGACGGTAAGTCAGACATCAGCAGCGCAGAGACGATGCTTCAGAGTCAGAGCAGTATGCAAAGAGGCAGTGTATTGCCAAAGCACATTCCTCGCTAAGAGGGAGTGTTGATTTGGGGTTGCATCAGATGTGCTCTACGCCTCAAATTTTGCAGGGAGGCTTGGGCACAGGTATTCCAAAGAACCCAAAAAGCGTTTTGGGAAATTCCACCCAGAAGTGATTTCATTAAAAGAATTAATATTTTAATGGGGTTCCTAAGTCTAAACTTAGGAAAATTAAAATATTAATAGGTATTAATCTAATCAAGGGTGAAACTTCTAGAAAAAGCCATGGATCAAGCCAAAACGATCTGAGCCTTTGATTAAGATGTAATCTAGGCCGTTTATTGTCCAACAGGAAGATATAAGAAGGGGCTTGAGGGTCATTTGGAAAACACACAGAGATAGATCAACAAATCGATTTTCTGAAGTGAGAAGTTCTCAAGAGGAAAATTGATTGAGGAGATCTTACAGCGAAAGGGTTAGTGAGAATCTGGGAGAAGGAATTTCCGGAAATACCAGGCAAAGGGAGAACAAAAAGACATCCAGAGGAAGGTTGATGCTGGCCTACGTAGTGCTAACGCAGAGGCAGCACAATCATTGAGGGGAAGTCGTGTTCCTGCTGAGGGAAGTCGAAATTCAGTTGTCGGAAGCTAGGGTGTGAGTCTGGGAGGAAGAAAGTCGATTTCTCAGCCAACAGAGGATCCAGAGGAGGGGCAGCGTAATACCCAGGAGGGGTGACGCAAATGTTGCCCAAGGTGACGCAGACGCTGCCTAGGCTGACGCAGCGCTGAGCAGAGGCCACACAGAGGGTGATGTAGAGCCTCCAGAGCAGCAAGATCAGTCATTGATTCTCCAGTGACAAGGTGAGATCATTTCACTAGTCTTTTGTTCAGTATTCTCTCTGTATCGAATTGCTAGTTTAGCATCCTAGAATTGTACTCAGAATTTCTCCTGCATAATAATAAACCCTCAGAGCTGCTGCACCGATTTTCCCGCATTGGGTTTTTTCGGGGACTATTTGTCCAAAAATAACTGTGTCCTATGTGTTGTATTTTTTCTTTCTTGCCCACTATTTTGTTTCTGAATATATGTAAATTAAGTGAAGGTTGCAGATGTATTTTCTTCGATATTTACCATAGAACACAATAAATAACTTGCATGATTTAAACAATTAGGAGAAGTAATATCAGTTTGCTACAGTAGGGATTCCGACTTAGGAATTTTCACACTCAAGAGCGAGGATCGTTTTGATTTCACCTTCCAATAAGTTTATTAAGTTCTCATATACTTGTTTTCAAATGCACAAATAACATCATTGAATATGAGGCCCTAGCTTTTGGATTGGATTTAGCTCTTAGCAAAGAAATAAAACATTTCAAAGTAGTAGGATATTTTGACCTTATTATGTCTCAAGTCAAAGGACTATTCAATGTCAAGAACAAAAAGCTTAGAAAATATGAAGACATTGTGTCACACAATAGAGTACTTGAACTGTGGCATAGAATATCCATCCCTTTCTAGGCCTTCCCAGTACTCTATTCCATATTGTAGACCTCTTTTATATCACCTTGAGCCATAGTAGTAGATTATCCATTAGGAGATTTAGGGAAGACTCCCTTGTGGTAAAATACCACTAAAGAGCAAGAGAAAGGTTGTTAAGGTGACAATGGCAACCCTTTCCCCTATTGCTCTAAGGTTTGGTTCTACCAAGCGAGGCTGTTGGAATTTCCAAGTCTATCTAGTAGAAATCCTTCCTGTACTTTCTGATTTATTTCTTCCTACTTATTCTGTTAATTAACAAGTTATTTACCATGTAAATACTGAAAATAAATACAAGTAGAGTCTCAACACATACAGATCATCAACTGAAGGAAAAACAAACACACAAGTGACACCGTTGTTTTTGGACTAATGTCCCCGGAAAAACCCAATGCGGGAAAACCGGTGTAGCTATCAGAGGATTTTATTATTAAGCAGTTTCAGAATACTACCTAGGTGCCAGAAATGGCTCACCCAACAAAGAATGCCCTCGGCAGTAGTACCTCTCAGTCAGAGACAGATCACCGAATGAATGATCCCATAGCAATACTACAGCACTTATGCTACTCTGTGTCACCCTGATAGGGACTGTGTCACCCTATCCAGCTCTCCAGCACCAATCTGCCCCACGAAATCTCCCAGCGTCAGTCTCTAGGGTCTGCGTCAACCTCTTTGGCCCAACGTCTGCCCAGCGTCAACCTCTCTGGCCCAGCGTTAGCCTCTCGAGAGTCTGCGTCAGCCTCTGAAGCCTCTGCGTCTCCCATGCTGACCCTCCTCAAGCTTTGCGCAGCTCCTGGCTACCTCTGCGTGGCCTCTCGCTGCTTTTGCGTGACCTCTAGCTGGCTCTGCATCAACCCTCTCTCGGCTTCTGCGTTGATGCTCCCAGTACCATCTCTGCCTCTCTGCTACTGCATTCACTGCCCCTTAGCGGCAACTCTGATCACTCCTTCGATTTCCTCAGCAAGCCCTGCCCCAGAAAAATCGAATTCTTGATCAACTCGGTGTGTTCTCCAAGTGACCCTCAAGCCTCCTCTTATACTTTTCTCATTGACAATTCAACGATCAAGATTAAGTCCCTAATCAACGGCTAAGATTAGAATTGGCTTGATCCATGACTTTTGGAGCATTCTAACTCAGTTTTATATTAATTCAAATTAATATTTAATTTTCCCTAAGTTTAGACTTAGGCACTCCATTAAAAATATTAATTATTTTAATATCTCCCAAACTGGTTAGGTTCTGCCCAAACCAATTCTGGGTCTTGGAGATCCCATGTGCTTTAGCCTCTCCACCAATTTTCGTGGCTAGAGCACATCCGATGCTACCCCAAATCAACACTCCCTCTTAGCAAGGATTGTGCTCTAGTAGTACTCCTCACTGAGCATCACCCTGATCATCTGGCATCGGTCCTTGTGTTGATGCTAGGCCTGCTGCCCAACATCCTCTGCACTGCTACATCATGTACTACTACCCATGGCCCTGCCACTACCACTGTTGCATCCGTACGACAGCTCCCTCTGCATCTGTGTTGCTGCCCATGGCCCTACAACTGCCACTACTGCATCTGCACTGCATCCCCTCTCATCATGCTGCATCGTGCTGCCCATAGCACTGCCACTGCTAACTGCTGCACTACAACTCAGTTACTGAGAAGTAAATAACTGATCTCCCAACTCTGGCATCTCAATCAGGCTAGAAACACTCCCGATGCTGAAGCTCCCTTTGCCACTGAAAGTGCTCCTTCTCTGACCTCTGCGCTGCTGCAACAACTCTATGCATCTCGCACTGCTACCTCACACTGTCCTGGGACTCCTGCACTATAGCTCCCTCTGTAGCTCCATCTGCATCCGTCTCTACCAACATCTGCCAGTCTTGCTACTCCTCTTCGGGGCTCCCGTAGCAAGGTATAATCCAAGAGGTTGGGTACCTCGAGGATCCTACCCCTCATCGCCTGTAGTCCGTCTGACTACAGCTCGATGTCTCCCCACTTCCTTTCAAGTGGCGCATGAGCACTCATGGCACAGTCATCATCTGTCTCCACTTCTTTCTTCGCCCTTGCTGGCACAACCTTGGTCTCAGAAGCCTCCCCCTTGCTCTTCTTCCTCGAACACTGGCTCGCATAGTGACCCAATTCCCCACAGTGGAAGCATTTGACCTTGGAGAGGTCCTTCTTCTTCTGTTTCTCCTGCTTTCCCGCAGATGCTAAGGCAACATCCTCCTCTTCCTCCTTGATTTTGACCTCCTTGTCGCTGCTTCCCGCCTTGGTTAGCCTTCTGATCTCTTCTTGACGAAGAGTCGCCCACATTTCCTCCCAATCTGTAAGGGTCGACCTGCCCAGTATGCTATGGACAAATACCTCCCAGTCCTCTAAGACTGCGTTCAATGCGGTCCTCACCAACATCTCCTCATCTGGCGTGGCTCCTATAACAGTCAGCTGATCCCAAATCTCCCTCAATCGACTGAGGAAGGTATCTATCTGCTCTCCCTTCTGCATCTGGTATGACCGCAGCTGATTTTCTAGAAGCATCTTCCTCTGCATGGAAGTATGCTGATACAATTTCGTGAGGGCCTCCCACATCACATTTGTCGTGTCCTTTTCGGCAATATGTGGTACTACATGGTCCTTGACCCCGTCAAGGATGATGCTCTTGGCCCCCGCCATTACCTCCTCGTTCTTTTCATTCTCAGTCGGGTCAACTAGGATCGTTATCGTTTACAAGGCGAAGTGCTTGAGATGATTCCTGTCTAGAACAGACAAGATCTTGGCCTTCCAGACTACGAAGTTTGAGGCTTTGTCCAGTCTATCCTGATCTCTTACCCCATTCACTACCATTTCGTTGCTCCTCTTACGACTCTTTCGAGTCTCTCTACTTCCCTCCTAGAAGTTCTCTGTGTGGCTCCCTCTGAGCCTCGATTTCCCCGTGGAAACCCTTCTACCAATGTCGAGATGCCCCACTCCGATCGTTAGTGCAGCTGCACTACTGATCCGGATTTCTTGGCTAGAAATCCTCGGCAGCAACTCCCTCCTCCTTGGTCTTGCCCTGTTAGGTATTGTTCTGACCACAGTACCCCACCAGCTTCGCTCCGCAACTTACCCACAGCCTCCTATGCCCCAGCAGTCTGAAGGTTAGAGCCTCTAGGCTCTGCGCAATCCTGGCACCAGCAAAATCCGCACCTCCTAGCCACGGGCGTCAATCCTTCCTGACTGAGAAAGATGACCGGGCACTGCGTAGGTTAGGTCTGCTCCTCTCTACCACTGCGTTGATCCTCTTCCCGGCTCGAACTGATGACGCAAGCACTGCGTCACCCCTTCCTTGCTGCTTTTCTGCTAGGAACAGCTTCTGTCACTCAGGACAGTTGTTTCTGTTGCTGCTGCTCTACTTGGTTGAGGCCCTCAGTTATCTTGTGATCTGCAACCACGCTCTGATACCATGTTGTATTTTATAAGCTTATATGTTAGAAATCCTTCCTGTACTTTCTGATTTATTTCTTCCTACTTATTCTGTTAATTAACAAGTTATTTACCATGTAAATACTGAAAATAAATACAAGTACAGTCTATACAGATCATCAACTGAAGGAAAAACAAGAACACAAGTGACACCATTGTATTTGGACTAATGTCCTCGGAAAAACCCAATGCCGGAAAATCGGTGCAGCTTTCAGAGGGTTTTATATTAAGCAGTTTCAGAATACAACCTAGGTGTTAGAAATGGCTCACCCAACAGAGAATGCCCTCGGCAGTAGTACCTCTCAATCGGAGACAGATATTCCGGCTAAATCACTGGATGAACGATCCCACAGCAATACTGCAGCACTTTCGCTGCTCTCTGTCACCCTGATAGGGACTGCATCACCCTATCCAGCTCTCTAGCACCAATCTACCCCACAAAATCTCTGAGCGTCAGCCTCTAGGGTCTGCGTTAGCCTCTCTGGCCCAGCGTCAGCCTTTCGGGCCTAGCATCAGCCTCTCGGGGCTCTGCATCAGCCTCTGGAGCCTCTACATCTCCCACGCTGGCCCGCTTCAGGCTCTACGCAGCTCCTGGCTGCCTCTATGTGGCCTCTGGCTGCTTCTGCATGACCTATAGCTGGCTATGCGTCAACCCTCTCTCGGCTTCTGCGTTGATGCTCCCAGTACTATCTCTACCTCTCTGCTACTGCATTCACTGCCCCTCAACTGCAACTCTGATCACTCCTTCAATTTCCTCAGCAAGCCCTGCCCCAGAAAATCGAATTCTTGATCAACTTAGTGTGTTCTCCAAGTGACCCTCAAGCCTCCTCTTATACTTTTCTCGTTGACAATTCAACAGCTGAGATTAAGTCCCTAATCAACGGCTAAGATTAGATCTGGCTTGATCCATGACTTTTGGACCATTCTAACTCTGTTTTATATTAATTCACATTAATATTTTATTTTCCCTAAGTTTAGACTTACGGACTCCATTAAAAATATTAATTATTTTAATATCTCCCAAACTAGTTTGATTCTGCCCAAACCATTTTTGGTTCTTGGAGATCTCATGTGCTTTAGCCTCTCCACCAATTTTCATGGCTAGAGCACATCCGATGCTACCCCAAATCAACAGGGGCTTTGCGCAAAGGCTACTAGATTTTACACAAACAGTACCTTCTCAGTTGTACCAACCAAACCAAAGGATCTTCCCTCATGGGTGTGCTTCATGATCCATAAAATAAAAGCATAAGCTAAAACCTATAAGGTCATTCCTACAAGGCAATGGTTGACAAAGGCCTCTAAAGGTGTTAGACAAGTATATAGTGCCGTAAAATTGCATGAGCACAGTCACCCTAGTCCACTACAATGCACATGCTCATGGACCATTATAGTGGCTCCCGTGACACTGATCATGAGGAAGCACAGAAAGAAATGTACATTAACGTCCCCAATGCCTACTTTTGATGTTAAGCCCAAGATAGAATCAAGGGTTTCGCCTTTGATCAATATGTCAAAGTCCTCCATCAAATGTCCAAAGGACCTTCTCTTGGCTATGGAGCTTAACTCTCTATGGGAATCAACAAATTCAAGTAAATTAAAGACAATATTACCTAGTTGAAACTTTGAACTAAGTGTTAAAAGATCTTGAGAACAGTTCTCCTAGTAGTATCAAGCACTAACATAATGTGAAATGAAACAAAGTGTTAGTAGGGCATTGCCTCAACCAATTGTTTTTTAAACTTTAAACCAGATAAGTCTTTCTTGCACTGCCATCTTTGCTAGGTCATTGAGTGTTAATCAAATCCCCAGTGACAGAAGAAAAAATATCTCCATGGATTTAACTAAGAGACCAAACATTAACCCCATTAAATCTTTTTGGACTCTCGTAGGACCACTGAGGATGACACAGCCTATGAATGCATTACACCTATTCAAAGATTGAGAAAAGATATATATACGTGTCGCAATGTTATTAGGCCTGGACCGTTCATCGAACTGGTAGACCCCCTAGACCGAAACCGGTAAAAAACGAAATAAAAAACCAATCAACCAAAAACACATAAAATATTCAAATTTTAAAAGAAAAACAAATATATTCGTGTGCATCCATATATTATCCAAACCATTTATACACAAATAAGGAAAAGTTCTGATTTATAGTGCATGTAAGGGTGAACATAACCACAATAACAATGAGTGCAATCCATCTTTGAACCAAAAATACATCAAAGAAACAAGCCCTAGATGGCCTCTAACATCCAAAAAAAATCACGCTACAACAAACACCTACATATCATCAAAATGTTTGCCTATATTGGGATCTTCATCATCAATATCACCCTCTAAGCATTAAAATAAGATAAAAAATGCTTAGCATGTCATTTCAAGATTTTGTTTCAGTGATAGGTACATTTTTAGTAGGATCGTGATAGAGGAGTTCAATAATCCATGCCACTATCATCAAGGTCGATAAAGGGCTTGGTGCTCTTCACTAAATACTAGTTCCATACCCTCGTACATGACAAAATCCAATGGAAGAATTGCAATCCCCCCAATCCTGAAATCCTAGAAAACTACTAAGTCTGTTGGAATTTAAGTGAGATCTAAAATTCTACTTTCTACATATGAAATCCAATGAGGTCTAAACCACTCTCAAACATCCAGAGTCATTTCATGATAATGTTAAAAATGTAAGTAAAAGTGACCTTTTACTTTAAGAATTTAACATTACCATGAATTATTGCGTCCATAATTCTTTGTATCGATGGATGGCTCGAAACGTCGATACAAAGAATTATGGATGCGATAATTCATGGTAATGTTAAATTCTTAAAGTAAAAGGTCACTTTTACTTAAATTTTTAACATTATCATGAAATGACTCTGGATATTTGAGAGTAGTCGATACAAAGAATTATGGATGCGATAATTCATGGTAATGTTAAATTCTTAAAGTAAAAGGTCACTTTTACTTAAATTTTTAACATTATCATGAAATGACTCTGGATGTTTGAGAGTAGTGGATGACTCGAAATGTCGATACAAAGAATTATGGATGCGATAATTCATGGTAATGTTAAATTCTTAAAGTAAAAGTGGTTTAGACCTCATTGGATTTCATATGTAGAAAGTAGAATTTTAGATCTCACTTAAATTCCAACAGACTTAATAGTTTTCTAGGATTTCAGGATTGGGGGGATTGCCACAGTGGATGGCTCGAAACGTCGATACAAAGAATTATGGATGCGATAATCCCGGAAGAAATCTCTACACAAAATACAAATCGCAGAAGCCTCAAAACAATAATTACCATGAATTGCATAGCAGTAGTAGGGCCATATGCTTGATTATTAGGTACCTATTTTGGATTAGTGTCGAAGACAAAAATTGAAAAAAAATAAGCAAAATAGGCCCCATGTTAACATCAGAACATTATTCAAATTTACATCATTATTCATATGTAGAAAGAACAATATCATCATCACCAATGCAGCAAAACATAAAGGAACAATAGAAGAAAAGCATGCACACATAGAGACACCAAGATTGGTCGAAGACTAAGGCAAAACCCATTGTGGGGAAAACCCTTGCAAATTCTTCTTCTTAGATTGTCATCAAATGATTCAACAAAAGAGAGTACAATGATCTATATCTTCGTCTATACAACTAACTAGTAAAACAACTATGACATCCATGAAATGAACCTAATCATGCTTATACTCAGAACCCTGATTCTGAGGACTGTAATGTACTGTCACTAAATGTAGTCAACTGCTGAACAGTGTTGTCACTGAGTAGAATCTTCGGAATATTGAAATTTCATCTTTTAGTCCCAGAGACATGGAAGAGTTGTGCGGGCGACTATGGCAGTCCTCGACGCTCCCTGGTGAACTGTTTGCATGCGTCTGGGGACAAATACACTCAAATCTGCCTCAAACCCCCAAACGCACCCTTCAGGCTACTATGCGAGTGTCTAAGGCTTTGCAGACACACCCTTGACAATTTTGTGCATGCGTATGAGGACCAGATTGCCCGATCTGCTTCGGAAACCCTAGACACTCCCTTCAAGCTACTATGTGAGCGTTTGAGGCTTACCAAATGCACCCTCAACCACTTTTTGCGTGCATCTAGGAACCAGACTACCAGATCTGCTTCAAAAACCCTAAACGCTCCTTTCAAGCTACTGTGCGAACACCTGAGGCTTCCCAAACGCACCCTTGGCCACTTTGTGTGCGCGTCTAGAGTCGAAAATACTCAGTTACGTGCGTGCAACCAAAAAACAAAAACCCTAGATCTGTGCAAGCTTCAACCCTGTAGTTTCAGACCCTTGTGTGAACTTTGTCCGTCAGACATATGCGAACCAAGACAATTAAAGAGAAGAGAAGACGACTTGATCAATATATCCAAATGAGCTTGAGGTCTCTTCTATTTATAGGTTTCCGTGAGGGTCCACTTGAAGTTGAGGCTGACCTATCCAATTGTACATATGCATAGGGCAGACCTAATCCAATTTACAGGAGTGGATTCATAAATTCAAAAACCAACCTCTGCTTATCCAAACTGTTGATTTGGAATATCATCGGATGTGCTCTAGCCATGAAAATTGGTGGAGAGGCTAAAGCACATGAGATCTCCGAGACCCAGAAATGGTTTGAATAGATTGTACCCGATTTGGGAGATATTAAAATAGTTAATATTTTTAATGGAGTTCCTAAGTCTAAACTTAGGAAAAATAAAATATTAATGGGTATTAATACAAAACTGGGTTAAAAGGTTCCAAAAGTCATGGATCAAGCCAAATCTAATCTTAGCCGTTGATTAGATATTTAATCTCGGTCGTTGAAGGACCAACGAGAAAAGTATAAGAAGAGGCTTGAGGGTCAATTAGAGAACACACCAGAGTGATCAATCATTCATTTTGCTAGAGCGGGGTTGTTAAGCAAAAATGAATCAGTGATCAACAGTGAGGGGCAATGAGTACGAGGCAAAAAGGCAGAGACAGTACTAAGAGACCAACGTAGAAGCAGAGAGAGCAAGAGCAGCAACCAGTCCAAGCTACGCAAAGGCCAGAGGGACTACATCATCCACGCAGACGTTGTTGGAGTGACGCAGAGGGTCCTAGAGGCTGCGCAGTGCCTCAGAGGGTTGATGCAAAGGGCCCTGGGGCTGACGCAAGTCAGCAGGAGGCTGACGCAGAGGCCAAAAGGGCCAACATTGGCTTCAGTTGTGTCGGAGAGGGTTTCGTGGGACAGGTTTTCTGAATACCTATTTCCGAATATAGAGGTATTGCTGCCATATATTTTTCTCTGTCAAGTGAGCCAGTTTGGCACCCAGTTGTACTCAAGGAAATACTGCATAATAATAAACCCTCAAAATAGCTACACCAGTCTTCCCGCATTGGTTTTTTCCAGGGACATTTGTCCAAAAATAACAGTGTCACTTGTATGCTTGTTTTCCTTCAGTTGTTGATCTGTAGATGTTGTGACTGTATTGTGTTTATTTCAATATTTAACTGTATTAAATAACTTGTTCGAATTTAAACAAGTAGAAGAAATCAACTAGCAGAATACAGATTAATTTTCTAACGGATAGACTTAGAAAATTCAACATGGTATCAAAGCGTGGTTGCAAATCAAAGGAGAGTTGAAGGCATCAGCTGAGCAGAGCATTTGCAGCAAAATCAGTTGTCCCGAGCAACAGTAACTAATCCTTGCAGAAGCAACAGAGGAAGGGTTGACGCAGAGGGATTGCGTCATCAGTCTGGGCCAAAGAGAGGCTAGCGCAGAGGCTGAGGAGGGCAAAGAGAGGCTAACGCAGAGGCCAAGAGGGCTAACGCAGTTGGCCGAGAGCGTTGTTTTACCGGTGTCGGGATTGCGCAGAGCCAAGAGACTCAATCCTTCAGTTGTTGGGGTGAAGGAAGTTGTGGGCAGTTTGCAGGAGCGAAGCTGGTGGGGTACTGTGGTTAGAATAATACCTAACCGGGTAAGACCAAGGTAGAGGGAGTTGCTGCCAAGGCAAATTTCTAGCCAAGGAATCTGGATCAGTGTTGCAGTTGCACAGACAATCGGAGAGAAGCAACTTGATAGTTGGCAGAAGGATTTCCAGGAGGGAAATCGGGACTTAGAGGGAGTCTAGAAGAGAACTTCCAGGCGGGAAGTAGAGAGACTCAACAGGAGTCTAACCGAGAACTTCGAGGCGAGAAGTAGAGAGACTCAACAAGAGTCGAACCGAGAACTTCCACGGGGGAAGTAAAGAGACTTGGAGCAGTCGACAGAAGAGCAGCGAGATGACCGTGAAAGGGCTAAGGGATCAATACAGGCTGGACGAAGCGCCCAACTTTGTAGTATGGAAGGCCAAGTTCTTGTCCATTCTAGACAGACATCGTATCAAGGGCTTCGCCTTGAGAGTGATGGCTATCCCAATTGACCCGGTAGCTAATGAAAGGTATGAGAAGGCAATGGATAAGGCAAAGTGTATCATCCTTGATGGGGTCAAGGATCATGTGGTCCCACATATTGCTGAGAAGGAAACGGCAAAGGAGACGTGGGACACTTTAAAGGCATTGTACCAACATACTTTCGTGCAAAGGAAGATGCTCCTGGAGAATCAGCTATGGTCATACCAGATGCAGAAGGGAGAGCAAATAGATGTCTTCCTTGGTCAGTTGAAAGAGATCCATGACCAACTGACTTCCATAGGGGCCACGCCGGATCAAGAGTTGATGGTAAAGACCGCACTTAATGCAGTCTCCGAGGATTGGGAGACATTTTTCTAGAGCATACTAGGCAAGGCGAGTCTTCCAGATTGGGAAGAACTATGGGCGACTCTTCGTCAAGAAGAGATCAGACGGCTGACCAAGACAAGGAGTAGCAGCAAAGGGGTCAGGATCAAGAAGGGGGAGGAAGAGGATGCAGCTCTAGCATCTGCGAGAAAGCAGGAGAAGAGGAAGAAGAAGGACCTCTACAAGGTCAAGTGCTTCCATTTTGGCGAACTGGGTCACTATGCGAATCAGAGTCCAAGGTAGAAGAGTAAGGGAGAGGCTTCTGACTCGAAGGCAACGCCAAAGAGGGCAAAAAAAGAAGTCGAGGAGGATGACGATTGTGCCACTTGAGAAGAAGTGGGGAGACATCGAGCTGTAGTCAGGAGGACTACAGGCACTGAGGGGCAGGATCCTTGAGGTACCCAACCTCTTGGATTATACCTTGTTACGAGAGCCCCGAAGAGGAGTAGCAGGACTGGCGGATGTCAGTAGAGACGGATGCAGATGAAGCAACAGAGAGTGCTACAGTGCAAGAATCCCCGGGCAGCGCGAGGTTAGCAGGCTGCAACAGTGCGAGAGGCACAGGAGTGTTACAACGATGCAGGATGGCACAGAGAGGTGTGCAACGGTGCGAAATGCAGGGACTTGTTACAGCAACGCAAAGGTCAGTAGAGGGAGCACTTGTTAGCGGTGGAGAGAGCTTAAGCATCGGGAGTGTTTCTAGCCTGACAAGGATGTCAGATGTTGGATAGATTGGTTACTTACTTCTCAGTAACTAAGTTGCAGTGCAGTAGCAGTATGTTGTAGCACGATGCAACATGATGAGAGGGGATGCAGTGTAAATGCAATGTTGGGAGGATGGACCAACAGCAGCACGGATGCAGAGGGAGCTACCGTACGAATGTAGCAGTGGTAGTGGCTGGGCCATGGGCAGCAGTATAGGATGTAATAGTGCGGAGGATGTTGGGCGAGGAGGCCTAGCATCAGCACAGGGACCGATGCCGGATAATCAAGGTGATGCTCAGTGTGGAGTATTACTAAAGCATAGTCCTCGCTAAGAGGGAGTGTTGATTTCGGGTAGCATCGGATGTGCTCTAGCCATGAAAATTGGTGGAGAGACTAAAGCACATGAGATCTCCAAAACCCAAAAATGGTTTGGACAGATTATACCCGATTTTGGAGATATTAAAATAATTAATATTTTTAATGGAGTTCCTAAGTCTAAACTAAGGAAAAATAAAATATTAATGGGTATTAATATAAAATTGGGTTAGAAAGTTCCAATAGTCATGGATCAAGCCAAATCTAATCTTAACCGTTGATTAGAGATTTAATCTCAGTCGTTGAAAGACCAACGAAAAAAGTATAAGAAGAGGCTTGAGGGTCAGTTGGAGAACACACCAAAGTGATCAATCATTCATTTTGCTAGAGCGAGGTTGCTAAGCAAAAGTGAATCAGTGATCAGCAGCGAGAGGCAGTGAGTACGAGGCAGAGAGGCAGAAACAGTACTAAGAGACCATCGTAGAAGCAGAGAGAGCGAGAGCAACAACCAATCCAGGCTACGCAGAGCCCAACAGAGTCAGCGTAGAGGCCAAAGGGACTGCGTCATCCATGCAGAGGTTGTTGGAGTGACGCAGAGGGTCCCAAAGGCTGCGCAGTGCCTCAGAGAGCTGACGCAGAGGGTCCTAGGGCTGACGCAAAGGGTCCTAGTGCTGACGCAGGTCAGCAAGAGGCTGACGCAGAGGGTCCTAGCGCTGACGCAGGTCAACAAGAGGCTGACACAGAGGCCAGAAGGGTCAGCGCTAAGCTTCAGTTGTGTCGGAGAGGGTTTCGTGGGACACGTTTTCTGAATACCTATTTCCGAATATAGAGGTATTGTTGCCGTGTGTTTTTCTCTGTCGGGTGAGCCAGTTTGGCACCTAATTGTACTCAAGGAAATACTGCATAATAATAAACCCTCATAATAGTTGCACCGGTTTTCCCGCATTGGGTTTTTCCGAGGATGTTTGTCCAAAAATAACAGTGTCACATGTGTGCTTGTTTTCCTTCAGTTGTTGATCTGTAGATGTTGTGACTGTATTGTGTTTATTTTGGTATTTAACTATATTAAATAACTTGTTCGAATTTAAACAAGTAGAAGAAATGAACCAGTAGAATACAGATTAATTTTCTAACGGATAGACTTAGAAAATTCAACACAAATGAGGTGATCTTTAGGTCGATTTTGATCCTCTCAAAAAGAGGAATTCAATGCAATAATTATCTCCGTCATGTGAGTTGTCCAAAGTGGAATTTGACCAGTTGCATAATTTTAACATAGCGAACAAACATTGCAGTATTTCCATAAATCCCAACACTTTCAATTGCAAGGTCTTTTTGAACTAGAAATTGTACACCCCAATAGCATCTGCAATTTTCTACAAGCAACAACCTTTCACCAAAACATTCCTGCAATGTAATCATGGTACTTACAACATTAGAGCATGACAACATTTTCCTGCACAGTTTCTTGCAAGGTCTTTACAGCTCTACAACTTGCGACAACTTATGAGTTTGTCCACTTCCACATTCCTGTATCACCTTGTAAAGTTAAAGTGACAAATCTGACTCTTATAAGACTAATTGTAGTGAACCAAACCATCTAAAAAATAGTAGAATCACAAATGTGGACTCCAATAGCGATTGAGGGTGAGCAGATCTGGAATAGAAGATTTACAATGGCTGGGTAGAAGTCAAATGGGAAAGTTGCTTTGGAATTTATTTGGGACACAAAAAATTCAGATGATGATATCCCTGATGCTTCTCTCGTTGCCCTATAAATTACTCACCTGTGGAGAAACAAATGATCTTTTGCAATGTTCTTCATGCTATGGTTGTACCCCAATCCATAGCGTTTCCCTGTTTATCTAACAGTCTGACTGTTTGGAGTTTCCCCATCTAAAAGATTTCACTTTAAAAAACATGGACATAAACATCTAAGGTGAAGAGACTGTTGATTTGAAGTAGCTTCGGATGTGCTCTAGCCACGAAATTTGGTGGGGAGATTGGGGCACATGAGATCTCCAATACCCAAAAAGGATTTGGGCAAATTCTAAACAATTCAAGAGATATTAAAATAATTAATATTTTTAATGGAGACCTTAAGTATAAACTTAGGGAAAATAAAATATTAATGTATATTAATATGACACTGTGTTAGAATGGTCCAAAAGACATGGATCAAGTCAAATATAATCTTAGTCGTTGATTAGGGACTTAATCTCGGTCGTTGATATGTCAACAGGAAAAGTATAAGAGGAGGCTTGAGGGTCACTTGGAGAATACACCGGAGTGATCAGTGATTCTATTCTCTAGAGCGAGGTTTGCTAAGAGAAATAGAATTAGTGATCGAGAAATGCAACTGAGGGGCATTTGAGTACAGATAGAGAGAGATAGTGTCAGAGAGCAGTGCAGTAGCCGGGGAGAGTAACGCAGAGCCAACCAGGGCTCACGCAGGGCCACGCAGAGGCAGTCGAGCGCTGCGTAGAGCCTCAGAGAGGCCAACATTGCTGACGTAGGGCCTCCTAAGGCTGACGTAGACCCATCCAGGGTGACGCAAGGCCAGCGCTAGGCAGAGAGGGGCTGACGCAATCTAGAGAGGGGCTGACGCAATCCAGAGAGAGGCTGACGCTGGGGTTTCTGGGGTTTCAACCAGGAGATTTGTCAGAAGTTGTCGGAAGGTTTATCTGGAGTTTCAACCAGGAGGTTTGCCAGAAACTGAGAGGTATTACTGCCAAGGAAATTCTATGTTGGGTAGGTCAGTTTCAACACCCAAATTGTACTCTGATATTGCTTAATAAGAAAACCCTCAAATCGCTGCACCGATTTTCCCACATTGGGTTCTTCCGGAGACATTAGTCCAAAAATAATGGTGTCATATGGTGTGTTTGTTTCTATTTCTTTTTAGTTGTTGATTTGTAATATGTTGATCATGCACTAGTGTTTATTTTCAGTATTTACATTGTAAATAACTTGTTAAGAAAAATAACAAGTAGATAGGAATAAATCAGATAAAGTGCATGGAGGGTTTCTAACTAAGTAAACTTAGAAACTTCAACAGAGATTGGACATGGGACCGTCCTCTTGAAATAAGCAATCCCCAAAATAGCTCTAACAGCTCCACAAAATGTAAGACAACTTAAAACCCGCACAATTAAAACCAAAAAAATAAAAAACAAAAACAAGAGTGATTCAAAGTATAAAACAGGATATCTCTGAACAGTAACACAATCCAAACATTAGAGATGACCAAACTGGGCATCAGTCTTCTCATTTTGGTCACACCTTCACAAGCTTAGAAAACCCCTATCTAGACTAGCTTTGTCTACTGGCCCTCTAACAAGACAATTTGAACATCCACTAGTTACCTAAACTACTCCGATCAGACGCAGACTGACTAATCACATACAATGAAGAAGCTCTCAGCATTCCTACATTCAAATATATCCATCTATTCACAATCAACATCTGCTAAGAAGAATACGGTAAGCATGGAAACTATGCTGGCTAGGAAGCTGTTCAAAAACACAACTGATGTCTCAGTATCCTCTTTGAGGTAATCTGTAGTATCCGAGTTTGCTGATATTACATAATATTTCTACTAAATTACTACTCGGCACTGTCAGTGCCCATTACATCACAAATCAGTAGTGTTTGTTGCCACCAAAGTCAAATCCTCCTCCTCAAGATAATCAAGAAACAGAATGGCGCACAGAATTTAGTGAGCACGGATCATGCACCAAACAGCTCATATTTGTCTTTCAGGGAATGAAAAACAACTTTAAGTCCCAAAGTTTACAGAAAAAAATATGGTGAACTGCAGCGGACTAGAACTTTAAAGGAAGAAAAACACACAAAAAAAACAGAAGCTGGAAGACTGAATTTTCCAAGATAGCCGCCAACAATCTTTTCCTCCTTAAGATACACAAGATTTTAAACATTCAATCTGCCAACAGATAGGCAATGGTCATTGCACCACGTTCCCTTTCTCAAGACAGCAAACATATTTAAAAGCAATCTAGAATGCACCAATTACAGAAACTTTATGAAAGCAGAAATTCAAAGAAAAAGATAATGGTCATTGCACCACGTTCCCTCTTTCAAGACAATAAACATATTTAAAAGCAATCTGGAATGCACCCGATTACAGGAACTTTATGAAAGCAGAAATTTCAAAGAAAAAGGAGTGCATGCAAATGGGGAAATTAATCTTGTAAGACAACACAGTTGGAAATTGGACAGGCTAGGAATCGGGCCCAGGACCTGCACCTGGCCACCAGATTGCTCTAGCACTGAGCTACATGCCCCCTTTCATGGTAGGCACCCTTTACCAATTCAATACCATTGTGTGTATTGCTATCTCCAACGTTCCCCCACCCCTGAAGGCAAACCTTGGTTAAGGCCTCCTAACCACCACCAATCAACCTCCAGACCTGGGTCTAATAATAACATGTCAAAATTTGGGCAACTGGGGAATCGAATCCAAGACCTGCCCTAGCCAATGGGCTGTTCTACCACTGAGCTCTATGCTCTCTTTCATGACAAGCACTCTTACCGGTTCGATTTCGAGGTGTCAATTTCAAAATCCAACACCCCCTTCAACCCACGCCTTGCCACAAGTCTCCTAGATACAACCTATGAATCTCAACATCTAGCTCCAATACCATGTTGAAAATTGGCCCAACAAGAAATCAAATCCAGGACCTACCTCTGGCAGGCAGGTTGCTCTACCATTGAGTTATAAGTCCCTTTTCGTGATGAACACTCGTGCCGATTTGATATCAAGGTGTTGATTGATATCTCCAGCACCCTTGGCGGAGCCACACTTTGGCTCATATCTCATGGCCGCAGTTAATCAATCTCGATACCTGGCTCTGATGCCATGTTGAAACTTGGTGTAGGCTAGGAGCTGAACGCAGGAACTGCCCCTAGAAGGTGGACTGTTCTACCACTGAGCTAGCTGCCTCTTTTCATGACGGACTCTCTTATTGGCTCGATATCAAGGTGTGAACTGCGATCTCGAGATTGACAAACAGTACCCATTTCATTTTTTTGCACACAAACTTTACAAGAACCTAAACTCTTGACTCCTTCCCAACCAAAAAAGCATAGTAGAAGGCAATGCACAACTGCACCAAACTCACTCACTTAAGCCAACAGAAAAATAAAAAATATGAAATAACAAATGCAAGCAAACGCACAAAATTTATGGAAGCTCGAATTTCATTCAAAAACAATGGATCCAAATTGCAGCATGCTCACTTAAACCATTGTACCAGATTGCAGAAAGTTTAACACAACTAGCATTCAAACAAAACCCAATTGCAGAAACTTAATAAAAGCACAATTTCAAGCCTGGAAACTGTACCCAATTCCACCCACAACGTACGGACAAATAGAAAATTTAAACGAACAAAAAAAACAAGGGAACGACTCCATACTTTCTATGTCCCCTCCGAGCACTTTTAGTCCTCTGCAACGTGTGGGTAACCTTGTTGGTGGGCACTTGAGTTAGGTCTGAAACGGTGGAAACCTCTGGCTTAATATGTTCAGCAGTTGTGCTGAGTTGGGATTGAGCACGCCTGGAAACCATGCTTCTGAGCTCATAGTGTCTCCTCTCGACGGTTTTACAGCAACCCAATGCCTCAATTTCTTTGTTGGTGTTGCTATTTCCATTACGCATCTCTGTTACAGTTGTAAAATCAACTGGGCTGTCACTGGACTTAACACACGGGCCTTCAACTTCAAATTTCACTTCAAGTGCATCTGCTTTTTTTCTATTTCTTCTTCTTCTTGTTCTTCCCCTTCTGCTATACACTGAAATGGCCTTGTTATTGCTGTTGTTCATTGATAGGGACTGTGTGTGATGAGGGCCATTGTTGCTGCTTGCAGTAGTATGGGATTCTCCATCTTCTTGTGAAATTATTCTCCTCCTCCTCTTCCTGCTGTATACCATCAAGGGTTGGTGCTTCTTCCTGTCATCCTGCGTGGGGTTTTCCATGGGATTGGCTTGGTTAGTATGCCAAAGGGGTCAAAAAAACGGTGGGAAAAAGTACTGGGCAGTAAGAATACAGTTGACCAAATAAAGTTAGGGTATCTTTCATGGAGATTTCCCCGGGTTTGATTAAATGGAGGCCTAGTTGGCGGGAATGAGACTTTTGTCATTTGATTGCGAGTTGTAAATCCGTGTTTTGTCTCTTGAATTTGTCCAAGGCATTGAAGCCTGCGTAACGTAGAGTTTCGATATTCGCGTCATTGATTGTTTCTGCGTTATTCCTTCAAGGGAGGTTTATTTTGGCCTCTGGTTGTTTCTCGAGGGAAGATAAATTTTGTTTAATCTCAATAGTAACGTATGTCTATCTCAAAGCCATGTTTGATGTGGAATACAACGACAAAGCGGGACTACAACGACATTAGAGGACTTTGAAAGTGCAACACACCATCCTCATCAATTTTGCGAATGAACGATCACATACCACAAGGATCACTATACACTTGAGCCGTCTTCAACGTAAACTCCCTTTACCACATAAACTCGAGTCATTTAACAATGTTGGTCAAATAAACCCGGTTATCAACATCGTTGTCGTTGCTACAATTATAAGATACTATGTCATACTTGTGCTATGGAAGGAGTATTGAACCCAATTGTTACCGCTTTCAGAGATATCAGAGACAGTTACAGCAGTATGTTAACATTGGTTCTTTCGCATTGTCTTTTCAGTAAGGGGATTGTTAGAAAATTGGATCAGCTTATCATTAATTTGAATAATAAGAGGATTGAATTGCAAAAAGCAGGGAAGCTAGTGGTCCCATAGACTCTATCTAGTCTCGTGGACGTTAAAATTTCATTTCATGTTATGACTTTACACTATTCCAAAGTTATGAAAATCATGTCTCATTACCAATTGTGTCATGTGATGTCATCTCCTTGTCTTACTATTCCAACTTACCAAAAGCATGTTTCATTGCCCATATAATGGGTAAAGCACTTCAGTGATTTGTGGATTTGTGTTTTGTCCTTCTTTAATATTATGTCATCTCCTTGTGCCTACTATTACCAAAATTATCATTATCCATGTAGAAGCATTGCATTACAAAGTTATTTGTGGATTTGTGTTTTTTCTTTGTTTTATCTTTACTTCTTTTTTTAAGGTTCTTTTTATATGAGTTAATATATGATAAAAATACTTCATGTAAGAGTTTTGGCAAACTTTTCTAGTTCTTTTTAAAGATTTTCCTAAAGAGGTCATTGTATGTTGCATTTTAGGAAAGGGATTTAACATCATTTCCTTCATGGTAACTCCTCCTTGCTCCTAGCTTTATTTTCCATGTGGTATTAAAGAAATATGGAACCATGACAAGTATTAATATTAGAAGGAGGTAATGGGTAAGTGTAAATTGTGTGTTGTGAATAAAGAGTAGGGGGCTTGTGGGGAGAGTGAAATGCACATTGTGAATGAAGAACAATAGAATTGCAAGGGAGAGGGGAAAGCATTGGGGTAATAGAGAATGGTATACTTGTGAAGGAGAGACTTGTTGGGAATGGAGAGTTTTAGACTTGCAAGGAGAGTGAATTGAATGTTGTGAACAAGCACTATAGGACTTACATTTTGTGAACACTAGTTCGAAGATTGAGTTTCATGGTTATTGCACTGGCCTATATTTTATTCTTTAAGGAATTTAAGGGTATTAACTATTTAGTGCACTTAGCATTCCCCGCCCAAATGTTCATTCAATCATTTAACATACTTATTGAAGGCTTTGTATTTAGGTTTTGCATTAAAATTTACCATATAGTTTTTCAAATGTTTGTATTTCAAAGACCTTTTTGATACAAAGTTGTTTGAAGTGTGGTGACATAAGATGCTCATTGAAGTTCAACGATGACTAACTAGAACTTTCCTAGGATGTATTGTCTTATCTTATGCCATTGACATTGATAGCCTCGTATTATTGCCTACTTCAACCCCACAACAAGTTTTACTACAATAGTGATGCACAAGAATCCTTTCAAGTGGGATTAGAAAGCATAAGATTGAAGCATTGATTTCATAAGTGGCTGCAAGGGAAGGGAGATTAGAACTTCAATCAACGGTTCTAAAAGGTATCAAGTTCATGTTATTGAGGAGGCCCAACATCTTATTTCACGAAAGCAATAGTTGTATCGGTTAGTTCATCAATACAGTGTAAAGTCTAGTGTTATGTTTCCCACTAATGTGACAAATTGAAAAAAAAAAGAGTATAAGTAAACTATCAACCATCACATGCAACAATGGAATCAACTAAGCATGTGTCGCCTCCTGAGAACCTTAGAGAAAAAACCCATCTGGTAGAAGTAAAAAAAAAGTCAAAAACTGAAAAAAATAAGAACAAGTCGATGTTGTCAAGTTGGACAATACCATTGAAGATAAAGGTCATTATGTTATTAGCATGCATTCAACACGGTTTATTACCTTTAATTTAGTAAGTAGTTCTTCCACACATGTTGTCATTTTTGTTTTAGTGAGCTTTCAATTTTAGTCAATATCTTGTTTGTCTTCATAGAGCTTGGGTGAACCATCTCTTCATTTGACATGGAAAATGAAGTGTCACTAGTAAGCCCCATCCCCAGTGATGAATTGGCAAGATAACTTCATTTGTCCACATGGAGCCCACCCAAATATTATCGTCTACAATGATCGATTTTATTGTCCAATGTGACCTAGTGGTCATTTTGTGCACTTACCATCATTTGTTGATTTATTATTTTTATCGTGCTCTTAGTCAACCATTTTTAACAACACCAGCTTTAATGATTACAAGTTGGCATTTTTAATGAATCATCATTTTGTGTCGTAAAAGGAGATAGTAATAAAGTCATGTCTTCAAAAATCAATGTGATGATAAGTTTGTTTCACTTATTTTATTTCTATGATTTAGTGAGCCTTGTTTACAATTCCTTGTGGTTCTCTTCTTTTCATCAATGCTACTTGTTTTGTTATGGAATGTGGTTATCAATTGGACAAGAACCTTTGAGTTCTTTGTGTTTTAGAGGTTTCATTTAGTGACTTTCGTATTGCCATTTAAAAATGGAGTGCTACTAATAGAAACACTTCTTTTAATTGAGGTCATCTTTTGATATCTTGAATTTTCATCAACTTTTTTTTAATATTTTTTTAATTGTTTTATTTTTGTTTTAAATACTTACTTTTTATAATTATATTTTCCTTTATTTTTCCAAAAAGAAAAATGTTAAAAAAATACTAAAACTTAAAAATTCTCATTAAAATTAAAAGTGTTAGATGCCACTTTTTTTAGTTATGATTGTTCATTTAATTGTGTATTGTTAATTAATTTAGGGTGGCATGCATTTTGAATTCTTGGATTCACAATTATATCAAGAGTGGGGGTGAATCATTATATTGACAAATTCTACTTATTTAAACATTTGAAAATCATAAAACATCAATCTTATAAATTGAACAAGTAACATGAGATATATGTGGAAACCTTTACAGGATAAAACCACAAATATATGAAGGATCTTGTAGGCACCAACCCATAGGAGACACCAATCTCCATTGTTGTTTTGCATGCACCAGCCCAAAGGAGACACCAATCCTTTTTGCTACTTTGTAGGCACCAACCTACAAGAGACAACAATCCCCTCTATTGCTCTATAGGAACCAACTTACAGGGGACACTAATCCCCAATGATGCAAGATTTGTATGCACCAATCCCCACTACTGCAAATATTCGTAGGCACCAACCTACTTCATTGAGTCTGCTTACTTCTTCACAATGTATGTTAGTTGTTTCTACATTCACCAAGTCTACTTCTTGTTGTTACATTCACTATGTTTGTTGGTCACTTCTACCTTCATCGATTCTACATATTGCTTCTTCATTCATCAGGTCTACTTCTCCTGAAACTTATTTCTTTTGGCTTCTTCCATGGGTACCTAGAGATCTCTTCTTTGTCTCCTCTAGATTTTGGATTTTGAAATATCATAGAAAGGAAGATATAGCGAAAATACCAAGTTGACTTGTTTGAAGAAGCTTTCATGAGCATTCAAGAAGCCTAACTTATTTGAAGAAGCTTTCATGAGCATTCAAGAAGCCTGACTTCCTTAAAGCATATCTATGAAATTATAGCGAACCAAGGTCTATAATTTGAACAACATGTACATGATGATCTTCTATCTGTATGCTCCAAGTTTCACAATCTGAAACATCCCAAAACAAAATTTATAATGAAAATTCCAAGCTAACTTGTTTGAAGAACATTTTAAGAGCATTCATGAACTAACTTCCTTAGAGCATATCTCTGACATTATAGTGAATCAAGATTACAAATTTGAATCACGTGTACATGAAGAGCTTCTACCTGTATCTTCTAAGTTTCATGTTCTAAAACATCCTAGAAGAAAATTTATAGTGAAAACACCATGGTGACTCGTTCACCTCATAAATCACATTTTTGCTTCCACTTTTAGACTTCAAGAATCACCTCAAAATTATTCCTCTACTCCTCTTGTGACCTCATATCTCTTATTGCTTGGATTGTATTCAAATGAACTCAAATCCCCTTTATTTATAGTGTTTGTACATTCACTTATGGGGTTGACTTGTAAAATTGGTTGGGTCGGGCTACTTGTACTTTGGTTGGGTCATCTTGACGAAATATTTCATGTCTCTTCATTCATATGGAATTAGAGTGAGTGTCGTATATCATTGGAAAGGCATTGGAATAAGTTTCCCAACCATATATGTCATGCTCCGATTTGAGCTAGCTAATTGGAATGTAAATGTCTTCAAAGTAGGTTATCTAAATGTGGCATCAAAAATCTAAAAACAATATTTCTAAAAATCTTCATTTTCCAATCTTTATCTTGGACATAAATAGTCCCCTCTTGTCTTTGACATCAATAACAACAATATTTCCAACATGAATACAAGGCAAAATATTATTTGTAATATTTCTTAAACTTTTCTTTTATATTAATAATTGCAAATAAATAACAATATTAAACATAACAAAAAAATGTATGGTTCAAATATAGATAACATTAAAAGAAAATTCATTAATATATATATATAATGCCATGTTAAATAAAACTCTTTTATAATTACAAATGAACACTCACATTTCTAAACAACTTTGTATATATATTTATAATGTATTGTTTATAAAATGGGAACATATTTAATGTTAGTTTTCGTAATGATTCACAAAAGAAAATGAAAACAAAAATAGACCCAATATAATATATAATATGGTAAAAAATGTATAAAAAAATTCATCATAAACAATATCATAAAATCAAAACATTACCAATATAATTTAATAATATTTTGTTAAATTGAGCATATGTTTTATGGGCATCTTAAAACTAATCAATAATATCATATATGCCAAATTCATCATTTTGTGTCGTAAAAGGAGATAGTAATAAAGTCATGTCTCCAAAAATCAATGTGATGATAAGTTTGTTTCACTTATTTTATTTCTATGATTTAGTGAGCCTTGTTTACAATTCCTTGTGGTTCTCTTCTTTTCATCAATGCTACTTGTTTTGTTATGGAATGTGGTTATCAATTTAACAAGAACCTTCGAGTTCTTTGTTTTTTAGAGGTTTCATTTAGTGACTTTCGTATTGCCATTTAAAAATGGAGTGCTACTAATAGAAACACTTCTTTTAATTGAGGTCATCTTTTGATATCTTGAATTTTCATCAACTTTTTTTTAATATTTTTTTTAATTGTTTTATTTTTGTTTTAAATACTTACTTTTTATAATTATATTTTCCTTTATTTTTCCAAAAAGAAAAATTAAAAAAAAAAATACTAAAACTTAAAAATTCTCATTAAAATTAAAAGTGTTAGATGCCACTTTTTTTAGTTATGATTGTTCATTTAATTGTGTATTGTTAATTAATTTAGGGTGGCATGCATTTTGAATTCTTGGATTCACAATTATATCAAGAGTGGGGGTGAATCATTATATTGACAAATTCTACTTATTTAAACATTTGAAAATCATAAAACATCAATCTTATAAATTGAACAAGTAACATGAGATATATGTGGAAACCTTTACATGATAAAGCCACAAATATATGAAAGATCTTGTAGGCACCAACCCATAGGAGACACCAATCTCCATTGTTGTTTTGCATGCACCAGCCCAAAGGAGACACCAATCCTTTTTGCTACTTTGTAGGCACCAACCTACAAGAGACAACAATCCCCTCTATTGCTCTATAGGAACCAACTTACAGGGGACACTAATCCCCAATGATGCAAGATTTGTATGCACCAATCCCCACGACTGCAAATATTCGTAGGCACCAACCTACTTCATTGAGTCTGCTTACTTCTTCACAATGTATGTTAGTTGTTTCTACATTCACCAAGTCTACTTCTTGTTGTTACATTCACTATGTTTGTTGGTCACTTCTACCTTCATCGATTCTACATATTGCTTCTTCATTCATCAGTTCTACTTCTCCCGAAACTTATTTCTTTTGGCTTCTTCCATGGGTACCTAGAGATCTCTTCTTTGTCTCCTCTAGATTTTGGATTTTGAAATATCATAGAAAGGAAGATATAGCGAAAATACCAAGTTGACTTGTTTGAAGAAGCTTTCATGAGCATTCAAGAAGCCTAACTTATTTGAAGAAGCTTTCATGAGCATTCAAGAAGCCTAACTTATTTGAAGAAGCTTTCATGAGCATTCAAGAAGCCTAACTTCCTTAAAGCATATCTCTGAAATTATAGCGAACCAAGGTCTATAATTTGAACAACATGTACATGATGATCTTCTATCTGTATGCTCCAAGTTTCACAATCTGAAACATCCCAAAACAAAATTTATAATGAAAATTCCAAGCTAACTTGTTTGAAGAACATTTTAAGAGCATTCATGAACTAACTTCCTTAGAGCATATCTCTGACATTATAGTGAATCAAGATTACAAATTTGAATCACGTGTACATGAAGAGCTCCTACCTGTATCTTCTAAGTTTCATGTTCTAAAACATCCTAGAAGAAAATTTATAGTGAAAATACCAAGGTGACTCGTTCACCTCATAAATCACATTTTTGCTTCCACTTTTAGACTTCAAGAATCACCTCAAAATTATTCCTCAACTCCTCTTGTGACCTCATATCTCTTATTGCTTGGATTGTATTCAAATGAACTCAAATTCTCTTTATTTATAGTGTTTGTACATTCACTTATGGGGCTGACTTGTAAAATTGGTTGGGTCGGGCTACTTGTACTTTGGTTGGGTCATCTTGACGAAATCTTTCATGTCTCTTCATTCATATGGAATTAGAGTGAGTGTCGTATATCATTATAAAGGCATTGGAATAAGTTTCCCAACCATATATGTCATGCTCCAATTTGAGCTAGCTAATTGGAATGTAAATGTCTTCAAAGTAGGTTATCTAAATGTGGCATCAAAAATCTAAAAACAATATTTCTAAAAATCTTCATTTTCCAATCTTTATCTTGGACATAAATAGTCCCCTCTTGTCTTTGACATCAATAACAACAATATTTCCAACATGAATACAAGGCAAAATATTATTTATAATATTTCTTAAACTTTTCTTTTATATTAATAATTGCAAATAAATAACAATATTAAACATAACAAAAAATGTATGGTTCAAATATAGATAACATTAAAAGAAAATTCATTAATATATATATATATATATATATATATATATATAATGCCATGTTAAATATAACTTTTTTATAATTACAAATGAACACTCACATTTCTAAACAACTTTGTATATATATTTATAATGTATTGTTTATAAAATGGGAACATATTTAATGTTAGTTTTCGTAATGATTCACAAAAGAAAACGAAAACAAAAATAGACCCAATATAATATGGTAAAAAATGTGTTAAAAAATTCATCATAAACAATATCATAAAATCTTAAAATCAAAACATTACCAATATAATTTAATAATATTTTGTTAAATTGAGCATATGTTTTATGGGCATCTTAAAACTAATCAATAATATCATATATGCCAAATTCATCATTTTCAGCGAGCTCATTATCATTTTCTTGGTTGTCATATTACTCTTTTATTGAGCCTTATATGTGTAAATGTTGTTAGAAGTGATCATTTCCAAACAATCGTTTCAATGGTGTTTGAAGTTCCTTTGACAATTTCACTACACGCGATTCACTCAAATTTCATTTATTCAAAATTGTTTTATTGCATTTCATGATCTATAAACTATTTTCAATATTCATTGGAATAGTCTATTCACTATTTTATTCATTTATTCAAAATTGTTTTATTGCATTTCATGATCTATAAACTATTTTCAATATTCATTGGAATAGTCTATTCACTATTTTAATGCTTAAATGAGTAAATTAGATGAAATGTGAGATATATGGACTATAAATAAATACAAACACCATCCACAATAGACACAAATTTTTCCATGGGAACCCTTACAAGAGAAAATCCAACTACAAATCGAGGTTGTTTTACTCTCTTTTCTCAGGTTTGGAAATATGCAAAAAAAAAGGCAAAGGTACTCTCCATGGAGTTACCTGAGATTTGTGGCTTGTAAGGCAGCTACAAAATTTTAACCCCCTTTATTATGCTCCCTAACTTCCCACTCCCAATTTCTCTACTTGATTATGGAAAAAAATGCAGTAGCATAGAATGAAACCCCTACTCCTTTAAGTGGCCCAGCATTTAACATATCCCGATAGCCAACTAGGTGTAAGGTTTGATTCCCTTAACCATCAACAAGAGTTACAAGTTTAGACCTTCTAAATTCTTCTTCAAAGTCCCTGTGAAGTTATCCCTATATGCATGTATAATTGGGTTGACTTTGCATCCACTTCTACCATGGTGTTCAACACAATAGGTCAACTTGCAGGAGGTATAACTTTCGCATACAAACTCTGATTGACATGATTCTTGCATAGTTGGGAAGGTTTCCAAGTGTGTATCAACATCTTGGGGCACAACATTATAGTAGAATAACCCCAAAACATGTTGTTTCATGCCTTAAAATGGCTTTGGAAGATTTCAAACCTCAATTTTCCAGACTATGACCCATCATTAAAAATGACATTATAAGTTGATTCCTCCAAAAATTTTCACTCTAAAGCATTGAGATAGATGGAAAATAATGTCATGATCCAATATATATTATTTCATATCAAAGAGATTTAATAGCATTAATTCTCTAGCGAATTAAATTACATTTCAATGTATCATTTTCAATGAATATGCAATTGTTTTCCCTTTTGTAAGCATCTTGTAAATGGTGTACATAATCAACAAACACAATCTAGCAAATAACATAAACAAGCGTAAAATTAGAAATGATGAAGATTGAAGTATGGATTAATACATAATATATTATAATGTTACATGAACTTGTGAGCAAATCCAAAATCCAATGTCCACTTGAAAATTTATCTACAAGACGATTAATGGGTGCTTGTGGCTTTTTATAAATGTTAACAATCTCTCATTTCGAATATTTTTCCCTCATATGTTTGTTTTCTATTCACGTCACTATAAATAGATAATTGAATATGTTTGCCTCCATCTTTTTCATCAATAATAATATAATTATAAGTTTCATTTTTTCCCCAACATGCAAGATGTGTGCTTTGGATATCACTCATAAATGGATCATTATTGGAATTGTCTTGTGCCTATAACATAACTAAATAAAAATTCAATTAACTTACATACAATAAACACTAAATAATACACTTTAAATATATTATTGTTAAAGCTAGTTCCTTGAATTCACTTTACCTTGAAACACAATAGCATTAATCTCGCTTGTCTATTTGAATGAAAAATCACAAATTTGCAAAATCATGATGTTGTGATATTTACAAATCCTATAACCAATTTGTTGGATGCTTGGTAAATATAAAGCTCATGATCATAGCCAATATTTTGGATATTATAACCATGAGGTATATCCACGATAATCAGGGATGGTTCCAACTTCATTAAAGCCCCAAACAATCCATATAACAATACATTGACATCTCTAGTAAGCTTCAGATTCAATAACATGTTTGGGACTTTGGAAAATGGTAGATTAAAGGGAGATGACCATGGAAGGAGTGGTCCAATTCGCAGATTATTCAGATGATGTTATGTCCACAGATCAAGTCTTTTACTCTTTGCCAAGTGTAACATCCTTTGTGGAGACTGGGCATCGATCACTGGGGGAAGACAAAATCACTTCTCCATACTATTGACAATGTGAAGATAAGGGCTTGTTGAGTCCATGTTTAAATGGAGTGAGCAATGATAAGGTAAGCAATACATATGTCCATTCCTTCCATATTAGACAATTATAAAGGCCCTCCTAACCAGGGCATAGCTTTAGGTGTATTGTATCAACCAATTTTGCCAATGTGGGAGTTAATGCTTCAGAAAATGAACACCCTACTTTCTACTTGAACCCTTTAGACCTAATGGTGGAAGGAAATAATGAAGAAGTGTCGAAGGAAGAGTTGGTTCATTTGGATTTTGGGGAAGGTTTTGGGTTCATTGGTGTTGACTTGATTCACTTGCAAGAGTGTAGTGTAAAGAGGGCATCGATAAAAGGAATCATAAACAGTGAAAGGTCATTAGAAGTCAAGGAGGGGATGTGTCCTTAGTTGTTGTGAAAGATATTTTAATAGCCAAATCATCAACCTTTCAGGACACACTTTGGTGGGGATATTTTTCAACAGGAGGGTGGGGATGGACTACCTTCTAAGATGGATAGACGAGAACTGGGGTCTAGGTTTAAACTATACACTAGTAACTTAACTATTAGGAAGAGGTTGGCTTGTTTTTGTCTTTCACAAGAAAGAAGATGTGGCTTGTATATTAAAATAAGTTTGGTTGATGCATAAGCCACACCTATCCATAAGACCCTAGCACCTTATTTTTTATGCAAGGGAAGAGACCATTTAAGGCACCTCAGTATATATCAAACTTCCGTGGCACTCCATGAAATTTTGGTTGTTCAAGCTTGATGCGCAATTGGAAACCAACTTGGGAAAAACATTCTCGTGGATGATAACTTCCTCTTTGAAGGATACAAATTAATTGCAAGGATATTAATATATTATTATATATCGAGGTAAGTAGAGTTCTTTTTAAGACAATTGAATTAGTTTTTAAAGAGAAGAGATACTCGCAGATGTTGGACTATGTTAACATATATTCCAATGCTTGAGGGGTTGTTTGTATGGACATATATTAAAACAATGTTATAGACCCTTCACTAAAATGATTTGGAGAAAAAATGGGGTCTCGCTGAGAAACAATGATGATGAAGGGTTGGTGAAGGACGTTTAGGACATGGGACAAAGAGTGTTGAAAACAATTTAAAGAGGAGAAGTCCATAACCAAATGTGGCCCTAACATACTAATTTGAGACATTTCTATTGCTTTGATAGTTGGTTCAAGGCTTCCTTTTGGCTTTGATAAAGATCCTAAGGACATTAGAGATGCAAGTCTTACTGGAGGTGTACCTTCCCACACCAAAAAGGATGACAGGAGGCATGATATTGATGATTCAACTTTGTTGGGCAAGGTGATTAATTCTTCTTATATTTCCATCTCAAGAGATAAGGTTTTTGGGGGTTCGATATTGGGTGGTTCAGGGAAGCCTATCCTCACTAAAAACCTCAAGATAGACCTCCAAAATCATTTCAAAAACCTAAATCCAACAAACTAGTAGGGGATATTTTGGTTAGTATAGCATATGACCATGGTCATATGGACCAACAGAGACCTGGGACTATAGGGGCGTCAACTTCTAACTCTTCAGACTTATGATCTCGAGATCTTTCAGACAGAAGAAAGATCTTCCTAAACAATGTGTCCCTGCTAGGGGTGTGGGGTTGAATGCCTTAAAAGGAATTAGCAGTCTCTTTACTGGATGGAACTCACGTTTAAAAAGAGCTCAAGAATGAGCAATAAAAGAAATAAACCAAGGTATGTAGAGATTAATAATTTGGGTCTGGTTGTTTAGTCTACAACAAACCCCCATTTTTTATTAAAATATCTAAAAATAAATGGGACCCTTTAAAAAAATTATGTTTTTTTGTAGATCATTTAAAATCTACCCAAAACACTTAAATAATAAAAGCATGTATTTTCTTAGTCGAAATAAGCTTTCAGGTCGATTAGGTCAGAGGTTGGTATACACACTAAAACTTGGTTATTTGGTCATCCCGACTTTCCATCCTTCTGACCTCCCGACTCCTAATCATCTCGATCATCCCAACTCCCTATTGTCCCGACCTTCCAAGTATTCAAACGAATATTCATTTCTTTTAGTTTTTTTTTTAAGGTTTTTCAATAAAACTCAGTGCTCATAGTACTCGTCCACTTAGTACTTGTTTTGAGCTTCAAACATAGTAAACACCTCAACCTTCCGAACTCCCAACTACGTACTTCGCCACATGATAAACCATTGGAAATTTACCATGGCATTTATTGATCTTTAATGGTTTCATTTCATGCATTTATAGTTTAATAACTCTTTTGAATTTTTCAAAAGATTACTTATTTACTCTTCCAAGAAACCATTGCTATGTGATATTTTTGAAAAGTTACATGTTTGTTGCTCCAAAAACCATTACAGTCCAGTAAACTGAGGTTTTACAGTTTAAATCCTCGTCTTTTCTTTGTGCTCAATTTCTCAGTTTTTTGTAAAAGGCCAATAAATTACTCAAGAATTTGAGTTATGTTGGTTTGTATTTAATTTTTTTCCTTTTGCATTCAACTTTTATGTTTTCAAAATTAGTATATCTCATCATTCTTATTTGATTGTTTATAGGTGAACAATGGGCAAGAAAGGAAAAACACAACCTTCAAGGCCCACATTGTAGAACATTAAAATGAAGATGAAAGTGGCAAAAGTTCTAGCGCATGAAGAAAGAAATCTCAATTCTTCATGTATATCGAACACAACATATAAGACTAGGGATGTAGACTATATTTCATGGGAAGGAATCTATGATTTATTTGAAGATGGTGAATGGAATGACCTTGAGAAGTCAAATGTTAACTCGTCCGATAAAGATGTGGAGTACAAAGCAATTAAAAGGATCGAATTACACAAATTGATACTAGGGAAACCATGTTCCCTTACTACGACATGGTAAGTTGGAATATTTCTCAAGCTCGTGTTCAAACTTGCTCCATTGTTGACCATAGTAAAAATATGATTTCTTCTTGGAAACCATAAGTTCTTATGCCTATCTATAAGTTTAATTCTCTTGAAATTCTTCTAGATACAATCTTTCTAAATGATTTCCATAACAATTTTCTTAGTATGAAGAATAAGGATTATACCCTAGTTATCAAGAAGTGTTTGCATGACCCTGAAGGGGCTAAAATCAAAACTGGAAAAGACTATCCAATAGCCCTTTTCAAAATCCCTCAAGTATTTGTGATTAAAATGCTTGCAAGATTATATGGTGAACCAAATCTTAAACATTGCAAAGTATAATGGGTTCCACTCATCTATGCAATCTTTAAACAATCAAAAAAGTTTAATTGGGTTGATATTTTGTCTCAAAACATTTCAGAAGCAATTAAGCTTTCTTTAGTTGCACCTCTGGGTTTTGAGCAAGGTTTCTTTATGTCAGGATACCTTATGGATATCGTTGTTGCAGTAATCCCTTTCTCATTGATGGAATGGATTTACTCTTCTAACCATTCACAAACCATTCAACATTTATGTTCTATTCTTTAGGAAAGCATATTATAAGAACCATTTTTATGATATTTGTGATAATGTTATGATTTATTTTCACGAGGTTTTGTTTGGAAACACTCCACCCAGGGTGAGCAAATAATTCCAATCTGCACTATCTCAAATAGGGGATTGGTTCATTGAAGAAAAATTTTCTTACATTTGAATCTATGGAAGTGAAGTAGGACCTCATGTACTGCCTCGGTTTATTCCAAATAGATTAGTAATCAAAGAGATTCTAAAATCAAATTGCTTTAAATGGAGTTACCAAATTCTTTCATAAAATGTAAAAGAAATTGTGGCCTAATTTTCCCATCAAAATTGGCCAAATGGTATTGAAAGACAAAGATCATGTTGTGGCAGAAGCCGATAGTCTACAAGAAATATGGTTGCATTCACTCTCCCATTACAAATATGATCCAAAGAATGTTATTGTTGATCATTACAACTCGGTAATTTTTTCAAAAGTGTATCTTCATCAACAACCACTCTTTCATCATGTGTCATGAAAGGATTGTATTATGATCATTAAGGAAAAACTCAAGTTGTAGAAGTTCAGAGAAGAAACTTATGACTACCAACTAAAGCAAAGAAGTGCAAATTATGGTATATCAATTGAAGGATTAAAACTCTAAAAGGTATTAACTTTTGTTTTACAAATATTTGTTCAAACTTTGATTATCAGTCTACACAGGAAGAATATGTTGAGGGTTTGAATTCTTCAAAGTTACCTGTTTCTTCTATTCCAATAGATAAGCCTCATGTTCAAACAAAAATCAGTCAAACAAAAGATTGTGGAACTTTTCAAAGTACAAAGCAAATGATAGTTCAAGTACAAGGGATTTCTCTTCCAAACAAAATAAGCATAGACATTGAATCTATTGATTAGATAAGTCAACCTGATGATCATATGGAAATTGATTCCTCTCAAGAAAAAAAAACTAAAGAGTCAATTGAGGCTCAAGAAACTGTTCAGACAATTGTTCAAGAAATCAGTAAGGATATAGAAGATAATTTAGTTTCACCAACTTCAAAAGTTCAAATGTCTCTCCACAAACTGTTCCGGAATCTATCACAACTTCTCAAGACGCACATCAGGTACCAGTTTAGGATATTCTACAAACATCAATGTCATCAGTGCAGGTTATGAAGGATATTTCTTTGGAAGTATCAATGAGCCCCATTTCTACTAATATTCCTTTTTTTTCTTTAATTTTCAAACCAATTTATGAGGTTGAACTTGTTACTAAAAGTGTACCTTCATTAAGTGAATATTATTTTAATTCTCAGATAAAGTCAGTGATTAAGAGGTCTAGGAAAAGAAAGCATGACTCTATTGAAGCAATGTCAGAACTAAGTTGATAGGCTACAGGAGATCTTAAACGGAAAGCACAAGAATCAATATCAACATTGGGAGCTCTTGTGACCTACACTCAAAACATAGTCAGGGATTTGTCTTAGGAATTTGACAAAAAGTTAAACATAATTAAAGATTTGGAAGTAGAGTTGGAAAAATCCAAGTTATTTAGTGAACAACAATGGCTAGCCCATGTCAAGTCCCACTAGCACAAACGATTGAGGATGGGTCTCGTCAGCAAGGCAACCCAGGATCAAACCTCACGAGGGCTAGTTGTGCCCTGTGTTAGTGGGAGGAGCCATGCTAAAAACATCCAGTCAGCTAAGGGTTGGTGTGGCCTAGGCCAGGTGCGATCGTCGGGTGATTTTGACGGATTAGATCACAGACAACTTCTCAAGCCAGAGGTCAATCCTGGACGATCACAGACAACCTGACTAAAAAACAAACAAAAACAGTAGCTAGCCCATGCCTCAACACTTAGAGAAGGATTGAATTTGGCGATACAAGAAAATGGATGCAAAACATAGTATGGAAAAATCAAATTTAGAACAAAATTAGCAAGGAAAATTGGTCGAGTTAAATAACAAACATGTTTAGCATATTCAATCTTTAAAGAAATTTCATAAAGATGAAATCATAATTTTTAAAGAAGAGTTAGATACCAATCTACAAACAATTTCATTAGCACATGAAGAACATATTAATTCCCTTCAACAACAAACAAACCAGATCCAAGAGGTTGTTGCGAGCATCAATGCTTTAAACAACAAGCCTTAAAATTCAATGAACAACTCAAACGGGTACAAACTAAATCCTTCAAACAAATGGATAAAATTTAGAGGTTCTTTCAATAGTCAGTATCCCTCTCTGACAAAATTGATGCATTAATAAAGTATGACAAGATAATTAGTTAGAGATTTGGCATGATTGTTGATTAGGAGAAACAATTTAATCTCAAGAATATAGAGAAATTATCCAAGAATGAGAAGAAGATCTTGTGGGCTTCATTAGGAAAAATGGATTCAAATTGTAAAGAAATTAAGGAATGGATTGGTCAAGCTATCAATATTTGTGATGTTGTGTGGGATGTTGGACTTGATATCACAAATCAATTTGATATCGATCAACCTCAAGATCTTAGGAAAGCACAACCGGGAGTAATAATTCAACTGACAATGGAGGAAAACAGGAAAATTGATGTGCAGACAATCAGGAAAGTGAATATTTGGGATGCGCAGAAGATACATAGGTTCTTTCAATTTCCCTGGGAACAAATGAAAATAATTTCAAAATTTTAATCTAAGTACAATAGTAAGAAAAGATGCATTGAGAACATCATGTCTAGATGCTAGATGAGCATTGAAAAAATTCATGCCCATCTATCTTTCACATATATCTAGGAAGTTTTCAAAATGGTCCCAATACTTCAACGAAAATGCTCCCAAGAAGTTGTTAGGTGACTCAGCGCATATCACACAAATGGAGGAAGAAAGTTGAACTGACCTACCCAAATATCAACAGAATTGTAATGAATTGATAGGATTTTATTTCATTGCTATATCTTTAAAAAGTAAATCATATCTTAGCTTATTTTATTTTGTATTTATACAACCCTTTACATTGGAGTAATGGTTGAAAATTGTTGCACTCAAAGACATTAGTATTTTTAATCAGAAGACTTCAATCAATTTATGAAGACCACTAAGGTGTTGGTGTCTTTCTGAATGTGATGATTTAGATGTTGCACGATTTTTAATTTCTTTAAAAGCATTACTGGTATTTCTATTTTCCGTTTTCATTTTTGTCAATACCAGTTTTATGTTAGGACGTACTTTTGTTATTTCTTTTGAAATGATTGAATATAATTGTGCTATCGAATTGTTTAATTAACTCAAATTCATTCTCGGTTCTTTCTAAGTAAATCAACATTCATGTTCTGATATTCAAAAAAATAGTTTAAACAGTTTCCTCTTGTTTTCAATATAGATGTTGTTTTTTTGTTAAATAGATTAAAATGCACTCAAATAAATTTCAAAATAAATAAATTAATATATTCACAATTTATTTCATAAGCTCCTTCAACAACCCAAAAAACAATCTGGAGGTTGACTAACCCCACACTTCAGTAAGGGAAATCACCATTTTTCAGCATATATAGTACTACATACGGGCCATTTCCTATCCCTACCCCATTTTGTTCAACACTGGTAAAGCAAAACCCGAACACACTCAATAGTTTGCAAATTTGCTTATAGTATATTGTAAATATTTGATTACATCATATATTTTCCCTAATTTAGTTTATTTTTTAGCATTTACTAAGGTTAGAATAGAATAGGCCATGAGGCCTTTTGTTCTAGAGAGTATATATCTATATCAAATGAATAGGTGTCTAATTGGTACCCTAATTGGGCAAATACTCACTCATTGTAAGAGGATTTTTTCCGCTTGTCAACAAGTATTTAGAGTGGGACATGGCCTGTGAAAAGTTTCCTCATGATATCTTGTTTACTAATGTTAGAGGCCCAGGGGGATGGATAAACAATTGTCCCTTAAAATATTAATTAATCTTGAGATATTAGAGATTATCTTTTTGCGGGAAACTGATGTGGATGGTTACCAAAGCTAATGTGGTAGTCTGCAATTAGACTAATGGTTCACTTAAAACCAATCAGTTGCGCATTAATAAGATTATGTACGTTTATTTCCTCCCGAGGGTCCCGCTTACTTGACCAATCAGCATCGGCCCCACGCTGACTTTTCTACTCCCTGAGCACATCAATTTGCACCCTTGATCTAGCTTCTCCAGATCCAACGAATATCACACAATCTCATGTGAATTCTAGCACAACCGATATTAGGTCGAGAGCGCGCAAGGTTTTTGGTTTTCCCGTGCTATGTGTCAACCACTAAGGTTAATCGCGCGTCTTGAAAAAAATACCATTTACCATTTCTTAAGTGCGCGAGATACCGCTTACCACTTGGGAATACTACCCACGTGCTAAATACATAACTTTAAGAAACACGGTTTAATAGAGGTTTAGCTTAATTTCGGAATAAAGCCTTAACGCTAATTGACAACGATTAAAAATAAAACACATAAATAGAAATTAATACCCGATTAGGGTACAAAATACCGATACACAGATTCAAGAGAAATTATGCACCAGGAATAACACGCAACTCCACACTTAATCAATTATTCAATAATATAGAAATCACAGAGCCTTGGCTCTCTCAGCTCAATTACAACAATTTGTCTGACCTCTGTCTCACTGTCCAACCCTATCTCTCTCTCTCAATCTCTCGCTTTACTCACTCTATCCTTCCATCTGATCTCTATCATTACATTTTTTTCTCTTTTATAGATCAAATCCTATCCTAACTGCATTGACAACTCAATCTCTATTTTTATCAACTCAACCATTAAATCCATATTCTAAAGCTCTGATACACACCTAACCTAACAACTTATCTCATGTTCTAAAAATAATACAATGATCCAATTATTATAATAATTGAGATAAGGATCATTTCGAGAGATCCAACCCTCTCTACTAAACTGATTTTGACCACTCAAGTCAATGAAATTCATCTCATGTTAGCCACAACATGTGAACATACAATCACATTGCTGGCTAAGTCCGGATGCTCCTGCATTAGACTCCCGGGGAAGAAAATAATCATTCATCAAACTTTCAGGATTGACTCCGTACTTCTGTAATTCTGCTGTTGTTAACCAACTGGCATCCTCCATTAGCTGTCCCTTCCATTTGACTAGATACTGGAAATAATCTTGTCCTCTGGTTCTTTTGGATACTCTTTTCTCCAAAACAGCTTCTGCCTCTTTCTTGATTGTCTTTGGCATTTGTTCTTCCCAATTTAAAGTCTGAACTTCATCTTCTGTAGGTTCCTTCCATAACCTTGCCTCTGTCTCCTTGTATGGATATAAATTTGCAACATTGAAGATAGGCAAGATTCCAATCCCTTCTGGCAACTTAATCTCATAAGCATTGGTTGAAAATTTTCTCACAATTCTACATGGCCCTATATTTTTCATCTTTAGTTTATTATAAGTCCCAACAGGAAATCTTTCTTTCCTCAAGTGTACCATCACTAGATCACCCACTTGGAATTCTTTTTCCTTTCGCTTCATATCAACTCTCTGTTTGTATTTGCCACTGCTTTCCTGCAATCTGTCTTTGACATCTTCTTGTAGTCTTTGCATCTGCTTTGCAAACTCTTTAGCCTTTTCACTTCTTGTCTCCTATTTGCCCAAATTTCTGAGCTCATACACACCTCTTGGATTCATTCCAAAAACAATCTGAAATGGACTCATCCCAGTACTTTGGTTTGGAGTGTCATTATAAGCAAACTCAACTTGAGCAAGTGCTAAATCCCACTGCTTAGGATTTTGATACACTAAACTTCTCAATATGTTTCCCAAGCTTCTGTTTACCACTTCGGTCTGTCCATCTGTTTGAGGGTGATATGTTGAACTAAAACTAAGGTTGGTACCTAGTTTCTTCCAAAGAGTTCTCTAGAAATGCCCAACAAACTTTGTATCCCTATCAGACACAATATTTATAGGCAATCCATGTAACCTTACAACTTCTGAAAAAAACAGATTAGCAATAGGAGTTGCATCACTAGTCTTTTACATGCAATGGAATGTGCCATTTTAGAAAATCTATCTACCACAAAATTAATGGAATCATTTCCTCTTTGGGTTCTAGGTAATCCCAAAACAAAATCCATACTAACTGCATCCCATGGTCGATCTGGTATTGGTAATGCCTGGTACAATTCTGTATTTTGGCTTCTCCCCTTAGCATGCTAACATATCCTGCACTTTTCAACAAATCTCTTAACATCAGTTTGCATCTTTGGCCAGTAGTAAAAAGCATTTACCTGAGCAAAAATTTTGTCTTGTCCAAAGTGCCCAGATAACCCTCCACTATATTTCTCCTTGATTATGTTTTCCCTCATAGAACATTTGGGAATGCACAGTTTGTTACCTTTAAACAATAAACCTCCTTGGATAAGATAATCTAACCACTGGCTTCTATTATGAATCGTCAGATTTTGTACAACTGCATAAATATATCTAAATTCTGCATCATCTTTATAAATATCAACCATTTCTTCAAATCCTACAACGACAACTCTTAATTCTTGCACAATGAAATTTACCTTGCTTAGAGAATCAACAACTTTGTTTAACTTACCACTTGTATGTTTTATCACGAAAGTGAAACTCTGTAAAAACTCTACCCACTTCGCATGCTTCTGGTTTAATTTTGGTTGGTTGCTTATGAACTATAATGCATGATTATCATAATACAATACAAACTCTTTTGGTAGCAAATAATGTCTCCATTTTTTTAAAGCTTGCACAATAGCATAAAATTATTTATCATAAGAAGAATATTTCTTCTTAGCTTCATTTAGTTTCTAACTAATGTATGCTATCGGTCTCTGTTCCTAACTTAAAACTGCTCCAATTGCAACCCCACTAGCATGAGTTTCAACTTGGAAAAAATTTCCAAAATCAAGCAAAGCTAAAACTGGGTTTTCGGTAATTTTCTTCTTCAACAACTTAAAATTTCAGTCTGTTGCTTCTGTCCACTTGAATGGCTGATTAGTCTCTCTGATTGTCTCAATAATTGGTGCACAAATTTGACTAAAACTTCTGATAAATGTTCTATAAAAACTTGCAAGACCATGGAAGCTTCTTACCTCAAATATATTTCTTGGAATAGGCCAGTTCCAAATTGCTTGGACTTTCTATGGATCCATTTTCAGACCTTCTTTAGAAACTACAAATCCCAAATAGATTAATTATTCTTTCATGAAACTACATTTCTTCAGATTTATCAACAATTTTTCTTTCTGCAGAGTTCTTAGAACCAACTTAAGATGCTCCAGATGTTCTTCTTTGCTTCTACTAAAAACTAGAATATCATCAAGATAAACAATGACAAACTTGCCTACATATTCTTTTAAGACTTCATTCATCAATCTCATGAATGTGCGGGGTGAATTAGTGAGTCCAAAAGGCATTACTAACCACTCATACAACCCACTGTTTGTTTTGTCTTCCATTCATCTCCTTCTCTAATCCTTATTTGATGGTATCCACTCTTCATATCTATCTTAGTAAAATACTTTGACCCACTTAAACAATCCATCAAATCATCCATGCGTGGTAAAGGAAAACGATACTTGATTGTGATTTTGTTTATGGCTCTGGAGTCTGTGCACACGCGACACTCACCACCTTTTTTTGGGCTCAACAATGTTGGCACAACACATGGACTAAGACTCTCTCTGATTAATCCCTTATCCATCAGTTCCTGCACTTATCTCCCAACTTCTGTGTTCCCCTGAGGAGTCAATCTGTATGCTGCTTTGTTTGGCAAACTTGTTCCAGGTATCAGGTCAATGTGATGACTAATACTCATGATTGGTGGCAATGCATTTGGTAGCTCATCCACAATAATATCAACAAAATCATTCAACAGAGTTTTGATTTCTTCATGTAAATCATCCAAGTTTGTAGAAGTCAAAATTACCTTAGGTCTCCCTATGACAACAAAATGCATTTCTTCACCTTTTCCAACTTCTTGCAACAACTCCTTTCCACTCATCAGCATAACATTATTTCCAGTTGTTCCTTTGTCTACTTCATCCTATAATAGAAGCAATGTATGCTTCACTCCATCCTTCACAAAGGTATAGGTGTTTCTTCTACCATCATGAATGGATTTTCTATCAAACTGCCAAGGTCTTCCCAGCAATACATGGCATACATCCATTAGCATTACATCACATAATACCACATCCTTGTAAGTACCAATCTGGATTTCTACTTTGCATTGTTTTGTCACAATAAGTTGATGTCCTTTTTGCAGCCATGATACTTTGTAAGGAGTAGGGTGTATTGTTTTCACTCATCCTAACTTGTCCACCATTTCTATAGAAACAAGGTTATTAGTGCTTCCACTGTCAACTATCACTTTACAACATTTTCCTTTGGACTTGCATGTAGTCCTAAATAAAATCTTCCTCTGAGCTGGTTCTCCTGTCTCTTTTTCTGCTTTGAGCAATACCCTCTTCAATAGCAAAGATTCTCCTACTTCGAGTGATTCTTCCTTATTTGCAATTTGAGGTTTTTCTTCCTTTGCCTCAGCCACATTCACATTTCGCTGATTGGTTGCTTTATTATGAGGACAGTCCCATGATCCATGTCCACATTCTCCAAATGTATAACACTGAATTTCTCTTCCTCGGCCTCTTCCTCTGGGTGCAAATCTTCCTCTACTAAAGTCTCCTCTCTGTGGTGGTCTACTACTTGAACCTCCTGCTTCACCCTGAGGGTGCTGAAATCTTGATCTGGTAGTTCCTCTACCTCTTGCTGAACTTTTCCCTCTGTTCCTCTGATTTTGTTTCCTCAACATCTTCTCCTCTGCTTTCAAAGCTGCTTGATAGGCATCTTCAATTGTCTTCAGACTCAGCAAACTGATTTCATCCTGTATGTCATATCTCAAGCCATTGATGTATCTGGCTACCTTTTCTACGTCATCCTCTGCATGTCCTGCTCTAATGCTCAGCTTATAAAATTCTTCTGTATATTCTTTGACAGTCATCCCCTTTTGTCTCAAATTTTGTAACTGTCTAAAAAGATTTAATGGATAATATTTTGGTATGAATTTACCTTTCAACCTACTCACCATTTTATCCCATTGTTTAATCTTGGGCTTCCCCTTTGTTGCTCTAGATGTTTGTAGTTCATCCCACCAGATAGCTGCATGACCCTTCAATCTAGTAACTGCAAATTTGACCTTCTTTCTGTCATCAATCTCGTCATAGTTGAAATACTTATCCAATGCACTGATCCAATCCATCAACTCTTCTACATTGAGATTCCCGTCATACAAAGGTATTTCCACCTTTGGTCTTCCACTTGCTTTGGCCAACATTTTGAGTACTTTGGTAGCTTTGCTTTCATCCTCTTCTTCTTCCTCAGAAGATTCCTCTGCAGCACTGGCATCTCCTTCATCAGGTGCTCTCCTTTGAGCAATTTCCATTGTTTCCATCCTTGTACGCAGATTTCGAATCTCTTCCAGCAGAACTGCATTCACTACAAGTCTTCCCCGACCTATGCCAGCTCCTCTCCTAGGTGGAATGTTTACTGTAGCAGAACTTAATCCTTTGCCCCAATACCAAATGATGTGGATGGTTACCAAAACTAATGTGGTAGTCTGCAATTAGACTAATGGTTCACTTAAAAACCAATCAGTTGCGCATTAATAATATTATGTACGTGTATTTCCTCTCGAGGGTCCCGCTTACTTGACCAATCAACGTCGACCCCACGCTGACTTTTCTACTCCTCAAGCGCTTCAATCTGCACCCTTGATCTTGCTTCTCCAGATCCAACGGATATCGCGCAATCTCGCATGAATTCTAGCACAACCGATATCAGGTCGAGAGCGCGCGAGATTTCTGCTTTTCCCATGCTACATTTCGACCGCTAAGGTTAATCGCGCGACTTGTAAAAATTCCATTTACCATTTCTTAAGCGCGCAAGACACCGCTTACCACTTGGGAATACTGCCCACGTGCTAAATACATAACTTTAAGAAACATGGTTTAATAGAGCTTTAGCTTAATCTTAGAATAAAGCCTTAATGCTAATTGATAAAGATTAACAATAAAACACATAAACGGAAAATAATACCCAATTAGGGTACAAAACGCCGATATGCAGATTCAAGAGAAATTCCGCACTAGGAATAACACGCAACTCCACACTTAATCAATTATTGAATAATATAGAAATTACAGAGTCTTGGCCCTCTCGGCTCGATTACAACAATTTGTCTGACCTCTGTCTCACTCTCCAACCCTATCTCTCTCTCTCTCAATCTCTCGCTTTACTCACTCTATCCTTCCATTTGATCTCTATCATCACATTTTTTTCTCTTTTATGGATCAAATCCTATCCTAACTGCATTGACAACTCAATCTCTATTTTTATCAACTCAACCATTAAATCCCTATTCTCAAGCTCTGATACACACCTAACCTAACAACTTATCTCTTATTCTAAAAATAATACAATAATTGAGATAAAGATCAATTCGAGAGATCCAACCCTCTCTACTAAACTGATTTTGACCACTCAGGTCAATGAAATTCATCTCATGTTAGCCGCAACATGTGAACATACAATCACATCGTTGGCTAAGTCCGGATGCTCCTGCATCAGAAACTATGGTGATGGGAAAGCCTCTAATTTATGATTTAAAAAAGTTGTTATTAGTGGGGGCAGGGAGAGTTCATAGTTTTAGATGACAATGGTTTAACTAGGGGGTTCTTAACTAGATGGAACTACACCATTGTTTTTGAAATTCCTTCAGGTTTAGTGATTAAAGTAAATTGTAAAAGCTTAGGCTACTCATTGATTGTCCTTAATATTTATGGCCCCTATGAAGGGCGACATAAGTACTGAAATATGTTGTTGATTTCACATAGAAGAAGGTCTAAAAAATTGGTGGCAGGGGTGTTACACATCAATTTTTCACATTTATGCAAATGGTGTCAAATATGAATCTTTCAACATCTGAAGGACTATTGTAAACAATCCCCTAGAAAGGTGGAAGAAATGCCTCATAAAGTATAAGAATCCTAGATTAAATACCCCAAAAAACCTATTTTTGAAGATCATTACAGTTGTTTAGTATTACAACCTACGACGGTCGCACCTTGAATAACTAACGTCTTGTGACGTCATTGCAACTTGACTTCACCCAAAAGTGCAATGGTCTTCTTACATGGGTAAAAATAAAAATAAAAAGGTAAAGAAGCTTCTCTTTTAGAAGTGTTGAGGATTATATATATTCTAAAGTGGTAGAGATTGGGCCCGAGTTCCTCCTATCTTGGATCTCATACCTCCCAGTATGGATCTCACCCCTTCCTTAATGGATCTTAACTTCCACTCTAACCCTATAAGTACAATGCACTCAAAGAGAAAAGGGTTTCCAATTCTTACTCTCAAACTATACTTACATGTTGTCCAAATATCCATTAGAGACTTTTTTATTGTAAGGCTTTGATCGAGGATCATTGGAAGGAGGCTTTCAACATCGGGGTCTAGTTGTAATTCTCATTTTCTTCAATTTAATACAAACTGTATTTCTTTCTCACAATCATTGTCCATTGTTATAATGTTTGGTACAAGACTCTTTGATCACTTATATGGGTTATATTGAATTATTTGTATATCATATGCTTTGATTGTCTATTTGTTGGTGTCTTTGCAAGTCCCCATTCAAAGCATTGAACATGAGATTGAAAGCTACATCCATAATAGCGAGGATCATCATCAAGCATTTTGATAAAAATGGTATGAATTATTCTTTCAATTGATTGCATCTATAATTCATCGTAGATGAGCCTAGAGAAAATTGTATGTGTTGATTTGTTTGTTTCTAGACTTGGTTCCCAAGTCTAGCTAGATATGTTCTATTAGTAGGATAAGATTTGTCTATTAAACAAATTGGTCACTCCCCTGGGAACGAGTTGTTCCTTAATTTTCCTTATTTTCAAAGAAAAGTTGAAATGTTTACGAGTCTTTGGTCAAGCCTACTTGATTCTAAAAACCCATATCTGCGAGATATTTTGAAAAATTTTAATTTGTTTTTGAGTTTTTGCACCTATCACGCCTTACTGTGAGAGACAATACCATGCCATCACACTTTTCTACTTAACAACTGTGACTATCGCACTGGTGTGTAGTGTTGACCTGCGACAGTTGTAGAAAATTTGAAATTTTCCAGAGTTTTTCTTTGTTTGATCTTGGATCTAAATATTAGTTTTTTTTTGGGGTCAATTACCAGTTCACTATAGGTCAACCATTTTGGTTTGCTTTCATTTGACTGTCTTATTGTGAAAATTTCCATTTTTTACATTACTTTGATTTGATTGTTCAATTGACATATTGAAAGAATGATAATTGTCAGTGCTTTGAATATTCAAGTCTGTTAGTTCTTTCTCTCTTTATTTTTAGTTATCATTTTCAAATTTTTGTTGTTTATATTTTTGAAAAAAGTTTTATTACTTAGCATAAGCTATTGTTTTCATAAAAAGAAAAATCTTGTATTGTAGTTCGTAGGTGAAGTATCTTTTAGCTTGCTTGGGGGGGCCAAGGATCATGTATCCTATAGTTTCTTTGATTTGCATTCAAAGAGTAGTTCACGTTTGTTGCTTTGAATGTTATACTTGTTTCTTTCCTTGAAACCTCTCACTCCTTTCTCTAGTTAGAATTCAATGAATTGAAAAGATTACATTTTCATATTTGTTGCATTAGATTTGGAGTCGAGTCATAATATCATTGGTTTCATATTTGTGGACCTTATTGAGTAAATAAAGACTTGAAAAAGCAACGCTAATAAAATCAATTAGACTTTTTTTTATCTTTCCATTATAGTCACACCTACATTAGATTAGTTGTAGGGTTGTGGAATAGGAGTGAAAGTTAACGCTCCAAAGCTGCAAACAAACAACATAAGCTTGTGATAGGGAGAGAAATCCATTTATTACCATTTATCTATGGGAATTTCCTCTTACACGGGAGTCAAGCACGATGTCATATTGGACCCAGTGAAGTAATCGACCTTACTTCATTGGTTACAGTAGCTTTGGTCTGTACGCATTACAAACAATGCCAAAAGACACTTGGGGATCACTTGAAAGGACTACCTCGCTTTGAGGGATCTTTCAAGGGGATTGAACTTTATTACTCTGACCTTGCGTCTATACCCGACTTAATATTGTCCCCCAGGTTAGGTTGTTGTACATGGTAACCTTAGTGACCATAATCTAGGGATATTACCCAAGGTGATGACAGGGGGGAAGTCCATGTTGTGCTTGGAACAAACATTGGCTATACTCACTTGGGCCTTCTTGGAGGGTACTTCACTCGAGATGGTATTATATGTGAAGTTACTTGCACCGAGTCACAACTATTAAGAAGATTGTCAGTGTAACTAGTTCCACCCACTCTATCTGTAGCCACTTTTCACATTATTCTCTACTATGTTAGATTCCATCACCAACTAGTGATTTCGCTGTGAAAAGGTTGTTTGCATGGTTTGAATCCTTAGATTTGTTAGAGTGTGTTACTTTGTTCATTTTAATTTTTACTATACCTTAGGTTAAATCTAGTGACAATAGTTCTGGAATTTGCCAATCAAGGAACCGCTTTTAATGGGGATCCTAGTCCTTTTCCTTGCTTTGGAAATGTCGGTCCTCCTTACATAGCTACGTTGTCTCTTCCTGGATTCATGATAGGTTTACTAATATGGTTGTTTTCAACCTCGTTAGTCCCAAATACCCAACATATGTCACCTCAATCGATACTTCACCTCAACAACACCAACCTCATGTTGACCCTTTACCTTCTTCGCCCTTCATGTCTTCTTCCCTTTCTTCTTCTTCGCTTAGTGAAATTCTCAATGCTAGTAATTGAGAGGCTAAGAAGAAGAAGAAGCAAAATAAGCAAGGGGGCAACCAACCAACCATTTCCATGTGTTGATAATCTTAAGGAACCCTCCAACAAACACACAAGCTCAAAATTCCTTGCAAGCTTTGTAAGGGTGACCACCTTCTTGTCGATTGTTATAGTATTCCTAAAGTCTTAGAAGTGTGGTCTAAGGATTCTCGTAAAGTTATTGTTGGTCCATCAACTAGTGATTATAAAGTTCCAGGGAAAAAGGGTAAAGTTAGGTTTCCTTGTAGGTTATGCGAAGGGAGTCATCAAACTCACCTTTGTCGTCATATGGATGAAGCCTCGAAATTGTTGGTAAACCTTATTATTTCTTAGATACAACTTCCAACTGGTTACCATAATCTTTCTCGCAACCTAACATCAATTTAAAAAGTGAATGATTTGATTCCATGTTCGGTCAATCCCAATTTTCCTTTGGAGAGTGAAATACATATCACTCAGATTAATGAACCATTGGTTGATCAAGTAGTCGACTAGATTCCATATTTGGTTGATCTCACTCTCCCCATAGAGAGTGAAGTTAATATTGATCAAGTTCTTATTGTTAGTTCAGATTCCACCGCACAAGGGGGAATTTCACCCATTTCCACATAACCCCCTCCAAGTACTGAGATCATTTCATTTGATTGGAATAGGCTGACAGAGTCTCATCTCCCTTCTCGCATCCATTTCCAAATCATTATGAAGGCTTGTGATAAGAGCACATGTCATACTATTATAGATGAAGGCACTTTTGTTAGTATTCTATCCTCAACTGCTTAGCAAGCTTTAGGTTCCCCTCAGCTTGTGTCTATTACTCTGAATCTATTGACTTTTAATAAAAGAGCAAGTGAAACTTTAGGGATCCTCCCTCAACTTCCCATTACCTTGGAAGGAAAAATTGTCTGTATTGATGTTATGGTAGTCCAAGGCCCCTTGGATTTCATTTTTCTCCTCGGGTGAGACTATGTCTTTCGTGTCCAAACTCTTTCATGTGATGTCTTTCGCTCATAATGAAAACATTGTGACTATTGACCAAATTTCGTTTGGTGGCCCTGATATGACTGCCAACCATCCAATCTCCCTGAATGTTCCTTATACGCAAGTGGTATCCCCCCCACCATAGGTTAATTATGTGAAAACTTGTCCCATGCTTTCACTTACAGATTAAAAAGAGCCTCCCATTGTATGCTCAAATTCTTTGGACTTAGATCCAGTAGTTGACATGGTGAACCCTTTAATGGGGACATTGGAGCTTGATCTTCATACCCCTATTGAGTCCCTTGACATGTATTTCTTCCAGAGAATTTTTCTTCCATCCAATGAAGACCTCTTGGAAGCCATGATTGAGGTGTGTCCCTTGGCATGTATTCGTTCCAAATATTTTTCCTCATGGAAGACGCGATCAAGATCATTATGAGCATAGTTCCTTTTTTGTGTCAAGCTCATTAAAAAAGGAAACAATTGCTATGAGCATAGTTCCTTTCCTTTGTCAATCTTGTTAAAAAATGAAACCAATTTCTCTCCATAGAGTCTAGGAGGCATGTGCCTCTAGTCACCATGCTGAAATTAAGCCACTAGCCTCTGTTGTTATGATGGGTGCATGATACCAACTCTCAAGCACAATTTTCTCTCTATTTCAAGCTTGTGTAAAAATCAAACCTATCTCAAGCTTAGTCTGTTCCTTCTCATGCTCGTAAATACATGAGAATAAGTTACTGAGTATAATTTTATCACTTTTTTGGGCTCGTAAAAACTATATGAAAAAGGAACTTTGTGGAGTTTCCTTTAAGCTATTTTCAGACTCCATAAACATGAAAAGTTTGTCGAGTGAACTTGTTTCCTTTCACACTCATTAAAAGGATTAGAAAGGGAATTTACTCGATGTAAGTTTACCCCTTTTTTTCGAACTGGATAGAATAATTACAAAAAATGTATACTTTAGTCAATCATGGCTAGAAGAGTTATCCTTTGTATTGTTTTATCCTTTTTTAGCCCTAGGAGACTAAATTTACGAAAAAGAACTCTTGGAGTCTTCTTATGTTCTTTTCAGACTCCCTTAATTTGAAAAATCAACAAGATTTACTTTCTCTGGGCTCGTTAAAATTTTATGTTCAAAGAAATAAACAAGCTACCTTTTATCCTCTTTTTGGACTCGTTAAACTTAAACAAAAAATAATCGGGTTACCCCTTCATTGGACTTGTAAAACATAAAGAATGTAGGACTCATCAACCATGATGAGATTGCACTACTCCTTCCTAGGGTTCATTAAAAATAATTTGAAAGGACTCATCCAAAGGATGAGCTTATATTACAAGCATATGTTATCTTCCTCCAACTCGTGTAAAAACAAAGAGGTACTTGCCAGCGATGGTGGGGGAAATTAGGAAAGAAATATTCATCTTTTGTATTTGAAAAGGCAGTAAGTCACTCTTGAACATGACACTCTGTCACTTTTTCGTGTCGGGTTGGGAAATCAATTTTCCTCTCATTTGATCATACCTCAGTGAAAGCCTTTGTATTGGTCTATGGTCCTTCTTTGATTCAAATGTTGCCAAGTCAATTGTCATGTTGCCAATATGTTCAAGAGAAGTTCAACCTCAGTTAAAACTATTTTACAGTCCTTTAAAGCCTTCTATTGTGTCGGTCATCCCTGAGTCAATCCTAAATCACTCCACTTTTGTTCAAAAATTGACATTTTTTTTGTGTTGTGGGCCCTCCTGCAACGGATCACTTCTTATCGAATTCAGCACATCATCTAGGAAGTTAATCTAGAAACCCCTTTCAATACCTTGGAGTTTGCATGCCTCAATGGAAATTTTCCTCACTTTAGAATATAGGTTCACATCATTGACATTCAAACATATGATTCTACAGGTGTTTAACTTTAGATCATTTTTTCACACCTCATAGATTGTGCTAGAGTACCTTAAGAACCATTGTCATTATTGGTGGTTCCTCTCACATCCATTAATGGCACCCCTTATTGGCTAGTAATCAGATTGTTTCTACCATGTTCGATTTCAAGAAATTTATTCATGCAGTTAGGTTCCTGCCCCAGATAGATAAGATGAAGACCATGGATTTTATCTGATACATCCAAGTTATGTGCAGTTTTGAGTATTCATGATTATCACATGGATCACGATGTATGTTTGGTGGCCATGGCATCATTTTTTATATGGATATTTGTATATTTCCATACTTTACTTTGAGATACTTATATTGTGAGTATGGGAATTCCTACCTCAATAATGATTATATGATGATATTGTACTGTAATCTCTTGTTTATTGACTTGCAAGTTTCTGAATAGTGTTTCCTTGATTCTAGCCTTTGCATGATAAAGAATTTCAGTCGTTAAAAAACCTTTTTTGAATTTGTACTTTTGTGGGGGAATTTGTTACACATCAATTTGTCACATATATGCAAATGGTGTCAATCCGGATCTTTCGCCATCCAAAGAACTTTTCTTTATCAAACCCCTAGAAATGTGGAAGAAATATCTTTCATGAAGTATAGTATCCTAATTAAATACCTCAAAAAAGCTTATTTTTGAATATCGTCACAGGTGTTCAGTATTACAACTACGACGGTTGCACCTTGAATAACTAACATATTGTGACGTTGTCACAACTTGCCTTCACAAAAAGTGCAACGATCTTCTTTCATGGGTAAGAAAAAAGAAGAAGTAAAGAATCTTCTATTCTAGAAGCCTCGATGATGGTATCTATTCCAAAGCGGTGGAGATTGGGCTTGAGTTCCTCTTATCTTGGATCTCATTCCTCCCATTATGGATCTCATTCCCTCCATTGTGGATCTCATCCCTTCCTTAATGAATCTCAACTTCCACTCTTTCCTTATAAGTACAATGCACTCAAAAAGAAAAAAAGGGTTGCCATTTCTGACCCTTGAACTATACTTACATGTTGTCCAAATATCCATTAGAGAATTTTTTATTACAAGATTTGAATTGAGGATCAATGTAAGGAGGCTTTCAACATCAAGGCCTAGTTGTAGTTTTCCTTTTCTTCAATTTGATACAAATTGTATTTCTTTCTCACAATCATTATCCATTGTTATAATGTTTGGTACAAGACTCCTTGATCTCTTGTGTTGGATCCTCAAATTGTCCTTATTTTGATATCCTTTTTCCCCTCTTTTAATATATTCCGTACTTGTTTTTGATATATTTACAGGTTATAAAGTCATTTGGGTCATCCTCAACTGTAATTAAAGGCATCAAACAATTGTAGCTTATAATCTAGATTTTCTCTGTGAAAATCACTGAAATGTCACTTTGCCTACTGAATTGTGACATTTCTGCAGCTAACTATAATTTTTGTAGCTCAATCCATGGTTAGACAGGATGCGGAGACTTTCAAGGTTAAAAAAAGACATGAGAAGATGCCAAATGTCAAAGACATGGACATTCACTTATTGTGCCTACTCAAAAGATCATTAAGTGCAAGAATCTACTTGGTCAAAGTACAAGTCAACGCTCCTATGTTTTACACACATGGGTTTTAGGAAATCAGTTTTGACATCAAGCGGACGTGGCAAAGTTGACATCAAGCGAGAAAGTATCTTCATTTGAATAGCTGATGTGTAGATGAATATGATCAACATGATTTGTTACAATAGAGCAAATCATGCAAGATCTATTTCGTAATCAAATTCAAACATTTTGTTGTCAGTTCCAAAACTTGCCTTTCGACATTGTTTTCTTTAGTAGTTAAACCATAAATAGTATAAATATCGCCTTGATTTGTAAGTTGACAAGGAGAGAATTGTAAGGTTTTGAAGCACTTTAAGTTTGCAATTCAAGACTTTGTTTTTAGCAACAAAATTACTTTATTCCAGACCACAGTGTGAATGCATCTTTGATTGATTTCATCTGAGCTTATACTTCCTTGCTCTCAACAAGAGGGACCCCTAGAGAGTCATAAGATAGAGTAGTTGTTTCATTTTAATTTGCAATTAGTTTAATTATACTTCTGCAATTAGTTTCATGCTTTTCCATTGGTTATCACTTACACTTATTGTTGATTTCATTGTCATAGGTTGAGCACTCTATAAAATCAAAATACCATAAATATTTCCTTTCTCAGTTTCCTTAATTAGATTTCCTGCTTAGTCTCGCATTTAAATAGAGTTAACAATCAATATTGGTTCTAAACACAATTGCACACACTAGTAATCTATCACGGCTTGTAGTTTTTTCTGCTCTTTAATTTGAAAGTCTTTAGAATATATTTGAGTTTGATTTCAAGCAACTTTCAATTTAGTTGAATAGAATAATTTCAATTCTACCCATCAAATGGATTTCAAGTTAGTGCAATAGATTAAGTTTCAATGTTGTCAATCGAATAAATTTCTTTTCAATGTAAGCCAATAGGATAAAGTTTCCATTCTGTCATTTCCAATTCCTACTTTTAGAATATTTCACTTTCAAAGTTATTTTGATTTAACATGCCTTATGGAAATAACATTTGTGTATCTTTGATGTGAATCGATCTTGAATTCACCTAGATTTCCTTGCATTTGAATTCGATAAACTAGAATTTAACTTCTTGATCACAAGTAGACATCCTAGCATATATAGTGCACATACACTTTGCAAGTAAACGAACCTTGGTTTGACAATTTAATGACGTAATTTAACTATCAATTAAATTACCCAACATTTTTGGCGTCATTGTTGGGGAAGTGTATATATGCTTTATTTTTTATTTGCATATCATATTAGATCCATTCTCTAGATTCATAAGTAAAATTATATTAAAATATTTAGGATGCACGTATAGAGAACGACATTCTAGAGGTAGATTTGTCAATACAAGTAGAGGACGTAGTTCAATACCATCATCGCCAACCACCCCCGCTAGAACACGTAGTGCCACACCATGCACAGATACGCGGATTCCATCCATATTAGGTAGGCACAGACTTCCTGAAGTACATAGGTCTGAAATTCAACCTAGGGACTCACCAACCTCGTCCATAGAAGCTGTAATTGAAGAACCTACATCCCCTACTGAAGGAGTCATATTTCTCTCTTCAACAGGTGAACAACTCTTAGGACAGGAGTTAGAAGTGCCTAGTGAGGAAGAAGAGGAAACATTTTCTGACATACCATTAGTAGAAGAACCAGAGGAAGAAGTAGATAAACCTATTTTTGAACCTTATATTAGCTCTGAGGAATCTACAATGGTAGGAGAACGGGAAGGAGAAGTACACAATGGAGATGGTGGACCAAGGATTGGTGGAGGAAGAGGTAGAGGAGGAAATAGAGGAGTTGGAGGTGGTAGAGGTGGAAGGGGAGATGATAGATAATTTCATGAAGAAGACCCTTATGGATTTCCCATCCTAGATGAAGATACCACAACTACCATGAAAAATATCTCACCTTCTATCCTTCCTAATTTTCATGGCTTAAGAACTGAGGACCCTAAACATTTATTTTTGAGTTTGAAGTATTATGTAGATCATATGATTATTTACTTGATACTCAAAAATTGAAATTATTTCTAGCCACTCTAAAAGATGGAGCCCTTAAATGGTTTATGGGTCTAGGAACACATTCTATTAGAACATGGGATGATATGAAAAGAATATTCCTAGAAAAATATAAATATTATTGCATGCACAATAACCTGAAAGATGAAGTCTTTAAGATGGTTCAAAAAGAGGATGAAAACATTGAATATTTGGTAGAAAGGTTTTCCTACAATATCAAAAGGGCTAAAATGCACAATTTAGATGAAGATATACTAAAAACTATTTTGCTAAAAACCATAAGAGATTAGTGGATTGATCTTCTCAATTTAATGGGAAAAGGAGATGTCTCTCAATTGTCATTTGATGAAATTTGTGAGTTGTGCAAACACATTGCAAGAGGTAAGGCAAAATATGGTAAGAACCCAAGAGATCCAGTCATGTCAAGAGTAAGCAAATTTGCATCTAGAACAATAAGTAGAGAAGAATTAGGAAATTTGCTTGACAACTTTTAAACACGTATCCTTGGAAATATTAGTGAACAACTAGATACTCCAAGGATACAAAACAATAAAAATACCCATAATGTTGCATTATCTATTTTCTATCCTAGGTGTAGAAAAAGGTATACTCTACGTGAATGTCCTCTTGATAGTGTGTAGATATGTGTTATATGTGCAAAAAACCATGATACAAAATAATGTCCCTTAATACTTGGGCTTAAGGTGGTTTTTTAGGATGAAGCTGGAACAAGTCAAACTGAATCACTTTGCTTTGTTGCTCCTAAGAGACCATGGCAACCTAGACAAACGTGTATCGTACAAGATCCCAATGCATAATATCAATCATATGCACAACCAAAAAGTAATTGGAATGCACCTATGCCTTGGCAAAATTGGCCACCTCAATCCCAAATCCCAGCTTGGTCATAGGGTTGGCAATATTCTTATGGAAGAAATCCCCAATACCCTTAATTCCAACAATCATACCATTAATACAAACCTTAATATTACCCCCTTCAATCTTCACAACCTATGCAACCACAATTTCAACCCCAGTTGACTACAAGTCAACCGCTTCCCTTTCCATCCACTCCATTTTCTCAAAAATCCAATCAACTACCTTCTCAACCACTTTCGAATCCAAATAATAAATTTCCTCAATAACCCATCTATAATTTTGAAGGTTAAAACTTTCAAGACTGTATGGTAGCTCGTCTAGTTCTAAATGATGTACAACTTATATCTAATAGAGTTTTACAAAAGAAATCACCACCAATTTTCATCCAAGAATTTAAGGAGGATAAAATTCCTGAAAATGAGGCATCTCTTGATCAAGAAAACACTCCTCCAAAGGAAGATGTTCCTGCACAATTAGGTGACAATCAAATAAAATCAACTCCTGTAATTCCTCTAGTAGTGCAACCATTTGTTTCCCTACAAAGACCTCATTTTTCTAAAAGTCTTCAAATTGATAAAGGAATAATAAGGTAAATCATTTTACCTAAATACAATATGCTATATGAATTGAAGAGTGTTTGCATCAAAATTCCTTTACTTCAAGCTATAAAGGAAATGCCTATAGTTGCAAAAACAATAAAGGAGTTATGAATTAAAATACCAAGAAGAAAAATAAAAGATGTTAAAAAGATTCAAATGGTAGGAAAGATTGCAAATATTATGATTGGGAAACCAATAGTTCAAAAATATCTAGATCCAGGTAGCTTTATTGTAAAAATTCACATCAATGGTATTGAAATTCCAAACACTCTGATCCATTTTGGAGCAACCATTAATATCATGATCAAACAAACTATGGACCAATTAAAGCTTCCCAATATTCAATATACGCCAACTTTATTGCAAGTAGCAAATATATATGTCATTAAACCTGATGGTATATTATAATATGTGTTTGTGTCCTTAGGTACATGGAAGTATCCTATTGATTTTATGATTTTAACTCCCACAAATAATTTGGGAGACCATCCATTGATCCTTGGTAGACCTTGGCTTGCTACATCTGATGCATTTATAAGTTGTAGAGTAGGTGATATGTACATTTCTGATGGTATTTCTACTAAGAGATTCAGATTATATCCACCTGCAAAAATATTAATTGAAATAGAAAGTGAAGTTTGGATTGAGGATGATAATGAAGGCTTTGAAGATATTCAACATGTAGTTACTCTTTCGCAAATAAATGAGGAGGATCAATTGATAAATTTGATGAATAATAATGATTCTTCTTTATATTGTGAACAAGATCAAAGTTTTCAAGAGCAATGTAATATTGAATATTTATCATCTCGCCAATCTAAAGTAGCTTTACATTCTATGGAAAAGTTTGGCAATTCTTTAATAGAAAATTTTCCAAGCAAAATATTAAACATTAATAATAACCTAGAAGAATTCCAAAAATAACATTTGATAAAGATGCTACAGAAACATTCCTCCGCATATGCATGGAAGTATACTCACATGAAGGGAATTGACCCTAATACATGCATTCATCACGTTTGCTTTCAAGAAAATGCCAAACCATTTAGACAACCTCAGAGAAGGATGGATCCTAATATGAGAGAATTTGTTAAGGAGGAACTACAAAAATTGCTTAATGTGAATTTCATTTATCCGATATCAGAGAGTCCATGGGTCTCACCTTTAGTGATTGTTTCTAAGAAGAATGGAAAGTGCAAAGTGTGAATTGATTACAGAGAATTGAATAAGGCTACTTTAAAATTTCATTTTCCACTACTTTTCGTTGATCAAGTCATAGATACTTTAGCAGGGAAGACATATTTTTCATTTCTTGATGGTTTCAATGGATATAACCAAATCTAATTGGCACCAGAAGATCAGGAAAAAGCAACCTTTACATGTCCATGGGGTATGTATGCTTACAAGGTATTTCCTTTTGGGTTATGTAATGCACTTGCAAAATTTCAAAGAGCAGCTTTAAGTATCTTTTCTGACTTGATTCATGGTTGTGAAGAAGTTTACATGGATGATTTTACTGTCTATGGAAATACTTTTGAAAAAGCTCTTGAAAAATTAGAAAACATTCTCACTAGATGAAAATAAGCAAATATTTCATTAAGTCACGAGACATGTTTTATGATTTTTAACGAGGTAATTGTTTTGGGTCACCATATTTCAGGTGATGGAATCAAGGTGGATGCATCTAAGGTAGAAGTAATTTCTAAAATTTCAGTTCCTACTTGTCAAAGAGATGTTAGAAGTTTTCTTGGTTTTACAGGGTATTACAGAAGATTCATAGAAAACTTCACCAAAATAACTTCTCCACTGTTTAAACTTCTTACAAAAGATTGCGATTTTGTTTGGAATTCTGACTGCCAAAAGGCATTTGAATCATTGAAGTGGAAAATTACTGAAGCACCAATCTTAATAGGGCCTAACTAGTCTCTCCCTTCTCACATTTCAACTGATGCTTTAGATACAACTTTAGGAGTTGTGTTGGGACATAAAGACTTGACTCCTTATGCTATTTATTACACAGGTAAATATTTGACTCCAGCAAAGTTAAATTACACAGTAACATAAAATGAGTTTTTAGTTGTTGTTCATGCTATTAATAAGTTTCGACATTATATTACTAGTTATGAAACTTTCATTCATACTAATCATTATGCTATTATATATTTAATGAATAAACCAATTACAAATGGCATGATTGTTAGATGGTTATTACTATTATAAGAATTCAATATTATTATTCTAGATAGGTCAGGAAAGGAGAACACAATAGTTGATTTCCTTTCCAGGATGCAGAATGGTAATATTGATACCCTTGTAAAGGATAATTTTCCCGATGAATATCTCTTTTTAGTGTCTAATAAAAATCCTTGGTTTGCAGATATTGCTAACTATTTGGCTACATGAAAGTTCCCCCCCACAACTATCAGCCAAAGAAAGACAAAAAGTTATCAAAACTAGTGTTCCTTACTCATGGATAAAGGGAGAATTGTATCGAACTTGACTTGATATGATCATCCACAGATGTGTTCAAGAAGATGAAGTACCAAAGATATTAAAATTTTTCCATGATGAACCACGTGGAGGACATTTCACTGATAAAAGAACTGCATACAAATTACTTCTTTTGGGATATTACTGGCCTTCTCTTTTAAGAGATGCCAAGGAATATGTCAAAAGATGTGATAATTGCCAAATAATGGGAAAATCCGTTCCATCATATGAGATGCCTCAGGAACATCAGGTACTTGTAGAGCCTTTTGAAAAATGGGCTCTAGATTTTGTTGGTCCAATCAACCATCCATCTAAAAATAAAAAGTATAGTCTTGCTTGTATCGATTACGTTACAAAATGGGTAGAGGTTAAGCCACTTTCTTTTACTACTGAAAATGTTGTAATTACATTTTTTTTTTAGGATATTTTTACTCGTTTTGGTGTCCCAAGAGAAATTGTGACAGATCAAGCTATTCAATTCACATCCAAGTTGGTGTAGAAAATTATGGAGCAATACAATATCAAACATCGGAAATCCACTCCATATCATTCACAACCCAATGAGAAAGTGGAATCCACCAATAAATTACTTGAAACAATCCTGACCAAGACTATATATTTTAACAAAAATGATGGGCGTAAAGGCTTCCAGAGGCACTTTGGGCGAATCGTACCACATGGAGAAACACTACTAGACATACTCCTTATAAGCTTGTATATGGGAAGCAAGTTTTGCTTCCAATTGAATTCCAGGTGGAAACTTTTAGGATGACAACAAGGTTGGGGCTTGATCTATCTGAAGCTCAAAAACAAAGATTGGCACAACTGAATGATCTAGAAAGATGTTATCGAAATGACCAACATAGTCCAACAACATAGATCGAGATGGCATGATAAATTCATCAAAGTTAAGAAATTCAAGTTAGGTAACTGGGCTCTTCTTTTTTATTCTAAATTCAAGGATTTTCAAGGAAAATTTCAGACTCACAGGATTGGTCCCTATGAGATAGATGCTATCTTTGATAATGGAGCAGTTAGTGTTAGGCCCCTATACTACCAATGTAACCCCTTATTATTATTTGTATAACCCACTTATTATATTGATGTACCCATGTAGTGCCCATATTGTTACTATTGTGCCCCATAGAAGCCCACTATTGTTATTATTGTGCCCTTACATTATTATTGTTATGTCGGCTCTGATTATGTTATGACCCCTTAGACTCCTATATATAGAAAGGAGGCCTTTTCATTTGTATCATCCAAGAATTGTTCATTTATGTAATGTAAAGGAGGTTGCCCCCTCGAAGAGGCTGAATTCTAAGGCGTTGATCTATCTTTTCTATCTTTTCTTGAGCTGGTTTCATAACATTTGGTATCAGAGCTTTGGATTCTAGGGTTTCGCTGCTCCAAACAGGTCATCGTGGCATTTCGCTATAACTTTTTTTCTGTGACGTTTCAGAAGTTGCAAAAAAAACCCATTTGAGAAGAAATCACGCTGAACCTCGGTTCCGAATTTTATAGCTTTTCGCGCTATATTTGCAGAGATATGATCTGAGGAACTTGGACTTTTTCATAAGAAGGTACAGAAAGAGGACGGACTGTAGTTTCTTGTATGCATTTTTTAGATCCAAAGGTCGAAACAGTGACACGTTGCACTTCATACAAGTTCACTCTTCTAGAAAGGTCTATAATCAGGTCATATTGGGAGATTGTGCATAAATCTTCGTTAGAGAATCCAATTTGGATCAGACTGGTGGCATTGGAAAGAGGACACATAGGGCTACTATAGGTCGCAATTTCAGAACTTAAAGATTTGAAAGTAGAGAGTTATATTCGTTTCAAGGTCGAGCTCCTAAAATCAAGAAAAATCAAGATGAGGAAGTTTGATGGCAAGGATCAGGTAAATTGGATACTTCCGATGGAGCAATATTTTGATCTACATGGTGTACAACTGTTACAAAAGGTATGTATTGCATCTTCATATTTAGAACTAGATCAATTTTTATGGTACGAAGGGCTTTGTTCTCGTCAACAACTTGTTACGTGGTCAATTTTCACGGAGGAAATGATAGCACATTATGAGGATACAGAGAGCAACACCTTCTTTAGAGCAACACCACAACAATTGGAAAGAGTAAAAGGGCTTTGTGAAATAGTGGAAAGCAAAATCATGGAAACCAGGAAGTGTACCCCTCACAACTATAAATATGGAAGTGTTGTTTCTCCTAGCCTTCCACAACTTACAAGGGTTACACCACAACAATTGGAAGAAAAAAGAGAAAAAGGGCTTTGTTACAATTGTGATAGCAAATGCACTAAAGGTCATAAGTGTGCTGAGAAGAAATTATTTTACATAGAAGATGAAGAGGAGGAAGAAAAGGATCAAAAAACATCAAAAGAAGAAGATATACGCCAGGACCCCACCCCAGAGAAAGAAGAAATGAATCAGACCATATCTTGTAAAGCATTGGCAAGAATTACCACTCCTCAAACTCTCAAGATAGAAGGACATATCAAGAAGAAAAAGGTGCAAGAAGTGAAAGATCACATCGAGAAAGAAGAAATGAATCCAACCATATCTTGTAATTCATTGTTTGAAATTACCACTCCTCAAACTATCAAGATAGAAGGACATATCAAGAAGAAAAATGTTCAAGAAGTGAAAGATCACATCAAGAATCAAGAAATGAATCCGACCATATCTTGTAAAGGATTGGAAGAAATTACCACTCCTAAAACTCTAGAGATAGAAGGACATATCAAGAAGAAAAAGGTTCAAGCAGTGAAAGATCACATCGAGCATCAACAACAAGTTCTCCAACTTTTAAAGGATAACACCACTTCGGTGAAAAATCAAACGAAACAACAGGTAGATCAACATCGTAGTGAAAAATGTTTTGATGTAGGTGATTGGGTATTTTTACTGCTACATCTCAAGCAAGCTATTTATGAGAAGGAAATGTTGGCAATACTACATGCACTTAAAAAAGGCGACCTTACCGAATGGGAAGACTCTTCAAGGATGAGGATGTGGAAGCATTGTTTTGTGCTATTTATATTATCCAAACAGATTGGATAAACGAAGCAAGGGATGAATGGAAGAAGGACGAAGAAGTATGGCCACTTATTCAAAAGTTGCAAAAGATCCCAATTCAAACAATATTGCCAGAAATTGAAGAGGAAGGAAAAATCATATTGGAACCTGGAGCAGTCACATAAACAAGAACCCGACAACTACGAAATCGATCAATTTCAGAGTATCTCATCAAGTGGAAGAACTTACCCGCTGAATATTGCACATGGGAGGACAAGAATTTTATACAGAAGCATCAAGAATTACTCAAGCGTTGAGGACAACGCTTTTTGAAGGAGAGGGGCATGTTAGGCCCCTATACTACTAGTGTAACCCCTTATTGTTATTAGTATAACCCACTTATTATATTGATGTACCCATGTAGTGCCCATATTGTTACTATTGTGCCCCATAGAAGCCCAATATTGTTATTATTGTGCCCTTACATTATTATTGTTATGTCGGCTCTGATTATGTTATGACCCCTTAGACTCCTATATATAGAAAGGAGGTCTTTTCATTTGTATCATCCAAGAATTGTTCATTTATGTAATGTAAAGGAGGTTGCCCCCTCGAAGAGGCTGAATTCTAAGGCGTTGATCTATCTTTTCTATCTTTTCTTGAGCTGGTTTCATAACAGTTAGAATGAGGACTATTGATGAATAAAATATCACCTTCCTTCTTAATGGGCATAGGTTAAATATTTACCATAAGCCCTTGAAAAGAGAGGAATTTGTCAAATATTTGCAAAAAAATATTGATTTCAAGTAAGTTGAAAAAGGAGATTCTTTTCCACATCCTCCAACTAGATTGTAATTTCTTTCCTTAAATCGCAAGAGAGAGAGAGAGAAACTAATAATAATAATAAGTATAGACATGAAAACCAACATTATTGGCATGTCTATAAAGAAAATATTAGCTAAAAACCAAGAATGCTTGGCAGCTTATATTTTCACAACCCCATCTCTTTTCCCATTTTCTTTGTTTTCCCTTCTTTTCTAATAAATTTTTTTAGGTCTAATAAGTGTCTTTGAGACCTAGTTTTTCTCCAAGCATTCTCAGAAGTCATCAACATTAAACAAGGATCAATTATATCAACAACAACAAAGTTTTCAAGCAAATTTATGAAGTTCAACAAAGTAGGGACATAATTTTAAAATTTTTGTAGCTTCATTCAAATTACGTAGCTAGTGACAAACCTACAAAGATTATTCAACGAGTAAGCACCCAAAAGGCATCATAAACTTGCAAAATGAATAAGTAGAAACAACAAAAGATACGTATAAATGATATTACATTAAGTTTCATTAAAGAAATGATAGATTTATGGGCTTGCATAATAATTTTGATATACCTTCCTTTTGAGCTATGACCATGTAATATAACCTTGACTGCACTCATCATCTGATCGTTCTTATCATAACCACTCCATTATGATAAAACTCCGTCAACCACATTCAAATGATTTGAAATATCCCAACAGTTCTACAAAAATGGTTCGAATGAACTCGTGGGAGATCATTAGTAAAAAGGAGTTTCATTCGTGCTCAATCACCTATCTATTTTGCGCATACCTTGCCTCCATCAATCTCATTCATTCTCCACTGTTATATCCACCTTTAACCATGCCTGTCGAGAAAGAGGAAATTCGAGGGTGCAACTTCTCTACCACCATGGGTGTTACTGTCAGGTTTGAGCCACATGGGGCAAATTCTCTCAGTGCTTATCCACAAGTGAAAGACCAGGTGCAACAGGTTAGGTGGCTTCGATTATTTGAAAAATTCAATGGACATGAAGTGGAGATCATGAGAGCCTTTTACAGAGCATTTGATGGTGTAGAGGCCAAAATAGGAGACATAAGGCTTATAATCTTTGAATCATTCATAATAGAGGCAACATGACTTCTGAGAATTGAAGAAAGTTGGTTTAAATGTCAGAGACTTAAGTATGAATATTGGAATAATTTCTCGCACAATCCTCGCATGGATACTTCAAAATTTAAGAAAAGGATTCCAATCACAACTATCAAGACCAAATGGAGAAAACTACTATTAGTACTCTAAAAGTTTCTCACTTGTGAAGGTAGGTTCAAGACTCTACTCTTTTATCATGCAAGGTTGCTTATGCATTTTGTTGAGGAAAATAATTGAATTTGCCTTATTATTTGATGTGGAGTTTAAAGAAAATGGCCTTCAATATTCAGAGAGACTCTAGGAATATTGATAGAGATTTGTATCACCATGGTTTGATAAAGATTCTGGTGGAAGCCCACTTGAATTCTACTGGTGATAATTGGCAAGACTTTTTGGTTAAAAATCACTTTGTGGAGATCTCAGAAGAAGAATTACCAAAAACCAAGAGGAGTCGACAAAGGATATCTCAAAATCATAACCCTAAAGTTGGCAGAGAAGGAGACGAGGGTTTGACAGTTAGTGGACCAAAACAAATACAAATTTCACCAGGTGAAACATAGGATGATACTCCACTCAATCAATGTTTGGAGAAGATTAAATAGAAAAATAACAAACAAAATCTTAGAAGAAATAAAGGAAACCAAAATTTCAAGAATCCAGAAGCAAAAAGGGAGAAGAGACAACAAACTAGAAGAAAAAAGGAATCAAAAGGAAGGTTGCACAAGAGGTAGTGGAGATAGAACAAAAGTTAAGAAGAAGCAAACGACTCTCGAAGCATTGAAATGAGCCAACATGACAAGACCCTTCAGAGATTGTTAATCTTGAAGAGGAAGATGATTTTAACACTGGATCTGCGACAAAATATTCATTCCATCAGAGTCCAATGAGAAAAACTCCCGAAATTGATCGAACCCAACAAGAAGTTTATGAAGATTTGGAGACTTTGGATTAAAGAACGAAAATAAGATAAAATCTCCTAAAGAAACTCAATTTCATAAAGAAGTTTCATATGATGATGTTCCTATAGTTAATTCTAAGACTCATACAACTACTTCTCAAGGAAAACAAGAAACTATTCACACTCTCAAGCAAGACATTTATCAATTAGAGGTATTGAACAAGTACATGAGAGAAGAAAATGAAATGGTCAAAGCACAAAATGAACTTTTAAAGGCACAAAATGACACTATGTTGTTAAGAATGTGTTACTGGTATAAGAAGAACAAAAACTCAAAGCAAACAACAAAATGCTCAGAAACAAAGTCAAAGGACTACAAGGAAAACTTCTCTTGAGAAAACCCAGATGGTCCATTAACATGAAAAGAAAAGGGATGAAAAGTAATATGGATGTGTTAATTCAGACCTTAGAAGCAACATAATAACAATGATATTTCTTCAATTTTGAGTTTTGTGCATGAGGACATGCAACATCCTTAGTGTGGGGGGATGTTGGATCCTTGAATTGTCCTCAATTTGGCATCATTTTCCCCTCTTTTCATCCATTCCATAGTTGTTTTTGATATATTTACAAGTTATAAAGTCATTTGGGTCATCCTCAGCTATAGTAGAAGGTATCAAACAATTGTAGCCTATAATCTAGATTTTCTTTGTGAAAATGACTGAAATATCACTTTGGTTACCAAATTATGATATTTCTATAGCTAACTATAATTTCTATAGCTCAATATATGGTTAGACAGGATGCAATGACTTTCAAGGTGAACAAAAGACATGAGCATATGCCAAATGTCAAAGACATGGACATTCACCTATTGTGCCTACTTAAAATATCATCAGGAGCAAGAATTTTCTTAGTCAAAGTATAGGTCAATGATGCTCTGTTTTACACACAAGGGTTTCAGGGAATCAATTTTGACATCAAGGAACGTCGCAAAGATGGAATTAAGCGAGCGAGTATTTGCATTTGAATAGATGATGTGTATATGAAGATGATCTGCATGATTTGATATGATAGGGAAAATTGTGCACGATCTATTTCTTAATCAAATTCAAACACTGTGTTGTCAATTACAGAACTTTCCTTTCGACATTGTTTTCTTTAGTTGTTAAACCATAAATAGTATAAATATCACCTTGATTTGTAAGTTTTCAAGGAGAGAATATTAAGGTTTTGAAGCACTTTAAGTTTGTAATTCAAGACTTTGTTTGTAGCAATACAAAGACTCTGTTCCAGACCTCAATGCAAATGCATATTTGATTGATTTGATTTGAGCTTATAGTTCCTTGCGCTCAACAAGAGGGTCCCCTGGTGTTGATGGTTTGTGATTAGGTGTTGATCTAGCACCACATCAACACTTTGAATCCTTCTGATCACTAGGTCAAGGACTTGGTGTTGTAGAATGTAACTAGGTTCGATCTTCACAATGACTTGTAATTATGGATTTATGTAATAAAGAAGACAAATAATAAAATGTATTTTGTAATACTTGCATCATGGGTTTCATGAGCAAGGAGTTTTTATTATAGGTCAAAGACTTCTTCTTGATGTCTTTAGGAATTTGTCTTGTCATAAATATAATTAGAGTCATGTATATGAAGTCATGTTACACTCGTGTAAAGGACAAATTATTGATAAAATTGTATGCTCCAAGACCTTGTCACTATCTCCTTGAAGACGACCTCAAAACAAAGAATGCACAAACTCAAGTCGGCTCAAAGTGAAGACACAACTATTCATAGGTCATGTCGGCTCATTTTCAGTGGAAAACCACTATATATACCCATGTGGACTTCGCACAAATTACAGGAAGATCTATTTGGATATGTCTGAGATTTTCAGACAGCTTCTATGTAAGAACAATGAGAGATATTGGGTTTTCTTAGTGTGAAAGAAGGAGACAGGTCAGTGAAGAAAGGGTTTGAGATTTGGTGCGAAATGAAGAGATATTTCAGTGAAGGAAAAGGGAAGCATAGCGCAAGAAATAAGGTCTCTTAGTTTTGGATCTAAGTCTATAATGATAGTGCAGATTACAGTGCGTGAAAGAAGGGAAGTCTACCACAAGAAAGGAGACATCTTCAGCGTGAAAGAAGGCACTCACAAGTGCATCTACAGTTCAGTCTTAATCTGAAAGGAGGCTAGATATAACTCGGACTTGGGTTGGCATATCTTAGAAAGAAACCAAAGGTAAGTACTGTAAATAGGAAGCCTACTACAACATGATCAAGGGTTTGGTCTTGGACTTTAGATATATCTAAAGGACGTTGAAAATAGACCGAGAAGGAAACTCTAGGAGAAGGCCAAGGAAGAGTTTAGACTAGGGACTGAGTCTCCCTAGTGTTGGTGCAGAACGATGCAGAAAAAGAAGATCAACATAAGGAGCTTAGAAAGAGCAGTGACAAGGTCTTGGAGGCATATTGGTGTCAAGGGTCTGTGTCATGGTCATGGTACTTGTCAATTAAATATCTATAAGAAGAATTACTTTTGGGTTTTCCTCTCCAAGAGGGAGAGGTTTTGGCCCTGGCTTGAAAGCCAAAATTTTGTGTCTCTTGTGCATTTGATAATTGACTTGATGAAGAACATAATAATGTAAAGAAAGATAATTAAGGCAGAAGTAATTATCATGAAAGAGAAATTGAATTAAACGCCTTAATTTCTCAACACTTGGGACGCTACCCAGTTTATAGCGAGTTAGAATATGATAAAATAAACCTAAAAGAAAAATAAAGATAAAAGATCAACCTACTTAAGCCCTTTAGAGATTGGAACACTTTAATGATGTTAGAAATAAAATTAAAAATTTCCCTCCTTTGATAACGACTATATATATATGGAGAGAGAGAGAGAGAGAGAGAGAGAGAGAGAGAGAGAGAGAGTTCTTTTGTCAATTTAATATGAATTATTTCTAGCATATTTAGTTATTGTTAAAAATAAATGGTAACCTTAGTACTTATAAAGATCTAAGTAATTAAGTATAAGGTGGCATTGAATTATTAATTAATAACAAAATACAAGGTAATGCAATCCAATTGTTATAAATGAATTACAGCTTCATATTGTTCCTATATAAAAATGCATAACATAGTGTTGCTCTTTACATGGATTAGATTTGTTAAATTAATGAAAGTGAGAGAATCTAATTATGATGTTTGTATATTTAATTTGTCATACACTTAACATTTTAAAATTGAAACAATGAAATTATATTTTAAAAGTGATGACATGTCTCATGTTTTTAGGAATCATTGTAAGAAGTAGGTTAAATTGTTAAAGAAAATGTGAACACAACTAACTAATTTAGAAGTAGATTAGTGTAAAGAATTAGTAGCTAGTTTTTTTTGTGTTTTTTATATGTTGAATATTTACAAAGACAAGAAAAGGCATAAATAAAAAATTTAAAAGTTTTTTTTTTTTGGTATTGTGTCATTTTATATTTCCTTTTTGTGATATATTTTAACAAATTTAAAAAATAAATGAGACATAAAAACAAATGAAATAAAGTATGTACATTTGCAAACATTAAAAGAAATTAAAGATGGGCAATAAAAAAGGTAAAAACTGAGAGTTTTTTTTTTTTGGTTGTGGTTCATGGACACCCTGGTCAACGAGTGGTGCAACGTCCACAGACAAATCCGGGTTGATCGACCCCGAAGGGAATCTAGCCTTGCGGCCCACTCGCTAGGCCTAACCCCAAGGTCTTCGGGGAGAATGGACCCTGTGACGTCCCGATGGCGAGGCACTGATTTTGACCAACTGAGCTAACCCTTGGGGCTGTAAAAACTGAGAGAGTTAGACTAAACCAGGTTTAAATTAATGAATGAAAGAGGAATTAAAACCATTGAGTAAATCTTTATTACTCTCAATACTTTACTGCAAAACATTACAAGCAGATTAAATATAAGGATATAAGAGTGATCATGCCAATTTAACTGAATCGATGGCTCAATGATAAACAATACCCTACAAAAATTATCACATGTCAAGGTTGACCAGGTTTTGAACATAGGAATTACAAAAATAAATAAATGATGCCTCTGCTAAGCACTGGTTCAAGGAGAGTTGCTTCACTTCTTTGACCAACTTGAGAAGGAATATTGCAATCAACAATGAACATCACCTGATCACAAACATTCAATGCACAGAAAAGGGAGAGAAACAACAAGGAACACTCTCTTCTGGCAAAAACACTTTCACAATAACAAGATAAGCACCTGGGTAGGAAAGAGGTTGGAGAACTTATTGTTATGGAAAATCCCCCTTTTTCCTTTAGGCAAATTCAATTTTATAATGGTCTTCATGCTCATTTGGTGCTGGGTCGTTGTGTGGAAATGATTCCCAACAGGTTTGCACAGGTAAACCATTCGATCATTTGGTAATTGTTTTTTGTTTCATTGATTATGTACATTGATAGTTTGCAGAGAGATTATAATCTTTTCTTTTCTTGTTTGTCCAAAACTATCCATAATTTATGATCTCTCCCATATCTTTAATATATTCTCCAATCATTATGTATCCGATTGTCATTTGCATAGTGCACGTATAAATCTTCAATGTAACTATTTTAACGTGCAGATACAAAAAACATAGATATTAATCAACTCCGAGCCATGGACTCATTGGCATTTTTGGAATCTTAGATGAGTGGTGGATGAAATAAGAAATTTTTTGTCATGCCCAAAATATATTTTACTGTCATCCTTTCCATATTTGCATGCAACATTCCTTGATAAAATCAAGGAACCCCTCTTTTTATTATTATGTGATAACCTTTTTTCCCACATTTAGCGTCAGAAAGTGAAACGCATAGTATTTGTAGTGCATTTCTTTCCATGGTAATTCGAAGATGAAGTGAGCCTTTGAAACGAAATGTAAAGACCTCCTTTGGTTGTGAATATGAAGTGGCCATATATATATATATATATATATATATATATATATATATATATATATATATATATATATATATAAGAAATATCCCACATTAACCATGGGAGAGTGCAACATGCCATTTATAAGTTGCTTTCAATGTGTTGAAAAATGTGCAACAAGAAATACTAAATTTAGAATGTGCTAAAAATAGACCTGCTAAAAATAGCATGTCTAAAAATAGCGGTTTGGACAGTGAGGTCATTGGCCACATTGGGTGAGAGGTGAAACTGATAAAAATAGAAAGTTCTAAAAATAACATTTCTGGGTCCTTTTCTATTTATAGCAGTCCCTAGTCTATCTATAGGAAGTAAAAATGAATTTGGTCTTAACAACAGTTTAAAATATTAATTAATTAATCTCCATGAGTTAATTAATTATGGAAAATTAAACTAGAAGTCTTTGTGAGATCATGCAATTATTTTCTCTCTTGATTTAGGAATTTATCCCTTGATTAGAGGAGATAAGGTTCAGTTCTATAATGCGAGGATCAGTTGACTTAGTTTTACTTAGTCAAGTCCAGTTATATTATTTTAACAAGTTGTTAAAATAATGAAATATAGTTTGTTAATGCTTACATGCATGTGAAAACTATTATTTTCAGATAACTGTGTATTCACTCATGGATAACTGATGCATGTCAATTCTATCAGAGACCCAGTTGATATTAGAGAAGGGACAGTGTATTATCAGTTGGATGAATATTTTTCCTATAAAGGAAGCTCATCCATGATGAGAATTTAAGGTTCCTTGAGGATTGTGCAGTTTTATAGGGTGTAAGATTAGTGTGAGAGATCAGTGTTACACTTGGTAATAGGAGGATCACCCAGGAGAAACTGTGCAAGGAAATAGGAGGCTTGGAGGGCAGAGGAGAAGGCTTAGCAGAAGTCTTGATTGCCTGTGAGCATCCAAGAGGATTGTACTAAGAGCTGGCTAGCTGTGAGAGCTAAGGCTTTGTGTAATCCTGATGTATTTCCACCTTCATCTGTGAGGATTGTACTGAGAGCTAGCTAGCTGTGTGAGAGCTAAGGCTTTGTATAAATCCTATGTATGATAATACAGAGAGTGGGGTTTTATGCTGGTGCTTTCCCCAGTGATATATTCTGTGTTATGTGTGATTGATTCCTTCTTATCAGTTATATGTGTTCTTATTGATGTGGCTCATGGTTGATTAAGCTTTCGCTAAATTGTTTGTAGAAGTAGATCAAGTGTTTTGCTTTAGTGCATTGCATTATCAGTTTGTTCTATAGGTAAAATTTCTACATGGTATCAGAGCACATGTTATCAAGCAAGAACAATATACTAGCAGGAGAAATTCGAAGTTTATTATTCGGGATATAGATCTCAAGTTCTTATCACATCTATTTCATCGATGGCATTCTATGGTTTGAGGCTTGAGTATGCCCTTGATGGTAGCTCAAACTATATAGCTTGGAAGGATCGCATGGAGGCAGTTTTGGAAGATAATGGCCTTAAGGATTTCATTGATCAAGAAATTCCTAAGCCTACTAACAAGACTGAGCAGGTGGAATGAAGGAAGTGTGTGGCTAGAGCTAGGAGAATTCTCTTGGAGGGAGTGCGAGATCACATTGTCTTGAGCCTCCATGGGAAGGAGACTCCGCATGCAATGTGGAAAACATTGAAAGATTTATATCAGAATAACAGTGATCAGAGGAAGCTGGCACTAAAGGACAAACTTCGAAAGATCAAGTGTGAAAGGGATGAGACGATCTCTATGTATCTGACCAAGATCATCACATGCAGGGATGAGCTTGCAAGTGTAGGGGTCGTGACATCGGATGAGGATATGGTGAGTCTAGCACTCCTTGGCCTTCCTAAGAGCTGGCATAGCTACCAGGACACGATGAATGGAAGTGAGAAACTACCAGATTGGGAATGACTATGGTCGGATTTGATGCAGGAGGAGATCAGACGGAGCACTAGAGATAGTTCTTCATCCATGCATGATGAGGAGAACTGTGCCTTAGCGAGTAAGGCGAAGAAGGGGAAGGAGAAGGTTTCTATTTCCGAATCCAGTTCTTCCAATGATGGGAAGAAGGTTGACAAATCGAAAGTGCGATGCTTTCGTTGTCATGAGGTGGGCCATTATGCTGCAAATTGTCCACGGAGGAAATCCAAGAAGGGATCCGGGGAAGGATCTGAAGGTGAGGCACTTGCTTCATAGTTTGAGTTGGATTTCACACTCTTCGCATGCATGGTTTCATCCATGGTGGGAAGTGGTTGGTTTCTTGATAGTGAAGCTTCTTTCCACATGACCGGCGACAAGAGTTTGTTCAGTACTTTGGAGGAGAAAGATCTCCAGATACTCATAGCGATGGGTAATGATGAGAAGTATAGTGTCTCAGGTGTAGGCACTCTTATTTTTCATAGGGAGCATGGATCGCGCCTTACCTTGACCGATGTCAAGTATGTACTAGGACTGAAGAGAAACTTGGTGTCGATCGCGATACTGGAAGACAGAGGCTATGATGTAGTCTTCAGTAAGGGAAAGGTTTTCCTTAGACACATCATCACTAGACAGGTGAAGCAGATTGGTTCACGGGTTAAGAACCTGTATGCTCTTGAGGTTCAAGATGCATGCAAAGCCTTGAGCAGCAAGGCAACTGATGGAGACTTGGTGGTTGAGAGGAAGGGCATATTACCTCTCAACATGCAGAGCCAGAAGAAGTCTCAGACGATTGTGGAGGTGCCACGATTGGTGCAGCAGCTTCAGGAGGTTATGGAGCAGCCACAACAGGGGAAGCTAAGAGGAGATCGAGTAGAGACATCTACTCATGCAGAGACCTCTAGTAGGGGGGAACTTCGAGCTAGGTGGGCTAAGGGATCACATGTAGCCATACCTCCAGGTAGGAGGTGGGGCGATATAGAGTGATCATCCCATGGAGGAGGGGAAGAATCCTTGAGGTACCCAACCTCTTGGATGAGACCTTGCTACAGGAGCCCCGATGTGGAGTAACAGGAACTGACTGATTGGGTAGAGACAGATGCGGATGGAGCGACAGAGAGAGCGACAATGCAGGGAATCCCAAGACAACGCATAGCTAGCAAGTTGCAACAATGGGAGAGGCACAAGTGTTTTGCACAGTACTAGGTGGCACAGAGAGGTGTGCAATGGTGCGGGATGCATGGAGATGTTGCAGTAGCGCAGATGTCGGAGAGGGAGCACTTGTCAGTAGCAGGTAGAGCTTCAGCATCAGAGTATGTTCCTAGCCCAACAGAGTGGTCAGTTGGGAGTGTTTTTGTTCCAAGTGTTGTTGGAGCAAGTGGACCGGGTAGATGTGTTGCATGCAGAACATTCTAGAGTTACAGGATCGGGTTCGAGAGAAAGCCTTTATTGTTGAGAGGGAGTGTTGAAAAATGTGCAACAAGAAATGCTAAATTTAGAATGTGCTAAAAATAGACCTTCTAAAAATAGCATGTCTAAAAATAGCAGTTTGGCCAGTGAGGTCATTGGCCACATTGGGTGAGAGGTGAAATAGATAAAAATACAAAAGTTCTAAAAATAGCATTTCTGGGTCCCTTCCTATTTATAGCAGTCCCTAGTCTATCTATAGGAAGTAAAAATGAATTTGGTCTTAACAATAGTTTAAAATATTAATTAATTAATCTCCATGAGTTAATTAATTATGGAAAATTAAACTAGAAGTCTTTGTGAGATCATGCAATTATTTTCTCTATTGATTTAGGAATTTATTCCTTGATTAAAGGAGATAAGGTTCAATTCTATAATGAGAGCATCAGTTGACTTCGATTTACTTAGTCAAGTCCAGTTATATTATTTTAACAAGTTGTTAAAATAATGAAATATAGTTTGTTAATGCTTACATGCATGTGACAACTATTATTTTCAGATAATTGTGTATTCATTCATGGATAACTGATGCATGTCAATTCTATCAGAGACTTAGTTGAGATCAGAGAAGGGACAATGTACTATCAGTTGGATGAATATTTTTCCTATAAAGGAAGCTCATCCATGATGAGAATTTAAGGTTCCTTGAGGATTGTGTAGTTTTACAGGGTGTAAGATCAATGTGAGAGATCAGTGTTACACTTGGTAACAGGAGGATCACCCAGGAGAAACTGTGCAAGGAAATAGGAGGCTTGGAGGGCAGAGGAGAAGGTTTAGCATAAGTCTTGATTGCCTGTGAGCATCCAGGAGGATTGTACTGAGAGCTGGCTAGCTGTGAGAGCTAAGGCTTTGTGTAATCCTGATGTATTTCCACCTTCATCTGTGAGGATTGTACTGAGAGCTGGCTAGCTGTGTGAGAGCTAAGGCTTTATATAAATCCTATGTATGATAATACAGAGAGTGGCGTTTTATGCTGGTGCTTTCCCCAGTGATACATTCTGTGTTATGTGTGATTGACTCCTTCTTATCAGTTATATGTGTTCTTATTGATGTTGCTCATGGTTGATTAAGCTTCCGCTAAATTGTTTGTAGAAGTAGATCAAGTGTTTTGCTTTAGTACATTGCATTACCACGTGATCTACATGTGGGAAATTTCTACATGGTATCAGAGCTAGCAGATTTGTACAAAAAGTTCTACATGGTATCAAAGATAGCTGATTTGTAGGAAAAATTCTACAAAATTCTACACAATGCCTCTTCATTTTTGTGACATAGTACCATCCAACAATAGGATTCTGGAAAGAAAATAGAATATTTGATAGATAGTGAGTAACAAGAATGTGAAGACCCCCCTTTTTGACTTTCCTTCTTTCGTTAGCATTAAATTTATAAACATTGCAAAGAGAGGGAAAATTCCCTTTTCTTCCAACTTCATGAAGGATCAAAATGAACAAAATTACGTCACATTCGTATGGAGCTAAATATGGGAAGACTACACCTGCAATGTCTTGTGGAACCTTTGAAACTGTTGAGATGTGTCAACATTTGGCAATTCCACAGGGAGGTTTGCATATTGCGAACGATAACTCAGAAGACTATGGAGATATGATGGAATTGAGAAAGGGAAGAGTCAAGGGGGTAAAGGGAATGAAGGAGCGGGACAAGGTAGGAAATATCAGGGGTAAGAATAAGTGGCAGAAGACGAGCCTTCAACAAGCCACGTAGGGTATGCCAAATCACTCGAGAATGTAAAGTATATGGGGGAAGCAAGGAATTGAGTGAACAAGACAAAAACTTCTTTCGAGCTAGACACTTCTATATGAAAGGTCCAGAGTCAGGTTAGGCAGGCTAAATAGAGATAGGCCTAGGAGGTATGTATAGATTTTATGCGCTTTCATGTTCTCCATGAAAACTGACAAGTTAGTGAAAATTAATACAAGATATGTCTACCTCGTACTGTTGGTCCTTTTAAAAAGACAAAAAAAACTCTTCTTTAGGATGATATAGAAATAACATAATGAGAGGCAATAAGACTTATTTATACTAGATGGATAAAGTAAAGCACAAAGAATTGAAACATGAAAAAACTAAAAGCATAAAAGAAATCAAAGCAACAAAACAAGAACAAACTCAAAAAGCAAGGAAAAGGAATTTTTTTGATTATTTTTTTCTTGTTTATTTTATTTTTATATTTGTAGTTTATTTATGTACATTTTAAGGAATTCAAGATTGTCAAGAAGTCATACAGGATGACATTGGGTGTATAGGAACACATCTTGAATCTTAGATCCAAGATTGATGATTTGTTGGATGGCAGTCGGGAAAGGGTGATTACCATGCCAACCAATAGGTGTGTGTGAAAGATAGGATAATGGCTTAACCAAAATCCAAAAGTAATGTTGGCCACATAGGATAGCATGCCGACCATCAACTGTGCATTTGTGTGCAACACCAAAAGCATAAAAGGCCTTGGACAAATCAAAGTCTGGGTTAAAATTGAGCAACACATATGTGTTGTATGAAGTATGCATCATGTCGTGAACAAAAGAGGACTCAAACATCTCAAACTCAAACATTTCATACTCAGTGGATTAGGTTGATGAAACTTCTTCAAGGTAAAAAATAAAGGCTTCATTTTCAGGTTCTTCAAAAAAGATCTCATCATCCATATCAAATAGGTATCTTTCATGCAATGGACCCAACCTTCCACAAGGAAGAACCTCTTCCTCGAGTTCACCAAAACATAAATCATCAATGATATCATGGAAACATTTCATACTATCATGACTCGACCATTCCACATAATAATCATTGTACATAACATTGAGCACATGGTATAGGAGGTTGGGATCAATTTGGGGTTGAGTATAAGGGTTACAAGGGAATCATGACATGGAGGTGGAATTTGATTACCCTCAAAGGTAAAAGTGACTAAGTCAGGAGAAAAAAAATAATAATCATGCGTGAAGCTAGGATGGGAATCATCGTTTAGTGTAGGTTCGTGATCCCAGATGACATATGAATCATAGTCTCGTTTCGAAAGAAAGGGCTCGTTGGAGAACTCAAGTAAAGACTAGCAGGATAATTTATCCTCAAGACGAAACATTTTATCTTGTAAGTCCTGAAAAGTAAGCATTAAGGAAGAGGTATTAGGATGTGTGTGATCAAGATTTGGAGAGAAATGAATCCTACGAGTTTGTTGTTCGAAATCAATACAAGTAACCAAGGCATGATCGATACTTTGAATGTTTCTTTCCTCTAGCTGCCACATGTATGGAGGGGGTATGAGGTTATAATAATGTAGATATGCAGCTAGGTTAGTCGGTTGAATGGATTCAGGGATGAGGTTGTAAAGCTTTACAAATCGGAGTTTGAAAGAAATAATGTTTTCACCCTTTTTCATGCATAATTAATTAAAGTTTCTAAGATGATCATAAGGATTCTCTAGTGTACCGAAGGTACAGGTAAACTGGTAAGCAAGTTCATCCTAGGTAGAAAAACATTTGTTAGGGAGGTTAGTGAAGAGGGAGGCATCACGTCCTTGAAGGGAATAAAAAAACAAGAGCATGCAACTATCGTTCTTGTTGACCCCAAGGACCATGCACACATTGGAGAATGTGTGAAAATACTCCTTCACTGTAACCTTCCCATCACCATAAAATAGAGGAAGGTGTTGTTTGAATTTGTAAGGGAGAGGGTTGATTGGATGTGTAAGTTTTAAACAAGAAGGTCTGAACCAAGGCTACAAATTCTTGTCTTCCTCCCACGTAAAGATTCCATGTTTGTAAATGATTTTTTCCGAGATGGAAGAGGAAGTGGTTGGCATGCCACGACACGATATAAAACAATCAATAACAACCATACTTGAATAAAATAAAATTGTAATGAAAAATAAAAGATAGCAAAACTAGATGTTTCCATAGTATGGTCGCCAAAAAATGTTGATGGTTTATGATTAGGTGTTGCTCCAACACCACATCAATAATTGAATTCCTTAGGCTGGCTAGGTCAAGGACTGGGGACGCTACCCAGTTTATAGTCAGTTAGAATATGATACAATAAACCTAAAAGAAAAAGAAAGATAAATGAACAACCCACTCAAGCCCTATCTCTCTCTCTCTCTCTCTCTCTCTCTCTCTATATATATATATATATTTTCTTTTGTCAATTTAATATGAATGATTTCTTGCATATTTAGTTGTTAAAAATAAATGGCAACCTTAGTACTTATAAAGATATGATTAATTAAGTATAAGGTGGCATTGAATTATTAATTACGAACTAAATACAAGGCACTGCAGTCCAATTGTTATAAATGAATCAGGGCATCCTATTGTTCCTTATACAAATGCATAACATAGTGTTGCTCTTTAAGTGGATTTTGATTTATTAAATTAATGAAAGTGGGAGCATCTAATTATCATATCATACACTTAACATTTTAAAATTGTAACAATGAAATTTATTGTAAAAGTGATGACATGTCATATTTTTAGGAATCATTGTAAGAAGTAGGCTAAATCCTTAAAGAAAATGTGAACAAAACTAATTAAGTTAGTAGAAGTAGATTAGTGTAAAGAATTAGTGTTGAATATTTACAAAGACAATAAAAGGCTTAAATAAAAAAGTAAAAGTTTTTTTTTTGTATTATGTCATTTTATATTGGAGTTGTCTTTAGTGTGACTTTTTGGACTTTCCGGTGCCAGAATCCGGCAGAAAAATTTAAGGTGAAATCTTGATTTGTGTTATTTAAACTGGTTTTTTGACTATATATATGGATTCATCACCCTGAAAAATCCCTAGGGCACTTCGATTGTGCAGGGATTACCCATCAAGCTCGTGATTTCAATAAATTCCTCTCGGATTTTGAAGAAATTAAACCAGAAAAAACCCACCAGAAAAGCTTCCAAAAAGTCACACTAAAGACAACTCGTTTTATATTTCCTTTTTGTGATATATTTTAACAAAAATTTAAAAATAAATGAGACATAGAAACAAATGAAATAAAATATATACATATGCAAACATTAAAATAAATTAAAGGTGGGTGGTAAAAAAGGTAAAAATTGAGAGATTTAGACAAAATTCTAGAACTCAATTAAAACCAAACCAGGTTTAAATTAATGAAAGAAAGAGGACTTAAAACCAGTGAGGAAATCTTTATTGCTGTCAATACTTTACTGCAAAACATTACAAGCAGATTAAATATAAGGACATAAGAGTGATCGTGTCAATTTAATTGAACCGATTTCTCAAAGATAAGCAATACCTTACAGAAAGTACTAGATGTCAAGGTTGACCAGGTTTTTAACGTAAGATTTTTTACAGAATTAAATAAATGATACCTCTGCTAAGTACTAGTTCAAGGAGCATTGCTTCACCTCTTCGACCAACTTGAGAAGGAGTCCTAGAAACAACAATGAACATCACCTGCTCACAAACCTTCAATGCACAGAAAATGGAGAGAAGCAACAAGGAGCACTCTCTTCTGGAAAAAACTTCAACACAATAAAAAGATAAGCACATGGGTAGGAAAGAGGTTGGAAAACCTATTGTTATGGAAATTCCCCCTTTTTCCTTCATGTCCATTCAATTTTATAATTGTTTTCACGTTCATTTGGAATTGGGTCTGTGTGTGGGACTGATTCCTAACGAGTTTGTGCACTTAAACCACTCAATGATTTGGTAATTGTTCTTCGTTTCATTGATTATGTACATTGATAGTTTGCATAGAGATTATAATTTTTCTTTTCTTTTTTGTCCAAAACTATAAATAATTTATAATCTCTCCCATCTCTTTAATATATTCTGAAATCATTATGTCTCGTGTTGTCATTTTCATATTCATAGTGCATGTATAAATATTCAAAATAACTATTTTAAGGTGCACATACCAAAAGCGTAGATATTAATCAACTCAAAGCCATCGACTCATTCACATTTTTGGAATTTTAGATGAGTGGTGGCTGAAATAAGATAATTTCTGCCATTCCCAAAATATCTTTTACTTTCATCCTTTCCATATTCGCATGCAACTTTCCTTGATAAAAATCAAGGAACCCCTCTTTTATTATTATTATTTGATAACCGTATTTCCCACATTTAGCATGAGAAAGTACAATGCATAGTATATGTAGGGCATTTATTTCCATGGTAATTCAAAGATGAAGTGAGCCTTTGAAACGAAATGTAAGGACCTCCTTTGGTTGTGAATATGAAGTGGCCATATATCTATATATATATTAAAGTAAATAAAAAATATCCTACATTAACCATGGGAGAGTGCAACATGCCATATATACGTTTCTTTCAATGCCTCTTCATTTTGAGGAAATGGGACCATCCAACAACAGGTAGTGTGGAAAGAAAATATAATATTTGATGGATAATGAGAAACAAGAATATGAATATGTGAAGAGCCCCCTTTTTTACTTTTTTCTTTTTCTTTCGATAGAATTAAATTTATAAACATTGCAAATAGAGGGAAAGCTCCCTTTTCTTCCAACTTCGCGAAGGATCAAAGTGAACAAAATTATGTGATATTCATATGGATGGAGATGAAGATGGGAAGACTACACTTACAATGTATTGTGAAGCCTTTGAAACTGTTGAGATGTGTCAATACGTGGAGAGTCGTAAGATAGAGTAGTTGTTTCATTTTAATTCATTTTAACTTGCAATTAGTTTAATTATACTTCTGCAATTAGATTCATGCTTTGTCATTGGTTATCACTTGCACTTACTCTTATTTCATTGTCATAGGTCGAGTGCTCTATAAAATCAAAATACCAAAATATTTCCTTTCTTAGTTTCCTTAATTAGATTTCCTTCTTAGTGTCAGATTTAAATAGAGTTAATGATCAGAATTGGTTCTAAACATAATTGCACACACTATGTTATGTAACCAAATCACAAAATAGAAGAAAAGATAGATCAACAGCTTGAGAATTAGCCTCTTTGAGGGGGCAACCTACTTTACATCACATAAATGAACAATTCTTGTATGATAAAAATGATAAGACCTCCTTGGGATATATAAGAGTCTAAGGGGTCACAATATAATCTGAGTCTACATAACAATAATAATTTAAGGGCGAAACAATAATAATAGTGGGCTTCTATGGGGCACAACAATAACAATATGGGGGGGGGGGGGGGGGGGGGGGGGGGCCTACATGGAAACAACAATAACAATAGGGGGATAAACTAACAATAACAATAAGGGGCTACACTAATAATAACAATAATGGGGTTGCACTAGTATTATAGGAACCTAACATGCTCCTCTCCTTCCAAAAAGTGTTGTCCTCAACGCTTGAGTAGTTCTAGATGTTTCTGTATAAAATTTTCATCCTCTCATGTGGAATCTTCAGCAGATAAGTTCTTCCACTTAATGAGATAATCTGAAATTGACCGATTCCTTAGTTGTCGAGTTCTTATTTCTATGACTGCTTCAGGCTCCAATATGATTTTTCCTTCATCATCAAGTTCTAGCAATACTATTTGAACTGAGAGCTTGTCATCGATAACCTCCTTTAAGCATGAAACATGGAAAACTGGGTGTACTAAGGAAGATGCAAACAACTTCAATTTGCATGTCGTAGTATCAATATTTTGCAACACTTTGTAAGAACCATAATACTTGGATGATAATTTATTATCTTTCTTAGCTTGCTTGAGGGACATTTGTTTGTATGGTTGCATCCTTAAAATTACCCATTCGCCTACATTAAAATTCTTCTATTGCAATGCTGATCTTTCTATTGTTTCATTTGATTCTGCGCCAGAGTGAGGTTATCCTTTAAGAGTTAGAGAACTTGTTGTTAATGCTCGATGTGATCTTTCACTGCTTGAACCTTATACTTTTCTCTTAAATATGATGTGATGGACGGTGGATGATATCCATAAAGTGCCATAAATGGGATCATTTTTGTTGCAGTATGGAAGGAAGTGTTATACCACCATTCAGCTAGAGGTAACCACTTGACCCATTATGTTTGTTTATAAGATACAAAGCAACAAAGATATCCTTCCAAACATTTGTTCACTATCTTAGCTTCCCTATTAGATTGAGGATGATAAGATGAGCCATGAGCTAATTGAGTACCAAGACAAGGAAATAATTCCGTCCAAAAATTTCTAGTGAAAATGGGATCTCTATCACTTACAATAATATTTGGGTTTCCATGTAGCTTTTGAATTTTTTGCATAGATGCAACAGAGAATGTATTGACTTTAAAAGGATGCGATAGTGCACAAAAGTGTGCATACTTGGTAAGTCTATAAACTACCACCATGATGAAACTCTTTCCTTTAGACTTGGGTAAATGATCCGGATTTAAACCAGACGCAACAAATTACAGAGATAACCATAAACACAAAGATGCAGTGGAAATAATACTTCATTTCATTAATGTAAAATATTGAAATATGCTTACAAACAGAAATGGAAATAAACCAGCTAGGGTGATGGTAGCTTATCTCTGAGAAGAGATGTGGCAGCTACATGCCTCTGAATTACCTTACAATGAGGCTCAAGGGCATTTTTATTATTTAACAATAAGAGCAAACCTAAACAACCAAAACCCTAACCCGAGGAGATGTAACACCAAGAGTTTATGGGCCTCGTTGGGGTGAGTTCGATAGCCAACTTCCTAGGGTCGCAACTTGGTCATATTATCTCCATTTGACGCGCATGATAGCCCGTTGGAAAGATCTCTCCGAGGACTACGACGGAAAAGACAATTTTAGTGGCCACCAATATCCACTTGGATCAGTAAACCTATGATAAAATCCATTGAGGCCTCCTCCCAAACCTGACTTCGAATGGGTAAAGGTTGTAACATACTCGAGGTCTTAATTGTCTCAACTTTATTTTGTTGTAAAAACAAACATTCTGCCACAAGCTCCTGAATATCATATTTAAGGCCATCCCAAAAAAATTCCTTCTCGACCCTATGGTAAGTTTTTAAAAATACTTATTACCCTCCTATGGGGGAGGTGTGCAATTCCAAAAGAATATTTTGTTTGAGTTGGGAATTCTTACAGAGATATAAGCGATATTTGTACCATAATGAATCATTTTGCAGATAAATGTATAAAATGTATTAAGATCTTACTACAACTTTTGAATGGGTTTCCACACCTCTTCTTCATTCTTCCATTCATCCCTTGCTTTAATTATCCAATCAGGTTGGATAATATAAATGACACATAGCAATGTTTCCACATTCTCATTCTTTTTCGGGAGTGCATCTGCAACAACATTTTGCTTCCCTTTTTTGTAGATGATTTCAAAGTCATAACCCAACATCTTTGTGACCCATTTTTTCTTCTCTTTTGAAGACAATCTTTGTTCCAAAAAGTATTTAAGACTATCATGATCTATTTTTACCTTAAAGTGTCTCCCCATTAGGTAAGGTCACAATTTCTTTAGTGCATGTAATATTGCCAACATTTCCTTCTCATAAATAGGTTTGTGTGAACACTCTCCCTTGATTGGACGACTTTCAAAAGAAATGGGTCTTCCATCTTCCATTAAATAATGGAAATTCCATTTCCTAAGGCATCACATTCCACAATAAAGGTTTTTGTGAAGTCAAGCGTAGCTAATACTGGTGCTTGGCACATTGCCTCTTTCATATGTTCAAAGGCATTAGTTGCTTCTGGAGTCCAGGAAAATGCACATTTCTTCAATAATGTTGTTAGAGGCACTATTATTCTCCCATAATAGTTAACAAACTTGAGATAATACCCTGTCAACCCAAGAAGTCCTCAAATATGCTTTAGGGTTGTGGGGATTTTCCATTCCTTAATGGATTTAATTTTTTTAGGGTCTACCTTAACACCCTCATGAGATACAATATGACCCAAATATTCCACCTCCTGTACTCCAAAGAAACATTTGGAGCTTTTTGCATATAATTGTTTCTCCTCCAATAGTTTGAGCACCTTGCTAACATGTTGAACATGATCCTTCCAAGACTTGTTGTAGATTAATATATCATCAAAAAATACTAACAACATTTTTCTAAGGAAGGATTTGAAAATGGAGTTCATCAAACCTTGAAATGTGGAAGGTACATTAGTAAGGCCAAAAGGCATGACAAAAAATTCATAATGACCTTCACGAGTTTTGAATGTTGTTTTTAGAATGTCTTCAGTCTTCATTCTAATTTGATGATATCCTGAATGAAGATCCAAATTGGTGAAGTAAATTACTCCATGTAATTCATCCAACAATTCATCAATGTTAGGAATGGGAAATTTAACCTTAATAATGAGGTTGTTGAGCTCCCTATAATCTGGACACATACGCCATGATCCATCCTTCTTGTGCACCAATACTACCGGGGTAGAGAAATAACTTTGACTAGGTTGAATTATACCAACCTATAGCATTTCTACAACCATACGTTCAATTTCACTCTTTTAGGCATAGGGATATCTGGAAGGCTTGATGTTTGGAGGAACACTTCCTATAATCAAGTGAATAACATGATCATAATCATGAATTGGTGGGAGGCCTTTGTGAGTCTTAAATACCTTGGAATGATTGTCCAAGAATTTTTGGAGATATGGATAAATAGATGATTTTGATGTTTGAACTTGTAGTGGGCACAATTGTGCAATTATGCCCAGTTGTTCTTTCTTAAAAATATTTGTCATGTCATTAGTTTTTATTATCTTCCCTCGTTTCCTTGTGATACCCCTTAATTCAATTCCCTTTCCTTCTGAAAGAATTTTCAAGAAGATTTCTTGAAAATTAAAAGCTATCGTCCCCAAATATTATAACCATTGGACTCAAAGTACAACATCAACACCACCCATTGGAATGGAAAGCATTGGATTATTCAGTACATATTCCCCCATGGTTAACCTGATATTATGGCACTTTGAGAGCAATTTCTAGTTCCTCCATTTTCCACCATCACTTGACACTTTGGTGCTAGATATAGAAAGCAATTCAATTCCTTATCTATCTTACAATGAATAAAATTATGGGTACTACCTAAAGCAATCAACAATATTACTTTTATCTTCTTGATATATCCTTCTATTTTGAGAGTTTAGGAGTGGTAATTCTCTTCAATGCATTACGAGATATGGTCGGATTCATTTCTTCTTTCCCTGGGGTTGGTTCCAGGTGTATATCCTCTTCTTTTAATGTTTCTTGTTCTTTTTCTTCCTTCTCTTCACAATCCATGCAAAATAATTTCTTCTTAGCGCACTTATGACCTTTAGTGTATTTGTTATCACAACTGTAACAATTCCATTTTGCTCTTTTTTCCTCCAATTGTTGTGGTGTCAAACTTGTAGGTTGTGGAAGGCTAGGAGCAACAACATTTCCATATTTATAGTTGTGAGTGGTTGACTTCCTTTTTACCATAATTTTTCTTTCAACTTTTCTTGCCACCCTGAATGCCTTCTCCAATGAATCAGGTTCCCAAAGGCGAACCTCATGTTGGATGTTACCCTTCAAAGTCCCTATGAAGACATTAGTCCTAAGTTCCTATGGAATATCGATTACCCTGATATTCAATTTTTGGAAGTCCTCAATGTGCTTCGCCATTGAACCTTTTTGTTTGAGATTTATCAATTGACTAAAGAAGGTGTTGTTCTTTGTATCCTCATAATGTGATATCATTTCCTCCATAAAAATCGACCAAGTGAAAAATCGTTTACGAGAACAAAGGCATAAATACCAAAGAAAGTGATGGGGTTATAAATATAAATATGCAATGCGTACCTTTTTTGTGTGTTTCACATCATGTAGATCAAAATATTGCTCCATCAAACTTTCTCATATCAATCTTTAGAATGTGGTTGGTCTTAAATCCAATGTTAGAGTCTCTAAAATCATGATTAGAATTCATTTTGTTCTCATCATGAGTTTCATGGAATACCTTTTTTCCATTAGGAAGCATTTCATGTAGCAACTTTGTCAAACCTTCCTTCAAACCATCCATCTTAGCTTCCATGTATGTTTTAAAACCATTCTTCAAACCATCCATTTTAGCTTCCATGTTTGCTTTTAATCCGTCCTTCAAACCTTCCATGTCTACATTTAAACCATTCTTCAAACCATCCATTTTAGTTTCCATTTAATTTTTGGTTACTTTTTGCGAGAGAAAAATTTGTTACACTTCGTCGCGTAATTTTGATATATCATGTTGCATTTCTTCCTCTTCCTCATGTGTTATAGTAGAGCTTTCTGGTTGCTTACTGGGAGTATCCATTTTTTGTTTCAAGACATATTGGAACAAAATTATGATATCTATGCTTTACTATGCCCTTTGAATGACTTTAGACCGATTTTTCAAACAAAACTTACGCAAATTTAAAAAATACACACCTTGTTCTTCTTGCCTTTTGGAGCTTGATATTGGAACTATTGTATCTTTGAAATTTCAGCCTCCCAAGGTCTGAAATTTGGTCTTGTGGTAGCACTATGAGTCTTCTTTCCAACGCAACAAATCAGACCAAGATTGGATTCTTCAATATAAAGTTATGTCAAATCTACCATGATGACCTGATTATGGACTGATTTAGTAGAGCGAACTTGTACATGATGCCATGTGTCATTGTTTCAAACTTTATCCCTAAAAACCATACACGAAAAACTGCAGTTCGTGCACTTTTAGAGACTTTTTACGAAATTCAAATCCAATGCTCGGAGAGAAAGTTATGATGATTTTTCCTAGGTCACTTGTTAGAGATTGAATTATGGAGCATGCAAAAACCCTAACATCTTTGGACCTTACCTTAGAAAATATAGTGAAATAAGATATGAAATTTTTACACGACGTTCACCGAGATTTTTGCTCCTAAAGGGTAAAAATTTTAGCTTCTAAATCTTTGTAGAAAAAGTTATAGCAAAAATTCCAAGATGACTTGTTTGAAGCAGCGAAACCTTAGAATCCAAAGCTCTAATACCAAATGTTATGCAAACATATCACAAAATAGAAGAAAAGATAGATCAAAGACTTGAGAATTAGCCTCTTCAAGAGGGAAACCTCCCTTACATCACATAAATGAACAATGTTTGGATGATACAAATGACAAGGCCTCCTTGGTATATATAGGAGTCTAAGGGGTCACACTATAATCAGAGCCTACATAAAAATAATAATGTAAGGGCGCAACAAAAACAATAGTGGGATTTTATGTGGCACACCAATAACAATATGGGGGCTACATGGGTACAACAATAACAATAGGGGGCTACACTAATAATAACAATAAGGGGGCTACACTACAATTATAGGGACCTAACACAATAGTAATCTATCAAGGCTTGTAGTTTTTCTGCTCTTTAATTTGAAAGTCTTTAGAATATATTTGAGTTTGATTTGAAGCAACTTTCAATTCAATTCAACAGAGTAATTTCAATTCCGCCCATCAAATAAATTTCAAGTTAGTGTAGTAGATTAAGTTTCAATGTTGTCAATAGAATAGCTTTCTTTTTAATGCAAGTCAATAACATAAAGTTTCCATTTTGTCATTTCCAATTCCTTCTTTTAGAACAATTTACTTTCAAAGTTTTTTGATTTAACAAGACTTATGGAAAGAACATGTGTGTATATTTGATAAAAATCGATCTTATATTCACCTAAATATCCTTGCATTTGAATTCGATATACTAGAATTTAACTTCTTGATCAAAATTAAACATCCTAACATACATAATGCACATACAATTCATAAGAACACAAACCTTGGTTAAGCAATTTAATGATGCAATTTAACTATCAATTAAATTACCCAACAAATAGTATGGGTTATATTGAATTATTTGTATATCATATGCTTTGATGATCTATTTGTTGGTGTCTTTGCAGGTTCTGATTCAGAGCATCGAAGACGAGTTTGAAAGTTCCATCCAACAATAGTGAGGATCATCCTCAAGCATTTCGATAAAAACGATAAGGATTATTCATTCCATTGATTGCATCTATATTTTAATATTGATGAACCTAGAGAAAGTTTTATGTGTTTGTCTGTTTATTTCTAGACTTGGTTCCCAAGTCTAGAGAGATATGTCTGATCAACATGATACGATTTTTCCACTAAATAGGGAGGAGATTTAAACTTGAAAATGAGCATAAAAGAGATATGGGGGAATTCTATCTATCCAGATATACTTGTTAACTATTTTTGGGCTCAATTTGATTTTGGTGGATAGAAGAAATTAATATCAAATCTACATGGGTAAATAATAGCGCAGGTAATGCCACAACGGAAAACATATTAAATCATTTTATATCGAAGAACACTGTCATGCAGAAAATGGATAAGTCTAGCCTTTGGATGGACACTTCTAGAATCTTTGATCATTATCTAGTATGATTAGAGATTGACAATCTCGGATAGAATCTACGCACACCCCTTAAATTTAATCTTAGTTGGATTCACAAAGAATATTTCAAGGTTTACTACTCAGTAGTTGGCAAAGCTTCTCACATGAATTGTGCACTTCTATTTTTGAATAGTTCACACACACTTTAAAGTGTGTGAAGGAGAAGGTTGTTTATTGATTTGGGGAGAGATATGGGAAAATAGGGACTAATCTATTAGAGGTGGAGAAGGCTAAAGAAAATTAGATGAGGGACATGGATCAAGGGGCCCTTAATGAAGAACAATTAGTTACACTCAAACATTTGGAGGTGAAAAAGGCTAAGTTGCTACTCGTGGAGGAATTAGATTGGCAAATGAGGAGTAGGGCCATCTGGCTCGAAGCAAGGAACCATAAAATATATATATTTTTTGAAAAATTTACGAACCGTAGGAAAATAGGAACTCCATTTGGGAAATGATAGGAATGGATGAGAGTAGAGTAAGAGGTTTTAATAAGCTAGCTAGATTAGGTGTTAAGCATTTTAAAAGATAATTTGAGGAGCTTGTATAGGTTACTATCAATGATATCTTAAAAATGTGTTTATTTTCCAAGATTGATTACTGAGGAAGAAAACGAGAGATTTTATAAGGTTGTCACCAAGGATGAGCTTTATAGTATTTTAAGTGGCTTTAATAAAGACAAAAGTCACACTACAGATAGATAAACAACTAAATTATGGACCTTATTTGAGTAGTGGAGGAAATTATAATTTTGGGAAAGGTTCCTTTGAATATTAACTCTAAATTTATAGCTCTAACACCAAAGATGGATTACCATGATACCTTTAAGGGGTTTAGCCCTATCTCACTTTGCAATTGATTTATAATGTAATTTCCAATGTGTTGGCAGTAAAGCTTGAACCTTTGTTTCAAACTTCATGTCGATAGAGCAATATGGAATTTTAGAAGGAAGGAAGATTCATGAGGCAATTGGCAAAGCACAAGAAGGATTGCACATAATAAAACTTTTAAAGAGATTGATTATGGTAGTAACACTATATTTTTCCAAGGCCCGTGAAAGAGTATCTTTCCTTTATCATAGATCAATGCTCAGTAAAATAGGATTCTCATATGTTGTAATCGAGTGGAAAATGGAATAACAATGTAAACTTTGAAACGGGAACCCATACTGTTACCCGTTTTGTAGAGATAGCAAAAAAGTGACCCGATTTTGAAAGGGGTGACGCAGAACACACGTGTTTTTTAGAGCTTAGTTTTTGGCACTATAATTTTTTTTATGTACATTGCGTTTTATAATGGTAGTGTTTTTTATGCTGATTTAAAAACGTGGTAATTCTACACCAGGCCCTTTTTTTAAAAGGTTTTTTATTTTTTATTTTTTAATTTTCTAATGTATGAAATGTAAATAATTATTTTGTAAATTTAATAATTTTTGAAGTGGTCTTTTTCTTCATATTTTCTTGTTTTTATTTTAATTTTATTTTTTTTGTAGTGAGGTTTTTATTGTTTCGCATATTTAAAGAAGAAGGTCGATATTTTGAATTTTCGATATTCTACATATTTATACATCGTTAATTAATTTTTCAATCCACAAGAAATAATTGTTTCTAAAAAACAATATTTTTTAACAATGGACATAAAAATAGTCATTTTTAACATAAATATAATTAAAAAACTACACGTTTTGATAATTTTTTGCTACAATTGACATGCGAAAATCACAATTTTTATACGAAAATTTTAACTAAAAATAGTTAAATAATAGTTTTGTTGTTGTTTGTTTGTTTGTTTGTTTGTTTGTTTTTTTTTTTTTTTAATTTCATGTCAAAAAATAATAATAATCATTTTTTTTTTCAAAGAATAATGGTTAACTTAAAAATTAATGCGAAAATCACATATTACAAATATTGAACGCATAACAACTTTAATTGAGTATATATTCTTCTCATAAAATGTCAAAGTCAAAACATTGCAAGTATAACTACTTAATAGTTACAAAAAAATGAGATTGATTTCCAAGCATAACTTAAATTTAACCAACAATGTCCCGTAATCCAAACTTTTCGTCCTCTAGAGTTTCATCATTGTCTTCTTCCACAATATTTTCTGCTTCCTTTAGCTCATTTTCGTCTTCTAATGGATCTTTGATGTTTGCGAATCTCCCAATGTATGTCTTTCCAAACATCCCATGTAATGGTGGTTGAGGTTCCTTTGCCTTTTTTGCCACACGTGATTCACTAAAGCCCCCTTTCTTCAACCCAATTTCTTGCATTGCATCTAGAAGAAATTGAAGAGCATTAATTCTTTGCTGAATGAAATTGCATTGTAATGGATCTTTTTCAATTGCAATGCAATTTCTTCATTTTTCAAGGTAGCATGCTAGTGTTGTACCTAATTATCAAGCACAAAAGAAATAATGAAGTAAATTAATACAATGACATATTAATTAAAAAAATAACATATTGAAATTCAATTCTATATAATAAAACTTACCTGAGCCAGAAAATAAATCCAGAACCCAATCTCCTTCATTTGAATATATGTCTATAAGATAGTTAATCAATAATTGTGGTTTTTGATAAATGTTAACTATCTCTCATTTTGCTTCTTTGTCTTCATATGTTAATTTTCTCACAACAACATCGTAAGTCAATATTTGGCTATGACTCTTTCCGTCCACCTGATTAAAAATCATAGACATATAGCTATCATCTTTTGCCCAACTATCAATATGAATGAACTCACAATCATTTATAAATACTTGATCTTCACGGTTAAGAAGATTTGAATTTTGCCTATATCATGAAATAGTAAAACTTCAATCAACTTGTACATAAATGAATTTTTCAACGTTAATCAAATATACATTTTAAACGTCTTACCATGTAAGCTGCATCCTTGAATTTGTTTTCCCTTTGAAGCTTGACAATATCATTGCCAATTGTGTGTCTGAATGAAATGTCACAAATCTCCATAATGGTGATGACGTGACTTCTACAAATCCCACAACCACTTTACTAAGAGCTTGATAAGTATAAGGGTCACTATCGTAGTCAATATTTGGAATATTGAAACCATGGGGAATATCTGCAATAACTAGGGCATACTCCCTTTTAGGTATGAGTTTAGCAATGTCTTCACAGTGGCCTTGTATTACTTGATATTGAACAGTATCTAGCCCATTCCAAATGAAATGAGTAAGAGTTGGATCAAGTTCAACATTTTTAACACGTTGCTTCCTCAGTCTTTCGGTCTTTATTTTTTCAATAAAAGTTTTGACGCTAGATGGCGCTCCATTATCATCCTTCTTCATCTTTTATAAAATAAACAAATATATGTGTAAGTTATAAATTAAAAGAGTACACAGATGAATAAAAATTAATGTGTAAATCAAGATACCTTTTTAAATGCAAGAAAAAAAGCTTTTAATGTTGATGTAGAACTTGAATCTGGATAATTGCATACAATATCATCCAAACTATCTTCATTCAACAATCTAACCATTTGTTCTTGAATTTTCATGTAAACTTTGTGACTGCATAGATAAAGTAACAAAAAGTCAATATAATGATATGTATAACAAATATTACCAAGAACAACATGTTTTATTTAAAAGAAAATTATAATCTAGAAATAAATAAAAATGATTCAACAAACTTACTTTTGAAATTCCTCAGACATTTCCTCCAATGATAATTCCCCTGACTTCACACGAGATAATATTGTTTTGACAATTTTTTCATCCTTCACTCCTTGCATTGTTCTCCAAGGTGTGATAGTCATATCTTCTGGAAGCTGCTTCAATTTAGGACCTGATTTATTGCCGCCACATATCAATGGCTTAGACTTTTTGACCTTCTGGTTTTTAATGCCAATGTTTTTCCACATGCTAAAGATCTCATCAATCAACTTCCAGACATCTCCAGTTCTAAATGCCAATTGGAAAATGTTATCAACACCTCTGAATATATCACTAAGAAGGTTTCATTTTCCACCTTTTGAATTGGGTTTCTCTTCAATTTGATAGCCTATTTCCATACAACGTTCCCTTCAGAAATCTACAGTAACATATATTCTATCCCCACCACATTTTTCTTGAAATTCACTATGAATAAATCTAACCCTTTGGATCAAAGTCATAGACATCATATATTCATTATCTGAATTATGATCCCATGCCATTAACTTTGATTCTGTATCCGATAAACCAGCATAAATGATACATTTCATTATTTCAAAACGTGGGTTATTGGGATATTCCTCCATCAATTATCTTTGAGCTTCTACAGAATGGTTCCCCCCAAGCACATAATAATTGTATTCAAAACATTTTGACTTATCAAATGCTTCTTTGTTGGGAACTTGAACTGGATCAACAAGAAGCACATAATTAACCACATGAGCATATGGATTGTACCTCATCAATGTCTTCAAGTTGTGAACATGCAGATGATGTGGCTTTCTGACTTGATATTGACATTGTCCTTCACTTGCCTTAGGTTTGTCTAACATTAAGCTGAAATGTACAACTACCATCAATTAAGTTTTTTTTTTGTCAAATTCTGTCGAATGGCATTTTGTTTTGTTTTGATAATGCCATCCTCTAAATCAGCTCCTGGTGTAACAATTTCTCTGCTTTCTTTTGAAGTTTCACTAGGTTCTTGACCGCTAGTAATGACTACTTCAAAATCTTCAACTTCACTTTTCTTCATCATAACATTCTCAACAGATTTATTCTTGGGCATTGTTACTTTTGGTCTTTTACGGCTCTTCTCAGTTCCAATGTCATCTTCAGTAATGGCAACATATGCTTCACTGTCAGTTTCAAGTTCATCGCCCTCAAAAGTAACTTGTCTACCCTTGCTAGATTTATCCACTAGAGGCCTTTTTTTCCGATCCTTTGGATGTAGTTTTGTAGCATCATCAATTACTACATTTTGCTTGTTTTCCATATCTTCTTCTGACACTGAGTAAAAATTGCTGACAACTTTCATGATATCATGCTCTATGAAATGAATGCCTCCCAACCTAATTGAACAACTTTCAACAAAATTCTACCAAACAAAATATCATATGTCAATAAAAACAAAATTAAAAAAATGTAGCGAGACACTTTGAAGAAAGCAAAATACAAATATAAATAACAATACTTACGATGTTTTGTTTCATCTCATTTACGATTTGTTTACACAACTTTGTAGATACCTCTCTCGTGTCATACAATAAATATGTTAGTCAATATTTAATCCTTTCATGTGACTTAGGAGCTTTTGTAAGTATGTAAACAACTTCAGTGTCCTGTACCGAACACATATCTATGACTCTTCCCATCAGCTCAAAAAATCCATTTTCATTCGGTATATCAATATATAGATATATGTTCACATTTTGGCTCTCTTTCTTCCACATACTAGATTCTTGATGGGAATTTCACCTCTTTTGAATTCTTCCAGTCTGGAATCATCTTCTTACCATTTGAGGCACTTGAAAGATTTGTAACCATGAGCTCAGGTGGAGTTCGTTCACCAATGTTTTTTGAAGATGCACATTTAAGAGTCTTTGGTCCAGACATATTCACAGAAATCTTCTTTGATGCCATTTTCCTGAAAAATAGAAACACATAAATCAGTAAATAACGAAAACATATTAACTTAAATCCACAATGAAAATATATCATAAATTTTTAATTTGTATAATCAGATAATTGAAATTAAAAAAATATTAACATTGAGAAATGGCAGAAGCCCACTGACACCACCCCGTCCATCCGCGGAGTGGCGGGAGATTTCCCCACTCCCTACCCCCCACGCCTCCCCTACCCCTCTTCCCCCGCAACGGACCCACGTCACTCCACGCCACCCCACCCCACAATCAGACGGCCATCCAACCCCACCCTTACCCCCCTTCCACCCCTCCCCCCTACCCCCACGCCACCCCACCCCCCAACCACTTCCCCCCCCACGCCCCCCTCCACCCCCTACCCCCCGCCCCCCAACCCCCACGCCACTCCACCCCCTTCCCCGTCACCCCCCAACCCCCTATAGCTTACCCCCCCTTCCCCCCCCAACCGAGCCACCCCACCCCGCAATCGGACGGCCACCCCAGCCCACCCTTACCCCCCTTCCACCCATTCCCCCTACCCCCCTCGCCCTCACCCCCAACCGAACCACCCCTCCCCACAATCGGACGGCCACCCCACCCCACCGTTACCCCCCTTCCACCCCACCGTTACCCCCTACCCCCAACCGCCCCCAGCCCTCCCTCCTACCCGCCTACCACACTCTCCCCTCCCCGTCCCCCTACCCCCCCCCCTCTTCCCCTCTCCCTCGACCCTCCCTCCTACCCCCCCTCTCCCCTACCCCCTCAACCCCCTTGCGCCTACCCCCTCTCCCTCAGCCCTCCCTCCTACCCCCTAACCCACCCCTTACCGCCCCCTTTCCCCCGGCACTCCCTCTCACCCCCCTTCCTCCCTACCCCCCTAACCCACCCCCCTCTCCCCCTCTCCCTTGGCCGTCCCTCCTACCTCCTTACCCAACCCCCCCCACCCGGCCCCCTACCCCCCCAACCCACTACCCCTCGGCACCTCCACTCCACCCCTCTACCCCCCTTGGCCCCCCCACTACACCCCTCTACCCCCCTACCTGGCCCTCACCTGCAGCCCACCCCTTCCCCCCTACCCCCCCACTCCACCCCCTACTCCCCTACCCGGCCCCCCCTCCCTACTCCCCTACCTGGCCCCCCAACCCCACCCCCTTACCGTACCCAGCCTCCCCACCCGACCCCCTTACCCCCCTTGACACCCCCACCCAACCCCCCTATCCGGCCCAACACCCCACCCCCTTACCCCTCTCGACACCCCCACCCTACCCCCCTACCCGGCCCCCCTTACCCCCCTCGGCACCCCCACCCAAGCCCCCTCCCTTCCGCCTCCCTTTCCACCCTCGCCTTGACTCCCCCACCTTCCCCCTATCCGCCCCCCCTCTCTACCTCCTCCTCCCTCGGCCCTTGCACCCTACCCGCCTACTCGCCCCCCTCCCCCTCCCCCTCCCCCCTCGGCCCCCTCCCCTTCCCCCTACCCAGCGCCCCTCCCTTCCCCCTCCCCCCTACCTCCCTACCCGCCCCCTCCCCATCCCACACCCGCCGCCCATCCCTTCCGCCCCCCCCTCTATCCCCCTTCCGCCCCCCCCCTCTATCCCCCACCCGCCCCCCCCTCTCTTCCCCCTCCCCCCTCCTCCACCCGCCCATCCTCCGTCCCCCTCCCTTCCCCCCTCGGACCCCCCTCTCTACCCCTCCGCCTCCCCCTCCCCCCTTCCCCACTCGGCCCCCCTCGCTTCCCCCTCCCCCCTCCTCCACCCGCCCCTCCTCCCCCCCCTCCCTCCCCCCTCGGGCCCCCCTCCCTCCCCCACTCGCCCCCCCTCCCGCCCCCTCCCCCACCCGCGCCACCTACCCTCCGCCCCCTTGGCTGGCCACCCGGGCAGGCGGGCGGGCGGGTCGCCAGGGTGGCGCGGGGTGGGCCCGCCGGAATTGGACGACCACCCGTGCAGGCGAGCGGGTCGCCAGGGTGGCGCGGGTGGGCCCGCCGGAACCGACGGCCACCCAGGGTGGCGCGGGGTGGGCGGCGGCGCCCCACCCCGCGCCGACCGCCGGTATGGCGCGGGGTGGGCAGCGGCGCCCCACCCCGCGCCACCCTGGCGGCTCGCTTGGGGTGGCCGTCCGATTCCCGGGCTAGCCCACCCCGGGCGGGCCGCCATGCTGGCGCGGTGTGGGCGGCGGTGCCCCACCCCGCGCCACCCCAGCGGCCTGCCAGCCCGCCTGGGTTGGCCGTCCGAGGGGGCGGAGGGCGGGAGGCGGGGGGCGGGTGGGGGAGGGGGAAGGGAGGGGGGGCGGGTGGCGGAGTGGGGAGTCGGGGGGGGGGGGGGGTTTGGAGAGGGGGAGGAGGAGGGCTAGGTAGGGGGGCGGGTAGGGGTCGGGTGGGGGCGCTGGGTAGAGGGGTAGGGTGGCAGGGACGAGGGTGGAGGGGGACGGGCAAGGGAAAGGGAGAGCGGCGGGTGGGCGAGGGGGGAAGGGGAGGTCGAGGGGGGAGGGGGTCAGGTGGCGGAGTGGGGGGAGGGCGAGGGTGGAGAGCCGGGTTGAGGGGTAGGGTGGGGGAGACGTGGGGGGAGGGCGGAGGGGAAGGGAGGGGGGGTCAAAGGGGAAGGGGGTAGGGGGAGGGCGAGGGAGGAGTGCCGGGTAGGGGGAGCGGGTAGATGGGTAGCATGGGGGGGACGAGGGGGGAGGGGGAAGGGATGGGGGGCGGGTGAGGGCCGGCTAGGGGGGTAGAGGGGGGGGAGAGGGAAGTGAGGGGCGGTGGGTGGCGGTGAGATGGGGGGTTCGGGTAGGGAGGGGGAAGTGAGGGGGGGCAGGTGGGGGTGAGATGGGGGGTTTAGGTAGGAAGGGGGAAGGGGAAGGGGTGGGTGCAGGCTGCGTAGGGGGGTGGATCGGGGGGGCTGGGGTGTAGGGGGCCGAGTAGGGGGGGGGGGGGGCGTGGGGTAGGGGGATCCGGGTAGGGGTGAGGGGGCCGTGGGGGGTAGGGGAGTAGGGAGGTGGGGTGGGATAGGGGTTGAGGGGCGGGGGCATGGTTACGGGGGTGGAGTGGGATGGGGGTTGAGGGGTGAGGGGGGAGGGGAGGCCGTGGGTGGTAGGGGGGCTGGGCCGTGGGGTAGGGGGGGTAGGGAAGGTGCAGTGCGATGGGGGTTGAGGGGCGGGAGGTGAGGGGAGGTGGAGGGGTGTAGAGGGGAAAAGGGTGGGGAGGGGCGTAGGTGTGGGGTAGGGGGGAGGACGTCGGGGGCAGGGGGAAGCGGTGGCTGAGTTTGGGGAGGGGGCCGGAAGGGTGTGCGGAGGGAGTGGGTGGCCAGCCGATTGCAGGATGGGGGTGCCCCAGGCCCACCATGCTCACGGCGGAAATATTGGTTAATTTGGCTGACAAAAAATCTTAAGTTAAAAAAAATAAAAATAAATAAATAAATAAATCTACTTCGTTAAACTAATTTAATATAAGAATTTTCAAAGAAAAAAATTCTACTGACCTTTCAATTGTGAGAATTCTTCGTTGAATATGTTGTTGATACCAATGTAGCTGCTCCACAAATTTGCTCCAAGTCTTTCAACGAACCTCAGAAAACCTTGATGTAATGTGAGTAATAGTGATAATGGAATATATAGGTGAAATTACGGAGATGTTTTACCGTACGGTGAATGCGGGATTAATCAGTTTTAATAAATTTTAACATGTTAATTTTTTTATGGCGATGAAGGAAAATATGATAAAGCAAATAGTATGGAATTGTTTTACAGCGGGGTGAATGTGGGATTAATTTGTTTCAAAATGTATTATAAAAATTAAAAAAAAAACATTCAATTGTTTAGTAAATATTATATACTTTGATTATTAAAATAATTTAGGTAGAAGTTGTAGTTTACAATTTTAATTTTAATGATTTATTTCATAAAAAAATTTAGTTTACATTTTTCATTAAATTGCAGAATAAAATAATGAAGTGAAATACATCTCACAAACTTTTAGGAGGGAAATATTTTCGCGAAATTTTTTGGGGGTAAAATTTTTGGAGGGAAAATTTCATTCTCTAAGCTATATAATATCTTTAGGAGACTCTCCATTTGTATCATTCAACATCTTTCTATTTGAAAGGGATGGATTGTCCTGATAGTGAAGTTTCGATTTATACAACATCAACATCTTCATCACGTAACGACTATATTCATATGGATGAATATAGCGGGAATACTTCCACTATGAATAGAAAGTCAATTCTTCCACTTAGTCCTGATTCTAAGGACTATGAGAGCAGCACTAATGAAAGAGGGGATGGAGAATTTCAAATAAATAAAGAGTCATAGATTCCACTTAGTCCGAATTCGAAGGACTATGAAAGCAGTAGTGATGATGAGCTTGATGACAAATTTCAAAAGAATGGAGTCTCACGGTGTCCACTTAGTCCTAATTCTAAGGACTATGAAAGCAACAATGATGAAGAGCATGGTGGTGAAGTTCAAAAGAATGAAGTGTCACGGTGTCCAATCAGTCCTAATTCTCAGGACTATGAGAGCAACAATATTGAAGAGCATGATGACGAATTTCAAAAGAATGGATTGTCACGGTGTCCACTTAGTCCTAATTCTAAGGACTATGAGAGCAGCAGTGATGAAGAGCGTGATAACGAATTTGAAAAGAATGGAGTGTCAAAGTGTCCACTTAGTACTAATTCTAAGGACTATGAGAGCAACAGTGATGAAGTGCATGATGATGAATTTGAAAAGTATGGAGTGTCACGGTGTCCAGTTAGTCATAATTCTAAGGACTATGAGAGCAGCTTTGATGAAGAGCAGGATGATGAATTTCAAAAGTATGGAGTGCCACGGTGTCCAGTTAGTCCTAATTCTAAGGACTATGACAACAGCAGTGATGAAGAGTGGGATGATGAATTTCAAAAGAATGGAGTGTCACGGTGTCCACTTAGTCCTAATTCTAAGGACTATGAGAGCAACAGTGATGAAGAGCGCGATGATGAATTTCAAAAGAATGGAGTGTCACAATGTCCTCTTAGTCCTAATTCTAAGGACTATGAGAGCAGCAGTGATGAAGGACAGGATGATGCACTTAGTCCTAATTCTAATGAGTATAAAGGTAGCAGTGATGAAGGACAGGATGATGCACTTAGTCCTAATTCTATGGACTATGAGAGCAGCATTGAAAATGCACATGAGGAAGAATATCCAATAAACATCGAGTCAAATTTTCCATTGAGTCCGAATTCTAAGGACTATGACAGTAGCACTGAAGAAGGGGAAGATGAAGAATATCCTCCAAGTCAGTATTTGAAAAGCATAGTTGATCATAGTGTGGATAACATTCCTCTTAATGATGATGAAAATCCTTATACAAATGATGATCCAATGATGGAGATGTTGCCAAGAAATATTGTATCGAGGAGTAGGAGCAGACCTTTTCGTATCAATGCAAGATGTTCTAGTTATACAAGGGGTAGAGCAGAATATCTGACGAGAAGAAGTTCTATCAGCGCACTCATTTCAAGTGAATGTTGCCAAAAAGATTGCTTGAAACATATGGATTTCAAATTTGCATTAGAGAGCAGGAAGAGATATTTGTCAATGAATAAAAGCATGCAAAATTCATATTTAGTTGGGTGCATGCAATCTACATTGTCAGGTTATGATTATCATATTAGGACTTTATTTATCTGTAGAAAAGCTTTGAAAATGTTTCATTCGATTGGGAATTTTCGTCTATCGAGAATTCAAGAAAATTTGGAAAAGGATCCCACATTTTATTCTGAAGTACGTCATAAAAGATAGCTTGGGCCATTATCAAATACTGCAATGTCATGGATGAAAGATTTCTTTTCAAAGCATGGAGAGTGTATGCCAAATAGAGAGACAATACATATTCCAGATAATTTTTCAAGACGCGAAATCTACAACTTATACAAAGAATATGCAGAAGGTGCTGAGGGACATGGCCGGTTTATTACATATCAATGTTTTGTGAAGGTATGGAAGAAAGAATTCAACAATGTCCATATTCCTAAGAAGACAAGGATGGGGATTTGCAGTACATGTGCTTCTCTTAAATAAAAAAGGGACAAATGTGAAGGTTTAGAAAGAGGTAGGCATTCATCACTTTAACTTTTAAAATTGTATATTCATCAAGTATGAAAACATATTTCTTAATCGCTTTCTTTTATGTTGTGTAGATTCAATTGTCAAAGAAATTCAGGAGCATCACGAACAACAAACAAATGAAAGGAAAAAGTTGTACAAGCATTGAAAGAAGTGTTATGATAATCCGAATAAATATTTGGGTTTGATAATTGATGGTATGGACCAGAAGAAAACACTTTTACCACATTTTGTTCGCACACCCAAAAATTTACAGGAGGAAAATTTTATTCAGTATCACTTGGTCGGTTGTATGGTCTTCAATGGGAAAATGTTGCCAAAGGTGTACTTCACAGCTCTAAATATTCATAATGATGCAAATTTGACCATAACGATAATTCGTGATGTGCTTTCTCATTGGTCTGGTAATCTTCCTGAAGTTTTGTATCTACAATTGGACAACACTTGCCGTGAAAACAAAAATCAGGTTGTTTTGGGATATATAAACATGCTTGTTGAATTGAGAATTTTTCAGAAGGTAAAGGTTGGTTTCCTTCTTGTTGGGCACACTCATGACCATATTGATCAGATGTTCAGTGGTTTTTCAGTCACATTGAGGAGGAAGGAAGTTGGGAGCTTGCCATCATTAATTGAATGTATTAAGAAATCATACATGCTAGAGCCTACTTTTGATGTGTTGGAAGAAACTGTTGACATGCGAGGGTTTATTATGGGATCATAGGGTGAGGGGAAATGCATTGAACAACTTAATGACATTAGCTTCCAACATCAATTTCATATCAAAAAAATTGATGGGAAAACACTAATATGGGGCAAGAAGTATTCAACTACTGCAGAATGGGCACCGTCATCAAGTTTGCAATTTTTGAAGTTCATTCCAGATCATCCAATATTTGCATAAAAAATATTGTTATTACAATCAATTGGTGAAGCTCATAATGCACGCAAACAAAATAGAGATATAAATTATTCTGGTTGCCTAGAAGAAATTAAAAAATGTATTAGATATACATATGAGTACTTTGACATTGCTGATTCAGTTTGGTGGGAGTCATTTTTCAATAATCAAAGTGATATCATTTCAACAACAACAAATGAAGATATACCTTTGAAAAATCCATTTATTTGGCCACAGAATGTGTCGAATGCACATGAGGAAATAAACGTTGTTGAACAACAACAATCTCAAGGTATTATTAATTCTTCACAGGCAGAGGAAAGAGAGATGTATATTGGTTCCAGAAGATCTCGTGCACAACGTGAAGCCATGGAAGACCTTTACAGGGGTTCAGTACAGGATATTAAGGAGGGTTGCATGATCGCAGTGCTAGCAGATGGAGATCCCAATGGCTATCCATTATGGGTTGCTAAAGTTACAACTGTCTTTACAAAAATGAGGATGTTACAAGTGTTGAAGTACATTGGTATGCCACAAATACAGACCCATTCAATGGTGTGTATAAGCCAGAGATGGTAGTTGACAAAAAAATGGTGGAAAGAGAAAAAGAAAGGGTACGAATATAAATCGTCGCCGCATAAACATATTGAAATTGGAGGATGTTGACATACTTGTTTATGACTTCAATTTAACAAAGAGAAGAACTCTTCGTTTCAAGACGATAGAGATTCTGAAAAGGTTGTTACCAAAAGGAACAATGTTGAGATGGGAGTCCGCTGAAACCAGTCGTAGATCTAGATGAATTTTGAAACCTGAAATGATGGGCATGCATGTGGACTCAGATGGGGCACTAGTTGATGAAAGAGAAGAATATGGAACATCTTCGTCAGCATTCAGTCACTCATCTAAAGATGTGAATTCTGATGGTGTGCAAGAAAATATGAGTGATTTTGAATAATTGTTTAAGACAGTTTATCTAACTGATGTATGCACCGTATCTTGAAATAAATTTTTTGATTTCCATATGGTGTTAAATGAGAAGTTATGAGTCATTTTTATGTTGTTGGATCATTTTACTAGCATTTTTTTTAAATTTTGAAGATTGACCCAAAAAAAAATCATCGTTCCAGTATAATCACTTTTTCATTTTCAAGCTATATTTTGCACGAAAATTTTGTTTTCACTTCCATTTTTAAAACATGTTCAAAATTGTCCCTAAAAAAAAACCATCGTTCCAGTATACACACTTTTTGTTTTTAGCACTGTTTTTGATGTTTTTTTGGCCTTTTTTTGGCCAGAGTTCCCGTTTTGAGTTTATAGTTCCCGTTTCAAAGTTTACATTATTGAATGTGTTTTCTCAGTTACTTTTGCAGTATTAATCCACGCAATAGCATCAAGTTCTTTAAGCCTTCCATGGGGTTGAGATAGGGTTGTCCTCTACTCCCCTATCTTCTTCCCTGGGTAGCTAAAGGTCACAATAGGTCTTTAGTTAATGTAAGAAGACATTATGTTGCAAGGAATTAAGGTGGGCTCTAAATAGAGATTGACTCATCTCTTATTTGTCAATGATGTTTGGTTGTTTTTTTTTTTTGTTTTCTAGTGAACTTATATATTTTGTAGATTTATTGTTGCTTTGCAAAAAATCCACACAGATGGAATTTTAATGATGCAAAATCAACCTTATATACTTGTAGCTTGGAAGAAGGTGTGGAAACTACACTTGATTGATACTTTCTCTTTCCCCTTTTAGATTTCAAATATTTCACAATGGTGCAACCACTAGCTATCCTGTAGGGGGCATTTAGTGTTGATCAAATATGTCTCAACGGATATCTTTTTATATTGGCATACTTTGGTTCACATCCCCAAAAATATTCTAGAAAAACTAAAAAGGTATTGCTTCAACTTTCTCTAGAAAGGAAGTAGTGATTAAAAGAGAACATGTTGGGTTAGCTAGAGGAAATTGGCAATTACCAAGTCTTTGCTTTAATGGGGGTTAAAGGAAATCAAATTGGGAAATATTTGGTTGCAAAATCTTGTTATGCTTGCGAAAGATAACTTATGAAGAAGAATTTTGAGTCAAAGGTACATGTTCCCAGATATTGCCTTGGATTGATAAGGTCCGAAATAAAATGTTTGCGAAATGTCTCAAACCAATGGAGGGTATTGATTTTGGCTTTGTTTATAATTGGTGATTTGTTTTTCTTAGAAGGCAAGCATAGGAAATTAGGTTAGAGTGGGTATGGATTCCATCATGGACTTTGATAAAATAGTTTTTTAAAATGAAGTGCTTATTCATTGTTTATTTTTACATGGTATTCTTTACTGATAATTTATTTTGTTGTTTTAAATGATCATCTTGTAGATTCTTAAACATAATTACATCATTAAGCAAATTATACAGAAGACATCAACGATACAATGAAAGTAGAACCATGAAGAAGAAGCCACACAAGGAACACAAGATATTACCCTAGGAAAACCCACAATGGGGAAAAACCCAATCAACCTTTTCCTTAGATACTCAATGCAACAAGAGATACATCAAAGTCAATTAATCAACAAGATGACCAACCTCCAAAGACCAAGTCTTCCCTCCAACATTTTGTCAAAAGAAGGTCTGCAACAAATTCAAGGGATTGTCCTCCAAGTCTGCATCAAAACTCGTACTCTTGCATAGATATACATAAGAGATACGTCTTTTATCCCAACTTCCAAATACACACCATAACACAAAGGTTCATCATAGAATGTAGGGTCACAATAAATTTGAAGTGCAACCTCTTGTCTCTGCCTCAAAACTCAGATTGTTCCACATAATTTGTGCCTCAAATCTGCGCATCAAATCACTGAACTTTCGCACTTCTCCAGAGAGAGATATGCCTCAAAGTCTCATACTTTTCTATGGAGTGATGAGCCTTAGAATTTCACATTGTTCCATAAATAAGTATCCTTAGACCTACACTCTGGCCCAGGCCCATACTCTGCTAAGGAACCTCATAGTCTGCATTAGGAACCTCGCACTCTGCCTCAGGAACCTTGCACTCTACCTCAGATCACATTATCTGAAGTATATCTTTGATGAAGACGATTTGGCTCTATAAATAGTCGTCCATGTGAAAAGGTGTGTCCCATGGGTAAGACAACTTGTCATTTTGAGGGTCAACCTTGTATTTGTGGAGGTAAAAATTCAAATTCAAAATTTTTCATTTCCCTGCTCTTTAATGAGCCTTATAATATTTTTATTTGGAATACAAAATTATTTTTTTCTTGCAATCATGAAGAACATACTTCATATATTTTTTCTTTTACAAATATAATTTTCATTTCATCTTTTAAAAATACAAATGAACATTATGAAGACTGACTATATCTACAAATTTCATCTCTCCCTCTTAGCTAGGGAGGTATTCATAATGCCTATCCATATGTTGTTTGCGTACATGCTCTCTTCTAAGGAAATGTTCAATTAATTCCTTATTTAGGTCAACACCCTTAACCTACATCAACATCATCATCATTAGCACCATTATCTACCATCGATGTTTGCTAATGGCCATATTCGAGGCAATACCAAACCCATGGCATTGTCATCAGAATATGAGCATTCACTCCTTCAGAGTGTTCAATCCCTATGGCCTCTCCTTAGGCCAAAATGTTGAGACATCAACTAGCTATCACTCACTCACCCTTACTGGTGAGCACCCTGGGCCAAGACCTCACTCGAACCCTCTTGGTTGGTGATTGAGTCTAGATGTTGAAATGACCTCACTATACCCTTTCAGTGTGCGATTGGGTGCAAGACCTCACTCAACCCTTCCTAGTTAGAGATCGGTCCAGATGTTGAAGGACCTCACTACACCCTTCCCGGTGTGTGATCAGGTCTTGATGCTAACAAACCTCACTCAACCCTATTTTAGGGAGTGATCGGGTCTCCTCATCGAGAGGCACTCACTCAACCCTATTTGGGGAGCACTTTGGGCCTCTCAGGCCATTCTCCCTTTTATAAGAATGTACATCCATGCTAGTGACATACCAACACTCCCTTTCAATGAGAGGAGCAATCTCCACAAGCCCCAACTTGTCTCTGAAGTATATGAACTTCTCTCTATGCAATGAATTCGTCAATATTTCAATTGTCTGCTCATTAGTGGAGATTTACTTGAGCCTCACTACTCTCTTCCTATACCATGTATTGGTACTAGATCTTAAGGTTCCTTGATCAGTCATCATGCTGCCACCTATCCCTGATCAATCGATCTTGCAAGTTGTAATCATACTGCTTTGTAGCTCACTTTTCAAGCTGCAACATACTCAACCTTTGAGTGTGACATGTGTCATTCGTCCTGCTTATCCATGAGATCAGAGTCCAATGAAAATCGATATAAAAAAATCCTCTATTTTCAACTCTCCTTGCCCGAGTTGAATTCCTGTAGTTGTACATTTCTCAAACCATAATTGCTTGTGCCATGACAAATTGTACCATGCGGGTACTTCCACACCTGTTAAGCTACTTGCCTTGGCTCAACCATAACCTTATCTTCTTACTTGATCCATCATCTTGATTAGATCGATTTCCCTGACTCGATGCTCTTTGAAAAACAAAGTTTGTCATGGAAAACCTAATTGCTTCCTTTGTTACTGATGTTATCAACTATCTAGAAAAGATACTTCATCCGAGGTCAAATCCCTCTGAAGCTGAGCAAGAGCTCTGTTATGAAACCAGCTCAAGAAAAGATAGAAAAGATAGATCAACGCCTTAGAATTCAGCCTCTTCGAGGGGGCAACCTCCTTTACATTACATAAATGAACAATTCTTGGATGATACAAATGACAAAACCTCCTTTCTATATATAGGAGTCTAATGAGTCACAATATAATCCAGCTGACCTAACAATAATAATATAAAGCCACAAAAATAACAATAGAGGGATTCTATGGGGCACAGAAATAACAATATGGGGGTAATAGGGGCACAAAAATATAAATAAGGGGCATAACTACAATAGTAATGGGGCAATCACTAGTATTATAGGGACCCAACATGCCCCTCTCCTTCAAAAAAGTGTTGTCCTCAACGCTTGAGTAGTTCTGGATACTTCTGCATAAAATTCTCATCCTCCCATGTGGAATCTTCAGCGGATAAGTTCTTCCACTTGATAAGATACTCTGAAATTGATCGATTTCGTAGCTGTCGAGTTCTTGTTTCTGTGACTGCTTCCGGTTCCAATATAATTTTTCCTTCCTCGTCAAGTTCTGGCAATATTGTTTGAATTGGAGCTTGTCACCTATAACCTTCTTTAAACATGAAACATGGAAAACTGGGTGCAATCGAGAAGCTGCAGGAAGCTCCAATTTGTATGCCATAGTACCAATCTTTTGCAACACCTTGTACGGACCATAATACTTTGGTGATAATTTATTATCCTTCTTAGCTTGCTTTAGGGACATTTGCTTATATGGTTGTAGCCGTAGGAATACCCAATCACCTACATCAAAACTTCTTTCACTGCGATGTTGATTTGCCTGTTGTTTCATTCTATTTTGTGCCAACACAAGGTTATCCTTTAAGAGTTGGAGGACTTGTTGTTGATGTTCGATGTGATGTTCCACTGCCTGAACCTTAGAATTTTCTCTTAAATATGATGTGATGGATGGTGGTTGATACCCATAAAGTGCCATAAATGGGGTCATTTTTGTTGCTGTATGGAAGGAAGTGTTATACCACCATTCAGCCAGAGGCAACCATTTGACCCATTGTGTCTGTTTATCAGATACAAATCAACGAAGATATCCTTCCAAACATTTGTTTACTATCTCAGTTTGCCCATCAGATTGAGGATGATAAGATGAGCTATGAGCTAACTGAGTACCAAGACAAGAAAATAATTCTGTCCAAAAATTTCCAGTGAAAATGGGATCTCTGTCACTTACAATAATCTTTGGGTTTCCATGTAGCTTTTGAACTGTTTCCATAAATGCAGTAGAAACTGTACTGGCTTTAAATGGATGTGATAATGCACAAAAGTGTGCATACTTGGTAAGTCTGTCAACTACCACCATGATGACACTCTTTCCTTCAGACTTGGGTAAACCTGTGATAAAATCCATTGAAACCTCCTCCCAATGTTGGCTTGGAATGGATAAAGGTTGTAATAGACCCGGTGTCTTAATTGTTTCAACTTTATTTTGCTGGCAAACCAAACATTCCGCCACAAACTTTTGAATATCTGATTTAAGGCCATCCCAAAAAAATTCCTTTTTAACCCTGTGGTAAGTTTTTAAAAATCCTGAGTGCCCTCCTAAGGGAGAAGTGTGCAATTCCATAAGAATCTTTTGTTTTAGCTGGGAATTCTTACAGAGGTATAAGCGATCTTTGTACCATAACGAATCATTTTTCCAGCTAAATGTATCAGAAGTACTGGAATCTTGTTGTAGCTTTCGAATAAGTGCCCACACTTCTTCGTCATTCTTCCATTCCTCCCTTGCTTCGTTTATCCAATCTGGTTGGATAATAGAAATGGCACACAACAATGCTTCCACATCCTCATCCTTTCTTGAGAGTGCATCTGCCACCACATTTTGCTTCCCTTTCTTGTAGATGATTTCAAAGTCATAACCCAACATCTTTGTGACCCACTTTTGTTGCTCTTCAAAGGATAATCTTTGTTCTAAAAAGTATTTAAGGCTATCATGATCCGTTTTTACCTTGAAGTGTCTTCCCATTAGGTAGGGTCGCCATTTCTTAAGTGCATGGAGTATTGCCAACATTTCCTTCTCATAAATAGCTTTGCTTAAAAACTTTCCTTTGATTGGACGACTTTCAAAAGCAATGGGTCTTTCATCTTGCATTAGAACAACACCAATTCCATTTCCTGAAGCATCACATTCCACAATAAAGGTTTTTGTGAAGTCCGGTGTAGCTAAGACCGGTGCTTGGCACATTGCCTCTTTAAGATGTTCAAAGGCCTTTGTTGCTTCCGGAGTCCATGAAAATGAATCTTTCTTCAATAATGTTGTTAGAGGTGCTGCTATTCTCCCATAATTCTTAACAAACTTGCGATAATACCCTGTCAACCCAAGAAATCCTCGCAGATGCTTTATGGATGTGGGAATTTTCCATTCCTTAATGGCTTTAATTTTGCTAGGGTCTACCTTAACTCCTTTATGAGATACAATATGACCCAAATATTCCACCTCCTGGACTCCAAAGAAACATTTGGATCTTTTTGCATATAATTGTTTCTCCTCCAATAGTTGTAGCACCCTGTCAACATGTTCAACATGATCCTTCCAAGACTTGCTGTAGATTAGTATATCATCAAAAAATACTAACAAAATTTTTCTAAGGAATGGTTTGAAAATTGAATTCATCAAACCTTGAGATGTTGAAGGTGCATTGGTAAGGCCAAAAGGCATGACCAAAAATTCATAATGACCCTCATGAGTTCTAAATGCCGTTTTTGGAATGTCTTCAATCTTCATTCTGATTTGATGATATCCCGAACGAAGATCCAACTTGGTGAAGTAAATTGATCCATGCAATTCATCCAGTAATTCATCAATAACAGGAATGGGAACTTATCTTTAATAGTGAGCTTGTTGAGCTCCCTATAATCTGGACACATGCGCCATGATCCATCCTTCTTGTGCACCAATACTACTGGAGCTGAGAAATAACTTTGACTTAGTTGAATTATACCCGCCTCTAGCATTTCTGCAACCATACGTTCAATTTCACTCTTTTGGGCATAGGGATATCTGTACGGCCTGATGTTTGGAGGAACACTTCCTGGAATCAGATGAATAGCATGATCATTATCACGCATAGGTGGGAGACCTTTTGGAGTCTCAAATACCTTGGAATGATTGTTCTCTAAAGAAATGGACTTTAGAGAACATATACTTTTTCCATGTTGACAGACATAGATTTGAAAACAACATACCTTTTCATATGTCGGCTTCAAAAAGGTGATATTCCTTGGCAATGTTAACAACTTCTATTTGAACTTCAAGACACTTTGATCTACAACACATTTTTTGCTTGAGAACCATATACCTTAGATGATCCAATCACAAAAATATACCAAAATAAGGCATAATGGTTGAGAAGTTTTTCAGCCTGAGGCTTTGAGGTTCGATATGAAGGTTTATCATATTACAATGTATATATATTCAATGATTAACTGAATTCACTCCTTTAACATAAAATTTGGACAATGACTGAACTTCAAAAATCTTTTCCTTATCATACTTTGTCCAATCACTTGAGATATGTCTTCCATTGAGATATAAGACTGTGAGATTCATATCATTGAAATATTGAGGCATGAAAGAGGGTTATTTGCTCTCCTGGTCTTGAGATCTTTCAGCCTCTTTGAACAAATAATTTTGACCTTCAAAAACTGGTAGTCTCATTCCTTCATATTTTATTCTATGAGGTATTTCATTAATCATATTAGGTCTCTTGAGATTAGATCTCCAACTAGGGCTTCCAATAATTCACCATAGTTATGATTTAAGGTTGCTTTTTACATGGTATTCTTTATTGATAATTTATTTTGATGTTTTAAATTAATTTATTGCACATTCTTAAAGATAATTACATCATTAATAAAATTGTACAGAAGACATCGATGATACAATGCCAATAGAACCATGAAGAAGAAGCCACACAAGGAACACAAGGTACTACCATGGGAAAACCCACAATGGGGAAAAACTTGGCCAACATTTTCCTTAGAGAATCAATGCAACAAGAGATACATCAAAGTCAAGTAATGAACAAGATTACCAACCTCGAAAGACTAAGTATGCCCTCCACCATTCTGTCCAAAGAAGGTATTAGCACTTTGTAGTTTTCCTAGGCTGAGGAGGAAAATTGCAGAGGTAACCACAAACCTCTTTTGGACCAGAATCTAGCCCTTCTAGCCTAGAGAGGGCTCTCTCTATTTGAATTTACAGTCAATTAGATGACTGAATGTTTCAAATTTGAGGCTAGTTATGAAGATCAAAAGATAGGTTTTAAAGTTGTGGTTGCAGAGTAAAGGAGAGGTCCATTGGGCATGGAGTCATAATAATGTTCAACAATCAATCACAAATGAACAAAGCAACTTGAAACCGGGCAAGGTAGGCAAACTCCTGGATCTTACAAAGTTGTTGTAGTATGGGTGAGATGAATGAGGATAAGGATCTGTTAAATATAAAGCATACAAAGATGAATTTTATATTTAATTCATGAAGAAAAACATTAAAATTGCTTGACAAGCCAAAGCAGAGTACTGTGAGTAAATTCCACTCATAATCTTCTTGTAAACAATTAAGAAGGAGAATCCATGTAAAAACTAGAAGGAAAGAAAAATTTACAAAGAGAGAAACATCACCATTTGTCTGACACAAGAATCCTGAAACAAAATTGTCCCTGTATTGCTGAATTGATTACTTGTATTGAAACTCCACAACTTACAATATCAAAGATCTTCTTTTTACTCCACTATCAACCCTTTCTACATTCAAGATCATGCACTATATACAAAATATTGTTTCTAAATCAAAGGAGGTCGAAATCCACCCATTCCCCTAATATATGTAACTAATTACATAAAAATAGCAAAAGGAAAACCACTTTTCTGGAAACTAGGAAACTATCTTTGACCCATTAATTACAATCTTGCCTACACATCTAATACATCGAACTTGTACAAAAATATCATGATTGCAGTCCTCACATGGTAAATCAGAACTGATGAAGTCATAAATTTCTCCTTTGCCAACGCTGGGGTGAAAAAATTGTTCAAAAAGGTGACTGTGTCTATGCGCAGCAAAAAAGTATTCTTTCTCTGACTGCATGGATGGCTGCTCATATGTCAAAATTTGCTAGTGGATGACCTGTTGACTACGATGAAGGTGTCCATGCCTTGTAAACATCAAAAACCTGCCTAAAATGCCTCTCTCAAGAAACCATAATATCACAGATTACCCTATGCACAACATTTGTGGGTAGCAGCTGTCAACTCGTCTTTTCACTTGTTTTCTCTTCTTCAACTGCCTCAACCAACAAATATAACTTTCCTCTATCTTTATCTTGAAGTCTCTGTTGTGCCCATTGAAGATATTCCTTCATTTTTCTGAATTGCTTCTTCAATGTCCAATGCTGCCTGTAGATGTTCTTTAGTTGCTTGTGTAGATAATCAATTGGCCGAAGGACAGGCTCAAGATGCTTCCAAACTTTCCAAAACCTCTGATAATTTCAACTTAATTCATATAACACTGATAAAATAAAATTTCCAAGTTTTGGAGGCGGGTGAGAGGGTGAAAAGTGACTCTATTTATGTGTGCAACAACTATATTTCTTGAATATCTCCTAAACAATGAATCTGATTAAGCTAATTTTTGTCAATAGGTTAATATAATCACAATGCTTCTCCACAAAAAATTGAGCTAAATCCGATGCACGAATTTCGAGAAAATCCAAAAAATGTTTGTAGATGACAATGGATCATTTCTCGAAAACCATGAAACATTTTAACTTGAAATTAAGCGGGTTTATTCATCTTATCCCCATGCATCTACTGTACAAATTTCATGGTAAACGAGTACAAGGTTTAAGAGATATGGTGAAAATATGTTGATTGTGTGCATGCGCAACACCATCTATTTTTCATGGTTTAAGCAATAGTGGGGTCTCTGAACAAGTTGCACATGTTGGTGATGATGTTGACACTATTATTACTTATAACACAAACCCCTTTCAAGCCTCATTTTGCCCAAAATGCAAAACATTCATCTGTAGACCAAAAACCCTAACCCTAATGCTTTGTCAATAGTGCAACAAACTTATGATTGATGTCTGGAGCATCTGAAAAGGTGAAGAATGAACTTGGTGGATGTTTCTGAAAGCCAATCATGTCCTTTTAATCCTCCATATGTTCTAGAGTCTTCTTTAGTTACAATGATGCTCCACTTTCAAAAACGCAACACCACTCGCAATGATGAGGTATGATATTGTAAATAACATGACAACTAACTCATGATACCTCACTGATGTAGCAAACACTACTTATTTATCCAAATGACATTTTAGACTTGATCTTTATAATATCATGACTAAATTTCACAAATTAACCTAAATACATAGAAAAACCAAACTGATAGTGATTACTATGACTATAGGATACTAACAGAAGGTTTACAACAGAGTCAAGAGATTGTCCTCCAAGTCTGCTAAGAACTCATACTATTGCAAAGGTATACATCAGAGATACATCCTTTATCTCAACTTCCAAATGCACACGATAACGTAGAGGTTTATCACAAAAAGTAAGGTCACAAGAGAGTCAAAGTGCAACCTCTTGTCACTGTTGAAATTCGAATGCATGCTATAATTCCTGAACTTGATAATTACTTGTGAAGGTGTTATTATTCCTTTTAGTCTTTCTTTATTCTTCATCAAGAAATTATACTTTTAAAATTTATTTTAAAACAAGTTAAATGGAGATCACATTTCACAAGAGGCAAGAGACACCAAAAATTAGGCCAAAGGCCAAGGAAAAGCCCAAAAGGGGAAACCCAACAATCCTTTCCTTATAGAATCTTTGTAACCAAGAGAGAAATCCAAGTCATAATCAACCTGACTAGTATACCAATTTCCAAGTGCCAAGTTAGCCCTCCACCAACCAACAACTGTCCACAACATTATTCATAAGATGCCACTTGTTTGTCCTCAAACCAACCTCAGTCCCTAGGAGTAGAGTGCCTTATATAGGTCACATTAAACATAGATGTAGTGTTATAAGTAGCTCTCTTGTCATAGAGAGATAGGTGCCACAGGAAGCTCATATATTACAAAGAGAAGTGCCATAGAAGGCTCACATAATCCAAAAAGGAAATGCCATAGAAAACTTATATTTTACAGAAGAATGGTTCCTTAGATGCCCCAAATTTCCTTTCTACAGAAGAACCACAAATTGGTTGCCAAATGGTGGACACATGATGTCAATATATCGTGGATTTCACATCCAAAAAGGTGCCTCTAAAGGCTGATCCGATCTATCATCTGGAGGGCCGACTTGGCAGTTGAGATTTGACCAAAAGAAACATAAAGATTTAATTTAATTTTTCTTTTAAAGTGTCCAAATGGGATATGACAAAAAATATTTTCTTTTTGACTATTTACAAGATCATAACTATGAAGGCTAAACCTAGTTACAATTTCAACACTCCCTCTTAACTAGGGAGGTATTCATAATGACTCATCGAAATATTCTCAAGTTGAAAGACTTATATGAGGATCCAGATTGATAAGCATCATTATAAACACCATCATGACCAAGATTGTGAGATTACCAAGGCCTTGACAAGTAAAATTTATCTCTCCACTAGATCATAGCACAATGTTGGGAGGCATTCAATAGGACACCACACAACTGCCTCTCTGAGGCACATACTCCACCTAGGTTCACTAGAGTATGTCCTCCATAGGAGAAATTCCTAATTTGGTGTCACAATACTTGACTTAAGGGTACCAATCCTAATAAGTTGATCTGAACTTAAACAGGAATGCAACAAAATATAGATATAACCACAAATACAAAGATGCAATAGAAATAACACCATTTCATTAATATCAAATAACTGAAATATGCTTACAAATAGAATGGATATAAACTAGCTCGGGCGATGGTAAATTATCTTTAATAAGATGTGGCGACTACTATTGGGCGCAACCCAACTTGGCCTATATTTTGATGAAGACTCTGCATTTTGTGGAGTGGAGTGTGAAGTCAAGGATGCAATGGAGGGTGAAGTGGACCATGTAGTGGGGCAATGAAGCACCAAAGTGGATAACGCAATAGATATACCGCCCTGTATATGGACTTCGAGGTGGATCGAAGCCCCTTCCTTTTTGTAAAAGACTACTATTTTGTAAAATATGAATGGTTTTTGGGACCATAGTAGCTTGTATTAGGGTAGTTCGTAGTATATGGACCATGGTATTGCGATGATATCCCTCGATGTAATAACATATATAGGGATGAATAATAAAGAATGAGATAGTCTTTAAGAGTCACATCATGTATTGAATGGTTGTATCTTTATGAGTTGTGGTTTCGGTAAGAAGGCGAGGCTTTGCATCTGAGTGCGCAGAGGCCTAAGTCCGCAGCTGAGTGCGCGGATTGCCTGCAGCTGAGTGCACAGGCCAAGAACTGTTTGTTGTACAAATTCTCTATTATAAGCAACAATTCTTGTGGACGTAGTCCCACATTGAGATGAACCACAGTAAAAATATGTGTCTTCATGTGTTTATTTGCTTATTATATGTGGCAGCTTAGCAGTTCATAACAGTTGCACTTTATTTCAGTACAATGAAGTTTTATGGATGTATATGATATGTTTTAAGTGATGAATGTAATGTGGCAAAGTAATGTATGAATGCGAAGTAATTCATGAATGTTAAGTATAAGAAAACACAAAAATAACACATCTCCACATCCCTCAAGGCTGCAAAAACATGGTTTTGTATCCTCCCATAGTCATTTTTGGTGAGACTGCAATATGCTTGCAGGTCGTTGCTGAAAGGGCCAATGATTGAGGGTTTTTTTGGTGCGCAGCCTGGGTCAACCCAACCTAATCCAACAAATGGTTTCGTTGCCGGGACAAGGATCTATTTGAGGGATATGTGGATGTGACATCTATCGAAGAAGGAAGTTCAAGATTGGATAGAATAGAAGGAACGAGAATTTCTAGATCAAGATAATAGAAGCCACTGTTTGTCATCTAAAAGGTGGTTATGAAAGTATATTTTCGAAGATCAAACATAATTTTCTTCCGTTCGTTTCATGTTGAGATGTACGAGTGGATATCAAGGTTGACCGAAAGAAATGACTGTTTTAAAGGAGATGAACTTAAGGAGTGGATTCCTGAACTGATACAACAAATCAAGAGCACTGCCAATATGATTTCAAGAGCTGTTGATTTTTGGATTGATAACATCTTGGGAGGATTCATTATTGAGTTCGCGGTAGACTCGACTGTGTCCTACAATGAAGCAGAACGACAATTTTTCAAAGGATCGCAAGGTAAGTGCTTGAGATCTACGAAACTTTGGATTAAGATGTTTTTGTGTGAAAATAGAGTTTTATGAATGTAATCAGATTATTATATTACTTATGTTTGGGAGAATATTCGAAGAAGAAACTGGAATAATGCGAAGTGGGAAAAGATATAGAGTAGATACTAGAAAGAGATCTTGTGGCCAAGATCTGAAGACTTTCATTGAAACTGATTGAGTGAATCTGAAAGTGAAGGAAGCCTCCTTGAGAACCCCGAGGTAACTCCACAATATTCACCCTTCCAGCCTGAAAGTTCGTCGAAGCCAGAATCTAGTAATAGTCAGGGTGTTTTTGGTTTTCCCCGTCCCCCTACTCCTACCCCTCCCCTTATGAATCACCCTCCCCCTACGAATCACCCTCCCCCTCCCCCTTCAAGAACAAATATGGCTGATGATATTAAGCTAATTGTTTTTAAAGGAACTGGATCAGAGGATCTAGAACAATTCTGGTTTTTATGTGAAGCGGTATGGACAACGAACCAGGTCCATGATGAAAATATAAAGAAGGCGCAACTCATCACGGAATTTCGAGATCAAGCATTGACATGGTACATGAAGTATTTAAGCAATCAGATCAGATCATTCACAGACATTAAAACAACATTAGTAAAAGAATTTAAGAAACCAAAGTTTGAATCATAGTGCATCACAGAGTTAAAAGAAATCAAACAAAGGCCTACTGAGTCTGTTTGAGAATTCAATCAGAGATTCATTGTATTATTGGATCAGGTGAGCTTCTACATATCTCTGCAGCAACATAATGAATGGTTCATAGCTGCGCTGCTACCACATATCAAATTTCCTTTGATGCAACAAAAGATAGAAACTCAAGCCGAAGCTCTAGAGCTGGCAATGAAATTAGAAGCTTCGCCTATAGGAGATACCAATGCAGGTATGCAACAAATTCAGAGTCAACTGGAAAATTTGACTCTACAGTTACAAGATATGAAGAAAAGTAAATAAGTCAAAGAAGAAGTGTGGTGTACGAAGTGCAAATCAGAAGGCCACTCTAAAGAACAATGCCCTCTCTTCAGAAATTACATGGCTAGTGGAGCACCAAATCCTTTGAATGCCGGATCCAGCCTATGGTGCGAGATATGCAAAACTAGGGGCGAACATCGTTCAAAAGATTGTTATTTGTTGCAAAAATATGTGCAGACTCCTAGGAACCTATATTGCAAGTTTTGTAAATTGGTAGGACATGATGAGAACCATTGTTGAGCTTATGAACTAATGATGGAGCGCGATGCTGACACTTATAGAATGCAAGCGGAAGAACATGGACATGAGGATAATGGACAACACAGTAATCGAGGTGGTTATCAAGGAAGAGGTCAAGGTGGCGGAGCTAGTTGAGGACGAGGACAAATTATTTGCTATAACTACAACCAACTAGGACACTTTGCGAGAGACTGTCAGAATCCCACTACGACATGTAAGTATTGTAAAGCCTTTGATCATGTAATTGAAGAATGTCCGATACTTATGGAAAAAATGCAAGAAAAGAGAAACCAATAGCTGACAGAGAATATCCAAATGATGATTGCCGAAAGAAGAAATGATGATCCCCGAATCAGTATTGTTACTAGAAGTGGAGCTGCGACTAGTGATGACAAAGTGAATGAAAAGAAGGAATCTGAAACTGCATGGGTTAGAAAGACTACTGAAAAAGCTCTTATCTTTGATATTCAAAAGGAAAAAGAAGTGTTTATGGAAGCAAAGCGAAGCTTTATGGATGTTGGAGCTTTGACATCTAGTGCACAACCGAAATAGAAAAGTAACTGCGACATAGCATCAACTTCGACACAGGAACAAGCTTTGACACAAGATTAAGATTCAACGAACCAAGTAGGTATTTTAAGGTCTTTTCTGCAAACTTGTATGAAGTTATTAAGAGATCAAAAAGTTGTAGAAGGACTTCAGGAATTGATAGATTCATGTGCATCTAAAGAAATACCGCGAAGTGAGTTGCACGTAGTTAACAATTTGCATCAAAAGAAGAGAACAGGGAAAGAAATGAGGCTCATTGTGTAGATAGGAGAATATGAGATGGAACAAGTTATTTTAGATTTGGGATCTGAATGATCTAGGTGGATATTGGTGGCCACCCACCTACTCCACTTGGACTCCCACCATTTTTTCTTTTAGTTTTCAGTTTCCTTAGTTGTAGCACAATTTACTATTTTTGGCAGTTTTTCAGGTCCTGAAATTCTGGAGCTGTTTTGAGGCCCTAAACGATGTTTTTTTGGAAAGTCACCGATTGAAAATTTGAGCTTTTAACTCAATATTTTTCATGAACAGTTGTAGTCCTCGGATAGATCTTTCTAATGAGGTATCGTGTGCGTCAAATAGAGATCATATGCCAAAGTTACGACCCCGGGAAGTTGATGTACCAATTTACCCCAACGTGGCCCATAGTTTGGCATTTCATCTCCTAAGGTTAGGTTTTTGGATGTTTGGAGTTTTGCATTGTTTCTCAATAATAAATAGGCCCTCAAGCCTCATTATAAGATAGTTCAGAGGCATGTAGCTGACACATCTCTTCTCAGAGATAAACTACCATCGCTCGGCTAGTTTATTTCCATTATTGTTTGTAAGCATATTTTCGTATTAGATATTAATGAAATGAAGCACAATTTCTGTTGCATTTCTGTGTTTATGGTTATATCTATAATTTATTGTGTGTTGGAAATAATACTGAGAGGGGGGGGGGGTGAATCAGTATTATCAAATCAAACAATTTTTCATTTCCATACTTAGATTTATATACGCTACTTCAGTTAAGGGAACCCGCGTGTACACACATTTGTGTTTAATGCAACTAGCGTATATCCAATAAACTTATGATTCAATTAATCCATTATATGTTGATCTTTAATCAGTGCATCAGAGCTTCATTAACAGTAAACAGGTGCTGTAAAACAGAACATATCATCACACATAAGAAGCACATGTGAACACCAAGATGTAAGGTGGAAACCTAATGTGGGTGAAAACCACCTGCTGCAATTCCTCTCTATCTTCTTTTAATTAAGAAACTTCTTTTTACAATATTTCTGTACTGGAGCAGTCCTATACCGGTACGCAGGCTTCTACCTGCAGAAGGCTACAACCTTCTCTCGTTCTCCAGCTTCTCCTGGAAGGGAGCTACTACCCCCTCAACTCTTGTACTAGCTGATGTACTAGTACGTAGGTGCCGACCTACAGAAGGCTACAATATTCTCTCGTTTTCCAGCTTCTCCTGGAAGGGAGCTACAACCCCCTTAGCTCTTGTACTAGCTGATGTACTAGTACGTAGGTGCTAACCTACAGAAGGCTACAACCTTCTCTTTCTTCCTCCAGGTACCACGTTTCATAAATTTTCAGACTAGATACTCATGGAACACAACATCATAATCTAAAGGCCACGTTTCATCCAATTTTCATACTGGACCCATCAATATCATTGAAGAACAAAATCAATCACCACTTGCATCATCAATCTCTGAATCACCCAACATTGAATCACTGAAACCCTGTCAACAAAATGCAGTCACCAGAACACAGAGCTCTGCAACAATATTCAGAACCAACTGTATCGTCAAAAATCATGCATCAGAGTGCATACGCTACTTGGAAGTGCCGAAACAACGTGTATACGCAAGTTCACCAAAGTGAACCAACATATACGTCATCAATTACTTACTTATAACTTCGCCGCGCTTCCTGACTTTAGACATACCCAGATCATTACATATACAAGGATAATACGTATGTTAGCTACCCGATCTAGTCCATTAGATCACATAAAGATAAGTCATTGTGATCCTGATCCATTATAGATCTCATCCATCAACACTGAAGCTAAACATAATCAACCAATCTGAATATGCAGAATACTGACACCAGTAAACAGTCACCAGAACTCAGAATTTGCATCAACAACCAGAATCACCTGTAACTTCAAACATCATAGTTTATATGGTATACGCTATTCAGATGTATCTAACCTGCGTATATACGCGTTTTTATCATAGTCAACTAGCGTATACATCTGTAAATATTCATTCATGATTTGCAGCTATTCCAAAATTGAGTTATAACTAGATCATAATATTTACAAAACATTACATGCGTCAGTATACAGATCTAGAATAAGCATGATCAAACCATATAGAGATGATTCATTCCAAGCCATACGATCCCGATCCATCATTAGATCTTGTCCTCCATTAATCGCTGAGATTCCTCCTTGGCTCAGATCAAGTAAAGCATCATGAACTCATAACCTGCATACTGGATCTCACACTACATCAGATATTTGAGACTTTCTTATTGCCTTTGCCTAATGATCTTCTCCTTCTTTTATAGTCTTAGGCCTTACTCAATACCATGGTCCAAAACCACTTAGAATTAATACCTTGGACCAAAGACCTGGGGTCAACACGTCGGACAAGATACCTTGGACCAATACCATGGATCACAACACTATGGTCCAAATACCACGGACCAAAATCAAATGTACGCGCCTTTCCTTGCATGAAAGTGCGTGTATACGTATACGCATCGTTTGGTCGGCTAACCCGCGTGTATACGCGGCTTTATCAAGGGGGACCTGCGTGTATCTCTTTTTCTTTATTCTGTGAGACTGAACTGAGATCTCTCATCTTAGTAAGTTGCCATCAAGTACAACACCTGTATCATAATGCCAACAGTCTCCCCCTTTGGACTTGACGGCAAAGCTAACTTGTCATACTGAGAACTATCATCTTAATGAGATGTCATTGTACATTACATCTGAACTGATTCCTTTGAGCTGCCTTGCATCGCATGTATTTTGTCACATCTGATATCTCTTATGTAGATTCATCTAGTTATATATAAGTGAGTTGTTCTACTACAAGTGGGTTGCCATCAAGTACAACACATGCATCATAATGCCAACATTGTGTTCCTGTTTAAATCAGGATCAATGGTATCGTAGCGGTCTTCTCTTTCTTTGTTTTTTTTTGCATGTCTCCAACGAGGTCATGATATAAGGAGTTAGGGCTTGAACTAGTCGAACCTTTGCAAGACCAGCCTTGCAAATCCCGACGGCCTCCCATGGGGGAAGAAAAGAAAGACAAGCGGGCAAGAGATCCTTTCAAAATCTTGCTTGAAGAAGCCCTCAAGCGACAAAGGAATGCGATGATGGACAACTTTGACCAGATCCTTCAGCGGCTACCCAAGGGCGATGCATCTACTTCTAGCAGCTACTCTGGAAGCACCACACCCTTTAAGGTACAAGTTAACTTTGACATTCCCATATTTGAGGGTCAGATAGATGCAGACATCATAGATAAATGGTTAAATATGCTAGAGAGATATTTTTCTGTCCATGATTTTTCCATCCGGGAAAAGATTACTTTTTCACTTCTCAAAGCGGCCCCCCACGTCAAGGATTGGTGGGAAACCTACTGTGAGCAGAAGGACGAGAGGGAACCCTCACTGTTTTCAGCCGCACCCACTAGGAATTCGTTCCAGGATTCCATCAAGGAGCAGTACTACCCTGTCAGAAGCTATGAGGATAAATACATAAAGTGGACCACGTTGCGGTAGGGAAGGGACCAAGACGTGCTGAATTTTACCTATATTTTTCATACCCTTTGCACAAAGTTGGGTATCAAGTATTATGAGCGGCATTTGGTACTCAAATACCATGGTTGCTTACACAGGTACATCCAGGATGAGATGGAGTTCTTGGACATCTCCTCGCTCGACACAACGTACCAATATGCTGTCAAGATCAAGCAGAAGTTTAAACAGAAAAAGCGAGACTTTGGATCAAGGGAAAGACGTCCCCAAGCCAGAGAATAAAGGACAAAGCCAAGGCACGGTGACCCAAGATAACCCGTCGAAGCCGCAAGAAAAGAACAACAACATGAAGTCAAAGAACATAGGAAAGTGGTGTGAGTTCCATAAGAGCCCCACTCACAACACAAGTGAGTGTCGGGCCAAGCAGTCGCTGGTGGCCGAGTTGAAGGCTTTAGAATCAGATGCATGTTCCGACTCTGAGTCAAAACCCATCAAGAGGAATGACAAAGGGAAGAAGATTATTGATGCAAATCTTAGCGCCAGTATTTCCACCACCAAGATACAGAAGAATGAGCCCAAAGATCCAAAGGAGGGGGAGTGTCTCTTCCAGTCATAGATGTGGGTAAAGGGTTCGCTGCTGCAATTCATTGTTGACAGTGGGAGCCAAAATAGCCTCATTTCAGTAGAGGTCGTGAAGCGGTTGGGCCTACCGACTACAGCACACCCGCAACCGTACAGTATCGGGTAGCTTCACCAAGGACGAGATCTCCGAGTCAGCCAATAGTGCCGCCTTCCCTACAACATCAATCCCTTCACAGATGAGGTATTATGTGATGTTGCTCCTCTTAATGTTTGTGATGTATTATTAGGAAAACCATAATTGTGGAAGTGACATGCTGTATATGAGTCTAGACCTTGCTATATTATTATTTCTTTGGGTAATAAGTTATATAGGATACCAGAGGTAGCCCCACCTATTGCCACCTCTTTGATCTTTGCGAAGCAATGTAGTAAGATCATCTCCCATACTGGGAAATTTATTTTCTTTCTGGTTTGCTCTCAAAGTAAGGGGAATATCGTAGCCACATCCATGGCCCATGAGAAGGGCTCCTCCATGAAACAGAAGCAGGTGGATACAGTCATGAAAGAATACAAGGACATCTTCTCCTCACCCACAGGGGTACCGTTGCACTGTCAGGTCAAGCATTCGTTCGATCTGACTCCCAGGGCACCTCTATGCAACGAGCTGATATATCGTCACTATATTGTGGAAAATTAAAAGTACAAGTAATGACATGATCAACATTGAGTGCCACACAAGTTTCAAGTGGGCGACAAAGTTTGGATGCAGTTGGAGAAAGAACGCCTTACCGAACCCCATCGAAAGCTCAGATCACTCTGATATGGTCCTTACACCATTACCAAGGCTATGGGAGACAATGCTTTTGAGCTCAATATTCCCCCATTCCTTGGCCTGCACCTAGTGTTCAATGTGGACCCCCTTTGATCATACTTCCCGCCATTACTCGACACATTAGACATTCCAAAACAACTCACACCAACAGAGTTAAACCGAGACTGCATGGAACATGCCAAAACTTATCGGATTATGGACACACAGAACAAGAACACTCGATAACAAAGGATCCAACTATATCGAGTTGTCAAAGCACGCCAACTCCTTCACAAGGGCAAGTGGCTCACCAAGGACCAAGTTCAACAGAAGTTTCCTCATCTCATTGAGGAACCCAATGCAATGGGGACGATTGCTTCCTAAGGGGGGATGAATGATCCAGGTGGATATTGGTGGTCACCTGCCTATTCCACTTGGACACCCACCATTGTGTCTTTTAGTTTTTCAGTTTCCTTAATTGTAGCACAATTTACTATTTTGGTAGTTTTTCGGAACCTGAACTTTCGGAGCTGTTTTGAGGCCCTAAATGACATTTTTTGGAAAATTATTGGTGGCTAATATGAGTTGTTAACTCAATATTTGTTATTAGTAGTTGTAGTCATTGGATATATCTTTCTAACAAGTTATCATGTGCGTCAAATGGAGATCGTATGCCAAAGTTACGATCCCGGGAAGTTGATGTACGAATCTACCCCAACGGGGCCCATAGTTTTGGTGTTTCATCTCCTAGGGTTAGGTTTTTGGATGTTTGGGGTTTTCCATTATTTCTCAATAATAAATAAGCCCTGAAGCCTCATTGTAAGACAATTCAGAGGCATGTAGCGACCACACTCTTCTCAGAGATAAGCTACCATCGCCCGAGCTAGTTTATTTTCCATTGTTGTTTGTAAGCATATTTCAGCATTAGATATTAATGAAATGAAGCATTGTTTTTGCTGCATCTCCGTGTTTATGGTTATATCTGTAATTTATTGCATTCCTTTTTAAATCAGGATAACTGAAGCTAATGTTGTGACGAAACATGCATGGCATTTAATGGGTAAGCCAAAGCTACAATGGTCACCTATTCGACTAAGAATGGTGAATCAACAGAAGATCTTCCCTGTAGGAAGACTATCAGCTGTAATAGTAGACATTGAAGGAGTTTGCACTATGATTGGCTTTGAAGTAATATAAATTGTAGATGACAATAACCCCCATCCTACATTGCTTGGACTTGATTGGGAATTTGATAACATGGATATAATTAATCTAAAGAAGACACAAATGATATTCAAAGGGAATAATATGAGGGTAATTGTTCCATTGGATCCATCATAAGGAGCAAGGTATACAAAGCCAATTAGATAATAATATTACACAATCGATATAGATAATATCTATCAATTGACAAAAAAGGAACAAGATTTTGTTAACCCTATTGCAGAGGGCAAGCTAACTTGGGAACATGACAGTTCTTGTGCATCAGACTTAGAAGAAGAATTGGAGAATTGGCAGAACAGGCTACATGAAGTATCTACAAGGTGTTGTGCAAGAGTTACTAAATCAATTCACTGCATGACATATGAGGTATGTAACCTACCTTCTTATGATGGCTTGGGTGATGTGAATGTTTTTCTTGATGATTATGAGGAACAGATTCCATAAAGGCAAATATCGTTAGCCTTGGATATAGCTCTGAACGCCACTCCTGCTAGATGGTGGGGTACACATAAAAAGAATATAGGAGGTTGGAAGGAATGTCGAAGGTTGATGTGGATAAGATTTGGTCAAATAAACACAGAGATGGAGTTGAAATATGATGGTGAAACCAGTCCCAGGGAGAATATCCGATTATGTACTACAACATGGAAGGAGATTCTGCAAGAAGAATGGGTACATGGGTTCATTCATACATTGGATACAATTCCTCATAATTGGTACTTGGAAACAAAGCTTTGACATGGTATTGCGAGATGGATAGATATGGTTGATGGGTTTATATTGACATTTAGCTTTGAAGATGATTGTCCATATATAGATTCAGCCCTTCAAACAGTTAAGAAGAAGATATTTGAGAATACAACTCCAAGGACATGGAAAAAACCTGATTGGGTTGTGCAGATAGAACATGCACTAGAATGCTATAACCTTATTGCAGAAGAAGAAGAAGATCCTCGCAACATTGACATAACATAATCAAAAGGACATCGTGAGGTAAATGGACCTGAACCAAAGATACTAAATATAACAAAGACAATGAAGACAAAGAAGGTGAATATAGGATCAAAAGAGGAACCAAAGTTTGCAACTATAGGAGATTATTGGGATGAAGAGACAGTCAACAAGGTTACAGAATTGCTTCATGAATATCAAGAGTTGTTTCCCACTAAGTTTTTAGAAATGAAGGGTATAGTAGGAGATTTAGGAGTTATGAAGATCCCCCTTAAGCCTGATGCAAAGCTAGTCAAGCAAAGACCTTACATATTGAATCCGAAGTATAAGGAGAAAGTAAAAGTTGAGTTGGATAAGATGATAGCAGTAGGAGTTATTGAACCTATGGAAGAATCAGAATGGGTAAGTCCTATGGTGGTACAAGAAAAGAAAACTCAAGGAGAAATCAGGATCTGTGTTGATTTGAGGAAGTTAAATGATGCATGCTTACATGATCCTTTCCCTACTCCTTTCACAGATGAAGTACTAGACAACATAGGAGGGCATGAAGTTTATTCATTTACAGATGGATTTTCAGGATATCATCATATTAGAATTACACCTGAAGATCAACATAAGACCACCTTTGCTATAGAATGGGGTTCATATCAATACACAATGATGCCTTTTGGACTGAAGAATGCCCCTGCTATATTTTCAAGAGTGGTGGTCACAACTTTCAAAGAATATATCCACAAATTTCTAGAGGTATACTTTGATGATTGGACAATATTTGGGTTGTTAAGCAAACATACTGGAAGTTTAAGACTTATGCTTGATACATGTAGACAATATCAGATCTCCTTGAACTTAAATAAGTGCATATTTTGTGTACCTTTTGGTATATTGTTGGGACATATTGTTTGCAAGCAAGGATTAATGGTGGACCCTGTGAAAATTGTTATCATTGTGAACTTACCTCCACCGAAGACAATAAGACAACTTCACACTACATTTAGACATACATGATATTACAGAAAGTTTATCAAAGGATATGCTCAGATTACTGTGCCTATGGAAAAGTTGTTGAAGAAAGATGTCACTTTTCAATGAGATGAAGAATGTCAAAAATTCCTTGATGTATTGAAGGAAAAGATGGTAGCTACTCCTAAACTAATATTCTCGGATTGGAATAAAGAATTTCATGTCCATGTGGATGCTTCTTGTATAGATTTGGGTGTGGTACGAACACAACCTGGTGAAAGAGAAATTGACCATCCTATAGCTTTTGTAAGTAGGAAACTATCTAAAGTAGAGAAGAATTACACAACTACAGAAAGGGAAGGATTAGAAATGGTATATGCCTTGTAGAAGTTTAGACATTATTTTCTGGGTTCACATTTCAATATGTTTACAGATCATTCTACATTAAAGCATTTGGTTAATAAGCCTATTTTAGGAGGGAAGATTTGCAGATGCTTATTGTTGTTCCAAGAGTATGAATTTGAAATTATTGTTAAACCAAGAATACTAAATGCAAGACCTGACCATTTGTCAAGATTAGAAACAGGTGAAGAAGAAATTAGTATAGAAGATAATCTCCCTGATGCACAACTATTTGCAATCAGAGTAGCAGATGACCATTTTGCAGACATTATTCAGTTTTTGAACACATGAATGACTCCCTCAGAATATACTACGAAGCAAAAGAAAGAATTGGTGGTAAAGGCAACTGATTTTTCATTGGTAACATGACACTTATTAAGATGGGACTAGATGAGATACTGCGCAGGTATGTTCCTGAACATGAAAGACAAATCATTCTAACAGAGGCTCATGAGGGCGTAGCTGGTGGACATTATGCAGGAAAACTATTGCGCAGAAGATTTTGAGAGCAGAATTGTGGTGGCCTACACTACATAGAGATGCAAAGGAGTATTGTAGAGCTTGTGATGTGTGTCAAAAGCATTAAAAACTTCAAGAAGAGATGAGATGCCATTGGTACCACATGTTACATTGTAGGCTTTTGATAAATGGGATATTTATTTTGTTGGACCTATCAATCCACCTGGGAAGAGGACTGGTGCGAGGTACATACTTATTACAACTAATTATTTGAAAAGATGGTCCAAAGCATAACCAATAAGGGATTGCAGTGCAAAGACTACTACAAAGTTTATTTTTGAATACATACTGTCTAGATTTGGGTGTCCAAAGATCTTGATGAGTGACTAAGGTTCGCATTTCTTGAACAAGATTATTGAAGCATTGACTGAGGAATTTCAATTTTATCACCAAAAGAGTATTCCTTATCAATCTTAGGCCAATGGAACTGTGGAAACATTCAATAATATTTTGGAGAATGCACTGGCTAAGGTATACAATGTAAAAAAAGATGACTGGGACCTTAGGATTCCAGCAGTATTATGGGCTTATAGAACTACATGCAAGAAGTTGACAAACACTCTTCAGGTTGGTTTATGGGCAAGAAGTTGTGATGCCCATGGAATACATTGTCCCTAGCCTAAGGATTGCAACTTTTACAAATATGGCAGACCCTAACATAATGGAGGAAATAATGTCGCAGTTGATTGCTTTGGAAGAAGACAAATTTATAGTAGGATTCCATCAGTAAGTACAAAAAGCAAGGGAAAAGGCCTGACATGATAGGCATATTAAGCAAAAGAAGTTCTAGGTAGGAGACCTTGTTCTCCTATATGACAATAAGTTTGTGAAGTTCCTAGGAAAATTCAAAATGCATTGGTTAGGCCCATATGTTATCAAGTATATTACTGATGGAGGCACAGTTCAATTAGCGAAGTTAAATGGAGAATTGATCCAGGGAAAAGTAAACGACAGTAGGTTGAAGTTGTATAGGGACAATCCTACCCATACAACGTCGCTCTGAGGAAAAAAGGAGAAAATTCTTAGTGCCATATGCAGTTGAAAGTGGGCACTGGACTATAAACTACGTTGCAGAAAGAGCTTCAACATAGGAAGTACTTCGCTATAGTATGGAGTATGTCGAAGCTCGCAGGAGCTGCAATAGAAGATGGGATGTGCAATACAGTGTGGAATGCATCGAAGTTCGCCGAAAAATAGAAATATGACCGTTAAAAGGGAAAAATACGCGGAAAATTGCATTTATGAGGACAAATTTGCAAGATCTAAGGATATATATGCGATTAATGAGCGAATATGAACGTAATCTGGAAAAAATCTGATCTAATGATGGGGTTCTAATTTCAAAATTGTTATAAATAGCAGCCTCCCGCCCAGATTTGGGACTTTGCTAAATTGAGAGCTCAAGTGTTGATAGAGTGAAGAAATTCAAGAGAATTTCTACATGAACATTATCTCAACCGAAGAATTTGTGTGTATATTCAACGAGAGAGGTTTAGAAGGATTCATGGAAGTAGTTGCCTAAAATACCGCTGATACACCTGCAACATCAGTTGAGATGCTCGTAGTAGCATTAACCGCAACACCATCACTACAGAAACAACAAAGGTCCCTAAGAAATAATCTGACTAAGGAAGTGAGAAGCAAGAAGAAACAAGATAAGACGGTTGTTAAACCTCAACAATAACCCGAGCCAGTTAAAGGCATGGACGAAGAAGTGGAGGAAGTACTGATGGAGGAAGGCGACGCAATATTTTTATCACCTCTACCACCATACATCTCGTCGAGGAAACCAAATGCTAAACCTATAAAAGAATCAAAAGATGTAAAGTATGGCACATTTACACCCTTGTTGTTGGAAACAATACCCTTTAAAGGAAAAGTTTTAGGGAAAATTTTTCAACTCAAGTTCGTGGATTATGACTTTAATGAAAAAATAAGTACCCTCAGTTCGCACCAGAACATTATTTGATGCAAGTACACTACTCGGACAACAGAGTGAAGAGGTTAGAGCCACAACAATGGGAAAACAGGTTGGCGCAGTCAAGATTACTAAATATGTTGAACATGCTGCACTTCGACAAATGTATGGGGAGCTCATCATGTGTGAGGCAATTGCTCGTGCTGGTGCATGATGGAAATTTATGGATGGGGAATAAGATCTGCATAGACCCTATGTTAATCTGGAGGATCACAAGATTTCCATACCAAGGACGAAACCCCGCGAAGGAGTTTGTTGGAAAGGATCAGGACCGCGCTATAGTGGAAAATATGAAGAAAAGTTTGGGCTGGTCAAAGGAAAGAGAGGTTATGATATAAATTTGATCAACGACCAAGAAGTTTGCTTCACAACGCACATCTTGGTTGGGAAGATTATGAGGAAATGCCGCGCAAATGAAGTTCCTACATCGATGGTGTCATTAGCCACGTAGTGTGCCAATGAGGTTAAGTATAACTGGGCTAGATACATATGCAAGGAGTTCCTGCACGACTGCAGCAAGGTCTAGGAGAAAGGTACAACTTTCCACTACGCTTGGTTGATCTTAATTATTGCTATGTTGGCGTGGAGAGAACTAGAGGAGTCATAGTTCCCTCAGGTGCCTACAGATACCTATGAAGCCGTGAGGTATGCTTCGCTGTGGTTTACCACCAAACCGTCATGCACATAAGAAAACATAATATTTTTTGTATTGTATTACATGGAATTACATATGCTAGTGAGCCAACATTCCTTACTCTCGTCGAGCTTATATGAGCAATATAACTCTGTGGTGAAGTTTAAAGTGGATTTCCATAAAGTGTACATACAGACGCGCAGGGATACAAAGAAGAAATGACATGCCTTGCCATATATGGTGACTGAAGATGATGTTGTGACGTAGATACAAAAATGGCCTGCAGAATGGATGACTCCGCTGGAGGAAGCAGGAGACAGTGCGACAAAAGAAGAGGTGGACACTTCGTAGCATGGTGAAGCCAGTGGAAAAGATAAGGAGCAAGATGAACATGAGTCAGAGGAAGAGGAGAAACATGATGAGGGTCAGCAGGATCCTCTTGAAGGAGATGAGCAGACCAAAGAGACAGAAAAGGCAGAAACAAAACAAACTGCCGCAGAGAAGAGGAAGGCCCAGGGCGAGGCTTCCACAAAGATCAAGAAGAAGTAGAAAGCAGATAAAACAAAAGATATCACACAAATGGTCCTTACTGATGGGGACCTAGAGCAGATCAAAGACATAATTCAATAGGCGACAACTGAATCCTGGAGCGAAGTAGAAGATCATTACGATGCACTTCTCACAGGTGTGAAGGAGAGGATCAAAAAATTAAAGATTTTGGTGCTAATGGTTAGACAACCCGCACAGATAGAGGAAATGGTTGGAGCATAAAGGCAGATAGAGCCTACGCTTGTAGCAAGGTTGGAACATATACCTACAGGAGTCTTACAATTTGAATCTTCTGAATTGCAACAACAAGCTAAAGAATGGAAGCATGTCAACATGAACATCACATCAGTGTCGTTTCCAAGACTACATTAACTACACTTGGAGATTATAGAAAAACTAAAGTTGTGGGAACAACATACATCGCAGCTGAATATACAAGTGGAAAAAGAGTGAGTTGCGCTGTGGCAGAAGCTCGAGCAGGTGATCCAAGAAAGGGATCAAGTATCACAACAACTCCAGAAGCTCAAGGACATAGTGGAAACAACGTGCAGAGAAATTTTGGACCTTGATATCTAAGAAGAAGATGTAGTAGAATACAAGGTCGAGAAGCTCAACATTGTAATGAAGGGGTACAAGGACAAAATTGACGTAGTGCAATTTAAGTATGAAATGCAGATTAGTGAGCTGCAAATGAAGCTACAACCAACTACACCACATGAAGTACAACATTAGAGGGAGACTAACCTAAGGACTATAAATTCTAGCATTTCTGCAGTAATGGCAGATTGTGGGAAATTGTTAGACGAAATTTTTAAAATTTGGACTTTGCTGTAGGAAGATCCAAATGTAAAAAACTATAGCAGTTAGAAGAAATTCAGGAATCTGCGAAGACCTTACCAATCTCGCAGAGGCTCATGAAAATCAATGAGAGTAAGGCCATCCAGAAGAACATTGAGGAACTGAAGAAGGAGGGGCAAGTTTTGATAGAGAGGACTCAACTTTGGCAAGATGAGGCCCTCCAATTATCGCAGGTAGTGGATGAGAAGCTTCAGGAGCTTCGACAAAGGGAGACAACATTGGTACAAAATGCTGTAGAGCATGTGACATATGCACTGTTGGAAGAAGCACACAACGAGGACAAGAAGGTGACGAAAAATCTGCAACATTTCAACCAGGCCTGCAACAACGTCACAATAAAAATCAGAGGCAATAAAGCTAAGTGACTCGGGATGAGTCACGTGTGAGTGTTGGGGGCCTGTTGGGTGAAACCCAATTTGGCCTAGATTTTGATGAAGACTTCGCATTTTGTGGAGCGAAGTGCGAAGTAAAGGGTGCATCAGAGCGCAAAGTGGATCATGCAGTGGAGCAGAGGAGTGCCAAAGTGGACCGTGCAATAGATATATCACGCAGTATATGGGCTTTAAGGCGGGTCGAAGCCCCTCCCTTTTTGTAAAAGAATACTATTTTGTAAAAGATGAATTTTTTTTGGACCATAGTAGCTTATATTAGGGGAGTCCGTAGTATATGGACCATGGTATTTCAATGATATATACCTCGATGTAATAGTATACATAGGGATGAATAAAAAAGAAGGAGATAGTATTGAAGAATCACATCATGTATTGAATGGTTGTATCTTTGTGGGTTGTGATTTGGGAAAGAAGGCGAGGCTCTACAACTGAGTACACAGAGGCCTAAGTCCGCAACGGAGTGCACAGACCAAGAACTGTTAAGTTGTACAAATTCTCTATTATAAGCAACAGTTCTTGTGGACGTAGTTCCACATTAAGATGAACCATGGTAAAATATGTGTCTTCATGTCTTTATTTGCTTATTATTTGTGGTAGCGTAGCAGTTTATTATAGCTGCACTTTATTTTAGTACAATGAAGTTTTATGGATTTATATGACATGGTTTAAGTGGTGAATGTAATGTGGCGAAGTAATGTATGAATGCGAAGTAATTTATGAATGTGAAGTATAAGAAAACACAAAAATACCACATCTTTGCATCCCTCAAGGCTGCAGAAACCCGGTTCTGCATCCTCCCATATTCACTTCGGGTGAGATTGCGATCTGCTTGCAGGTCCTTGCCAAAAGGGCCAATGAATAAGGGTTTTGTTGGTGCGTAGTAAAAGATTGAACCTGGGTCAGCCCAACCTAAGCCAACAACTACATGTCTCTGAACTATGTTACAATGAGGCTCAAGGGTCTTTTTATTATTGAACAACAAGAGGAAACCCTGAACAACCAAAACCCTAACCCCAAGAGATGGTACGCTAAGAGTTTATGGGCCCCATTAGGGTTAGTTGGCCAGCCAACTTCCCAGGGTCGTAACTTGGTCATATTATCTTTGTTTGGCGTGTATGATACCTCGTTGAAAAAATCTCTCCAGGTACTACATGATTTGTCGCCTATAGCCATGGGCCTATTGCAGACCTAAAAAAAACGTCGTATAGGGGGTCAAAACTGCTCCAAAAGTTAAGGATCCGAAAAAGTGCTAAAAATAGTAAATGTTGTTATACACAAGGAAACTGGTAAAACCAACTAGAGGTCTAGGTGGAATAGGCAGGTGGCCACCAATATCCACCGGGATTAGTCCTCCCTCCTTAGGAAGCAATGGTCCCCATTGCATGTAGAGCCTTCATGAGGTGAGGAAATTTCTGTTGAACCTGATCCCTAGTGAACCACTTGCCCCTAGTGAAGGAGTTTTCCTGCTTTGACAAATTTATATAGTTGGATCCTCTGTTGGCGAGTGTTCTTGATATGTGTGTCCATGATCTGATCAGTTGTGGCATGTTCCATGTAGTTTGGGTTTAACTCCATTTGTGTGAGTTGTTCTGCAATGTCAAATGTGTCCAATAAAGGTGGAAAGTATGGCCGAAGGCAGTCCACATTGAACACTGGGTGCAAACCAAGGAACGGGTGAATGTTGAGCTTGAAAGCATTATTCCCCACAACCTTGGTGATGGTGTACGACCCATATCAGAGTAGCCGAAGCTTACGGTGTGGCCCAGTGAGGCACTCCTTCTGCAAATGTAGCCAAACTTTGTCGCCCATTTGGAACTTGTGTGGCACCCGATGCTGATCATGTCGCTGCATGTACTTAACATTGGCTTTGTCCAATATGTCATGGACCTGTTGGCGGATGTAATAGATGCACTCAATGAAGTTGTTAGCCCTGTCAGCTTCGGACTGGACATCGGCCGATGCTGCCTGAGTAGCTGAAATGGTATGACCACATCAATGGGACATAGCGGCTGGAATCCCAACCCCACCTAAAAGGGGTTGTGTCCAGTTGAGCTATGGAGAGATTTGTTGTAGATGTGCCGGACATAGGGGAGGCTTTTGTCCCATGTGCATGGATGCTTCGAGTTGTACATGTGAAGAATGTGTGTGATCATCTTGTTGACAACCTCTGTTTGGCCATCAGTTTGGGGGTGGAAAGTCGTGGAATTAGTGATCTTGGTATCCAACATCAACCAAAGAATTGACCAAAATGTACCTAGGAACCTATGGTCTAGATCTGAGATAATGGACTGTGTGATCCCAAGGTGTACCCATACTCGTTCAAAGAAGAGCTTAGAAGTGACTTATGTTGTGATACCCTTCTTACAGGCCATCATAATGGCCATGCTAGAGAATCTGTTGATGACCACGAAAACGCATTCGTTCCCATGCTTGATAGAAGGGAGGCCCAACATGTAATCCATGGAGATGGATTTCCAAGGTCGACTAGGAGTAGGCATAGGAGTATATAGACCTTGATTCTTGATGGTCGATTTGGAAATGGTGCATGCAGTGTAGGATCTAATGTACTTCCCAACATCATGTCGAAGGTTCGGCCAATAAAAATACTTCTGCAATGCTGCTGCCACTGTTTTCTCTACTTCGACGTGTCCAACGACTTGAATGTAGTGCACCTACCAAATCATCATGGCACACTCACTTGAAGGAACAAAAATGTGTTCTAGGTGACATAACAGTGTATCCTGGAGGTGAAATATTGGAAGTTGCTTGCCTTCTAGGAGTGTCTGGTATGTGTTGTCGAATTCTGGATCACTCTTGTACAAATGCGCCCACCCCGAATTTTTGTGCCCACAAGAGTCGAGCACAGTGGTCAGCACCATGACCAATGGTCGACTGAGGCAGTATGCAACATTACTGGTGCTTCCCTTCTTGTACTTAATGTTCAAATAGAATTATTTCAGGTATGTGGACCATTATTAATGGTAATCATTCTGCAACTTCCCTTGTGTCTGTATGAACTGCAAGGGTCAGTGGTCCGTGTGGATGACCGTTTCCTTCCCCAAAATGTAATGCTTCCATTGCCAACAGACCTACACAATGGAATACATCTCTTTGTCATAGGTGGGATACTTTCATATTATGTCTGAAAGTGTCTCACTGTGATATGCCACTGGGTGCCCCTGCTAAGTAAGAACTGCACCAATAACATAGTCAGAGGCATTTGTCTCAATCTCAAATGTTGTTACAGGTCTGGTAATGTGAGCACTGGTGCAGAGCAGGGGTGATCCTTCAACTCAGAAAACACCTTCTGTCGGGTTTTAGACCAAAATAAATTTTCTTTCTCTACGCCCTTAGTGACTTGACTCAAAGGCAAAATGATATGAGATAACCCCAACATGAACTTACGGTAGAAATGGGCAAGACCCAAAAAGCTGCGAAGCTCCATTAGAGTGGTTGGGGTTGGCTAATTGTGAATGAATTTTATCTTGGTTGGGTCCACATGCACACCCCACTCATCAATAATGTACCCCAGATATTGAACCTGGGTCATACCAAAAGTGCATCTCTCCCAATTGGCACACAACTTGTGTTGTTGCAGAGTTTGGAGGATTTGTTGAATATGGCAGAGGTGCTCTTCCCAAATTTGGTTGAAGATCAAGATGTCATCTAAATACACCACCAAGAATGAGTTGGTAAAGGGTCATAAGATGTCATCCATCAACCTCATGAAGGTTGCAGGGGCATTTGTCAACCAAAAAGGCATGACCAACCATTCGAAAAGGCCCTCCTTGGAATTGAAGGTAATCTTACACACATTGGAGGGTTCCATTGGCACCTAGTGATAACCAAAATTCAAGTCAATCTTGCTAAAATATTAGCCCCCCTTGAGATGGTCTAGAAGGTAATCAATTCATGGGATTGGATACCTATTCTGGACAATGATCTTGTTCAATGTCTGATAGTCAATGCAGAGTCTCCAGGTCCCATCCTTCTTATATACCAACATGATTGGGCTCCCATAGGGTGATGAACTTGCCATGATGTTCCATTTTTTCAACAACTCCTAAATTCGCCTCTTGATTTCATTGTTCTCCAGAACAGAGCGTCGATAGATCGTTCCATTGGGCAACGATGCACCTAAGGCCAGATCTATGGAGTGCTTAGCTTGACAATGTAGAGGTACCCCTGTGGGTGAGGTGAATATGTCCCTGTACTCCTCCACGACCTTGTCCATCGGTTGTTGTCATGCTGAGGAGCCTTGTCAGGAGGCCATGACCACAATATTCTTCTTGCCTTAGCAAAAATCATAAGCAAAACAAATTTCCCAATTTGGGAAATTGTCTTACTGCATTGCTTCATAGTGATAAAAGAGATGGTGGTAGGCGGTGCTACATCCAATATCCTGTACAACTTATTGGCCAGAGTAATAATAACAATGTGAAGCATAAACTCATAAACAACATGTTGCTTCCATAAGTATGGTTTTCAAAATAATACATCACAAACTTCAAGACAAGCAACATCACACAGTACCTCATCTGCAAAGGGCTTGATGCTATAGGGAAGGCGACACTTCTGGTTGACGCGGAGATCTTGTGCTTGGTGAAGCCACTCGATGGTGTATGACTGCGGGTGTATTGTGGTCGGTAGGCCCAACCGCTTCATGATCTATGTTGAAATGTGGTTATTTTGGCTCCCACTATCGACAATAAACTGCAGTGGAGAACCTTTCACCCACATCTGGGAATGGAAGATGCGCTCCGCCTTCTTTGGATCTTCAGGCTCATTCTTTTGGATCTTGGTGGTAGAAACAATGAAACTAGGCTCTGCGCCAATAATCTGCTTCCCTTTATCATTCCCCTTGTCAGGATCTGGCTCAGAGATGGAACATGCATGTGATTCAGAAGCCTTCAACTCGGCCACTAGTGACTATTTGGCCTGACACTCACTTTTGTTGTGAGTGGGGCTCTTATGGAACTCACAACATTTTCCTGTGTCCTTCTTTGTCTTCGTGGTGTTGCTCTTTTCTTGCGGCTTCAGTGGGTTACCTTGGTTTGCCCACCTTGGCTTTGTCCTTTGTTCTGCAGCTTGGGGGTGCCTTTCCCTTGCTTTAGACTCACAGATCCAAAGTCTCGTTTCTTCTATTTAAATTTCTACTCGATCTTGATAGCATATTGATAGGAAACGTTGAGCGAGGAGATGTCCAGCAATTCCATCTCATCCTGGATGTACTTGTGTAGTCTACTACGGAACTTGAGTACTAAGTGTAGTGGTGGTGCCATGTTGCACCCTTTAGTTGCCCCACTTCTTCTTGTACATCTTCTAACCATGGTTTACCAATGAATCCTGCCACAATTTAACACGATTTTTTCCTTATAAGATATAAATAAATAAATAAAAATTAGATAAAATCATAACCAACCTGGGTGGTTTTATAATTTACTCTTATGTTTATATACTTCCAAAGGAACAATTTATGCATTTATAAGTTCTTGATTATATACTCCGCCTATCAATTTCAAACATTCCTATAAGATTTAATCAAAAGAATACCATCAATCTACTCAATTAGTATGCTTAGATTACATTATTTCATGTGAAAGGTAGAGATGGTTGGTAGCATTATCATAACATAAACTGAGAACGTCCTTAGTAGAAAGAGAGAAAATACGTTTCTAATGTTTTATGATTTCATGAGCTTAGGTATCAACAAACACAAAATATTGGATGTTGAAATTTTCTATCCGTTGTGAAATCCCACTTATATTGGCCATATTGAATGGTGGCGACATATGCAACCACTTCACATTCAAATAGAATAAGTTGGAACACCCTTTTAGGTTGAGGGGAGTTAAGTCCTATCGTATCTAGACTATGTCATATCACCACTTGGTTTTGCATGGCGCCATTGATCTCATACTTCCATATATATATATATATATATATATATATATTCGATCTCTCCGATTTTTTCCTATGATTTTTAATGTCAATAAGATTTTATTGAATTGCTATTATTTATGTTAAATTATATAAATTTTAATAATTCTTATTATTATAGTAAGATTTAATTAATTTTTCTAATAATATGTTTTGAATAAGATTTGATTGAATTGTTAGTATTTATGTTATATTAAATAAATGTTATTGATTTTTATTATTATAATCAGATTTATTTAATTTTTTTAATAAACAACTGCCTTCTGACTTGACGACCCCAATTCTTCGCCCCCGATACCCTAACCCTATATCCAACGTATCATACTCCAGGTTGAAATAATCCCTATTGCTGACCTTCACGAATCACAACCATGTCCATGCTTATATTCATGAATAGATGAGGTACAATGGAGCTAGATTGAGAGGCCGTCTCGAAATTAACATCATTTAAGTACATGCTGATGACTTGAATGCCCGGATGGGACGACCAAAAGAAGTAGAAATCCGCGTTGAGGAAGAGTCCGAGAGATATCGCCAGAGCAGCGATGTAAGCAAGTAACCGATGGTTATGCCGCCTATTATTAAGATGTGGAGCCGGAGGAAGAACCACGTAGTATGCGTTTGCCAGATAGTTGTAGGTGTAAGGTTCTTGGGAGGGCACATGATTCGATCGTGCGGTGCTTGCAGGCGTCATTCTTGTCGTGGTTTTTAAAAATCGTCACAACAATTCCTGTAGTAGTGAAGACTTCGGCTTATAGGAGTACTCCTGGGGCCCCTAACTATTTTGTTCATGGCGAACAGGGAAAGGTAACAAACTACCCGACCTACCATTCATAACTCAGAAATTAAAGACCACCTCTCAAGTTCAAATTTGTCAGGTCAAGCAGCTAACTGTCACCAGGTGATGAGCGACACGAAGCTTTGAAGAGTTGTGAAGTCCTCACCGTTATCGAGGTCCCTTCTACTATTGCTTGGAGTGGACAAAATTGAAAATCTGGATCCACACTCAACAGCCAATAGTTTGTGAACGATTCCAATCAAGTTTGGAATAAAATTGATATGAATGCCACTAATCTGGGATCTAGAAATTCTCTACCCATAGCTTACCCAACTTCAGCTCATGTAGATCTCTGCATTCTTCCATGACTTTTGCTGCATGCACGCAATATGTCCAACGTAGAGTTGATTTAATGTCAGACTGTGCAAGAAAAGATCTATTTCGTCCATGCTGTATAGTTGGTGCCACCATGAGGCTAATCCTTTATAAGCTTTCCAGATTGAGCCTCTTAAAAACCGAGGTTTCACGTGTAAAAAAAAGCATCAAAAAATCTTTGTGCAAGCTAAATGCACTTGAAAATCAAGAGAAAATGCATAAAATTGCCTCTGGAATTCTATACTCACTTTATTTGCAGTTTCTATTATATATTATTGTGAATTGATCTGCCTATGAACAATGGTTATGAGGGTTTTCATAGATTTTTTTATTGTTCACAACTCTTTGTGTTGTGATTTCATATTCATTGGAACTCTGGACCTGGTTACTGACATGCAAGATTTTACTGAAGAATGTTGTCTATTTAAAACAGATTGTTAATACAAGCATTAAACTTAAAAGGCTATTTGTTTGAGACTATAACCCTACACATTGCGTTGTTAAAATCTTCTCCTAAATAAAAGGTTGAATAAAATTGTGAGTGTCCACTGCAAGTAATTTGATTTCAATGTTATTCAAGCAAAATTTGGTTGGTAGCCCCATTTGTCAAGTCCAATAGTACTTATCGTCTCTCGGTCACTGTTTTAGACAGCGTTACAGCTGGCTTGGCCAGTGTTTTGGGTCATTTGGGGATGTTTTTTTTTACAAGCTTGCAGTGCACAACAAATGCTTGTATTATATGGTGAGTATTTTGGACAAGTTTGACTGCTGTTTATGTTATACGGGAAAAGTTTTGGACAACCTTGTTTATGTTATATAGAGAATAACCATACATGTTATAAAGTAGCTCCACCCACATTTACTTAATGTTTATGTTATACAATAACTCCACCCACATTTACTATTTACTTATTCTATGCATATTTTGGAATGGAATATCTTGGAAGATTTAAAAAAAACTAGTCATGCATGCATGGGCCCATAGGTCTCAAGGGTTCAACATAGCTCTAATACCAAGTGTAGGGACCAAACCTATACTTTTTTTTTTTAATACCAAGTGTAGGGACCAAACTAACATACAACCATAAGAAAATAGCATTGGGAACTAAAAAATTATTAAGAATTATATGAAACTTTCCTCAATTTCACTTAATTGGACATATCATCTAATTTACATGTTATTAACCAAAACCATAATGAAGACATACAAAAGAATACTATAACAACATAGGTATCGTTCACTAGGAGGCGAGATTCCAACTTGACTTGTCGTTATTTGCCCTCCTTTGTTGTCGGTCGCCTCCAAGTGTGAATGTCAACATGCTTAATTCGAATGCAATGACCCACCATTTGACCTCCCAACTTACTCTTTGGGTACTCTCCTTCCCCGCGAACCCCCGAGCTGCAATGGGGTTGTACAATAGCGGAATGTATTAGCTGGTAGAGGAAAGCACTTTTTGGCTCAAGAGTCCCCTCTTTAAAGTCCTCTACAACACCAAACTCACTATATCTCGTAGTTGCTACTCTGACATAGTCTCATCCACCCCATAGTAGGGTAAAGAAAAGTCCTTTCTCCCATGGCATTCCCTTTCTTTTATAGGAGTCCTCATAGGTGACACTTTGCATTTCATGCATAATTAATTATTTTTGATAATTCAATAGTTTGATCATTCACCCACCCATGTGTCACTCTCTCATCAAGGGTCTTCAAAATTATTTATTTAAATTTTAATTTAAAACTAATATTTTTCCTCACCTCAACAAGATTCCTATTTCTTCTCCTAGTTGTCTCTTGATCCCCCTTTTTACTCCTTAATTTGTGTTCATTACTAAAGTCAATTGATGAGTCAAGATTTATCCCCTATCTACTCCCTAATTTAACTCAATTTATCTATACCCATGTGTCACTCTCTCATCAAGGGTCTCCAAAATTATTTACTTAAATTTTAATTTAAAACTAATATTTTTCCTCACCTCAACAAGATTCCTATTCCTTCTCTTAGTTGTCTCTTGATCCCTCTTTTTACTCCTTAATTTGTGTTCATTACTAAAGTCAATTGATAAGTGAAGATTTGATCCCCTATCTACTCCCTAATTTAACTCAAGTTATCTATACCCATGTGTCACTCTCTCATCAAGGATCTCCAAAATTATTTACTTAAATTTTTTAATTTAAAACTAATATTTTTTCTCACCTCAACAAGATTCCTATTTCTTCTCCTAGTTGTCTCTTGATCCCTCTTTTTACTCCTTAATTTGTGTTCATTACTAAAGTCAATTGATAAGTGAAGATTTGATCCTCTATCTACTCCCTAATTTAACTCAAGTTATCTCTTAGATGGATATTCTTATGTTGGTTGTTGCCACATGGAGGTTCTCCAAATTTCTCTAAAATTTAATTTATTAATCTTGTTTTAATTCACCACCCTCTTCTCTTAATTAGGTTTAACTACTTTAGGATTAATATTTATCTTTACATTTATGTCTCTCTTTTCCCTTTTTACCTTTAATTAAATTAAATTATCTACCTAATATTTTCCAACATGGCAAGGGTAGAGTTTTTAAGGTAAAATATTTTATTTCTTCCTATGATCCTTTTAACCCAAGTTTTATTCTTGATTTAATTACCCCGGTTTCTAACATCATTTACCCTTGATGTGAATTTACCTAGTTTTTATATCTTGATTATATTTATTAATTTATTAATTTTTAATGATTCCAAGGGTGGCAAGTTTGGTCGCACCCTTCAAGAACTTCCCTTGAAGTTCCAAGGGTGTCACTATTAACAGTTTATTTGTGATGCCAAGGGTGCCCTTCAAGAAATTCCCTTGAAGTTCCAAGGGTGCCACGCCACTTGCCCTTCAAACATTTAATGGTTATGAGGGGAAAGTATAAGTGCAACGTCAAATACCACTATCATCTCTTATGTTGCTTGCTATAGTGAGACTAATGGTGTCAGGGATTAAGGAATCCGCCTTGATGCGTGCCCCCCAGTAAAATCGTCATGAACGACCCAACTTTGGGACCTGCCCCCATGACATCGTGATCTTTAAGGCGAAGGTGTTTCAACATTTCCAGCCCAAGTCACGGTAGGAGTGCTAGTGGGTGAGATCAGAGACACTTTCAAACCCCTCCCATGCAGTTCCATCCAATTGTACAACCCCATCACCCATATGCTAGACATTCGGCCAAGCAACTAATTTGCGCCTGCAACCATTAACATATCATTAGAATATAGATAAACATATATAGCAGGTTTCAAAATTGACTTATAATTTCAAAGACAAAATATAAATTAAAAGAAAAAATATCAAAAAATTCAAATATTAAAAAAAATAAAAATAAAAACAATAAAAAAACACAAAAAATAATACAAGAGAAAACAAATATTCAAATATTGAAAAAAAATAAAAACAATAAAAAGTTAAAACACAAAAAAAATGATAACAAGTAATAAAACATAAAATAAAATAAAACATGACAAAAAAATATAAAATATAAAAAATATATAAAAATGAGAAAAAATTATAAAATGTAAAAAAAAAAAAATTCAGAATTTACTCGTAAAATTTAAAAAAAAAAGAGAAAAAAATGGAAAATATTTCAATAATACAACATAATTTAAGAAAAAAATATAAAAAATTAACAAGAAAGAATGAAAAACATTTTTTTTGAAGTTAAAAAAAAAATACAATAAAAACTAAATAATTTTAGAAAATGAAAATAAAAATGAAAAAAATAACAAAATAAAAAATTAAAATTAAAATTAAAAAAAATAAAATTAAACATTAAAATAAAAAAATATTAAAAAAATATAATATAAATCATTTAAAAAAAATTAAAGAAACAAAAAGAATAAAAAAAAGGCCTTGGGGTGGCAGGGGTCAATTCTGGGAATCGGTCGTTGCCATCTCAGGGTCTTTTTTGTTTTGTTTTGTTTTTTTTTTTTCATTTTATAGTTTTTTTTTTGTTTTTTAATATATATTTTAATATTTGATTTTTTTTTTCATGTTTTTTATTTTTTATTTTATGTTTTATTACTTGTTATAATATATATATTTTTTAATTTTGTGTTTTTATTTCTTATTATTATTATTATTATTATTTTCAATATTTGAAAATTTGTTTTCATTTGTATTATTTTTTGTGTTTTTTATTATTATTTGTTTTTAGTTTTTTTGAATAATTGAAACTTTTTATTGTTGTTGTTGTTGTTGTTTGTTTGTTTGTTTTTGTTTTTGTTTGTTTTGTTTTTTTTTTTTATCAACATGAAAATCACCAACATTTAGAAAAAAATATCTACACTTAACACATTAGAAAATTTAAAGTGTAAAAAATAAGGCCTCTACACAAAAATGGTTGATATTGCATCAACACTTTTCAAAATCAAGATGAAAATCACTAACCAGAAAAAATGTTCATACTTGATACATAACAAAATTTAAAGAGTAAAAAGTAAGCCCTCTAAAAAAAGTGTTTATGCTGCATCAACACTTTTCCAAATCAGCATGAAAATCACCAACATTTAAAAAAAATGTTTATACTTGATACATAAGAAAAATTTAAAGTGCCAAAAATATGCTAAAAAAAGAAGAAGTGTATTATGAATCAACACTTTTCAAAATTGAGCGATTTTTTGCTACCTCAAAAAAACAAGTACTAGGTAATTTTCTCGTTTGATCGGTAACTATGTTTAATATGTTTTTAGTGACACGTATTATGGAAATACTTCAAATGTCAATGAAGGGATGTATTTTCACTAGTCAAAAGTTTGATTATAGTGCAAACAATGATATTGAGAATGTTGATGAAGAAATTTCTATGTATGAGGACTTTCAAGGAAACACTAATAAAGAGGAAGAATATGATGGGAACCATTCATATCAACAATTTAATAATAATATCAATGGTGTAGACAATACTCAAAATATACCTCTGAATAATGATTTTGATGATAAATTTCATCCAAGTGATGATTATAGTGGAAGAATCAATGGAGATTTCCATGAAAACATTAGTGTAGAGAAGAAAGACGATGATTTAAATGATGATGGTGTCAATAATGATGAATATTTTTCTCAAAGTGAAGCATTTATTGAAGATTTTCCTCCAAGTCGAGGTTTTAAAGTCATTTACCAAGATGATGAAGATTTAACCCCTAGTTGGGATATTTAAAACAATCAAGATGATTATGATTGTAGTGCTCCGCTTTAGTTGACTGACAGTGATATTACATTAACATTTATTTAGCTCTAAGGTCGATGTAAGGACCACATCCAGACTATGTACATATTTTTTTTTTTTTTTTTTTTTTAAATCACAGCAAAAAGCAACTAGAAGAGAAAACACAGTAGGAATTCATTTCAAGAAACATATCATAACATTTACATACATTTAACTAAGACCAACTAGTATTGCAATACATATGTACCGTTCACCAGAAGACGAGACTCTGTTCGCTTTGCTGTTGCTAGTATTCCCTTGTTGTCGGTCACCTTCGTGAATGAATGGCGATGTACTTGATCCGAATGCGATGACCCACCGGTTAACCTCCCAGCCTACTCCTTGGGTACTCTTCTTCCCCGCGGACCCCCGAGCTGCAATGGGGTTGTACAATGGAGAATTTCAATAGCTGGTAGAGGAGAGCACTCCTTGGCTCAAGAGTCCCCTCTCTAAAATCCTCTACCTCACCAAACTCACTATAGGATCGTAATCACTGCTTTGACATCATCTCATCGATCCAACAATAGGGTTCCCCAAAAAAGTACCTTCTCCTATGGCTTTCCCCTTATTTTATAAGAGTCCTCCTAGATGACACTTGGCATGTCATGTATAATTATATATATTTTTTTAATTCAATAGTTTTATTATTCACCCACCCATGTGTCACTCTCTCATCAAGGGTCACCCAAAATTATTTACATAACTTTTTATTTAAAACTAATATTTTCCTCACCTCACAAGACTCCTATTTCTTCTCCTAGTTGTCTCTTTATCCCCCCTTTTATTCCTTAAATTGTGTTCATTACTTGAAGTCAATCAATGAGTCAAGATTTTATCCCCAATCTCCTCCCTAATTTAACTCAGGTTATCTCTTAGATGTATATCCTTATGTTGGTTGTTGCCACATGGAGCTTCTCTACATTTCTCTAAATTTAATTTATTATTCTTATTTTAATTCACCTTCCTCTTTTCTTAATTAGGTTTAATTAGTTTAGGATTAATCTTTATCTTTACAATTATGTTTGTCTTTCCCCTTTTACCTAATTAAACCACATAATCTACCTAGTATTTTTCAACATGGGAATGGTAGAGTTTTTAAGGTACTTTATTTTATTTTATTTTTTTCCTATGATCCTCCTTATTCCAAGTTTTATTTTTGATTTAATTACCTTGGTTTTTAATCATCATTTACCCTTGATGTGAATTTACCTAGTTTTCATTCCTTGCTTATATTTATTTATTGTTATTTATTTTTAGTGATTCCAAGGGTGCCAAGTTTGGTTGTGCCCTTCAAGAACTTCCCTAGAAGTTCCAAGGGTGCCACACCTAACAATTTATTTGTGATGCCAAGGGTGCCAAGTTGGTCGTGCCCTTCAAGAAATTCCCCTGAAGTTCCAAGGGTGCCACACCACTTGCCCTTCAAGCATCCAGTCACTGCGAGGGGAGTGCAACGTCATAGACCACTATCATCTCTTATGTTGCCTGCTATAGTGAGACTAATGGTGCCGGGGATCAAGGAATCCGCCTTGATGCGCGCCCCCAGTAAACTCCTCATGAGCGACCCAACTTTGGGACCTGCCCTCATGGCATCGTGATCTTCAAGGCGAAGGTGTTTTAACCTTTCCAGCCCAAGTCATGGCGGGAGTGCTAGTGGGTGAGATCAGGGACACTGTCCCACCCCTCCCATGTAGTTCCATCCACTTGTACAATCCCATCACCCATATGTGAGTCATTCGGCCAAGCAACTAATCTGTGCCTGCAACCACTAACATATCATCAGAATATAGATAAACATATATAGCAGGTTTCAAAATTGACTTAGGAATTCAAAGATAAAATAATATAATTTATCATCAAACCAGGTGTCTTTAACTCGTCATATGCGAGTGCCTCTGGTGGTTTCCTGCCATACTCGATAATCATCAGTAACAAGGTTTCTCAGTGTTATCCATTGTCATAATAACATTATCGCCATCACCTAGTCATTCACGTCATTGTTCATTGTGAATAAGAACTAATGCAAGTAAGTAACATAGGGGACACATCCATCATGGCTAGCATCATCATAACATTAATGGAACCATACATATAGATCAAAGCTATTATCATTATAACATCAATAGAAAACATGTCTATCCTTTACTACTATCACCATCATGATATCAATAGAGAGTACACATAACCATTAATTATATCGTAATCATAATATTAATAGAGAACATTCATAACAATCACATTTACTAATAATAGAGTCGCGTTTCTGGATCCTCAACCTGAGTTCCCCAAAGGATAAAGTATCTAAGATAATGTCATATTAGGGTCAAGAAACTAGAGTGGGCACTACATACACCCCCTCTTAACAATGGACTTCATCCCGAAGTCCTTAGAACGTAAAGGAGAAACGACAACACATAATCTTAGGAACCCTTCCTGAAACTCTTGCCAACCTTCTGGTGGGCAGGTTATAATTTTCCCAAGGTATCTATACCACGAATTCCGTTATAACTAAAGGACTATATCTGTGATCATTGCAACCCATAATTATTTATGTATTAAGAAACAACAAAACAAGAAGCATGCCAATCACAATCAATATTCATCTCATGGTACAAATTAATATATGATGCATTCAACCAAGTAAAGTCATTCACACACTGTACTCCTGTAGCTTCCAATTATAGTAGTTCATTTCAAACTACGTCTATATGACCCTATAAGTGACAATGTCGGGTACACAAAGTGATTTGTATGATCATCATTGCATATGGTAGAGTTCACTGTCATAGATGTTGCAATAATATTGTCGTAGAAGAAAAGATCGTATAAATTATCCATACGTTTGATATTTTTCAAAAAGTCTTAAATTCTAAGTTATCCCTTCTGATAATTCTGCAATGTTTTCCCCAATATCTCAAATAGTGTCATTTTGGACCCTTGTCAGTATATTCCCTAAAATGATAATTGTAGCATTGTATTTAGGCCATAGGCGGAAAAATGTCGAAAAAGGTGGACAAGTAAGAATAAGAAATTCAAATGGTGAACTTAAGCTCACAAGCTAGTAAAAGATGAAGGATTTTGATGTCAAAAGTGCTAAAAATTAAAATATTCTTATTAGCAATTGTAAATAAATAAATAATTAGATAAATTACAAAGCAAGTGATTGTGTGTCAAGATGTAGTGTTCCATGAATAGTTCCTAGGAGTTCATCCAACCAAGAAACTCTTTGAAACATCACCACATTACTTACTTATAGATAATATCCTAGTAAGTAATGATGTTAGTGTCTCAACTAGTTAGAGATGATGTGGCACATGACCTAACAATGGAAGAATCTAAACATGCAGTCGATAATATATTGAGCATTGAATTGGGCATAAAGAAGAATACTCTAAATAAGGAAGCTATGCCAATCAAACAAAAACATACTTCCCAATCCGAGGAAGTTGTCTTCTATTTGCAAATGTGGGAAAATTTTGTTTTAGCTACATAAAAACTATCAAGAGGAATTAAATTGGTTATAACACCTACCACACCTCACCTATCAAGAAAGAGATAGTGACATCCTTGCTATCACTCAAGTTTATCTCCAAAGAAAGATCCCAACCTTTTTCAAAGAAAACCCAAGGATACTTTTAAGTGATCACAACTTGTGACCAGTGACCACTCCACTTCACTTACTCATGCATAAATTATCAAATGATCATAGCAACCTATTGAAAATATGATATCCCAATTATAATATATTTTTATATCAATCACTGTATTTATGAAAACTATAATTTAATTTAAATTATTATTAACAATTTCAAAACAAATTAATTTAATAATATTTTAAAACACACTCCTAATTTTTCATGTACCCATAAAAAAAACATCCTTTGGCAATCAATATTTAATTATTGACTTCTCTTTAATACATACCAATATATAATAAAAAAATATATACATTGATGTAAATATTAAATTTAACCAAGATATTACTACATAAAACATAATTTCCATATGTCAATTTATAATGTGGCACTTTTAACTTGTTATTAATTTTTAAAAGAATGGCTTGATTATTGTTAGAGCCTTAAAATGATTCACATCCAACCACTCATAAAGCCTAGACCAAGAAAATTTGTGTATGACGAAGTCAAGATTAAGTTTTTGGTATTATACGATGAAAAAACAACTTATTGAAATGATATGGAACTAGTTTCATTAGTCAAACTTATTTGTATGTTTTATTTTATTGTTACCAATTTCTGGTGATTGTTAATCATTAAATTGTTATAAATATATTAAGCAAACATGTGCATTGACCAGTTCATTTTAAGGATGAGTGCTTCTCAACTGTATGTTTCAATACCACCCTAAGCAAAGTCTCCAATTCTTTAATTTTAGCAATTCAATATGTGTATTAGAAATTGTAAAATAAATTCCATAATCCATTAATTCATAAATAAAGCTTCTTTCTTAATTGGTTAAATTCATTGAAAGGGTCCCATTGGTACTTTCCAGTGATATTTAGTGTCTTCATAGATTTGGTCCAAATTTTTATTGACTTTTAATAAATGATTTTGCAAAAATCAAGTACTTTTATAGAATTAAATTTGTAATGTTTATCTAGAAAGCTTCTCACTCTTGGAATAGTTTTCAAATTATAGTAGTGTCTAGCATAAAATGAGTATGTTTGAGGTGCAAATTGTATGGACCAGTGCTATACTATATATATATTTTTTATAAAAATACGAAAACTATTTTTATAACTTCATAATTTTCATTATAAGAGCAATTTTATGAACCACGATTTTATTCTTTAGAATACTTTTATATCTTCCCTCAATATTGATTAAAATGCTTACCTTTAAAAAACACCCTACTAATATTCTAAGTTGTTTTGAAACCCATGTTTAAGTTTATTGTAATTCATGTTGCATAAATCTAAACATGGAAATCTCAAATTTCATATAAAATGAATTTTGTTCCCAATGTCATAAAGCATAATGTCACAAAGAAATGCAGATCTCAAATTTCATATAAAACGAATTTTGTTCCTAATGTCATAAAGCATAACATCACAAAGAATTAGTCTAGATATATTAACATTGGTATTTTAAAATATTTGGACATAGCTTCAAAAATTAATTTAAAATATGCATTGGCCAAGAAACAATTAATTATTGTGAATTAATGGTTTTCATATTGGTCCCGAGACTGACTCAGGAGGCTGACGCTAATGCATGAAACATTCAAATCCTTGGAGATTCCCTACTAGTTATTCAATGAATGTGGAAGAAAATAACAATGAGTAATTTCACATTACAATAACTGTATAATATCATTCATTCTCTTCTATCAATTTTCTCAAAGACATAGCAGTATCAAAATAAAAGCTGCAAAGGGAACTAAGTGCTCTTTGTAACATAATGCATGTCAATAAAATATAGACAACAATTATTAATAAATCTAATTTGGGAAAACATACAATTACATTTGCATCAATCTTCTTTGATCTATCTTATAATTGAAATGCGCATAAATTATCTCATAACTGTGTCACAAAGATAGGGATGAATATTACAGATAATCGACTCTTCCATGCCAAACGCACTTATGGAGCCTCAACTCAGCTCTCACAACAGGGATAAGCTGGGAATGCTTCTAGTCAAAAGGAGATGTGATCCTTCAATAACTTGCCGAATCTCAGCTTACTGCTCAACTCAAGAACATACACCATTAGTGAAAACTCTCAGAATCCCACACCTCGAGATAGATTACAAAGCACACACACCCAAATTACTCTTGCTCTAATCCCTATGAGGGTTATTGGCGTCTTTTAGTTTTGTGCATAAAAGGGACTAAACTCATTCTCCTCTCACCTAGATTATGCGATCTCATAAATGTTATCGAATCTCATTCCGGTAAATGTTGTTGTGGCTGTTATCGAATCTCTTTCTCCTCTTTAAGCACTGAATTTCAACTAGCAGAATATTGTGACCTAAAACTGTAAATATGCATATAAATTGTTGTATCGTGCATGCTATTTGTTGCTGTTCTGTTCTCAGTTAGGACTCTAAACTGAAAATACCAATACACTTCATTGTTGTCTTGTGCTTAAGGTTTATTCAAATGTTACCATCAGAGACATTTGCCCATGCTCTTAAACGAGGGTCTGGACCAAGCCCATAAACTCGAATTTAGAGTCAGAAGACTAAGGGCAGTCATGGTGCTGAAACTGAAGTGATCTCGGGGACAGTGGCTATTATGAGATAATGACAGAATGGGAGAGTAGAGGATGCGCAACAATAGTTTGACAGAATGCCTGAACGTAATGCAGTTTCCTGGACCACGCTGATTGCAGGGTATGCCCAGAGTGGCTGTAGTTTTATGTTGAACCAGTTCTATTGCCGTAATTTGTTCAGAAATGAATTCGATTTGTATGAATACGCTTGGGTTCAAATCTTTGTAAGGTGAATCTGCACATAAATTGGGAAAATCGATGTTGTTAATTAGGCAAAACTCTGATATTATTTAAATAATGTGATGTTCTGAACATTACAGACAGCGCACAATTGGGATGTAATATCCACGGCAATTGCAGAAGTTATTTGGCAATTCGAATTACGATGTTAAGAAATGCAGTAGAGCGTTTGAAGGATTGATGGAGGAGGCGTTAAATTGGGTTGAAGACTTCAACAATACTTGGTGGTCTGTAATCGAATAAATTCGATTGGACAGCGCTGAAGAATGTATCGATTTGGTAAATGAAGTTTTTTTAATGTTCCAAATTTCATTTGCTATTAACACTATTCTAAATCCAGAATCATGGAATGCTAAAAGCGTTGGTAACACCATCCAAATTCTGCCTGTGAGCCATTAGACAACGAATTAACATTTGAAATTGTAGAAAAAGACCACAAGCTAACGAGTCTGGCAAAGTTATTAAACGAAGGCGCTGAAAGATTACAATCTGGCAAAGTCTCAACAGCAGTATTGCAGTAGTCGTATGAGGTTAACTATAATGTTAATGTCAAGGTACGAAATTCAGGCATTCAATTTTAAGAGCTGGTAAGCAGAATGGGATGGGCGCACTTATATATTTGATATTGGTTCAGTTAAATTAAATGATGGGGCATTGTCTCATTGACTTCTGAGTATATGAAATCAGATACTGAAACCCATATATAAATGATTGTGGAAATGATTCAAGAAGAAGATTTTGGGCTTAAAACCAGAATTAAAAGGGCTATTGTATTGAGGTTTGGTTGACACAAAACTTTGTGCAATTTAATGTGAAATGGAAACCATATAGATAATGGCCAAGAGTGAGTGAAATGCCAAGCTTTTGATTGAATCCAACATATGTGAATGTAATTGTGGTAATGGATCTGAATTATGAGAGCATTCGAAGTTGATGGGATTGATAGTTAAAATATGAATGAGGATGAAGGAAACTTCACATACAATGATTGATTTTTATTGAGTTTTCATGAACCATGAAATATGTGAACAGGTGTTTGAGAAGCTTCCGCATGCAAATGATAAAATGTGAACTTGCCAGGAATTGAAAGGTAAGCTTCCGCATATTAATTGAGATTGCCAGTGGTAGAAATTTGCCAGAGGTACTGATTGAGCATAGGCCGAGATGCATGTTCATATGCAATTGAAGAAATATTCTGGGTATTGCAGGCTATTTTATTTATTTTTTATTTTATTATTATTATTATTATTTATTATTATTATTATTTTATTATTATTATTATTATTATTATTTTTATTTATTTATTTATTTTTTTTTTTTTTTTTTTTTTTTTTTAAATTTTATTTTATTTTTATTTTTATTTATTTTTTTTATTTTATTATTATTATATATATATATATATATATATTTTTTTTTTTCAGGGGAGTTGCAATAAGAGATAAGACTCAAACTGTTGACATGAACTCATGTCCAGAGACAATCTGCCGTATAACAAAGGAATGTAATAATACTAAAATTGTAAAGTCCACCTTAAGGTCTATAAAAGAACCCATAATAAGAGATGACTGAAACACAGTACACATTGGCAAGCAACAAAACATAATTGGACCTCAGCTTAATGTGTCTTCACGTATTCTTGAATAACATTCAAACCCTCAGTTTCTTCACCATAGTCCTTAACAACAAGGCAAGAGCACCCAACAACCTTGCGGGCTTTTCCCTCCGAGTCAATCTTGCAAAGTCCTGCCCATTCACCCAATTTCTTTGCACTGGGCACAGAAATCAAGTTCACATTGTGCTTAGCACACAGAGATTGCACTAATTTTGTGTAATCAGGTTGGTTGCAATCCTCTGCAAGGACGCACAGCTGAGTTGCGTGTTTCTCAATGGCTTTAGCACCTTCGTGAAGACCTCGAGCAAGACCATCATGGGCCAATGATTTCTTTAATACAAGCTGCAAGACAGTCAATATGTCCATAGGCTCACCAATTGCCGCAGTTGGCTTCTCTTCAATAATATCAGCATCTCCCCCGTCCGCCATGGCTTCACTGGCAAAATCGAAAAGGGAACCACAAACGCGTACTCGCTAAATAATGAAGGAGCAACTGGAGAGTCAAGAAGCCGAGCACATAAAAGCTGGGTATTGCAGGCTATGCCTGCGTCAGTAAGGACTAAGGAGGGTATTACTGTACATTGAGATTCCATTGTGAGGGATACGATGGAATTCTGGGAATTAATTTTACAGTCGTTTTTTGCCAGAGATTCATATTATATTTAACAAGTTCTCTCATTGTCAAAATTCTTTGTCATACATAAGTTTTGGAAAATTGAATACTATCATGTCTGTGCAGGTTATTGCCTCTCGACGCAAATATTTTGAGATCAGTCAGTAAATCACAAGCTTCCCAAATTCGCATGACATGACGAAAGAAAAAAAAATGTCCCAAAAAAAACTGAGAGCTCAGGTGGCAGCAACCAATTTTGGGCAGGTACTTTAAATTGTTCATTTCCAGATGTCCGGTAGTTTTCATTTATAGATACTGAGTTCAGAAGGATTTTTGCAGGTCAGAACCTCCCTCTCTCCTACATAATTTGGTGATGAAGAATCTGGACTTTAAAAATGAAACAACAAAAATTTGAAAATGAAATCGAGATTTAAAAATGAAATTTCATACTTCTAATAACCCTAGATAGATTTAGTTTCAGTTTCACTCGTAATCAAACTTAGTAATTCTCTTCCCAAATTTATTTATTTATTTATTTATTTTTTTTTTAATTCAATAGCTTGATTATTCACCTACCCATGTGTCACTATCTCATCAAGGGTCACCCAAAATTATTTACTTAACTTTTTATTTAAAACTAATATTTTCCTCACCTCACAAGATTCCTATTTCTTCTCCTAGTTGTCTCTTTATCCCCCCCTTTTATTCCTTAAATTGTGTTCATTACTTGAAGTCAATCAATGAGTCAAGATTTTATCCCCAATCTCCTCCCTAATTTAACTCAGGTTATCTCTTAGATGTATATCCTTATGTTGGTTGTTGCCACATGGATCTTCTCTACATTTCTCTAAATTTGATTTATTATTCTTATTTTAATTCACCTTCCTCTTTTCTTAATTAAGTTTAATTAGTTTAGGATTAATCTTTATCCTTACAATTATGTTTGTCTTTCCCCTTTTACCTAATTAAACCACATAATCTACCTAGTATTTTCCAACATGGGAACGGTAGAGTTTTTAAGGTACTTTATTTTATTTTATTTTTTTCCTATGATCCTCCTTATTCCAAGTTTTATTTTTGATTTATTTACCTTGGTTTCTAATCATCATTTACCCTTGATGTGAATTTACCTAGTTTTCATTCCTTGCTTATATTTATTTATTGTTATTTATTTTTAATGATTCCAAGGGTGCCAAGTTTGGTTGTTCCCTTCAAGAACTTCCCTAGAAGTTCCAAGGGTGCCACACCTAATAGTTTATTTGTGATGCCAAGGGTGTCAAGTTGGTCGTGCCCTTCAAGAAATTCCCCTGAAGTTCCAAGGGTGCCACACCACTTGCCCTTCAAGCATCCAGTGACTACGAGGGGAGTGCAACGTCATAGACCACTATCATCTCTTATGTTGCCTGCTATAGTGAGACTAATGGTGCCGGGGATCAAGGAATCTGCCTTGATGCGCGCCCCCAGTAAACTCCTCATGAGCGACCAAACTTTGGGACCTGCCCTCATGGCATCGTGATCTTCAAGGCGAAGGTGTTTTAACCTTTCCAGCCCAAGTCACGGCGGGAGTGCTAGTGGGTGAGATCAGGGACACTGTCCCACCCCTCCCATGTAGTTCCATCCACTTGTACAACCCCATCACCCATATGTGAGTCATTCGGCCAAGCAACTAATCTGTGCTTGCAACCACTAACATATCATCAGAATATAGATAAACATATATAGCAGGTTTCAAAATTGACTTAGAAATTCAAAGATAAAATAATATAATTTTTCATCAAACCAGGTGTCTTTAACTCGTCATATGTGAGTGCCTCTAGTGGTTTCCTGCCATACTCAATAATCATCAGTAACAAGGTTTCTCAGTGTTAGCCATTGTCATAATAACATTATCGCCATCACCTAATCATTCACGTCATTGTTCATTGTGAACCAAAACTAATGCAAGTAAGTAACATAGGGGACACATCCATCATGGCTAGCATCATCATAACATTAATGGAACCATACATATAGATCAAAGCTATTATCATTATAACATCAATAGAAAACATGTCTATCCTTTACTACTATCACCATCATGATATCAATAGAGAGTACACATAACCATTAATTATATCGTAATCATAATATTAATAGAGAACATTCATAATAATCACATTTACTAATAATAGAGTCGTGTTTCTGATCCTCAACTTGAGTTCCCCAAAGGATAAAGTATCTAAGATAATGTCATATTAGGGTCAAGAAACTAGAGTGGGCACTACAGTCGACACATCATTCTTTGAGGACCTCAAGTTGAGGATCCAGACACATGACTCTATTATTAATGGTTGTGATGTTTATGTATGTTCTCCATTGATATTATGATGATTGTAGCATTAATGGTTATGCATGTTCCCTATTGATATTATGATGATTGTAGCATAAATGGTTATGTTTGGTTTCTATTGAATTTATGATGATGATGGCAGTAAAGGATATGTATGCTCTCTATTGGTATCATGATGATGATAGCTTTGATGGATAGGTATGTTTTCTATTGATGTTACGATGTTGATAGCTTTGATGGATATGTATGTTTCCATTGATGTTATGATGATGATAGCCATGATAGATGTGTCCCCTATGTTACCTACTTGCATTAGTTCTGGTTCACAATGAACAATAATGCGAATGATCAGGTGATGTTGATGATGCTATTATGACAAAGACTAACATCAAGAAACCTTTTTACTGATGATTATTGAGTTTGGCAGGAAACCACCAGAGGCACTCGCATATGACGAGTTGACGAAACCTAGTTTGATGAAAATTTATATTTTATCTTTGAAATTCTAAGTCAATTTTGAAACCTGCTATATATGTTTATCTATATTCTGATGATATGTTAATGGTTGCAGCCACAGATTAGTTGCTTGGCCGAATGACTCACATATGGGTGATGGGGTTGTACAATTGGATGGAACTGCATGGGAGGGGTCAGACAGTGCCTCTGATTTCACCCACTAGCACTCCCGCCATGACTTGGGCTGGAAAGGTTGAAACACCTTTGCCTTGAATATCACGATATCATGGGGGCAGGTCCCAAAGTTGGGTCGCTCATGACGATTTTATTGGGGGACGTGCATCAAGGCATATTCCTTGATCCTCGACACCATTAGTCTCACTATAGCAAGAAACATAAGAGATGATAGTGGTCTCTGTCGTTGCACTTATACTTTCCCCTCGTAGCCACTAAATGCTTGAAGGGCAAGTGGTGTGGCACCCTTGGAACTTCAAGGGAATTTCTTGAAGGGCACGACCAACTTGGCACCCTTGGCATCACAAATTAACTGTTAGGCGTGACACCCTTGGAACTTCATGGGAAGTTATTGAAGGGCGCGACCAAACTTGGCACCCTTGGAATCATTAAAAATAAATAAATTAATAAATATAATCAAGATATAAAAACCAGGTAAATTCACATCAAGGGTAGATGATGTTAGCAACCGAGGTAATTAAATCAAGAATAAAACTTGGGTTAAGAGGATCATAGGAAGAAATAAAATATTTTACCTTAAAAACTCTACCCTTGCCATGTTGGAAAATATTAGGTAGATAATGTATTTTAATTAGGTAAAAAGGGGAAAGAGGGACATAAATGTAAGGATAAATATTAATCCTAAAGTAGTTAAACCTAATTAAGAGAAGAGGATGGTGAATTAAAATCAGATTAATAAATTGAATTTTAGAGAAATTTAGAGAACCTCCATGTGGCAACAACCAACGTAAGAAAATATATCTAAGAGATAACTTAAGTTAAATTAGGGAGTAGATAGGGGATCAAATCTTCACTTATCAATTGACTTTAGTAATGAACACAAACTAAGGAGTAAAAAGGGGGATCAAGAGACAACTAGGAGAAGAAATAGGAACCTTGTGGAGATGAAGAAAAATATTAGTTTTAAATTAAAAATTTAAGTAAATAATTTTGGAGATCCTTGATGAGAGAGTGACACATGGGTGGGTGAATAATCAAACTATTAGATTATCAAAAATAATTAATTATGCATGAAATGCCAAGTGTCACCTATGAGGACTCCTATAAAAGAAGGGGCGGGCCACGGGAGAAATGACTTTTCCTTTACCCTACTGTTGGATGGATGAGACTATGTCAAAGTAGTGACTATGAGCTATAGTGAGTTTGGTGAGGTAGGGGGCTTTAGAGAGGGGACTCTTGAGCCAAAGAATGTTGTCCTCCACCAGCTAATACATTCCTTCGTTGTACAACCCTATTGCAGCTCAGGGGTCCGCGGGGAAGGAGAGTACCCAAGGAGTGCGCTGGGAGGTCAACCGGTGGATCATTGCATTCGGATTAAGCACGTCGATATTCACAATCGGGGGCGATCGACAACAAAGGAGGACAATTAGCGGCGAGTCAAGTTGAATCTTGTCTCCTGGTGAATGATACCTATGTTGTTATAGTATTATTTTGTATGACTTCATTATGGTTTAAGTTAATAACAAGTAAATTAGATGATATGTTCAATGAAGTGAAATTCAGGAAAGTTTTATAGATGATATGTTCAATGAAGTGAACTCCAGGAAAGTTTTATATAATGCTTAGTAATTTTTGAGTTCCCAATGCTATTTTCTTATGGTTGTATTTTTAATACTTAGTATTAAAAAAAATAGGGTGGGTCCCTACAATGATGACCATGGAGACTTCCCTTCAAATGAGGAATTTAAATGCACCAATGATGATGATGATTTTCCTCCAAGTGAGGATTTTAAAGGCACTAATGATGATGAAGACATTTCTTCGAGTGGAAAATTTAATGGCACTACTTGTTTTCAAGATGATGATGTTTTTCCTTCAAGTGAAGACCTTCATGGTGGATCTTGGATAATAATCATTTTCGTATTGAGTTTGATATTCCTCTTAATATGAGATTAGCAACGAAGACGAAGATGGACCTAGGAACAAAGATCATGTTCTAAGTTCAGCTGTAGTGCCCAACTCTAGTTGATTGACCCTGATATAACATTAGCATTTCTTTAGCCTTAAGGCTCACACATTATTCTTTGAGGACCTCATGTTGAGTTTCCAGACACTTGATCCTACTATTAATGGATGTGATGGTTATGTTTGTCTCCTAGTTGATGATATGATGGTGACAGTTGTGATGGATGTGTTTATTTCCTAGTCGGTGTTATGATGATGATAACTTTGACGAATATGTATGTTTTCAACTGATGTTACGATGATGATAGCTTTGATAGATATGTGTGTTTTCTACTGATATTATGATGATGATAACTTTGATGGATATGTATTTTTTCTGCTGATGTTATGATGATGATAGATCTAATGGATGCTTTCATTATGTTGGCTACCTACATTACTTCTGGTTCATGATGAACAACGATGTGGATGACTATGTCATGTTAATGGTTTAACATATGTTATTATGTCAATGAATAACAATATGAAACCTTGTTACTATTGATTATCGAGTATGAAAAGAAACCACTAAATGCACTGACATGTGATGAGTCAACGACATCTGGTTTGACGAAATTGAATATTTGGTCTTTGAAATTTTAAAGTTTAGTTTGAATCTTGTTATAAATTCTAATGACATGTTAGTGGTTGCAGGCACAAGTTAGTTTTTTGGCCAAATGACTCATACATGGGTGATGGGGTTGTACAAATGGATGGAGCTACATGGGAAGGGTGGGATAGTGTTCCTAATTTCACTCGCTAGCACTCCCACTGTGACTTGCGTTGGACGAGTTGGAACACCTCCGCCTTGAAGATCATGATGCCATGGGGGCAGGTCCCAAGTTGGGTCGCTCACAAGGATTTTATTAGGGAGCGCACATTAAGGCAGATTACTTGGTGTCCAACACCACCAGTATCATTATAACAGGAAACACTAGAGACAATAGCGGTCTTTGTTGTTGCACCTAGAATTTCCCCTTGTAGCCACTAGATGTTTGAAGGGAAAGAAGTGTGGCACCCTTGGAGCTTCAAGGGAAGTTCTTCAAGGGTACAACTGACTTGACACCCGTGGCATCATAAATAAACTGTTAGGCGTGGCACCCTTGGAACTTCGAAGGGAAGTTCTTGAAGGGAACGACCGACTTGGCATCCTTGGCATAAAAATTAAACTACTAAATATAATCAATATTTAAAAATCTTTGATGGTGGGTTCCGATCCGCCAATGCAACTTCCCTCCATATACAAGAACCTATCAGACCCGGACCTTGTGGTTATACCACAATCACCTATCGGAAGCATTTATGTGTGTATTTACATTAAAAAATCAAACCATACAAAAACTCGGAATACAAAGGAATACACGGGAAACCCGCTCCGAATACATGAGCCAGACTTCAAATGCATTTAAACCGCATATACAAATCTCTCGGGTCTGCTAATACCAAACCTTTCCGCTTTATTCCTCCCACGTCGATCTCTTCTCGGATCCAACAGTCGCTGCTCCATCGCATATCGACATTCCACCACACCGTCACTTAACCTTTCTGAAATGCGATCAGCGATTAAATCTCAACTATCGATCTGGTTTCCAATCCAACGGTCCAAATTTCACCCGATCATCAAAACTGATCAAAAGATCTCTGTTGTTCAATCAACCCCGCTTGATCTGATGGTTGATATTGATTTCGGGTGAATAACTTGCTAGAGGAATACCCGCCCAATAAAGCAATTTCCTCTCTCCAGTCTCCTGCAACGTGTCGGTCGATGAATGGTATTGGGTGACCAACCCTAAATACCACTTACCATTTTTTGGCCACCCGATAACCCGTTTACCACCTTTGGGGAAACCACTCTCCTAGTTAATGCGTGTGCATCTTCACTATCCGATGACCGTAGATCTCCTTTGATCAACGATCACAACACTCTCGCGACTGTTGACTTGTGAAGTGTTAAACAATAAACATGCAATCTGCGCTTAATCTAAGCTGTCCATCCCCTGTTTTCAACAATGTGATCTAATCCTCACCATCCATTCACCTTTTTTTAATAACTTTAGGAAAAGTCTGCATTCTCCATTATAGTTAGATATTATCGATTTTCCTCTATTCCATTGTAAAACTCAATTGCGCCTGCTTCCGGTTGATCCCTCCATTCATTCCAAAAAGGAATCCTGATTCTACATGCCTATACACAGGGTTTATTAAACAATTAAATATAGATTCCGTAAAGGAAAAATCCAGCAGAAATTCATGTTATTCAACACAGAATTCCACAGTATTTCTCAGGTTCACAGTCAATACACCATAAGGTTATTAAAACACATACAGATACAAATTCTCACACATAATACAGACAAATTCACACTATTTGGTATTATAATATTTACAGAAGAAACAGTCACACTCGACTGTTTCAGTTCCCCCCTCGATCATCCATCCTATCTTTCCACTTTTTATCTAACCTAGCTAACCTCCTTAAATATGCAAAAAGATCATAATTTATACAAGAATGGATTCATGAACCAATTTTAGTTCAAGTCCAAAAATCTCTCACCCTCTCCTAAATAATCTCTTCAACTCCACTCTTTTCTAAAACAAATGCTAATTTAAGCTTTCAAATCCCTCATATCTTATTCAAAACCAAATAAATCTAACTGCTTGGCCTGATCTCCACACAGGGAGGATCAATCAACCATTATGCACTTTTCTCATATTTGAAAATAAATAAACATTCTCACACATTTAAATAAATAAAATTAAATAATCTCTTATCTTCCAACCCCTTGTTAGTCACAACATGTGATCATTCCATCACATTGTTGACTAGGTCTAAATGCTCTTGCATCAATCTTACTAATTCACATCAGGTGGTAAATGAGGTTAGAACCAAGGCAATGAAATCAAGAATAAAACTTGGGGTAAAGGGGGAATAGGAAGAAATAAAACTGTTGCACCTTGAGAACTCTACCCTTCCCATATTGGAAAAATATTAGGTAGATAATGTACATAAGTTTTTTTTTAAGTAAAAGGGGGAAGAAGGACATAGAGTAAATTATAAAGATTAATAGTTAAACTTCATTAAGAAAAGGGGGTGGTGAATTAAAATAAAAATTACTAAATTAAATTAGAGAAATTTAGAGAACCTCCATGTGGCAAGAGCCAACACAACAATATCCATCTAATAGGCAAATTGAGTTAAATTAGGAGGAAGTTAGGGGACCAAATTTGAGACTTATCAGTTGACTTTAGTAATGGACACAAATTAAGGAATACAAAAGGGGGATCAAGAGACAACTAGGAGAATAAATAGGAACTCCTATTGGGGTGAGGAAAAATAATATTTTTGAATTTAAGAAAGTAATTTTGGAGAGCCGTGGTGAGAGGGTGACACATGGGTGGGTGAATAATCAAACTTTTGGATTAGTAAAAATAATTAATTATGCATGAAGTGCCAATTGTCACCTAGGAAGCCTCCTATAAAAGAATGGGCAAGCCATGGGAGAAGGGACTTTTGCTTACCCTATTGTTGGATGGATGATTTTATGTCATTTCAAGTGGCTATGAGCTATAGTTGAGTTTGGTGAGGTACAAGTCTTTAGAGAGGGGACCCTTGAGCCAAGGAGTGCTCACCTCTATCAACTAACACACTTCCTCCATTATACAACCCCATTGAAGCTCGGGGGTCTGCGGGGAAGAAGAATACTGAAGGAGTAGGCTGGGAGATCAACCAGTGGGTCACTACATTCAATTAGAGCACATCAACATTTACACTTGAAGGGAAACACTAGCAAGGGAGTGGGTGAAAATGTGAAGTTGGGTTACACTTTTTGCCCTTTTTGATCAAAAATATATATATCATTTTTAGAAGTTCTTCAACTTTCGGCAAGTTAAAACAATTTTTTTGTTTACAATTTCATTTTACAATAAAAGAAAAATTGTCAGAAATTTTATTAGCTTTCTATTACTTATTTTTTGGAAATTTTTTATTCACATTTGATATGTCAACTTAGTAATTGTTTGAGTGTGTGTTCTTTAAAAATCAAGGGATTCATAACACGTCATGTGTTTTAGCACTAGTGTATTTTTTGTTAACTTGACTTTTTGGAAAAAAAAAAGTGTTGCAGCAATCTAGACAGACTCTACTTTGATATCGTTATATTTAAAAAACCAACTGATGCACATCATAATTACTAGAATTTTTTGAATTGAACCGATATGAAAAAACTGCAGCTTTTGAAGATGTTTAGTTGAGCGTCAAGTTTCTCAACATATAAGTTATAAACTAAAAATCTAAAAACTACCCATTATAAAAAACGGACCAATGTAATGTGTTAGCACTTGAAATTTCACCTAGGCTGAGATAGACAAATCTCAAGGCTACATCAAACCATTCAGCCTCGTAGCTAGCCCTACGAGGCAGGAGAAGGCTCTCTCCGGTCAAACTCGGTGGATTTTTCAATAGGATGAGCTGACCAATTAGAAACACTGATATTAGGCTAGTAAACTGATAAGGAGGGTTGATTTAAAGTTTTTGGGGTTTTTGGTGGCAATTGGAGGGAGTGCAATTCAGGGTGCGGGGATTGAGCTCAGGTTTTGCAGGTGGGTCTTTGGGGCAAGGTAGGAGTTTGTGCTGATGCCTTTAGCTGAGATGGATGATCAAGGAAGAAAAAAGAGAAGCTAAAGAGGGCAAACAATGACTTTGAATCCTCTCTAGATAGTGGAAAACATAAACATTAAACAAATTTGAAAGCTGAGCATGGCAAGCATGAATTCAAACTTTATCACTTCATTTTTTTAATAAGCTGCAGTAAAGAAAGAGATGGAACACATAAACACACTTACAATTACAATAAGAGAACACACCATCAACACAAGAGTCCACAAGAATCCCAATGATGTCTGCAAAACCCTGGTCTTCCTTTTCCTCAAATTGCAGAGATACAAGTAAAATATACAATAGGAGCTTCTCCCTCAAGAGTCCAACCATGAAAATGAGCAAGAGAAGGCATAATATAGATGATCTAACTCCTTTCCCCACCTCTAGGGGTCGAGCTCAGCTTCCTAGGAGCTGTTTCAACTAATTCTAAACTGAGCACTAGATAATAGGCAGTCAAAACAACTTGCCTCTAAAACTTAGGAAACCTATCCATGCATTAAATTTTTACCATTTACATTCAAGAATCTTCTAGAAGTGATCAAGGAGAGTAAAAGCATCATAGAGCCATGAAAATTACACAAAAATCCATCATTTACATGCCCTAAACATTAAACCAAGTGAAAACAATGTTTTTCTGGCCGAACTGGTCAAAACAGGCAAAATTCCCTGACGGGTCGCGCACATGTGCCTGACGGGTCGCGCACATTGAGAGGCCTGTTTGGGGGCCTTCCCGGTGTCCAAATCAGGTGCAAGATAGCTCATTGGAAAGGTCTGCGAGTCTACTTTCCAAACCCACCAGAATTTTTGAATTTCGAGTTGATTTGACCCCTCAAAACTCAATTCTCCCAAGACAGCTTTCTGCAACTCAAAATAGGGGCAGAAAGTCAAAATTTGCATGTGTTTTGACCTTTTGGAGGCCCAAATCTCCATAAAAACTGAAATCCATCCACAGGTAGGTGTAACTTTGCATGAAAATTCCAAAAATGCTGAGTTTTCCCCGTTCTGAGTTGCCCCCATGTAGGGTCGCGTGCGGGGTGAGACCCGTTAAAAGGCCAAAACCTGTCAATGTCCCAAAAATGCCAAAAATGCCTCAAAACTTTCAAAATTTCTTGTGCTAGCTGCTAGGAAGAGGCTAATGAGTATCATGGTGAGTGAGAGAAGCCTCGGCCAAGATACGGAGTGGGTTGGTCTTCTTCTTCCTCTTGCGGGCCTCGGACAACCTTCTTTGGAACATTTTCATCTTCGCCTTGCAAACATGCATCCTCGCCCAATAATGATTCTTCATGTTCCTTAGTAGCCTCTTGTCCTGGTTGGCCTTCTCCAACAGCCTCTCCAAGCGAGCATTCTCCTGAATGAGCAAAGACTCCCGGTCAGCAGGCAATGGGTCACCGGGCCTCCTACGGTTCAAAGTTCGATCACTGCGGATCCTCCATAGCTCATCAAGTTCTTTTTCCTCTTCTAATTGTTTGTTGCGCTGCTCCAGATAAGTGATGGTCCATTGAGCCATTTGGAGCTTTTGCTGCAACACGAGGTTCTCCTCCTCTCTTTGTCTGATAATCTCATAAAAATCTGAAGAAGGAAAGCGGGCATCAAGGTCAATGAAATCATCATGTGTATCACCGGCTCTCTCATCCTCAACCATGGGCTGCTTGCCCTCCCGCACTGCCTCTGCTGATGAAGAATGCGAGGCCCCTTCCACCTGGTGTGGAGATAACACTCGCTGCCCTGAAGATGATGACGAGACCCCTTTCACCTGCTGTGGAGAAAGTACTCGTCGAGCTGCTGCAAACAAGGCCCTGTGGCCTCTCTGGTAGGTGACCTGAGGTGAGGAAGCAACATGTTTCGGAACAATGATCTCGGGCTGGTGAGATGGACCTCCCTCCTCATAAATGACCTCTGGCTCCGGCTGTGGCTGTGGTGTCGCTGTGAAGAACTCATGGGAAATGAACTCTTCCCATGGAATGCCCTGCTGACTCAACTGATGGGAAACAATGAGCTGGATGAGACCATAGTGACATAAACTCCTAAACTGCTGGGCTGGGGTATTCCTCTGTAACAGAGGCACCATCCTCTGAATATTCTGGAAGAAGAAAACCAGGATGTTCATCATCCTCACTCGGGTAAAGTGCATCAACAGGCGGATGTGATAAGAGTACACCTGTGAAAACCTGCCCTCACATGTAAAGTAATGCATGATGAGTTTCAAGATCGGAGCATACTCCCTCCGGAGAAATCTGAAAGGAAAGACCCCCGACAAGTGTCTCATGAAGGCTGGCATGACATATGGCTCAAAATGAACAAAATCCAACACTTTGCGCTTGGGCCACACCTCACCCACATTTGGTATCCCGGTAGCCTCTGAAATCACTTCCGGAGACAACACAAAGTTCACTCTTGCCAGAGTGACCTGCCCATCATGACGGTGCAAAACAAATAAGCGGGCCAACTCCCTGTGGTGCTGGATCTGAGCAAGCCTCTCGCAAAACTGAAAACATGACATATACCGAAAGCAATTCACTGCCAAAGGACAGGCCTGCAATTCTGCCAATGAGGTGGGCTCCTCTCTCTTATGATGACCACCTTTGCCCCCCCTACGAGGCCTCCGCTGTACCTCAACCTCTGTAGAAGAAGACTGGTCATCACCTTGCTCATAGGTCTCGGTGTTTGACATGGTGCTTTTGAGAAAAGTGGAGAAAATAGACAAAGTAAACTGCTGCCCTTGCCTGCAAAAATGCTGAGTTGTATGCTGTTTTCAAGGGGAAAAAATCATGAAGGAAATGTTAGGGGAGGGGATTTTTTAATAAGGAAAGGGAAACATATGAAAACAGGGAATTTTCAAGGGACAATTCACAAACTGTCAAACATATAATCTCATCTTAATCAGCGGGAAATCATTTGCAAAGAAATGTTTTTTATTAGGGAAACATGGATAATAATAACCAAGGGAAATGACATGTATGCTCAACAGGGGGATGGGACAGCATAGATAACTTGCTCATTTGATTTCTGCCTTTCAATGTACATCATAAGGCACACTCTGTTTTTTCAAAGGGGTTCATGTACATTTGATGCTAGGGGAAAAGGGCTTCATTGACATTTTGTCAAAAGGGAAAAGGGGTTTCATTGACAAAGATATTAGGGGATAGAAGGGAAAACATGATTTTTGCTTTTTAGGACCACAACAGCATTACTTTTGATTAAATATACATAGCAATATTTCCTTTGCTTTTGTTTATATACACAGCCACATTTTCTTTATTTCTTGTTTTGGCATTTTATCATCATATTGCTTTCTTTTTTGCATAATCATTTTGTTTTTCTTTCATAGCATTTTGTTCTTTTTGCTGTGTGTGTTTTTATATCACAATGGAGGGTATTAGGGTTTTGGGAATGTGTTTAGGGAGGGATAGGGTTTGATACTTGGAAGGAGGAAAATTTCATATTCTTTGCAAATAAGATAAGATAGAGACATATGATGACAATTGTGAAATCAATGGGGAAACATGGAGGGAACATAAATGGGAATTAAAACCTTGAAAAAAAAACACCAAACCCTAGCATTATGCCTACATTGACAAGCAATCACCAAAATCGATTTTCTTTGCATTCTTAGTGATAAAAACATATAAATGAAAGCTCATCATTCACCATTCATCAATTCATCAAGTGTATAGACCCTACCTCGGTCGATTTTGCAACTTAGAGGGCGATTGGACAAAATTTGGGGCGGTTTTGGTGTCAACAGCTTGACGGGTCGCGCAGGGCACCCAGCGGGTCGCGCACAGCCCGACGGGTCGCGCCCGTTACAAATTAACGCTGCTGGGAGGCGCCTGACGGGTCGCGCACCGCCCAACAGGTCGCGCACAACCTCTGACGGGTCGCGCACCTGAAACTGGTTCAATTTCTCTGCACTTTGCCTCCTTTCGCCTCTTCGCCCTATCACTTCTTCTTGCAAGCTCTTTGGATGCACAATGAGGGTATTGAGAGGGAATTTGACTCTTTATAAGCTCAATTTAAAAAAATTTACTTACCAAACCCACTTTCTAATGTTTTGCCTTGACACTTTCTTTTAACACTGTTTTGAGTTTTCTTTTGCTCTGAATTTGACTTTTTGGGTGCTTTAGCTCCGTTCTTTTTGCAGGTAGACCATCTGATGGACTCTGGCGAGGAGACCAGGGTTATTGCCGGCATTTTGAAGAATTTTTGAAATTTCCTTATTGTTTTACAAAATTGACATGACCTTGGGTTTAAAAACAGGGTTTTTAAATCCAAGGTATAAATAAGCTGTACATGATGAAAAATATCAATGAAACATATTTACATACCTCCTTCTGGCTTGCTGGGGACTCATGGACCTCTGACTCATGATCTTGCAATGACATTTGACTGAAACCCTAGACCTAAGACTTTGGACTTCAATACAAAACAAAACAAGTGTGACACAAGCTCATTAACTGATATGACCTGATCCAGCAAAGCCAAGAAGGGAACAAGGACCAGCTCCTCCATCAGTTTTATGGCATGCCTAATGGGATGCAAAACTGACATTGATGAGACACCTACTTATGCATATGCAAAGAGTTTTTTGATCACTGATGGAGGGCATCATGACCGACACTAACATAATGAACCCTAAATTTTTCATATTTTTTATAGTGTATTTTGGAAGATACAAATTTTTTGTTTCACCTGAATCATAATGACCTTCAGATTTTTTTTGCACACATTTTTTAGTAAATTAATTTAAATTAGCAATTTTTTATGAAATTCCATAAAATTTATATCTACTAAAAGTAGATTCAATTCTTCAAATGATAGTATTGGTTATGACAATAAATTTACCAAATTTGATGGACTTTAAGCATTTTGAAGTTGGAAAAAAGTGACCAGAGCCGAACTTTTGCAGATTTGTAGGTTAAAACAGTTCAGCCGAACTAAAACCACATTCGGACGAACTTGTGTTTGTTGTCGATGCCCGTTAAAATAAACGGAAAAATAATTCGGTTGAATTACTTTGAAAGTTCGAACGAATTATTTTTAAAATTTCGGCCAAAAATGTGTCGATATTTACCGTCGGCCGCAAAAATGAAACGATGCGACCCGAGTGCAAGTAATGGAAAGGCCAAGATCGAATTTCCTCTCCGAGTGAACGGTACTTGTGGTATTTATGATGTTCTGTTATATGATTTGTTGCACCTATAGTTATTAGAATGTAAAACAAATGATATGTGGAATGTATCGTAATTCATGGATGTTGATGTAAATGCTTTAATATCTTCAAGTCTCCAATTTTTATATGGTTATGGTTGTATTCCTAATTTATCTGCATTGTTAAAAACAAATAGTGTAGGGATGGTCCTTACATAATCAAGTGCAACAAGTCAAGATGGTTGACATGCTTTTATTGGATTTCCTAATAATTTTGAGTATGCTTATTTCGAGGATGATATTTTTCCTAATGATCAACATATCCCTTCTAGAGAGGATGATGAAGTGTTCCCATACATAATGGAGACAATGCAAAGAAGCACTACATCAACTACTGGGACTAGGAATAGGTTTAGACCTTTTATATACATTAAAATAATTCTAGTTATACAAGGTCTTGGAAAAAAATTCTCATGAACTCAAGTTCTATTAGCGATTTGATTTCAAGTGAATATTGGCAAAATAATTGTTTGAAAGGTATAGACAACATGCATTCCCGGGAGAAGTTGAATACATAATTTTTAATGGAAAAAAGCATGCAAAATGTATATTTGCTAGGGTGCATGATATGTATAAAGATAGGTTATTATTATCACATTTGAAATCCATTATAGGAAAGGATTCAAGATAATTCATTCAATTTGTAAATTTCATCTATCAAGAATCCAATCAGGGTTGAAAAATGGCCCTACATCTCATTCAAAAGCACATCATGGATGAAATAGTGGGCCATTAACAAACATTGCAATTTCATGAATGTGTGGCACATATTTTTACCAATTTTCCAAGGCAAAAAATCTACTATTGATACAAAGAACATGTTGAAGGAAATGGTAATTTCATTGAATATACCTGTTTTACAAGAATATGGGAAAACAATTTTTAGAAGTCAAGGATGGCAGTGTGCAGTACATTTGCTTCTTTTAAGTCAATAAGGGATAAAGTTGAAGGGATGGAACGAAGTATGTTTCTACAAAATTATTTCTTAGAACTGGATAATTAACAATCATCAGAAATCATTATCACTCTTTTCTATTTATGTCATGTATATATATTCCATTGTCAAAGCACTTAACGAATATCAAAATTAACAACCAAGTGAATGAAAAAAGTTGTACAAACATTGAAAGAAGTGTTATGATGCTTCATATAAATAAACAATTTTGATAATGAATGGCATGGATAAAAAAAAACGCTTCTACCACATCTTCTCCTTACACCCATGAATCTAAAGGAGGAGAATTTAATTAAGTTTCACTTGGTTGGTTGTATGGTTTTTGAAAGATAAAGGTATCCAAGGGTTTACTTCACAACTCCAACTATTTACAATGATGAAAACCCGACCATCGACATAATTCATCACGTGCTTACTCACTAGTCCAGTAAACTTCATCAAGTTTTATATCTACAATTGGACATTACTAGTTTTGGAAACATAAATTAGATTGAGTTTGAATCAAAGCGTGCTTAAGGAAGTGAGAATTTTTCAAAAAGTAGAAGTTGATTTCTTTCTTGTAGAGCACACACATAACCATATTGATAAGATGTTTAGTTGTTTGGTGTAACATTTAAAACGCATAATGTTTGTAGCCTAACATCATTAATTAAAATTATTAAGATATCATACTTTCTAGAGCTTATTTTTCACATATTGGAAGAAAATGTTGACATGCAGAGATATCTTTAGGAATCACAAGATGAAGATAAGTGCATTGAACAACTTAATAACATTAGCTTCTAACATCAATTATGTATAAAAAATATTGATGAGAAAACAATTATAGGGGGGAAGAAGCACTGAACTAGTGTAATGACGAGGACCTTCATTAGGTTTGTCATTTTTGAAGTTCACACTAGTTCATCCATTATTCACATCAAAGTTACTATTATTAGAATTAGCTATTGAAATCCATAGTGCAAGGAAGCATAATAGAAATGTAGATTCTTCTGAGTGCTTGAAAACAATAAAAGTACATGAAAGATACATAGGAGTACCTTGATGTTTCTGATTACGTTGGGTGGGACTTCCTTTCAATGATCAAAGTGACATAATTTCAAGCTCCCTAAATGGAGTTTTTGAAGACTCCATTTAGTTGGCCATAAAATATTTCGAATAAACACAAGAAAATAAGTATTGTTAAAGAACTTGAATCTTGAGGTGTCATTAAGTCTTACAAGCAAAGGAAAAAGACACTTATATTGATTTTAGAAGACCATGCGCACAACGAAAATTCATGGAAGGCCTTTATAAGGGGTTGGTACAAGATATCTGTAGTGCCCCGCTCTAGTTTATTGACAGTGATATGACTTTAACATTCATTTATCCCTAAGGTCCACACATTATTCATTGAGGACCTCAGGTTGAGGATCCAGACAAATGACTCTATTATTAGTGGTTGTGATATTAGTAGTTGTGATGTTTAGGTATGTTCTCCATTGATATTATGATGAAGATAGCATTAATGGTTATGTATGTTATCTATTAGTATTATGATGATTGTAGCATTAATGGTTATCCATGTTCTCTATTGATATTATGATGATTGTAGCATAAATGGTTATGTTTGGTCTATATTGAATTTATGATGATAATAATAGTAAAGGATATGTATGCTCTCTATTGATATCATGACGATGATAGCTTTGATGGATAGGTATGTTTTCTATTGATATTACGATGTTGATAGCTTTGATGGATATGTATTATGATGATGATAGCCATGATAGATGTGTCCCCTATGTTACATACTTGCATTAGTTCTGGTTCACAATGAACAATGATGCGAATGACTAGGTGATGTTGATGATGCTATTATGACAATGACTAACACTGAGAAACTTTTTTACTGATGATTATTGAGTATGGCAAGAAACCACTAGAGGCACTCGCATATGACGAGTTGACGACGCCTAGTTTGATGAAAATTTATATTTTACCTTTGAAATTCTAAGTCAATTTTGAAACCTGCTATATATATGTTTATCTATATTCTGATGATATGTTAGTGGTTGCAGTCACAGATTAGTTGCTTGGCAGAATGACTTACATATGGGTGACGGGATTGTACAATTGGATGGAATTGCATGGGAGGGGTGGGATAGTGTTCTTGATCTCACCCACTAGCACTCCCACCGTGACTTGGGCTAGAAAGGTTGAAACACCTTTGCCTTGAATATCACGATGTCATGAGGGCAGGTCCCAAAGTTGGGTCGCCCATGAGTATTTTATTGGGGGGCGCACATCAAGGCGGATTCCTTGATCCTCGATACCATTAGTTTCACTATAGTAGGCAACATAAGAGATGATAGTGGTCTCTATCGTTGCACCTATACTTTTCCCCTCGTAGCCACTGAATGCTTGAAGGGCAAGTGGTGTGGCACCCTTGGAACTTGAAGGGCACGACCAACTTCGCACCCTTGGCATCACAAATAAACTGTTAGGCGTGGTACCCTTGGAACTTCAAGGGAAGTTCTTGAAGGGCACGACCAAACTTGGCACCCTTGGAATCATTAAAAATAAATAAATTAATAAATATAATCAAGATATGAAAACGAGGTAAATTCACATCAAGGGTAAATGATGTTAGAAACCGAGGTAATTAAATCAAGAATAAAACTTGGATTAAGAGGATCATAGGAAGAAATAAAATATTTTACCTTAAAAACTCTACCCTTCCCATGTTGGAAAATATTAAATAGATAATGTAGTTTCGTTAGGTAAAAAGGGGAAAAAGGGACATAAATGTAAGGATAAATATTAATCATAAAATAGATAAACCTAATTAAAAGAATAGGATGGTGAATTAAAATAAGATTATTAAATTAAATTTTAGAGAAGTATAAAGAACCTCCATGTGGCAACAACCAACATAAGAATATCCATCTAAGAGATAACTTGAGTTAAATTAGGGAGTAGATAGGGGATCAAATCTTGACTTATCAATTGACTTTAGTAATGAATACAAATTAAGGAGTAAAAAGGGGTATCAAGAGAAAACTAGGAGAAGAAATATGAATCTTGTTGAGGTGAGGAAAAATATTATTTTTAAATTAAAATTTAAGTAAATAATTTTGGAGATCCTTGATGAGAGAGTGACACATGGGTGGGTGAATAATAAAACTATTGAATTATAAAAAATAATTAATTATGCATGAAATGCCAAGTGTCACCTATGAGGACTCCTATAAAATAAGGGGCAGGCCATGGGAGAAGGGACTTTTTTTGGACCCTATTGTTGGATGGATGAGACTATGTCAGAGTAGTGATTACGAACTATAGTGAGTTTGGTGAGATAGAGGACTTTAGAGAGGGGACTCTTGAGCCAAGGAGTGCTCTCCTCTACCAGCTATTGCATTCCTCCATTGTACAACCCCATTGCAGCTCGGGGGTCCGCGGGAAAGAAGAGTACCCAAGGAGTAGACTGGGAGGTCAACCGGTGGGTCATTGCTTTCGGATCAAGTACGTCGTCATTCACACTCAGAGGTGATCGACAACAAGGAAGACAAGTAACGGTAATCAAGTGGATTCTCGTCTTCTGGTGAACGATACCTATGTGTTACAATATTCTTCTGCATGATTTCTTTTTGGATTTAGTTAAATATATGTAAATTTTATGATATGTTCAGCGAAATGAAATTCAGGGATGTGTTAGATAGTGCTTAATAAATCGAATTCCAAATATTTTTCTCTTCTTGTTGGATTTTATTTTGATTAAAAATATATATATAGGGTTGGTCCCTACACTTGGTATTAGAGCCATGTTGAACCCTTGAGACCTATGGGCCCGTGCATGCATGACTAGTTTTGTTATATATCTACTATATTCTGGTATCAAGATCAATGATATTTAACAACACAATACTTCCTCTGGTCACAACACTGGTCAGGGCATGGTTTTACTGGCGAATTGGGTGCGTTCTCTTCTTCATTGAAGAGCTCTAGAATTTGTTAAAGAATCGAAATAAAGAGCTTCGAAATACTGTTAAAAAAGTCTAAAAGTGGACTTTTTTTTTTCGTCGAAGATATTATGATACTGGAGAATTAGAAAGACCATCTCATTCCACCAAAACATTAAAGCCAAAATTAAATCTCTATCCGGTTACCACTTTGAATATGTGCATCAGATTGCTCTCAATTTCACCGCTGATCCGGTCTCAGATCAAGCGGGACAAACGCCAGCGTGAAGCATTTCCCAGGTTTTATGCGGGGTTTTTGAAGAAAAGAAAAGAGAATAGGTCTTTCGAATTGCATTGGAGCTTAGTTTCTCATGAGGGATTTTATCGATGTAGTCTCATGCCCTAACCTCTTTACTATTGCCCATGCGACCATGTCATTGGCAGTGCACTTTCTTCTTTAAACCCTTGACTCGGCTTTACCATAGGCTTTGGTTTCGGTGAAATTAGAAGCCGTGTTTCCCTTGTCATGAACCGCAGAAACAAAAAGTGCATGCCCCGTGGGGAGTTTGTTCAAAATTTTTGAAAGGGTTCGGCCTGAAGCCATGACTGTGGGTATGTCCATCGTGAGACACTAAATTCGATGGAAAATAGCAAATATGAGTATGTTAAGTCATTTGAATTGCAAGACAACCTCCTGCTTCAAACATGGATCGTACTTAGAATAGATGGTTGTCATTTTCACAAGTTCTCACAAGTTCATAATTTTGAGAAACCCAATGATTAGAATGCTTTACATCTATTGAATGAATGTGTGATAGCTATGCTTGAAGAATTTCCAGATATAATCATGAAAGTATAATCATGCCTCTAGATTCAACTATTAAGAATCCAGTCCATGGAGTCGTGCATATTTTCCACCCCTTCCTGACTTTCTCCTTTACGAATCCGGGATTTTATATCCTTTTGTATTCAGTTCTTGATGGCCATATTCTCGTCGGATTAAATGGGCTTCACCTTAAGATTCTTCTTCAGAGGATGATTTGCAGAGGACGTGCTAGCGGGGATTGATTGGATAATAACGATTTGAATAGTTCTTCGGTATGACATATAATTGTGAAACAGAATGTGACATTTTACAGTTGTACATTTAGTCTAGGGGGAACCTAGAGCTTTACACAAATCATAGTCACGTCCACCAATTTTTCTATTATAGATCACAACAACCAATTTACTCTTTTTGAATTTGCACGATTCTTATATTTTACTATTTAAAAAAAAACAAGTGTAAATTGCTCTCTAAATATCAAAGTATAGAAGGGGAAATTTCGATCACTCAATTATTATACAGCCCAAACCTAAAGAAATTTTGTATTAATTGCTATATTTATGTTTAAATTCATATTTATTTATCGTATTATTGATTTATGGTAGTATCCAATTATTTTTAGAATCACTCTGCTGTTTCCAATTATTTTTAGAATCACTCTGTTGTTTCTTGGTGGCTAAATATACAATTTCTTTGAAGATGTTTGTTATATATCCTAGAAAGACAACTGCCTTGAACCAATTCTGTCAGCATTCTGTTTTATAATCCAGCCTTGGTGGATAACATCTTGTGTTCAACCCAATTATGTTCTCTTGATTTCTTTATACATCTTTCAATATCTATTTGGAACTAAGTGTTCTTTTTGGCAAATAAAAATTAGATTAAATTAATGTGTAGGGAAAAATTACATTGAGGAAATCTACAATCCAATCACATAATGGTGGGAATTTAACTTATTTCCTGGGTACCACTTTTGTAGTTTAGAAATAATATGGCTTTCGAGACATATCTCTTCTTAGTGTTTTTTTTTTTTTGGAAATTGAACATTTTGCAGCAATAATGTATCAAAAAATAAGTTCAATTCACTTCTTTTTGTCTTGCAGGGCATGATACTTTTCGTTTTTCTCTATTAGACTGTAATACTGGCTTCCAAGAGCTACGAAACATAGTTGCCGTGAAAAAACTAGCACAAATCTGCAAGTGAGCTACCATTGTCATGGTTTTGATGATCCACTTCTCAATCTTCTTCTGTATTCTACAACAATTGTCCCATAGCTCCTTGGGAGACATTTGGTAAAGGGAATGCTTAGAAACTTAAACAACTCTCTTGGTTGAATTCATCACCACCCTCAGCTTAAATTCCACTTTAGAGTATCCTTAATACCTTGTCCGTATTATTGAGTTATAGGCCACGAAACTTTTGATCCTCAGGCTGTGCAAAAAGTATCCGACAGTCTATTGTATTGATCTTTGAGAATTAATGAATTCATTGAGGTGCAACTTGAACTAGAGATTGAGAATGAAGATAATAGGCGTTATATACAAATGACAATCCAAAGGTATTGCACAATGCATACACATAATTAGAGTCCTTTCGAGGACCAATGTTTAGAACTGAGAGGTATCTGCAAATGCTTTTCCCTGATTATATACATTATATTCAGGTTGTTTTCAGGGATTCGAATAGAAAATGAACACAAGTGTCTGCTGGGATTAATACATTAAGACATTTTTCTTCTTATCATAGTTTTATAACCTGCATAGATGAGGTTATCTTCTGAGAACAAAGAGGGGCTTAAGGTGTGTTGTAGGTTCTGAAATGAAACATTTGGTGAAAATGCCAAACTTGTAAATCTGGAGAAACCACTTTTTCTTACAAATGCCTAGCTAGTTATTTTTATAGAAACAATTGACCATTTCTCTATGTTTAATGCACATTGTTTCTGAGCCTTCAATATTAAGCGAACTTTTTAATTGTGACTTGGGCTTATTTGCTTGTTATGTACCAAAGAATTTTCAACTTTGGCCTCATAACTTCGGACTAATACCACTTGAACATTCATAACAATGTACGATATAATCAATTTTTAATGTTGACATGCTTGCGAAAATGACATTTGAAAAGATAATCATGGTTTTGATTTGTGTCGAGAAATCTTTACAATACTGCAAAATGTTATCAATTTGATAATATTTCAAAACAAGGGTAGTTGCAGAGCAGTAAGTCCCCACCCTCTGCTAAGCTAGTGCTTTAGATTGAGTAACATGAGAGCCCAATTACGAATTTGCCCAGTTATTTTGATTATGGAGAAAAAAAAATTGAAAGTGAAAAGCAAAGAGATGGTTGGTTTCTTAGAAATCAGAAATCATATTGCACAATTTGTGAAGTTGAGCAATACACAAGTTTGAGAACACTTTATTTCGCTGACATACATTGCATTGGAATTTACACTTACACAAATGAATAAATTAACTTTAAAAAGTCATAACCAAGTGTTATTATCGGCCTTTTCCACATGAGAAACACTGTCACAATTGAATTGATTGATCAAATGTAAGTTTAAGAGGTCGTAACCTATTGTAGTTGCCTCCCTTTTGCTAAGATGAAAAAACTTGGTTGGAATGATTTCATTTCACAATGAGTAATGATATGACTTGCAGAGTATTCCTTCCAATGTTATAGATAAGCGAATGAACAAAACTATAGTTGCATCGTTATCTCATAAAAGAAACTTGAATGCTTCTAGAATTTAGCGAGAGTTAAAACTGAGTTAGTAGATACTGATTCCATTCGGACATTTCAAATAACAACCATTTTAAATGAGAATATTATCAATCAAGATTTTATTTGGTAACAAAAATTTATTTTATCTGGTAATGAAATTTTACAGCAACACTACGTTGTATTGTTGTGCAATTTCATCATGGAGTATATTGAATCTTTATGAGATAGAACTCCAATTATTGTCAAGTGCTGCATGGTGTATACCTTAATGTGGTAAGACTATGAGTTTTACATGACAATGTCATATGTTTATGAAGTAGAACTCCAATTATAGTCATGTGGTACCTTTACGCAGTAACAGTTTGGGGTTATAATCAAGTGAAGCTTGGATGTAATGATGAAATTTTGTTCCATAAATTATTATGGAAGAAAAATAAGTTTATTTTAAATTATAATTTTAACTAATTTAAGAATTTAATAAGTCACAATTTTTTCGTTTGCGAAAAACCGTCAACATTAATAAACTTAGTAATAAAAATTTGCATTTACAAAATACACCACCCACTCATGATAACCGCCTGTTCCAATGGTACATGGTGCCCCTGTGTTTGAACACAGAACATTTGATTGTTGGGTATACATGGAGTGCTTGCATGCAACCCACGTGTCGATGTGTACTACTATCATACTTCCAGCCTTCACCAGTTTAAACATGTTTGCGGTGCTCCTTTCTCTGGTTTCTTAAATGCTGAGCCCGCCTTCAACAACTTTAGTGACGGGGATGCCATGCACAGGTAATACTACCACCTACTATGTTAGTAGACAACTTGCCCAGGTCATACAACCAGCCCGCTTCCCGCAGCTCTAGTGACTGGCTTTGGTTCAAATGTCGAGGCTTCTATCTTCACTGTTAAGGCTTTCACTTGGCCAAATTTTTTTGGCTCTCGAAGAACAAGGGGCTATGTAATTGCTTCTTTTATAACTAGTGTTATCTTCACTACAAACTTTATTCTCTTTGGATGGTGATTGCACAAGCAACGAGTATGATTTTGTCAGATATAGTGTTGCTCTTTTATACTTAAATTATTTGTGATCTGAACACCATTATCTATAATTTCACCATCGACCTTAAACCAGGAACTGAGCCTATTGCAAAGGCACCCTATCGTATGTCGACTCTAGAGCTAAAGGAATTGCAGATCCAATTAAAGGAAATGTTGGACTTGGGGTTCATACAACCTAGCATATCTCTGTGGGGAGGCCCTGTGATTTTCGTTAAGAAGAAGGATGGGTCTTAGCGATTGTGCATTGACTACTGCCAGTTGAACAAAGTGACGATAAAAAAAAATCAATACCCTTTGCCAATGATAGATGACTTCTTTGATCAAATGAGGGGGGTGACTGTGTTTTCAAAGATAGATATGAGGTTGGGATATCATCAATTGAGAATCAAAGAAGAAGATATTTCGAAGACAGCCTTTAAAACAAGATTTAGGCATTATGAATTTGTAGTTTTACCCTTTGGACTGACAAATGCCCCGGGTGTTTTCATGAGTTTGATGAACGAAATATTTCGGGATTACTTAGACAAGTTTGTACAAGTCTTTATCGATCACATTTTTGATCTACTCAAAGACCCCAGAAGAGCATGACAAATACTTGAGGATAGTCCTACAATGTCTTAGAGAAAACCAATTATATGGGAAGTTGTCAAAGTGTTCCTTTTACCAAACCAAGATTCATTATCTTGGACACATTATCTCTGGGGATGGTATCGCAGTAGACCCGGTAAAGATTGAGGCCATCATGGAATGGCCAACACCAACCAATGTTCATGAAATATGAAGTTTCATGGGCATGGCAGGGTATTATCGTAGATTTGTCGAAGGGTTTTCAAAGATAGCAAACCCCATTACCGAGCTCCAAAGAAAGAACAAGAAATTCATTTGGACTGAAAAATGTGAAGAGGCATTCCAAAGGTTAAAGGTGTTATTAACAACAACACCAATTTTGAAGGTGTTGGATATGGAACAAGAATTTTTGATTTGCATTGATACCTCCAAGGAAGGGTTGGGTTGTGTGTTGATGCAAGAAGGAAGAGTAATAGCTTATGCATCAAGGAAACTTAGAACCCACGAAGAAAACAATGCAACCCATGATCTAGAAATGGAAACAATTGTTTATGCACTAAAGATTTGGAGACACTACCTTCTAGAAAGGTAGTTTGATCATAGGACTGACCATTGTGGGCTACAACACATATTCACTCAAGATCACTTAAATGCAAGACAAAGACAATGGTATGAGCTAATTAGTGAATATGATTTTGATATCACTTACATCAAAGGAACGGTAAATAGGGTGGATGATGCTTTAAGTAGGAGACTGCAGATATTTTCAGTGATACCCTTAAAGACAAATTTGAGGGAGAAACTGCTTGAATTACAATTTAAAGACACCTGGTATCACGAGGTTAGAAAAAGTTTGAGGGAGGATGAAATGAGGGTCCAAGAATATGAAGAATACTCCCTTGATAATGATGGGCTACTATGATTTCGGGGAAGGATATATGTACCACCGAATGAAGATATATGCCAATTAATCTTAAATGAAGCACATCGCGCAGTATACATTGCACACCCTGGTGTTAAGTAGATGAGTACGGACCTAAAACCACTCTTCTTTTGGAAAGGGATGAAGAAGGACATCGTAAACTTGGTAGCAAGATGCTTAGAGTGTCAACGAGTAAAAGTTGAACACAAACATCTAGTAGGATTATTGCAACCCCATGAGATACCAAAATCTAAATAGGAAGTTATATCAATGGAATTCATTGTGGGACTACCAATGACCTAAAGAAGACATGATTCCATATTTGTAGTAGTTGACACATTGACCAAGAGCACTCATTTCATACCAGTTAAGACTACATATTAGGCATCAGAAATAGCCAGAGTTTTTATGAATGAGATTATGAGATTGCATGGAGTGCTTAGGAAGATCATATCTGATACGGGAGCAGTGTTTACAGGAAGGTTTTGGACCAGTTTCCAAGAAGCTTTGGGAACCCAGTTGAACGTCAGCACTGCTTATCGCCCTGAGACAGATGGGCAGACAAAGAATACAAATCAAATCCTCGAAGACATGCTTCAGATGTATGTGATGGACCAACTAAAGAGATGGGAGGAGTTTTTATCCCTCGTGGAATTTGCTTACAATTATAGTTATCAGAGTTCCATCAAGATCCCGCCATTTACATTCTTATACGGAAGACCTTTCAGAACACCTTCTCAGTTGGGACCGACTAGAGGACCGAGTATTAGTGGACCAGGGTAAGGTCTAGTGGGACAATTATAGTCCCAGTTCAGCTACTTGGGAGGACGCCGAGGAGATGCGTCATCGTTTTCCTTATCTATTCCAAGGACTTCAAGAAGAAGTCTATTATTAAGAGGGGGTGTATGTAGTGCCCCGCTCTAGTTGACTGACAGTGATATGACTTTAACATTTATTTAGCCCTAAGGCCCACACATTATTCTTTGAGGACCTCAGGTTGAGGATCCAGACACATGACTCTATTATTAGTGGTTGTGATGTTTATGTATGTTCTCCATTGATATTATGACAAAGATAACATTAATGGTTATGTATGTTATCTATTGGTATTATGATGATTGTAGCATTAATGGTTATCCATGTTCTCTATTGATATTATGATGATTGTAGCATAAATGGTTATGTTTGGTCTATATTGAATTTATGATGATGATAGCAATAAAGGATATGTATGCTCTCTATTGATATCATGATGATGATAGCTTTGATGGATAGGTATGTTTTTTATTGATATTATGATGTTGATAGCTCTGATGGATATGTATTATGATGGTGATAGCCATGATAGATGTGTCCCCTATGTTACCTACTTGCATTACTTCTAGTTCACAATGAACAATGATGCGAATGACTAGGTGATGTTGATGATGCTATTATGACAATGACTAACACTGAGAAACTTTGTTACTGATGATTATTGAGTATGGCAAGAAACCACCAGAGGCACTCGCATATGACGAGTTGATGACACCTGGTTTGATGAAAATTTATATTTTTCCTTTGAAATTCTAAGTCAATTTTGAAACCCGCTATATATATGTTTATCTATATTCTGATGATATGTTAGTGGTTGCAGGGACATATTAGTTGCTTGGTCGAATGACTCACATATGGGTGATGGGATTGTACAATTGGATGGAACTGCATGGGAGGGGTGGGACAGTATCCCTAATCTCACCCACTAGCACTCCCACCGTGACTTGGGCTGGAAAGGTTGAAACACCTTCGCCTTGAAGATCACGATGTCATGAGGGCAGGTCCCAAAGTTGGGTCGCCCATGAGTATTTTATCGGGGGCACGCATCGAGGCAGATTCGTTGATCCCCGATACCATTAGTCTCACTATAGCAGGCAACATAAGAGATGATAATGGTCTCTATCGTTGCACCTATACTTTCCCCTCGTAGCCACTGAATGCCTGAAGGGCAAGTGGTGTGGCATCCTTGGAACTTCAAGGGAATTTCTTGAAGGGCACGACCAACTTGGCATCACAAATAAACTGTTAGGCATGACACCCTTGGAACTTCAAGGGAAGTTCTTGAAGGGCACAACCAAACTGGGGACCCTTGGTGATCCGAATTGGATCCTTGAAAATTATTAGAGTTCTATGACTGTTTCAAATTATGTCAGACTCCAAAATCTTGTGAACAACGAGCTATCAGGAAGGACCTCTGAACAGTGGCAGTTGTAGCTAGCACAGAACAACGAGGACCCTCGGTCAAAGCGCGCTGACCATTGGTCCATGGAGACCACGCAGTGGCACAAACTAGCAAATAGGGAGTCAAGATCAGAAAACCGAGGCCGTTTATGATAAAGCGCTAATCGTGTATCGCAGGATAAAAACCTCAGATAAGGAAAAGCCCCGGCACCTGGTCACGTGGAAAACAGGTAAAACCGTGCGGAAATACCCTATACGTTAGAAGGCGGGTCCCGCGCTCCAAAACCGGCGGAATATCGGAGGCACTTCGAGTGGTAAGCGGGTTTGGCAGAAGACCAAGCGATGCCATACACTGAAATGACGCGTGTCCGACGAATGAGAGAGAAAACCGCCCACATCGTGGGCTAACGGTCAAGCAACTCAACTGCGCGATAAAAGCGAAGAACATAGGATCTGGGGGCTCCAGATCAAACGACGAAGGTTCAACCCGATCGATGACTGGACCCGAGGGAGAAATAAGCTACGACACATAAAGAATTGAAGTCCGACATGACCGATGAGCTGGCGGATGAATCATTTCGCGGACTAACCGAAATAACGACCGTTCGAGGAAAAGCTGGCGCCCAGTTCGTAAGGAGACAAGTGGCTACCTCTCTGTGAAATGTTACACAGTGGCGGTGACACAAAAGCAGGGAATTCCAGCGGACAAAGGCAACTGATTCGAAGAGCCGGAAGAGGAAGCGAACAGTCACAGGATAGATTGGCTTTAAGCCATGAACAGACAAAGAGCAGAGAGAGACGGAATACAGAGTGAAAGCAAGAAGCGGAGAACAGAGAAGTCGAGCTGACCTGCAGAGCTAAGGCAACATCAAGCAGACGAAACCGAGAAGGCTTGAGAGGTTCAAGAAATCCCTGTGAGGATATCGGTCGGGAACTGAGTACCAAATTGGACTCATCCCATTAAGACCAGTTGAGGTCGAGACTTGGTAAGGGGGAGTCTGTGTAATCTAGTGGCTTGGAGAATCCAAGCACCACCCTACTAAGCATCATCTGTTACAAGAGACTCAAATTGAGCTCCTCATTGTAAAAACTCTGCTTAGAGACACAATAAAAAAAGGCCACCACTGAAAGTTGGACCAGGAGACGTAGCCCAGGAGGATTGGGTGAACTCCTTATTAAATTGTTGTGTTTTGCACTTGCTTGTTGTGTTTCTATTGTTGTTTTCCAATGCCTGTGTATTTCGCAATCTTATTGATCCGTTACTTAAAATAACATAGGTATCCCAGCACATGAGTCTGTAATACCTACATTAATTAACTGAGATCATTCATAAGTGATTTTCAGATCAAGTGGTATCAGAGCTATAAGTTGTTAAGGTTAGACAAGCTTGTGCTGGATTTCGCTGTTGAATGCTAACTAGATCAAAGCTCAAATTAGGGAAAGGAGAGTTGATCGAAACTAATCCTGAAATTGGAAGAGTCTATCCTCAAAAGACAATGTCTGGGGAAGGTTCAGTGGGGCCAGACCCTCAATTTATAGATAGTTTCCTGGCCATAAGGTCCATGGTGGAAGAAATGTATAAGGACTTTAGAAAACATAAAGATGAAGATTCATCAGACTCCAAACAAGATAAAGGAGAAGAAGAGTCTCTCCTCCATGACCACTCAAAAGGCAAAGGGAAAGAAGAAAGATTTCTCACACTTCCTAATAGCCCTGAACATAAAAAGAAGACATCTTTGATTAAACTAGATGTTAAATTTGATTTACCAATATATGATGGAGAGCTGAACGCAGAAACGCTGGACAATTGGATCAAACAAATTGATGTTTATTGCAAAGTACAGAGTATCGATTCAAACAAGAGCAAGATTCAGCTGGCCAGCCTACGCCTCGGAGGCACTACCTTGGTTTGGTGGGAAGGCAGGACCCAAGCTGAAATGAAGAGACATGGTAAGACTCTTTCTGTCTAGAGTGAATTTGTTTCTGCAATCAAAAAGCAGTTCTATCCACTGGCCTACATGCAACAAGTCATGATGAGCTGGCAAACTCTTCGTCGGTTGAAAGGGTAAAGTGTACAAGGTTACACCTAAGAATTTAGGAAGAGAGCTTTGATTCTAGGAATTTCATTAGACTCACTTGAGACTCTGTTGAAGTACATGGGTGTTCTACATAGCTACATGAGGCATACTATCCTCATGTTTAATCCCGCTAGTATAGATGAGGTATCTGTTCAAGCTACACATGTAGAAGTTAGAGGAAAGAATGGAAACCCAGAAGTTGGGGGATCATCCCAACCCACTGCAAGCAAGAATAAGGAGAAAAGAAAACAGAAATGGAAAGCAAGGAAGGCTAACACTACACAGAAAAGCAAGTGTTCATGCACCAACTGTAAGAAGGATGGGCATGATGATGAGCACTGTTGGATTCTGCATCCGGAGTTGAGACCTAAGAAGTTCGAGGGCAAGAAGAAGAAGATTGCTGCAGCTATTCAGAAAGATTTGGGGTCGGACTTAGGAGATGAAACAACCATTGCAGCCACAGGTATAAAAGGTTGTTCGCTTTAGAGAATGCCGAAATCAAGAAGCAGGTGCAGGAGTTGCTCGAGAAGGGGTTCATCAGACCTAGCACATCACCATGTTGGTCACCAATCGTTTTGGTGAGAAAGAAAGATGGCTCGTGGAGAATGTGAATTGATTACCGAACACTGAATAAGATAACAATAAAGAATCGTTATCCCCTTCCTCGTCTAGATGATCTATTAGATCAATTGAAAGAAGCTGTTTATTTTTTCAAGTTAGAATTGCATAGTGGATATCATCAGGTCAGAGTTGCAGAACAAGATGCATGGAATACTGCTTTCAAAGCAAAACAGGGATTGTATGAGTGGCTGGATATGCCTTTTGGCTTAACTAATGCTCTTGCTACTTTCATGAGAATAATGAATGATGTACTCAAACCTTTTCTTGATGATTTTGTTATTGTGTATCTGGATGACATTCTGATCTTTAGCAAAACATGGGAAGAACATTTAAAGCATGTTAAGCAGACACTAGATGTTTTGAAAAGAGAAAAACTTTATGTTAAACTCTCAAAATGTGAATTTGGCAAAACATTTCTGAATTATTTGGGACACATAGTAGGGGGTGGTGAATTGAAGATAGATCCCTCTAAGGTGGTAGTCATTGTAAACTGGCCTAAACCCAAATTTGCTACAGAAGTTAGGAGCTTCTTAGGAGCAGCACAATATTAGAGAAATTTCATTTCTAACTTTTCCTTCATTGCAGCTCCCTTACATGCTTTAACAGGATTGAACAAGGTGTTTCAGTGGGGAGGCAAACAACAGAAAGCCTTCGACACCTTGAAGGAAAAGATTAGTACAACACCAGTACTAGCACTGCCTGATCTTCAAAGACAATTTGAGATCCAAACATATGCCAATGACTATGCCATGGGAGCAGTGTTGATACAGCACGGTAAACCCATATGTTATCATTTTGAGACATTTAATTCTGCAGTAGTTAACTATCCCACATATGATAAAGAATTGTATGCACTAGTACATAGTGTGAAAAAGTGGAAACATTACTTAATGGGCAAAGGAACAATTGTACATACTGATCATCAACCACTTCAATATCTACACTCCCAAACTAAGTTGCAGCAATCAAGACACTATAGATGGATGGTTTTTCTACAACAGTTTCACTTAGTCATCAGATATAAAAGGGGCATACACAATAAAGTTGCAGATATGTTATCTAGACCCATTATAAATGCATCTACTATACTTAAGCATAATTCTGTGTTACATGAGAGCTACATTGAACAATATGCTCAAGATATAGACTCTAAAAATGTATATGCAACTTTAAGTCAAGGCAAACGAGTAAAAGAATTGGATTATCATATTAAGGACCGACTCCTATATCATTGTGGGAAGCTATGCATTCCACAAACTGAAAGAGTAAAGATAATTCGAGAAGCACACACTTCTCTAATATCAGGTCACCTTGGGGTAAGTAAAAGAGTTGCACAACTGCAAAGATTTTGTTATTGGCAAAAAATGAACGAGACAGTTTCTAGATATGTAAGAGGGTGTACTATGTGTGCTAAAAGCAAGCCCAGCAATAGAAAACTAGGCTTGTACACTCCATTACCAGTTCCTTCTCATCCTTGGGAAAGTGTTTCTATGGACTTCGTTGGAGGACTGCCTAAATCTAGGAAAGGTCATGATTATCTGTATGTTGTTGTGGATATGTTCAACAAAATGTGTATTTGATACCTTGTAATAAATAGATTACAGCTGAACAAACTGCAAAATTGTTCTTTCAACATGTATGGGTTCATTTTGGATTACCCACTTCCATTATATCTGATCAAGACACTAAATTTGTGGGAAAGTTTTAGTCAAGTCTGTGGGAATTGATGGACACAAAATTGAAGAAAAGCACAGCTTTCCATCCACAAACCGATGACCAAACAGAAGTAGTCAACAGGACAGTGATCTAGTTACTCAGGGGATATTGCAGTAAGCATCCTAAGCTATGGGATGAAAATTTGTGTTATGTGCAGCATGCTTACAACCGAGCCAAACATTCTTCCACATAGAGATCTCCTTTTGAGACCTGTTTTGGTTTCACACCTAGGTCTCCCTTGGATTTTGTCTTTGTTAAGGACACAACAGTTGAGGGACACAGCGATGTGGACAAGGCAACTAGGTTCATTGAACAAATCCAAGAGATACATCAGGCAGTACATGAACAACTGGAAAAGAGCCAGGCCAAATACAAGGCAAGGCATGACAAGCATCAGATGGAGCATGGTTTCCAAGTTGGTGATCAAGTGTGGATGTATATCAGCGAGGACATGATGCAAGGTGAAGGTAAAAAGTTGAAACCAATAAGGTATGGACCTTTTGGGATCCTTGAGAAAATTGGTGAGAATGCTTTTCGCCTTGATTTTCCAGCTTATGTGCACATCTACTCAGTCGTCAATGCAGACAGCTTGAGACTATTTGAACCTTCGTTAATTGAAGATTCTAAAGAAGAGAGTCAATTGCCTTCTATTGATGACCTACTACCTGAATATCTTAATGAATTGCAGGAAGACACAGTTCTGGACAGGAAGGTGAGAACGACAAGCAGGGGAGATGTTGAGTACCTCAGAATTGGGCTCAGTGGTTCAAAGCCAAGCAGTGCAAAATGGATAGAGATTGGACAGGCGAGAAAGTTGTATCCTCACTTAGTCGATGCTTGAAAACCAACTTTTGGTGGTCCAAAAGTTTTTCAGTGGGAAGGCAGTGATTCGAATTGGATCCTTGAAAATTATCAGAGTTCTATGATTGTTTCAAATTATGTCAGACTCCAAAATCTTGTGAACAACGAGCTATCAGGAAGGACCTCTAGACAGTAGCAGTTGCAGCCAGCACGGAACAACGAAGACCTTCGGTCAAAGCGCGCTGACCGTTGGCCCATGGATACTACGCAGTGGCACAAACTAGCAAATAGGGAGTCCAGATCAGAAAAAAAGAGGTCGTTTCTGATACGCTAATCGCGTATCGCAGGATAAAAACCTCAGAGAAGGAAAATCCCTAGCACTTAGTCACGTGGAAAACAGGTAAAACCGTGTGGAAATACCTGATACGTTAGAAGGCGGGTCCCACTCTCCAAAACTGACGGAGTATCGGAGGCATTTTGGGCAGTAAGTGGGTTTGGCAGAGGACCAAGCGATGCCATACACTGAAATGACGCGTGTCTGGCAGATGAGAGAGAAAACCGCTCACATCGTGGGCTAACGGTCGAGCAACTCAACCGCGCGATATAAGAGAAGACCGTAGGATTTGGGGGCTCCAGATCAAGCGACGAAGGTTCAACCCGATGGATGACCGGACCCGAGGGAGAAATAAGCTACGACGCATAAAGATTTGAAGTCCGACATGACTGATGAGCTGGCAGATGAATCATTTCGCGGACTAACCGAAATAACAACCGTTCGAGGAAAAGCTGGCGCCCAGTTCGTAAGGAGACAAGTGGCCACCTCTTTGTGAAACGTTACATAGTGGCGATGACACAGAAGCAGGGAATTCCAGCGGATAGAGGCAAGCGATCCAAAGAGCCGGAAGATGAAGCGAACAATCACAGGACAGATTGGCTTTAAGCCACGAACAGATTAAGAGTAGAGAGAGACAGAATAGAGAGTGAAAGCAAGAAGCAGAGAACAGAGAAGTCGAGCTGACCTGCAAAGCTAAGGCAACATCGAGTAGATAGAACCGAGAAGGCTTGAGAGGTTCAAGCAATCCCTATGAGGATATCGATCGGGAACTGAGTACCAAATTGGACTCATTCCATTAAGACCAGTTGAGGTCAAGACTTGGTAAGGGGGAGTCTGTGTACTCTAGTGACTTGGGGAATCCAAGTACCACCCTACTAAGCATCATCTGTTAAAGGAGACTCAAATTGAACTCCTCATTGTAAAAACTCTGCTTAAAGACACAATAAAAAAAGGCCACCACTGAAAGCTGAACCAGGAGACGTAGCCCAGGAGGATTGGGTGAACTCCTTATTAAATTGTTGTGTTTTGCACTTGCTCACTGTGTTTCTCTTACTGTTTTCCAATGCCTATGTATTTCACAATCTTATCGATCCGTTGCTTAAAATAACATAGATATCCCAACACATGAGTCTGTATACCTACATTAATTAACTGAGATCATTCATAAGTGATTTTCAGATCACTTGGAATCATTAAAAATAAATAAATAAATAAATATAATCAAGATATGAAAACGGGGTAAATTCACATCAAGGGTAAATGATGTTAGAAACCGAGGTAATTAAATCAAGAATAAAACTTGAGTTAAGAGGATCATAGGAAGAAATAAAATATTTTACCTTAAAAACTCTACTCTTCCCATGTTGGAAAATATTAAGTAGATAATGTAGTTTAGTTAGGTAGAGCGGGAAAGAGGGACATAAATGTAAGGATAAATTATATTAATCCTAAAATAGATAAACCTAATTAAGAGAAGATGATGGTGAATTAAAATAAGATTATTAAATTAAATTTTAGAGGAGTATAGAGAACCTCCATGTGGCAACAACCAACATAAGAATATCCATCTAAGAGATAACTTGGGTTAAATTAGGGAGTAGATAGGGGATCAAATTTAGACTTATCAATTGACTTTAGTAATGAACACAGATTAAGGAGTAAAAAGGGGGATCAAGAGACAACTAGGAGAAGAAATATGAATCTTGTTGAGGTGAGGAAAAATATTATTTTTAAATTAAAATTTAAGTAAATAATTTTGGAGATCCTTGATGAGAGAGTGTAACATGGCAAAGCCTTGACTTATCTAAATAAGTTTGTATTTCATTGGTGAGCCCGAGACGCCGCAGAGGCTAGGGTTTCTGCCGTCGACGCCGCTTGCCTTCCACCGTCCACGACTCGCAGGCTAAGGACCAACTAGGTTGCGGCGCGGGTGAGGAAATATTTCGGTCTTGGTCTTTAGTTTTTTACTCTGTGCAGGGGCGAGGTCGGTACCATTGCCGCCTCTGCCCCCGGTATCGCCTCTGCTTTGGTTGTTATCTTTGTAGAGGAAGTTGGTGTTGTTTTGGTCACTCGCGGGTTTTTCCATTTGGAGCATTGAGGGAACAGGGGTGTGGAGGTGACTCTGCATTGTTTCGTGCCGCATCAAATGGCTGGTTTCGCTGGAGTTTCTGCAGGCTGTTGTGGATGTGTGGGGTTGTTGTTCTTCCTCTGGTTTCATCTGATTATGGAGGGGAGTTTTGAGGGGGCGGGGAAGGAGTGGCTACCCTGGCTGCTCTCTTCCTCATTTCGTGCCTCTCCTTCTGGTCTGGGCAGCCTAATTTATAGCCTACAGTTCTCTTTTTCCCTCCACATGAGCTTTTATCCGCTTTTGGTGCATTGGTGTCGGATCTTCTTTCTGGGAGATGCACCTCTGCTCTGCTGATTTTGGGTATCCTCTTCAGATCTATATTCAGGGGCGCAATATTGGCCATTTGGGGTTAATTTTTGGGCATTGTTGTTGCAGTTTTGCTAGGGTTTACATACCCTTTTGTTTGTTGCCCTGTCTGTGGGCTTTTCTAGATACTTCATTTGGAGTATTGTATTGTAAGTGGCTCTGCCCACATTTCTGCATATGCTTCAAGCATCTACAATATGTAATCTTCTGTTAATGAAAATTACGATTTTTCTCCATGGGAAAAAAAGAGAGTAACACATGGGTGGGTGAATAATCAAACTATTGAATTATAAAAAATAATTAATTATGCATGAAATGCCATGTGTCACCTATGAGGACTCCTATAAAATAAGGGGCAGGCCATGGGAAAAGGGACTTTATTAGGACCCTATTGTTGGATGGACGAGACTATGTCAAAGTAGTGATTACGAACTATAGTGAGTTTGGTGAGATAGAGGAATTTAGAGAAGGGACTCTTGAGCCAAGGAGTGCTCTCCTCTACTAGCTATTGCATTCCTCCATTGTACAACCCCATTGCAGCTCAGGGGTCCGCGAGGAAGAAGAGTACCCAAAGAGTAGGCTGGGAGGTCAACTGGTGGGTCATTGCTTTTGGATCAAGTACGTCGTCATTCACACTCGAAGGTGACCAACAACAAGGAAGACAGGTAACGATAATCAAGTGGATTTTCGTCTTCTGGTGAACGGTACCTATGTGTTACAATATTCTTTTGCATGATTTCTTTTTGGCTTTAGTTAACTATATGTAAATTTTATGATACGTTCAGCAAAATAAAATTCAGGGATGTGTTAGATAGTTCTTAATAGATCAAATTCCCAATGTTTTTCTCTCCTGGTTGGATTTTATTTTGATTAAAAATATATATATAGGGTTGGTCCCTACAATATCAAGGAGAATTGCATGGTTGTAGTGTTGGTGATTGAAGATCCACATGGATAAACGTTATTGATTGCAAAAGTTACGAAGATTAATAAAGAAAATGAAAATAATAATAATTAAGTACCTTTGTATGTAATAGATACACACCCATTTAATGGTGTGTACACATTGGAAATGGTAGCCAAGAAATATATCAATTGGGAGAGAAAGAGAAAAGGAAAGGGTCAAAATACATACTTGTCATTAAATTGACATCTTAAAATGGGAGGATATTGACATAAGTATTTCTTCCATTTGATAAAGTCAAGTAGTCTTTGCTTTTGGACCATGAAGATTATCAAGAGGTTGATGGCACTATAAATAGTTGCAAGATAAGAGTTTGTTGAACCTAGTTGTAGATCTAGAAAGATATAAAATGTTGGGCATACATTTAGACTCAGATTGTGCACTCATTAATAATAAAGAAGAATATGGGGCATCTACATTAGGTCATTCATCTGTAGATAATGTTAATTATAATGGTATATTAAAATGCATGAGTTAGTGCCTCAATAATTGTATGAAACATTTCATATACGTTTTGGTAATATGATGCTTGTATGCTAGAGCCCTTTAACTTACATATTATCTTCCATGAAATTATGAACCATTTTTATCTTTGTTGGCTTATATGATTTGATTATAAATAATATGAAAAATATTACTTGTACATCTTACTTGAATATGGATAGCAAAGAAATATTTTAAAGAAATAATTCATTTTTAATTCAATGAAAATTTAAATTGAGTTTTTAATTAAAAGAAAATAAAATATTTAGAAGTAATGTTGATTTTGTAAATTATAGGGTGATATCATCATGTGGTTGTGTATTGTCTCATGCTTGGAGTGATAAATTAACCCCAAACGAGTGGACATTTTAAGGTTGAGTTTATGATTTTTTTATGACAATAATAATTTTTTAGAACTTGTTTTTAAAAATGTTGCATTTTGAAGCACTGTTCAAAAAGGGGTGCTATTTGTTTTGTTGTAATAATACAAGTTTTTTATTTTTATTTTTATTATTATATTTTAAAGAAGAGCAAATGTATTTTATGAGAAAGTTGTTGCAACTACACTAGTCGGCATGATAATGTATACATGTGATATTTTAAATAAAACTTTCTAGGGGTTGCCAAAATTTTAACACAACTATTTACAAATATGAAATAATGTTTCGCAAAGGATTTTGAAAAAAACGACTAGTGTAGATTCTCACAAATACTCTTAATATCAAGCAAATTTAAAAAAAAACAGTGTACACTATTACTAAATAAAAACATGATGATTCAAAGTTTCATCATGTTTTTTTGCACTAGTCATGAAGTTGTGGTTTAGATTCAACATTTCCACATCCTCATGTTGGTATTGTACTGTTTTCTGTTCTTTTGCCTCATCCACTTAGCTGATTGACAGATTATAAACCAAATTAGCTATAGTATTATTTCATATTGGTCCCATTAGAGAATAACACACTTAGCTTGAAGGTCCTCAAATATCTCCTTTGGCTTTGTAGGGTTTCTAGTATGAAGGCAACTTTAGAATTTCTAGCCTCTGCTTGAGAATGCATCCTACCAATAATTAAGAAGATTGAGTTCCTATTAATAATGATATAATCCTACTATTTTCTTAAAACTTTGTTGATTTAAGTAGTTTCACATAATGGACATCTCTCAAAATACCCATGATCCATTTTGATATTGCAACATAAAAATTAAATAAACCCTTGATCTCTACCCATGACACTCAAATTATGAAACCCAAGTTCATAGACCAACATTACCTCGTAAAAATAGAAGAAGGACAAAATGCCTAAGAGACTAGCCTCTTGTGAATTCATATTTAGTAGAGCACGAGGGTTTTTTATTAGTAAACACCACCAAATAAAAAGTACCACATAATACAACTCAAACCAACCAAACCAAACTAAACCACACAAACCAATATTTGAAGAGTTTGAGCCACACTAACTAGCATGACTTGAACCACATGGGCCCAAGCCACCAAGGCAATAGAAATTTGAGTCTAATGAATTGGAGCTAGAGAAAAATCCATCAGAACTTCATGAACTAGGGTCAAAAATGCACAAACCCAACAAAACCCAAAGGTTCAGGTCCCACTGAGACAATCTAGGAAATATAAAGTACAATTCAAAGCCATAATTTAATCCATGTCGAGATAGAACCAAGAGCTATAGACCAAGAAAACATGAAGAATCCTTGAACATAAAACATGAACTGAGAGCCATTGTCCCACAAGTAATAGACTAAGCATTTGAAGCAATTGATGCGCCTATTCTTGCATTAACCTTTGAGTGTGTACAAGTACCATGGATTGAATGCTCCTTGATCACCATCCATGGTAATCAACCTTCCCATGCATGTTAACACGCTAAATGTATATCATTCAAGGTCACTTCATAACTATTGTTTGATAATTAAGGTTAGGGAAGAATACCTCCCCAATTTTTAATCTTAGTTCATCACAATCTAGAATAACATCCTTGTTGGCTAAATAATCTACCTAATGGTTGAGTGACTATACAATGTGGGAAAAATCAATGCTCTGAAACTAGATAAATTCATTTCTATTTCTCTTGATAATCCTTATTGAATTGACACACCTAAGAGAGGAGGTCCTTAAAATCAACTTGATGATTAAAGCCAAGTCTCTTATTGCTATTAGCTTTTAATAATCAATAAACCTCAATCTCTAGAATGATGCTAGTGCCTTTGGTTGGTTCTTTGGAGCTTGACCTAATCCCCACTCAAAGGTGTTTTATGGGTTTCCTTCGGGATCGAGAATGATCTATCTTACACCTTCCACCACTGCAATGGTACAAGCTCTTAAGGGTTATGTCTTAAAATGTTGCAAATTTAATCCTAGGCAAAAGGTTTGCTATTGGAAGTACTATTCTTCAATCTAGGGGTTGATTTTAAATTTTGGTTGCAATGCACTAGTTGTAAAGACCAACAAGTTGTAATTTTAACTTTTAAAAAATTGCTCTTGGTAGCGCCTTTTTTTGGTTTAGGTGTTGATTTTAAGGTTTTGTTTGCAAAAATATGGGTTTTTAAGGCCATGGTTGAAAAAGGTTGTAACTTTAACCATGGAAAAAAATGATGCTACTAGAAGCACCATTTTTTTGGTAGTTGATATTGGTGTTATTGGGACAAAAATATGAGTTTCAAGGGATGCTAGAGTTCTTATTTTCAGTTCACAACTCTCATTAGGTCAACAACTATGTTATGGGGTGTTTGCTTACATAACAACGTTAGCCTTATTGTTTTCAAGTCATAACATGAATCCATCCTTTCATGTTGACCAAGGAAATAATGTTGACGATATGAGCCCTAAAATTGATTTAGAGCATGGTGTAGCAACAAGTTAATTGATAGCAATATGAATTGTTCATCCAAGGAACAAAAACATTCCACCTCAAATTCATTGGTAAGTTTAGAGTTTACCTGTTATTATTTACTATGTTGGAATTATGGTTCTGTTCTTTTATAGTTGCCATTATAACTTTCATTTTATGTATTGTCCTTAGCAACAATAAGCATTCCAACAACAAGGGGATGAGAAATAGAGCTATGGACTAAAACTAACAATTTTTTGTTCCTTTTCTCTATTATTTTATAAGGGTAATTTTTTTTAGTGATTGAATGTCGACCTTATGATTCAATGTTATGTTCTATGATTAGTAGTGGGTCTATGGTATTGTACTTGATGATCATGGCACTAAACCAACATAGTGGCTTGACTGAATCAAGTTCCCTTTGAAACCTATAAGTGAGATTCTTTCAAAAAGTCTAACGTTGACAAATATGAGCATGATACTCTTCAATCTAAAATAATACCAACAAAGAAACATGAACTAGTGATAAATTAGTATCATCTTCAATCTTTAATATATAACTTTTCAACTAAGCTTCAATGAAGATATTCCTAAAAAAATACCAATATTGATGTTGAATAGTTCAATTGAGATGAACTCTGAAAGAGAGTGGTATTTCTCGAAGTCAACAAATGTCGTCTCTAAAAATTCCATAATCATGTTACAACATGATTATGAAGAAACTAGCTTCTTCTACTAATTTGGTGACCAAATAGGATCAACATTCTGTTACCAATGAATAAATAAAATCATTGAAGTTTTCTTTGAATTTAGACACAATGAGGTGTTGAACAACATCCTAATGAATAGTTGAAGAACAAGGAGAGAATTCTATATTCTGTGCCAGAACTTACCAAATATGTTGAGTTGAAGAGATTGTATTATAGATGTCTTGTTGAGAAGATTTCTTGCTACGTTCCCAAATTCTGATTGAATTTTGACTAATAGGACTTTGAAACTCAAATCTTGACTATCATTATTGATATTCCCCATTATCATGCACAAGGAGAGAAATTTTCCCGAGGGATCCAATCTTAAAAATTTGTATTCTTCTATTATTCAATGGTCCATCATAGTATCTAATAGTTTTTGGTTGACCACTAACCATTATGACTTAATCAATGTGGTGGCTCTTGTCAACTACTAAGCATTTTAACTTGATACCATGTATATGGTGGTTTTAGTTGAAAACTAACCATTTTCATGATATACCATTTGCCAAAGATGAAAGAGAGTTTACTTTTGTCTTCATCGATTATTCCTCCCTTTGAGATGCGAGATATTGCCTTTCTCGTTTCATTTGCATACTTTCACCCTTAAGGTACAAGGGAATACTTAGAATGGACCCCAATCATGCCAAAAAATATCATCTATAACAACTATTTAAAATCCTTTTGATTTTTTTATTAGTTTACAAAAATTTGTCTTTACATGTGTTTGTGTTAATTTGATAGCTAAGGGACAAATTTCCTCCTTTTGACAGTCTTCCTCCTCAAGAAAGACCCCTTCTAGCCCTTGGAAAAATTTAATTTGGTTAAAGAAAAATATATTTTAATATGGAAACCCATATGTGCACAAAAAGGATAGGTTGACCCAAAAGAGAAATTGGACACCCTTGGATGGTTATAAATACAAGTAAAGTGACCCTCATTTGGACATCATAATCAATCATTCTTCTTTCTTTATTTTGGATCACACAGGTCTGAGGTTGGTTTGTGGAAGTTGGTTGGCATAGGTCTCAAATTTCAGGGTTCGAAGCTCGCACGTATGATTAGGGCTATTGGTTCTCAGCCGTAGGGATGCTACATGATATTTTCAGTTGCAACTGCAGACATGCAAGCCTATGAGTGCGGCTGGAGGGTTTTAGCCGCACACACATCTCTCCCTTTGTGCGATTGGAACCTAGGGTTTAATTTTGACAGTTGACCATAGATTCTATAGTTGACCACATGCTTTTGAATCTGAGTTTTGATTATTAGCATTATTGGGTTCATCTCTTGGATTTTCTTTAGTTTATTTTGCAGGATAGTTTTGTGGTTGAAGATATGGATCATTTTTGTTGGACGTTGGATAAACCAACGCTCCATGTGTGTTTCATGACATCAACTAACCACCTCTTGTGGATCCTTATCTCTGGAGATGTGATCGTTGACTAACACCTGCGGGTTTTGTTCGAACGAAAATCGTGATTCCCAACAAGTGGTATCAAAGCGTAGTTCACGAGTTCGATACACACCCGGCTCGCGTTGCGGGGGGGGAGATTGTTGGACATTAGATAAACCAATGCTCCCCGTCTATTTCGTCACATGGAATTACCGCCTCTTGTGGATCCTTATCTTTGGCGATGTGATCATTGATTAACACCCGCAGGTTTTGGTCTAACGGCAATTGTGATTCCCAACAATTGTACTCTCTCTTTACTAAAACATTCAATGACAATCTAATAAGAAGAAGAATTTGGAAGGGTTTCCCCCTTGTGAGGATTTTCCCTAGTCTCCGACCAATCTGGTTGTCTCTATGTGTGGATGCTTTTTTTCTATTGTTCCTTTATGTTTTGCTGCATTGATGATGATATTATTCTTTCTATATAATTGCATATGTTGCTAATTAATGTTATAATGTTGTGGGGTGAATTCAATGCATAAATAATGAAACGCAATTATCCAAAGCAAATAACAATATTGCCCTAAGAAAAATTAACATGGTATCAGAGTTGGGCTAAAGAAAAGTCATTGAAGATCACCCCTATATAGACATTGTTGATGGGAGCAGGAAAAGATGGAGGAGTCCTAAAAGAATTATGGGTTTTAAATGAAACCCTAGGCAATATGATAGTTAGGGTTTGATGGGTATCATGAGGTTATGACTTGTGATAAGCATGCTAACCTCGATGATGAAAGTATAACAATAAGATGGATGCTTAGGATCTTCTTGTTGACCTTGGTTAGGTTTTGATAAGATTAATAAATTTGACAATATGACAAAATTGGATGCCCTTACTTGATGAATGAGTAATATGATAAAGAAGTGATACAGTGATTATGCTACTTGAAGTATGATGATACACTTGTCAGCGGCCCTAATTATATGACATTAATCTTTGATGAATACTTGATGACATGTTAATATGTGACAATGAAGCAGTTGATGATGATTTGTTGTGATTATGAGGAATATATTTTTAAAAAATTGATATAGTTTGACTTCATGATCTAACAATTCTATTGATGCATGACAATATTATGATAGACATGTTGATGTCTTGAATGATGATGACTGAAGTGGCTTCCCATTTAGAGGGAGAAACTCTCCATAAGATCCTAACACCTATTATTATTTGCAGAAAATGAATAGAAGACACTTGACTATTGAAGGAAGGATTCTAGACGTGAATAACCATATGATGTTGTTACATAAGTTTTGTCAAGTTTTGATTTGAGTAAAGAAGGTTTCTCCTAACCTCAACCGTTGGGAGAAAGGATTAAGGGTGCGGTTATAAGCCTGACAATTGCATGGAAGAAGGCCTATGGGTGTGGTTGTGTCTGTAGGATACAAAAACTAAATCCTTATACATGAAACCAAGAGCACACCAAGAGTAAGACAGTCCTACAGAGATGGAGTAGACAATAAAAAGTTCTATAAGCAGAGAAGTTTGAATGTTTGACTTATTATAGAGAATTTGAATGTATTGACTAAACTTGTGTTTGCGGGGTACTGAAATATGCATATTAGTATGTTGTTTGCCTTGACTTGATAATTTGAGCTAGTTTATGACAATATTTGGTAATAGTTACAAGGGCTTGACAAAATTTGACTTATTGGCTTGACTTAATATAGATGAGTATTATTGGAATTTTGTCATAATGCTTGACAATTCATAGATATGTTTTGGCTTATGGATTGATTGAAATCACAATGATAGCAAGTTAGATTTTTGATTTGGTTCTTGATAATGGTGATTTGCCTTGACATGAAATGACAGTGCTATGTGGGCATAATGACTTTCAGTGACTAATATTGGTATTCAGTATTGATTCTATATTGGCATCATTGGCACTTGACACATTGGTTGAAGTGTAAAAATGTGATTCAGTCTGCAGTGACTTCATGGATAGCATAAACTTATATGACTTGTCCTCTGTGTATTCATTTATAATCAGTGACATAAATAATTCATATTATAATCATAGGGATGGCTTGATAAAGTTTAGTTGGATATTGCTTGGTAAATAACAAGTTGTTGACATGAAAATAGATAAGGTTGTAACATGGTATTTGGGTGTGAGCTCTAACTAACACCAAGCCCGAAGAGTTTGTTAGCGATATTGACAGAAACTTTTATGACTTTGATATTATTTTTGGTTTGGAATTTATGGCTTGATAAACAATCTTAGTTGATTTGATTGCACCATGTTAATTTGTTTGAGGCTAAGCATAGTGGTTTGGTCAATATTATGTTTGTAGAAAGCATTGTATGGTTTGAAGCAAGCTTCTTCAGCCTAGCATGTCCACATTGAAAGTTATCTATTGAAGCCTAGAGGATGTGTCGATTCGAATCTTTACTTCAAAAGTGGTCCAAGGTATTCCTTTGATTTTGGTTTTATATGTTGAAGATCTATTCTTGGCAGGTAACGAGCCTATGATGATCAAAGTAAGAAAGAGACGACCTCTGAAGTTCGAGATGAAGAATCCTGACATGATGGAATGCAAATACTTGGACACCCCGACGAAATTGAATTTCAAGAAATTATGCAAAGATATTGATGAACCTAACTTGGAAACCAACAACTGATTAAGGCACTAATGTTCCATGTGAACACCCATCCGGATATATGTATTGCATAGAAAAACCATAATTAATTCATGATTAAGTCTCTTCATACACATTGGGTTTTCGACAAGCACATTTTGAAAGATTTGCATGATGGTCATTCTTGGTATAAAATATACTTCCAGAGATGTATGAATGCATGGAGACACTAATTTTGACTAGGATGGAAAGCATTATTGACAAAAAAGCATGTTTGGATGTTGCTTTAGTTTGGGATCTTCCATGACATCTTGGATGAGCAGGAAATAGAAGTTTGTAGCTTTAAGCACAACAGAGGTTGAATACATTATTGCTAGCATGATTATCTGTGCGATAATTTGGAATCTCTTTGGAGAGTTGTTTGAGCAAGTTTTAGATATGACACTGATACATTGTGACAACAACAAGAGTGGGATCCGATTGACAGAAAATATCATATATTGTTGGGACTGAGATATCTCCTTGTGTTGAGACAATGTTGTTGTATGAGACAAGCTTAGGCTTGTGGTTGCTACCTCCATGAGAGGGGTGGCTGAATAATGTATCCTTTTGACATGTATTTATTCTATGTAATATTTGGTGTAATGCCTTGCATGAATAGGAAATTAGAGGATTGCTACTCTTTTGGAATCACGATTTTCGTTACACCAAAACCCGTAGGCATTAGTAAACGGAGGCATCGCTAGAGTTAGCAGATCCACGAGAGGCGGTTAAGCACATGCCATGAAACACACGAGGAGCGTTGGTTTATCCAGTGCCAAACAATACCCCCTACCCCCCAACGCGAGCCAGGTGTGATTCAAACTCGAGACCTTTAGCTTTGATACCACTCATTGGAATCACAACTGTCGTTACACCAAAACCCGTTGGTGTTAGTAAACAAACACATAACTAGAGTTGACAGATCCACGAGAGGCGATTAAGCACATGTCATGAAACACATAGGGAGCGTTGGTTTATCCAGTGCCCAACAATCTCCCCCCCAGCACGAGCCAGGTGTGATTCGAACTCGAGACTTTCACAAGAGCTTTGAATTCTTGGAACCGCTTGAAGACCTCCCCCTTGGTCTTCATGAAGTAGATCCAGGTCCTCCTAGAGAAGTCATTAATAAAAATAACATGATACTTATAACCATTAAGACAAACTGAAGACATTGAATCACATACATCACAATGAACCAAATCAAGTATACCTACTGTCCCTCTATCACTACTTAGAAAAACAACCTTGGTGTACTTCCCAAGAGCACACCCTTTGCACACATCCTCATGCTCCACACTGAACTCAGACAATATTGTGATAATCTCCCCTAGAATCTTGAGAGCTCCATGATATAAATGATCCATCCTCCTATGCCATAGCTCACATATATCTCTACTACTGTTGTTGTTGTGAATCAAGGCATGGCTAGGCTGAAACATGAGCCTGTACAACTTCCCCTGTCTGATCCCAATCACTTTGGCTGAAGTGATGTTGGACCCCTTAGGGTAGATGAGTACTTGTCCACGTTTGAAAAACACCTCAAATCCCCTATCCTCTATGGCAGAAACTGAAATCAGGTTCTTCTTCAACCCAAGGACATACAAAACATCCCTCATTGTCATAGGTGACAAAGACTCCCTCTCAAAAGAAACAGTACCATGCCCAACTACCTTGAACATGGTGTTATCTCCAAATACCACCTCAAGAACTCCATCCTCTCCAATACAAGTAAAGAATTCTCTAACACCAGACATATGGAATGTGGCTCCACTATCAATATACCAAGAAACTCAGGAATCCACACTAGAAGTAAGACATGCAATCAACGAGAACTCCTCAAATCGTGTGGAAAACTCATCCACCTCTGCTGAAGCTTCTTCTTATTCGGGAAAGTCATCGCACAATGTCCCATCCTATGATAAACAAAGAGTTTAACTTTTCTCATATCCTTCCTCTGCTCACCATTCTTCTTGGCCCCATCCTTCGGCCCCTTCTTGGAATTCTTCTTGCCCTTAGCTACAAGGGCCACATTCTCCACATCATCTCCAAGCAATTGGTTAGAAGAGCAACCCCCAAGTCTCAAATCCTCTTGCATGAAATCATCCCATAGTATTTCCCAATCAGGCAAGTTCTCCCTAGCAGCAACCCCACGCACAAAGTTATCCCATGGTTTAGAAAATCCATTTAAGGCAATTCTAACAAAGCTCAGAGTCAACCACTCCATCTCCAATAGACCCCAACTCATCATGTATCTGTGCTATCTTGGTAAGGTATGAAGAGACTTGTGTCATTTTTTGTCATCTTGGTACTTCTTAGTTTCTCCCTAAGCACCAATTTCCTATTCTAATTTGAAATCTAATATAATTTGCAAAGTGCTTCCCAAATTTCAAAATCACAGGTCTTACCTGTGATATGAGGAATCACATGGTCTTTTACTACATAAAGAAGAATCCTTGTTGCCTTCACCTTCTTCTTGTTATAGGTTTCCAATTAAACTGGATCTTGAGGAACAACACACACATTTTGTGTGATATCCCACACCTCATTCTCCTCCAATATCAGTACAATCATCTCCTTCCATGCACTGAAATTTGAAGCTCCTTCCAATCTGTCCTCAAACCTCAAACCAATAGCCATGACAAAAGCAAGAATTCCCTTTTAATGACAAGCAAAAACTAGGTACAAAGTGTTATCCCAATTGTTGATTCAAACTGAGCAACCTCACTCTCATACCATGTTTGAAAACCACTCAGGAAATTTACTAGAATTCAAATTTCTCTTATAGAACTTTCATCAAATACTTTGTCAACACTAAGGTTGCAATTTCAATAAAATTACACTAAAAAATTGTATTCACTCAGCAAATTCAATTCTAATTTTTACGAGCAACAACATAGATGACAAATTTTGAACTTTTAAATCAGCAAACAACTCAACAAGCCATGAAATTGCACTTAAAATTTTTTGGACAAAAGTCCCTAGAAAAACCCCAGAGGGAAAAAAAGAGTTTGGGAGAGGGAGGATTTTGTTATTAAGCTTCAGCAATCAATGTTTACACAACAAAATTAACCTAACAATGAAATTATAAACTTATCTCAATTTCTGAGCCACAAAACAACATGTATGGACTATACAACCACTAAAGCAACACCAAAACTTCCTTAAAATGCATGCAAACAGTTGATGTATGGTACAACACTCCCTTATACCACTAAAGCAACACCAAAACTTCCTTAAAATGCATGCAAATAGCTGATGTACGTACAACACTCCCTCAAAAATGTGTGACCCTTCTCTGCCTTGATTTTTGTGCCCCTTGACTGATGTACAAACTGTGTATTCTCAACTATACAATCTGCAATTAATTCTCACGCTGCTTGGGATTCATGCAACAATATTGACTTGGAATTCATGCCATTTGACTACTATACTCAGCAACTCGTCCTCCTTTCTCGAGCTCAACTATTCCCCTTCTCATGAGACTCTCACTCAGTAATTAGAATGGAGCTTCTCCTAGGGATTTAGGCCACTATAAAGCCAAGAGAGGGTGTCCTTTGGCCTTCCACCTAGCCTCCAAGATCAAGGGATGAGATTTAATCTTGGGCCCTCATGACACAGTGGATGTGTTTTAATCCATCATTGACATTAATAAAATGCACTTTTCTCTTTAACTTTATATCTCATAAAGTTAAATTAAACCCTAAGTCACTTAAAGAAAATTTCCCACATGTTAGCTCCAAGCCTATGTGGAAAATACTTTTCCTAGCAAACTTCCAACAAAAATTCTACTGAAATTGCCATCATATTTTTGGTTCCTCGAAGGGTTCATAACATTCATGTAGTCTTTCCTATAACTTTTGGGGTTTGGAAGTCTTTGTTGATCCAAGAATGGGGCTTGTCTCTCTCGTCATATGTAGGAACCCTTTAAATATTTCCATCATAAACAACCTATTTTTCTCGTAAAGCCATCAAAATAAGGTTCATGTGGATTTTTAGTCATGGCATAAATTGTTTTCTTAGTTTTAATAAATAATTTATGAATGTGACTCAACATACTCTCAATCATGGAAACAACACAAATTATTTATATTAAAATTTTAACCAAATTTCTCAAAATTTTCATTTGCATACTTTTCATCCAAATATTCTTAATATTCCCAATGTCTCATATTCAATTGAAAATATTCAATTTAATATTCAATTGATACAATTTATTTTGTCCATATTATTTTATTGATACTTGGATTTGCATATAATTAATTGAAAATAATCATCCATAATTTTTTTTAAGAGTGGGCTTTATAACCTTGACTGCTATGATAGAAATCCTTTCACATTTGCTCCTCCACACTTCCTTCTCTTTTTCACTTGCAAATTATTTGACATCATCATTCACAAGGCTATAAATATCACAAGACCACATATTTTCATTCAGATAAGCTCTCTAATTAAAATGTTTTTTTCATAAAATAAGTTAGCATATTTTCATCCATGATTCACACTCTGCGTAAAAATATTCAATATATCACTATGCAATTACCCAGATTATATTGCAAATATGTATATATCTTAAAAAAAATTCACTTGCAAAAACATTTTCACCTCAATTGAAGTTTGAATGACAAAGTTATGGTCCTTTCAAGTCTCAAAGTGTTATAAGAATGTGACAATTCATTAAAAATTGTGAGGATTTCCACTTGCTTATGGTAAAAAAGCATCACCATAAGTCTAGCATATTACTTGTAGCCTTCTATTATATCTTCATGTCAAAAATTAAGATTTCACGAGGTCCAATGTGATTAAAATAGAATCTTCAAGTCTTGTTATCCCTCTACAAGTGTTTAAGGACCTCTTAAACAATTGTTTTATTTCCCTTGCAGTAAGTGTAAAATTGTTCCACAAATCATAAAATTCCTTATTTGTTGCAATTATTGAGAGTAAGCCAAACATCAAATTCCATAAAATTCGAAAAGCAAGCCTAATGTATTTTCAAGAATAATATCACTATATCAATTTCATAACTCAATATATTTAAAAAATACAAGAGGACATCACCCAAGAACCAAAAAAAAAGAAAAATCGGTCAAAATTACTCAAATCAATCTCAAATTTCCATTGAATTTGCTATTTTTCCGTTGAATTTGCCTTTTCCTTCTAAAACCTTAGCTCCAAGGAAGAACACAAAGGAAATTGAATGTATGAATACTTCATTAATCCCCAATCTCACCACTAAAACCTCACATAAAATAAATCACCTTCTTTAGGATAAAATATTCTTAAACACAACTTGTAAGCCTATCAATAATTGGATAGCAAAATGAAGCCCTATGGATGGCAAGCATGTATGCCTATTGAAACCTTATAAATGGAAAACCCTAGAATGGTTGATTGGCAAGACTAAAGCCCTAAACCTATGGATGCATGTATAATAAAAACCCTAATCTAGAAGCCCTTGCTTAAGAAGTCATAGGATTGCTTAATACATATGCCAATTAAAGCACACTCTAATCCCTACATCCCTAAAACTCTAAATCCATATGTCAAATTCATAAATTATAACTCTAATCATAAATGTTGCCTTTGCTCTTGATGAAGAAGCCCTAAACTTTATGCCTAGATTCATGATGATGATACCTTGCCCTAATTCTAATATCTTAGTCCTAATGCCTTAATGCATGAAGAATCCTTATAAACCCTTATTTAGAAAGTCGTTCCAAAACCCTAAGGTCTGTACTATAATTCTAGGACTATCATAAAGAAGAAATATGTTTCTTAACATTTGAGACATCATCTTAGAATGACACTTTCACTAGCTAGTAGAGGACATTTTCCCCTTTCCAACAAACATAAACTTGTCTCCTAACTCCCTGCGATTATGGAGATATTAATTTTTGAAAATAACATATGTCAAATTTGACCAAATCTGCTAGTCGACTTATGTAGGCTCAATAGGACATGTTGGCTCCCTTGTAAAGACGTGTCTCTTCAATCATACACAAACAACTATAAATACAAGACAAAGCTCGTCCATTTCAGCTTAGAAAATTCAGCCAAGCACAAAAAACAAATGAGTTCAAATCTGAGCAAATTTCAATGAAGCAAAAAATTAAATTTCAGGCCTGTGGAAGGTATGTTACAGAACTTTATTTTCAGCCCCTTATGTGGAAAACTTCGGCCCTTTTATGTGGTGACAGAACCTCAACCCTTTTTCTGTGGAAATTTTAGTGAAATTGGATCTGTGGATTAAAGGAAGTTCAGAGTTGTAGCTTGGCATTTCAGATCTGCAATTTGGAGGATTAAATTTGACTTGTGGGCTTATATTCTAGGACTTGTGATCGGACTTTTGTTAAGAATAAGTTGAGAAATTGGGAATCCATTCGAGCAGATTATAATCATCTTTTGGAGGCGCCTTATGACATCTTTTAGAGCATACCTTGGCCTTCATTTTGAAGCAGTTTTTTTTTGTTTATTCAGGAGCAGACTTGGAGTCACTACCACAACATACTACATCAATCTTGAAAACATCTGTCAAGGGAGACAAGAAACATCATTTGAGAAGATCTATTTGAATACATTCTCAGCGTTGTTGAAGAAGTCTTATATTGAAGTATCTTGGAGCAACCTTCTTGGTGAAAATTTGATATACACCTTGAAGTGAATTTGGAGCAATCTTGGGGATCTTCTTTATTAGTCTTGAGCAACTTAATCTTAGAGAATATCATGGGAATCTGATTGCAAATACCTTGAAGCAGTGTTGAAGACTTGCGGAAGCTGATCTTGGAGTCAATCTTGGAGACATGACGTCTTGTTGAAGCTCTCATGAAGTAATCTCAGAGAAAACTATTTAGAGAACATGAAGAGTCTTTGAGACACCTTCTATGGTTGATAAAGTTGTCATTGATAATTTACGTGCTTTGGAGATTAATTAAGAGCATTATTGAAGGCGAACTTGAAGATATTGGCAGGGGTGGTTGCAGGAGACATTGAAAGCCTCGAAGAACTGTTGATTTTATCTTGAAGAACAGGGTTGGTGCTCTAGAGGGTTGGAGTCCTCAAAGAGACCAGGATGGAGCTTGAACCAGTTGAGAGGGTTGGAGCCCTAGAGGATTGGAGTCCTCAAGAAGAACAAGTACAGGTTGGAGCCTAATGGATTAAAGATTGGTGTCGTTCCCTAGAGTTCGAGCCCTACAATTTTTTCTTTGTTGATTTGGCTTTGGGATTGGTGTCCTTAGGGTTGGAGCCCTAGAACAAATTGTTGTACAAGTTGGAGCTTGTGATTTGTTGTAAAGAGGATTGGAGTCCTCGCTAATTTCTTATTAATAAAATCATTTATCTTATTATTGTTCATTTTGTGTTTAATTTAAGTGGTCTTAACTGGTAAAGTAACAATTGTAAAAGAAATATTGATTCACCACCCCCCTCCTCCCAGTGTTTCCAACAATTGGTTTCAGAGCGTAGGCAATAAGTTCGATACACACTTGGCTCACGTTGGGGGGAGATTGTTGTACATTAATGGATAAACCACTGCTCCCTGTGTGTTTCATGACATGGGCTAACCGCCTATCGTGGATTCTTATCTCTGGTGATGTGATCGTTGACTAACACCTGCGGGTTTTAATTTGACGACAATCGTGATTCCCAACAAGTGGTTTGGTTTCAAAGCCAATGCCTTCACTCATAGCCTAACAACTTGAAGGTAGATCCTTAGAACACAAATGGAAAAGTCAAGGAAGAAGACTTGCAAACCCATTGAAGGTGTCACCTCCTCAGTGGATAATCAAATTGGGAAAGCTCCATTGTTCAATGGAAATTTTGAAATATGGAAGGAAATAATGAAGAATTTCTTAATGGCTCAAGGTTTTGAAGTCTGGGAATCAGTGGTTACCGGAAGCACAATAGAAGAAGAATCCAAAGTGCATAATGTAATAGAAATGAAGGTTGTTTTGAGTGGAATACCAAATCCTATAAAGGACAGAATGGAAAATTGTTTATCAACAAAAGAGATTTGGGAAAAGCTTCAAGATCTTCACTTTAAAGGATTATTAGTCATAACCTCTGATCCAAAAGATGAACCAAAGAAGACAAATAAAAGCAAAAATGAAGGGACTAGTTGTATAAAGGAAGATCACGATGAAGAAATTCTTGAAGTAGAAGTTGAAATAGATCTTAAGGAAAAACTTGTAGCTTCCCTAGAAAAGATAAGCAGTTTGAAAAAGGAAAATGAGGAGCTCAAGAAGCAAGTGCAAGATAGTGACCATGATCTTGACAAGACAAGGAAGGAAGTTGATCTTTTCAAGCTTCAAGTACAAGAAAGAGATGAGGAGCTCACCAAGCTAAAGGAGGAATTGCATCAAAACAAGAAAAGACATCATGAAGCGGTCATATCCATGGAAAATCAGTTGGGTAAAGCAAAGAGAAGGGAAGACATATTGTCAAGTCAACTTGAACAAACTTGAATCAAAAATAGGTCCATACAAGGAAAAGCTCTCCTCTCTCATATCTCAATTGGAAGAATCAAAGAAATAAGTATAAGGATCTAAAAAGGTGATGGAAGTTTTGGCCCTCTTAAAAGAACAAGTAGATGAATAAAAAATGGATAGAAATGTCATAGCATGCCAACTAGAAGAAAAAGATTGAAATTAGATGTCTCATCTTTCAAGGCCTAAACATGTGAAGCAACAAGGATGAAGGAAGAAATGGAGAACCATCCAACAAAGAAGGACGAAGAATGCAAGATGATGAAGGAAGAAATTATTACCCTAAGAAAAGAAGTTGACAAGTTGAATAAGAATCTAAGGAGTTCACAAACCTTGGATGACATTCCAAGTCATTAAAGATCCCACCTTGATAAATCAGGTCTTGGTTATGCAAGTAAAACCTCGAGAAAAAATTATGCAAACCCTAATTCACCAAACAACAAGTATGTGGAGAAGCTTGAAAGAAACGTTGATGCCCCCAATTCCAGCAAAAGAAAGAAGATTAATCAAGATAATCTTAAAGGAAACCCTACTCCAAGAAGGTATGTAGAAGGTGTCAAGGATGCAAGAGGAAAAGGATATCATATCTCAAGGGAAAAAAACTTTAGAAATTAACCAAGGCAAGCTCCATACTCCAGGTACCAAAATATATTTTTGGTTTATCTATTCTTGTACAAATTTTGGGCATATCGAGAACGATTGTAGGGAATACCACAAGGAAAAATGTAAGGGTCCCTATCAGTCTCCTAGAAGAAACTTTGCAAGAAGAATTCATGCTTCCTCATTAATGAACAAGATGGAATGCTTCAAATTCCATAACATTGGACATATGGCTCTTGATTGTAAATTGACTTGGGTTCCTAAACAAGATAAAACTATGACTACCAAGAATGAAAAGAGATTCACACAAGATTGGAGAAGGAAGCAAACTAAATCACAAGGAGACCAGGTGGGAAATGTCTTGGACACTCAAGGCGTCAACTCGTGTTGTTGATTTAATGAGTACATCTTTGGAAGATATGATATTTCAAGTTTTGATGATGAGATTGTGCTAAGAACATGCATATTGTTAGGGGGAGCTTCTGACAATTTGACTATTCTCACAAGATGCTTACTTGATAAACCTCGGGAAACCCTTGACGTGTTGCACATGGACAATCATGCTATAAGACACTTAGATAGATCATCTCTCAGAAATTTTTGAAGACGTCATCTACTTCATTCCTTTCCATGTTTGAAAATCTTGGGGGTGGGGAATTCCATTGAAGAAAAGCATGATATTGTGTCCTCAATACACATCCATTGTTGAAGATGTCTTCCACTTGATCACAAGGCAACTATCTTTCTTGTCTTGGGAGAGCAAGAGGAGTTTATGCAGGCAAGGGGAGTTAATTGATCACATGAAGAAATGCAAATTAAGACATCTCCATTGCTCCACATTGTCAAAATAAGGAAAGCATGATGATAAGGGGAGCAACATGACAAAAGAAGCATGATAGGGGAAAATGTTGATGGAAAAAGGCGTTGTTAGGAAACCCCATTTTCCATTGATGTTAAAGGGGGAGAGAATGTTGAAAGGGCGAGAATATTTCCATCAATGACAAAGGGGGATATTGTTGATTGAAGTTTTCATTGATGTCAATAACATGGTAACATAGGCACATTATTGAAGCATGCCCTAGCATGAAAACCTCTGCATGATGCACTAACCCTATCAATAATTAGATAGCAAAATGAAGCCCTATGGATGGCAAACATGTATGCTTATTGAAACCTTATAAGTTGAAAACCCTAGAATGGTTGGTTGGCAATATTAAATCCCTAAACCCTAAACCTATGGATGCATGTATAATAAAAACCCTAATCTAGAAGCCCTTGCTTAAAAAGCCCTAGGATTCCCTAATACATATGCCAATTGAAGCACATAAATTATAACTCTAATCCTAAATGTTACCCTTTCTCTTAATGAAGAAGCCCTAACCTTATGCCTAGATTCATGATGATGATACCTTACCCTAATTCTAATATCCTAGTCCTAATGACTTAATGCATGAAGAATACTTATAAACCCTTATTTAGAAAATCATTCCAAAACCCTAAGGTTTGTACTATAATTCAAGGGTTGTTATAAAAAAAAATTATGTTTCTTAGCATTTGAGACATCATCTTAGAATGACTCTTTCACTAGCTAGTAGAGGACATTTTCCCCTTTCCAACAAGTATAAACTTGTCTCCTAACTCCCTGCCATTATGGAGATATTAATTTTTTTAAATAACATATGTCGAATTTGACCAAATCTGCTAGTCGACCTATGTAGGCTCAATAGGACATGTCGACTCCCTTGTAAAGATGTGTCTCTTCAATCATACACAAAAAAAATATAAATACAAGGCAAATCTTGTGCATTTTAACATAGAAAAATCGGTCAAGCACAAAAAACAAATGAGTTCGGATATGCAAATTTCATTAAAGCAGAAATTAAATTTCAGACCTATGGAAGGTCTGTTACATACCTTTATTTTCAGCCCCTTCTATGGAAAATTTCGTCCCATTTATGTGGTGACAGAACCTTAGAACCTCATCCCTTTTTTTGTGGAAATTTCAATGAATTCAGATTTGTGGATTAAAGGAAGTTTGGATTTGTAGCTTGGCATTTCAGATCAGTGATTTGGAGGATTAAATTTGACTTGTGGGCTTATATTCTAGGACTTGTGATCATACTTTTGTTGAGATTGAGTTGAGCAATTGGGCAACCATTGGAGCAAATTATAATCATCTTTCAAAGCAGCCCTGTGACATATTTTGGAGCAGAATTTTGCCTTCATTTTGAAGCAGTTTTTTATCTATTCAGGAGAAAACTTGTCACTACTACGACATACTACAACAAGCTTGAAAACATATGTCAAGGGAGACAAGAGACATCATTTGAGAAGATCCATTTGAAGAAATTTTCAACGTTGTTGAAGGAGTCTTACATTGAAGCAGTCATTTGAAGTATCTTGGAGCAAACTTCTTGGTGAAAATTTGATATACATCTTGAAGTGAATTTGGAGCAGTCTTGGGGATCTTCTTGATTAGTCTTGAGCAACTTAATCTTGGAGAGTATCTTGGGCAGCTTATTGAAGATACCTTGAAGTAGTGTCGAAGACTTGCAGAAGTTGATCTTGGAGTAAATCTTGGAGACATGATGTCTTGTTGAAGCTCTCATGAAGTAATCTTGGAGAAAATTGTTTAGGGAACATGAAGAGTCTTGGAGACACCTTCTATGGTTGATAAAGTTGTCATTGATAACTTAAGTGCTTTGGAGATTAATTGAGAGCATTATTGAAGGTGAAATTGAAGATATTGTCAGGGGTTGTTGCAGGAGACATTGGAAGCCTCGAAAAACTGTTGATTCTATCTTGAAGAACATGGTTGGTGCCCTAGAGGATAGGAGTCCTCAAAGAGACCAGGTTGGAGCTTGAACCAATTGAGAGGGTTGGAGCCCTAGAGGATTGGAGTCCTCAAGAAGACCAAGTTGGTGCTTGGAAAAGTACAGGTTGGAGCCTAGTGGATTGAAGATTGGTGTCATTGCCTAGGGTTGGAGCCCTACAATTTATTCTTTGTTGATTTGGCTTTGGGATTGGTGTCTTGAGCTTGTGATTTGTTGTAAAGAGCATTGGAGTCCTCGCCAATTTCTTATTAATAAAATCATTTATCTTATTAATGTTCATTTTGTGTTTAATCTAAGTGATATTAACTGGTAAAGTAACAATTGTAAAAGAAATATTGATTCACCCCCCCTCTCAGTATTTCCAATAGGAAGAAGTGTTTCAAAAAAAGCTTTGGCAACCGACATCAAGGATAGGGAGTGAGCTTCCCTAGCTTTGTTACCATGTAACATTTATTCATAACATATTATCATAACCATGGTTTCGCTCCACTAATATACACAATAATTTAAAAAAATAAAAGAAAAGCTTTAAAAGCGGATTGAATGATCGATCCTATGTTCCAAGATTTAGCATTATGCAAAAAATAATATTTGTGCATCACCATATCCACGCAAGAGTATCTAAATATATCATCTTAAAGTTGCCCACATCAGGGAAATAATCCTTGTATTAAAAGGCATCTAGTGAAATATAATAAGATATCATGGCTAACAAAAAGGTGTCAATCCACATTTTTAATGGTTAAATAATTTGAGAAATAAGGCCTTTAAAGGCCCTATAAGATAACTACGTGTAAATATTTTGTTTAATAAGATTTTGTGTGTACTTCAATAAACACTACAATGAATTAGGCATTGAAAATATCCATCATAATTTTACCATGAATGTATATCCCTCAAAACATTTGATAGTAAAGCATATAAGTCAACTCTCAATTTACGGAGAATCATTTTTAATTCAAGTTTCCATCCCCTTACTATGCCTTATGCAACAAAGAGAAGAGGTCAATACATTGTCTCCCTATCAACGCTCAAGCAATAGAGTGAAGAATTAAATCATCCATCGTTTTAGAAATGCTTTGGTAATGACTATATCACCAAGGGTAAATACTTTCATGTTAAGAGCTATACAAATATAAATGTGTTTCATGTTAAGAGCTACAAAATGACTACATATCTATAAACCTTGTCGTCATTTATAAATCATGGAATCTATAATAGTAATTGATGGTAAATCACAAATACTTCATCTTTGAAGTATAAAATAAACCAATAAGTATCGATGAATGTTAGTGTTATATTATCTACTTTAATAGATATAAGTGATTTATAGACAAATTTCAAAAATAGAGATTACATTAGGTGTTGAAACAATGCAATTGGAATTGGTAATTAGATTTCCTAGTAATTCAAGATTAAATGTCACCATCAGGAATATAATGAAGCTTTTTTGCCTTTCTAGTCCCTATACATTGCTCTAATCCCTTTGTTGCATTTTATATCATCTTTTTTAAATCCTTACCACTAGATTTTATGATGTATCTATTTCTCTCTCTCTATTTTTTTTTAACTCTAATGTAATTTTTTATTGCCTAAATATCTTGTTCAATAAATTTTATTTTCACCATTAATTTTTAGGGTCAAATTTTTATTTCTACATAAATGATTGTTGAAATGTGCCTATGGTAAAATATGGAAATTGTGTGAAAACATAATACAGAAAAAGAATTATTTCTAGTACAAAATTAATTTTTTGTTTTATCTTTTATAACCTTAAAAAATACTATGTCAGGAAAAATATTTATAATTTCATATTTTGACAAATTTAACCACGAATCTATGTTAATTGGATATCAAAATTCACTTTGTGGGAAGAAGGGAGGAGACATATAAAACCCAAAAAAAATCCTTTCATAGCATATATATATATGATTCCCATACTTGAATTGACTTCATATAAAATGATTAAATAACTTTAAATCTATAAAATGATTAAATAACTTTAAATCTATCCAGAAAAATATATCACCCTGAATATATCAATGACCTTTTTCTAATACATAATTCTAAAACTCATATATCTCTCATGTTGTGTGTTTTTAAGTATGTCCACTTAAAAGATCTAACCATGTATTTTATAATATATAACAATATATGCTATTAAGCAATAACTTAGAATTTATATTATTATTATAATAACCATTTATATATTTATTTAAATTTATACAATTACAATAAAAAATATAATATATAACAATATAGGCTATTAAGCAATAACTTAGAATTTATATTATTATTATAATAACCATTTATATATTTATTTAAATTTATACAATTACAATAAAAAATATGTAAATAATTATTCTAAAATAAATAAATTTATATCCTCATTCTTTAACATAATTATGTATATAACGTTTACATTAATAAAAAATGAAACTCCTCTAATCAAACATCCTAACATACCATACTAATGATTACTGACCTTTCAATATAACGTTTACATTAATAAAAAATGAAACTCCTCTAATCAAACATCCTAACATACCATACTAATGATTACTGACCTTTCATGATCATTTTCGTTAAAACTTGTAATTGCTTTTCCCTCACATTTAAATATTTAAACATTCAACATTGGATTATATATTCAAATATTTATCGTATTCAATTTTATTTTAATAATAAAAAAGTATTTTAAAAACTAAGAATCTAATTTTAACGTTAGAACCAAATCACAATTGGTGTATCGGATATTTTTATTTGCGAGAGAAGAAATCTACTTCTATGTAACAATTTCATTGTTAAAGTTTATGGAGGCATATACTCTATTTTTTCTTATTTTTTTTGGTAGATGTTGTATTACCTTCTAAATTAGAATGTATATAGATATGTTAGATATTTTAAGTCGGTCTTTCACCGGGAAGATTGGACCATAGCCAAAAGTGCACTCTTCGCAGAGAAGCATAAGGTATCAAAATGTTCAAAAAGGCTAAAAAGATGATATGTGAATTAAAAAATAGGCTATATTTTCCAATAAAACTGATTATAAAATCAGAGTGCAAAAGCTAGAGCATGGCATATAAAGCTAAGCAGATAGATTAGAGTTTGTGGCAACAACCTGGACAAGGTCTCCATTATTGTCTGGGTTGCTGCCCCCTGGGGGAGGAATACCAAGGCGCTGGTTTAGGTCCCTTGTGACGATGTAGATGTTCTAGAGAGTGTAGGATTTTTGCCCTATGCTCCAACTAGTCCATCAAAATTCAACGAAGGAGAAACTACATATGCCAATATAAGTCAATGATGTACATGTAATGGTTGAAGCAATTGTGCGTGTGTCCAACATTCAACACCCAATCAGCGAGTTCAACGAAAATCATGATGTATGAAAGCTACAATCACTAGGAGGTTGGCTCCCTCACGTTCCATGCGGCCTAACTTTTCCTAAATGGGGCCCGGGGTGAGATCTTGAAACCTAACTCTTGTTTCTTCCAGGCAATTATGGGTACGAGAAAGACCTCGAGAACGCGCTCTTGGTAACAAGTTTCCCCTATGAGGAAACATGCATGCTGGTGGAGCATGGTAAAGGGCACGACAAGGGAACTAGACCGAGTTATCAGGGGAAAGGGGAAGAAGCGACAAACCGAATGAGAGGAGCCATGTGAGGAGGATAAGAGGCTAGGTGGCAAGGAGTTAGATGAAGACGAGAATCTACAGAGGCAAAAGTAGCTGACAAGCCATAGGGAGGTAGAGCAACCTTGGAAGGAAGCAAAAGGGAAAACACCAAGCTCGTCGAAGAAGTTAGCAAGAGAATGTGTGAATCCACAATAGTTAGACCGAAGAAGAAAGACAATGCCCCGAGAGCTACACAAGAATTGCTTGAAGAGCACCCAACGAGGATACTAGTCATAGGAAAACTAGTAATAGGTTCAAAAGCATGAAAAGAAACCAGGGAAAGAAAGGTATGCTATGCAAACCAAAAACAACCAAGAAAGGGCCCATTGAAGAGGGCCAACACCCAGATAGACTATTCGCTGACATGCACGAGGAACCTAAGTTAGAAGTCGTTGCATGCACGACAATACAATAAAGAGAAAGAAACATCAACGCCAAATCAATATGCTAGAGTATCAACCGGAAGGCATCCCTATGACTCTAGGTGGGGGGTGTAGAAATGCCAATTCTAGAACAACAATTGAGTATAGAAAGCAGAAAAACAAGGCCCGTGTAACATCCCCTTGTCTACCCTTGTTCCTTGTAATAATAAGTGTGATTGTAACATTGGTGTGGAGAACCACAACTGGCTAGAACTATAATTAAATATCTGACAATTATTAATTAATTAACACAACTGAAGGAAGGATAATCTTACAGATCATTGGCCCAAGGGAAGCTTGTTGGCTCGCTTGTTTGAAAATCCATGACCCATAACTAGCTGAATTAATGTCACAGTTGCTTGCAATGAGGAAAATTCATTTGTTTGACATGTTTAATGTGTGATTGGAGTTGAATTGAGTTGGCAAAGCCACTAACAAACTTTATGAGATTGGACAGGAGCAGTAGGAGGGTAGGTGGTGCCCATTCGGGGTTCTCTCTTAGTTTTTCATGCTGGAGTTGAGTTTGGTTGCTCAATTAGAATTCGGTAGCTCAATAATTCACTGGCTAAACTCTCTAGGGAACGTGGGTACTCATATCTCCTAAAGGACTGAAGACTTTGAGGTTGGTTGGAGACTATATGGAGATGTGGAGCATATTGGACACTCAATGCTTGCCTCTAGTTGTTAAACCACTAAGTGATAGCCTATGGTCGTTAAAACACTCGGTGCTTGCCTATGGTCGCTAAACCACTCAGTGCTCGCCTAAGGCCATTAAACCACTTAGCGCTTGCCTCTAACTGTTAAACCACTCAGTGCTCACCTTTGGATTTTAAACCACTCAGTACTTGCCTTTGGTTGATAAGCCACTTAGTGCCCATGGTTTGGTTGATGAATCACTAAGTGCTTCTCGAAGAGTTAAACCATCCTCACAGTGGGTTTAATCCACAAAAACTGAGCAACAAACCTATTACTTGAATTTGTGTAGGGACCAACCCTATATGTATTTTCTTTTGTTTTTTATTTATTATTAAATTTTTTTATCACAATAAAATACAACCAGAAGAGAAAAACATTGGGAATTCAAATTTAAACAGCACTGTCTAACACATTCCTGAAATTCATTTCACTGAACATATCATAAAATTTACATACATTTAACTAAGACCATAAAGCAATCATACAAAATAATATTGCAATACACATGTACCGTTCACCATAAGACGAGACTTCGCTTGCTCTATTGTTACTGGTATTCCCTTGTTGTCGGTCACCTCCGCAAGTGAATGACGATGTACTTGATCCGAATGTGAAGACCCACCGGTTAACCTCCCAGCCTACTCCTTGGGTACTCTTCTTCCCCGCGGACCCCCGAGCTGCAATGGGGTTGTACAATGGAGGAAAGCACTAGCTGGTAGAGGAGAGCACACCTTGGCTCCAGAGTCCCCTCTCTAAAAGCCTCTACCTCACCAAACTCACTATAGCTTCGTAATCACTGCTCTCACATCATCTCATCCATCCAACAATAGGGTTCCCAAAAAGTCCCCTCCTCCCATGGCTTGCCCCTTCTTTTATAAGAGTCCTCCTAGATGACACTTGGCATGTCATGCATAATTATATTTTTTTTTTATAATTCAATAGTTTGATTATTCACCTACCCATGTGTCACTCTCTCATCAAGGGTCACCCAAAATTATTTACTTAACTTTTTATTTAAAACTAATATTTTCCTCACCTCAACAAAATTCCTATTTCTTCTCCTAGTTGTCTCTTTATTCCCCCATTTTATTCCTTAATTTGTGTTCATTACTTGAAGTCAATTAATGAGTCAAGATTTTATCTCCAATCTACTCCCTAATTTAACTCAGGTTATCTCTTAGATCGATATTCTTATGTTGGTTGTTGACACATGGAGCTTCTCTACATTTCTCTAAATTTAATTTATTATTCTCATTTTAATTCACCTTCCTCTTTTCTTAATTAGGTTTAAATTAGTTTAGGATTAATCTTTATCCTTACAATTATGTTTGTCTTTCCCCTTTTTCCTAATTAAACCACATAATCTTCCTAGTATTTTCCAACATGGGAAGGGTAGAGTTTTTAAGGTACTCTATTTTAATTCTTCCTATGATCCTCCTTATTCCAAGTTTTATTTTGATTTAATTACATTGGTTTCTAATCATCATTTACCCTTGATGTAAATTTACCTAGTTTTCATTGCTTGCTTATATTTATTTATTATTTATTTTTAATGATTCCAAAGGTGCCAAGTTTGGTTGTGCCCTTCAAGAACTTCCCTAGAAGTTCCAAGGGTGCCACACCTAATAGTTTATTTGTGATGCCAAGGGTGCCAGTTTTGGTTGTGCCCTTCAAGAACTTCCCTAGAAGTTCCAAGGGTGCCACACCTAATAGTTTATTTGTGATGCCAAGGGTGCCAAGTTGGTCGTGCCCTTCAAGAAATTCCCCTGAAGTTCCAAGGGTGCCACACCACTTGCCCTTCAAGCATCCAGTGACTACGAGGGGAAAGTATAGTGCAATGTCATAGACCACTATCATCTCTTATGTTGCCTGCTATAGTGAGACTAATGGTGTCAGGGATCAAGGAATCCGCCTTGATGCGCGCCCCCGGTAAAGTCCTCATGAGCGACCCAACTTTGGGACCTGCCCTCATGGCATCGTGATCTTCAAGGCGAAGGTGTTTCAACCCTTCCAGACCAATAGTGGGTGAGATCAGGGACTCTGTCCCACCCCTCCCATGTAGTTCCATCCACTTGTACAACCCCATCACCCATATGTGAGTCATTCGGTCAAGCAACTAATATGTGCCTGCAACCATTAACATATCATCAGAATATAGTTAAACATATATGGCAGATTTCAAGATCGACTTAGACTTTCAAAGATAAAAATAATATGAATTTTCATCAAACCAGGTGTCATCAACTCGTCATATGCGAGTGCCTCTGATGGTTTCCTGCCATACTCAATAATCATCAGTAACAAGGTTTCTCAATGTTAGTCATTGTCATAATAGCATCATTGACAATTCCTAGTCATTCACATCATTGTCCATTGTAAACCTGAACTAAAGAAAGTAGGTAACATAGGGTACACATCCATCATGGCTATCATCAATAATCATCAATGGAAACATACATATTCATTAAGCTATCAACATCATAACATCGTAGAAATATACCTATCCATCAAATTTATCATCATTATGCTTTTGGTAGAGCGCATACATATTCTTTACTACCCTCATCATAAATTCAAATAGAGACCAACTTAACTATTTAATGTTGCAATCATCAGAATACTGATAGATAAGATACATAACCATTCATGCTATCATAATATCAATGGAAAGCATTCATAAACATCACAACCATGAATATCTCAATCGCTAATAATAGTGTCATGTGTCTAGATCCTCAATCTGAGGTCCTCAAAGAATAAAGTGTCTAAGATAATGTCATATTAAGGTCAAGAAACTAGAGTGGGCACTACAATTTAGGTGAAGCCCTATGTTTTGAACTCAGAGAGTACACAAGTCATTGGGGTGCTTACTGCTAGAGAGTAGATGATGAGCCACCCGGGTAGTGGATTTCCTCAACTAAGTGTTTGACCAAATCCATTGGCGAACAATTCTCTTGTACAAGCATCCCCTTAGACTCTGGATCGGACTTGAGGGTGGTCAACCACAGGAAAGATCGCATTGTGGCTAGCCTATAGTTGGGTGGAGAATGGAAGTCCCCCCTTCAATTGTTAACCATCTTGAAATACTCAAATAAGTATAATGATTTTTGCATATGTGAATTATGAATGATGACTTTGTTCGTTATGATAATGGCTAAGGGATGAACTGGTATGGCTCATGAATGAATGTCAGAAATTACTATAAGCTCATGGTTGACAATTGATTTATATGCCATGGTTATATGAGTGTTGAGTTTATACTGCAAAACTCAAGAATTGTAGGCTAATGTATATGATAAGCAGTACATGAATACCTGAGTTAAACTTAATGAGTTGCCTCATATGCCTTTATGATTGGGTTGAACTTCTGAAACTAAGTGATTGTATTATCCTGATCAATTGTAGTGTTACTTGTATGAATATGTTTATTTGTCTTAAGTCTCTCAATTAACCTGTTATTAAATGTGTTTTTAGTTTTTTTTCATAGGAAAAAAAACACAAACTTTCATTAATAAAAGGTGTTCATATACATGGATTTGTCAATTGTTCACCCCTTCATTACCATCCTTACAATTTAATTCACAACTCTTTCTATATCCTAATCATCTATTATAGTTCTCAGGTCTTTGTCTTACAGATTCTTCAAAAACCTTCCAACTGATCACAAAAATAATCATTATAAATATTCTAAGATTATCCCCACTCAACATCAAAGGCTTTGAAGAGCCTTGATACAAAAACCAAAACAAGAATTAATCATCTATTAGTCTGCTATTATCCATCTTATTGAAATGAACCCATTTTTCTAGATGGATCCATTGACAAAACCATATATCTGATCCTACCCAGTTCAAAATGTTTTCGTCTTTTGAAAGGCCATCTGCCACCATGTTGTTGGAAATAATCAGTATTTACAATTCAATAATTTTTCATTTCATAATCAGATTTATATAGGCTACTTCAGTGAAGTGAACTTGCATGTGCACGCAACTGTTATTAAGGAAACTAGCGTGTGTCCATTGAACTTATGATTCAATTAATTCACCATGTGTTGATCTTTAATCAGTGCATCAGTACTTTATTAAATTGTGACTATGTGTAGTAATAACATAATAAGTCATCACACATAAGCAATACACAAGAACACCAAGATTTAAGGTGGAAACCCAATGCGGGAAAAAACCACATGTTGTTGTCATCTTTATCTTACTTTTAATATAAAGAAAATATGTTTACAATCTTGTATTGGTGCAGACTCATACCAGTGCGCAAGCACCCACCTACAGAAGGCTACAACCTTCTCTCATTCTCCAGCTTCTACTAGAATGGAGCTACAACCCCTTAGCTCTTGTACTAGCTGATATGTTTACTAGTACGCAGGCGTCGACCTACAAAAGGCTACGACCTTCTCTCTTCCTCCAGGGACCACGTTTCATAAATTTTCAGGTTGGATACTCCTGGTACATAGCAACACAATATGAAGGCCACATTTCATCAAATTTTCACACTTGACCCATCAGTAACATTGAAAATCAAACACAATAATAATTGCATCAACCAACAATCAGTCAATCTGAACAGTCAGATCACTGTCACCAAAACACTGTGCTGAACCCAAAAACCTGCATCATCATCCATAACCAATTGCAACCTCAAAAATCATATGTCATAATGTATACGCTACTTTAGTGAAGCCAACCTGCGTGTATACGCTACTTCCTTTAACCAAACCTATGTATACCTCCAAAATTACTGAATCATAAAAACCTTTGAATCAAAACTGTATCAACCAGTAACATTCTAAAGATCTACTGTCAAATTACAGAGATCTATACAGACAACAACAAATATCACCCTTCTCACTTAATCAATCAATCAATCAAACTCAATCTCCTTATGCATTCAATTCTACTTTCATATCTAAGAAGACATCATTGACATACAACAGTAAAACAACATCACTCATCGGATAGATCAGTCATTTCAGAATAACTGGCTTTTCATTTGCATATGCTACTTGGAAGAGTCAAACCAACGTGTATACGTGTCTTCACCAAGGCGAACCAGCGTATAGATCTGCAAATACTAACTTAAAACTCCACAACTATTCTAGACTTCAGTCATACCCAGATCATAACATTTATAGGATAAAAAATGCGCCAGTATCCAGATCTAGCCCAACAATTATTAGATCATACAATGATAAGTCATTTCAGGTCTCATGATTCTGATCCAACATTGTATCAAAAGGTGCACAAGGTATTTCAAATCATATCAAACCATAGCCCGTACAACATAATATATACTTTAGATAGAAGTATTCATGGAAAACCCTTTCACTTGCACATTTGGCCCTTTGAACTTCTCCTCCTTATATATTTTTTGGCCTTTCTCAATACCTTGGACCAAAACTTCCAGAGCATTTCACGCAACATATCATAAAATTTACATATATTTATCTAAGGCCATAAAGAAATCATACAAAATAATATTGCAACACATATGTACCATTCACCAGAAGATGAGACTCCACTTGATTTGTCGTTACTTGTCTTCCCCTTGTTGTCAGTCACCTCCGAGAGTGAATAGCTGGTAGAGGAGAGCACTCATTGGCTCAAGAGTCCCCTCTCTAAAATCCTCTACCTCACTAAACTCACTATAGTTTCGTAATCACTGCTCTGACATAGTCTTATCCATCCAACAATAAGGTTTCCCCAAAAGCCCCTTCTCCCATGGTTTACCCCTTCTTTTATAGAGTCCTCATAGGTGACACTTTGCATGTCATGCATAATTAATTATTTTTTTGTAATTCAATAGCTTAATTATTCACCCATCCATGTATCACTCTCTCATCAAGGATCTCCAAAATTATTTACTTAAATTTTAATTTAAAAATAATATTTTCCTTCACCTCAACAGGATTCCTATTTCTTCTCCTAGTTGTCTCTTCATCCCCCTTTTTATTCCTTAATTTGTGTTCATTACTAAAGTCAATTAATGGGTCAAGATTTGATTCCCTATCTACTCCCTAATTTAACTCAAGTTATCTCTTAGATGGATATTCCTATGTTGGTTGTTGCCACATGGAGGTTCTCTACATTTCTCTAAAATTTAATTTATTAATCTTATTTTAATTCACCTTCCTCTTCTCTTAATTAGGTTTAACTAGTTTAAGATTAATCTTTATCCTTACATTTATGTCCCTCTTTCCCCTTTTTACCTAATTAAACTACATAATCTACCTAATATTTTCCAACATGGGGAGGGTAGAATTTTTAAGATAAAATATTTTATTTCTTCCCATGATCCTCTTAACCCAAGTTTTATTCTTGATTTAATTACCTCGGTTTCTAACATTATTTACCCTTGATGTAAATTTAACTAGTTCTCATTGCTTAATTATATTTATTAATTTATTTGTTTTAAATGATTCCAAGTGTGCCAAGTTTTGGTCGTGACCTTCAAGAACTTCCCTTGAAGTTCCAAAGGTGCCACGCCTAACAATTTATTTGTGATGCCAAGGGTGTCAAGTTTGGTCGTGCCCTTCAAGAACTTCCCTTGAAGTTCCATGGGTGCCATGCCTAACAATTTATTTGTGATGCCAAGGGTGCCAAATTTGGTTGTGCCCTTCAAGAACTTCCCTTGAAGTTCCAAGGGTGTCACACCACTTGCCCTTCAAACATTTAGTGACTACGAGGGGAAAGTATAGGTGCAACATCATAGACCACTATCATCTTTTATGTTGCTTGCTATAGTGAGACTAATGGTGTCGGGGATCAAGGAATCCGCCTTGATGCGCGCCCCCCGGTAAAATCCTCATGAGCGACCCAACTTTAGGACCTGCCCTCATGACATCGTGATCTTCAAGGCGAAGGTGTTTCAACCTTTCCAGCCCAAGTCACGGCGGGAGTGCTAGTGGGTGAGATCAGGGACACTGTCCCACCCCTCCCATGTAGTTCCTTCCACTTGTACAACCCCATCACCCATATATGAGTCATTCGACCAAGCAACTAATCTGTGCCTGCAACCATTAACATATCATCAAAATATAGATAAACATATATAGCAGGTTTCAAAATCGACTTAGAATTTCAAATATAAATTTTCATCAAACAAGGTGCCGTCAACTCATCATATCCGAATGCCTCTGGTGGTTTCCTGCCATACTCAATAATCATCAGTGACAAGGTTTCTCAGTGATACTCATTGTCATAATAACATCATTAACATCACCTAGTGATTCGCATCATAGTTCATTGTGAACCAGAACTAATGCAAGTAGGTAACATAGGGGACACATCCATCATGGCTATCATCATCATAACATCAATGGAAGCATACATATTCATCAAAGCTATCAACATCATAACATCAAATAGATAACAAACATAACCATTTATGCCACAATCATGCATAACCATTAATGCTATCTTCATCATAATATCAATGGAGATCATACATAAACATCACAACCACTAATATCACAACCAATAATAATAGAGTCATGTGTCCGGATCCTCAACCTGAGGTCCTCAAAGAATAAAGTGTGGGCCTTAGGGCTAATTAAATGTTAATCACATATCGCTGTCAGTCAACTAGAGCAGGGCACTACAAAAACAACACTTAGAACTTATGGTATTCTTGGATTGGATCAAATAATCGTTACTCTGCTCAATATTGTGGGCTCATACCATGGTATTGACCCTTGGTATTTTTTAATCTTAAATTTCCTTGATTTTCCAAGCCATATGCGTGTTTCCTCTTGTGAAAGTGTGTGCATACGTATATGCAATTTCTGTACAGCTCAACCGCGTGTATACGCTGCTTGGACCAGGTGAACCTGTGTATATATCTTAAATTGACTCAAAACATTCTTTTTCTTCAACTTCTTGATTCTGATCTGTAGTCCTTTGTTCCAACTTCCTAGTCTTCTCTACCATTTCCCTGTTACCTCTGAATTGACCTGTTACAATGTGAGTTGCCCTTTATCAAATCTGAACTGACATGTGAGTGAGTTTTCATCAAAGACAGCACTTGTATCATAATGCCAACAGATGTTTTGTTCTCTATGGATGTGCGAAAATGAAATCTTCTTGAAAGCCTTGTTTAATAGTCTTATCCTCTCATCCAGTTTGACAACATTGAGGATAGAAAAGTAGATCTCATATTTACCTAATCAATAATCACTTTGGAGTCTCCAAATACGTCAATCTCTTCAAAGGAAATCCATTTGGCATTGCTTATTACTCCCCATAAATCCAATAACCTTGCTATGTTGTTTGTTCTAGGCCCACTATATCAACAAAAATGAAATTCCTCTCAAGCTTCAGAATAGTAACAACCCCACTTCCACATATCTTATCTATTGATGCCCCATCAAAAAAACCTACAGGGAATTTTACCCATACTTAATATTATGAAATGAATGGCTCATGTCCATACTTAAGATTGACAGACTATCTCGCATGTTAAGAAGGCAACTTATGTGTTGTATGTTAAGTGAGTATTCAAGTTGTGTTAATGGTCAGTTGGTTTAAGAATGATGTAATGATTTTATGGTATATGTAAACTTGTATAACATTGCGATATCTTGAGATTCATTTATCAAAGTTTGGCCTTTAGCTTTCTTGTGGAATCTGGCCTTTAGAGCTATTTCTTTATTTCATCCAGGAACTAAGGTAAATCAAGCCCTGTTGGTATCCTTGAGTTCTTATGGATATCGCATAATGTCTATGAGGGTTTGTTACTCATGATTTAGCCATTGTCCCAAAGATTTGGTGTTTTGGCAAATGTCCTAGTCTTTAGGAGATCTTGAGTAAATTCCCTGGAGTTTCCTTTCTGTAAATCCTTGGAAGTAATCTAGGACTTATTCAAAACTGGATTGCCTTGGAACTTAGTTGGATATGGTGATCAAACATCCTGGGGTGGAAAAGTGTGCACACCCCAGTGGAAGCTCGAATGGGCGCCAAGCCGGATCTCCCTCAAATAAACAAGTGGATTTGTAGATCCTGTGGTCCCGAAGGGTAAAACGTTAACGCAATGTCATAGCACCAGATCAGCTGAAAACCAGAACTAACAGGGAAGTGTTGCCAAACAAGTGAAGGAGTAGAGTGTGGGACTGGAGTGGAACCTTAAGTGTTGGAACTTTGTCCACTACCTAATGCCCAATGTCGAGAGCTTTGATGTTGTCAAGCTATGTTGACAAGCACACCAACAATGTTGACCAACCTAAGCATGACCCCACTACAAAACTTTGTTTGCCGCCACCGCTCACCGCCAGTGAGTGTTAGTGTTGTATATCCCTTATGAAGACGAGTGGTCGATGAGGGCATAACCGCTACCACTACTCGCCACCCAATGCCCAGTTTTGAAGACTTATTAGCAAGAAGAGGAGAGTCACATTGAGACCACACTAAAATTGGGATATGGGACGAAATGCATTCAACGAGGAAAGCTCTGCAAGCAAATAAGGGAAGGATCACGTGGGATTCACACCATGGATGATGTGGTAGTACCATGTTGACGCAGACCCATGTCAAGTTAACATGGTAGCCCAATAAGGATCGCACGTAGGTGTCACGTGGTAGCCCAATGTTGATGTGGCCTTATCTGATCGGTCGAACTTCAAATGGGCATAACTTTTGATCTAGGTATCGAAAGGTTATATCATCAGAAAGCTCTTGTTAAGTTGCACACGATGGTGGCATTTGTTTTGAGTTTTGAAGAAGTTGGAATAAGCAAATTTGTTTAACCTTGTCTTCATAATATAACTTGGAGATCAGGTTAGAGTCATAAGTAACACCTCCTGCAGCCCAAGATAGTACAAGGAAGTGGGTGGGAGTCTTACATAATGGTATCATAGCACAAGTTCAATACTCATATTGAATGGGCCTTAAGTAAGAAAGGTAGTAGCTCTGATACAGAGTGTTATTATCCAAGCTTAGGTTCATCACTAGACCTGAAGAGGCTCACGTGCAAATTTAATACAACAATTTAATTATTACATATGCTAATTTTCCTTGGATTTACAACTGATGCGGTTGCTAACCTTTGATAGAATGCTTACATTATTTCATTATGCAACTTAACATGGGTTTTAGATGTGTAAACATCATCAGGTCAGCATTCTTACTGTTGGCATGACAAGGTAACAAATTAATATGTTTATGCTTGGTATAACTAACAACTATGTGCATCTACAACAACACATAAGAAGAGATAAATTGCACTAGAGGGCAGATGAGGGTAAAATATCAGTCAAGAAGGAATGATTGGTTTAATATGAACAAGTTGGACAACAATTTACAACTGTAAAAATGACTTAAGGAGGATGTTCCCTAACCTAAAATCATGCTTGGCTGATACATGTTTTATATTTTAAGAGTAGGTGAAAAATGGGAAAATGAGACAGTTATAATGATGTCATTTCATTTGAAATGTCATTGTTGAGAACCATCATAGTAGGAGAATAGTTAAATTAATTTTAAAAATCTGATGATTATGTATATGGTATGATTTGGGTAACATGATGAGGTTACCCAATAAAACTCTGTGTCACATGGAATATTCATCCAGAAATAGTGCAAAAATGATCCCTCGTTGGTTAACTGCCATTATTAGTATGCATCCTTTATGAAGTTTCATAGAAGCTTGTCAATAATTGAATTGATATAACAATGACTAATCAACGAAATTGAGATAATTTCAAGCACTGTTGAAAACTACAACCTCAAGTATGCTACAACCCAACTAGAGTCCTTCAAGAGGCTCCAGCTAAAAAATGTTTGTAATGGTAGCCAAGTAACGCAAGTAGTGAGTATGGGTAAAGGAAAGGAATTGGGTAAGAATTCCTTTTAGTTGGATTTGATATTTGTTGTCTCAAAATTGATGTATGTGTTGTATGGATGCTCAGGAAAAGTTATTGTTAAGGCGGGAACCCTCCACCGTGGAAAAAATTCAATGACTTTCGCAATGCATGCAAAACCAAAGCGAAAACTAAACTACTCGTGACTTTGAAGATATGAAACTCTCAATTATGGCTCTTTGGGCTCATGAAATAAATGTTTCATTGCATTATGAAATACTTAGAATAAAAGTGATGCACACATATGATGTTATGATAGTTTCATTTCAATCTATTCGATATTAGATGGACCGACCGAATTGTTATATGTACAAAAAAATTAAGATCACTTCCAGACATTGTGAATCTTTGAAATGAAAAGAATGTATGTATAAGTACAAGTAGTTTTTTCGTTGATTGAAAGATCAAATTGCAGGTAGAAAGATAGAAATGGGGTGTGAGATAGAAGCCACCATGATAGAATAACACCACCTACAAGGAGCCCAACAACACGACTACAAGTCTCATGCTTTTGAGATTTGACTTTTGAATGAAGCAAATTAAAAAAAAAAAAAATAGTATATCTCATGGAAATTAAATAGACATGGGTGAAATGATGGAGCATGGATCTCAAGAATAAGACTATTGTGAGGACATGGCATTCATGTGACACTTTGATTACCTCATGGGAGCAAATCATAAATAATACCTTGACTATAAAATTCCATGAGCAGTGCAGTGGGGCACGTCAAACCGTGACTTGACCATAAGACTCCATGCACCATATAATAGAGCATGTCAGATCAGTACTTGGCTATAAGACACTACACTCAATGCTTGCATCTTGTTGTTAAACCAAATAGTACTTGTTAAGTGCTTGTTAACTGATTGATGAACCACCTTGATAGTGAATCAATCCCTTGTTACTGAGCACACTCCCCTTAGCGATTTGGGTGAAATCCATGTGTTTGAAATCCAAAGCATAAGTGGGTCACTAGGATGTAAGCATGAGGCTTGTTCAGTAAAGATGAAGCATGCTCGATAAAGACAGAGTTGGACTCATTACGTATGATGACAAAGGAAGAAAAGAGTGACCATAAAGAGGTGAGTTGTTGAACTATGCAGCAGAAACATATGTTGTTGTTCACAACAAAAATTAGAGTGGTAATTAGCTTGGTAATATCACAATGGTGCAGCGGAAGCGTAGTGGGGTTGAAGGCCTTAGGGACTAGGTGATGCAAGAGCATCTAACGTCCAAGTCAATACTCTTTTTGACTAGACCTAGGAGTTTCATTTACAAGTTGGTTCCCTAATTGAGTGAAATTATTTAATTTAAATGTATTTTGCTATGTTTTCAGAAGAATTGTATGTAAGGGATGAGAATGAGGAATCTTGCAATATCTTTTCTTTAGGAGAAATCTCAAAAAATATTTGAGAGAGTTAGAGAGGTTTGAGGGTTAGTTAGATCTCTTGATAGGTGTAGATTTAGATGATCTAGAAATAGAGATTCCAGATTTGAGACTTTTGCGACCATTTTTTTGTTGTAACTTGATTTCTGGATCCATCGCATTCACAGATGTTTGATCGACATTTCGAACCTACTATCATGATTCGTCATCACGATAAAAAGATGTGAAAGACTAATCACACAGGAGGTTAATATAAATAGGTAAAGGAAAGGGTGAAAAAGGAAAAGTTGACAAAGAAACCCTAAAATGATAAAAGCGAAGATTAAAATTAAATTAATGTAATAATGATATGTAGTAAATGTGAGATATTTATATTAATATTTATAAATCTATTTATATTTAATATTTGATTTAATTAAATGGATTAATTGTGTTTGATTAAATTTTTTGTTTAAATGTTATGTTTATAATGCTTATATTCAAATGATAAATTTTATGTGATATTAATGCGTGATCATGTGAGAATATGTCATCATATAATATATCGTAAAAATGAGGTTATGCCAATATAAGTACATAAGATGTAAAATTCAAATTGAGTCATATAATTATTAAAGTGTTTTTAAATAAATCTAATATATGAGAATTTATGATTATTAAGAAGCCTTTAAGGGGAGGGTTGGGAGAAGATTGATTTAGACGTTAATGTGGGAATCTATTTTTTACTAATAATCCATCATTCATCTTTGTTGAGGTTATTAAGATGTTTATTAATTTCTATAGCTTCTCTGAATTTTCTATGAAAATAATGGTCAATTTTAGCAAGGATGTGGGTATTTTTGATACATATTTGGTGTTTGGTGTTGTTAGAATGTTCAGCGAATGCAAAAGATTTGGAGTGATTATGTTTTATGTCAGCTGAGTGTTCTTGGATTCTAGTTTTGATTGATCAACATGTTTCCCCCACATATGTTATACCACAAGAGAAAGGTATTAGATAAACCCCTTTTTGGCACTTAGGATCAAGGGGATCTTTTACTTATTTTAGGTAACTACGGATGGTGTTCATGGGTTTGAAGGTGGCCATAATATTATTCTTTCTAAGGATATAAGCGATTTCATATGTTGTTCCTGAAATATACGGTAGGAAAAAATTTTACCAACAATATTATCATCTTTTTGTTATTTTTATTTTTAGATCCATTGTTGGCATTACAAAAAGCCTTAATGGCTTTATGCTTTTTGTATCCATTCTTTAGGAACACATTTATCAGATGGGTCTTTTCCATTTCTAAGTGCTCTTTGTCAGATATTCTTACAGCTCTAGTTGCTAAGGTGTTAAGAACCTCGATTTTCTAAGTAGGATGATGGTGGGAGGTGGCATGGAGATATTGCCAAGTATGGGTCATTTTTCAATATACTTGGTGGGATAGGGATCCATCAGGATTATGGGTGATGAGTATGTGTGAGGCTAGCATCAACTTCAACTTCCGTGGTGAACTTTATGGAATTGAACAGTCTATTGAGGTGTTGTTTGAAGATCTCTAACTTATCAGGCCCATGAGGCCATATGATAAAGGTATCATCAACAATTTTTTTTCCATAATTTAGGTTTTAGGGGGGAGGAATCCAAGGCTTTGGTTTCAAAGTCTTCCATGAATAAATTGGGAATAATGGGGGATAGAGGGGAACCCATTGCCACACCGCATGTTTGTTTGTAAATATCATTCATGAAATCAAAGAATGTGTATTTAAGGCATATTTCAACAAGATTAGATGTGTCAAGATCAGTTACCTTTCAAACCACATCCATAGCTTCAATAGGGATGTTGGTATAAAGTGAAGTGGCATCAAAACTAACTAATATGTCGTTTAGATCAAGTTTGATGTTTTTGATTTCATTGAGTAATTAGTGGATCTAGACTAGTTATGGTTCAGAATCCTATTTGTATAATTATGTAACCAAAAGCATGTAATAGGTATATAAAAGTGAGGAGAGGAAGGTCAAGAGTAGAGGAGTAAGGCCAAGTGGGCCAAAAGGGGCCAATTCATTGTAAATCATGCCTAAGAAGGCATAAAGGCATTTATACATTATTTGTGTGTTATAATAAAGGAAACACTTAGTTTGAGTGTTGGAATCTGTGTGACCAACGTTGTTTTTTATTGTGATGTAACTGAATGTGAGTATATTGCAGGTTTGTTACGATAAGTTTAGGAAGGAGAGCATTTTGAGAATGGGCATTAAAATATGTGATGAGAAATCAGAGCCTTTTGAAACAAGGTGATCAACGATAAAGAATCAACAAAGGACCGAGGAGGAGCGCAAGTCTACAACAAAGACGTGACAAATATGGTAAACATGTGACAAAGCCGGTTGCAAAAAATATCAGTGGCATAGCGAAAGCAATGGACACAAAGATAAGGAGTGTGAGACTTGAGTGGAGCACGCAGATGAAAGGGATGTCATAATAGATGAGTCGAATAGAGAGCATAGTAGGTCAAGTACAAAGTGTGAGTCGTAGCAGAAGCTGAGGATGGAGTATAGTGAAGAAGAATGAAATAATTAGTTTTTTTAGTTCAACAAAATATTTTTTCCCAGAAGGGTCGAAAGTGGAGTGCAAAAGGGAGCAGTCGGGTTGACTGGACGCAGGGCTCCATGGAAGTCAACCAATCAATAAAGTGTTGAGATGACATGGATTTTTTTATTCGAGAGAAGACTTACAAGTGGATCATGGAGTGTTGACTCCTTCTGGAGGAAAATGGTTGCGCATAGTTAAAAAGGCCAAGGACGAGAGATGGGAATAATTTCCATTGCCCGGAGTCTGTTTCCCAGAAAGTGAAGCCTTTGTGCATTGATTGGAAGAGTCGGGATGATGAGGATCGAGCGGATGTGGCATGTGGGTCAAGTCAAGTACGAGAAGGCAACAATAAATCAAGCCAAGTGGAGTCGGGCCCACACATTTGGTTACCTCATCCCAGAAGAGAATTCCCGGAGGAAACTGAGAGCGCGCCCAAATGAAAAGTCGGGATGACATGGCTCTGGGATTACGTGGAAAGCATAAACGAATGTCCAATAGAAACACAGAAGTGGGGCCATGTGTTTGTTGAGTTGTCCCGAGGATTTCGAAAAGTACTCAAATCAAGCAATCTAGGGTTTGGTTATATGTTGCGGTTTCAAGTCGACTATTATAAAGGAGCTTCGACGAAGGTAAAGGGTCTTATATTATAATGTCTCCCTATGCACATGTTTTATAGAAGAGTCGAGGCCACGATGGTTTTGACTGTGTTTGGGGCCACATATATTATAAGGAAAAGGACTTGAATCCAATGGTTGTTGTTTTCACCTTATGACTCCTCCCACTTAATTTAAACTAAGGATTAAAAAGGGATTTATCACCCTAATTTGGGGTTAAGAAAGCACCTTTTTTACCAAGGTTGGAACTGTGGGTTTTTAGGTCAACAAAATTGGCATAACCAGCTTCTTAGCTCAGCATCACAAGGCCATTTGGTGACACTGGAACCCTATGATATGCATTGATTGCCATGAGGTATGTTATGACAAATGTGTTGTGTCATTAGAGAAAGACAAAGGGATGCCTTGGCTATGAGACTCTATCAAGATTATTCATAGGCAAGGAATCCTTGCCAAGGAATAGATTGCCCGAGGCACTAGGGAGGTAGAGTAGTGGATACCTAAAATTGGAAGGTGTGTGACTACAAAGTAGAAGAAACCTAAGTACATTGGTTTTCAAAGAGTCATGTGCATACTCATTGGGATCAGAAATGCATTGGGTGTGTCTCAGGAAGTAATGAGCTTAATCTATTCCCTAAGAAAGCATTAAGATAATGAATGACATACTTAAATATGACAATTCAAGAAATGGAAAATGCTGCTAATGTGGGAGTTGGAGCTATAAATTTTAGTTATTGTTTATTTTCTCTGTTATAGAATATTGAGGATGGTGTTCTTTTAAGGGGTTGGGGTTTGTAACATCCCCATGTTCTACCAATGTTCCTTGAAATAATAATTGTAACTATAACACCAGCAATGAGAATTATGACTAGCTAGAACTCTAATTAAACATCTAACAATTATTAATTTAATTTAATTAATTAAAACAACTTAAGGAATAACAGCGTTATAGATCCTTCATCTGAGGGAAGCTTGCTTGCTCGCCTATTTGAAAAGCCATGACCCATAACCAGTTGATTTAATGTCGCAATTGCTTACAGTTGGGAAAAGCCATTTATCTCACATATTTAATGAGATGTGATTGTGGCTAAACTAAGTTGTTAAAGCCACTGATAGGCTTTATGAAATTTGACTGGCATAGTGAGAGGGAAGTCGGTGTCCATTCCCCTCTTCTTATCACAAATCGAGGAGACAACCCTAGAGGAAAGGCACCAAAGTGTCGAGGCAGTACTCTCGATTTTACGAAGCAATGCAAGTGAAATCCTACATGTACGCACAACAATAATAAAATTAGGTTTCTCTTGAGTATTTTCGTGTTGGAGTTGGGTTTGGTTGCTCGATCTCCTGGAGAACTTAAGACTTCCAAACTAGTTGGAGACTATGTGAAGCTATGGAGCATAATAAACACTCAGTGCTCACGTCTAACCGTTAACCACTAAGTCTTTGCCTTTGGTCGTGTTGTTGCACAAAGTCTCTAGGCACCGCGACAACGCTCAAAGTAAGGGTTGTCATTCTTGATCCTTACTCACTCTGTTTAGACTCTCTCCTAGGCAAGTCAATGGGGGTAGTCCCTAAGGTAAATGGGTGAGGATAGCCTGTGAAACACAAGCTCTAGGAGATTTTAATGATGGACAACTTGACAAAAGTGAATGACTAATGTAGCCAAGACATGACCACGAGATAGAAACAATTATAGACCAGTGCCTTTATGTTCAATTAACCACCGATTAAGTAAGAAAACAAGTTATCCATGACAATTTTCCAATATGTGACGCATAATGACAATCATGAATAATTAATATAAACGCCCAAAACTGTATCACGCAAGATATCCTAGATTTAAAATGATTTTTATTAATGGCCCAAATCTAGAACATTTAACTTTCTCCTACAGCGAATATAATTCAAACATTCATCACATCTTGACCATAGAGAAATATCAAAAATGCTTTTAATCACCAAATAATACCAAGGAACTTTGGATTAGCACCCTTAGGCAAAATATAAAGAAGTAAAACAAATCAACGGGTTCATAAATCAAATTTTTAATGGGTAGTAGGCCACGTTAAATTTTTTTTAATGTTAAAGCGCAATTCCTTTAATTTATTTTAACTCCTTAATCACAAAATTTAAAATGTTTAGATTTTTTAAATTTTAAATTTTTATGATTTTTTAGATTCTTTTAAAAAATTTAAGATTTTTTGAATTTTTTAAATCAGAAATAAAAGAAAGGAAAAAATAAAATGTCAAAAGGTTTAAATTGATGAGTTGCCTCATATGCCTTGATCAGGATGAATTTATAGCCCTATATTATCTACATGAACTACAGAGTCTAACCAGTTACTAAATGTGTTTTTAGATATGGGGCATGATTATGAATTGAATGGTTCATGGCCATACTTAAGATTGTAGACCATGAAGGTAACTTATGTTTTGTATGTTAACTGAGAATTCATCTTGTGTTGATGGTCACTTGGTTTAAGAATGATGCAACAATTTTATGGTATATGTACACTAGTATAATGCTATGATATCTTGAGATTCATTGATCGAAGTTTAGTTTGTAGCTTTCTTGTGGTATTTGGCATTTAGGGCCATTTATTTCTTTCATACAAGATCTAAGGTAAATCAAGCCTTGTTGGTATCCTTGAGTTCATGTGGAAATGGCATTGTGTCTTTGAGGGTTTGTTCCTCATGATTTGGCCATTATCTCAAAGATTTGGTGTTTTCACAAATGTCTTGGTCTTCAAGAGATTTCGAGCAAATTCCCTTGAGTTTCCTTCTCTACAAAGCCTTGGCAGTAATCTAAGGGTTATTTGAAACCAGATTGCCTTGGAACTTGGTTGGATCTAATAACAATGTAAACTTTGAAACGGGAACTATAAACTCAAAACAGGAACTCTGGCCAAAAAACCCCAAAGAAACATTAAAAACAGTGCTCAAAATGAAAATTGTGTATACTGGAACGATGTTTTTATTTTTTAGGCGTCAATTTTGAACATGTTTTAAAATTGGCAGTGACTACAAAATTTACTATGAAATTTTCGTGCAAAATATAGCTTCAAAATGAAAGTGATGACACTGGAACAATGATTTTTTTTTAGGGTCAATTTTCAGTATTTAAAAAAAAATGCTAACAAAACCAAATTTCTATGTGTCAAACAAAGTTGTTTATGCGGGAAAAAACACACTAATGTTTTTGGTAGAATATCATTTTTCTTTCATAAGTATAAATTTAACATGTTTTCAACCATAACATGCTAGATACAAAAAAAATTGAAATTTTTTCAACTATAAAATAAAAAAAAAAAAAAAAAAAAAACCATGACATTTTGAACAAATTACATCACTAAATGCATTCAAAAGTCATTATTTGTATATTGAATAAAACATATTTTATATCTCTAATTTAATATTGCATTGTAGATATTTTAAACAATTAAATTTATCATAACTAAGACATATAATCCAACAACATAAAAATGCCTCATAACTTCTCATTTAACACCATATGGAAAACATTAATTTTATTTGAAGATACGATGCATACATCAGTTATATAAACTGTCTTAAACAATTATTCAAAATCACTCATGTTTTCTGGCACACCATCAGAATTCACATCTTCAGATGAGTGACTGGATGCTGACAAAGATGTTCCATATTCTTCTCTTTCATCAACTAGTGCCCCATCTGAGTCCACATGCATGCCCAACATTTCAGGTTTCAAAATTCTTCTAGATCTACGACTGGTTTCAAGTGACTCCCATGTCAACATTGTTCCTTCTGGTAACAACCTTTTCAGAATCTCTATCGTCTTGAAGCGAAGAGTTCCTCTCTTTGTTAAATTGAAGTCATAAACAAGTATGTCTACATCCTCCAATTTTAATATGTTTGTGCGGCGGCGACTTACATTTGTACCCTTTCTTTTTCTTTTTCCGCCATTTTTTTTGTCAACTACCATCTCTGGCTTATACACACCATTGAATGGGTGTGTATTTGAGGCATACTAATGAACTTCAACACTTGTAACATCTTCATTTTCTGTAAAGACCTTCATAACTTTAGCAACCCAAAATGGATAGCCATTGGGATCTCCATCTGCTAGCACTGCAATCATGCAACCCTCCTTAATATCATGTACTGAACCCCTATAAAGGTCTTCCATGGCTTCACGTTTGGCACGAGATCTTCTGGAACCAATATACATCTCTCTTTCCTCTGCCTGTGAAGAATTAATAATACCTTGAGATTGTTGTTGTTCAACAATGTTTACTTCCTCATGTTCATTCAACACATTATGTGGCCAAAGAAATGGATTTTTCAAAGGTATATCTTCATTTATTGTTGTCGAAATGATATCACTTTGATTATTGAAAAACGACTCCCACCAAACTGAATCAGCAATGTCAAAGTACTCATATGTATATCTAATACATTTTTTAATTTCTTCCAAGCAATCAGAATAATTTATAGCCCTGTTCTGTCTATGTGCATTATGAACTTCACCAACTGATTGTAATAACAATATTTTTTATGCAAATATTGGATGATCTGGAATGAACTTCAAAATTTGCAATCCTGATGACGGTGCCCATTCTGTAGTAGTTGAATACTTCTTGCCCCATATTAGTGTTTTCCCATCAATTTTTTTGATACGAAATTGATGTTGGAAGCTAATGTCATTAAGTTGTTCAATGCATTTCCCCTCACCATATGATCAAAAGTAGGCTCTGGCATGTATGATTTCTTAATACATTCAATTAGTCATGGCAAGCTCCCAACTTCCTTCCTCCTCAATGTGATTGAAAAACGACTGAACATCTGATCAATATGGTCATGAGTGTGCCCAACAAGAAGGAAACCAACCTTTACCTTCTGAAAAATTCCCAATTCAACAAGCATGTTTAGATATCCAAAAACAACCTGATTTTTGTTTTCACGGCAAGTGTTGTCCAATTGTAGATACAAAACTTCAGGAAGATTACCAGACCAATGGGAAATCACATCATGAATTATGGTTATGGTCACATTTGCATCATTATGAATATTTGGAGCTGTGAAGTACACCCTTGGCAACATTTTCCCATTAAAGACCATACAACCGACCAAGTGAAATTGAATAAAGTTTTCCTCCTGTAAATTTTTGGGTGTGCGAACAAAATGTGGTAAAAGTGTTTTCTTCTGGTCCATACCATCAATTATCAAACCCAAATATTTATTCGGATTATCGTAACACTTTTTTCGATGCTTGTACAACTCCTTTCGTTTGTTTGTTGTTCGCAATGCTCCTGAAGTTGTTTGACAATTAAATCTACACAACATAAAAGAGATTCATTAAGAGATATGTTTTCGTAGTTGATGACTATACAATTTTAAAAGTTAAAGTTATGAACGCTTACCTCTTTCTGAGCCTTCACATTTGTCCATTTTTTATTTAAGAGAAGCACATGTACTGCAAATCCCCATCCCTGTCTTCTTAGGAATACGGACATTGTTGAATTCTTTCTTCCATACCCACCCGCCCTACCCACCCTCCCTCAGCCCCATGAGCGGGGCTCGTGCAGGCGCACACAGGCCGCCCGCGCCCTCGCCCGGCAGGTAGGGCGATTCCGCCTCACCCACCCTCCCTCAGCCCCATGAGCGGGGCTCGTGCAGGCGCACCCGGGCCGCCCGTGCCCCCGCCCGGTAGGCAGGGCGATTCCGGGAATCGCCCTACCTGTCGGGCGAGGGCGCGAGCGGCCCGGGTGGCGCCTGCACAAGGGGGGGTCGCCATGCCTGTCGGGCGAGGGTGCGCGCGGCCCGGGTGGCGCCTGCACGAGGGGGGGTCACCCTGCCTGTCGGGCGAGGGCGCGAGCGGCCCGGGTGGCGCCTGCACGAGGGGGGGCGCCCTCATGCATGCACCACCCGGGCAGCCCGCACCCTCGCCCGGCAGGCAGGGCGATTCCAGGAATCACCCTGCCTGTCCGGCAAGCGCGCGGGCGGCCCGGGTGGCGCCTGCACGAGGGGGAATCGCCCTGCCTGCCGGGCGAGGGCGCGGGCAACCCGGGTGGCGCCTGCACGAGGGCACCCCCCCTCGTGCAGGCGCCACCCGGGCCGCCCCCGCCCTCGCCCTGACCCTGCCTGCGGGGCGAGGGCGCGAGCCGCCCAGGTGGCGTCTGCACGAGGGCGCCCGAGCGGAGGGCGGTTCGGGTGAAGCGGGCGAGTGGGTGAGGGCGTCGGGCGGGGGGCCGGGTGAAGGCTCCCGGAGGTGTGGGGCGGGCGGGCGGGCGAGGGCGCCTGAAGGGGCGGGGCGGGTGGGTTGGAGCGTGCGGGTGACGGGGTGCGAGGTGTGCGGGTGAAGGGGTGCGGGGTGAGGGGGTACGGTAGGGAGCCTGGGCGGAGGGGGGTTCGGGTGAGGCAGGCGGGTGGGGGAGGGCGTCGGGCGAGGGGGCGGGCGAGGGCGCCGGGAGGGTTGGAGCGAGTGGGTGAGGGGTGCATGAGGGGGTGCGGGGTGGGCGGGTGAGGGGGTGCGGGGTGGGCGGGTGTGGGGAGAGGTAGGGAGCCCGGGCGGAGGGGGGTTCGGGTGAGGCGGGCGGGTGGGTGAGGGCGCCGGGAGGGTTGGAGCGGGCGGGTGAGGGGGTACGGGCGCGCGGGTTGGGGGAGAGGTAGGGAGGGGTGGGTAAGGGCGCCTGGGTCGGTCGGGCGAGCGGGCGAGCGGGTGGGGCGGGGGCGGAGTAGGGAGAGAGTTGGGGTGGGCGGGCGGGTGAGGGCGCCCAGGCCAGAAAGGGTTGTGGGGGTTGGGCCGAGGTGCCCGGGCAGTGGGGCGGGTGAGGGCGCTCGGGCCGCCGGGGTGGGGGGGTTGGGATGCTTGAGGTGGTGGGTGGGTGAGGGCGCCCATGCCATGTGGGGGGGGGAGTGGTTGAGGGCGCCCGAGCAAAATGTTTTATTCGTGATTTACTTTTTTACACTGGAATGTTAATGCACGTCCTTTTGGAATATGAAGGGCGGTGGGCGGGGCGATTGTTGATTAAAATTTATGATATGTTTTCGTTGTTACTTTAAGTTAATATGTTTTTATTATTTACTGATTTATGTGTTTCTATTTTTCAGGAAAATGGCATCAAAGAGAATTTCAGTGAATCTTTCTGAACCAAAGACTCATAAAGGTGCATCTAAAAGAAACATTAGTGAACGAACTCCACCTGAGCTCATGACTACAAATCTTTCAAGTGCCTCAAGTGATAAGAAGATGATTTCAACTGGAAGAATTTGAAAGAGGTGAAATTTCCATCAAGAATGTGGTATGTGAAAGAAAGATAAAGCGCAAATGTGAATATATATCTATATATCGATATACCGAATGATAATGGAATTTTTGAGGTGATAGGAAGAGTGGTAGATATGTGTTCGGTACCGGACACTGAAGTTGTTTACGTACTTACAAAAGCTCCCAAGTCACATGAAAGGGTTAAATACCAACTATCATATTCATTGTATGACACGAGAGAGGTATCTACAAAGTTGTGTAGTCAAATCGTAAATGAGATGACACAAAACATCGTAAGCATTATTATTTATAATTGTATTTTGCGTTTTTGAAAGTGTCTCACTATATTTTTTAACTTTGCTTTTTATTGACATATGATATTTTGTTTGGCAGAATTTCGTTGAAAGTTGTTCAATTAGGTTGGGAGGCATTCATTTCATTGAGAATGATATCATGAAAGTTGTCAGCAGTTTTTACTCAGTGTCAGAAGAAAATATGGAAAATAGGCAAAATGAAGTAATTGATAATGCTACAAAACTACATCCAAAGAATCAGAAAAAAAAAGGTCTCTGGTGGATAAATCTAGCAAGGGTAAACAAGTTACTTTTGAGAACGATGAAGTTGAAATTGACGATGAAACATATGTTGTCATTACTGAAGATGACATTGGAACTGAGAAGAGCCATACAAATCCAAAAGTAACAATGCCCAAGAATAACTCTGGTGGGAATGTTATGACCAAGAAAAGTAGAGTTGATTTTGAAGCAGTCATTACCAACAGTCAAGAACCTAGTGAAACTTCAAAAGAAAGCAAAGAAATCATTACACTAGGAGCTGATTTAGAATATGGCATTATCAAAACAAAACAAAATGTCATTCGAGAGAATTTGACAAAGAGAAACTTAATTGATGGTGGTCGCACATTTCAGCTTAATGTCATGCAAACCTATAAAGCAAGTGAACTACAATGTCAATATCAAGTTAGAAAGCCACATCATCTGCATGTTCACAATTTGAAGACATTGATGAGGTACAATCCATATGCTCATGTGGTTAGTTATGTGCTTCTTGTTGATCCACTTCAAGTTCCCAACAAAGAAGCATTCGATAAGTCAAAATGTTTTGAATACAATTATTATGTGCTTGGGGGGAACCATTCTGTAGAAGCTCAAAGACAATTGATGGAGGAATATCCTAATAACCAACGTTTTGAAACAATGAAATGTATCATTTACACTGGTTTATCTGATACAGAAGCAAAGTTAGTGGCATATGATCATAATTCACATAATGAATATAGGATGTCTATGACTTTCATCCAAAGGGTTAGATTTATTCATAGTGAATTTGAAGGAAAATGTGGTGGGGATAGGACAAAAGTTACTGCAGAGTTCCGAAAGGAATGTTGTATGGAAATAGGATATCAAATTGAAGAGAAAACCAATTCAAAAGGTGGAAAGGGCAGCAAACATAGTGATTTATTCAGAGGTGTTGATAACATTTTCCAATTGGCATTTAGAACTGGAGATGTTTGGAGGTTGATTGATGAGATTTTTGGCATGTGGGAAGACATTGCCATTAAAAACCAGAAGGTCAAAAAGTCTAAGCCATTCATATGTGGCAACAGTAAATTAGCTCCTGAAATTAAGCATCTTCCAGACGATATGACTATCACACCTTGGAGGGCGATGCAAGGAGTGAAAGATGAGAAAATTGTCAAAACAATATTATCTCGTGTGAGGTCTGGGGAATTATCATTGGAGGAAATGTCTGAAGAATTTCAAAAGTAAGTTTCTTGAAATATTTTTATTTATTTCTAGATTATGATTATATTTTAAATAAAACATGTTGTTCTTGGTAGTATTTGTTATACATATCATTATATTAACTTTTTGTTACTTTATCTATGCAGTCACAAAGTTTATATGAAAATTCAAGAACAAATGGTTAGATTGTTGAAAGAAGATAGTTGGGATGATGTCGTACGCAACTATCAGATTCAAGTTCTACATCAACATTAAAAGCTTTTTATCTTGCATTTAAAAAGGTATCTTGATTTATACATTCATTTTTATTCACCTGTGTACTATTTTTAATTTATAACTTACACATATATTTGTTTATTTTATAAGAGATGAAGAAGGATGATAATGGAGTGTCAGATAGTTTCAAAGCCTTTATCAAAAAAATAAAGATCGAAAGACTGAGGAAGCAACGTATTAAGGATATTCAATTTGATCCAACTCTTAATCATTTCATTTGGAATGGGCTAGACACTATTCAATATCAAGTAATACAAGGCGACTGTGAAGACATTGCTAAACTCATACCTAAAAGGGATTATGCCCTAGTCATTGCAGATATTCCCCATGGTCTCAATATTCCAAACAATGACTATGATAGTGACCCTTATACTTATCAAGCTTTTAGTAAAGTGGTTGCGGGATTTGTAGAAGTCACGTCATCACCATTATGGAGATTTGTGACATTTCATTCAGACACACAATTGGCAATGATATTTTCAAGCTTAAGGGGAAAACAATTTCAAGGATGCAGCTTACACGGTAAGATGTTTAAAATGCATATTTGATTAATATTGAAAAATTTATTTATGTACAAGTTAATTTAACTTTTACTATTTCATGTTACAGGGAAAAGTCAAATCTTCTTCACAATGAAGATCAACAATTTATAAATGATTGTGAGTTCATTCATATTGATAGTTGGGCAAAAGATGATAGCCATATGTCTATGATTTTTAATCGGGTAGACAGAAAGAGTCATAGCCAAATATTGAGTTATGATGATTTTGTGAGAAAACTAACATATGAAGACAAAGAAGCAAAAGGAGAGATAATTAACATTTATCAAAAACCACAATTATTGATTAACTATCTTATAGACATTTGTTCAAATGAAGGAGATTGGGTTTTGGATTTATTTTCTGACTCAGGTAAGTTTTATTATATGGAATTGAATTTCAATATGTTATTTTTTAATTAATATGTCATTGTACTAATTTAGTTCATTATTTCTTTTGTGCTTGAAAATTAGGTACAACACTAGCATGTTGCCTTCAAAAAGGAAAAAATTGCATTGCAATTGAAAAAGATCCAGTACAGTGCAATTTCATTCAGCAAAGAATTAATGCTCTTCAATTTCTTCCAGATGCAATGCAAAAAATTGGGTTGAAGAAAGGGGACTTTAGTGAATCACGTGTGGCAAAAAAGGCAAAGGAACCCCAACCACCATTACATGGAATGTTTGGAAAGACATACATTGGGAGTTTCGCAGACATCAAAAACTCATTAGAAGAGCAAAATGAGCAAAATGAAACAGAAAATATTGTGGAAGAGAACAATGATGAAACTCTAGAGGACGAAGAGTTTGTATTACGTGACATTGTTGATTAAATTTAAGTTATGCTTGTAAATCAAGATTTGCAATGTTTTAACTGTGACATTTTATGAGAAGAATAAACACTCAATTAGGGTTGTTATACGTTCAATATTAGTAATATGTGATTTTTGCATTGATTTTTAAGTTAATCATTATTTTTTGAAAAAAAAAAAAATGATTTTTATTATTTTTTTGACATGAAATTCATAGAAAAAGCTATTATTTAACCATTTTTAGTTAAAATTATCGTATAAAAATTGTGATTTTGACATGTCAATTCTAACAAAAAATTATCAAAACGTGTAGTTTTTTAGTTATATTTATGTTAAAATTTGTTATTTTTATGTCCATTGTTAAAAAATATTGTTTTTTAGAAACAATTATTTCATGTCGATTGAAAAAATAATTAAGGATGTATAAATATGTAGAATATCGAAAAGTCTAAATATCAACCTTCTAATTTAAAAATGCAAAACAGTAAAAACCTCACGAAAAAAATTATAATAAAAAACAAGAAAATGTGAAGAAAACGACCACTTCAAAAATTATCAAATTTACTAAATAATTATTTACATTTTATACATTAAAAAATTTAAAGCCAAAAAACAGGGCTTTTAAAAAAGGAGTGTGATGCAGAATGCTCGCTTTTTTAGATCAGCATGAAAATCACTACCATTCTAAAACGTGATGTACATAAAAAAAACTAAAGTGCCAAAAACTATGCTCTAAAAAAAACATGTGCGTTCTGCATCACCCATTTTCAAAATCCGGTCACTTTTTAGCTATCTCTACGAAACGGGTAACAGTATCAGTTCCTGTTTCAAAGTTTACATTGTTTAATGATCTGAGGGTGGAAAAGAGTGGACATCCCGGTGGAGGCCCAAATGGGCACCAAGCTAGATCTCCCTCAAATAAATAGGTGGATCTGTTGATCCTGTGGTCCAAAAGGGTAAAATGCTAATGCAATGTCATAGCACCAGATGAGCTGCAAACCAGACTTAGTAGGGAAGTGTTACCAAACGAGCAAAGGAGCAGAGTGTGGGACATGAGTGGAACCTTAAGTGTCGAAACTCTATCCATCGCCTACAACTCACCATTGAGAGCTTTGATGGTGTCATGCTATGTTGACAAGCATGTCGGCGGTGTTGAATAACCTAACCATGGTTCCGCTGCAGAATTTGTTCACCGCCACTACTCACTGCCACTACTCACCACCATTAGTTGTTAGCATCGGATATCCCTTGTGGAGGTAAGCAGTCAATGATGTTGTATTTGTGAGTGCAAAACCCATACCATCACTCGTCACCCATCGCCCGACTTTGAAGATTTATTAGGAAGGAGAGTAGAGTTGCATATGGATCGACGTGGGGTGGGTCTGTGAACCCTACCAAAATTAGCATATGGATCGACATGCATACAGGAGGAAAGTCCTACAAGCACATAGGGTAAGGACCTTGTGGGGCTCGTGCCTAAGATTACGTGGTAGTACCAAGTTGACATGGACTTGTGTCGAGTTCAGTCCGATAAGGGCCGCATGTGGTTACATCTGATAGCTCAATGTTGATGTGGCTTTATCTGATTGGACGAACTTATGTGCATAACATTTGATCCGAGAATCGAATTTAGATAAAACTTTATATCACCAAAAAGCTCTCGACGAGCTGCACGTGATGATGGCATTTGTTTTGAGTTTTTAAGAAGTTGGAAGAAGCATATTTCTATAACCCCGTCTTCGTAATAGACCTTGGAGGTAAAGTTAGAGCCATAAGTAACACCTCCCATAGCCTAGCCAAGGCTCATAGGAGTGGGCTAGCAAGTGCCCTCGAATTGTGATGTTGAGAGTCACGGGTGAGGCTACGAATGAAAAAATTGATGACGAGACGCTCCACATGAGAGTTGCATCCTGAACGTTAAAGGCATGAGATACATTAGGATGAGAGTATTCACCACACAAGCTAGGACTTGACAGGCCTAGTAAGGCGACAGAAAATCAATGTAGCGAGGGTCATCAAGCATGAGATCAGGTGACCAATAGTCAATTTGAATCAAGCGGGGCCTCGATATTTGGAAATACATAAAGACACACCCATGGGAGCATTCTTCCTCGTCTCCCAATTGCTTGGCCAAGCGGGGTGACAACAACCCCACCCATCGCACTTCTCACCCCTTACTTTTTTCAACAAAAATACACCATCTGATAATTTAAACATATAGCTTTTTAAAAAGAAACACATTATTAATCATGAAATCCACACAAACTATATATATATCTTATATGTCGTATATAGAAAACTCTACATATAGCAAAAATATTAAATAAAATTCATTATTAATAAAAATCTTAGTTCATATAATATGTTTAGAATAAGATATTTAATAAAAAACTCTCTTTACAAACCAATGTATTCTAGAAAGGCCATTTCTCTAGAAAAAGATTTGGGCTTTAAAAATACCCCTTTTTCTAAAAAAAATTAGTTTCTTTCCTATGCTATTAAAAATAAAATAAATTATAATATAAATAATAAATATATTAAAAACATAATATACTCAACATATATCCATTCACATCACCCATGTATTATAGAAAGGCCATTTCTCTTTAAAAGGATTTGGGTTTTAGGAAAGCCATTTATCCTCGGAAGAATTTGAGTTTCTTTTTTTCAAAAAAAAATTGAGTTTCTTTCCTACACCATTAAAAATAAAATAAATTATAATATAAATAATAAATATATTAAAAACATAATATACTCAACATATATTCGATTCACATCACCCATGTATTATAGAAAGGTCATTTCTCTTTAAAAGGATTTGGGTTTTAGGAAAGCCATTTATCTTCAGAAGAATTTGAGTTTCTTCTTATATTCGATTCACATCACCCATGTATTATAGAAAGGTCATTTCTCTTTAAAAGGATTTGGGTTTTAGGAAAGCCATTTATCTTCAGAAGAATTTGAGTTTCTTCTATTTACTATTATAGAAAGGCCATTTCTCTTTAAAAGGATTTGGGTTTTAGGAAAGCCATTTATCCTCGGAAGAATTTGAGTTTCTTTTATTTACTATTATAAAATAAATAATGAATATTCACGTCACCCATGTATTATAGAAAGGTCATTTCTCTTTAAAAGGATTTGGGTTTTAGGAAAGCCATTTATCTTCAGAAGAATTTGAGTTTCTTCTATTTACTATTATAGAAAGGCCATTTCTCTTTAAAAGGATTTGGGTTTTAGGAAAGCCAATTTACTATTATAGAAAGGCCATTTCTCTTTAAAAGGATTTGGGTTTTAGGAAAGCCATTTATCCTCGGAAGAATTTGAGTTTCTTTTATTTACTATTATAAAATAAATAATGAATATACTAAAGAAAAAATATATTCAATCGACATGATAATTTATTATTAAATATATATAATTATCTTATACAAACCTTAAGTGATTAGGTTTATAGGAAAAATGTAAAACAATGCAATTAGAAAATAATAATAATGTTAGCACAATACAATTAACATACTTAAAAAATAATTTATTAATAAAAAATAAATTAATCTATAATATAATAATTATATTATATTTTGAATAAATTATAATATAAATAATGTATATACTAAAGAAAAATTATATTCAATTCACATCATTGTAATAATTTATGGTTAAATATGTATAAGTATCTTATACAAGCTTTAAAGGTGATAGCAAAATGTAGAACAATACAATTAGAAAATAATAATAATTTTAGCACAATACAATTAATACTTTATATTTATATTTATATTTATATTTATATTTATATATATATATATATATAATATTTTTGGATATTACTTTTATTGACCTCCCCTAGGAAGTGGAAATAACATACAAAATATAATATAATACCACTGACTTGCATTTGTAAACAAAAATAGTAATGACTACATAATAATACAATTGACATATATCCGAGAAAAGATAAAAGAGTTGAGTTATTTGGGTTTTTAAATAATATAAAAAGATAACTGTCATTAGGTTCTTAAATGGAAAATAGTAATGGGATCTATTTAGAGGAAAAACCACTGCGAAAGTAAAACCATCTATTTAACAAATAATTATCATTCCCATTACAAAATCCAAAAAAAAAAATTAAACTAAAAAAAAAAAATTAAACTAAAAGATGATACAATATATTACTATGCGATGGAAATTCATCTTTATTATCAAGTTACTTGGAATCCCAAAAAAAAATGGTTCATCTCATTGATGATTTCGCCTTATATAGTTCCACATCCACACTATATTACCAGGATGGAAATTCATCTTTATTATCAAGTTACTTAGAATCCAAAAAAAAATCATCTAAAATTAATATCATTGATGATTTATGCCTTTTATAGTCCCACATCCACACCTCTCACGTGGTAATTTGACCTTTGTGTGCAAGAATTGTTAAGTGCAAAAAAATAGGTTAGATGTTTTAAAAGCTAAAGTGCAAGAAAGAAATCATAAAATTCATATAATAATCGCTGAAAATCTAGCTTTAGCAAAAAGCAATAAAATTTTGGGGCAAGTGACATTGCTATAGGAAGCTCTCTTGATAGGGAAAACAATATGGAAACGCACGAAGATGGATGTGCAAAACATGAAGAAATATGTCATGGAAAGTACAAAGGTGGTGAAGAAAGGAAAGCTCTCTTGATAGGGAAAACAATATGGAAACGCACGAAGATGGATGTGCAAAACATGAAGAAATATGTCGTGGAAAGTACAAAGGTGGTGAAGAAAGGAAAGGAGGTGAAAGTGGTGCAAGAGAAGAAAGGAAAGGAGGTTCCACAAGAGCTTCCAAAACTTGGGCTTAAGTTATTAGCAATTCTGCTAATAGGGAAGGAGAAGCAAACATTCAAATTGGCAACATGCAAGATAGATAAAGCAAGGAAAGGCAAGATAGAGAAGTGAAAATAATTATTAGAGTAAAAGACTATGGGAAAAATGAATGTATTGTTGACCTTGCAAGGGACTTCTTAAAAGAAAAGTTGCTTTGGCAAGGAGAAATATGTCAAGCATGGATGGTGGGTAGATTAATGGTGAGAGAGCCAGATCCATAAAAGTCATAATGCCTAGCCTGCGTGATAAATATATCATTCTAAGCAAGAAGCAACGCTTGAGTGGTTCTCGTTTTTTCTAGAAGAAGATTTAACTATAAGGCAACAAGCGGAAAGGAGGGAGGCAATGTTAAATGTTAGGGCAACAATGGAAGTGGGTGAGAGAGTATGGATTATAAACGTAAAGTTGTGATAGCGTGTTTTTGACCTCCTCCCAAAACAGAGCAACAAGACGGTAACAAAGAAGAGGCAACAAATTCTTTAGCAGGAAATCCGGAAGCAAGGTCAATATGGGAAAGCAAGGACAAAGGCTCAACAATGAGTCTTACATGTCAAAACCAATAACATTCAAGTCATACCCAGGTTTCTTTAAGATAAGTTTGTTGGAACTGTAGAGGTTACCCATGGAGACAAGGACCTGGGTTAGGCCCTATTGCGAAAGATAGAGACATAATTTGCATCATAGAAACACACGAGCATGAAAGGTACTAGAAGAAGGCAGCGCGGAACAAGGCAACAGGAAATGGAAAAGGACACCGGGATATCATGGTATTAGTGACGGGAAAAAAAGTTTGCTTCATTCAATTAGAAAAAGAAGACTCAAATAAACAATTCATATGGTTTAAAATATCATAAAATGGAAATCACATCAGAATTGTCGCATGCTACTTTGCACCGCAAGTTTCAAAAACTTACAAAAGTACAGGGCTTGACCACAAAGATCCCTTTGTAGCCTTAAAAGCGGATATTGCAACATATTCTGAGCAAGGTGAAGCTCTTAGAGTGGGTGATTTCAATGTTAGGACTGCAAGTGAGCAAGAAGACAATGACCCTATCTGGCTTACAGAAGAAAGTAATCATCCGTGGGAAATAATTTCATAGGGCAAGGGCTACAATCTCTTTGGTGAACAATTGCTTACTCTACATGGGGCTTTCAATTTAGTCATTTGTAATGGTTTGATTAGATGGGAAAAATCTAGTAATTTCACTTGCAATACATATAATGGAGCAAGAGTAGTAGATTATGTAATTTGATTGCATGGTTTGTGTGAGAAAATTGAGGAAGTTTTGATTGGAGATCAACTTTGGGACTTAAAATTGGATCACAAGCCAATTTATTTATGTTTCTCTTAGACTAGAAAGAAGTAGTTAGGGTCAAAAACTCAATGTGCTCAACAAAATCTCCTAAAGAGCCGAATTCTTTTGACTCCATAAAATTGTAATACCTTCAAAATAACGTTGGATAGGCTCTTCGAGAAGAAGAAAATTCCAATTCATGGCCTTCATAGTCATATGCATTAACACATTTAATTCAAGGGGCATTTGCAGAGTGCAAAAGAGCAAAAATTAAGAAGCCTGAAACAAAAAGCTTTGCGGTTAATGCTTGGTTTGATGAGGAATGCAAAAAGGTAAGGAGAATGTGGAAAGAGTCAAACATGGATAACATAAAACTCAAAGCTTACAAACATATATTAAGAAAGAAAAAGGTTGATTTGGTGGTTTCAAGGAGGGAAGAACTAATCTTCCTTGGTAAAAATAACCCCAAATTATTTTGGAAGGAGCTTCGTCCGAGAAAGAAGCAAACTGAAAATAGTACTAAAGCTTCTAAATGGTTCGACTATGCAAGAAAATTTTACGAGTAAGATCCCAAGGTTGACCCTCCTCCTTTGTTCAACATTGATATTGAACTCTTCACGGTACAAGAAGTAGAGATGGGTATCAAGAATTTGGGTGTTGGAAAAGAAAACAACTTAGTTGAACTCCAAGCATAGTAGCTAATGTGGGGCTTAAACACTTTTGCACCTCACATTACAAAAAATTTCAACAACATCATACAACAAGGGTTCCCCACAGATTAGACAACTAGTTTGGCAATACCTCTTTTCAAGAGTGGCGACGTCAATAATCCCTCCAATTGTAGGACCATAATGATAAACCCCTTGTTTACATTATTTGGAAGCATGTTCGAAAATAAAATCAACAAGTGAGCGGAAGAAAGAGATAAACGTGCTAAAGGGAGAACAGGTTTTAGACTTAAACATTCCACAGATGATCATGGTATAACTTTAAGGCACATCATTGAAAATTGGGAGAAAAAGGAAGAAGTCTTATGGTGCTTTGTTGATTTCAAATTGACACGGTTCATACGAATAAGTTGTGGCACAGAACGGGGTTCCTAGGCATTTGAGAGCAGTTGTGCATAGGTTGTATGAAGAGGTCAAAGTCAAAATTAGAACTTCAACAAGCATCTCTAAAAGTTTTAGAAGTGATATCGGGGTCAATAAAGGTTGTTCATTGTCTCATACCCTTTTTGGTTCATATATCGACAAGCTGGAAGAGTGGCTAAATTCACGAGGGGGTGACAGTGTCTATTTGGGCAAGTTTGTTATAAGGCTTCTTTTGGATGTAGATGACCTTATTCTAATTGCTAAATCTGCTTTTGGTTTGCAAGAGCACTTACTTTCCCTAGAGAATTTTTGTAGAAGGGTAGGGATGCAAGTCAATATTAGCAAAAGGAAATTAGTGGTTTCCTCTAACAAAATAAAACATAACCAACATAACTTCTACTTTGAAGGCAACACTCTAAAAGAAGCTGCAGATTACAAATACCTCGAAATCGACTTCAACAGAAATCTAAGTTGGGACGATTGTAGAAAGAAAAGAACTTTGGGGAGTGGAAAACATTTTGTGCTTTTCAAAATAGGTGTAGAGAGGCAGAGTTATGGGACTGGAAAACCACTCAAACTCTTTTTGGGCTTTTAGTGATTCCAACGATTCTCTACAGTTATGAATTGTGGTCCAGAAGTACATCCAACATGCAGTGGAGACAAATTGAAAAAATTCAAAAGCACTTGATTACAAAAAAATTCAAAATTAATAGTGCAGTTCCTTATGCTATCTTGTGAAGTGAAACAGGGGCTGCTCCTATTGAAGCAATTATTATGTTGCGAGTTATAAGGTATTTAAAAAACAAAGAGCAAATGGGGTATTTGCTTGAATATGCGTCCCACAAACAACAAAGAGATAAAAGCTTTGGTTATGGATAAGTTCCACAAGCGTACCTGGGATAAGGGGCTAGGGAGAAAGAAAAATAAGTATATTGAAGAGTTTAATCCCACCAATAATCATCAACAAAAGTGTACATAGGGGCCAATATTTCTTGGAGAGCCAAAATTCTTCTTGCTTAGTTAAGGACTAATTCTCATCAACTCGGTTGTCAAACAGGGTACTGGAAAAGACCAAAAGAAGTGTGGGAAGAAAGAGTATGTATTTTTTGCTCTTCCGGAAAAAGCGAAAACAGAAAAGCATTTGATTTTAGAATATGAGGCCTTCAAAGACAAGGAAACCTATGCAGATATTCTGGTAGCTAGCTCTTGGGATAAACTATTAAATGAGGGGTTTGTTGAGAAGTTGTGAGCGTTTATTGGGAGGCTTCACAGGAAAAGGACTAAATACAACAATCAAATGGAGAAGCAATTTGTCCCATGGATTATTTTTTTAGCCTCGTGGACATTAAAATAATTTCATTTTTTTATCGAAGTTAGAGTCCAACTATTTTCAAATACCAAATAAGTGGATTTTCTTTCACTATATGTGCAAGAAAACAAATCTAATGAAAAATATCGTAAGTTAATTGGGACTAACGGAACTGGAAAGTGATTCAATATGCCAATATACTATGAGTATATGATGAATAAAACTAATTTCAAATGAAAGCTGAAGATAACCAATCTGCTTTGTGTGTTGTTTCTAGAACCATAGTCGTCACATCCGGCCAAGTTGCTCATGGTGTACATCTTAGAGGCCTTTTTCTTCCTACACCCCCAACACTTGACATCAATGCCTTCAACATTATTGTTTCGACATGCCCATGCCCTCAGAAATGGGGAGTTGATTAGTGAGTTCACATGGATATGGCCCTCTACGTGTTCTCTACTTAAAACAAGAATTGACGCCCTCTAATCGAGGGGAAGCTTGACTTGTCTTTCTGTGGGAAAAGGGTTTTCATGAAGCTTGACTTATCTTTCTGTGGGAAAAGGATTTTCATGAAGCTTGACTAAGCTTGACTTGTCTTTTTGTGGGAAAAGGGCTTTCATGAAGCTTGATTTGTCTTTTTGTGGGAAAGGGTTTCTCATGTTTTTGTTCAAGGAGAAAAAGTTTGTATTTCATGGCTTGTGTGTCAATAAGTGAAGCCTTGATTTCAACCCCAAAATTGATACTCCATTAGTTGTTTTAATCTAGGTGAAACTACTTCACCTTCCCTCATTTCCCCTGCCTTGTTGGAATAAGGAAACACTCAAAAACATTAGTGACACTCTAGGAAAGTACATTGATTGAGTTGAACCACATGATGGAATGTTTACTTGTGCTAGGATTTGTATTGAGATAGATCTAGGAAAAAGGTCTTCTTAAGGGAAAGCAATTGTCCATACTCATCGACACAGACCTTTTTTCAGCCTATTGACTATGATCAAATCTCATTTAAATGCATGACAAGCCATGAGTATGAACATTAGCCATGACATTGTCCAAAAGGGGAATAGCAACAACAAATTCCAAAAGACGAAGAATAGTAGTAACAACCCAAATTTCATCCAGGCCCAAACCAATAACGTGTCTCCAAACACCCCTAGACCAAATCATGAAGACCCAAAGGATATTTTTACATCCAACCAACCTCAAAGGCTCACTCCTCTCACAATAATGCCGAAGAGAAGGATCATCTTGGAAGTAGATACAAAGGTATTGGAACTTATGGAAAATTTGGAAGATCCCCATAACTTAGACAATATGGGAAGCCCTAGGAACTCAAATAAAAACACAAAAGGACAATGCACGTTTGATTATATGCCATTAAGGATGTACCGACCAAAAATAGGAATGTTGAGTCCCCTGACTCATAAGATAAGGAGTTTTATCATTCCTCCACAAACCGCACAACGCTCATCCTCAAATCAACAAACGAAAAAATTGAGGGAGAAACAAAAAAGGAATTAGACCTTCGAAGAAGGACTGAAAAGGCATGTGGGAGCTCTCGGGGTGCAGCTCAAGTGGCAAGTGTCATGAAAATGAAATGTGATGTACCAAGAGATTTGAGCTTCAAATCCCCCTGACTTACCAGTGCCTACGAAAGGGGCATATGTAGGTACCTAAAGGTTATAGTGATCGCAATTGTGATCAAACATGTGTCATGCGAGTACGAAACTAGCCCAATTGTCGATTCCTCTAATCACAAAACAAAAAAGGCATGTAGGGGAGCCAACAAGGGCAAACAGAATGAGTAAGAAAATGACAAAGAAATGGGAACGCAACCTACCATTGAAGGAATACTAACAAGGGGTCAAGGTACCACCAACAAACAAAGGGGATTAGGTCCTCCTTAGGTAGGAACCACAAAAACTATTAACAAGTAATAAAATTGGTCTCTTGAAGCTATAGGTCATTGGGAAAAGAAAAGAAAAATTCATTAGTAAAGGAAGAAAGGCCCAAATCCAACTCTAGGAGACAAAATTGGGAGAACTTGAAGTTCTTTGAAAAAGTAAGTAGTATATGGCGAGTAAGTAAAGATAGGGAAAATTTTAGGGGCTAATATTCACAAATGAACTAATTTTCCATGCTTTTTCTGAAAAAGATTTGTTAATTTCCATTTTTTAAGAATATTATTTGCCCAAATTTTATAGGATAACTTTTTCGTAAAAATTACCTCAAAATTTGCTAAAATTTTGTAGAGGCCATATCAAATCATTATAAATTCGAATATTCTTTTTTTTAACCAAAACAAGAATTTTGTATTAAGCAAAAACCTAGAGATGGAACACATCGAAGTACAACAGAATGAATACTATAGGAAAAAAAAATCAATGATTCTAAAAAACCATCCTTCTTCCAACAAAATGAGAAAAGGGGAAGATCCAATACTAAACCTTCTGAGACCTAATCCTATAGCTTCTTTAGAACAAGAGCAAATTCTTACAAATTGCTTGCACAAGATACAAAACAAAGCATTTCTAAGAGTTAATTGAAACCAACATTTCTCTAAAAGGACTTGATCTTAATTTGACTGATAGTCTTTATCTATGCCTTCGGCCTACAAGAGGGGCAATGCTAATGAGATATAGACTTGTTGGAATGTTGCCTCTTAGACAAATGATTATTGAGCTTCCTTGCATTGTTTTGAATGTTCCTTGCTCATCATAACTATGAGAAGATGGCATAGGGATAGGTGGAGACTAAGATGTTAGAGCTTTTGGACTACTTTTTGCAAATATCCCATACCCATTGGAAAAATTGCATTTAAAAGGAATATGCTCATAATCCAGATCGTGAAGATGGGACTAGCCCTCGAAGTCCAATTGAATCACCTCAAGGGATCCTTTTACAAAATCCATTTCAACGCAAATTCTGGCACAAGACAATTTATTGTCCTTCCACTGAGAATTGATAATGTATTGGCCCAATTTGTCACATATGGCTTTGAAAATGCCATCATTGTAGCAAGGAAATGGAAGATACGAAAATCTAATCCATACAGGAGCATGAAAAATTTCCATGGTAGGATTAAAATCTGGTGTCTAGTGGGTGAGAAACATTCCCTTGTAGCCCATTAAATAGGGTTGAGATCTATAGATCATATCTCTGTCCTCTTCACTGTCAAAAAGAAAATAAAAATAACCATTTATGCAATCTAGAATATCAATAGGCTCATGATCTGCCCAATTGTTAGAGGTCCATTAGGAAACAAAGTTATAATTGAACCAATGACCAATGAACTTACCAATCAAGAGTATTAATAGTCTTCTTTGCAACAGCAGCAACCCCAAATCAAAAAAAGGAATTGTACCCTCCCTTTTTACAAATCTACCATGAGGTCAAGTGTTATGAATAAATATATAAGAAATAATGTAAAATAATGTAAATGATAATAACTATAAATAATTATTAGTTAATTAGTAATTAGGCTGAAGAGTCATGTCTAAATGAGACATGACTCTCCATGACGAGACACTTGCTTGATATATAACAAGCCTCTCCTTCTCATTGTAAATCATTCTTATTCACACATTTAATATATAATATTTGTATCCTCGTGGATATTTTTATATTCCAAGTCTTCTGGAGTATTTAATCTGTAGAAGGAACTTTGTTCGCTTCATTTGGTATCAGAGCAGTTCGATCCTTTCGTTGCTTCACCGTTGGACAAATCTCGTTCTTCGATCTAGGACTTTGACTATCGAAAATCGTCAACCTTGTTGTCGTCGCGATTGAAGCACTCGCTAACACGCTTGGAGATTCTCCATTCCACCGGATTCGCCAAGCTCTTGGCTATTAAAAAAAATTACATTAAAAAAAAAGAGATTAAAAAAAATATATTTAAAAAAGAAAGGAAGAGAAAACAAATTATAAAAATTGTATATATAAGAAAAAACACTCAAAAGCTAAAAAAAAATCTGGTTACAAATATATATATATATATATATATATATATATAAGAAAAGTAGTACCACGTCCGTTGAAGCCACCAAGGAAAATTCACAGTCACTGCAACGTTCGAGCACTAACAATCCGACGACGCCAATAAACAGCCCCGCCCGCATAGTTCGAACTGCTCAATGAAAAGCAATTTACCAACACAGGTGACTGTAGGTCATACGCAACACCACTTCTCCTGCCTACGCGCAGCTCCTGCACAACCTTCTCCGTCTGAAACCGTCACGTTCCTTCGACAATGCCATCGTCAGTCACCACAACAAGTGTTGCCGCCTCTCCCTTCAACACCGCACGCCAGTACCCTCCCACCGATCGATGCCATTCGCCCTCCAATACAATCAAGCCATTACTGTATTAGAAATCATATTGCTACATAAAATAATTTTTGTCGTATAAACCATCAGTCATACCCCTCGCCGTACGGTCACGTTCTTCCTAAACTTTGGTTTAATTTTGAAGCATTAAAATTACAAAGAGCAAAATAAATGTCTATCAATATATTATTTCACTAAGTTGACAAGAGGACGTTAGGGAAGACGCTGTGAATATTTAACGAAAACAAATATATATATATATATATATTGATTGTTATCCAAATCTCCCTTATAGGTCGATTTTATTTTTGAAGTTCGTAGAAAAAAATATTTAGAGTTGAAGCACTCATTATCAAAAAGAAGGTTAGAAGGTTAAAAAAGGGTGTAGAAATAATTAAAATGAAAAAGACAAAGATTCTTAAAGTTGTAAAAAAAAAGAAAATTATAAAAGAGTACCAAGTTATATAAGCTCTGTTATTTAGTTAAATATAAAGTTAAATGCAATATATATGCCATAACGGTAATAAAAAAGTGGTTGGAAGTTTTATAAGATATTTAAAAAAAATAGTAAAAACGTTATCAAGGGAGTAATTAAGTATATAAAAGAAGGGACCAATTTATTATTAAAAAAAAGAAGTAAAACTATTATTATTACAAGATAATAAAGTTATTTTGAAAAGGGGTCTTAATATAAAGAAAGACATACATATATAGAGGGCAACAATATAAAAGAGTATTTTTTTTTATAAAAGGGTATTCAAGTTTTTAACAATCCACATTAAAGGAGAATATTTGAAAAACATATATAGAAGAAATAAGGGATATTTTCTAATAAAAATAACTCAAGTTGACATATTGTTTACGTAAAAACATCAACGCAAAATGGAAACTAGTGAGGGAAGATTTCCTAAAACCTTTAGTAAATATGTTGACACACTATTTAAAATCAAAGGATCACTCACATGAAGAAAAATCATAATCTCTATCACTGCTACGGAAATAAGTAATTATGTTAGTCCTAAATGTGCTAACCAATTGGTGATTCCTGAATCAAATATAGTTGAAACGATTTTTATTGACACGTGATAAACAATACGACATAAGCAATCTACACCTAAGTATTGGAGATTATACTTTTACCTCACAATTCACCGTGAAAACCTTAGTTTTTGACAATAGTGACATTGTTTTGGGCTCACCCTGGATGGAAACTTTAGGGACCTTTATTCTAAATACAAAAAAGAAGTTTTTGACATTTTTCCACAAGAAGAAGAAAATAACACTCCAAGATGTTACACTGAAATCAAATTCAGTAATGTCAGAAGATATATCAGATATTTCAAAAGTAATTTCTCAAGAAGGTAAAAAAGCATTACAAAATATGCAAAATGAAATTGACAAAATCATTGTTGACAAAAATGAAGAAGTTTCTCGACTTAAAAACCATAGTGAAAAATTACTAACGCAAATTAAGAAATTAAAGAAGGATAAGAAGTCACTAGAAAACAAAGTACAACAACTTATCAAGAAAGAAGCATCAACTGTAGGAATTCAAGTTGTTGACAAAACAACAAATACAGATCCAGTGAATGTCACAACTCAAGAATAAAACAAGCAAGTTGAAGAAAAGACGTGCTTGGATGTTGCAGTTCAGAGGATAAACACCCTAAGTGAAGGTTTGGTAACAAAATCAACAACATCATCCCCTGAAGTAAATAAAAAAAATTCCACACACTCAATAAGGGAATGTCAAACCAAAAAAGTTCCATATTGGCATCCGAATCACGAGAGTATATAAATCAACCAAGCCACATATCGGGACCATTCAAACCAGAAACAACAAACTGATCTTCCAGAGAATAATGACGTAACATCAATCCCATCTTATGATGACAAGTCGTTACAAAATTCCAGTGACCAGAATACTACACAAAAAATTAATCTAGGATGGTCTGATCCCTTCTCAGTGCGACAATTTTGTTTTTCGCTTAGAAGATCATATCAACTTGTATCGACGAAGATGATTGTTCCGAGAGAGAAAGACATTCAAAGCCGAAAAAGAAATCAAGCATTTTTCATTAACAAGCTTTGAGGACAAAGCTTTTTGAGGAAGAAGGCAATGTTATGAATAAATATATAAGAAATAATGTAAAATAATGTAAATGATAATAACTATAAATAGTTATTAGTTAATTAGTACTTACGCTGAAGAGTCATGTCTAAATGAGACATGACTCTCCATGAAGAGACGCTTGATATATAAGCAAGCCTCTCGTTCTCATTGTAAATCATTCTTATTCAGACATTAATATATAATATTTGTATCCTCATGGATATCTTTATATTCCAAGTCTTCTAGAGTAAATCTGTAGAAGGAACTTTGTTCGCTTCATCAAGAGCCATGAGCATCCACACTATGGTTGGAAAGACAAACCATTTTACAAACAACAAACTCAACAGAACTGGCTAAGAGAATATATCTACCAACCTGATAATAAGTTGAGGCAGCAAAAACCCCAAACCAACAACATAAACTCCATGCATATGAACCCATAAATGTCTAGAACCCATGATAAAACAAGAAATAATAAATACATCTATCATAATGATGCACATGCATCAAACTACCAATGAACAAAAGCCTTTTTTATGGGCTCGTGTCCATGAGTTTGTCAATCCTGCTACCACGTTTGGATATGTTTGAAGATGTCATCCATATAGCATCGTTGAGTTGATGATCTTTCCCTAGTCCAAACATCTTTGAGTTTAGGGGCATTAATTGAGTATTCTTCTCCCATGAAAGGATACAAGTCTAAACTATAGAAATAAAAGAGATACCAATGTCATTCAGAAGTTCTATCTCATAGGCATTTGGAATATAAAATTCACAAAACCTTACAAAGTCCACTTTTTATAGTTTCAACTTGTTGTATCCCATCTTGGGAAATCTCTCCTTCCTTAAACATGCTAGAACTAAATCTTCAACCTCAAAACTAACCTCTTTCTCTTTAAATCTACTATTTTCTTGTAGTTATTTGTGTTAACTTGGAACTATTCTTTGACTCTCTCATGCAACTCTTGCAAGGATATTGAAACTCTTATGCATTAGCACTTCTTATCTGTTGCTTACCCAAGTTTTTCAACTCATAATCACCTCTCGGATGAATGCCATACACAATCTGAAATGGACTAAGGCCTATGCCTTTGTTTCTATGAATCTTTGTAAGCAAACTACACTTGTGCATGTACTTGCTCACACTATTTGGGATGTTCACTCATCGAACTTTTGAGGATGTTAACAAGGGGTTTCTAATGACCAACTCAATTTGTCCATCTATCAAAGTAAGTTCAATTGAAAGTTTTCCCTATATATATAGATCATACAACTAGTAGTAAATAGAAAGATGGTGGACCCCTGGGGCCTTTTGTTATGCATGGAACCTTGTTTATGCAACCAAGAATTTACAAATGATAGGTTTTGTTGCAAGATTTGTTCCAAACTTCTAAAAAGAGTCCTCTAAAAATGCCCAACAAACTTAATAACCTTATCAAGAGAAAAATTCCTAAGTACATGCAATCTTCCTACTTTCTTGATAAACAATAGTTGCATCGCTTGTTTTAGTACATAATATAAACTAGACCATTTTGGAAAATCTATCAACTACAACAAAATAACAAAATCATTATCTTTTTAATGTTTGGGTAATCCAAATATAAAATCCACAAATAAATTTCATGGCCTAATACAAGTTGGCAATGTTAGTTGCATCACTTGTTTTAGTACATGATATAAACTAGACCATTTTGGAAAATCTATCAACTATAACAAAAATACAAAATCATTAACTTTTTAATCTTAGGGTAATCCAAATATAAAATCCACAAATAAATTTCATGGCCACTTAGGAATAGGCCAAGGTTGAAATAGCCATGTGTTTTGGATTCTTGCTTGAGAATGTTGGCATATCCTGCATACTTTAACCAAATTTCTTCACATCAACTTGCATTCCTTGCCAAAAATAGTGTGCACTCAATTCAAAAACTGTCATATTTCACCCAAAATTTTCTGTCAAACTATCACTATGATTCTCTTTCATTTTTTCAAGCACAATGAATGATAACTCATTAGAGTAATCTAGGCATGACCTACGATCAAACCTGGCGGCTGCCATTATAACACCAAGAATATATTCAACAACCTCTAAGCCAAATATACCAAGAATATATGAGTTAACAAGAGCCAAGACAACCCAAAATACCAAGAATATGAATTAACAAGAGCTAAGACTCCATGAGCATGGGGAAGACTACTCGCTGAGATTTATCATAATAGGCCAAAAATGTCCCCCCATCGGATTTGAAACCGAATGGAGGGTATAACATCCCATTGTGTCAACCACTCGATCATGCTACAAGGAGATTCTTACAGCAAGCTTTCTCGTGGTACACGTAGGAATTTGCATAATTGGCCACCTTAAATCAACAATCCTTCTTTAAGCATGTTGTCAATCCATGGACTCCAAACTCTACTTATAGGATCTTGACATGATCCATAAGTTTCCTTAAAGTCTAATTCTTGCTTGTACATGTTTTTAAGGCCTCATATCCCAATATATTCAATTGAGGTTTTTGCATAATCGGAATTTTGCTTAATGCATCTACAACGTTGTTAGGATGTCCACTTGTACGCTAGATAACAAAGATAAAACTTTGTAATAATTCAATCCATTTTACATGCATTTGACATAATTTAGCTTGACTACTAATAAAGTATAAAACATGATTATCAGCATACAAAACAAATTCTTTAGCCATTAAATAATGCATTCGCTTCTTCAAAACTTGAAGAATTGCATATAATTTTGTCATATGAGGAATTAGTAGGTAATTAGCTTAAGTTTCTAGATATAGTAGGTAATTAGCTTAACTTCTTTACAAAATACAACACTTGTAGCAATCCTACTAACATCAAGCTTCACTTAGAAAACTTTACCAATATCAAGTAGAGCTATAATAGGTTGCTTTGCAATCTTCTTGAGAATTTTTCGTGAATTAAAACCCTTACTAAAAGGTTTATTGTAAATGATGCAAAGTAAAGACAACTTTGAGTAAGTTAGAGCTAAAAATTGTGTTGAGATGGATATCATCCTCACTATGCATAACTATGACTTAATGCTCTTTTCTCTTTCTAGATTTACTCAAATATCTAGTAAAGCCCAGCCATCAAATAGCCACTCAACATGCTTTTGATAAGCCCACAATGAGATAAATTAAAAATGCATGAAAAAAATATGTTCAATCTACTCTTGAACACTTTGTTATTTTAAGTCTCATAATAAACGATTTTTATCTACTAATCTTTGTGCATGATCAGAGCCTCAAAGACTAACATCAAGTAGTTGTGCCAACAAAATCACATCTTTTTGTTGTTCAGAAATCATTGTTACAGTGCTCTTTGGGAAATCGAGGCAATGTAACTCATAAAACTTTAATGGATTTAGATTGTTTGTGTAAGCTAGTATTATGTGGTTCTCTCGTTTAAATTGGGCTTACCTCTAATTTTGATAATCAATTTATACGCCCTTATTTCAAGTAGACCACATGTATTATAACAATTTCAAATTTTGAAGTTTTATGCAAATAACATTTTTCCCTAGCATAAAAATACATTGCTCGCTCTAAATAGGGTTGGTTCATATCTCAAACTAGATGTACTTAAGACATTGAAAATACAAATTTTAATTCAAGAAAGAGAACACAATAGCTAATTTAAGATTTGTTCTAATGATTTCGACTTACAAAACATGTACATTATTGATGTGTCGGCAATAATGTTGATGTATTTGTACTTTTTCTATCATAGCAAATCTTTGAAATCATAGCCAACAAAATTAGTTTGCAATCATCATTTTCTATTTCAATAAATGTAAGTATCCTTGTTTTCACTCATGATAGTAGTTTTGCATTATATATAATAATTGCAATGAAGTGAACGTTTGTGTATTAATATGATTGCATTATGAACTTTCATTTTAGCGCTTATATTTTGAGTTTTGCCTTGATATGTGCATGTGGATTCGATATGAGACAATCGTTATTGGTTCAACATGGACACTTTTGAGCACTTACATAAAAGGTTTAATGCACCTTTATAAAACTCCACAGACTTCATGGTAAGCAATGATGTAGTTTTGATATGAGACAATCATTGTTGGTTCAATATTGATAATTATGAGCACTTATTAAACAAAAAGAGATGTAGCATGGAGTCTAATGTTATAACAGTCGCAAATTATTTTCATCAATGACTATCTTGCATGCATTACGTTTTGAGCAAGCCTACATATTACATGCATTATGTTTCGAGCAAGCCTAAATATCTTTTAGTATCACAACTCTACATATTTAAAGCATTTTGCCTGCTAAATAATATTTTAAACTAAAAAAAAAATCAATTGTCATTTTTACTTGTATTTGTCTTGTTTTCATTACCTTGTGAGTTTTGTTTGGTTCTTATTTTCTAATAATTGATACGATTAGCTTTGGGAGCTTAAGTTCCCTTTGTTGTAAAACTATGCACACTAACTTTGTAGTAAACATTGTTTTCTTTTCATTTGTCTTATCATCACGATTTAGGTTGAATCTAAAATAAACAATTATTTTGTAATTTCGATTTAGATTGTGTCTATATTAAACAATTATGGGCACTACAAGAGATTTTTGCTTAGGTAATTACTTCTTTGAGGCGACTTACTATGGGTTGTGTTGTAGCACTCATTGTCCATTGTTATTTAAGTCTTATTTCAGTTTATTACAAATTGAGAGAAAAATCAAAAACATGAAAGAAATGGTTGATTTTATATTTTCAAGGGCTTTGAAAGTAATAAACCTGCGAGAAGATCTGGGTCATCCGATCAACAAGCCATAGATACAAAGGCAATCACATAGTTAACTAAGAATGGGCCCATTTCAGAGATCAGACACAATGGTGTATCAAACACAGTTTAAATTCGCTAAATTCTGAGTTAATCTCAGCGATCCATCGGAAGGGGCGGGATCCGTCAGATATCGGGTCGCAATATCGGGTCAAAAAGTGATCAATGTTCATGTTTTGATCGGACCCGATAAATCATCAAATTCAGTTTTATTTCTTATTTGGTCAAAAGATCGGGTCGGCAAAGTCATCGGGTTCAGTGCTTAATATCGGACCTGATGAATTATTAAATACAGTTTATGTCTTATCGGGTCCGTAAGGGAGTCAAAGGCGCATTGAAAAGGCGGATGCAACAGGTTTTATGAACCAGTGTTAATTCTTTTTAAGTTTCGTGAGCCCGCCATCGTTTAAATGTCATACAAGTTCGACAAGCGCGATCAAGCGATAGTTTGATAAGTCCTTTAAGGCGCACTGCGGGGAAGCAATGAGCACGAAGGTTAATCAGAGCTCGACCCCCACAGTTGACTGTGACGTTAGCACAGTTGACCAAAATGTGCGGCCAGAAATCATTGCAGGGGTTCAACCTTGTTGACGCTCTCACACACTCTTTAACCCTTACGGTGCTCCCAAAGCCTTCCTCCCTTCATCCACTGCTTGGTTAAGGTTCAAGATACATATTCAAACAGAGAATGGCCATCATCTTTAAATTTTCATTACTCCCTGTTATTTTATGTTCTTTAGAATGAGGTGTCTTTTATCCTCTATATAATATTCTGTAATAGTTTTTACTTAGACATTTAGGGAAATAGCTAAGTAGTTTGACAGTTTTGGAGACCACCAACTGTTTCATAATGTATAAAAAGAGGAAAATTTAGAAAGAAAGGGTTGGAATTTTGGAGAACTTGGATACTAGGCCACTGATTGATTAACGAAAGAATCAGAAGTTTTCCATACATTGTTGGGTATGATTTCGTAACTTCTTTGTTATGCATCATCTTATGTTTTCTTCCTTTAAGTATGGTAATGAAGTTGCGGGTCTTTATTCGCTTATGTAAATGAAGTTAAAATCCCTTAAAAGAGCGCGCGCTCCTATACTTGAATTTCACACCTCTGCAATTCTTCTAAGTTACAGATAATAGCTTCTGTGTAAGACAGCGTATTATCTATAACTTCTCCAAGTGTCACAGATAGTAGATCCTGTGTAAAACAGCATATTGTTTATGACTAATTCAAGTTTTCTTCATTCATCATTTATATTCAACAATCAAATGGCATTCTGATATTTTCTGGTCACTTAAAGTGTTGAGGGTTAAAACTAAGTCTTCCGAGTCTTTCATTTAAGAACATAACATACCATTAAGTGACAATAACTATACACATTAATGTCTTAAGCACAATTTCTACACAGCGAGGAAATTGGTTTCTTAAGGTACAACAGCTTGCAAATTTAAAATTACATATGTTTCAACGAATATCTATTTCTCCTTCCCCTTGCACAAACATACAAACTATAAATAATAGTATTTTTTTCAAGTACAAGAAAAAAATATCAAAATTCCTTCCCCGTGAAATAAAGGATAAGCACAAGGGGCAAGAACCCGTGGTTTATAGGTTTAGGGGCACTTATGCTTTCCCCATTGCCCGAGCCATAAATCACAGCAATCCTTGTCAACTTTAATCGATTCCACCAACCCACAAACATACAAGCAAAACTTGCTTTTTTATTCAACTCAAAGTGCACATCACCAGATTTTATCACCTTTCCATTGAAAACTACATCTCTATGACCAATATGAGAGTCAAATTGTTTGTATCCCTTGAAAGTAGATAATCCAATAAATATACACTCATTATGTCATCAACTTGGAAATTATATTGTATGCGTCACAACCAAATTTCATCAAAGAGGCAACATTAAAGTTCTTATTTCAAAATCTTCTTCCAAGGTAATGTCCTTCAACAAATATGTCAACCACTAATGCTTAAGATCTCTCATCACTCTAAGTTAGTACCAATAGAATTAAAAAGCCTCCAACCCTCTCCTTCCAGCTGAATTCTTCTTGGAAAGCAAGCTAACAAATTCCCAAAATGTCAGTGTGAGAGGGTGGCATTATCAAACTTTGTATTCTTCCCAAGACAACTTCATTTTCTTCCATTAGCAACAACTTGGGATCTATCGACACAACCTCAACTTTGACATCCATGAACTTGACTTCAGAGTTCGAGATTCTTGCAGCAATACTCATTAGTGTCGATGGGGTACACACATTTCACAACACATTTTCTTCCCTTTATTATATCAAGCAATACCTCAAGTGAAAAATCACAACATAACCAATATTTTAAATCTTCATGACAAAAATCATATTCCTCATATGACATTATGGTGACAATGATTGTCACTTAGAAAAGCATTTACTTCATTAACCCTAATTTGACATGTCATGACTTATTGGCCACATTGACTCCACTTGAAGTTGTGAAAAAAGGTTTTGTTCATTGATGCATTATTTCCTCACAGTTGACTCTTCAATTTGATCCTTCTTGGGCTTAAAATTAACTCCTCAAGTAGTCCTCTTACCAATATTCCAACACTCCAAGTTCAATACGTTTTTCTTCTTTTTTGATACTCCCAACCTTTTATTCTTTTCACATGTGAGGCATTTGTTTTCTTCTACTTCACAAATAACATTTACTTGCTCCCAAGAAGACATAAAGAGATTGAGTCATTTAATAGAAGAAGGAATTCTTTATACTCCATGGCATTGGTCACCTTACAAATCTAGAACGTTTCGACGCAAAGTCGTGACTTGATATTATTCAAAGATGTTGATTCAAAGAAACTCCATACCAATTACAAGGCTAGCTATTATTTCGTAATCTCATACCTTCGATCCAAGTGACCAATCTAGGCCATCTTAGAATCGACCTTTAACTTGGCGATTTATGACCCTAATATTCGATCCAAACTCGTCAAGTAGGGGTAGACCAAGTGGTTGAGGTGGGTTGTTAACTTCCTCACCACCTAGGTTCAATTCCCTGAAATGACATGCTTAGTCTGTATTGATTAGGCTCAAGGTGTAGGCGGCCTCGAGGAGTTTTCACTCTGTTTTTGTTGTCAATACAAGACATCTCGCCTCTTGCTTAGCCATTAGGTCATTACTGTTTCACGAAATATATTAAAAAGAACATTAGAAAAAAAAGAAATAAACAAAGAAAACCATAGATATAATTTAATTAAACAGATAATAAAAACAAAACAAAAAAACAAAAAAATCATCCAAACTTTGCAACTTCCTAAACCATCAAGCTTCCCAAGAGACACCCTAAACAAAGTTTTTAGGCATGAGTTACAGCCCCATGAACTTATTTTTCCAACTCAACACTCAAGCTCCTCACCTTCCCTAACTTTAAAATGTATATGGTTATGTTTTCTAGCTTATGGTGCTTGTCATGAAGGTGTTTTCCATATTATCCTTTTGTTTGGAAAAAAATTGGCAAATATTCTTAGCCATTGTGTATTGTACAATTTTTTTAAGGGTTTGTTCATTAAAAGACCTAACTTTGACTATAATATTGTGTGTTTATTTTGTTATCCTCTCTTACCCTATTCAATAGTATTTTCCCATACACGATTTGGCCAATGCGAACGGCCTCAATTGCAAATAAGAAAGATGATGGCGCAAACGGATCTTTTCACTTTGTTACTCAAAGGAAGCCTTTGACAAGCATAGAAACATTTACCCAAATCCTTCAGTCAACGCCAACACCCAAGGACGTAGCTACAAGTAATGCCTTCCATGGAAAGACATAGTTTAAAGTAGAAGTCAACTTCATATGACTATTTGAATGGAGAATAGATGGAAACTCTTCATATAGATGTTTGAAACAACTACAACATTTTTCTATCCATAACTTTCTCGTATAGGGTAAAGATTACTTTCACATCTATCAAATCCCTTCCCCATGCGAAACATTGATTGACAATCGTACCAAATATAAATGATGTACAAGTTCGAAATGCTTAAGGCATGGAAGGGCACACCAAAGGACATTGTTTCAATGCCTCAACATAGAGTATTCCACGTGGAAAGCTACCAACACATGCGACGGAGAGCAATATATGTAGAAGTGCATCAATGCCTTCAATACACTATCTCCTATTTGCTAAATTGGCTACAAAGGACTCTAACCAACACAAAGTTCTCAAATATCACAACGAGTAGACGTACATCCGCAACAAAATACAGTTCTTAGACATCTCATCATTATGAGTAGCATACCCATTATGCAATCCAAATTGGGTCAAAATTTTGGCATTCTTATACAAAGTGTTGTAAAAGAAATCAACAACCACATATGATTGGTAAGAGCGGCACGAACACTGCATAACAAAGGGCAAGGCAAAGATGCCCAACCTACAAATAAACAACAAAAGCCTCTTATAAAGAAGGATTGGAATCCTAAGAACACGCACAAGTTGTACTACTTTCACACGAGAATGGCACAAAACAATAACAAATGTGGAGTCACAAAAGAGTTCTTCATAAAGCTACAAACTTTTGAATCTAAGTCAACCCCAACGCCACCTGAGATCATGGACAAGGGAAAATTGATCAATGATATGGACCCAGGCACTATGAATTCTACCACACAAATATACCTAAACAAGCTTAAAGAGTTAAAGGATGTTGAAGACGTCTTCCATAAACAAATGTGGGCGACAACAGCAATTGTACGTTTCATTTTTTATGTGGTAGAGCCAATATAACTTAATCTTGACAAATTTCGTAAAAAAAAATGCAACTCTCGACAACAAATCACTCTACACCCTCACCTTGGGAGATCGACGCTACAATATAGCAAAGTTAGACCCTATCACAATAATTTCTTCTATTATGTTTAAGCTAAGTTGCAGGAAACGTTGGAGAAGGGTTTGTTTCCGACCGGAAACAAAACGGCAACGAGGAAACTCGTACCGAACGACCTGGAAACGCGTTTTCGGCCATATTGGCCTGTTTCTTGAGGAGGAAACGTGGCTAGTAAGGCCAAAAATGCGTTTCCAGGCCATACAACGGAGTTTCCTTTTCTAACTTGACTTTTTCTTGTAATTTTTTTTTCGCTTCTAATTTTTTATTGGGCAACTAAAATATCTTCTAGATGCCTCTCAAGTTATAAAAAAGAGGATTTTTTGAGTGGGGCAACGTAATGTTCAAGCCTATGGCCCTAGTGTTGATATGCAGTTCATGGTAATGTTAAATTCTTAAAGTAAAAGTGACATTCTCCTTTATTTTTCATTTTCATCCTTTTACTTAAATTTTTAACATTACCATGAAATAACTCAAGATGTTTGTGAGTGGTTTCGCCCTCATTGGATTTCATATGGAGAGAGTAGAATTTTAGATCTCACTCAAAATCCAGCAGACTTATCTGTTTTTCAAAATTTCAGGACTAGGGGGATTGCAATGTTTCCATCGGATTTTGTCATGTACTAGGGTATGGAACTTGTATTTAATCAAGAGAACCAAGCCCTCTATGCAAGGGAGACTCCCAATAATCAAGAGCACATAGGATACTAGGATATGGAACTTGTATTTAATCAAGAGCACTAAGGCCGTTCAACTATGTAAGAGGAGACTCCCAATCAAGCACAAGACAAGAAATTAGAAATTTCTCGTGGCTGATTTTGGATATTGTTATTTTCATTATGTGATCCTTCATGAGTAAATGTGATGTAAATTTAGAGTATTATAGTTTATGCAATGACAATTGACAATTTAATCACAATGTAATAAATTAGAATGTATCGTATATGCTTTATGATTGCGCATATTTCTTAAATGTCCTAATATATCTATATATATATATATATATATATATATATATATATTGTGTTTCCTCGTTTCCAAAATTTGGGGGGGTCACATTTCGTACCTATGCCCATTTCGGAAACTCATACCCGTTCCCCCATTTCGCGCAACTTCGTGTTTAAGTAATGCAGGAAGTTCTTTTCTCAAATCAAGAGATTTGTCCTCTTTATGGTCAAACCCAAAGAAGAAAGAAAGATCACCACAACTACCAAAGTCTTTACAAGAGTTCCCTTCATGTTGCAGACACGGGTAATATGAATGATGGATGAATATACCAACACCTTCACATTACCCAAAGAGTACCTCGCCCCGGTCAAGTAAAGCACGCAAGAAGTTCGACATTGAGTACTCCTCTAACAAGTGGCCCTATGTTTAGATGCTTTGTTCTAGAAAATGGAGAATGAACAAATTCATGAGCTAATACAAAGAATCCAGAGTTCGATTATGTTGATTTTCGGGGAAGGGACATAGTTTCTCTATGTTAACCACATAGCATTAGAAAAAATCAAACTCAAGCAATGGTAACCAATCCATTGTAGAGGTGCCCTGCTAGACCAACTCAAAAGTGCTATGTATATCACCACAATCATCCAATAATCGGGAATCCTCAACCATTGTTGAGCCAATAGTTGTATAAAAGATAACATTCAAATACAACGAATGACTCTTTAAAGGTTAGTAGTTTCATTCAACAAGACAAATGCATATGAAAGATTAACAAGGATGCATATCATATCTTTCACCATAATAAACCTTCAAAGATATAACAAAGGATCCACCATAAAACCGTCAAGATAAACCATGAAACACCAAAGATATCACAACATTCATCATAAATAACACAAGAATATAAAGAGAAGAACCTTGACGTAAGGCAACACCGTCAAATACTCCTTATGGATCACTCCACAAGCCATGATTGCTACAAGATAATATAATTCAATGTACCTCCAATATAACAATACTCATGTATTTATACTTTCTCATGAGTAATAAAGGGGACTACCAAATAACCCTTCTTATTATATTTTTTATTTTTAATTACAGTGGAACTATTCCATTATTATGGCCATACTAAATTAAGTGTCCCCTAAGTACCTCCCTAGATACCCCATTTTATTCTCCTTAGGTACACTACATTCCATCCCCCTTCACGTGTTTCATCCTCGAAACATGGGAAGAAGCAATATTATAAAACCTATTAAGCAATGTAGTCAACTAGTACCATACACAAGCATCCATCCATCGAAGTAAAATTAAGTCGTGGAATAATTTTGCTTTTAGTCCTCCATGTCACTCTATGTTAGTTGCCTCTTTGCTTCCATGTCTATCCATATAGTTTATCGACAATCTAGTCGTTGTCTTAATGGCTATTGTTTCTCTACGTTGCGCAAGTAGCAACATACAAGAACCTTAGCTATTGATTCTTCTTCATTTGACTCAATTCTTTCTTTCTTGGATTCTTCTTTCTTTGACTTGGCTTCATCTTCCTTTCTAAGCCCTCACATTGGCTTCTCTTCAATAGTCTATGTAATATCTACTTTTAATTCAACCTCTTAACTCTTCATCTCATGAATCATTGTCTTACAATTATCTTTCTTGTGGTGATTTCTTCATCTAACCTCTAAGGCCCTTTTTGCTTACTAAAGGGACATCCTATAATTTATACTTCTTATTCTTGTGCCAAATGCTTCAAACGCTTCTTTCGAATATTAATATTAAGCATACTAATTGTGTCCATCCAACGATATCCCAAAACAGTGTCCACATCATCCACATCTATAACATTAAAAATTCAATGCAACAAAACTTACACATGCCAATCTTCAAATCTTTAAAAATTTCAACATTTTCATCCTCAAAGTGTGTGCTTTGAATATTCTTTATGGGAACTCTCAGTCTTTTAACCAAGTTACCAATGATGATCATATGTTGACAAGTAAGCTTAATAGAAATAATGTCTTTTACTATATAAATACATCCATAAACAAATGATAAAGATATCCCAAATGAAAATAAACCCTAACAAATTTCATTATGATTTTTTTTGGCTAGAGACCATCTATCTAAATATAGTATCTCATATTCCTCATCCAAAAGAGAATTTCTCTTCAAAATTAAGCCCACCCCACCATATGTACGCATTGTCCTTTCAATGGTAGAGTATATCTATTCCCCAAAATAATGGATGTTTAGAGTCGATCCATTTGATGTATTCTTCAATACTAGGAACATCATTTTTGTCTTTCAAACACATCACTGAAAATAGAATTAGCAGTTCAAAGAAAAAAACTTGCATTTCAATGCAATTCCTTTATGTAGTTAGGATTTGAGGTCAAATTGTAAAATGATCATTCACTTAAACTTCTCTAATTAGTTATCATGACACAAATTATGAATGTCATGACTTCTTTAGATCTTCTAGCACTAGTTTGATAGAAACATGCGTTATTTATTAAAAGATATCCAATTTGCAAAATTTGCAACCGTCATTTCAATATAATTTAATCAAAAATATTTATATAAAATAAATATTAGAAAGGAAAAATTGCCTGAACATCAAAATTATCAAACCTGTCAAATTTGAAAAGAGAGCGATGGAGGCGTTTCACGGTTTTAGGGTTTCAGAAGACTGTGCCGTCGCGGCCCTTGAAGTTTTACTTTGTTCTGGAGCGGCCAGAAGCCTGGACGCTGGTTACTCAAAGCTTGAGACTTCCCTCTGGCCTTGGGCCGGATTCTCTGACGGGAAGGACTCTAATGACCTAAACTACAACAAAAAGAGTCCGATGTGTTACCTTTACTTCTGGACGCAGGTCGATTACCTCAGGGCGGAACTAGCTTTTCATCTGGAGGTTTTTACTCTAAATCAACCGATCCTCACCCAGTCTTGTCTTGATGCGCTCCCCTCCGCGACCGCACTGCACAAGCCTGGCAGATCTGTTTGCGCCTATGGGAAACAGAGGCGTATGGTTTCCATGCCCCATTTTGGTAAGACGTGGATCCGATCTGCCGATCTAGGGTTGATTTTAAATGGCAGGGTCGAAGATCAAGTATGGTGTGGGAGTATGGACCTGGATCCTCGATGTTTTGAGTTTTCTCTGCTCTCTGCTGCGCAGATCTGGGCTTTTATCACCCTGACGCATCGTTTTAACAGAGGACTCACAGATTACGTCAAGCAAATGAGAGATAGCCTCATCAGGAACCCCGATATGGGGAACGGCTCATCAGATCGGGCCAAATATAGTAGATCCGGGGTGGATCTATCAGATCTGGCCAGATCCAGGCAGAAGCAATATGGAGATCCGTCAGATCCAGAACACAAATCCGAAAAACGGGACTTGATCAAGGCAGACACAGCGGATCTGAAGCAAATTTTTATCAGATCGATGGAAGGCAGACACGTTTGTGTGCAGATCTGGGAACGGATGAGTGTTCTGGAGTTAAAAAAAGAGATCCAGGACAAACTGGGAATTCCAGCTGCATTACAAATCCTATTATTTTCAGGGCTCTGCTTGCAGGATCAACACACGCTCCAGCATTACAGGGTTGCAAAGGACTCAACTATTATCCTCAATTACCGATTACGAGGTGGATCTAAGGGAGCTACCTCAAAACCTACAGGTACCTATCGCGATGCAGCCAAAGGGAAAGAACCTCCAAAGGGGAAAGAATCTACAGCCGCTAATGTACCTCCAGGGAAGTATATCGTGGATCAAGTGCCAGAGAATCCCTCCATCTCTCTGGATTTACCAGAGGTAAAGTACATATTTACAGATCCACAAAAAAATGTTGTTATTTGTAGATTTAACGGTTTCTGGCCTAAAACCGATGCACTGTACCAATGGATTCACACGGTCTGAACAAAAAACTGCCAGATCCAGCTCTGCTCCAAGGGCTTCTTCATAGTAACTTTTCTTGTAGAAGAAGAAAAGGAAAAAATTCTCAATGAAGGGCCATGGTTCTGGGGTAATGCGGGACTGTTTGTTACCCCATGGTTCCCGGAGTTTGATGCCAGCACCATGGTGGTATCAAGCATGCCAGTATGGGTAAGGCTGCATAATCTCCCGATACACTTCTAGCACACCAAGGCTCTATTTGCTATAGGGAATACCCTTGGAAGAATTTTAAAGATTGATACAGAGAGACACATGAAGGGAATCTTTACCTTTGCTAGAATATGTATCGAGGTAGATCTTAGCCAAGGATTACCTGAAAGCATCATTCTGAATTTCAACAATACTTAGTGGAAACAACCTTTGGACTATGAGAATACTGCTTTCAGATGCAGGGGATGTCAACAAACAGGTCATCTGTTCAATGCATGCAAAAGTCTCAACAAGAGCAAGCCACAACAAAGGAAGCCCAAAGGATGGCAGAACATAGATGATGTCGTAAAGCAAAGAACTGCGGGAAAGAGAGCCTCTTCGATATCAGAAGAAGAAGAATTAGAAGCAGAAGGAGATGATACCATCATAGAGGAAGCTGAAACAGGGAATCAGAAAGACAACAAGGCTCCACAATTGCAGGCAGAGAACCACCAAAATCAGGCAGAGATGACAAGCATGGACCAAAGCATGGGAGGCATGAAACGACATCACCATTCAGATACTTCAGATTCAGACAAAGAAACAGGCCCACAGAATTCAGAAACACAGTTAGTCATTTCCTCGATCGAGCCCACTCAAGGAGAATGGCGCAAGGTCGAAAAGAAAAAGGGGAGAAAAACTTGAGGCGTGAGTTTTACTCACAGCCGGAATTCAGTTTTTTCCTCTTTTCTTGCTCTCCTCTCTTCTTTTTTCTTATTCTTTGTGCACGTTAGTCTTCTAACGATGCGTGGGGTGTGAATCACTCGAGCCCATGTGGCTGCATACGGAATGCTTCAATGCATATGCAAGTGTAACTTTTCATTAATTTTTTATAAAAAGTTACCGTTTTTTCCTTCAGAAAAAATAAATATTAGAAAGAACAAATTAAAATATATATATATATATATATATATATATATATATAATAATTAAAAGAACAAAAAAAAAAAAAACATATAAATTCCGATATTCCATTTTTTGACATTTTTTTTCTTGAAATAGAGTATTTTTCAATAAGAATTTAATTCTTGAATAGGATATCGTAAATCTTAAGTTTCACAAAAAGTTCCATAAATCAAACTCAAAGTCACATTTTGTGCCCAAAGATTCTTTCACTTTGTGCCCAAGAAAGAAGAGCTCTGATACCATTTCTAGTAAAATTTCAAAGAAATTGAAGAGAATCCACCATAAAACTCTGAAGCTTGAAACGACAAAGACATCCAAGACATTCAATATAAACAACACAAGAAAACAAAGAGAAAAACCCTTAAGCTAGGGTAACATCATCAAATATTCCTTACATGAAGTATAAATCACCCCACAAGCCATGCTTGCTACAAGATAATACAATTCAACACATCCAAAACAATGATACTTGTCTGTATTTATACTCTCACGAGCAATTCATTAGGGTTTATGCAATTACTCATAATTATATTATTTCCTTTTAATTATGTAGTGGGCCTATTCCATTATTATCACCATGTTACATTCATTATCACTTTGGGTAACTCCTTGCATACAATGTTTATCTCCCTAGGCACATTACAAGCTATATGCCCAGCTAGAGTCCTAATTTCATATGCGAAGGAGCCAACTCCCAAGCTACATCGCAAATAAGGATGGAATTAATATGCATCCAAGTTAATCCAAGAATGAAGGAAACCACAGAGTAACAACCTTTGCAACATATTGTGCCTTGCCAATTTCCAACAAAAGTTCATATTAGGGCTCTACCACATTGCTTGCCTCGTAAATCAAGCTATCAAAGGTACTTGTAATAAAAACTTCATGTGGATCAAGGAACATAAAGCATCTAAGGTATTGGAAGTGTTGACTTTGCTCAACACCAATTTTGATTCTTCCACATCACTAGAAACCATTCAATGTCCATGCATGAGGCTCAAATTATGCAAGGAGTTAACAAGTACCCCACATATGACACGAAGTTATATTCTATTCTACAACCATACCAATATTGATAACACTACAATCTAAGCAAGGAGACAATCACCCACACATTATCATAGGGCTCTATATTTGATGCTAACGTAAGGAAAGTTACAAAATAGCATTCAACAATTCCATCTAACCATTTGTAGGATTGCTTTAGTCGACCTCAAATTGTTGCATTAACCATTATACTCAACACTTGCATGAATGACACTCCAATAGCTCCTCTTATTTGTCCACAATCGTAACATTGCTAAAACATAACAGGAATTATTTGCAGGTAAACAAGTTTCATACTTTCACCACTCATATAGACTTCTAAGTTGTATGGGCAGTCTTTGTGTTCTCCATAAAAGTGTGTGGTCAATTTTAAAGACACATCACAATGGTGTGTAGGCCACTTCAATGTAGAAGACATTGGGATAATACTTAACAAAATAAATGAATAAAAAAAAAGGCTTCTTCTTGCCCCACATATGTCAATGAAACACATCAAAAATTATTAGAAGGTAAACATGTTTGATATTCACCTTCTACACCAACATTTCAGCCATATAAGCAATCCTTATGTTCCTTCAACCCATATAAGCAATCCTTATGTTCCTTCAAGAAAGTGTGTGGTTGATTTGGAAGGAGCATCACAACAAGATGGGTGAGGCATAGTCACTCTCCATGGGCATCATGACAAGTTTATCCTCAACTCTTTGACCATGGACAAGTTTATCCTCAACTCTTGTTATTGAAGTTATGTATTTCAACTACCTTGTATAAGAAAAAGGGGCTTGAGGACAATTGTCCTTGATTTGATGTATGTCGACTTCAAGAGTTGAACCAACTAGAGAAGTCCAAACCAAAGGGTGAAAATATATTTATTGACGAGATTGGTCAATTAAATCATGATGATTATAAATATGTAACATGAAGCCATCTAGAGTCTCAATGTTTATATTGTTTTTAAATATATGTTACTTCTATTATGTTACTTAGCCTCGAGAGTTATCTCAACCTTGTGGTGTCTAATGTTGTTGGTCATTTGGCTAGTTTCACCCTATTCGGTGCTTCATTTAGTTCTCCTTAGCTAGGCACACTTGTCTACACTAACAGACTTACAAGGGATGTCATCCACAAATGTGGAAAGCATCCCATGGATTTTCAAAAGAGACCTTTTTCCCGTAGAAAAGATCAAAAAAATACATGGGCAAATTTTGCATATTTGGTGTCTTTCTTATTTGGAGTTCAATTAGTTAGGTATTTTTAGTTAGTGGATTCATTGATTGATTCTAATTCCAACTTTTAAAACATTGATTCCTCCTATATAATCATGAACAAGTTCCATAAATAGCAACGCCTTTGTTCTTAGATAGGAGGAACGACCTGTTGTAGAGTTTTAGTGAACCCAATGTTTCAGACTACCAAGTGAGTCCATCATCAGGGGATGCGTCAATAGATATTCTCCTGGAAGACGTGGTTAAACCATCTAAATAAGCCAAGCACTCTGAAAGCTCAAGAATACAATCAAAACCAACTCAAACGAGCATCTAGTGTAAAGACATGTTACTCTTCTATATGGAATTTTTTATATCAATATAGGTTCTATTATGCTAATATACGTACTCTCTGTCTATTTTGACAATTTATGTGAAAGCATGGTCAATATAGATTGGTACAATGTCAATTGTGGAATACCATGTACTAGAGGAATACAACTAATGACTCCTTTCTCAAAAAGTTTGAGAAACAATTCAAAAACTCAAAAAATCATACTTGATCAACAAGAAGTATTGATCTCCATTTCTAATACTTGCCTTCAATCAAATGTTTTATGTTGTTTGCAAAAAAATAGCAATTTGATAGCCCCATGTATTTGTGCTTTTGAATTCAATAACCAACAAGGAATTTATGTATGACGAACTCTACTTACCAATGAAAGTGATGATGCACCTGTCCAATAGTTTAAATTACTCAATATGCCAGCTTCATCTCAATGTGGCCCTCGACATTAATTATCTGTGATAACCACCATAGTAACCATACTATGGAACATTAACAATTTCGCTCAAGATCTAATATCTACAACATGAATGTGCATCAAAAGCAATAACAAGAAAGTGCTTATTACAAACCGTAAGGACAAAATTGTTTAAATCTTATGTCAAATTTTACAAAGATGGGAGTCAAAGCAAGAGAGGAGAAATTCATAGAGTAAATATGGACTTTAGATCCTACAAAAAGGAATTAGTGCTCTAAAAGAGAAGTAAGCAAAAGATTGATGAACTATACTAGACCAACGAGAAAAATGTAAATGGTTTTTCATTGCATTCTTACATTATTATAAAATTGCAATGAGAAGACCCACATTTCAAACATCTTATAATGTGAAGAAACACGATGATAACAAAAGGTATAAAATATTGATGGATGTTACTAAGTAACACAACACAAAATCATGGGATATCCATTTAAAACTCTAAATAAAATGGAAAGGTAAATAAGCACAAGGTTTCAAGGTGGCACCAATAACTAAGTGTACAAATTGACATGCTAAGGGCAATGCTACAAAGATTAAAGACCATTTTATAAACGTTACCAACAAACTAACTAGATTTTGCAAAGGGCCAACTAAGAAAATCTCAAAAGAAAAGAGGAGGCAAAAAGGCTTGACAGCATTAGCACCTCCCAGGGCTCAAGAAACCCACACTGGAGGCCCGTACTCTAACGAGGATTCTTAAGCATACAATGCTAGCGACTTTGATGATGCAAAGAATTCTATAAAGCTATCTGAATACTTTCCAACACCATCATCATCTCATAAGAGGGATCGGTGCTCTTAATTTACATTTGATGTCAAGGGTAAGATCAACCTTGAATTTGTTATTGCAAACTTCTTTCACAATTAAACTTTTCAATGCCGCTAGTTTTCAATTTATTTTATGAAATACCTTGTGCCATTAGTGATGTGGCACACAACTATGAGACATTTCACAAGAGGCAATTGAAATTGAGAAAGCCAACTAGCGGATATGATGGTCCATTAATGGCATCATGTCGTGTAGCATGCTTCCTTTATTGTGATGGAAATTGCATGGATTCATCCATTGTTTAGCAATATTGTATCATTCACCATCAATCCCTATCTTCTAAAAGCAATTAAAGTTCATGTTCCAATTTGCAAGCTTGCAAGATTGATGATCAAAAGGAGTTTAAGATATTTTAGGGATTCTTCATGTTGAACATTGTTAAAGAAATTAGCAAAATCAACACTAAGAAATTGGTAAAAATATTGAATGTATATATAGCCATCACCAACAAAAAGGAAGTAAGATACATATCGAAAACTTCATAAAGGAGGGACTTTCAATCTACAATCAAATGCCTTATTTGTCTAAAATCACTTAACCATGACAAATTTCAATCACTCAGATCGAAATGCTTGTTGTGTACCCTACATTGTACAAGTATACATAGACAAGCATCTTGTCACAATGTACTTGACAATGCATGTCACAATCCTCCTCAAAATGCAAAGTTTCTTCAAATACTCTCTCCATCGTAATGCATGGTGTCCACTACTACACAACCCTCTCATTTCTTAAGAGGGAAAACAAAATGTCACTCAACTAACAATTTTCCCAAACAATTCTTAGCGGGTATAAAGTTGTCAATTAACAAAAAAAAAATCTTAATGTAGAGGTGGATCACAAAAAAGCCCCACTGTCATGGAACACATTCCCTATAAAGGACAACAACCATGTTGAACATGGCATAACCCTTCATTTCTTGTGTAGGACATTATATTTAAAATTCAAGCTTAGTGAAATGCTACAAACAAGATATATTGAACCTTTTTCCTACAAGGGTGATTATATTTGTTTTACCTACTATTAGAAAGACCCAAAACTAAGTTGTTGGACACCTAATCCTAAATGGGTTAGTGTGGAAGCCGAATAGACCAAAGCAGTCCAAGAGACCTTGGGATCTGAAACCCAAGAGTCACTTATTGTACTATAAATGTATATCTCATGTTAATAAAAAAAATGTATTACATGTTTTATCTTTCATATCTCTCTTGAATCCGTGTGTGTTTAACATGGTATCAGAGTGGGCGATCTCTTGCCCTGCTCCATTGTGAGCCACCTGTTTCTGTGGCCTTTGTAAACCAATGCTCTCCTCTTGATGATACTTTTCTGAGCATTTCTTAGAATAGAAGATGTTACCTCTATCAGCGCTGCCATTCCTCTGTTGTGAGCAGTCCTGGCCCTTTGCCATATTCTTTTCCAGCGCTGCCTTATAACGCATCTGTCCATGAATATTTGTCTGTTTGCCATATACCTTTTACAAACCCTGCGCCCTGCGCTTCTGTTGTGCTGTCATCCTGACATTGAAACGCTTGAACGATGTCCTATTCCTAAACGTTCACCTGAGCGCTGTCATAACCTGAGCGTTGTCCTGTCCATAGGGATCCTAATGCTCCACTAAAATTTGTTGTCTGACAAAAGCAATTATATTTGTTCTGCATTATTCGTTTTCTGCAGTGCACTTAGCGTTATTTGCATTTGAATAATTTGGAAGTGTGCGTTGAAGGAGAAGGAGATCGAATTCCAGCGCCTTCTATCATGGAGATTGCGGACTTCGAAGGTGAGTGGCCTTTGGATTTTCGTTTCTGAAACCCAAGCCTAATAAACCGGAGGCGTTTTTACTGTCCATTTCATGGAGTCTAAGAGATTAAAGGTTGCGGAAAAAGTCCCTTTCAAATTTCTAGCTTAGTTTCCACTCTCAGCCCTGAAACTGAGCAATTCATTGCTTGAAGGAGACCGTTGGTTGTCTGGGCGACATTCTGAGTCAATGGGTATTGCCTGGACCGATTTTACCTTGCCTAAGGCAAATACCATCGTTGCCTGAGTCGATTTGTCTCACCTGTGCGTCGTACGTCCTCGCTCTGGTCGATGTTGTCTCTTTTTTGGTCGATGGCAATATCCGAATATTGTATTAATCCCTGAAATCCTCCATTCTTCTCAAATATTGCAATTTTCTGAACTCTACCAAAAGCTGAAAATCTCGCTTCATGCTCCATCTCAAAATGCGGTGCAGGCCCTGCCGCAAGAGAATCTCGATCAGCATCAGCTGCTGCAACAGAATGAACACCATCACCAACATCAACATATAGAGTACTCATTTGAAGAACGAAGAGCAGGTTTTGTTCTTCAGGACATTCAATAGAACGCGTTGAAGCTTTGATGCGGCGCGAGTATGTGTGCATTTGTCTGTATGAATGTTTTATAAATGTTAACAATTTTACCAGCATCTTGGAGAATGTTGACGCCCTTCCTATATCCGTATCCATATTTAAAGTTGCATAAAGAAAAAATGTGCAGAGGGAGAACAGCAAAAATATGCCACAAGGTTTGGGAAACACCCAGCAGAGCTCAGACTGCAGGCCAAGAGTCAAAGCTCCGGTAGAGCATATATTATAAACAACAGACAGATGTTCCTCTTTCTGGATTAATGAAAATTCATTCACTCGTTAAGGGCATTTTGTGTGTATCCACTTCATTGCGTCGACATTGAACACCATATCTGTAATCTACATCTGATGAATTACTGCAGATAGATTTTGTTGAAAGTATTTCCTTCATCTTGGCATCATACTGACGAGCGTCGAACAAAGTCGCATCTGCTACCGCTCCGGCCATGATTATTAAGATTTAATCCAAGCTGAGATCGAATAGCAGAAATGGTTCACGAAGCCAATTCGCAAAGTAGAGCAGATAGCAGCAGCAACAAACCCAACTTCAGTTGACTGACCGTATGGTATATTCCAAGGCAGAAACTATCGTTGGGGAGGAGAATCGAACTGGTGGTAGCTGAATACTCTTCACCTGTGTGAGCATCCCTACCACTGTGTGTTGCGCTGGTCACAATTTTGTGGAAGGCTATTCTGGGTGGTTCGAACTTGTTACTGCTAGCTGGTTGGACGTGTGGCTATATTGGAGTCTAAACTGATTTCTTCAGACCTGAGTATCACATCCCTGTACCACGAGCTGGAGTATCACACCTCTCTGTGACATCTATTGTATATGAGGTCAATTAGTTAAAGTTCTGGGGTATGGTCATCTTGGAGATGGTAACCTACATCCGTGATCAATCTGGTATGTGCATTTGAGCATCAATTCATTTGCAATGAGATCCCTATAGAGTGTTTCACTAGTTTTCCATCACGCTACACCAACTCACAATGTGGATTCGCTCTTGCAATGAGATCCTTGTAAAGTGATTCGTTAGTTTTTCCTCATGCTACACCATCTCGCAGCATCGATTTTCTCTTGATATATATTTCTTCCATTAGGAAGGCCGAGTATCCCATTTATTTTCTAAATAAATTCACATAATAGATTAAGCTATCTGTCTTTAAAAGAGAAAGCCGAGCACTAGTTTGGGTCATCATAGTTCAAAGGAGTGGGCATTCGCTGATTCCATATCTGACATAGTCTCTGTGGCAGAGTATTTCGAGATCCGAGTTCAATTACAGTATGTGGTAGTCTCAAGGCCGAATTAATTTGACTCAAAAGTTGAATTGTTGTCACAACAGTGGTTTTCAAGACTGAATTATTGCATAATATTAGAGGGCGGAATATTTTTATCCGATTTATAAAATCAGTCTCACAATTATTATCTTCCTGGGCACAGACTGTCATTTTGTTGACTATATTCCTTGTTGTTGAAGCAGCATTCTGGGTCTGAAAGTCCTTGCTGGAATTTACTCTCATTGCTTCTCTTCATTGCTAGAAAGTGGTAAGATCAGAGAATATTAATTTGTACCCTAGTCAAAGCATATGAATATTCAAGTCTTGCCCATGACATGGTGTTTTGATAGTCATCATTTCTGATTTGAAAGTGAAGGAGTACTTGAAGGATCCAAGCAAGTTTGCAGTTGCTGTTGCCCCAATTGTGGCATTGTATTTAAAACCCATTATAGTGTCTGTCTACATATATTGATTCCCTGATTCATTTGCTGCACATTTATACAAGATATTGCTGTGTACTATTACTTTTCTGCATAAAGTAATAATTGTGATCAGTTTTTAAGGTGTAAATCTGACATTGAAGAAAAATGGCCAGAACCAGTGAAGTATTAGAGTTCATGAAAACTCTTATACAATCTACTGTTGATGACACATTACAAATCAGCAAAGGATCTCTCTCAGAAATTCAGACATGATTATATAATGCACAGGAAAAGATCGATTTTTTGCAGCTTGAATTACAACTACAACAAGAAGAGCTACATCAAAATAGACATCATTCTGAACCTGTTCAGAACGTTGAGACTGTAACCCATCAACAACAAGACAATAATATTACAGTTCATTCAGATTTAGTACCCCATAAAGCAGCAGTTGTCCATGCAGATGCAGAAACTCAGCCTGCACTTCCCAAGCCCATCATCAAACCTTGGGAACAGCTTGTCCACAACAAGCACAGAACTGGTCTTGGATATGACAAGGACTTGTCCTTTCATATTCCAGACTATGCCAAGCCCATTCAATTTCAGAGTGCTGGGTTCATTCATGACAGTTCACCTTCAGCTGATCCAGACTCTTCCCCTCTTCCACAACAACAACAACAGATTATAAAATGCCAACATTGTGATCGAGTTGGCCATTTGAAAGATCATTGTTTTGATCTTCATCCATGTAAGCACTGTCATAAAACCAGTCATTCTTCAAACAGATGCTTCAGAAACAAACACCCTGCAAGAACAAAGATTCATCTTGGATGGATCGCTTCTTGGCAATGGGCATCAACAGCCAAGAAGATATTCCAAACATGTTAGAACTTGTTCCAGAGTATTGAAAAGTCTTGCAGCTGAGTTTTCTCCCTCATCTCACCTTGTATCTGACAGGGGGGGAAATGATGGTCATCTACAAGCTTCAAAGTCACATCAAGCGAGCCTGAGCCACAACCTGCCACACCAATTTCAGAGTTGTAGCCAGCGACAAAGATGCCCCTGAACATGCCTTCAGTTGGCAATCTGGGACACTTCCTCTAGCAGAAGACTTCAGCTTCTTGCCAGTTTCGGAAGCATTCCAGGAACACAATTGAGAACACTTCCTCTAGCAGAAGACTCCAGCTTCTTGCCAGTTCTGGGAGAGTTCCAGGAATTGCATTAAGCATTCCAGAGTTGTTGGTTATCCTTAAACCATCACAGGTTGAGACTTCCCCTTTCAGGTTGAAGTTTTACCTTTTATGCGGGGTGAGACCTCCCTTTTATGGTTGAAGGTTTCCCTCTTTAAAACAATGGGATCACTTCCTCTAGCAGAAAACTTCAGTTTCTTGCCAGTTTTGGAAGAGTTCCGGGAACTGCACTAAGCGTTCCAGTGTTGGTGGTCATCTTTAAACCACTGCCCTTTATACCAACATTTCATAGAGCACATTCAGCCTAGTGTTGCCATGCATTTTTTGCACATTTTGTATTACAGCGCTCTTCTTGGAATCATACATAACCCTTCGGATTAAGGGGGGGAATGTTGGACACCTAATCCTAAATGGGTTAGTGTGGAAGCCGAATAGACCAAAGCAGTCCAAGAGACCTTGGGATCTGAAACCCAAGAGTCACTTATTGTACTAAAAATGTATATCTCATGTTAATAAAAAAAATGTATTACATGTTTTATCTTTCATATCTCTCTTGAATCCATGTGTGTTTAACATAAGCACACACGCACACACCGAAAGGAGCACCAATGCTACAAAATCCCTAGAAAACAATGCAACTATAGAGAAACACAAACAATTAATGCTACAATAAAAAATTGAGATTGATTGGAATAGCTGAGACCTACCAAAAAATGGATATTGAACTCCTAATTAGCCTATCATCACGGGAACTAAGTAGACCTACCCTATACTAGATGTCTAACTCCTCCATGAACGAGTCAAAACATAGAGATAATTCTATTGTCCATAGTTCATTGATCAAGTAATTGGGCGACCTATTTGTACTCTTCCCCAATTGAATTCAATTCCCACAAGTGACATGTTGGCTCACTGTGATAAAGCTAGAGGGTAAAAACCCCCAAAGACATGAGTCCACTTCGATGTGCTTTGAGACATCTCGAACCTTGCTACATTACAAGTGATTGGCACATCTAGCTTGCAGACTGTTGAATATACTCTTGGGTTAAGTGGCAGCCAAATGTGTTTGATACCTGACCTAGCCTAGATCACTACAATGAGTTACCAATTCCCATGGTTAAAAAAAAATGAACCTGCCATGAACCCACAAACCCACTATTGTAAATCATTAAATTTTAGCTTAGGTGATCATCCACTTTCGCATTCAAAATAATCAAAATAGATCTTCCTATTGTCTCTAACCCTCCCATAATTATTTGTTTCCTATATTTTTCTAAAATATGGACTTCCTCAATCCTCTCAATAAGTCCCAATGCAACCATATAAATTAATCCCAATTATATTTGTTATCATGGGCAAGATCGTCACTTCAAATGATGATACACCCACATTAATCTAGAAAAGCCTTATCAATATGACTTACTATGTTTTTTTCATCTACCATGTCTTCATAGAATTGTAGGGAAAAAGAACAAGGTGAGTTGTCAAGTGGGAGACGACCTATTAGGATAAACCCAACATCTATCAAAACCTGTGATCAATTGAACCTTAGTATCTAACAGCCTAGATCCATCTTAACTATGGGTCTATCAAGCACCGAGAGGGATAAAATCTGGTTTCACTCCAAAATAGGTTGCTTGGTAGGTTCGGCGTTAATATGGATCTACGCTGATTTAATTATTAATTATAATAATTAGTTTTTTTATTTTTATTTTTAGGTAATTTGACCAAATCAAAATGTTTTATTAATAATTATAAGTATCATTTATTTTATTTCATTTTAATTTTTTTCTTAATTTCATTTTATTTTTATTTTGATGTAATTTGACCAAGTCAAAATGTTTAACAAGAGATCACAACACCATGCTAGGCTGGAGAGTGCCTCTCAACGAAACCTGGTAATCAACCCCCACTTGACTACTTGATAAAACCTTGGCAAATATTGAAAGTGACATTTCATAAAGAGAAACATAATTTTAACAATAGCTTTTAACCAAAGGATTAGTAAGTAAATGTTCCCTTGGGCATTCACGGGGTACAAGGCAGAATTTACATGGAAAACAATATCACTGTTTCAATGACAACAAAGACAAAGGGTTTCAAATAAACAAAGGCAGAATTTACATGGAAAACAATATCACTGTTTCAATGACAACAAAGACAAAGGGTTTCAAATAAACAAAGACTCGTAAACAAAGTCAAAACAACACTCTAGATCATCAGATAAGCATTCATTAATAAAATGAATGAAACATAATTATACAAACAAATTCATGCAAGAAGAATAGCTGTCATAACAATTTTGTTTTATAGTTGTGGAATTGCACGTTTTATCTACAAATGTGCCACACCATCCGCTCTGCAATCTTACAGAGTGAGATGCTTTAATTCATCTTCTAGAATCTAAATAGATGGCATCTATGGGAGATTGGGAGTAAACCAGATTTTAGCCTTTTTTCCCATCCTCTGATGTTCAACTTCTGTTTAAATGCTCCAGTAAGTGTTAAATATACATTTACTGCTTCCATGGCCAAAGTGAAGAATGACGTTATCCATAAAGGGAATCACACTATTTCCTTCGCCCTACAGTGTCCCTAATTGAAACAATCAAAACTTAAATGCTCACCAAGTGAATAGAAAATCCACTGCACTGCATGGGCTCGGTACAAGACGATAAGAGGTGAAAAGAGAATGCAGATGTCCTGAGATGTGATGGCCTGCTGTAATATTTCCCTAGAGAAGCTTTTGTTCTCCTGTCCTCATTTGCAGTCATTGTTATAAATCCCGTATAGGACGTTAAAATGGGCAAACAGATCAGAGACTACATTTCCTACTGCTTTTGACAAATAATCACAACATCGAATTCATATTTGAAATCCCAGATGAACAATCCCTGCAAATACTTCATAATTAAAAATGTTTTATAAGGAATGACGTACATCTTCCAATTCCAGAAATTTATGAATTTCGTTTTAATACAAGACAACAAATTTAATTAGCTTGCTTCTGATGTAATATCAGCTAGGACTGAGGATAAGATCTCTCTCTGAAATAGTCTACTCTCTTTCAGGATAGAGAAAAATCTTCATTGGAAGGTTCCTTCCTATTTGGAAATCTAACAGTCAGAAGGAAAATCACTACCTTCCAGTACCATCTAACATCCAATCTCAACATAACTGCACCTCTCAGATATCTCAACAGAGGTATTCTGAATCACATTTGATAATGTACATTGTAAGCTACCCAAACTGTATCTACATCCGAGCTGATTGCTAAAGTTCTAATTCCTCATTCTTGGGAAGAACAGAAAATAACTTTGAGAAAGCTGATTGCTATATTATCTTCAGACTTCCTCAATCAGGGAGGCATGGTAGTTTATCTATGAAAACTGCAATCAAAAGCGGAATGTTTAAATCCATAAAATGTGTCTCAAACAAGCATATAACCCTCCTCCATTCTAAAGATGATAGACCAGATATCAAGGGAGACACTTTCCATTGCTTAGTAATATTGTATGGCTGACTTAATTCCAAAGATGCCTTCTTATTGACTTCTTGGTGTAGCTCTTGAATGACCTCAGAAACCAATATGTGAAAGGCATAAATGGGTTTGTAAAAGCAGCTATAGTGAGTCTAATATCACTAATTTCCATAAATCTCACCATAAGAGAATTAAACAGTATAGAAAATAAATGAAATTTACACTCAAACAAATAAAGATGAAATGTGAACATTCTTGCTCTGAAAAATACACTACATTAAGGCAATAAATAGGAGTGTTAGAAATGACAACAGTAAGCAGATGTAATTGCAATCTTGTAATGTTTCGAAGCAATAAATTATATCTTGAATTGAAAACAGTGAGCAGAAAATTAAGTGTTTATATTCTTCCCTAAAAATATGCTTACCTGGTTTTGGGTGGAAACTGCTTATGTATGCATCTCTAAATAACGCGAAAGGCATTGCTCCATCCATTACTAGCACGCACTGATATGTTGTCTCTGCCCTATTTTGAAGTAACAACTGTTTTATAAAGAATAAAGTTCTACTCATATCAAAATACTCAAAATGGTATGCCATAAACTCGAATATAAATAAAGATGTCATTAAATTCAAAAATAAGTTATGATGTACAAATACAAGATCCAAACAGACACCAAGATAAAAACACATGCTCAAAGAGAAAACTCTCCATGCAACTCTCTTTATTTTCCCAACAAAATAATGTCTAGGAAGTAATTGCATTAATGGATAAAATGAAGAAGATAAAGAACCTAAGGAAGTTGATCAATGGATATTCTCTTACAACGTGACATTTATCAACACAGCAAAACCCTTAAGTAAGTAGATCGCAGTCGACTTACCAAATACAGAACATAGGTGTAATCCCACGTAACATTTCATGCACCTGATCAATAGTAGATACAACAGTCAAAAAGATTGGGAGAACATTCCCTCTCATTCTGAAGTTAATTCATGAACCGAAATGTTGTGGGTTGCAGTGCAATGAACTAGAGCAAATGCTCAGCTAAAAATTAAGTTTTTTCTCAACACATAAAAGGGCCATAGAACTACACATGGTGAAAACATAAACAACTTGATAACATGCACTTCTAAGTTCTGGGAAAAGACTTGCAGAAAGCATTTCCAAGTTAGAAAAGAGTAACTTCCAAACAGAGAGTAACCACCACAAATAGAAACTACTTTTTTGCCTGGATGAAGACTTTGATAATTTCCATTAACAGATTAGTATACTAAAGATATTCAAGTTGCACAAAGAGGTGCGCATTTAAGCATGTGGCAGTTAAAAAATGTACATAGAAATGAACAAAAAATAGACCCTGACCATCGGAAAATGACCCACTAAAAGTTAAAACTAGCTCTTCTAAAGCTAATGAACCACCAATGGGTTAAATTAAAAAAGAGACCCAATTCTAGACAAGACATAATGATTTCAAGATAGAGGCCTAACGAATTTCACCATCCTCTCCGACTTCTCCGTCTTCAAGCTCCTCCAGTGCACCATTTCGACGTGATGCATCTCGATCTCGATCTCGCCGATGACGCTTATGCCTGTTCTCGCTATCTGAATCGGATTCATATCCATGCTGGTTCACATATATGACAGGTAAGGTGAGTCAGTGAATTGCATACATTTACTATCATATAAACATGTGTGACAGAAATGCTGAAGCACAGAAATCACACCTTTCGTGAAGACCTCTTCCGATCACTAGTATGCCTGCGAGACTTTTTTGACTCCTCTCTCTCTTCTTTCCCAGAGCTTACATCCTCAGTTGTACTAGCATGGCGTCTCTTATGTTTTCTGTCTTTTTCCTTCTCTCTATCCCTATCTTTTCTTCGTTCCTCCTTTTGAACATGATTGTTTACCACATCAACATTGTCACTTACAGAATCTTTATCCCTTCTAGACCTCTCTTTTGCCTTCTCACGGTCACGCTCTTTTTCTTTATCCTTATCCTTCTTTTCCTTCTCCTTCTCCTTCTCCTTCTCCTTTTCCTTCTCCCTCTCTTTCTCCCTTTCCTTCTCCTTCTCTTTCTCTTTCTCCTTCTCCTTCTCCTTTTCCTTCCGTTTTTCTCTCTCCTTCTCTTTCTCTTCTTTTTCCTTCTCTTTCTTTGCCTGCACAATAAATTCAAAGCATACACACAGTAAGCATTCATAACATATGTACTGTAAAAAATTAATAGAGTAGAAAGGCAACCCTTACCAACATCAAAAGCAAGAAAAAAACATTTCCATAAAACCATGAAATCTGCCAGAACAATATTCAACATCCCAGACATCAACACTGTGCTCTCAGACCACACTGTTCCAGCTAAAGAAGTTAAAGCAGAACAACAGCCATAAACCATAGACAAGTTGTAACAACATCTGAAGTACTTTATAAATCTATGTTTTTCACCCAGTGAGGTTTTCTTTGCAAAGAAAAATAGATGGACCCTCACACAAAGAAATAAAAAAACATTCAGAGATGGATTGAAGTTTTGAACTTAGTGCTATCAGGTTTATACGCACTAGTTGTATGACTGAATTTGTACCATGGTCATGTAAGATTGAAAATGTTTTAGTTTCTAAATTCTAAAGAGTTTTGAATCTGTCTATATTTGTACAAGGCAGATCCACCTGAAAGAATCACTTCCTGTCGGCTCAACCACAGAGCCTGACCCAGAGAGCATCGAAATAATTGAACCAGAGGACCTCTCAATAGCAAAGTGTTTTAACAGAGAATCGAACAATTGAGCTAACCCTTCAAGCTAATAATAATGCACTTATATGCATCAGCGTTGCAAACATCCCGATTTTATCGCAATTTTTTGGCCTAGCCGATGTTTGCCGATTTTTATGATATTATGGTTTTCTGGACCCTTCCCGATTTTATCCTGCTACCGATGTTCGCAATATATATATATATATATATATATATATATATATAGATATAGATATAGATATAGATATAGATATAGATATATATATATATATATATATATATATATATATATCATGTTTCCAGGGTCACCATGTCGCATGTCGAACACTTGGATTTTTATGTCCTCCATGTCTCATTTCATTGTGTCAGGTGACTTAAATTTTAAGGTGATATTGACATGGACAAGGCATTAATTTCCAAATTATTGCAATAAATATTGAAAACATTGTAGTAATTTCAAAAGGTCAACTTATTATCGCAATTTTTTGGCCTAGCCGATGTTTGCCGATTTTTACGATATTATGGTTTTCTGGAGACTTCCCGATTTTATCCTACTACCGATGTTTGCAATATATATATATATATCATGTTTCCAGGGTCACAGTGTCCCATGTCGAACAATTGTATTTTTATGTCCTCCATGTCTCATCTCATTGTGTCAGCATGACTTAAAGTTTAAGGTGATATTGACATGGACAAGGCATTGATTTCCAAATTATTGCAATAAATATTGAAATCATTGTAGTAATTTCAAATGGTCAACTTATCTTGATATATACCAGTGTTGCGAACATCGGCATCGGGATCAAATCGGCAAGGGTCTGGAAAACAAAACAAAAAAATCGCGAAAATATCGATAAAAAATTGTCAAACATCGGCAAAATTAAGATAACGGAAACAAACAAACAAAATAATAATAATAAGAATAAGAATAATTAAATCATCAAACATTGGCTAAGACAAAAAATCATGATTTCAAGATAAAATCGGGATGTTATCGAGATGTTCGCAACATTGATATATACAAGCAATAATACCATCATGCCTGATTTGGTGGTATTATCACAGTAAGTGTAACATTGGCTAGAAGACATCACGAAAAAAGTTAGAAAATAAATAAAGCAATAACATTAAAAAAAATTGATGTTCATCCTCAACCACCTTTATATCATAAATATTATGATGTCATCTATCCTCCCATTTCATACCAAGAGAAAAGTAAAGAAAAGTAAAAAATAGGTCAAGTCCTGGATTCTCCGCTTTTAATTCCTTGATTGGACAGCTTTCAGGCTTCATCTGAAGTTGTTCTTGCTTTACATGTTTAAAATTTTGAAAAAAAAAATGAATTTATTTTGTAATTTTTAATGTTTGTTGTGGTTCACTGATTTTTTCATCGATGTTTCAGATAAGATGTTTTCTGAACATTCAACGTTTTTTGTTAAATAGTTAAATAGTTGTCAAACCCTGCTAGGATTATTGGATTTTGAGAGTTTCATTCTGCAAGGCGGCCATGCTTTGAAACTCGCAATAGGGGGAGAGCCCCAAAAAACCAGCCATGCTAAGGGTTGGTGTGGCCCAAGCCAGGCACAATACGTGGGTGATTTTGATGGCTTAGATCACAAATGAACTAGCAAACAAACAAAACGTATGTTAATTAGTCATCATCCCAAGCAGTGTTGTAAAACAGGCCAAACATAAAACATGACTGACCAGTTTGAAAGTTCAACCTCCAAGAAAGTGTACCAGCCCTTGATCTGGACCCAATGTTGATTTGTTATGGAACTGCCGGTTCAGCCAATTCTTGGTCTTAACCCACCAGCACCAAGAAACAGGGATGCAAAATCTAGATGAAAAGCCTCTGGGACCATTTAAAGCCTCGATGTTTGTGTATTTTGTTTCAGATGTGTAAATGACTAGATAATAGTTAATATTATAATATTTTAGTAAACCAGTTCAGAAATGGGTTGACTAGCCAGTTCTGGCCTGATCCTCCTCCAGGTCCAACTTTTAAATCACTGGTCCCAAGTGTTAACATGGATAATTAGTTGACACAGTGAGCAAGCTGCCACCATAAGTGGTTCACAATTTCTCCTGTGCACTTTAAACTGAATTTCTAGGATAAGAATAAATTTTTCCAAGTCAATAATTATTGACACAGTTAATTAGGCACCAAACAGATCAGATCTAATAGCACTAGTAGAGACCTGGGATGACCTATAGGGTTATAAAAACCTGTAGTCAAACTGAAATGGCAAGCCCTTAAGATGACTTATCTGCATTCTCATATGTATAATAAGCAATCTCTAGATAATCTTTAAGCGTACTCATCAACATGTAATGTGTGATACAATATGTCAAATACCCTTCAAAATTGGTATATATCACATTTGAATATTAAGTTCCATTCAATTAATTCATGTATTCAATAATACTTATGAAGGCACCTCATTTATAACAAGAAGAATTTCAAGAGAATGTCATGTTAAGTACTATTACCTTCTGCATACATTAAAAAAGGGCTTTTAAGGTCTATCGTTCTCTAGTTAAATTATCAAAAAATGATAGCATCAGGGCAGAAGAGTCCAAGTGCATATTCAAGGTGATACAACCCATTGTTTCCCTCAAAAACGCCCAGAAATGCCAAAAAACAATTCACGTGGGATCCAGGACCGAGCTGGTAATGAATCGTCCTATTTATAGGAAACCTGTTAAAATTGAGATAACATGATCTTTGCTTAAGACAGTTACTTTATTAGCCCATAATTAACTTCATTAATTAATACTCACATTCATCAATAAGATACAGTTACTTTATTAGCCCATAATTAACTTCATTAATTAATACTCACATTCATCAATAAGATATGACAGTAATGGATGAAAGAACAGTAATGCTAAATGCAGAAGACAAGCCAAGAACACAAGGATATGGCACAAGCCAGGGAAAAACCCCAAGATAGGGAAAACGCTTGAATGTTCAACAGAGAGAGAGTACAACGATAAATAGACTTGTACTGTTCAAAACAGTTCTGATTACTGACTGGTTAGGGTTCTTATCAGTGACTGAGCAACCTTCTTCCAGTGAGCTGCACCCTTTGGTGTCCTTTCCAAAACATTCAACAGTGATCTAGTATTGTGGCTCCTCTTCAAGGCACCCTACAGCAGTCTTGTACTCACATCAACAAGGATCTGCTCATGACCTAGGGTTAAACTTTCTGTGAGAATTGTGTTTATGGAAAACAGGAGTCAGATTCCTTAGAGTTGGGAAAGAAAAGAAGAGCGAAAAATTAGAGCTTCTGCATACAGATGTATGGGGACCTGCTCAGGTATCATCTCTTGGTGGCTCTCGTTATTATGTTACTTTTATTGATGATGCAACCAGAAAAACCTGGATTTATTGTATTCGAAATAAATCTGATGTATTTGATACTTTCAAGAAATGGAAAGCTTTGCGGCCCACTCTTCTTGATAGCGGCTGAGATAAAGAGCTCAGATAAGGTCATGCATCCCTTCCAGCCCAAACCAGCATACAAATTATGCCCAAGGAGACCCCAAAACATACCTTTCAACCAGCGTCCTAATCTGTGGTTTTATACAGAGAATGTGGCCAGCACTTGGAGAGACTTTAACACAGAAACCATGCCAAACATCACCCAGAATTTTCCTCAAGCCTGCGGCAGGCTGTCTGCTTCTAATTCGGACTTTTGGGAGACCAATGTGCCAAAGAACAGATCCAAACAACACGTCCTCCTTGCTTCTCTAAGCTGCGATTACCCAAGAGATGAACGGACTCCTTTTTGGACAGATCTCTAATGAGGATGAGGGATGCCTGTATATATAACAATTTGTCCTTATGGAGGTGAAGCTGACCTTGACACTTGGAGGCAAAATTTGAATTTCAAATTTTCAATTTTCCTGCCTTGATAAGGTCATGTCTTGTAGAATTTCTTTTAAGTAAATAAATATTTTCCCTTATCCAAATTTGATGATCTTAAGGTCGATTTTGAACCTCTCAAAATGAGGAATTCAATGCCACGATAATCTTCCTCAAAGGAGCAGACCAAAGTGGAATTCGGCCCTAGTTGCCAAATTTAACACTCTCTCTCAACTAAGGAGAATTCCACCTCTCAAATCATCAACCACTGTCACTGATCATAATGCCATCATGTCACCATGAATCATCTCTGAATCCCGTCTCTGCTCCGCTGAACACTGATGTAATAATGAAGAAGAATTGATCAAGAGTGAGTCACAAGACCTTATCACTCTCCACTAACAAAATTCGGTCCAGAGGCAAAACCTCAATCAGAGTTGATCCCAAATCAAGTTGAAAAACAACATGCATCCTAGTCATGGGGAGTACGGCAATACACAATGCATCCATCGGTAGTGCTATGGTCCCTAACCACTTTTCCCAACTCATTGGCCAAATGAGAGGTACTTCCCATGCGTCCCGAACTACATGGTAGGATGACACTGAATCAATAGCAAGGAAAGAATATATCACATCCTGCTCACAACACGTAGGGAAAGGACAAACCACATCCTACAATCATACATCACAATCACACGTAAGGAAAGGACGAACCACATCCTACAAACAAATATCACAACCACATGTAGGGAAAGGATGAGCCACATCCTACAAGCATGCAAAACACCAAGAGTAGGGAGAGGATGAACCACGTCCCACCGACATGTCAACAGATGCCTATATGCATCTCCCGCTGGGTACCCACATGAGAAGGTGAACCACTCATCCTGCTCATATGCCATAGGAGAAGGTGAACCACTCATCCTATGCATATGTCATCAACAGTAGGGGAAGATGAACCACTCACCCTACACACAGCACACCACTATGGGAAGGTGGACCACTCTCACTATGGTGGCTCATAGCTCAATAAGAACCCCAAGCCTTCAGTAGATCCCAAAGCTCAATATTTAACCAAAGATCAAGCTATTTTCCAAAAAAGGGGGCTATTTCAGACTGGATCATCAATGGGAACCTTATTGCTCCACCCAGTAGCATAAAGATGTGTGTGTGTGTGTATCAATGTTTTAAAACTCCAACTCCGACTCGGTATCAACTCGGTCGGCTCGATTTCAATGACTCGGTCGTTGTAAAAAATACATTAAATATTTATTTTTTTATAAAAAAACATAATTTTAAAGATTTTCATTCATGTTTCCAAACACACAGCATTAGAATATAGATGGAAGACAACATATGATCAAAGTAGACTCATGAATATATCCATTATATCAAAATGGCACCGAGTGCATTATCCAATACATACATGATCAAAACAAAAACACATAACCAAGGAGGCTAAAAATGGCCTCTACAACAAAAGTAAACTGTGACCCGTACTACTGGCTAGTAGATACTCCCAAAGGAGCCAAGATCATGTGGATCAATCTTTGTATCATCATCAGAGTCAGACAAGGGGCCCCATGACTCCTACTCATCATCATCTCCAACTGCAACTGTAGAAGTGGTAGCACTAGCAAGCTGTGCAGTAGATGCAAGCTAAGATAGACGGAGATATGCGGTTGCGCTTCTGTCGTGATTGGGCAGAGGAAGCGCCTGCAACTGGAGGACTTGCTGGCTATGAGGTTGAGGCTGGTACAAGTGGATTAGGATCTGCATTCCACTGAACATCATGTTCGAGTGTTGCCTCCCTATGTAAATCCAAATCAAGATCCTCATCAGAATCAAACTCTGATGGATGACTCTCCACTACCCAATCTGATGTTGGATCAATGTCTTCCAACACAATGGGATCTGAATCAGGTCTTTTGTTCAACAATTGGTTGCGTCTAAGCTAGAGGTTGTATTGGACATAGACTAGATCATTTAACCGTTTTTTATCCAAACAGCTTCTCTTCTTTGTGCGAATCCTCTCAAAGACAGACCAATTGCGCTCACACCCAGTAGCACTGCAAGTTTGACTCAAAATACGAATTGCAAACTTCTGCAATTTAGGACAATGGCTACCAAAATCCTCCCACCACTATGTTGCGAAAAACATAGGAGTGTAATGAGTTAGCTCAACAAAAATACAAATTATATCCAACTTTCAAATTATAAACGATTTAACAAAATTTAAAAAAACTATTAAGAATTTGAAAATTGAAATTTTTGTTTACCTTTCTCATCTGCTTCTCTTGCAATCTTTGCTAGGTTCTTCCCAAAGGTACCTGAGGCATTGGTGAAGGTCGTGACCTATCGGTGTACCTCCAGCTGATCAAACTCCGATGGGATCATGTGATCAATGCAGTCAATCAGTCCATCTCTAACCTCCCCCCTCAAAGCTCCTGTCTCCTTAGCTTTATAATGATACCGTGGGTTCAAAAAATACCCAGCTGCATGTATAGGGCAATGGAGTTGATTCTTCCATTTTTCATCAATGATTGCCCAAATGGGCCCATACTTAACCACTTTATCCTTGTATGCCCTCTTTATTTGCTCCTTTGCTTGATCCATAGCCTCATAAATGAAGCCCATAGCCAATCTTTCCCCATCCACCAACCGCAACACCTTAACCAATGGCTCAACAAACTTGACAATCTCTACTGCCTTTCTCCAAAATATTTCTTCATTAACTTTCTTTTTCAATTCTTTGCCTTCCAGCTTGTGAGACCACTGGCTTTGACTCCATTCTTCACTGGAAAAAATCTTTTGCAAGTTTCTATGTTTTGAAAGCATAGATTGCAATGTCAAAAAATGAGTAGCAAATCTAGTGATGGCAAGCCTAATAATATCCCTGCCCCCCGTGTGTTTCCTCATGAGGCTCAAAATCCATGAATGATTGTAGATAAATTTTGTTATGCTTTTCGCATTATCTTCAGTATTTTTGACCCAATCTAATTTTCCAATATCCTCAAGCATGAGGTCTATGCAATGTGCAGCACATGGAGTCCCAAACTTGTGTTTTTCCTCTAATAGTTTACCAGCAAGAACATAGTTAGAGGCATTCTCTGTGATGACTTGAACAACATTAGCCACCCCCACCTCCTCAACAACCTCATCCAATAGCTGAAACAACAATTGCCCATCTTTTACCTTACCAGATGCATCAACTGATTTTAAAAACATGGTTCCCCGTGGGCAGAAGATAAGAAAGTTTATGATGGTACGGTTTCTTTGATCAGTCCATCCATCTGACATGATGGTACATCCTGTTCTTGCCCATGAGTCCTTGAAATCTTTCAAATACTCATTAATGGATGAAATTTATTTCTGCAAACGATAACCCCCTTATCTCATGCATAGTAGGGCCATTGAAGCCTTTTCCAGCAACTTGTATGGCATCAAACATAGGCTCATAACATGGTGAACGAGAAGCATTGAAGGGAATATCAGCATCATACCACCATCTAGCTATGTAATCACAAGCAGTCTCCCTCAATTCTTTCTTCCAATGGTCATCTAAAGTGGGTTGCATTTGACTTCTAGCTTGAAGACCATGTGCATATGATGGAGAGGAGGGAGTGAAATAACTTTTGATATTCGTATCACCCTTTTTCATTCTACCCTTTCCCTTTTCTTGAATAGACTCAAAAGACGGAGGAACATATCGGAAGGGGTTGGATGCATCAGTACAAGGGATAGAGGAAGAACCCTCAAAATCAAAATGGGGTTAGTAGCCATCATTTTTTGTATATTCCTCTTCTTCCCAATTTCAGCCTAACTCTTTTTGCCTAGCCTTATCTTCTTTAAACTTCTCAAAGTTGGCTAACAATTCCTTCCTAATCTCCCCAATTTCTGGTGAGGTACATGGAGTGATTTGGCCTCTAATCCCCGCCAAGTGTTGTTTCAGCCTATTAATGCCCCCAGGACCTTCCTTAATTTTCCTATGGAAAAATTTGCAATGCATTTGACTTTCAACCATTTCAACATATGCCCAAGCAGCATCTTTCACTCTAGGTGCCATTTTTTGACTTGGAAATGAAAGCAAACAATCTGAAAATGAAAAAAGAAAATTGACCAATGTTCATTTCTTTCACAAAAAGCACTCTTTAGGATTTCTAGATTTGCACATAAAATTTAATAAGAAAAAACAGATTTGTACAAGTGAAAAAAAAATACCTCCAGGCACAAACTGCCTCCTCAAGCTTGCTCCAAGAAACCAACTCCTCAATGCTGCTCCAAATGGTTGCCCAAGAAGCTCCTCACTCCAGCTACAATGCTTGCCCAAGACTCCTCACTGCTGCTCCAAAAACAAACTCAACAACTCCTCACAAACTCTCACTAAAATTCTCACTCAAATGCATGAGATGGCTGTGAGAGAATGAGAGGGGTTGAGTGGGTTAAATAGGGTTTGGGAGAGGGGAATGGACCCCAAAGACCAACAAACCAATTACTAAACCCCTTTGGAGTCCCCCACACTCAGCAAAAATTAAAAATAAAAATAAAAAAGCCGTTTTTTTAAGTCCACGGGTCGTTTTACGTAACCCGGCCAAGTTGATATGGACTCGGCCGAGCCAGCCGGGTTAATACCAAGCTGGCCGAGTTGTGTAACAACTCGGACGGCTCGGTATTAACCCGGCCGGCTGAACCAGTTCGTTGGCCGAGTTGCAAATCTCAAGCCTGGCTCGGACCAACTCGACCGAGTCGGTTCCAAGCCAGCCGTTTTTTAAAACAATGGTGTGTGTGTGTGTATATATATATATATATATATATATATATATATAGATAGATAGATAGATATATAACAGCTAACTTGCAATTAGTCATATTGGCAGCAGAGATCTTAGTTGTACTTAGCAATCCTCTGATTCCTGCAAATTCAGGATACCACGACTTGTTAAGGAAGATACTTAATTTTTCTTACTCCCTCTCACTCAGGGAGACCACATGCTTCAGCTTGTCTTTCCAGAGATGGTTCTACAATATGATCAGTCTTTTCCCTTTGATAAGGTGCAGAATATCCATCTGGCAATCTGCTCATCATGAGATCCATTAAATTTGAAGATAATCAAACATGCCATGATTCTGACAGTGCATTTCCATAAATAGGAATGTCCTATACTAGCTGGGAGAGTTCAACAGACAACTCCCTCTGAGACTAAAGAGATAAGACATCCATGTTCGAGGTAAACTGCTCCTAAAACCAAATGTCGTAGGCATACCTTTATTCCATCAGGTATTTATCAAGTTCAGAATATATGATTCTCCATTTTTCTTTAAAATCTTATGATAGTTTTTAGAAGAACTTCATCCTTAGATATAAGCATCAGTAATCAATAATCCATGAAAGGATCCTATCATGATCCTATCTTATTAAGAGATCAGGGAGTCTTCAAATCTTTCTCCAAGGTCTGGGCTTGGCTTTCAGTGCTATTCCAATCCAGCTGTTCTGAATTCACTGTATTATTTTAACACAAAGACTCAATCAACTATCTGAAGTTGAACCAACATTGAGTGTTGTAATGACTGTAAAGACTCAAAGTAAGATCTGCATCATATCTAACCAAGGTCTATAATCTTTTAGGGAGTACAATCATACATATCATCCTTTTAATTGGCCATGTCCAACAGTGTTATTTCCTTTATAACTCGTCCCAGTCATATGCAATTTGCACCAGCAGCTTCCATGTTCAATCATCTGGCAAAAGCGGACTGATATTTAATTTGATTTGATCTCTAGACTAGGTCCTGGTTATTCTGCTTTTACTTTTCAACGTTACCCCTGAATATGCAGCTTCAATATTCAGTTTTGGTTCTTGAGATAGTACCCAGCCCAAGAGGCAATGGACTGAACTCGTAGTAGGGAGAGGCCTACTTATTTTTGTTATTTCCAGAGCACGCAGGTAATAGAGAGATGACAACTTTGTCTAGATATGGCTCCTTTGAAACTCAACTTCTGCATTCATTCTATTTCATTCCACATTCAAGCAGTTACATAACCAATAATGAGGTCAGTGGGAGTGAGCCTTGCATCCTTAATCACCCATTTCCATTGAATGCCTAAATGAAGACAAGAGTATACAAATTGTATCCTCCTTTATGTCTTTGTTTCTTTGCAAATATAATAAATATTTTACCTTATTAAATTCCCCTATACTGAAATTCTGCAAACAATTGAGTCAACATCCTTGCTCAATTTGGAGTACTTCTTTGGATCTATTGATATTTCAGATTGATTTTGTTTCCTGTAGATTCCTTTTAAGTCATTGTCTTGGGAAATGGGTCTGGCCTCTGCCCATTATCAGTTTGATCAATAATCCATAGCTGATCTAACTGCATTGTTCCTCAAGATGACTGTGACCAGGGCAGAGGATTTAAGCTGGTCCTCAAACCAGACCTTTCAAGCTGCTGTAACGACAGCCCTTTCTCTGTGGCCCAGAACAAAACACGAAAACATGACTGCGGCAAGAACTAGTCCTCTTGGCCCTCTCAAATCTTCTTCTAAATATAGCTATAGCAACACTTTCCTGCAACCTTGTAAATAGAGACAAATCCTTTACAAAATAGTATGAAGATATTTTTCCATATCGTGTCAGTTTGCCTACAAGAGGCACCATATCACACGAATCTATATCTATATATATAAGCATCCATATTCCTTCATTCAAAACACATAAGTTCACATGATATCACGGTGACTCGCATATTTGACTTAGACCTGTTTTTTTTAATGTTTGTTACGGATCAATCTATCTCAGTGAATCTCGCTCCTATTCTTTTCTATGGCTCGGATATTCTTAGATCACACCACAGTCCTGTGGTTTACATCTCCGATCTGTGAACTCATCAAATTCAGCTGACCTGTTTATCCTCTGTATAATGTATGGATGTGATGGCTCAAATTCGATGGGTTAGGTAATACTCTGATTCGATGATTCAATGGCTCGCTAATTCATGAGGGCTTTGTATGATCCATATGGCCATGTCATCGCATATATATTTACAGTCCCGACAAATGTACCAAGGCTCTGGTTCCATCATGGGCATCACATTCTCTTTGTGTCGTCATCGCAAACAGTTTTGGCTCAACGCATATACAGTCATCGTTCATACCGACAAAGCGTCTCTGTACATCGCATGGTTAGGCATGGCACATAGAGGTGGTCTCTATGTATATGGTATCAGATGGTCAAATGGTGCGAGACTCGTAACTGAAGCGAGTCCTGTAACTAACAATGCGAGAGCAAGATAGTGAGACAATAGAACAATGAAATCAATTTGTGACTCACTACTCCCGATTTCCAAGCGTCATGATGAGAGCCATGCACGAGGCTACCACAGTTTAAATTTCAGCATTATGACCCCATAGAAACATCCAAATAAAATGTCAGATCACAGACGTAGAAAGAGAGAAAAATAAATGGACCTCCACACTCATCTTTGTCATTGCAAGGCAACCCTTGTTGCGCCTAGAGAAGGACAGCAAAGGAGACGATAACTTCAGTCGACCTGCAGGCGGAACCAACAACGAAGGGGGTTTACTCGATGTCGCGACACCACTTATTTGATCTATGCGACGACACAGAATTGATAGACAACAGCCTCTCCAATTTCACAGTCATCTTTAATTGGTATCACTGATAGCATCATAGTTCAAATAGAAGAGGGTTTCTCGCACCACTGCTTAGCCAAGAAACTCATATCAAGTTTTCGGTTCAAGGAACTCGCATGACTGTTATCGTATCACAGTCAACGAAAGTATCACCATACAGTTAGTATCTCAGAACATAACCAATTTGAACCAACTCCCTGAAGAAGAAGAATATGGAGAGGTAGCTCGGACTACCATAGAAACTCGCCTTAATTCTTTACTGAAACTCGCATCTTTTCCTCAGAGATATGACCATAATAAACTTGCATTTTTTTTCTTAGGCAGAAATCCATCGAACTCGCATTAGGCTCAGAACTGTCAATAAACCTTTTGAGATTGCTCTTACCTCTTGGGCGTGTGCTTAAGACAGTTACTTCATTAGCCCATAATTAACTTCATTAATTAATAATCACATTCACCATTAAGATATGACAGTAACTGATGAAAGAACATTAATGCTAAATGCAAAAGACAAGCCAAGAACACAAGGATATGGCACAAGCCAGGGAAAAACCACAAGATGGGGAAAACCTTTGATCAATTCTTCTTATTATCAATATCAAATGTTCAACAGAGAGAGAGTACAATAAATAGACTTGTAACTCATTGTTCAAAACAGTTCTTATTACTGACTGGTTAGAGTTCTTATCCGTGACTTAGCAACCTTCTTCCAGTGAGTTGCACCCTTTGGTGTCCTTTCCAAAACATTCAACAGTGATCTAGTACTGTGGCTCCTCTTCAAGGCACCCTACAGCAGTCTTGTACTCACATCAACAAGAATTTGCTCATGATCTAGGGTTAAACTTTATGTTTAGATTGTGGCCCACTCTTCTTAATAGCAGCTGAGATAAAGAGCTCGGATAAGGTCATGCATCCCTTCCATATGTGCCTCCATACTGGCTGTTGAGGTAGCCTTTCCTGCGGCCCAAACCAGAATACAAATTATGCACAAGGAGACCACACAACATACCTTTCAACCAGCATCTTGATCTGTCGTTTTATACAGAGGGAATGTGGCCTGCACTTGGAGGGACTTAAAGAGAAACCATGCCAAAACATCACCCATAATTTTCCTCAAGCCTGCGGCAGGTTGTCTGCTTCTAACTCGGACGTTTGGGAGATCAATGTGCCAAAGAACAGATCCAAACAACATGTCCTCCTTGCTTCTGTAGGTTGTGTTTGCCCAAGAGATGAACGGACTCCTTTTTGCATGGATCTCTAATGAGGATGAGGGATGCCTATGGAAGCTAATATTTCTTTTGGACTCCTCTCATCGAAAAGTGTAGAATTGATCTAAAGATCATCCGATTCCGATAAGTATTCATGCAGATATGAATTTATTTGTGTTATATGACAATTCGTCAAATGTCGGCCAGCAATTAAACCGCCCCCACTTGTGCTCCACGTTTTAGTATAAATACAAGTGCCTTGCAAGTCATTTGAACACACAACTCTCTTGAGATTTCTTCTTCTCCACTTGTTTTGGGTTTTAGTGGAAAGAAGAATCTCTAAGGGAAAAACGCAGTCCTAGAGGATGATGCCCTAAACGCAGTCCTAGAGGATGATGCCCTAGCTGCAGAGGGTGGTCTAGCCGCAGTCCAAGAGAGGAGATCTGGCCGCAGTAAAGAAGCTCCTTCACAGCCTAAACCTGCTCCTATACGCTGCCCTAACCTACCCTAATCCGCTACCTAAAGGATGCCTTAATCCACTATCATGAGGAGGCCTTAAATCTGGCCTAGCCGCAGATCTAAGGAATGGTCACCGCTGATGCAAAATGTGCCCTAGCCGCAGGTATCATCACAGCAAAAGTGACTTCTATACATAGCTAAACACAAACCTAAAACACAGTCATCTTAGCTAACTGTTAGGCCGAGCTTGAGGGCTTAAAGCATGATGATTGTGACATGTTTTAAGGATTGAATGTTGTTGTGCTAGGCCGCAGGCCATAACACCACAGTTGGGCTTGCTTAGGGCAGCAAAGGGCTATCATATGCCCTAAGGCAGCAACGCAACTAGGGAGGGGTTCTATTAAGGTATGTCGCAGTCCTTCAAAGGCTGTTTGGAAGTCTGTTGGTGAATCAAAGGCTACAGCCATATGCCTAATCAGACGGCCACTAACAGTGATAGGCAAGCAAGGTTTGAGCAGCAAGTTTGATGTTGCTATGTGAGGATAGGTAGGATTGTCTTAACATTAAGGCTGCCTACCTAGTACTAGAATGACTTCTAGTGCATGATGTGGAACGCTACTACAGCATGATAGGCATCATAAAGAAGCGTAATGAAACATGTTATGCATAGTTTTAAAACTCCAACTCCGACTCCGACTCGGCCGAGGATCGCCTCCGACTCCGACTCCGAAACGGTAATGACTCAGCCGGCTCGATTTCAATGACTCGGTCGTTGTAAAAAATACATTAAATATTTATTTTTTTTATAAAAAAACATCATTTTAAAGATTTTAAACATAATTTTAGAGATTTTCATTCATGTTTCCAAACACAGCATTATAATATAGATGGAAGACAACATATGATCAAAGTAGGCTCATGAACCAATCCATTATATCAAAATGGTACCCAATGGCAATACATAGTCAACTGTCATACATGATCAAAGACTCAAAACAAAAAACACATAACCAAGGAGGCTAGAAATGGCCTCTACAACAAAAGTAAACTGTGACCAGACTCCAGTACTAGTACTATAGCTACTGGATAGTAGCTACTGCCAGAGGAGCCAAGATCATGTCGATCAATGTCTGGATCATCATCGGAGTCAGACAGGTGGTCCATGGCTCCTCATCATCATCATCTCCAACTGCAGTTGTAGAAGTGGTACCACTAGCAGGTTGTGCAACTGCAGCAGATGCAAGCTAAGATAGAGTAGATATGCGGCTGCGCTTCTGTCGTGGCTGAGCAGAGGAAGCACCTACAACTGGAGTCCTTGCTGGCTGTGACACTGAGGCTGGTGGATTGGGATCTGCATTCAACTGAACAGCATGTTCAAGTTCAATTGATGTCTCGATATCTAAATCTAAATCAAGATCCTCATCAAGATCAAACTCTGCTGGACAACTCTCCACTACCCAATCTGGTGTTGGATCAATGTCTTCCAACACAATGGGATCTGAATCAGGTCTTTTGTTCAGCGAATGGTTTCGTCTGAGCTGGAGGTTGTATTGGACATAAACTAGATCATTTAACCGTTTTTGATCCAAACGGTTTCTCTTCTTTGTATTACTTGGGAGCAGGAGCGAAAATGGGAGAGGGAGCGACATTTTTAGAAGCTCCTGGTTTGGGAGCGAATCCCAGAGGAGTTCGACAACCAATGTCACTAACATCAAGGTACATAGAGGGATTTGTGCTCTTGATTAAATACGAGTTCCATACCCTAATACATGACAAAATTCAATGGAAACATTGCAATCTTCCAATCTTGAAATCCTGAAAAACTAATAAGTCTGTTGGATTTTGAATGAAATCTAAAATTCTACTTTCTCCATATGAAATCCAATGAGGCCGAAACCACTCTCAAACATCCTGAGTCATTTCATGGTAATGTTAAAAATTTAAGTAAAAGGATGAAAATGAAGATTAAGGAGAATGTCACTTTTACTTTAAGAATTTAACATTACCATGAAATTTGAATAGCATATCAATAGTAGAGAGCATTTGAGTGTGTTAAATAGGGTTTGGGAGGGGGAAATGGACCCCAAATGACATTTAGCAGATTCATATAACACCTTGGAGTCCAAACCAATTAGAAATCACCTTAAAAATCCATTAAAAGAATATTAAATCGTTGTTTAACGTGTTCTAGGCTAGCTTTTTGTGACTCGGCCGTGTCATAACGGAAACGGCCGAGTTGGCTGAGTCAGCCATGACTCGGCCGAGTTGGCTGAGTCAGCCATGACTCGGCCAAACGTACCGTTTCAAAGGCCGAGTCATGGCTGAGGGTATCGGCTCGGATCAACTCGGTCGTTTCGGTATCGAAACAGCCGTTTTTTAAAACAATGATGTTATGTGCTTGGTATCAAAGTGCAGCACAGTGATAAAAGGAGATGCAACATGATGGGCACAGTAAGGTACAGTTTGAAGATGCAGCACAAGGAGGTGCAACATGATGATATGGTGCAGCAGCATGATGTGTGCAGCATGATGATGAAGAGCAGCATGTTGGGTACAGCATGATGAGGTACAGCTCAGCAGTGGTGCAGCATGGTGCAGCTCAGTGATGATGGACATGGTATGATGGTGCAGCATGGTGCAGCACTATGATAGGTATAGCAAGGTGATGGAATCACCTGAGTCCATATCAGCTTCCTCATAAGACATCTTCTTAGAGAAGATCTATGCTCTTATCTTGTCAAATCAAAGTATTGACTTCTGATGTATATGTACTATTGAACTATTGAAGAACATATAAGAAGAATTGATCAAGGGTTTCCCCACATTGGGGTTTGTCGCTCTGGCTAGTGCCACATCTTATGTCCTCTTGTCTTCTGCGATTTATGTTTATGTTCTATCTCCAATTTACTATTATGTTGATATGATTGCTAATCTGGAAAATATATTGAGCTAACTCGGAAAATTGAAATAAATTGCTCTAAGCATAGAACATACCTAAAATTACCATGGGATCAGAGTTGAGGTAAAGACAAAGCCCAAGCAAGAGTGAAAGAGCAATCACCGAAGACAGTTGGGAAAGGACAAAGGGCTCAATGGGTTCCTCATCCCTCTTCAAATTCACCAAGGGTGAAGTCGAAGGAGAGAATATTATCAGAATGGCGCAGCGAAAGCTTCTGATGACCTACCTAAAGATCACTTCAATGGGAAGTCTTGATCTAAGGGTGGAAGGAAAGGCAAATGCCTTGCTTGCAATATGTTTTGCCATTATTCGAAGGAGTGTCTGAATGGTAGGGACACATCACTTGATGATGATAAAAATCATTCCAGTGACATCTTCACTAATAAGAGGAATGACAGGTAATGCAACTCATCAAGGAAATGACCAACTCTTCAAAGAAAGCAAGGAACCACAAGTATGAAGAATCAAATGTTGTTTCTGATAAGATAAAGAAGCATTATCTTATATTGGCCCTCTCCTCCAAACTCTTTGGGAATATGGCTTATTGATTGTAGTGCTTCAAGGCACTTCATCAGATAGAAGGGTGCTCTCTCTAATTTGGTAGAGGTGGCAACAATCGTGGGATTATATTTGGAGTCAATGCCACTTATCTTGGAAAGGGTGTAGGGAATGTTACCCCTCAAATGAATGAGGGTAACTCGATTTATTTTAAAAAAGCTCTTTATGTACCTGATCACAAGATGAACCTAGTGTCCATTTCGGCAATGGAAGTCAAAGGTTTCAGGGTGGCATTCATTGATGGAAATCTACATGTTTGAAAATAGAATTTTCAAAGATGCTTTTATCCTTGACTTCAGGATTGGCAATTTGTATTAAGTTGCAAGAAGTCCATTGGAGACCATGTTAGTTGACACATCTCTTCTATAGCACCAAACATCTGCTTATCATGTGACCCTACCCAATGTGTGTCAAATGGTGACAGGGATACCTGAATTCAAGAAGAGCATGAACGTATATGTCCAAGATGTTCCGAAGGAAAATCATACAAAGGGACCATTTCCCTCATGTAATAGGTCCATAGGTTCGGAACAACCCGAGGGGTTTGAGATTCATGATCAAGAATCTCATGTATGCAGGTTGAAGGAAGCTTGACATGAGAGGATTGATAGTTGTCTGATGAAGCTAAGATTCACTAGGAGTGAAGTCGATCCAAACCTTTGCTTGAAGGTTGTGGATGATAGACCTCTCATACTGGAACCTTTGTGACTTTCTGAGAACAACTAGGAGTTGTGGAGAGACTCTCTCCTAAGGGTCTTATATGATATGGACATTAAGCTCTAGGAGCTCTAAGGGGCTTGGGGGTACATCGTGGAGCGATGAGCAACCATAGGGTGAGTGGTCCAGCCTTCCCCTAGTGGTTTGCTATGTAGGCAGGATGAGTGGTTATCCTTCCCCTGTCAAGACACAATCATAGGGTGAGTGGTTCAACCTTACCCTAGTGACTTGTTGCGTACAGGGTGAGTGGTTTAGCCTTCCCGTAGGATACCCCTTGCGACATGTAGGCAGGATGAGTGGTTCATCCTTCTCTTGCTGAGACATCCTACCCATGCAGTTTGGGACTCATGGGAAGTACTTCTCATCTGACCAATGAGCAGGGAAATGAGGATAGGGACCATAGTAGTACTGATGGATGCATCGTGTTACTACCATACTCCCTATGCTAGGATGATATTGATCTGGGATCAATGAAACTGACTGCGGCTTTGAGACACTCACGATATTGATCTTGGATCAATGAAACTGAATTCGGGTCAGTATGAGTGGTTTGAGACAATCTCTCATGATATTGATCTGGGATCAATGAAATTGACTTCGGGTTAGTATGAGTGGTTTGAGACACTCTCTTGTGACATCGATATGCGATCAATGAAACTGCCTTCGGGTTAGTAAGCATGATATAACTCACTCTCTTTTGGAACTGATTTGAGATCAGTAAGAGTGGTATGACACATTCTCTTCATATGGGACTGACTTCGAGTCAGTAGAGAATGGTATGAGACATTCTCGATCAATTCTTCTTCTTCATGGTTTGGCACTGATCGCAGATATAGTACAGTCTAACAGATGGATTAGCAGATGGAGTTCTCCCAAGTTGAGAAGGAGTGTTAAAATTGGCAACTAGGGCCAAACTCCATGTGGGTCATCTTATTTATGGCAGCTGATATTTTTCTTGGACTCCTCTCATCGAGAAGTGTAGGATTGATCTAAAGATCATCTGATTCCGATAAGTATTCATGGAGATATGAATTTATTTTTATTATGGGACAATTCGTCAAGGTCGGCCAGCAACTAAACTGCCCCCACTTGTGCTCCACGTTTTAGTATAAATACAAGTGTCTTGCAAGTCATTTGGACACAACTCTCTTGAGATTTCTTCTTCTCCACTTGTTTTGGGTTTTAGTGGAAAGAAGAATCTCTAAGGGAAAACGCAATCCTAGAGGATGATGTCCTAAACGCAGTCCTAGAAGATGATGCCCTGACTACAGTCCTAAAGAGGGTGGTCTAGCCGCAGTCCAAGAGAGGAGATCTGGCCGCAATAAAGAGGCTCCTTCACAACCTAAACATGCTCCTATACGCTTCCCTAACCTACCCTAATATGTTGCCTAAAGGATGCCCTAATCCGCTATCATGAGGAGGCCTTAAATGTGGCCTAGTCGCAGATCTAAGGAAGGGTTACAGCTGATGCAAAATGTGCCCTAGCCGCAAGTATCATCATGGCAAAAGCAACTTCTATACATAGTTAAAGGCAAACCTAAAACACATTCATCTTAGCTAGTTGTTAGGCCGAGCTTATGGACTAAACACATGATGAATGTGTCATGTTTTAAGGACCGAATGTTGTTGTGCTAGGCCACAGGCCATAGCACCACAGCTAGGCTTGCGTAGGGCAGAAAAGGGTTCTCATATGCCCTAAGGCAGCAACACAGCTAGGGTGGTGTTTTGTGAAGGTATGTCGCAGTCCTTCAAACGTTGTTTGGAAGTATGTTGGAGAATCGAAGGCTACAGCCATATGCCCTAATCAAACAGCCACTAACAGTGATAGGCACAAGGTTTGAGCAGCAAATTTGATGTTGCTATGTGAGGATAGGTAGGACTGTCTTAACATGAAGGCTGCCCACCTAGTATTAGAATGACTTCGAGTGCAGCATATAGAGAATCCTCTTAACAGTGAACTATGCAGCAAACGATAAGATGTGACAGTGTTGGAGCAGCATGATATGGAGCGCTGCTACAGCATGATAGGCATCATAAAGAAGTGTAGTGCAACATGTTGTGTGCTCGGTAACAAAGTGCAGCAAGATGGGCACAGTTAGGTACAGTTTGAAGATGCAGCACAAGGAGGTGTAGCATGATGATATGATGCAACAGCATGATGTGTTCAGCATGATGATGAAGAGCAGCATGTTGGGTACAGCATGATGAGGTACAGCTCAGCAGTGGTGCAACATGGTGCAGCTCAGTGATGATGGACATGGTACGATGGCACAGCATGGTGCAGCACTATGATAGGTATAGCAAGGTGATGGAATCACCTGAGTCCATATCAGCTTCCTCATGAGACATCTTAGAGAAGATCTATGCTCTTATCTTGTCAAGTCAAAGTATTGACTTCTGATGTATATGTCCTATCTCTCTCTCTCTGCTGAACTGTTGAAGAACATATAAGAAGAATTGATCAAGGGTTTCCCCACATTGGGGTTTGTCCATGGCTAGCGCTACATCTTGTGTCCTCTTGTCTTGGCTTGTCTCTTGCGATTTATGTTTATGTTCTATCTGCAATTTACTATTATGCTGATATGATTGCTAATCTGGAAAAGAAGTTGAGCTAACTAGGAAAATTGAAATAAATTGCTCTAAGCATAGAACATACCTAAAATTAACAGGAGCAGACCAAAGTGGAATTTGGCCCTAGTTTCCAAATTTAACAAAAACTAGAGCATAGCCAGGTTTTTCAATTGGTTCATCACCTCCAGCAAATGAACCCGTTGTTTTGAATACTAAGATATTGAATAGACAGAGTATTAAAGGACATTGGCAGATTTAACAAGGTTACAATTTATATTGATTGTGGGTGCCATGAGAGCATAATCAATTGAATGAAAGTGGAGATCTGCTATTGCACCAACCAAGTGTCAAATCTCAAACATGTGACATGTTTCACCTTGCAAGCTACCACAGCCACATAAGGGGGTTGCTGACTACTAGGATCTCAAAGATTTTCTACCTCACTACTTTTATAATGCAATAATGATTACATTCACAGAAACAAGTTAAATAATATGGAAAACTATGCATTTAGTTTACATTCATCCCCTTGTTATTTAAGCTTACTGCACTCCACACCCTTATTTATATAAAACTCCACACCAGACCTTATTACTAATTTGTCACTTCCTGGACTTTATCATCCATAAAAAGGAGGCACTTGTTGATCATTCTTATTTCTATTAAGGCTTCCACCAATGAATAAAGGAAGGATGGTAGCATCTCACCCACTCCTATGCATTGGTTCTACGAAATGTCTTTCCCTCATCCAAATGAGTGTATGCTTCTATGAAATGTCTTTCCCTCGTCCAAATGAGTGTATGCACTGCCAGAATTTAGGTACAAGGATATAATGTATTGGATAAATGCATACTCAACCGCTTTACTCACCCATAACCTAATATTGCAACACTCGCAGAAGATATGTCAAGTTACACTCATAACCACACTGCTTGGTCTGATTGCTTCCAAAAAAAAATTATAATATTGATATGGATCACAGAAGCCTAAACTCAATTAAGAAAAAATGATCATGCGTAAACGTTGACCCCAAATCTTTCAGGTGACCAAGGGTTAGCACATGGGCCTTTCTACAGGCTTCAAATGCATCTATGGTAATGCCTCATTGATTATATAAAGGCTCATCAGATAGTGAGGAAGTCTTGTAATAAATAACGGACACATGCTCTCTTGCAAATAGTGTTTGTAGGTTTGAAGTCCAATAGTCCCTATTAAAGGATAGTGTTGTCTCAGTTCAACAATTATGCCAAATTGCCAATATAATCTAAAATGTGATGTGTACTAAAAATGGGTCATTGCCAAACTGTAAAATACAATAAGAAATAGCGCACAATCTGGAAAAAAGAAGCAATTGCTTATTATCAATTAGCAATATAGATGGAATTTACGAACCTTTTCCTCCTCTCGCTTGCGTTCTTTCTCCTTCAACTTTTCTTGAAGGTGCACAATGTACTCATCAAATATCTCCCTTTGGAAGCCCTCATCATTAATGGATCTGAATTTTTACACCCAAAAAATTACCCAGCAATGGAAATAGAGGAAAGTACTACAGTCTAGTCGTTAAACAAAAATACTCCTGTCGTTAAACACAATAACTCCTGTGCATAATGTTCTTAGTATTTACCTGTATTCAGGAGCCTCTTCAAGCAAAGACTTGCAATCTTCCCATCTTGAGGAAGCAGTTATTTCCTGAAAGGAGACAACATATTCAACTAACAAGAAGTAACCAAATCTCTAGCCAACAATAAGATGCCAATGCAAAATAGAATGTGGCACTATAAAATAAAAGTGAACAAAAAATGTGTGGTACTTGGAAATATAATCAAAATTAGGAACTTGGGGAAAACAACTCTTCATGTGAAAATGATTGAAATTCACCTTTACAGAATAGAGTAAATCTGTAAACTCATCTGCAAGTCTTTGCCTTTTCTTTGCTTCCTTCTCCTCCTTTTCCCTTGTCCTTTCCATCACTTCTTCAAACACAAGCTGCAATAAAGATATTGAATGCAATAAATACAAAATAAAGTCCTAAAACTTGCAGACTTTTACCATTTTGACAACATTTTTTTCAAGGAAAACCTTGCAGATAAATCCAAGGGATGCTTCCAAACATTTTAGGTTGGCATGGTAAACCCATTAGTTTAGACAAGTGTGCCTTAGGGGATTCAAACCAGGCACCTGCTGGCACAGAAATGGCCCAGCAACCGGTTGAGCTAACCCCTTGGGCTAAGAAGCTGTCTTCACATAACAGTATTTCAGGTAACAAATATCTTCCGTCTTTCGAATTTATAGTTGGAGATATAACTATTACTAACCTTAAGGTTTGATTCAGATACAGCAGCCAAATCACATGCTTCAGCAATAGAAGCTTTGAATTTGTCAAAAGTCCATGCTGATGTTATTGTGAACTGAAACAACAACATTGGGATATTAGAAAATTGTACCTCAGCACTCCACTTATTATATTATAAGCCCAAATTATATACCTTTCCAGCCTTCATGGCATCTTTTATCCTTGCTTTGTCATCGTGATACTGCCACAAATATTTTAAATCAAAGTCAAATTTAAATAAAATGTATCCTTAACATGTAACAACCTTATAAATATAATTAGCTGGCCTGATGGTAAATATAATTAAATCTGTTATTAAATTCCATAATTAAAACAATGTTTGTTTCATGGTTCAATACCTGCTTCTCTAGCTCTTCTGCAACATCTTCAAACAATTCTTTAGGCGTTGAACCCGATGTGTTTGATGCAACAGCCAAATAGGCCGGGTAATCCTTAACCTACAACAAATGGAATGAAAATTTCTTTCAGCATTATTTGAAGTGATATGGATAAGAAGACTAAAAAAACAGTGCTGATGTGAACAATGCCAAGCCACATCTGCATATTCTAAAAGCCTTTAAACGACGTAACAGCATCTCATACCTTGCCACAGTAATCACGCCAGTGAGTCTTGGCTGTAAGAATACCAGATGCCCTGTGTTCCTCCATTAACTTTCGAAATTCATCCCGGTTCTTACGCTCCTTACGTCGTAATTGTTCCTATATTATAAAAGCCTTTCTGTCACTAATCTAAAAAATATATATTGCAGAACAAAACCATAAAATAGAAGACAGAAAATAAATGCCCTAGTTTTGGACTTGCCTTTTGAATCCTCCTTTCTTCTTCTTCTTCTTTCTCCAAATCACGGATATACTCCTACCAGTATCAAACCATCAACAAAGGTTATAGCAAGAAACACAAATTGACAATAAAAAATTAAATTAAGGGTTCACAGCCACCTGGAAAATTTCCAATCGATCTATCTTATCCAACCGCGAGCATCTCTCATCATCTTCTAGACGATCTTGTACTTTTCTCCATTGAGTATTAGCCTGCAAGGAAAAACCAAAACCTTCATTCTTAAACGTTTTAACTTAAAAGCACAATAAATCACACTTCACCAAAACATACACAAGGTGCATACCTTTATGAAATCACAAGACTCTAAATATGCCCTATATTCAACGAGATTCCTTTTCCGCTCTTCTCGTGCCTTGTCCCGCTCCTGATGTCCAAAAATATGTTCATACATTCAGACAAAATATATTTAAATCAAAATAAAAAAAGCTAGTGCAGCTTGGGTGCAACAGAAACATCCTAGATATATATTAGCAATCAAAGATTTGGAAATACATGTCTCCAATATATATATATATATATACAGATTAAAGGAACAATACACATTGAAATGCTGTTATTTAGTTTTGAGAGCTTCTACAATACTATAAATTAAGTGGTAGTATCAGATAATAAAAGACTAATGAAATAAAGTTGCATGTCGTCACATTTATAGATAAGGTTTTTGTGAACAATTGCTTGGGTGGTTGGTAAAGTGGGCCATTGTCATCCCCCCACCAAGAATCGAATCCCCCAAAAGACATGCTCACCCTTCATTACAACTCTCACCCACAGAAGCAGGATATTTCATACAGTTGGAGCTAGGTGCAAAGCTTGAGTCCACTCCCCATCTCATGGCAACTAAGCCAAAGGATTGCTTCCAAGAATTGTGTAACCTTCTTACCTCAATGCAATAAATTCCCTTATTGGGAAATAGGTCGCTTGCACATGTTGATCGGAAGCATCCATCATTAAAATCCTAGATAAATAAGGTTTAAGGATAATATAGAGTTGCATAGAATCTGACAGGCTCTGGTAGGCAAGGCAACTCACAGCAAAATCAATACAAACAGCACATACAAACAGCACATACAAACAGCACACAATAGGCATCTCACAGCAAAATCAAAGATCTGACAAAAATAGCCCAGAACCACATATCCAGTAAACACAAGCATTTCATACTGAAGGAGTTGGATGGAATAACAGCATCCACTGGCGAAAGGAACTGACATGCACACATTGGGAATCAAGGTACTGTTTTCAGAATTTATATTTGTTTAGAGTTCTTCATTGTAGTGTAAACCATAAATCTTGGAAAATCTTGTTGGTGCAGGAGACAAAAACATACCTGTACTAGGAAGCCAAATATACTAAAAATAACAATGTATTGCACAATTTGTGACTTTCTACAATATAATCTGTAGAAAAATTGAAGGTGTAAATGAATGAATTGTGGGTGCACCCCAGATTGGGGCTAGGTATAATGTGGACTACACTTGCCTATGTTGGAAAGAGATCTTCATCAACATTATGCCACTTTACATCATCATGCAACCCAACAATTCTAGCAGTTAGCTATGTACTACTACCTAAATTTTTACAAATAAATATATATAATATTCATTCATGAATTTTGAAATAAAGTTGCTATTCAGACATATGTATACAAAATTCAGCCACCCACCCACCCATTTAACTAGCTAACTGAAAAAATGTCTTGACTCATAACAATGTAAGTATGTGCAAACCTTCCTCTCCAACTCAATCAGATAGCTCTCAAAGAGCTCCTCCCTTTCTCTTCCTCGCTCAACAGCATGGAACCTTGCATCGTTTTCAAAGAGAGAGACCGCCTTACTGCTCAAAATAAGTAAAAACTGTTAGGTAAATGCACTCTCAATTATATTGCATTTAATAGAAAGCACAAAAAAAAAAAAAGTTAAGATGCAAACTCAACAAGGGCAGCCACACTCCACAAGGGCATAAACAGTCAGTCAAGATATGAATGACCATACCTCCATCGTGTTGCTGATGTAAGTTCTTTACACTCCTGAAAGAAATATATAATTGTTACAATTAAGTTACAAAAAAAAATCAATTTTATTACTGGAAACATTTTTTATCACTGAATATTCAGTTGTAGATGATATAATAAGCAAGAAAACAGTTTAATTTTAACTTTTCATAAATATATTCCAGATATGTAGCAAGTTTAAACTATTTCAAATAAAGATGCAAGGTTACCTCCAACATAATTACAAAATCTTCCCTTGCTCTCTTCTGCCGAATGCGCCGTTCTTCAGCCTCATGTTTTTTTCGCTGTGCCAAATACTACAACAGCAAGATAGTACAGAATCATTGACCCAACAATCATACTGTACATGACACTAGGACTCGAGGATACAAGGAAAAGTGAATTCATACTTCATTGAAAGCTTGCTTACGCTCTCCAAGGGTTTTGAGGGCTCCATATCTCTTGTCATTGATGATTACACGCATTGCCTACACAGAGAGATTTCACTTTCGTTGAGAACAAGAACACAAGAAAATTTTGGGACAATTAGGAACATGACAACAGTACCTGTTCCCATGTCCAATCAGCTTCTACATGTGCAGATTCTAGAAGTTCCTTAAAAGCATTCTTCGCCTCCTGGAAAAGAGCAAGACCTAATCAGCTCATAAACTAGGTAAACAATCACCATGATGTAGTGCAAGACCAGACAACACTGCAGTTGTTGACAGGTAAATACACAGGTTCATTCCTTCAGGGTTGTCGAGCCACCAAAAGGTGCTGCCACAAAACAAGTGCCGATTCACATATCAAAAAAGTCATGGGTAAGCTCACATACAATTTTATTGGCATAAATTAGAGGCTCCTCGTCAACCGCTTTCTCTTCTGATAGAGGAGTTACATTGATCTTTCCAGTTACAGGCATTGCTTTCTTAGCTTCCTGCAATTAAGAGGAATGTTAAAAACAAGGTTAAAACGGATCAAATGACAAGCCCTCTTACGAATGAACTTATAGAAACGGGTGAGAGAACAATTTTCGTGAAGATATTACTAGACAACAATCTGATTAACATTTACAGATGTAAGTTTTACCTCCAAATCCTGTGCAGACGCTTCATCAGTTCCTCCTTCCTTTAAATCTCCACCATTTGCTTTATCAGTATTTGACCTGTGAATGGCAGAGGACAAGTAAGAGGCAATCAACTAAACCTGCCATCTCTTTGATAGAATATAATTGATATCAAAGAATAAGTTGACACTTACACTGTTGCAGCAATTGCAGTTTCCACTACACTTGTGGGCACTGCATTAGTTGTGGGAACCACAGCATTTGGTGTTAATGGCGCAGTAGTAGCAAGCGGTACTGCAGCTGCAGTGATTGATGGCACAACACCTATTGCGGGAGAAGTTATGAGAACAGATGTGGCCATGGCAGATGAGACAGCTCCAGGAGATGCAGAAATAGTTGGTGTCAAAGAAGCCATAACATTAACTGGGTTTGTGGGCAAAAGATGCATAACTGGTGCAGCAACTGTTGGAGGGCCTGTTGATGCTAACACTGTAGTAGATACAGATATGCTGGGAGCAGATAGATTTGGCGATGCTTTAGAAGGAGATGATGTGACAGCAACTGGAACAGGTGATGCAACCGTGGACAATGATCCTTCTGGGTTTCCAACTGAAGATGCTGCTTTTTCTGCTTGCTCTCGAGCGATCTGAGGAAATCCCACAAAAGAACTTACTAAAACAGATTACTAAAAATTGAAAGAACAAAAAGGCATCAACCTTCTCAAAGAAAAATAAGATATAGTACAAACCTTCAGTTCATCAGGAATAGTCCACTTGGATTGTTTCGTGACCTTGTTGTAATAGTACCTGTGTAAACAAAAGATTTGGGAAGTTGGGGATTTTAGATAAATACAGCAAAACTACCAATTTGACCTAAACATAAGATCAACAATTATCTAATTAAATAATAATATTTACTCACTTTCGCCCCTCTGGAGTTGTAAATTCTTTCCAAACAGTGGATGCATCAGCCCGCTGCATCAGGAATGTAGAACAAGAGTTAACTGTTAGAAATCTAAAAGAATCAGAGTAGAATGGAATAAATATTTATGTGGAACAAAATCCCACAATAGGGATTTTCCTCTCTAGTAATAGCTTTGTTGTAATAAATATCTACTATACATCACACATAAACCAACATAAGAATATAATTATTTGATTAACACAAGAACAATGGAATTGCTCCAAAAAAGAAGACTTCTACTTTCTCACCCAATAAAAGAACAAAGGAATTGCTCCAAAGAAGAAGACTTCTACTTTCTCACCCAATAAAAGAACAAAGGAATTGTTCCCAAGCAGAACATTTCTATTTTTTCACCCAATAAAAGAATCTGCATGCCTGACATGATGAGGATCCAGGATTACAAGGCCCACAGTTAAATTATCATAGCTTATTCATACCAGCTCAAGCACGACCTGAGCATTGAAACTTGGAAGAGTTACTTCGTACAAAACTTCCATCCACGAAACAATCATTGAGAGGAATTAATATTTCATTTTAAATTTCTGAATTTATGTAAACTAATCAAGAATTATGTGCACAGTCAGCCATGTACTTCAAGCAGCACTAATGTAACTTTGGACCTCATGATTAGCTGGAAAAAACAGCAAAACTTCTCCCGTCTTTATGTCAATAGCAACAAATTTGATGCAAACAAAATCCAAAATCCACCTGAAACATAGTAAGTCAACTATTCTCCATAGAATTTATCATGAAGAGAAGAGATTGCTTCTAGAAATGTCAAGAATCTTTATATATACTGAATCTCTAAGAATGGCTTCATATATTAAAATAACTAACCGAAGCATACAGAGAGAAATCCAGTGTTATCTCACCTCAATTGGTGTCATCAATTCTAAAGGCTTCTCCCAACTTGACTGCCTTGTCTTCTTGTTAAAATAATATCTACACAACATCAGAAGATTGCAATTCACTCAGAAGTGCCATTTCAATTCAGATATTGTAAAACCTAGAATTAGTAGGTATTGGAATGTACAAATTAAATTTCTTCCTAGTATAAATGATTTTAATGCTTGTAGTATTTCTGTTGAATGTATTAACTAAATAGGAATTGAACATGTAAGCAATGGGCAGCACCACAAGATCACAACTACATGCATCCGTCATCTTGCTACTGATGAGATCAACCCTGTTCTGTCACTTCTAAGATAGTGACAAATAAAAACAAATTATACCCCTTTGAATTACCAATGCTCATACCTTCTTCCATCAGTGGTAGTATGTTCTTGCCAATCTGAAGAACTTTGTAAGTTGGAATTACCAGGTTGTACAACAGCTCCCTTTAAAATAGAGAAGAAATGTCAAGTCAGTTAAAAAATCTTTCACTCATATGACTACAAATACAGTAATTATAGCAGCTCCATGTTACCGAATTTAGAAAACCTAGTTGTTTTGGAAGATATCTACAATAAAACCCTTGAAATAAATTGAATATGCTTCAAAATCTTACAGGAGCTGAAGCAAAACCAACAGCGGATTGTTGCGCAGTCTGCATCCCTTGAGATGCAGGGACGCTATTTTGATTTGCAGATCCCCACTGCTGAGTTCCAGAATGCACCAATGGCATGTGTTGAGGCTGAGAAACAGCTTGATATTGTGGATTAACACCGTATGAATTCTGTGACTGACCATAGGTAGATGGAGCAAACTGCAGAACAGAAAATACAAGAGTCAAGACAATATTAAAAAGCATACTTCCTGCAAACATTGTTCGAAAGAAAATGCATTGATATGCTATCATAAATCTTATACAAATAAAAGTTGATGGTACCGTATAGGATGATGACGGTGGCATTGCCATGCCACCTAAACCAGTTGGAGGTGGCATACTAAGAGGCTGTTGAGATTGCTGAGGCTGCTGAGATGGAGGAGCCCCGCTTGTCATTGGCCTTGGTTGCTGAAGATACGTCATAGAAGGAGCCTGAGATGAAGGCGGAGCTTGTTGTTGTTGCCCTGGACGTGGAGGCAAATGTTGCATTTGTGGAGGATACTGCACAGGCTGTGGCTGAACAGATGGAGCAGTTCCAATGTTTGGTGGTGGTATAGCTTGAGCCATAGGCCGAAACTGTTGGCTACTTGGGGGCATAAATTGTTGACCTGTTTGTGGTGGTGCTCCAGATCTAAACTGCATTCACTCATCAATTTATTTGTCAAATGCCTCATTAAATAGAAATTACATGCAAATGTCCAAATCAACACTAATCAGTATGGCACATATATAAAAGAAAACATCAATAAGCCACATATCATACTTGCATTGGCAGCGGAGGTCCAAAGTTTTGAGGTCCTGAAGACACCATGCCAGGTGGACGAGGTGGCTGCAAATACGTTTAGAAAAGTCATAAACAAGAATTCAGATGTCATGATATCAGTAGAAACAAAATCAGCTTTAATGTGATTCAAAACATCAAACCCATCCTTACCAGCTGTCCAGATGATGCAGGATTTCCTGTCATGTGAGTTTGGGGAGGCCCGGAAGGGTGCCCCGAAACCGCTGGAGTGGTTACTGTGTTGGGTCCTGAGACAACCGTCATTGTGGAAAATCTTAGAAAATGTGAAGGTGGTGTATAAAGAATAAAATATGAAACATGACATCAAGGAGAGTTCTCGAGGGACTCTCGTGAGTAAGCATATGAAGAATTATCAAACCTTACAACCAGATTGCCCAAACCTTCAGCTTAGCCATGAAAATTTGATCAAACAAAAGCACAATCATTTTCATTTTGGAAAAATCTTGTGTCACTGACACTCTTTATTATATGCCAAATTGTGAAAAAATTAGTATAGGTACATGATGGTCATTCCAATAAGCAAGAACCAATATGCTTTTCCGGACTAGATGATCCAAAACTTGGCTGGGCAAAAAGCTCAGCAAGGCCAGAGAATAACAGTTCAACTTGAACTCAAGAAAACCCGGGGAAATATCTTGCTTAATGTATTAGGGTTTAGCAGAGCTGCAATATACATAAATTGTATTGTGAAGTGTGTGGCTGTGTGTAAACTGTGAATATGCCACTGCTTTCTTTCTGTTTTTCTTAAAAATCTGCTAGCTTTGCTCCTCTTTCATAGGTTTACATGTCACTGGAAAAAAACACGAAAGACAGCATGCAGAAAAATCCTGACAAGAATCTGAGTAGAATGGATATTTTCTGTTTGATTTTTATAATGGCATTAAACAAGTACGTAGTTCAGACTCATGAGTCAATCTCACCAAACAATTTAAAAAAAAAACTTAGCATTTAATTGCCAGTCAGAGTTCAGGCTAACAAGCGCTTGCAAGTCAAACTCACTGCCGGAGATTCAGACGTGCAGGCAGCAAGTTTTGCTCGCACACAAGGTAAAACAGCTCATTTTCTGAGCTGTGCAAAGATTGAGAATGAAGTGTTTGGTTGTACATACGATGTCATGATATCCAGGATGTTTGGAAAAGCCCAAATAAACTTTTGTCATGGCATGTTTTCAACTCTACAATGTACAATCAGTTGAACCATCTATCCAAGGCATGGTACCAGCAGGGCAGCCATAGGTCACATGTTCAATCTCAAGAGTTCCTCAGGGTTACCAACCGCTATGTAGCTGGTGGTTGAGCCACCCTCCTTCCAGATATTCCAGGGAAGAGGGGGGATCCCAGGAAGTTTTCCTTATAAAAATATATTGAAAGCCTGGGGGACAAACTAAGGGTATCTGCAAATGGAATGTCATAATATAAATTACTTGCAACAAATAACTCTTCCAGATCTACTGTTCATTGAAAATATTGGGAAAAGGACGATTGCCAACCTATTTATCCATTTGCATGTTTATAGCAGATCCATTGGAACTCAAAATTCAACTTGGTTGATAGAGAAAATGTGCATGCGTTTGTCATGATGTGTGAAGCAAATAATCATCTTTGTCCCAATAAAGATTCCTTCCACTACTTTTCTCATAGTTCTCATATCTCTATAAGTTGGATGCCATCTAAGTCCTTTTTGCACACAATAACCACTCATTGTAACCATCATTTACACTCACCAAGCATATTCAGCTAATATTTCCCAGATTTACCATTGGAAGAATTCATGTTGGTAATAACAAGTGTTGGAGAATGTTCACAAATTCTTATCAGAACAGGTGAACTTTACATGTGGTTCAGGATTTGGTGACATTTTGCTGGTGGTGTAACTATGGCAATTGTGTTTCCACAGAGTTTCTTTTTCATTGGTGATAATAGTCAGAAAACTTATCAGCTGACATATCAAAATCCAAACATGGAGCCAATGGGATATCAATCTATTGGCAAGATTAACAAAGTATTGCACTATCCACAAGGGTTCTGTTCCTGATTCATCACTATGTTCTGTTGCAGCCAAACAGCAAGCCAAAAGAGGGACAGGGTTGGTTGCAAGGCCCAGGCAATCTGGCAGCAGAATAGATGCCCCTTGACCTGGCATCTGAGCCCAAGGATGTCCATGTCATGTGGTGCAGCCCCCAACATCAGGGTATGTTTCTCAAAGCAACTTCCAATAAACATGGTCAAAATCGACCTATGTTGCCAGGAAACATGGGTTCAGGTATGGGGACGGGTATGTCACTTTTTGAAACAGGGTACATGGGTTCGTCGGGGGTATATTATAATTTTTATATATATTATATTTTCTAAATTATATATATGAATTTGTATATTTTCCAACTTTAAATGTTTAAACAGATTTTCAGCACCTTTAAGAACCACTTACTAAATCAAATTCAAAATTGTTACACTATTCTGAACATGATTTCTGTTAAACAATTCTGCAAGATACCTTTCAATAATTTTAGATTGTTGGTAAAGAGTGATGCATTTTTACCTGCTGCTTCGGAATAAATTCCAATGTTCCACCAAGTTCCCGAAAAGGGGAGACACACGAGGGGGATGTGTGGGGGCAGCCCAGAATTTTAGGAAAATTCAGGGGGGTGGAGGGGCATTAGTTTGTGTGTGTAATTAACGTGATTCAAATTCAAATTCAATAATGAAATACAATGATTCAATGGAATGGAAGTAGTAAAATATTGTATACATTGATTTAAATCCATCATTGCAGAATCTACATTGATTAAATTCATCATTCAATACCCTAGAATCTTATTAGTACTAAGCAAAATACTAGATACTAAATTTTGAAAAGTAGAATAGTAAATTGAAATTACTCAGACTCAAAAAAAGCAAAGAGTGGTGAGTCAAAGACTTGGTCTGAGGTCAGTAGTATCTAGATTCTAGAATCAAGACTCAAGTTAAATCTGAAACTGACAATGGGCAATGGTCATTGAACTGGTCAACCCAAAACCCAGGAACCAGAAAATTAAATATAATTAAAAAAAAAACAAACTCGAATAATAAAAAATATAAATATAAATAAATAAAACAGACCCAAAAACTAGTGGAACAAAAAATACATAATATTCAAATTTTGAAAAAAAATAGATAGATATTCATATGCATCCCACATGAATCCAAACCATTGTACGAAAATATGCGAAGTTTCTCATATATATAGCTATAGCAACTGTGCATATAATCAAATTATCACCTACTGGCAATCCATATTTGAACCAAAAATACATCAACAAAGACGCTCTAGATGGCCTCTATAGTCCAAATTTCAAAGCAATTCATACTACAATAAATAGCTACATATCATCGAAATCACTGCCTATATTGGGATCCTCATCATCAATATCACCCTCCAAGCATTAAAATGAGATAGAAAAACATTAACATGTCATATACAGATTTTGTTTGAGTGATGGGTGCATTTTCACTAGGGTCATGAAAAAGAGGCTCAACAATCAATGCCACCAACATCAAGGTACATAGAGGGCTTGGTGGTCTTGATTAAATACTAGTTCCATACCCTCATGCATGATAGAATCCAACAGAACGTTGCATTTTTACCTGCTGCTTCCGAATAAATTCCAATGTTCCACCAATTTCCCGGAAAGAGGAGACACACAAGGGGATGTGTGGGAGCGGCCCCATATTTTAGGAAAATTTGGGGGGTGGAGGGGTGCATCAGGGTGTGTACGTAATAAACATGATTCATGTTCAAATTCAATAATGAAATACAATGATTCATACATCATAAATGATTCAATGAAATAGATGTGGTAAAATATTGTATACATTGATTTAAATTCATCATTCCAGAATCTACATTGATTAAATTCATCATTCATTACCCTAGAATCTTATTACTACTAAGAAAAATAGTAGATACTAAATTTTGAAAAGTAGAATAGTAAATTGAAATTACTCATACTCAAAAATAGTAAAAGTGGTGAGTCAAAGACTTGGTCTGAGGTCAGCAGTATCTAGATTCTAGAATCAAGACTCAAAAGTTGAAGCTGAAAATGACAAATGGACAATGGTCATTGAACTGGTCAACCCAAAACCCAGGTGCAAATATGCAAAGTTTCTCATATATATATATATATAGCTATAGAAAGTGTGCATGTAACCAAAATAGCACCTACTGTAATCCATATTTGAACCAAAAATACATCAATAAAGACGCTCTAGATGGCCTCTATAGTCCAAAACAATTCATGCTACAGATATATATATAGCTATAGAAAGTGTGCATGTAACCAAAATAGCACCTACTGTAATCCATATTTGAACCAAAAATACATCAATAAAGACACTCTAGATGGCCTCTATAGTCCAAAACAATTCATGCTACAATAAATACCTACATATCATTAAAATCACTGCCTATATGGGATCCTCATCATCAATATCACCCTCCAAGCATTAAAATGAGATAGAAAAAGCTTAACATGTCAAATACATATTTTGTTTGAGTGATGGGTACATTTTCACTAGGATCATGACAAAGAAGCTCAACAATCAATGCCACCACCAACATCAAGGTACATAGAGGGCTTGGTGCTCTTGATTAAATACTAGTTCCATACCGTCATGCATGATAGAATATAGAATCCAACAGACCCGTTGCGCCTATAGGGCTAAATATCAGACTTCCCCACTCATAACCTATTGTTTTTTGGCAAAATTAAGCAGGTACACCGAGTGACACCCACAAGCACCTCTTATAAAGAAAGATGGTGCCCACATTGGTGAGACCTTTCCCCTTGTCTTTTCCCAAATAAGGGATGTGGGTAACATTTCCCCGGGTGTCCCCCATCCCAAGAGCATGGGAAAAGTGGGGAGTGCGCCCACCAAGGGTTCAAGTCTCCCACACGACATGTTTGCCCCTTGTGACCCGCTTCTGCTTGTGCTTGTTTGTATGTTTTCCCCTCATGGGTTGCTTGTGCTCATGCTTGTGACCGTGATCAGGCCCAAGCAAATTTGGTAGAATGGTTATGCCCCACTCGCTGCATCTCAGCTAAAGAATCTTGAATGGTTAAATATTGTAGTCAGCTTCATTTCATTGAATATATCGTCATCGGGTATCGTCATCGGGAAGGTGCATGGTTGCCACATTGACATACAAGAAGCACCTATCAAAACAGATTGTTGATGTTGCTACTCTTGGGATATCTCCCGATACTGTGATATGTTTCGTCCCATAAAACAGCAGGGCCATCGTAAGCTTAAATCTACTCAGGCATGACGTTTGCCGTATAATTAAAACGTTATCCCACCCTATGATACGTGTTGAGTGCATGACACTTGAATATTAAGGAAGCACATCTGGCAGTTTCCAATTTAAACGTAAATAAATATATTTAGCATCTTTTACACCGTGGACTTGACAAGTTGGGAAGGTTAGGGTGATGATATTCCCCCTCCAGGGTTCAATTCCGCCAAGATATGACATATTTAGTACCATGAGAGAGAGCATCGAGGTATCCCACCGCATGGTCAGGTACCAAATGCTCAGCATTCATGCAGTTTAAAGGAAAAATCCTCCATAATTTCCAAAAAAATTAGCCTGTAGTCTAACACAGCTTAACTGATCGGCAGAAAACCGACATTAAAGATTTTACATGTCATTAGTTTGTCGTAAACAATCGAATGAAACATTGATGGAAATTCAATATGAAATATACTTCTGTGCAGGACGACCGTAATAGGATATAACAAGATAACAAAATTAAATCAAGTTTAGTTCATTTAACTTCAAAGACTTGCTACTCATATTCCAGTCCAAGGCAAGCGTAAATCGGATAAATTTTCGAAATATTTTAGCATTGGCTCTGTTTCCGAAAGAAAATGCAACATTTTGCCGGACAAAACTCGGCCGGAATTGAACCAGGCACCATAAAACAACACAATACAAAACCGCAAAAGATAAATAGGGTTGACAACCATACAGTGAACAATGACGAAACAAAGTTTCCGAGTCCAAAACCCTGAATCTCTAAAAACAAGTGGAAGAAAATTATCAATACAGGCACTTCGGCAAAGCAAAAACCCTAATTAAACCGTGGAAAACTCACCGTTCATCCACGGAGTCATTGCGGCAGCTTCAGCTTGTTGTTGTTGCTGCGGCGTCTGGGGGGGAGGAACGGCGGCCATGATAAACTGGGCGGGAGGAATGCAAGCTACTATTTGTCTAGTGAGACTCGATCTCGTTGACTGGTCCTCCTCGGTTGGGATCAATTTCTTGCCCGTAAGAATAATAAGCAAACCCCAAACCCTTCTTCTGTGTTTCTTCTTCTATGGTCATAATAATACGACCTATACTATATGAGAAGAACAGTGCATTCGCTGCCTGTGTCTCCAAATTTATTCCTCGCAACACATACCCGCGTTGGTTAATATCTTCTCGCGAGTCTGAAAATATAAAACTCGCTCTTGGATTTATTAAACCTAGGAGTATATACAGAAGGGATTATTTTATATCTATAATTTAGAGCTGACGTGTCATTTATGTTTTGCATTGAGTTGATACGGAATGTTACAATAGGAAGGGGTTTAGGGGGACAAGAGGTAAAGTTAAGCAAGGTTGGGTGGAAAGTTGAAACATATGCTAGAGTTCTTGTGAATTATATTTGTGTCTAGCCATGAGGGAGCCTTGACATATTACATGAAATAATTTTTCAAATTATTCACTCTTTGGATTTGTGTGTTTTCTCTAGAAATCTTGGTACTTGGTTGTAGCTTTGAGGGTGACCATGAGACTGTGAATCATTGGTTAGTTTTAATCTGATTTTTTCAGAATATCACATAATTTAATTTAATGAGTAGGAAAATTTGATTATGAGTAAATAAAGTTTATGGAAAATAAATTTTTAATGAGTAATAAGAAAGAAAGTGAAAATTTATTTTAATGTTTATTAGATTAAAAATAATTTAAATTTATATGAAAAATTGATTACTCATAAATAAATAAAATTCATGGAAACTGATTATTAGTAAAGAATAAATGAAATGATATTTTAACGTCTATGCGACTAAAAAATAGTTTATGGGACCATCAATTCCTTGTTTTTCGACTTTTACAATTTAATTCTTTTCTTATTCAAATTGATGATGAGTTGGCCCAACTTCCAACAATCCCCTCGTTGAAAAGACAATGCCATGCTAACATACTCCCATAGCTTTCTCTAATGTCTTTGAACGCATCACATTCCAAAATGAAATGATTTTCTGATTCCACTGCCATGGATGTGCAAAATGTATACGCTCGTTCTTCCGAAGCTCCTTTAGGTCTTTTCCATTGTCCTGTTTCACATTGAAGTTGATGCGAGTTGGTTCTTAATTGAGCAATAGGAACCTTTGCCCTCCACGGAATGTTAGCTCCAATGTACTCTTTTTCTTGGAGATAGCACATAGGGTTGAATTCCTTAATGTAATACTTCTTATTTCTACCCAACTCTTTTCCCCATACCCGTTTACAAAACTTTTCCATAACAAAATTTGTTAGCTCCTTGTTATTTGTGGGACAGACATTGAGGTAGATATTCCATTTTTCCATCCATGCATATGTTTTTTTTCTTTCACTCATGTCTTCATTGAAGATAACATTAGACCATCTACCCGCTCCCATTTGCTCATTTCTTTTTAGATATCTTATGAATTGCACAATAGCAATTGTTTTGATGGGAGTTGTTCTTGTTTCACTCAACATTATCTCATAAGGTAGCGAACTTTTTATTTTGAACTTGCTCGTGATCAAACGTTTTTGGATTTTCTCAATGTGTTTCTATTTTGAGACGGGGGTGCTACTAGCCCACAATTCACTCCCATATAGCATCACTAGACAAACTAGGAGTCCGAAAAGCACTTTAATCGTTTTCTAATCCCATAACTTTGTCTCTCTACATCTGTTTTGAAGTGCTACATAGTAGCTAAGATTTAGACTCTGTTAATTTAGGTTTTATAAATTGGTAAATTGAGGTATTTGTTATTTGTAATTCTACTTTGTGGTGTTGGAGAGTTTGAATCATTTTTCAGTTAATTATTAATTAGTTTATCCCATTGTATTTGTTTATGAATAATTATTTTTTTTGTAGGTAAGCACCCACGAGGGATTTGAACTAGTGACCTATCGCAAGGAGTGCCTTAATAGTGCACCCATTCACCGTCAATCAAAAGCCCCGTGGATGTTATGAATAATTTTATTTAATTTGATTAATAAAATTTTAAATTTGTTAATCAAAAATATTTATTTGAATTTGTTAACTACTAATATTTATCATAAAAGTAATTTGAATATTATAAAATAATCAAGTTACAATTTAATTAATTAATGGTTGATAAGAGTTCATTTTGTTATGCTCTAATAATCAATTTGTTGGTTGACAGAATAAGACTTGAATTAATCATATTGTAGATAAATAATTTTAAATATTAATAAAAATTAATAAAATTCAATCCATAATGTTAAATCATGGAGAAGCTGCAAAAAAATGTGGTCAAAAGAAAAATTGAATGTGTATATAATAATATTAATTTAGATCTTGCTCAAGGATTTATTAGTTTCTAAGTAAGGATCTACTCAAAAGAGATAATTAATGAATTTATTTGTATAATATACAATGTTAGTATGAATTTGTTATTAGCAGTTTAGATTTCTTGTATTTATCATTTTTTATTATTTAAAGCAAAATTGTTAGCATTGTCCAATTTCAAATATTTACTTACCACTTAGTATAATCACTATTGTTGTGCTTGCTTAATTGTTAATTAAGCATGTAATAGTTAACTTAATTACTATTGTTGTGCTTTATGTTAATGGGTTGAAGTTATTTATGTCAATCAAAACTCTCCTTTAATGATAGTTGTGAAAGTCCAAAAATATTCTTAAATTTATAAGAAAGACCATTTCTAAAATTTAAATATTAATTATAATAAAAATATAGTATTCAGCATATTATCATGTTTCATAACTCTTCATGCTTAATACTAAAAGAGAGAAAACAAAAAAAACTAATAATTTACATTAAGTGGAAATATCAAATATATATATATATATATATATATAAACATAAAGGAAAAAAATTTGAGAAAAGAAAAATTATACAAGAAAATTATAATTATAAACAATTTACAGTGTAATTTACCATGACACAGATATGGTTCTCCTAGGCGTTGTTAGCGGTAGCAATTCTACAATAAATAAGAAATTATTATTAATACATTGTTACCAATAGAAGCTCCATAGAATGAGAGAGTAGTGAAAATAAATTCACACTTGTACATTAGATATATTAAATGTGGAGATATGGATCTTCCCAAAATTTAATTAATAATGAATACAACAAAGACAATAGTAAAGAAAGTTATTTAATTACCAATCTGAGAGTGCCTTATTATGGTGAAAATGGTAACTAGCATTTGCACCACATGTTGCAAAGGAAACGCCATAAGGCAATGATATAAAAAACAATAGCATAGAAGAAAGAAGTCAAAATTTTATGCAAATGACATAAGAAACAACAGCATAGAAGAAAGAAGTCAATTTTTTATGCAATTTTGTTTCTTTACCGGTGTTTATTTTTTATCATCAACAAATGGCTAGATCATCTATTCATATTACCAAGAACCTTCGCGTTTGAGGGCGTTGCCACAATGCCACAAAGCTCATTCTGATGATCACCGGGAAGGGAATTGTCGTGAGAGATGCAAATTGTTTCCATTGTTTCTTGAATGGACTCTGTTCTTGCACTGATTATTGTAATGCTAATTGCAAATCGTCTCATAAAAAATAGTGTGACTGCAAGCATAAGCAATTACTTGCCTTTTGTGACAAGCATATGTTTGATAGAGAAAAATGGAAAAATGCAAAAGCAGAGGGGATTAGTAAAATATTTGATGTCTAATCTAGGGTGCATACATAGCATCGGTGTAATCTAGGGTGCATACATAGCAAAAACATACCTAGATAGTTAGTGACATTTTCATAAGACAGATTGAATTTCTACCTGATTCATTTCTTCATATCGGCCATAATTTTACAAAAAATGTCGAATAGGGGTTACATTGAGTATAGTATTGCTAGAAATTTGCATAATGCAGTGTTGTTGGGTGGTATGCCAATGGTGACACGTCATGTGATCATATTTCATTGATATAGATGGTATTTCGAGCATAATTATTTAAGGTTACGTGTAGAAGATTTCAAGAGAAGATATGCATGGCAGGTTCTAACTGCCCTGACATAGTTCACCCAAAAGATACAAAATTTATCTGACAAACTGATTTATCTTGGACAATCTGATTATTACATGAGAAGGCGTGCATTGGGCTTAAGATTGTAAAATATCTCATAACCTTTTCCAATATAGTATAAATCAAGGCCAAGGAACACTAATGTAGGGAATGATAAACATGCGTAGAAGCTAGGACATTCATAACATAGTAAGAAGAGCATTCCCTATGGGATCCTCTAGGTCAAACCCATTTCTAATTACATGGCCATGCACTTCGTTTCCTTGCTGCGAAGCTTCTGGGCCAGCACACGCACCAAGTACACTGGAAAAGATAACATGATCCGCCTCTATAGCTGTCCATTGCATCCAGCCATAAAGCCTTAATGCCTCCTGACAATACCCATTTTTAGTATATCCAACAATCATAGTATTCCATGACACCACATCCCGTTCAAGCATTTTGTCAAACACTGTCCATGCATCCGCTACATATCAATATTGACTTGTTCGACTTACTCAGAACTAGTCACTGAAGTTGATCATATAGTGCAAGAACTCCAGCTCTTACTACTCTTAACATAATATTAGTTGTTACTCCTCTGAAGAGGGCATGGATGCCCTCTTGGCGCACAATCTGTTGAAAAGCATGGACGGTGTTGCTATAACTTGTTTCTAGAAAAACAGCTTGACAAAAAATTTTATGTGAGATCCATCATAGTTGCTAGAAGTAACATCACAAGCTCAGAACATGAGCAAGAATGTAGATTTTATGTCATATTTCTTACTTGTATAATGTCTTCAGCATGTCGTGTATAAGACAAAGAAAGAAAGTCAATGTTGTTGCGAACTCCCCAAGATGCAATAACCTTCAAAGTACAAACAACAGAAATAAATCAAATTACAAACCTTGTCATAATCAAATCACATGATGCACAATAAACTTTAGCACAAAAATAGACTAGTGCCCTGCAATTTGTAAGGTTACATTTATTTCATGAGATCAAAGCTTGAACTATCTAATATTTGAAGAGCGAGGGTTACCACAATTAGCAAATGCACAAATTAATTTATTTGACACTTTGATTTCATGTTAGTTACAGACTGCATGCTTTCAGTTTATAAGGTTTATCCTAAGGTCCTTGATGGATGCCAATACTGTCTTCTGACATTGCTTAATGAACATTTAACAAAGGATGAGAACAATGATGTAATTGAAATTCATTTTGTTATGCTCTAATAATCAATTTGTTGGTTGACAGAATAAGACTTGAATTAATCATATTGTAGATAAATAATTTTAAATATTAATAAAAATTAATAAAATTCAATCCATAATGTTAAATCATGGAGAAGCTGCAAAAAAATGTGGTCAAAAGAAAAATTGAATGTGTATATAATAATATTAATTTAGATCTTGCTCAAGGATTTATTAGTTTCTAAGTAAGGATCTACTCAAAAGAGATAATTAATGAATTTATTTGTATAATATACAATGTTAGTATGAATTTGTTATTAGCAGTTTAGATTTCTTGTATTTATCATTTTTTGTTATTTAAAGCAAAATTGTTAACATTGTCCAATTTCAAATATTTACTTACCACTTAGTATAATCACTATTGTTGTGCTTGCTTAATTGTTAATTAAGCATGTAATAGTTAACTTAATTACTATTGTTGTGCTTTATGTTAATGGGTTGAAGTTATTTATGTCAATCAAAACTCTCCTTTAATGATAGTTGTGAAAGTCCAAAAATATTCTTAAATTTATAAGAAAGACCATTTCTAAAATTTAAATATTAATTATAATAAAAATATAGTATTCAGCATATTATCATGTTTCATAACTCTTCATGCTTAATACTAAAAGAGAGAAAACAAAAAAAACTAATAATTTACATTAAGTGGAAATATCAAATATATATATATATATATATATATATATAAACATAAAGGAAAAAAATTTGAGAAAAGAAAAATTATACAAGAAAATTATAATTATAAACAATTTACAGTGTAATTTACCATGACACAGATATGGTTCTCCTAGGCGTTGTTAGCGGTAGCAATTCTACAATAAATAAGAAATTATTATTAATACATTGTTACCAATAGAAGCTCCATAGAATGAGAGAGTAGTGAAAATAAATTCACACTTGTACATTAGATATATTAAATGTGGAGATATGGATCTTCCCAAAATTTAATTAATAATGAATACAACAAAGACAATAGTAAAGAAAGTTATTTAATTACCAATCTGAGAGTGCCTTATTATGGTGAAAATGGTAACTAGCATTTGCACCACATGTTGCAAAGGAAACGCCATAAGGCAATGATATAAAAAACAATAGCATAGAAGAAAGAAGTCAAAATTTTATGCAAATGACATAAGAAACAACAGCATAGAAGAAAGAAGTCAATTTTTTATGCAATTTTGTTTCTTTACCGGTGTTTATTTTTTATCATCAACAAATGGCTAGATCATCTATTCATATTACCAAGAACCTTCGCGTTTGAGGGCGTTGCCACAATGCCACAAAGCTCATTCTGATGATCACCGGGAAGGGAATTGTCGTGAGAGATGCAAATTGTTTCCATTGTTTCTTGAATGGACTCTGTTCTTGCACTGATTATTGTAATGCTAATTGCAAATCGTCTCATAAAAAATAGTGTGACTGCAAGCATAAGCAATTACTTGCCTTTTGTGACAAGCATATGTTTGATAGAGAAAAATGGAAAAATGCAAAAGCAGAGGGGATTAGTAAAATATTTGATGTCTAATCTAGGGTGCATACATAGCATCGGTGTAATCTAGGGTGCATACATAGCAAAAACATACCTAGATAGTTAGTGACATTTTCATAAGACAGATTGAATTTCTACCTGATTCATTTCTTCATATCGGCCATAATTTTACAAAAAATGTCGAATAGGGGTTACATTGAGTATAGTATTGCTAGAAATTTGCATAATGCAGTGTTGTTGGGTGGTATGCCAATGGTGACACGTCATGTGATCATATTTCATTGATATAGATGGTATTTCGAGCATAATTATTTAAGGTTACGTGTAGAAGATTTCAAGAGAAGATATGCATGGCAGGTTCTAACTGCCCTGACATAGTTCACCCAAAAGATACAAAATTTATCTGACAAACTGATTTATCTTGGACAATCTGATTATTACATGAGAAGGCGTGCATTGGGCTTAAGATTGTAAAATATCTCATAACCTTTTCCAATATAGTATAAATCAAGGCCAAGGAACACTAATGTAGGGAATGATAAACATGCGTAGAAGCTAGGACATTCATAACATAGTAAGAAGAGCATTCCCTATGGGATCCTCTAGGTCAAACCCATTTCTAATTACATGGCCATGCACTTCGTTTCCTTGCTGCGAAGCTTCTGGGCCAGCACACGCACCAAGTACACTGGAAAAGATAACATGATCCGCCTCTATAGCTGTCCATTGCATCCAGCCATAAAGCCTTAATGCCTCCTGACAATACCCATTTTTAGTATATCCAACAATCATAGTATTCCATGACACCACATCCCGTTCAAGCATTTTGTCAAACACTGTCCATGCATCCGCTACATATCAATATTGACTTGTTCGACTTACTCAGAACTAGTCACTGAAGTTGATCATATAGTGCAAGAACTCCAGCTCTTACTACTCTTAACATAACATTAGTTGTTACTCCTCTGAAGAGGGCATGGATGCCCTCTTGGCGCACAATCTGTTGAAAAGCATGGACGGTGTTGCTATAACTTGTTTCTAGAAAAACAGCTTGACAAAAAATTTTATGTGAGATCCATCATAGTTGCTAGAAGTAACATCACAAGCTCAGAACATGAGCAAGAATGTAGATTTTATGTCATATTTCTTACTTGTATAATGTCTTCAGCGTGTCGTGTATAAGACAAAGAAAGAAAGTCAATGTTGTTGCGAACTCCCCAAGATGCAATAACCTTCAAAGTACAAACAACAGAAATAAATCAAATTACAAACCTTGTCATAATCAAATCACATGATGCACAATAAACTTTAACACAAAAATAGACTAGTGCCCTGCAATTTGTAAGGTTACATTTATTTCATGAGATCAAAGCTTGAACTATCTAATATTTGAAGAGCGAGGGTTGCCACAATTAGCAAATGCACAAATTAATTTATTTGACACTTTGATTTCATGTTAGTTACAGACTGCATGCTTTCAGTTTATAAGGTTTATCCTAAGGTCCTTGATGGATGCCAATACTGTCTTCTGACATTGCTTAATGAACATTTAACAAAGGATGAGAACAATGATGTAATTGAAATTCATTTTGTTATGCTCTAATAATCAATTTGTTGGTTGACAGAATAAGACTTGAATTAATCATATTGTAGATAAATAATTTTAAATATTAATAAAAATTAATAAAATTCAATCCATAATGTTAAATCATGGAGAAGCTGCAAAAAAATGTGGTCAAAAGAAAAATTGAATGTGTATATAATAATATTAATTTAGATCTTGCTCAAGGATTTATTAGTTTCTAAGTAAGGATCTACTCAAAAGAGATAATTAATGAATTTATTTGTATAATATACAATGTTAGTATGAATTTGTTATTAGCAGTTTAGATTTCTTGTATTTATCATTTTTTGTTATTTAAAGCAAAATTGTTAACATTGTCCAATTTCAAATATTTACTTACCACTTAGTATAATCACTATTGTTGTGCTTGCTTAATTGTTAATTAAGCATGTAATAGTTAACTTAATTACTATTGTTGTGCTTTATGTTAATGGGTTGAAGTTATTTATGTCAATCAAAACTCTCCTTTAATGATAGTTGTGAAAGTCCAAAAATATTCTTAAATTTATAAGAAAGACCATTTCTAAAATTTAAATATTAATTATAATAAAAATATAGTATTCAGCATATTATCATGTTTCATAACTCTTCATGCTTAATACTAAAAGAGAGAAAACAAAAAAAACTAATAATTTACATTAAGTGGAAATATCAAATATATATATATATATATATATATATATAAACATAAAGGAAAAAAATTTGAGAAAAGAAAAATTATACAAGAAAATTATAATTATAAACAATTTACAGTGTAATTTACCATGACACAGATATGGTTCTCCTAGGCGTTGTTAGCGGTAGCAATTCTACAATAAATAAGAAATTATTATTAATACATTGTTACCAATAGAAGCTCCATAGAATGAGAGAGTAGTGAAAATAAATTCACACTTGTACATTAGATATATTAAATGTGGAGATATGGATCTTCCCAAAATTTAATTAATAATGAATACAACAAAGACAATAGTAAAGAAAGTTATTTAATTACCAATCTGAGAGTGCCTTATTATGGTGAAAATGGTAACTAGCATTTGCACCACATGTTGCAAAGGAAACGCCATAAGGCAATGATATAAAAAACAATAGCATAGAAGAAAGAAGTCAAAATTTTATGCAAATGACATAAGAAACAACAGCATAGAAGAAAGAAGTCAATTTTTTATGCAATTTTGTTTCTTTACCGGTGTTTATTTTTTATCATCAACAAATGGCTAGATCATCTATTCATATTACCAAGAACCTTCGCGTTTGAGGGCGTTGCCACAATGCCACAAAGCTCATTCTGATGATCACCGGGAAGGGAATTGTCGTGAGAGATGCAAATTGTTTCCATTGTTTCTTGAATGGACTCTGTTCTTGCACTGATTATTGTAATGCTAATTGCAAATCGTCTCATAAAAAATAGTGTGACTGCAAGCATAAGCAATTACTTGCCTTTTGTGACAAGCATATGTTTGATAGAGAAAAATGGAAAAATGCAAAAGCAGAGGGGATTAGTAAAATATTTGATGTCTAATCTAGGGTGCATACATAGCATCGGTGTAATCTAGGGTGCATACATAGCAAAAACATACCTAGATAGTTAGTGACATTTTCATAAGACAGATTGAATTTCTACCTGATTCATTTCTTCATATCGGCCATAATTTTACAAAAAATGTCGAATAGGGGTTACATTGAGTATAGTATTGCTAGAAATTTGCATAATGCAGTGTTGTTGGGTGGTATGCCAATGGTGACACGTCATGTGATCATATTTCATTGATATAGATGGTATTTCGAGCATAATTATTTAAGGTTACGTGTAGAAGATTTCAAGAGAAGATATGCATGGCAGGTTCTAACTGCCCTGACATAGTTCACCCAAAAGATACAAAATTTATCTGACAAACTGATTTATCTTGGACAATCTGATTATTACATGAGAAGGCGTGCATTGGGCTTAAGATTGTAAAATATCTCATAACCTTTTCCAATATAGTATAAATCAAGGCCAAGGAACACTAATGTAGGGAATGATAAACATGCGTAGAAGCTAGGACATTCATAACATAGTAAGAAGAGCATTCCCTATGGGATCCTCTAGGTCAAACCCATTTCTAATTACATGGCCATGCACTTCGTTTCCTTGCTGCGAAGCTTCTGGGCCAGCACACGCACCAAGTACACTGGAAAAGATAACATGATCCGCCTCTATAGCTGTCCATTGCATCCAGCCATAAAGCCTTAATGCCTCCTGACAATACCCATTTTTAGTATATCCAACAATCATAGTATTCCATGACACCACATCCCGTTCAAGCATTTTGTCAAACACTGTCCATGCATCCGCTACATATCAATATTGACTTGTTCGACTTACTCAGAACTAGTCACTGAAGTTGATCATATAGTGCAAGAACTCCAGCTCTTACTACTCTTAACATAACATTAGTTGTTACTCCTCTGAAGAGGGCATGGATGCCCTCTTGGCGCACAATCTGTTGAAAAGCATGGACGGTGTTGCTATAACTTGTTTCTAGAAAAACAGCTTGACAAAAAATTTTATGTGAGATCCATCATAGTTGCTAGAAGTAACATCACAAGCTCAGAACATGAGCAAGAATGTAGATTTTATGTCATATTTCTTACTTGTATAATGTCTTCAGCGTGTCGTGTATAAGACAAAGAAAGAAAGTCAATGTTGTTGCGAACTCCCCAAGATGCAATAACCTTCAAAGTACAAACAACAGAAATAAATCAAATTACAAACCTTGTCATAATCAAATCACATGATGCACAATAAACTTTAACACAAAAATAGACTAGTGCCCTGCAATTTGTAAGGTTACATTTATTTCATGAGATCAAAGCTTGAACTATCTAATATTTGAAGAGCGAGGGTTGCCACAATTAGCAAATGCACAAATTAATTTATTTGACACTTTGATTTCATGTTAGTTACAGACTGCATGCTTTCAGTTTATAAGGTTTATCCTAAGGTCCTTGATGGATGCCAATACTGTCTTCTGACATTGCTTAATGAACATTTAACAAAGGATGAGAACAATGATGTAATTGAAATTCATTTTGTTATGCTCTAATAATCAATTTGTTGGTTGACAGAATAAGACTTGAATTAATCATATTGTAGATAAATAATTTTAAATATTAATAAAAATTAATAAAATTCAATCCATAATGTTAAATCATGGAGAAGCTGCAAAAAAATGTGGTCAAAAGAAAAATTGAATGTGTATATAATAATATTAATTTAGATCTTGCTCAAGGATTTATTAGTTTCTAAGTAAGGATCTACTCAAAAGAGATAATTAATGAATTTATTTGTATAATATACAATGTTAGTATGAATTTGTTATTAGCAGTTTAGATTTCTTGTATTTATCATTTTTTGTTATTTAAAGCAAAATTGTTAACATTGTCCAATTTCAAATATTTACTTACCACTTAGTATAATCACTATTGTTGTGCTTGCTTAATTGTTAATTAAGCATGTAATAGTTAACTTAATTACTATTGTTGTGCTTTATGTTAATGGGTTGAAGTTATTTATGTCAATCAAAACTCTCCTTTAATGATAGTTGTGAAAGTCCAAAAATATTCTTAAATTTATAAGAAAGACCATTTCTAAAATTTAAATATTAATTATAATAAAAATATAGTATTCAGCATATTATCATGTTTCATAACTCTTCATGCTTAATACTAAAAGAGAGAAAACAAAAAAAACTAATAATTTACATTAAGTGGAAATATCAAATATATATATATATATATATATATATATATAAACATAAAGGAAAAAAATTTGAGAAAAGAAAAATTATACAAGAAAATTATAATTATAAACAATTTACAGTGTAATTTACCATGACACAGATATGGTTCTCCTAGGCGTTGTTAGCGGTAGCAATTCTACAATAAATAAGAAATTATTATTAATACATTGTTACCAATAGAAGCTCCATAGAATGAGAGAGTAGTGAAAATAAATTCACACTTGTACATTAGATATATTAAATGTGGAGATATGGATCTTCCCAAAATTTAATTAATAATGAATACAACAAAGACAATAGTAAAGAAAGTTATTTAATTACCAATCTGAGAGTGCCTTATTATGGTGAAAATGGTAACTAGCATTTGCACCACATGTTGCAAAGGAAACGCCATAAGGCAATGATATAAAAAACAATAGCATAGAAGAAAGAAGTCAAAATTTTATGCAAATGACATAAGAAACAACAGCATAGAAGAAAGAAGTCAATTTTTTATGCAATTTTGTTTCTTTACCGGTGTTTATTTTTTATCATCAACAAATGGCTAGATCATCTATTCATATTACCAAGAACCTTCGCGTTTGAGGGCGTTGCCACAATGCCACAAAGCTCATTCTGATGATCACCGGGAAGGGAATTGTCGTGAGAGATGCAAATTGTTTCCATTGTTTCTTGAATGGACTCTGTTCTTGCACTGATTATTGTAATGCTAATTGCAAATCGTCTCATAAAAAATAGTGTGACTGCAAGCATAAGCAATTACTTGCCTTTTGTGACAAGCATATGTTTGATAGAGAAAAATGGAAAAATGCAAAAGCAGAGGGGATTAGTAAAATATTTGATGTCTAATCTAGGGTGCATACATAGCATCGGTGTAATCTAGGGTGCATACATAGCAAAAACATACCTAGATAGTTAGTGACATTTTCATAAGACAGATTGAATTTCTACCTGATTCATTTCTTCATATCGGCCATAATTTTACAAAAAATGTCGAATAGGGGTTACATTGAGTATAGTATTGCTAGAAATTTGCATAATGCAGTGTTGTTGGGTGGTATGCCAATGGTGACACGTCATGTGATCATATTTCATTGATATAGATGGTATTTCGAGCATAATTATTTAAGGTTACGTGTAGAAGATTTCAAGAGAAGATATGCATGGCAGGTTCTAACTGCCCTGACATAGTTCACCCAAAAGATACAAAATTTATCTGACAAACTGATTTATCTTGGACAATCTGATTATTACATGAGAAGGCGTGCATTGGGCTTAAGATTGTAAAATATCTCATAACCTTTTCCAATATAGTATAAATCAAGGCCAAGGAACACTAATGTAGGGAATGATAAACATGCGTAGAAGCTAGGACATTCATAACATAGTAAGAAGAGCATTCCCTATGGGATCCTCTAGGTCAAACCCATTTCTAATTACATGGCCATGCACTTCGTTTCCTTGCTGCGAAGCTTCTGGGCCAGCACACGCACCAAGTACACTGGAAAAGATAACATGATCCGCCTCTATAGCTGTCCATTGCATCCAGCCATAAAGCCTTAATGCCTCCTGACAATACCCATTTTTAGTATATCCAACAATCATAGTATTCCATGACACCACATCCCGTTCAAGCATTTTGTCAAACACTGTCCATGCATCCGCTACATATCAATATTGACTTGTTCGACTTACTCAGAACTAGTCACTGAAGTTGATCATATAGTGCAAGAACTCCAGCTCTTACTACTCTTAACATAACATTAGTTGTTACTCCTCTGAAGAGGGCATGGATGCCCTCTTGGCGCACAATCTGTTGAAAAGCATGGACGGTGTTGCTATAACTTGTTTCTAGAAAAACAGCTTGACAAAAAATTTTATGTGAGATCCATCATAGTTGCTAGAAGTAACATCACAAGCTCAGAACATGAGCAAGAATGTAGATTTTATGTCATATTTCTTACTTGTATAATGTCTTCAGCGTGTCGTGTATAAGACAAAGAAAGAAAGTCAATGTTGTTGCGAACTCCCCAAGATGCAATAACCTTCAAAGTACAAACAACAGAAATAAATCAAATTACAAACCTTGTCATAATCAAATCACATGATGCACAATAAACTTTAACACAAAAATAGACTAGTGCCCTGCAATTTGTAAGGTTACATTTATTTCATGAGATCAAAGCTTGAACTATCTAATATTTGAAGAGCGAGGGTTGCCACAATTAGCAAATGCACAAATTAATTTATTTGACACTTTGATTTCATGTTAGTTACAGACTGCATGCTTTCAGTTTATAAGGTTTATCCTAAGGTCCTTGATGGATGCCAATACTGTCTTCTGACATTGCTTAATGAACATTTAACAAAGGATGAGAACAATGATGTAATTGAAATTCATTTTGTTATGCTCTAATAATCAATTTGTTGGTTGACAGAATAAGACTTGAATTAATCATATTGTAGATAAATAATTTTAAATATTAATAAAAATTAATAAAATTCAATCCATAATGTTAAATCATGGAGAAGCTGCAAAAAAATGTGGTCAAAAGAAAAATTGAATGTGTATATAATAATATTAATTTAGATCTTGCTCAAGGATTTATTAGTTTCTAAGTAAGGATCTACTCAAAAGAGATAATTAATGAATTTATTTGTATAATATACAATGTTAGTATGAATTTGTTATTAGCAGTTTAGATTTCTTGTATTTATCATTTTTTGTTATTTAAAGCAAAATTGTTAACATTGTCCAATTTCAAATATTTACTTACCACTTAGTATAATCACTATTGTTGTGCTTGCTTAATTGTTAATTAAGCATGTAATAGTTAACTTAATTACTATTGTTGTGCTTTATGTTAATGGGTTGAAGTTATTTATGTCAATCAAAACTCTCCTTTAATGATAGTTGTGAAAGTCCAAAAATATTCTTAAATTTATAAGAAAGACCATTTCTAAAATTTAAATATTAATTATAATAAAAATATAGTATTCAGCATATTATCATGTTTCATAACTCTTCATGCTTAATACTAAAAGAGAGAAAACAAAAAAAACTAATAATTTACATTAAGTGGAAATATCAAATATATATATATATATATATATATATATAAACATAAAGGAAAAAAATTTGAGAAAAGAAAAATTATACAAGAAAATTATAATTATAAACAATTTACAGTGTAATTTACCATGACACAGATATGGTTCTCCTAGGCGTTGTTAGCGGTAGCAATTCTACAATAAATAAGAAATTATTATTAATACATTGTTACCAATAGAAGCTCCATAGAATGAGAGAGTAGTGAAAATAAATTCACACTTGTACATTAGATATATTAAATGTGGAGATATGGATCTTCCCAAAATTTAATTAATAATGAATACAACAAAGACAATAGTAAAGAAAGTTATTTAATTACCAATCTGAGAGTGCCTTATTATGGTGAAAATGGTAACTAGCATTTGCACCACATGTTGCAAAGGAAACGCCATAAGGCAATGATATAAAAAACAATAGCATAGAAGAAAGAAGTCAAAATTTTATGCAAATGACATAAGAAACAACAGCATAGAAGAAAGAAGTCAATTTTTTATGCAATTTTGTTTCTTTACCGGTGTTTATTTTTTATCATCAACAAATGGCTAGATCATCTATTCATATTACCAAGAACCTTCGCGTTTGAGGGCGTTGCCACAATGCCACAAAGCTCATTCTGATGATCACCGGGAAGGGAATTGTCGTGAGAGATGCAAATTGTTTCCATTGTTTCTTGAATGGACTCTGTTCTTGCACTGATTATTGTAATGCTAATTGCAAATCGTCTCATAAAAAATAGTGTGACTGCAAGCATAAGCAATTACTTGCCTTTTGTGACAAGCATATGTTTGATAGAGAAAAATGGAAAAATGCAAAAGCAGAGGGGATTAGTAAAATATTTGATGTCTAATCTAGGGTGCATACATAGCATCGGTGTAATCTAGGGTGCATACATAGCAAAAACATACCTAGATAGTTAGTGACATTTTCATAAGACAGATTGAATTTCTACCTGATTCATTTCTTCATATCGGCCATAATTTTACAAAAAATGTCGAATAGGGGTTACATTGAGTATAGTATTGCTAGAAATTTGCATAATGCAGTGTTGTTGGGTGGTATGCCAATGGTGACACGTCATGTGATCATATTTCATTGATATAGATGGTATTTCGAGCATAATTATTTAAGGTTACGTGTAGAAGATTTCAAGAGAAGATATGCATGGCAGGTTCTAACTGCCCTGACATAGTTCACCCAAAAGATACAAAATTTATCTGACAAACTGATTTATCTTGGACAATCTGATTATTACATGAGAAGGCGTGCATTGGGCTTAAGATTGTAAAATATCTCATAACCTTTTCCAATATAGTATAAATCAAGGCCAAGGAACACTAATGTAGGGAATGATAAACATGCGTAGAAGCTAGGACATTCATAACATAGTAAGAAGAGCATTCCCTATGGGATCCTCTAGGTCAAACCCATTTCTAATTACATGGCCATGCACTTCGTTTCCTTGCTGCGAAGCTTCTGGGCCAGCACACGCACCAAGTACACTGGAAAAGATAACATGATCCGCCTCTATAGCTGTCCATTGCATCCAGCCATAAAGCCTTAATGCCTCCTGACAATACCCATTTTTAGTATATCCAACAATCATAGTATTCCATGACACCACATCCCGTTCAAGCATTTTGTCAAACACTGTCCATGCATCCGCTACATATCAATATTGACTTGTTCGACTTACTCAGAACTAGTCACTGAAGTTGATCATATAGTGCAAGAACTCCAGCTCTTACTACTCTTAACATAACATTAGTTGTTACTCCTCTGAAGAGGGCATGGATGCCCTCTTGGCGCACAATCTGTTGAAAAGCATGGACGGTGTTGCTATAACTTGTTTCTAGAAAAACAGCTTGACAAAAAATTTTATGTGAGATCCATCATAGTTGCTAGAAGTAACATCACAAGCTCAGAACATGAGCAAGAATGTAGATTTTATGTCATATTTCTTACTTGTATAATGTCTTCAGCGTGTCGTGTATAAGACAAAGAAAGAAAGTCAATGTTGTTGCGAACTCCCCAAGATGCAATAACCTTCAAAGTACAAACAACAGAAATAAATCAAATTACAAACCTTGTCATAATCAAATCACATGATGCACAATAAACTTTAACACAAAAATAGACTAGTGCCCTGCAATTTGTAAGGTTACATTTATTTCATGAGATCAAAGCTTGAACTATCTAATATTTGAAGAGCGAGGGTTGCCACAATTAGCAAATGCACAAATTAATTTATTTGACACTTTGATTTCATGTTAGTTACAGACTGCATGCTTTCAGTTTATAAGGTTTATCCTAAGGTCCTTGATGGATGCCAATACTGTCTTCTGACATTGCTTAATGAACATTTAACAAAGGATGAGAACAATGATGTAATTGAAATTCATTTTGTTATGCTCTAATAATCAATTTGTTGGTTGACAGAATAAGACTTGAATTAATCATATTGTAGATAAATAATTTTAAATATTAATAAAAATTAATAAAATTCAATCCATAATGTTAAATCATGGAGAAGCTGCAAAAAAATGTGGTCAAAAGAAAAATTGAATGTGTATATAATAATATTAATTTAGATCTTGCTCAAGGATTTATTAGTTTCTAAGTAAGGATCTACTCAAAAGAGATAATTAATGAATTTATTTGTATAATATACAATGTTAGTATGAATTTGTTATTAGCAGTTTAGATTTCTTGTATTTATCATTTTTTGTTATTTAAAGCAAAATTGTTAACATTGTCCAATTTCAAATATTTACTTACCACTTAGTATAATCACTATTGTTGTGCTTGCTTAATTGTTAATTAAGCATGTAATAGTTAACTTAATTACTATTGTTGTGCTTTATGTTAATGGGTTGAAGTTATTTATGTCAATCAAAACTCTCCTTTAATGATAGTTGTGAAAGTCCAAAAATATTCTTAAATTTATAAGAAAGACCATTTCTAAAATTTAAATATTAATTATAATAAAAATATAGTATTCAGCATATTATCATGTTTCATAACTCTTCATGCTTAATACTAAAAGAGAGAAAACAAAAAAAACTAATAATTTACATTAAGTGGAAATATCAAATATATATATATATATATATATATATATAAACATAAAGGAAAAAAATTTGAGAAAAGAAAAATTATACAAGAAAATTATAATTATAAACAATTTACAGTGTAATTTACCATGACACAGATATGGTTCTCCTAGGCGTTGTTAGCGGTAGCAATTCTACAATAAATAAGAAATTATTATTAATACATTGTTACCAATAGAAGCTCCATAGAATGAGAGAGTAGTGAAAATAAATTCACACTTGTACATTAGATATATTAAATGTGGAGATATGGATCTTCCCAAAATTTAATTAATAATGAATACAACAAAGACAATAGTAAAGAAAGTTATTTAATTACCAATCTGAGAGTGCCTTATTATGGTGAAAATGGTAACTAGCATTTGCACCACATGTTGCAAAGGAAACGCCATAAGGCAATGATATAAAAAACAATAGCATAGAAGAAAGAAGTCAAAATTTTATGCAAATGACATAAGAAACAACAGCATAGAAGAAAGAAGTCAATTTTTTATGCAATTTTGTTTCTTTACCGGTGTTTATTTTTTATCATCAACAAATGGCTAGATCATCTATTCATATTACCAAGAACCTTCGCGTTTGAGGGCGTTGCCACAATGCCACAAAGCTCATTCTGATGATCACCGGGAAGGGAATTGTCGTGAGAGATGCAAATTGTTTCCATTGTTTCTTGAATGGACTCTGTTCTTGCACTGATTATTGTAATGCTAATTGCAAATCGTCTCATAAAAAATAGTGTGACTGCAAGCATAAGCAATTACTTGCCTTTTGTGACAAGCATATGTTTGATAGAGAAAAATGGAAAAATGCAAAAGCAGAGGGGATTAGTAAAATATTTGATGTCTAATCTAGGGTGCATACATAGCATCGGTGTAATCTAGGGTGCATACATAGCAAAAACATACCTAGATAGTTAGTGACATTTTCATAAGACAGATTGAATTTCTACCTGATTCATTTCTTCATATCGGCCATAATTTTACAAAAAATGTCGAATAGGGGTTACATTGAGTATAGTATTGCTAGAAATTTGCATAATGCAGTGTTGTTGGGTGGTATGCCAATGGTGACACGTCATGTGATCATATTTCATTGATATAGATGGTATTTCGAGCATAATTATTTAAGGTTACGTGTAGAAGATTTCAAGAGAAGATATGCATGGCAGGTTCTAACTGCCCTGACATAGTTCACCCAAAAGATACAAAATTTATCTGACAAACTGATTTATCTTGGACAATCTGATTATTACATGAGAAGGCGTGCATTGGGCTTAAGATTGTAAAATATCTCATAACCTTTTCCAATATAGTATAAATCAAGGCCAAGGAACACTAATGTAGGGAATGATAAACATGCGTAGAAGCTAGGACATTCATAACATAGTAAGAAGAGCATTCCCTATGGGATCCTCTAGGTCAAACCCATTTCTAATTACATGGCCATGCACTTCGTTTCCTTGCTGCGAAGCTTCTGGGCCAGCACACGCACCAAGTACACTGGAAAAGATAACATGATCCGCCTCTATAGCTGTCCATTGCATCCAGCCATAAAGCCTTAATGCCTCCTGACAATACCCATTTTTAGTATATCCAACAATCATAGTATTCCATGACACCACATCCCGTTCAAGCATTTTGTCAAACACTGTCCATGCATCCGCTACATATCAATATTGACTTGTTCGACTTACTCAGAACTAGTCACTGAAGTTGATCATATAGTGCAAGAACTCCAGCTCTTACTACTCTTAACATAACATTAGTTGTTACTCCTCTGAAGAGGGCATGGATGCCCTCTTGGCGCACAATCTGTTGAAAAGCATGGACGGTGTTGCTATAACTTGTTTCTAGAAAAACAGCTTGACAAAAAATTTTATGTGAGATCCATCATAGTTGCTAGAAGTAACATCACAAGCTCAGAACATGAGCAAGAATGTAGATTTTATGTCATATTTCTTACTTGTATAATGTCTTCAGCGTGTCGTGTATAAGACAAAGAAAGAAAGTCAATGTTGTTGCGAACTCCCCAAGATGCAATAACCTTCAAAGTACAAACAACAGAAATAAATCAAATTACAAACCTTGTCATAATCAAATCACATGATGCACAATAAACTTTAACACAAAAATAGACTAGTGCCCTGCAATTTGTAAGGTTACATTTATTTCATGAGATCAAAGCTTGAACTATCTAATATTTGAAGAGCGAGGGTTGCCACAATTAGCAAATGCACAAATTAATTTATTTGACACTTTGATTTCATGTTAGTTACAGACTGCATGCTTTCAGTTTATAAGGTTTATCCTAAGGTCCTTGATGGATGCCAATACTGTCTTCTGACATTGCTTAATGAACATTTAACAAAGGATGAGAACAATGATGTAATTGAAATTCATTTTGTTATGCTCTAATAATCAATTTGTTGGTTGACAGAATAAGACTTGAATTAATCATATTGTAGATAAATAATTTTAAATATTAATAAAAATTAATAAAATTCAATCCATAATGTTAAATCATGGAGAAGCTGCAAAAAAATGTGGTCAAAAGAAAAATTGAATGTGTATATAATAATATTAATTTAGATCTTGCTCAAGGATTTATTAGTTTCTAAGTAAGGATCTACTCAAAAGAGATAATTAATGAATTTATTTGTATAATATACAATGTTAGTATGAATTTGTTATTAGCAGTTTAGATTTCTTGTATTTATCATTTTTTGTTATTTAAAGCAAAATTGTTAACATTGTCCAATTTCAAATATTTACTTACCACTTAGTATAATCACTATTGTTGTGCTTGCTTAATTGTTAATTAAGCATGTAATAGTTAACTTAATTACTATTGTTGTGCTTTATGTTAATGGGTTGAAGTTATTTATGTCAATCAAAACTCTCCTTTAATGATAGTTGTGAAAGTCCAAAAATATTCTTAAATTTATAAGAAAGACCATTTCTAAAATTTAAATATTAATTATAATAAAAATATAGTATTCAGCATATTATCATGTTTCATAACTCTTCATGCTTAATACTAAAAGAGAGAAAACAAAAAAAACTAATAATTTACATTAAGTGGAAATATCAAATATATATATATATATATATATATATATATAAACATAAAGGAAAAAAATTTGAGAAAAGAAAAATTATACAAGAAAATTATAATTATAAACAATTTACAGTGTAATTTACCATGACACAGATATGGTTCTCCTAGGCGTTGTTAGCGGTAGCAATTCTACAATAAATAAGAAATTATTATTAATACATTGTTACCAATAGAAGCTCCATAGAATGAGAGAGTAGTGAAAATAAATTCACACTTGTACATTAGATATATTAAATGTGGAGATATGGATCTTCCCAAAATTTAATTAATAATGAATACAACAAAGACAATAGTAAAGAAAGTTATTTAATTACCAATCTGAGAGTGCCTTATTATGGTGAAAATGGTAACTAGCATTTGCACCACATGTTGCAAAGGAAACGCCATAAGGCAATGATATAAAAAACAATAGCATAGAAGAAAGAAGTCAAAATTTTATGCAAATGACATAAGAAACAACAGCATAGAAGAAAGAAGTCAATTTTTTATGCAATTTTGTTTCTTTACCGGTGTTTATTTTTTATCATCAACAAATGGCTAGATCATCTATTCATATTACCAAGAACCTTCGCGTTTGAGGGCGTTGCCACAATGCCACAAAGCTCATTCTGATGATCACCGGGAAGGGAATTGTCGTGAGAGATGCAAATTGTTTCCATTGTTTCTTGAATGGACTCTGTTCTTGCACTGATTATTGTAATGCTAATTGCAAATCGTCTCATAAAAAATAGTGTGACTGCAAGCATAAGCAATTACTTGCCTTTTGTGACAAGCATATGTTTGATAGAGAAAAATGGAAAAATGCAAAAGCAGAGGGGATTAGTAAAATATTTGATGTCTAATCTAGGGTGCATACATAGCATCGGTGTAATCTAGGGTGCATACATAGCAAAAACATACCTAGATAGTTAGTGACATTTTCATAAGACAGATTGAATTTCTACCTGATTCATTTCTTCATATCGGCCATAATTTTACAAAAAATGTCGAATAGGGGTTACATTGAGTATAGTATTGCTAGAAATTTGCATAATGCAGTGTTGTTGGGTGGTATGCCAATGGTGACACGTCATGTGATCATATTTCATTGATATAGATGGTATTTCGAGCATAATTATTTAAGGTTACGTGTAGAAGATTTCAAGAGAAGATATGCATGGCAGGTTCTAACTGCCCTGACATAGTTCACCCAAAAGATACAAAATTTATCTGACAAACTGATTTATCTTGGACAATCTGATTATTACATGAGAAGGCGTGCATTGGGCTTAAGATTGTAAAATATCTCATAACCTTTTCCAATATAGTATAAATCAAGGCCAAGGAACACTAATGTAGGGAATGATAAACATGCGTAGAAGCTAGGACATTCATAACATAGTAAGAAGAGCATTCCCTATGGGATCCTCTAGGTCAAACCCATTTCTAATTACATGGCCATGCACTTCGTTTCCTTGCTGCGAAGCTTCTGGGCCAGCACACGCACCAAGTACACTGGAAAAGATAACATGATCCGCCTCTATAGCTGTCCATTGCATCCAGCCATAAAGCCTTAATGCCTCCTGACAATACCCATTTTTAGTATATCCAACAATCATAGTATTCCATGACACCACATCCCGTTCAAGCATTTTGTCAAACACTGTCCATGCATCCGCTACATATCAATATTGACTTGTTCGACTTACTCAGAACTAGTCACTGAAGTTGATCATATAGTGCAAGAACTCCAGCTCTTACTACTCTTAACATAACATTAGTTGTTACTCCTCTGAAGAGGGCATGGATGCCCTCTTGGCGCACAATCTGTTGAAAAGCATGGACGGTGTTGCTATAACTTGTTTCTAGAAAAACAGCTTGACAAAAAATTTTATGTGAGATCCATCATAGTTGCTAGAAGTAACATCACAAGCTCAGAACATGAGCAAGAATGTAGATTTTATGTCATATTTCTTACTTGTATAATGTCTTCAGCGTGTCGTGTATAAGACAAAGAAAGAAAGTCAATGTTGTTGCGAACTCCCCAAGATGCAATAACCTTCAAAGTACAAACAACAGAAATAAATCAAATTACAAACCTTGTCATAATCAAATCACATGATGCACAATAAACTTTAACACAAAAATAGACTAGTGCCCTGCAATTTGTAAGGTTACATTTATTTCATGAGATCAAAGCTTGAACTATCTAATATTTGAAGAGCGAGGGTTGCCACAATTAGCAAATGCACAAATTAATTTATTTGACACTTTGATTTCATGTTAGTTACAGACTGCATGCTTTCAGTTTATAAGGTTTATCCTAAGGTCCTTGATGGATGCCAATACTGTCTTCTGACATTGCTTAATGAACATTTAACAAAGGATGAGAACAATGATGTAATTGAAATTCATTTTGTTATGCTCTAATAATCAATTTGTTTGTTGACGGAATAAGACATGAACTAATCATATTGTACATAAATAATTTTAAATATTAATATAAAATAATAAAATTCAATCTATAACGTTAAATCATAGAGAAGCTGCAAAAAAATGTGGTCAAAAGAAAAATTGAATGTGTATATAAAAATATTAATTTAGATCTAGCTCAAGGATTTATTAGTTTCTAAGTAAGGATCTACTCAAAAGAGATAATTAATGAATTTATTTGTATAATATACAATGTTAGTATGAATTTGTTATTAGCAGTTTAGATTTCTTGTATTTATCATTTTTTGTTATTTAAAGCAAAATTGTTAACATTGTCCAATTTCAAATATTTACTTACCACTTAGTATAATCACTATTGTTGTGCTTGCTTAATTGTTAATTAAGCATGTAATAGTTAACTTAATTACTATTGTTGTGCTTTATGTTAATGGGTTGAAGTTATTTATGTCAATCAAAACTCTCCTTTAATGATAGTTGTGAAAGTCCAAAAATATTCTTAAATTTATAAGAAAGACCATTTCTAAAATTTAAATATTAATTATAATAAAAATATAGTATTCAGCATATTATCATGTTTCATAACTCTTCATGCTTAATACTAAAAGAGAGAAAACAAAAAAAACTAATAATTTACATTAAGTGGAAATATCAAATATATATATAAACATAAAGGAAAAAAAATTGAGAAAAGAAAAATTATACAAGAAAATTATAATTATAAACAATTTACAGTGTAATTTACCATGACACAGATATGGTTCTCCTAGGCGTTGTTAGCGGTAGCAATTCTACAATAAATAAGAAATTATTATTAATACATTGTTACCAATAGAAGCTCCATAGAATGAGAGAGTAGTGAAAATAAATTCACACTTGTACATTAGATATATTAAATGTGGAGATATGGATCTTCCCAAAATTTAATTAATAATGAATACAACAAAGACAATAGTAAAGAAAGTTATTTAATTACCAATCTGAGAGTGCCTTATTATGGTGAAAATGGTAACTAGCATTTGCACCACATGTTGCAAAGGAAACGCCATAAGGCAATGATATAAAAAACAATAGCATAGAAGAAAGAAGTCAAAATTTTATGCAAATGACATAAGAAACAACAGCATAGAAGAAAGAAGTCAATTTTTTATGCAATTTTGTTTCTTTACCGGTGTTTATTTTTTATCATCAACAAATGGCTAGATCATCTATTCATATTACCAAGAACCTTCGCGTTTGAGGGCGTTGCCACAATGCCACAAAGCTCATTCTGATGATCACCGGGAAGGGAATTGTCGTGAGAGATGCAAATTGTTTCCATTGTTTCTTGAATGGACTCTGTTCTTGCACTGATTATTGTAATGCTAATTGCAAATCGTCTCATAAAAAATAGTGTGACTGCAAGCATAAGCAATTACTTGCCTTTTGTGACAAGCATATGTTTGATAGAGAAAAATGGAAAAATGCAAAAGCAGAGGGGATTAGTAAAATATTTGATGTCTAATCTAGGGTGCATACATAGCATCGGTGTAATCTAGGGTGCATACATAGCAAAAACATACCTAGATAGTTAGTGACATTTTCATAAGACAGATTGAATTTCTACCTGATTCATTTCTTCATATCGGCCATAATTTTACAAAAAATGTCGAATAGGGGTTACATTGAGTATAGTATTGCTAGAAATTTGCATAATGCAGTGTTGTTGGGTGGTATGCCAATGGTGACACGTCATGTGATCATATTTCATTGATATAGATGGTATTTCGAGCATAATTATTTAAGGTTACGTGTAGAAGATTTCAAGAGAAGATATGCATGGCAGGTTCTAACTGCCCTGACATAGTTCACCCAAAAGATACAAAATTTATCTGACAAACTGATTTATCTTGGACAATCTGATTATTACATGAGAAGGCGTGCATTGGGCTTAAGATTGTAAAATATCTCATAACCTTTTCCAATATAGTATAAATCAAGGCCAAGGAACACTAATGTAGGGAATGATAAACATGCGTAGAAGCTAGGACATTCATAACATAGTAAGAAGAGCATTCCCTATGGGATCCTCTAGGTCAAACCCATTTCTAATTACATGGCCATGCACTTCGTTTCCTTGCTGCGAAGCTTCTGGGCCAGCACACGCACCAAGTACACTGGAAAAGATAACATGATCCGCCTCTATAGCTGTCCATTGCATCCAGCCATAAAGCCTTAATGCCTCCTGACAATACCCATTTTTAGTATATCCAACAATCATAGTATTCCATGACACCACATCCCGTTCAAGCATTTTGTCAAACACTGTCCATGCATCCGCTACATATCAATATTGACTTGTTCGACTTACTCAGAACTAGTCACTGAAGTTGATCATATAGTGCAAGAACTCCAGCTCTTACTACTCTTAACATAACATTAGTTGTTACTCCTCTGAAGAGGGCATGGATGCCCTCTTGGCGCACAATCTGTTGAAAAGCATGGACGGTGTTGCTATAACTTGTTTCTAGAAAAACAGCTTGACAAAAAATTTTATGTGAGATCCATCATAGTTGCTAGAAGTAACATCACAAGCTCAGAACATGAGCAAGAATGTAGATTTTATGTCATATTTCTTACTTGTATAATGTCTTCAGCGTGTCGTGTATAAGACAAAGAAAGAAAGTCAATGTTGTTGCGAACTCCCCAAGATGCAATAACCTTCAAAGTACAAACAACAGAAATAAATCAAATTACAAACCTTGTCATAATCAAATCACATGATGCACAATAAACTTTAACACAAAAATAGACTAGTGCCCTGCAATTTGTAAGGTTACATTTATTTCATGAGATCAAAGCTTGAACTATCTAATATTTGAAGAGCGAGGGTTGCCACAATTAGCAAATGCACAAATTAATTTATTTGACACTTTGATTTCATGTTAGTTACAGACTGCATGCTTTCAGTTTATAAGGTTTATCCTAAGGTCCTTGATGGATGCCAATACTGTCTTCTGACATTGCTTAATGAACATTTAACAAAGGATGAGAACAATGATGTAATTGAAATTCATTTTGTTATGCTCTAATAATCAATTTGTTGGTTGACAGAATAAGACTTGAATTAATCATATTGTAGATAAATAATTTTAAATATTAATAAAAATTAATAAAATTCAATCCATAATGTTAAATCATGGAGAAGCTGCAAAAAAATGTGGTCAAAAGAAAAATTGAATGTGTATATAATAATATTAATTTAGATCTTGCTCAAGGATTTATTAGTTTCTAAGTAAGGATCTACTCAAAAGAGATAATTAATGAATTTATTTGTATAATATACAATGTTAGTATGAATTTGTTATTAGCAGTTTAGATTTCTTGTATTTATCATTTTTTGTTATTTAAAGCAAAATTGTTAACATTGTCCAATTTCAAATATTTACTTACCACTTAGTATAATCACTATTGTTGTGCTTGCTTAATTGTTAATTAAGCATGTAATAGTTAACTTAATTACTATTGTTGTGCTTTATGTTAATGGGTTGAAGTTATTTATGTCAATCAAAACTCTCCTTTAATGATAGTTGTGAAAGTCCAAAAATATTCTTAAATTTATAAGAAAGACCATTTCTAAAATTTAAATATTAATTATAATAAAAATATAGTATTCAGCATATTATCATGTTTCATAACTCTTCATGCTTAATACTAAAAGAGAGAAAACAAAAAAAACTAATAATTTACATTAAGTGGAAATATCAAATATATATATATATATATATATATATATATAAACATAAAGGAAAAAAATTTGAGAAAAGAAAAATTATACAAGAAAATTATAATTATAAACAATTTACAGTGTAATTTACCATGACACAGATATGGTTCTCCTAGGCGTTGTTAGCGGTAGCAATTCTACAATAAATAAGAAATTATTATTAATACATTGTTACCAATAGAAGCTCCATAGAATGAGAGAGTAGTGAAAATAAATTCACACTTGTACATTAGATATATTAAATGTGGAGATATGGATCTTCCCAAAATTTAATTAATAATGAATACAACAAAGACAATAGTAAAGAAAGTTATTTAATTACCAATCTGAGAGTGCCTTATTATGGTGAAAATGGTAACTAGCATTTGCACCACATGTTGCAAAGGAAACGCCATAAGGCAATGATATAAAAAACAATAGCATAGAAGAAAGAAGTCAAAATTTTATGCAAATGACATAAGAAACAACAGCATAGAAGAAAGAAGTCAATTTTTTATGCAATTTTGTTTCTTTACCGGTGTTTATTTTTTATCATCAACAAATGGCTAGATCATCTATTCATATTACCAAGAACCTTCGCGTTTGAGGGCGTTGCCACAATGCCACAAAGCTCATTCTGATGATCACCGGGAAGGGAATTGTCGTGAGAGATGCAAATTGTTTCCATTGTTTCTTGAATGGACTCTGTTCTTGCACTGATTATTGTAATGCTAATTGCAAATCGTCTCATAAAAAATAGTGTGACTGCAAGCATAAGCAATTACTTGCCTTTTGTGACAAGCATATGTTTGATAGAGAAAAATGGAAAAATGCAAAAGCAGAGGGGATTAGTAAAATATTTGATGTCTAATCTAGGGTGCATACATAGCATCGGTGTAATCTAGGGTGCATACATAGCAAAAACATACCTAGATAGTTAGTGACATTTTCATAAGACAGATTGAATTTCTACCTGATTCATTTCTTCATATCGGCCATAATTTTACAAAAAATGTCGAATAGGGGTTACATTGAGTATAGTATTGCTAGAAATTTGCATAATGCAGTGTTGTTGGGTGGTATGCCAATGGTGACACGTCATGTGATCATATTTCATTGATATAGATGGTATTTCGAGCATAATTATTTAAGGTTACGTGTAGAAGATTTCAAGAGAAGATATGCATGGCAGGTTCTAACTGCCCTGACATAGTTCACCCAAAAGATACAAAATTTATCTGACAAACTGATTTATCTTGGACAATCTGATTATTACATGAGAAGGCGTGCATTGGGCTTAAGATTGTAAAATATCTCATAACCTTTTCCAATATAGTATAAATCAAGGCCAAGGAACACTAATGTAGGGAATGATAAACATGCGTAGAAGCTAGGACATTCATAACATAGTAAGAAGAGCATTCCCTATGGGATCCTCTAGGTCAAACCCATTTCTAATTACATGGCCATGCACTTCGTTTCCTTGCTGCGAAGCTTCTGGGCCAGCACACGCACCAAGTACACTGGAAAAGATAACATGATCCGCCTCTATAGCTGTCCATTGCATCCAGCCATAAAGCCTTAATGCCTCCTGACAATACCCATTTTTAGTATATCCAACAATCATAGTATTCCATGACACCACATCCCGTTCAAGCATTTTGTCAAACACTGTCCATGCATCCGCTACATATCAATATTGACTTGTTCGACTTACTCAGAACTAGTCACTGAAGTTGATCATATAGTGCAAGAACTCCAGCTCTTACTACTCTTAACATAACATTAGTTGTTACTCCTCTGAAGAGGGCATGGATGCCCTCTTGGCGCACAATCTGTTGAAAAGCATGGACGGTGTTGCTATAACTTGTTTCTAGAAAAACAGCTTGACAAAAAATTTTATGTGAGATCCATCATAGTTGCTAGAAGTAACATCACAAGCTCAGAACATGAGCAAGAATGTAGATTTTATGTCATATTTCTTACTTGTATAATGTCTTCAGCGTGTCGTGTATAAGACAAAGAAAGAAAGTCAATGTTGTTGCGAACTCCCCAAGATGCAATAACCTTCAAAGTACAAACAACAGAAATAAATCAAATTACAAACCTTGTCATAATCAAATCACATGATGCACAATAAACTTTAACACAAAAATAGACTAGTGCCCTGCAATTTGTAAGGTTACATTTATTTCATGAGATCAAAGCTTGAACTATCTAATATTTGAAGAGCGAGGGTTGCCACAATTAGCAAATGCACAAATTAATTTATTTGACACTTTGATTTCATGTTAGTTACAGACTGCATGCTTTCAGTTTATAAGGTTTATCCTAAGGTCCTTGATGGATGCCAATACTGTCTTCTGACATTGCTTAATGAACATTTAACAAAGGATGAGAACAATGATGTAATTGAAATTCATTTTGTTATGCTCTAATAATCAATTTGTTGGTTGACAGAATAAGACTTGAATTAATCATATTGTAGATAAATAATTTTAAATATTAATAAAAATTAATAAAATTCAATCCATAATGTTAAATCATGGAGAAGCTGCAAAAAAATGTGGTCAAAAGAAAAATTGAATGTGTATATAATAATATTAATTTAGATCTTGCTCAAGGATTTATTAGTTTCTAAGTAAGGATCTACTCAAAAGAGATAATTAATGAATTTATTTGTATAATATACAATGTTAGTATGAATTTGTTATTAGCAGTTTAGATTTCTTGTATTTATCATTTTTTGTTATTTAAAGCAAAATTGTTAACATTTCAAGAGAAGCTATGCATGGCAGATTCTACCTGCCCTAACATAATACACCCAAAAGATACAAAATTTATCTGACAAACTGAATTATCTTAGACAATGTGATTGTTATATGAGAAGGCATGCATTGGGCTTAAGATTTTAAAATATCTTATAACCTTTTCCAACTCAGTCTGACCATATCCCTTTACAAGATTAGTCCATGACACCACATCTCTTTCAGGCATTCTATCGAGTAATTGTTGTGCTGCAGAATTGTGCACAAATTCTTACGAATTCTAAGAATGATGTTAAAATTGAAACAAGGCAGGGTGCAACCATTTGGTTTCCATCATTGTTACAAGTATTCCATGTCAGAGCAGCTATCCATTGAATATATGATAGGTCTTGCCTCTATATAGAGGCCCTTTTGGGCCATGATCCATTTTCCTTTGAAAATATTACATTTTCCTGCATCTTTCTTTGGATCGATCTGAATTGTCTCTAAAACCTTGCATTCATTCCTTTTAATATCTTGAATTTAAGACATTTTCTCTATGCTACTTCTTGTGTTTACACTGCCGTTGTCAAAGAAATAGTGACTGGTATGGGACCATTTTTATTATACAGGCAAGAACAACATGAAATTGGGTTTAGGAGCTTCAAGGCCATCAAATATTGAACTGAATGATCGTCAGGGATCATATGTACCCACAACTCTTTCAATCAAGGAAGATTGTTAAATTGAGAGAGAAGACATTAGAACAAAAGGGAAGGAAGACAACCAGTGCCATATCAACAACGATTTCTTTATGTGAAAATAACTTTGACTTACAAATCATAAGGCCTAAATTATCCATATCTGCTAAAACAATTTGCAGAGTAATATGGCAGCTTCATTAACTTGGGAAATAAACATGCCACTGAAAAATTAAAGGAATGGACAATGCCTTCATGTTGACTTCTGATTTTGAAACAAGGGAAGCTTTACACATTATTGAGCAAATACTCTATCTACCTGAAGATAGAGGGACTGACTTAGCATGAAACCCCCATTTTCATCAAACACTTTCCTTTATCAATAAGAGAAAATAACATATCCAAGTGTTCATCAAGATCTTAACTTTCTACAAAATCATACAAAAGTCATTGTTCAAAAGTACAGAGTTCAAGCAAGTACACAGATGATCTACAAGAGTCTTAAAGTTACATAAGGGTTGCAACAAAGATTGAAAGATCTCTCGAACATGGGTAAAATTGCAGGAGAAGAAAATTTGTGCAGGGCTACTTTGGGTAACACAAATATATAGAGGGAATATATGTAAACCTAGGAGGCCAAAATCATTAGAAATTGTATAGTAGGTGGTAGCTTCATAATATTAATTTTCACATGTCTCACCGTGAGCTAGAGACGAAACTGGTATACTTGAGGATTAGACATCAGTGTCTGATCGATCCAATTTCTATGAAAACTCAAGAGTCATTTTTCCAACAACATAAAATATTACATTTTCCTGCATCTTTCTTTGGATCGATCTGAATTGTCTCTAAAACCTTGCATTCATTCCTTTTAATATCTTGAATTTAAGTCATTTTCTCTATGCTACTTCTTGTGTTTACACTGCCGTTGTCAAAGAAATAGTGACTGGTATGGGACCATTTTTATTGTACAGGCAAGAACAACATGAAATGGGGTTTAGGAGCTTCAAGGCCATCAAATATTGAACTGAATGATTTTCAGGGATCAGATGTACCCACAACTCTTTCAATCAAGGAAGACTGTCATTGAGAGAGAAGACATTAGAACAAAAGGGAAGGAAGATAACCAGTGCCATATCCACAACGATTTTTTAATGTGAAAATAACTTTGACTTACAAATCATAAGGCCTAAATTATCCATATCTGCTAAAACAATCTGCAGAGTAATACGGCAGCTTCATTAACTTGGGAAATAAACATGCCACTGAAAAATTAAAAGAACGGTGGAAAATAAGGAAGAAAGGAGCAGGGTAATCTTATATAATTTCATTGGCTTCACATTTGAACATTATGTTGTTCTGAACCATGATACCCTAAATTCATATATTAATTCAATGGATTTCATTAGGGATATCCTTTGAAACAATGCCCTATCCTTGAAGCAAAGTAATAGAAGAGTACTGCCATTTCTGTGGAAACAGTATATGTTCTGAACCTTCTTTCTTGATAAGTTAATGTCGAATATATGATCTGTTGGCTATTTATTTCTGTAAATGCTGTCACAGTTTGCTTCTGATATTTTTTCCAGTTGATAGACAACTTTCAAGACTTTTGCTGACTGCAAAACACAATTTCATGAACAACACACAACCAAACAAAGGAAAGCAAACTGTGTGAATGGCAAATAATGCCAAAGGGAAAAGAATAACCTCTGAAATCAGTGAGAATCTATGCCCATGCAACCTATAAGATTTGTACGTGCTTAATATTGGCATAAATTCTACACCAATTGGGCTTCACATAGACCATTTTTCTCAACCCATATTTAGGTAACTCTTACATTTCCGAAATCTTCATTGATGACTCTTCCCTGGCTAGTATTCATTAATATTTGACTTGAAAACCTAGAAAAAAACAGTGAATTTTGACCCATCAACTGCAACAAAAAACTAAACCATTCGACATTACCCAATTGCAGTTCTATGTGCTAAAAATGAAATTGCAGCATTAAAACAATTCCAATCAGTCATGACCATGGACCCTCTGTCTAAAAGAATTATAACTATATTGGCAACTAACACAATAATATCCATGCTTGCAATTACTTACGTGCTTATTTGTATCACTTAGTGTCGGAAGATCAATATGAACTTGAGTGGCATGCATTCTAAACAATGGACCAACAAGAGTTGCATTGTTTTTGACACAACACACTATATCTTGATCCTTAATCTCTGCAACCTGCAATCAGATCAATTAGCAGATATTTAACACTGGAACTCTATCTATATCAAGATAAGATGTGCAAATGTTCCTTTGCTAGGATATTCACAAAAACAATGTCAGAAGAGCATAGTTATTTAAGGTTGCGTGTAGAAGATTTCAAGAGAAGCTATGCATGGTAGATTCTATCTGCCCTAACATAATTCACCCAAAAGATACAAAATTTATCTAACAAACTGATTTATCTTAGACAATGTGATTGTTATATGAAAAGGCATGCATTGGGCTTAAGATTGTAAAATATCTTATAACCTTTTCCAACTCAGTCTGACCATATCCCTTTACAAGATTAGTCCATGACACCACATCTCTTTCAGGCATTCTATCAAATAATTGTTGTGCTGCAGAATTGTGCACAAAAGTGCACAGCTTCTTATGAATTCTAAGAATGATGTTAAAATTGAAACAAGGCAAGGTGCAACCATTTGGTTTCCATCTCTGTTACAAGTATTCCATGTCAAAGCAGCTATCCATTGAATATATGATAGGTCTTGTCTCTGTATAGAGGCCCTTTTAGGCCATGATCCATTTTCTTTTGAAAATATTACATTTTCCTGCATCTTTCCTTGGATCGATCTGAATTGTCTCTAAAACTTTGCATTCATTCCTTTTAATATCTTGAATTTAAGACATTTTCTCTGTGCTCCTTCATGTGTTTACACTACCGTTGTCAAAGAAATAGTGACTGGTATGGGACCATCTTTATTGTACAGGCAAGAACAACATGAAATTGGGTTTAGGAGCTTCAAGGCCATCAAATATTGAACTGAAACAAATATATAGAGGGAATATATGTAAACCTAGGAGGCCAAAATAATTAGAAATTGTATAGTAGGTGGTAACTTCATAATATTAATTTTCACATGTCTCACCGTGAGCCAGAGATGAAACTGGTCTACTTGAGGATTACACATCAGTGTTTGATCAATCCAATTTCTATGAAAACTCAAGAGTCATTTTTCCAACAACATAAAATATTACATTTTCCTGCATCTTTCTTTGGATCGATCTGAATTGTCTCTAAAACCTTGCATTCATTCCTTTTAATATCTTGAATTTAAGTCATTTTCTCTATGCTACTTCTTGTGTTTACACTGCCGTTGTCAAAGAAATAGTGACTGGTATGGGACCATTTTTATTGTACAGGCAAGAACAACATGAAATGGGGTTTAGGAGCTTCAAGGCCATCAAATATTGAACTGAATGATTGTCAGGGATCAGATGTACCCACAACTCTTTCAATCAAGGAAGACTGTCAAATTGAGAAAGAAGACATTAGAACAAAAGGGAAGGAAGACAACCAGTGCCATATCAACAACGATTTTTTTATGTGAAAATAACTTTGACTTACAAATCATAAGGCCTAAATTATCCATATCTGCTAAAACAATTTGCAGAGTAATATGGCAGCTTCATTAACTTGGGAAATAAACATGCCACTGAAAAATTTGAAGGAATGGTGGAAAATTAGCAAGAAAGGAGCAGGGCAATCTTATATAATTTCATTGGCTTCACATTTGAACATTATGTTGTTCTGAACCATGATACCCTAAATTCATATATTAATTCAATGGATTTCATTAGGGATATTCTCTGAAACAATGCCCTATCCTTGAAGCAAAGTAATAGAAGAGTACTGCCATTTCTGTGGAAACTGTATATGTTCTGAATCTTATTTCTTGATAAGTTAATGTCGGATATATGATCTGTTCGCTATTTATTTCTGTGAATGCTGTCACAGTTTGCTTCTGATATTTTTTCCAGTTGATAGACAACTTTCAAGACTTTTGCTGACTGCAAAACACAATTTCATGAACAACACACAACCAAACAAAGCAAAGCAAACTGTGTGAATGGCAAATAATGCCAAAGGGAAAAGAATAATCTCTGAAATCAGTGAGAATCTATGCCCATGCAACCTACAAGATTTGTACGTGCTTAATATTGGCATAAATTCTACACCAATTGGGCTTCACATAGACCATTTTTCTCAACCCATATTTAGGTAACTCTTACATTTCCGAAATCTTCATTGATGACTCTTCCCTGGCCAGTATTCATTAATATCTGACTTGAAAACCTAGAAAAAACAGTGAATTTTGACCCATCAACTGCAACAAAAAACTAAACCATTCGACATTACCCAATTGTAGTTCTATGTGCTAAAAATGAAATTGCAGCATTAAAACAATTCCAGTCAGTCATGACCATGGACCCTCTGTCTCAAAAGATTATAACTATATTGGAAACTAACACAGTAATATCCATGCTTGCAATTACTTACGTGCTTATTTGTATCACTCAGTGTCGGAAGATCAATATGAACTTGAGTGGCATGCACTCTAAACAATGGACCAACAAGAGTTGCACTGTTTTTGACATGACACACTATATCTTGATCCTTAATCCCTGCAATCAGATCAGTTAGTAGATATTTAACACTGGAACACTATCTATATCAAGATAAGATGTGCAAATGTTCCTTTGTTTTCAAAGCCTTAATTTATATTGGAGGAGGGAATGACCAATGTCTTTTTATTTGCATTTTTGTTATACACTAAAAGAACTACTAGTACCCTTTTATCCACAATTTCTCTATACAAGGAGCATAGATTTAAATTTCCCAAAAAAAAATAACCTGTTACAATTTTACAAAATGTTAAAAGACACAATAGCATGAATACAGGATATGCCAACTTCCTTTTAAAAGCTTTGCACATGAAATGGAGCTCGAAACCAGATCTGCATAATCTTATATAATGTGACCATGATCTTGCAACTGATGCATGAACTCCCTCTCCTGGGTAACAAATCTGGCTAAAGCAAACTTCCCAGCACTTTTATAGGCATCTATAACTGCCTTGAACGTGAATTCGTTTGGCTGAAAACCCTTCTGTTTCATTTTGTAAAACATTCTCCTAACACCATCTACCAACCCTAACTTCCCATAGCTAATTGTCATACTTGCATAAGTAATTGTATCTGGTTCAAGACCTTTGGCTTGCATGATCATGAACATGTTGTAAGCTTCATTAATCCTCCCAGCACTACCAAGTGCATATATAACAACATTGTAAGAAGACACATCAAAATCCAACCCAGAAGCTCTCAGTTCATCACAAGCTTCCAAAGCTTCAGCATGCATCCCCACTGCAGAAAAGATTGTCATTCTCAATGCCTGAATACCATGTGGAAGCCCACTTTTACGTGCAACATCGAGTTGCTCTACTGCCTCCCTTGGAATGCCTCCTCTCTTCAGAAGAATGCCCAGTGTTTTGTATGTATTCTCATTGGGTGAAGCCTTTAGTTTTAACATTTGATGAAAAACTTCAGCAGCCTCTCTCAATCTTCCATCTGCAATGAACAGGCTAATGACACTATTAAAAGAAAGAACGTTAGTAAGAAATCCCGATTCTAACATTTCCTTTGCAATTTCAGTGGCTTCATTAAGCCTTCCATTCTTTTTGTATAAGGACAACATCATGGAAAAAGAAAATTCATTTGCCTGCTGCTTTTCCTTCAAGACTTTGAATACTTCTTGTGCTTCAGTCACCATATCAGTGCGAGCATAAAGGTCAAGCATACAGCCTGATAAAAAGGCATCTGGCTCAACACCCAATTTCTGTATGCGTTTGTACGTTTCTTGTGCTTCCTTCAAAAAACCACGTTTACTATAAACCTTAATCAAAGAACTATACACCACAGAGTTCCTTGCAAAACCAGCATTTTGCATTATTTGAAAGTAACGTACAGCTTCTTCCACACATCCAGCTTCAGCAAATGCATTTATCAAGGCACCATAAACAAAAACATCTGGCTCCACACCTGCGTTAACCATCTTTTCAAACATCTTCTCTGCCTCTGCAGCTCGACCCAATCTTCCATAGGCGGCAATAACAGCACAAAATGATGAACAGTTAGGCACAAACCCTGCTTCCTGCTTTTTGGTAATAAAGTATTTTGATTCATCTAGAAGTCCCGAACTTGCAAATGTCTGAATCATGACATTAAATTCTAATACAGTTTGACCCTCGCCTCTTTCTTGACTGCACTTAAACACCTTTTCAGCGTCTAACCAATAACCCTGTTCCCCATATGCATCAATATTGGTAGCATAGCATTCACAGCTCACTCCTCCAGCAAGATGGAACCTTTCAAACCATGCCCATGCTTTCTCAAGCATCCCCAGATCTATATACATCCTAATAACAGCTGATTCGGAGTACTCATCCACATGAACGCCCAATCCATCCATCTCCCTGACAATAGCTTCTACTTCACTGACCATGTGTCTAATACAAAATGCATATAAAATAGTTCGACAACCCACAGTATCAAGAACGAGCCCTGCTTCCTTCATCTTTGTGAAGTAACAAAATGCTTTACCAATATTGTCATTTTGAGCATGCAATGCTATAAGAGTGTTATACGTCCTTGTGTCAGGCAAGCAATGAAGCTCTTCCATTTTCACCATAAGGGCATCTGCTTCGTCAAGATATCCATAAGATCCACAGATGTGAATCATGGTATTGAATGTTACAACATTTGGGCTTATTCCTTCTTTTAACATCTCAGAAAATAACTTGGAAGCTTCTTTTAGGCAGCCTGCCTTCCCATATGTATCAATTAATGTATTATACATGTAAGAACTGCCTGGCCTCTGAACTTGATCATTCTATCTGCAAGGATCCATGCACTTATCATCTAATAACCCTTTAATGAGCACTCCTTCAGGAAAATTATTTGGAGAGCAATCCCTAGAAAGATTTTCCCAGAAATCCAGTCCCTGAAGAACTGTTCAGCTTTCTCAGATTCCCTTGCCTTCTTCAAAATATGGACTACCGTGTTCACGATGACCTCATCTGGCCAGAGACCTTGTGATATCATGCGATCCAGCCAGAGAAGAGCCTCTTCTTTGAGACCAGCTTTCCCATACACATCTATAAGAGTACCATAGGTAGTGGCAGTAGGCAAGACCTTGTCTTTAACCATTTCTTCCCAAAACTTTTTCAGTTGATCCCATTTCTGTGCTCTTCCTAGAATTCTAAGCAGGATATTATAGTGAATAACATTAACTTCATAGCACTCTTTCTTCTGAAACCACTTAAAAATCTGAACTGCTCTTTCCGAGTCCCACTGCTCCTTTAGGATAATGCTTCGCTCTTTTGCACTGAGGTTTGCTTCCCAAGGTTCAAGCGCTTCGTCAATGTTCTCTGTAGAATCCAAAGCTTGCAAAATGGCTGGGATACACCCACCATACGATTTGTGTGAGCTTTTTCTTTTAGTTTCCATTTTCTTTGTTACATTTCTGCACCCGGAACTTGACTTTACTAGTGTGCTCTTGTGAGACTCTTTTGGTGGATAACGATGGCCTTCCGTACCTGGAGAAACATGAACAGATTGAAAATGTTGCTTGTATTTCTGTTTCCTCTTAGCCCTCCTGGGATGTGTATTGCAATAAGGATAAAGATAAACATATCCTGTGTTTAGGGCCGAAGAAGAAGGGATGTCTACTAATGACTGCGCTAGCATTTCTTCTGTTTGATAGGCAAAGGCAAAACATGAATGAAATAATAACAGATTACGGAGACTCGTAACAAGGAAACCTCCTGCGCGGCCTGAATCGTATCCTGGCGGGATGAGGCTGTAGTGTCGTGAAGTTGATTGGCAGCGTGTAGGGCAAACGAGTACAACTATTGATATAACAGCACAAGGCTACACATGCAGGGAAGAAAGACATGAAGAGTCTCAGCGAAGAGTCTCATCGCCAGCAGAAGAGTCTCATCACCAGCAGGCAGTCTCTGCGAAGAGTCTCATCGCCAGCAGGCCAGGCCTGGCCTTTCATGGCCCATTACCATGGGAAAAAAACCATTTTTCTATGAAAAAAAAAGATTAAACGAACGGCAAAAAACACCCCAATCATCTAACACACAGAATCAATGGCTCAGGATCGCACACGTCACATTTTAGGGATGTCTTTCTCAGAGGGAACGCCTTACGGCGTAAAAATAACTTGGAAGCTTCTTTTAGGCAGCCTGCCTTCCCATATGTATCAATTAATGTATTATACATGTAAGAATTGTCTGGCCTCTAAACTTGATCATTCTCTTTGCAAGGATCCATGCACTTATCATCTAATAACCCTTTAATGAGCACTCCTTCAGGAAAATTATTTGGAGAGTAGTCCCTAGAAAGATTTTCCCAGAAGTCTAGTCCCTGAAGAACTGTTCAGCTTTCTCAGATTCCCTTGCCTTCTTCAAAATATGGACTACCGTGTTCACGATGACCTCATTTGGCCAGAGACCTTGTGATATCATGCGATCCAACCAGAGAAGAGCCTCTTCTTTGAGACCAGCTTTCCCATACACATCTATAAGAGTACCATAGGTAGTGGCGGTAGGCAAGACCTTATCTTTAACCATTTCTTCCCAAAACTTTTTCAGTTGATCCCATTTCTGTGCTCTTCCTAGAATATGTATCAATTAATGTATTATACATGTAAGAACTGCTTGGCCTCTGAACTTGATCATTCTCTCTGCAAGGATCCATGCACTTATCATCTAATAACCCTTTAATGAGCACTCCTTCAGGAAAATTATTTGGAGAGCAGTCCCTAGAAAGATTTTCCCAGAAGTCTAGTCCCTGAAGAACTGTTCAGCTTTCTCAGATTCCCTTGCCTTCTTCAAAATATGGACTACCGTGTTCACGATGACCTCATCTGGCCAGAGACCTTGTGATATCATGCGATCCAGCCAGAGAAGAGCCTCTTCTTTGAGACCAGCTTTCCCATACACATCTATAAGAGTACCATAGGTAGTGGCGGTAGGCAAGACCTTGTCTTTAACCATTTCTTCCCAAAACTTTTTCAGTTGATCCCATTTCTGTGCTCTTCCTAGAATTCTAAGCAGGATATTATAGTGAATAACATTAACTTCATAGCACTCTTTCTTCTCAAACCACTTAAAAATCTGAACTGCTCTTTCCGAGTCCCACTGCTCCTTTAGGATAATGCTTCGCTCTTTTGCACTGAGGTTTGCTTCCCAAGGTTCAAGCGCTTCGTCAATGTTCTCTGTAGAATCCAAAGCTTGCAAAATGGCTGGGATACACCCACCATACGATTTGTGTGAGTTTTTTCTTTTAGTTTCCATTTTCTTTGTTACATTTCTGCACCCAGAACTTGACTTTACTAGTGTGCTCTTGTGAGACTCTTTTGGTGGATAACGATGGCCTTCCGTACCTGGAGAAACATGAACATATTGAAAATGTTGCTTGTATTTATGTTTCCTCTTAGCCCTCCTGGGATGTGTATTGCAATAAGGATAAAGATAAACATATCCTGTGTTTAGGGCCGAAGAAGAAGGGATGTCTACTAATGACTGCGCTAGCATTTCTTCTGTTTGATAGGCAAAGGCAAAACATGAATGAAATAATAACATATTACGGAGACTCGTAACAAGGAAACCTCTTGCGCGGCCTGAATCGTATCCTGGCGGGATGAGGCTGTAGTGCCGTGAAGTTGATTGGCAGCGTGTAGGGCAAACGAGTACAACTATTGATATAACAGCACAAGGCTACGCATGCAGGGAAGAAAGACATGAAGAGTCTCTGCGAAGAGTCTCATCGCCAGCAGAAGAGTCTCATCGCCAGCAGGCAGTCTCTGCGAAGAGTCTCATCGCCAGCAGGCCAGGCCTGGCCTTTCATGGCCCATTACCATGGGGAAAAAACCATTTTTCTATGAAAAAAAACAGATTAAACGAACGGCAGAAAACACCCCAATCATCTAACACACAGAATCAATGGCTCAGGATCGCACACGTCACATTTTAGGGATGTCTTTCTCAGAGGGAACGCCTTACGGCGTAATGAGTGGAAAATACAAATGACAACGTTTTTTTTTATGAGTGAAAGTTTTCTAAATGGGAAAAATGGTAAAAATATTATCGAATGATGATCTGTTGGAAATACAAATTCTTTAGAATTTAAGCATTAATTGATGATGTGACACGTCATTTTTGGAAGATGCGCTGAATTAATCAATAACAAAAAAAGGGTGATTTATATTTCTCATTGCCGTAGTCTAACTAGCCGGAGGAATTGCCCGGAAAGTTATGGAAATTCCGGTCATATTTAGAGAAAATTTGGCAAGGATTTTTGTAAATCCAAGTTATAGTTGTTAAACTTTAAAATTTTAGGTGTTCTAGACGTTTTTGATGGTGCTGAATCCATTTCCACCATCAAAAACAAGATTCAAACACTGTCTCTACAAGATTTTTTGAAATTTTTTTACCCAGGTTCCAACTACTTTTGACGGTCTAGGCAATTCCTCGACCTCGCCAAACAACTCCTTTCTCATTTAATGAAAATTGATACACATAAGTGACAACACTTTAACTTATTAAGTTAGGATATAAATCTAGGACTTAAATGTTCGATACGAGGGAGAGTAGCCATTGCCAACGGGATTCACGAGGCACCAAAGCGATTAAACTATATGCTTTACCAGTGGTTATAGTAGTACAAATACAAAGAAGAACGATGTTATGATTAAGAAATAAGATTTTAACAATGCGAACCAATAATATTTGAGAAATGTAAATTTACATATTATTAATTAATAAGAAAAGTTAATATATAAAATTAAATTGTTATGTAGTTAGGAAAAAAATTGGTCAAAGGTAAATTAATATAGAGTCAATGCAAAACTTAATGCGTTATATATTGCCTGCGGCAGGTATAATAAAGTTCAAGAAAAATAGATTATAGTGAATGATATAAGCATTAAATTCTTTATGTGATCAATTTTTAAATATATTTTATATATGATTGTAGTGTGTAATTAAATGCTATAAAGAGTATAAGTTTTTTCTTATAAAATAAGTAGGGAATTTGAATAGATAAAGAGGATTTATGTCATAAAAACAACTTTAAGATGTATAAATTTAGGCTTATGATTTTTTTAACTTATTTTAATTGTCATTTCTACTTATGAAATGGGTATTGTGGAATATTATATTTGAAGTATTTTTTATATTTAAAGGGAAAAAGAGGAGGAGAGTTGAGTAAGCAAGCATACCCATCTCACAATTAATTGATCATTTTATTACGAGGAGTTACTACTCCTATTTGTTTATCCTCGTGAAAATGAACCTTAAGAAGAAGGTTAAAGCATTGAATGGAATTGAGAGGATCAAGTTACAGCTACAAGGTTAAAGCTTGTGTGTTATAAGTCTTGATTCTGATGTGAAGGAAGGCTTGAACTCAATCTAGATACACTAGGAGAGTTAGATTAAAAGGAATGTGATTGAAACAAATGACTATGAGTAATGTGGAGGAAGATTTACAATTTTTGACACATATTAGAGATTGAAGTTGTTGGTGTAAGAGGAGGAGAATACTGAAAGGGGGGGGGGGGGTTGAATCAGTGTTGTGCAGTATGGACCATCTTAAACACTTCTTACCAGTTTTTACAATTTACTAAAACAACAACTAATTAGAAATAGCACAACATCAACAACATAACATGTGAGCAATAAATAACAAATGTATTGTACGATCACATGAGTAGCAACACACATAAAGCACATAGAACACAAAGACACTGGATATTAGGTGGACAAACTTTCCGAGAGAAAAGCCACTATACGCTTTGCTTCTTATTATTATCATTATGCAAATATTCCTTTTACATCATCATCCACTAGCATCCACCAGTGTGCAAGCATTGGATTGCGATATGTGAGCACCCACTCACTCCATGCCACAACCTAATGGAAGCACCCACTTCCACAACTATATGCAGACACCCATCTATTGGAAGCACCAACCCACAATAAGTTGCAGGCACCACTTCCACAACTATATGCAGACACCCATTAGTTGGAGGCACCAACCCACAATAAGTTGCAGGCACCCTCTCCCAAATGGCTTTGAAAACATTGATCTGTTGGAGGCGTTGACCCCTAATAGTTTCTCAGACACCCACCTGAAGGAAGCCTCTACTCCCTAATTGCCAGGTGCAATATTTGAGGATATTTCAGGCATCCTTTTGGCCATTTTCCCTCATTGAACCTACAATTTTCCCAGTACAATGTCACTCCCTCTGATTAAGAAGCAACATTTTTCTTTGACATATTATTATGTTATTTTCTGCTAAGTATTGAACGAAACAATGCTTTCTTTGGGATGACTAACCAAGGTATCTTTGGAAGAGTTCTTTTGAATGTTTTTTCTTTCAGGTGTTTCCATAACTACTAATAGCCATGGGTGAACAGTTGTTGTTATTACTTTCTATTACATGGTGTGAATTGTTGTTACTTGTTGTTACACCTTGGGTTTGCCATTTCCTGTTGTTACACCATGAAGTTGTTGTTACACTGCAAATTGTCAAGACTGTAGATGCCATTTTCAAAGACAATTGTCAAGGGCCGCATGAAGTAATTCCATGCGAACAGTCAAGAAGATCTGAGCAGATACAATTGCATCTAAACAAGAGTGGTGCAACCACAACAAATCTTTATTAAAAGTAGTTTGTAACAATTTCTATCTTTTTATCATTTATGTTAGCTTAATCAACATAAGAATCGCAAGATTCTCATGACTGATTTGTTTCCATAATTTTGGGGCTTTGTTATTTATAAAAGATCTTAGTATCATGAGAAGGGAACAACGATAGAACATAGATAATACTGACATTATGATCTTGTACTTTTCCACTATTTTAATATAAGCATATATCCAGTGATGTTACTACAAATTCCGTGTTGAATTCTTAAATAGTTTTCATTTTACTCATGCACCCTGCTAGGGAGGAAGGGCCCTCCTCTTTAGCATGGATCACAGTGTTGATAGGATATTTGTTTTCTATGTGTCAGTGTGGATTTCTTATCATTGTTGCACACGTTTCATTATGGGATAGATACACTTTTGCTTTCGGATTTATTGTGTGTTGTTACACAGGTTAATCAATTATGTGCTAATCAGTTGTTGTTATATCTTTCGCTGATAGTGTATGGCGCGCCTATCTTTATTATGAAGTTCTTATGAAGTGTGGATTCTTTCCTTGCTGAGTGTGTTTCATTCCTGCAGTGTGCCTTTTAATTACTACAAGCATCTATTTCCATTTTGCAAGAGTGCTTTAATTTATGCAAGTGTATTCAACGACATCTTTTCTATTTTACCTAGTTGTTACATGTATCGACATAAATAGTGCAAATGCCTTTGAAATAAAAAGACCTACCCTGGTTGACAATTAATGATTGTGGTTTAGTTACTTTAGGAGTGATAAAACCTCACAAGCACTAATAAGTAAGCCACCACTTACCCTGGAGGCATTGGCCTTCGATTCTCAATGGACCTCCTTTCATCCATTTTCATATTGGATCCACCTATGCTCATTATCAATACAAACAACGTAAAAACACCTCTGCTCATTATCAATACAATCAACGCAAAAACACCTTTGCCATACAACCTCTCTTTGCTCACCAATCACATCAAATTGTCAAACCCTAGCAGCATACTCTGACTCGACAAGGCTATACAAGCTCACCTCACTCAGCTATACAATAAGCTAGCATTGTCACTCTTTATGCATAACTAGTCAACAACAACATATTCTACTCTCAACCATACAACACTCGCATAGACATAACTTCAACAAACACGCTCAATAATGGCATGGCAATAAAAGCCTCATATAAGGAGTACATGAGTCATTCATTACAAGGCTTGTGACATTACAAGACAATAAAGCACTACTCTCATGACAAAACACCAACAATTCATAGACAGGGCAGTTATAACTCCAAATAAATCTACCCCTACAAGATCAAAATATTATCAACAACACAAAATACACAACCAACATAATGTTCACTACCTAGCATCAAATTCAATCCATATGCTTTATCGGTTACACAACCTATGAATCACACAACATTGAAAACTAATACCACTCTAGCTCCAACAATTTAATGCATAACACCCATACACACTACCTTTGGCATTTTTGCATAGCATAATGTTACGAGTAACTCGCACACCATACATGGCTATCCAACGATCTTAGAACACACTCATTGGTGAATAATTTAGTGCACAAAATGTATTCTTCAGGGTCTAATTGCATTATTTCTAACATGATTTCCATCTGCAGCACAACCATTTAAATTAATGACACAATAACTAAATCGGACTATATCAATGCTCACCAATTACGTTCCATTTTTCTTGATTATTTTAGACCAAACAATATAAACTTTGAAACGGGAACTATAAACTCAAAATGGGAACTTTGGCCCAAAAACCCGAAAAAACATGAAAAACAGTGCTAAAAACGAAAAGTGTGTATACTGGAACGATGGTTTTTTCTCTTAGGGTCAATTTTGAACATGTTTTAAAAATGGCAGTGAAAACGATTTTTTTGTAGAAAAACTATGCAAAAATCACCTTGAAAATCAAAAGTGTTGATACTCGAATGATGGCTTTTTTTCCGGGTCATTTTTCAACATTTAAAAAAAAATGTCAGTAAAACCGAATTTAAAATTTCGATTTAATTTTTTTTTAAGATTGTTAAAAAAATAATTTTTATTTTAAAAACAAAAAAAAGGCTCACACTATCCTATAAAAATATAGATATAATTTTGATTCAAATTAAAAAATAAAAATTATTATTATTATCATCATCATCATCATCATATAGCACTCATAACATATTTCATTAAAAATACTTAAAAATATTAACATTATGCGTATGTGTTTTTAAATTGAATGTTTTAGTTTATATCAATATATATATATATATTCACTTTTTAACCAGTTTAACATATTTTAAAAATTTAACTATAAAAAATTATATATATTAATAAAATATAAAACATTTAAATATATATATTAAAGTGTAGATATCTTAATATAAACACAGTGTTAATTAGTCATATTTCTTAATTTTTGGTGATGGCATTTAACAATAAAGTTTTTTATTAGTTGTTTTATTTTTGTGATAAAAACTGTCTTTCTTATTTTTTTAATTTAATTAAAATATATTTAAATTAAATGACACCTACTAACTACTTTTTTCAGTATGGAATGACACCTACTAACTAGTATATAAACTTTATTATAAATTTATCTTAATTTATATATTTAAATTCAAATTATTATATAGTTATTTTTATTTGAATATGTTATACTTTAAAATTATATAAAATACTTACATTCAAATCTTTCATTCCATTTTTTTTTTTTAATTTCATGCATGTGTAATCGAGATATTTCTATGCGTAGAATAATAAACTTTCATGGAAATTATCGTTTAATCATTGTACTAGAATCTCTATATTTAATTATTCATCAAGATTGTTGTTTAGTCATTGTACTAAGATCTATATGTTTATTGTTTTTTCAATAATTTTTTTATTAGAATACTAAAACTTCATCAAAACAATTGTTTAATCATTGTACTAATATCTCAATATCTAAAGCCGTTTAATTAGTGTACTACGATCTCAATATCTAAAGGTTTTCCATTGTCAGAACATCTAATAAACATCCTTTGCAATAAACAAAATATGCCTAGATATGACAAAGGAAGAGGAAGGCTGAAGGTTTAGCTTTCTTATGTTTATCATATTTACAACAAAGTCATTTAACAGATAAATGACTTTTCGTCTATTCATTCATTATTAGAGTAATCACCAGAGTTATCCAGATAGTTTTCATTGGAATCATCCAAGTTGCTCTTCACTAATCGAGTAATCACCAGAGTCATCCAGATTGTTTTTATTAGAATCATCCAAATTGTTCTTGGATGATTTCTCAAAATAATTCTCATAATATATTCCAATCTATTTGATAGATATCATATACAATAAGTTGAATTCTGATAGATATAACTTACAATAATTTCAGTTCTGACCACAACATCAATATGGATTTGTTATTGTGTTATCTATACCTTCATAATAAATTTGAAATGTTTTTAGGGAGAAAATAAATTCAAGGAACAAATAGTTTGACCGAGTAATCTCTTATTAATTACATGATATAGAAGTCCTAACTATCTAAAAGCTACTTTGAATCTCAATCTAGTTGCTTTGTTATTTTAAAAGGCTTGGAGTCTTCTTTGATTTAGATTAAAAAATGATAATACTAACTCTGTGTTTTCAAATTATGACAAATCTGGATGCACCTACTCCTAGCTACCCTATCGCACGCAAGTATTTACACTAGTATTTATTCATAATATTTTAAATTTAGGAATTTTAATTTGAATCTAATCCCTCTAAATTCCTAAATTTAAAATATATTGGCATTGGAATTGCCCAACGTAAACATGTTGGCTTTTGGGGAGAAAAGATTTGACTTTGTTATGTTGCAATTATTTTTATTTTAAAATAAAACTGGTATTTATTCATAATATTTTAAATTTAGGAATTTTAATTTGAATCTAATCCCTCTAAATTCCTAAATTTAAAATATATTGGCGTTGGGCAATTCCGAGAATCGCCCAACGTAAATCTGCTAGCTTTTGGAGAGAAAATATTTGACTTTGTTATGTTGCAATTATTTTTATTTTAAAATAAAATTGGTATTTATTCATAATATTTTAAATTTAGGAATTTTAATTTGAATATAATCCCTCTAAATTCCTAAATTTAAAATATATTTGCGTTGGGCGATTCCGAGAATCGCCCAGCATAAACCTGGTGGCTTTTGGGGAGAAACGATTTGACTTTGTTATGTTGCAATTTTTTTTATTTTAAAATAAAACTAGTATTTATTCATAATATTTTAAATTTAGGAATTTTAATTTGAATCTAATCCCCGTAATTTCATAAATTTAAAATATATTGGCATTGGGTGATTCTGTAAACCTGCTGGCTTTTGGGGAGAAAAGATTTGACTTTGTTATGTTGCAATTATTTTTATTTTAAAATAAAATTTGATATTAAAAAAAACGAATATTTAATTAAAAAAATACATTTAATTTTTTCAACAAATTATATTTATTTAAAAAAAAATTAAATGTTTTTCACACACAAGATATTGCGTCATTAAAGACGAGGATTTATTTTCCTTCTTGGTACAAAGATCTAAAAGAATTTTGTCCTTCCATATGATTGAATACTTTGTTCATCGAATTATTTTATTTCAAATTAAATGTGACACGCAAGATATTGGGTCATTCAAAAAGGAGAATGTGGGTTCCGCATTTGAAAATCGGTGGAAAACAGACTTGAATATTATGGAAACGGACTTGTGAGGAACCCAAAAAAAATAAAAAATAAAAAATTGTAAGGTGTGTGCATGGAGTTCAAGGTGTTACCACGAAAATGATATCAGCAATAGCTTATGCTCGGTCATTTATATGATCTCTATTAATAGAAACCTCTAAAATAGTTTTCTCTGGTTATATGCATGTCGCTTGTGACCTGTTGTTGTACGTGAGCATAATTCACAACATTGAAATTCATAAAAGATTAAACTGGGAGTGGATGTGATTCATATCTTAAAATGTGTGCGGAAAGTTCCCACTTATGCCAACTTAGGCCTAGAATTTCATCCTCTACTTGTCAAATCCTAATGAAAATTTGATGACTTTTTTTGCATTTTTTTATGCGTGTCATTTTACGTTTTAATTCAATCAAATTTGTGAGCGTGTGCCTGATTTTATTTGAAAACTTTCTTTCAACAACTCTTACAAATTTGTTTTATAATACCAAATAATTAAATTCCAAGTTAATAATAACTATTATTTATAAGCATTCATTTTAAATTCCCATCATTTACAAATATTTAATAATAATTTTTTTAAATGACTTTTTTTTTTTTCAAAAAATCAAATTTTTTCTAAAAAATAAATTCTTGGATTTATTTTGTCGCAGGAAAATTATGCAGCTTGAGTGATATTGTAACACCAGTGTTGTAATTAAAACTGTCGGTTTTTGTGTCTCGTTTATTATTACTAGTGGTTTAATTAGGGATTGAGACTAGTTGATTCTGGTTGGAAAATAATATTTTTTTTAAATTAATAAATAAGTATTAATAAATAAAGTTTGTTGTTTTGTTGTTGAAAATCATAATGGGTGAAACTGGAATAAATGATACTTCGCCAGAATTTAGAGGAATTAGATTCAAATTAAAATTCCAAATTTTAAATTAAATCCAAATTATTATTATTATTATTTTAAATTAAATCCAAATTTTAAATTGTTGAGGAGTCAGATCATCGCTGCAAGTTAAATAGGGAGAGCAGATCTTCCAAACGCCTAGGTGTGACCATTAACGACTATATAAAAACAGCTAGATTATATAGTAATATTCTAATGTTAATTATGGGTCAATAGTCATATACTATCTAGTCAATGTAACTAATTATCTTCTTAATAAATAATTTATATATTTATATGTTATAATATATTATATATTTGAATCTTGTACAACCCATAATTAACATTAGAATATTTTTTTTTGACTTTAACGGTTAGATTTTTATTTAAAAGGCGGCAAAACAGCTGCCGCTTGCATTTACATTGGATTGAGTTTCTCAATTTCATTTCTCTCTGAGTTCATGAAGTCTGCAATTCCATGATCAATCTTTGATTCAGGGTCGTCTTTTGGAGAAGCAACGCTGTATCTCTGCCGGATGGTTCTTTACCTTGATGTTACCAGCTGATTCTGACAACCTGAGTATGCCTTTCTGGAGCCTTCCTCTAACTCTTCCAACGCCTTGATTTTTGTCAAAGCAATTTCCCCTGGAGCAGAAAGAGCCGTGCGAAATGGGCAGCTGTCCGATTGAATGTACAGAGCCTGACGTCAAAATTTTGCGTTGCTGAAACACCACGAGCGGCGTTGCTGAAACACCAGTTTCAGCTACTGATAAAATAACTGTGTTACTGAAACACCATTTCCAGCAAGCAAATTTCTGGGTTTTCTGTGTTAAAACAGAATTACTGGTTAATCCGAACTCTTCCAACGCCTTGATTTATGTCAAAGCAATTTCCCCTGGAGCAGAAGGAGCCGTGCGAAATGGGCAGCTGTCCGATTGAATGTACAGAGCCTGACGTCAAAATTTTGCGTTGCTGAAACACCACGAGCGGCGTTGCTGAAACACCAGTTTCAGCTACTGATAAAATAACTGTGTTACTGAAACACCATTTCCAGCAAGCAAATTTCTGGGTTTTCTGTGTTAAAACAGAATTACTGGTTAATCCGATTATGGGATGATGCAGAGAGAATCTTCCAAATTGACTGATAGGGTTCTTTGGCTTTTGGCAGCTCCAAGGTTAGCTTCAAAATCAGCTTGAGAATTAAGCTGCCTCATAATGTGGAAGAAGGAGATTTTCTGAAAGTTAGCCAGCATGGGTCTTATTTTCTTTAGAATTCGGCCTAAATGGATCTGCCACTGATTCGAAGGAGAATTCATTGCTTGAATGATGAGCCGAGAGTCTCCGAAGACCGTCAATGTTTGAATGTTCCGTTTTAGAGCCAGAGTCAGCCCCTGCCACAAAGCTAGAGCCTCAGCTCTATTATTTGATTCGATTCCCAACCCCAATGGTACTTGAGTAAAGTAGACCCATCGGGTTTCAGCAGCACTCCACCTCCACCCGCAGCTCCTGGATTGCCTTTCGAGGCCCCGTCAAAGAAAAGACAATGGTCATCTAGTGCCGATCTCCACTTTAGAAATTCCTGTTCTTCCATACGGATTTCCCACTTAGCATGGCAAGTGGTTGGAATAGTAGGGATGGGTTGATTATTTGGAACGATTTCTTTTAGCCACAGCTCCTCCTCATTGTCCAGCTTTACTTCATTCCTTAGGGTTGGCTTAGCTTCCAAAGTCTCTCCCAATAAAGCTTTAATTTTGGATATAACATTGTTTACAGTGCAGATTTCTCCTCTGAAGATTTTGTTGTTCCTTTCCAGCCATAATTTCCAACATATGTATTTAGGGGTCCACATCCAAGCAGTCCTAAGGAGGTTTTTATTGTTGGTGCAGATTGGAGGTAGCTTGGCCCACTCGTAGAACAGGGATGGCACACTTCTTGGTAGCTCAATCTTGTCCGCCCTTGAACTCAGGACCCCTTTCCAGACTGCCTTGGCAAAGGGGCATAGCAGCAACAGGTGATCAGCTGTTTCTTCCTCTGATATACATAATGGACATCTGGAGGGCCCTTCCATTCCCCGTTTTCTCAGATTGTCTCCTGTGAGAATACTATTATGAGCAAGTGTCCAGCAGAAAAAGTCTATTTTAGGGAGAGAAGGAAAGTTCCATATGAATTTCCATTGCGTTGGGTCTGGAGGGACATTCGGGACAGCAATTAAACTTTTGTATCCTTCAGCTACCGAGTAGGAGCCGGTATGGGAGCCCCACCCTCTTTTATCCTTGGCTGTTGCTGATAATGGTGATTTCCCTTGCAGATTGTCTAACAGTAAAGAAGCTTCAGATTGCAAATGGTGTGGTACCTCCCCGAGATTCCAGCTGTCCCATCTTCTTTCAGCATCCTCCGTCCAGTTGGTTATGTCCCATAGAGTTTCCTTGTTGTTGGAATGCAACCATAGCTTAATATTTGCCAGGCCTTTTATATGATGAAGAGGCTGGTCTCCAAGAATCTGATCGTTCCAAATTCTTATTTTTTTCCCATTACCTGGGATCCAATAGAGGTTGGGGCTGAAGTTGTCCAGAGCAGCGATACAAAGTTTGGATATTGGGGAGCCTTTGGAATTTTTTGGAGGAAGATCAAGACATCTCAATCGTTGACCTTGAAAGTATTTCTTCCACAGCACTTTCTTGCTCCAGCTTATTTTTCCTGCCACAATATTCCACAATATTTTTGAGCCAAGAGCGAGATTTTGGGCAGCCGAGTCTCTAATTTGCAGACCTCCTTCTATGAAAGGTTTCTTAATGGTATCCCAATTTACTAAATGAAGCCTTCTTTCGTTGTTTTTTCCCCCTTCCCACAGAAATCTTCTCAGCATACCATCCATTTTACTGAGAAAGGTTTTGGGGGCGAGGAGAATGGAATGCTGAAACAGAGGCATGCTTGTTAAGACAGAATTTATAAGGATAATTTTCCCAGCAGTGTTCAGCCAGGAGGCTCCCCAGGCATTAATTCTGAGTTTGAGCTTGTCCAAAAGGGGCATCCAATGGGAAACTTTGGGGATGGATCTGAAAATTGGGATCCCAAGATATTTGAAAGAATCCCAGTCTTGACAGATTTTTATTTCAAGAAGCCTAGCTATATCAGCAAGGTTTTTAGCTGAGCAATTCCAGCCATAGATTGTACTTTTTGAGTAGTTAATCTTGCTGCCGGATGCTTCCTTATAGATGTCCAGTTCCTTTTTGAAAGAATTGGCCGAAATAATACTCGCTCCACCTAGTAGCAGAGTATCGTCGGCAAATTGAGCATGGTTTATTTCTTTGACATTTTGCACCATTCTGAGACCTGGCAGAGTTTGGATTTGCTGACAGTAGTCGAGCTGGAAACTCAACACTGAGGCTTGAATGGCATAGAGAAGCGGGGACAGCGGACAGCCTTGCCTTAATCCCCTTGAAGCTGTAAAAAATTCAGTTGATCTTCCATTTACCAGCGGAGCAATCCAAGGAGAGGCGATGCAGGCTTTCACCCAATTTGTGAATTTTGTTGAAAAGCCCATTTTTGTCATAACTGCAAACAGGAAGTCATGCCTCACCCTGTCAAAGGCATTAGCCAGATCTAGTTTTATTACCATTCCTTTCTCTTTTCTCTGGACACTTGAATGTACTGCCTCTTGAACCAGTACAATATTATCCAGTATCTTTCTCCCTTTGATGAAGCCTCCTTGGTTCTCCGGTATGATGTCCGGCAATATATTCTTGAGGCGCATGGATATTATTTTGGTAATAAGTTTATAGCTAGTATTACACAACGAAATGGGGCGGAATCTACTGAACTCAGAAGCTCCTTTTTCTTTCGGAAGCAAAGCCAGAAAGGCTGAATTGGTGCTGCCTCCTATCTTAGTACAAAATTGAGATTTCCTTACCATTCTCAGAAGGTCTTTGTTGATAATTGACCAGCAAGACTGAAAGAACCTGGCAGTGAACCCATCAGGCCCTGGCGCTTTATCCGGGTCCATGCAATCCAAAGCTTTCTTGAGCTCATCCATGCTGATCGGGGCAGTCAGCATATTATTGACGGGATCTTGCACACAGAAGGGGATCAGATTGTACGGATATGCTTGGGGATCTATAGGCTGGTAATCAGGAGCTGAATAGAGATCTTTAAAAAAGGAGAATGCTGCTCTCTTTATGCCCTCAAAATCATTAACCACTGTATCTTGGAATCGGATTTCTGAAACATTTTTGTATTGCTTTCGGGCTTCGGCATGTTTGTGGAAGAAACTAGTATTTTTGTCGCCGGCTTGTAACCATAAGTTTCTAGATTTCTGTCTCCAATACTCCTCTTCGTCCCTACTGGCTTTATGAAAGGCTTTTTGTAACTCAACTTCTTTTTGGAGCAGACTTTGGGTAATATCTGAATTCTCCATTGAGGATTGGAGGGCAGCAAGATTTTCTATAGACTCTTTTCGATTGGCAGCAGGAGTTTTCAAAGCTTTTGCCCATTCCTTGAGCTTTCTCTTAAGAGCCCGCAATTTTTCTTCCCACACGAAGAAAGGGGAACCCTGAATTTTCCGGTTCCAGACTTCAGCAACCACCTCATTGAACCCCTCTTGCTGAATCCATAATGGGCTAAATCTAAAAGGAATGGGTCCAAGAAATCTATCCACGGAGAGCTCCAGACTTATGGGTTTGTGGTCAGAGGTGCAGTTGGGCAGAATTTTGGATGAGGTCATTAGGCCACTAGTGAGGAAGGAGGTTTGGACAAGGAATTTGTCCAAGCGAGCTGCTATATGGCTGGGACCTAGTCTTTTATTAGACCAAGTATATTTCCCGGCTGAAGGTTTGATGTCCTCCAAATCCCAATCGTTCATGATGTCTTCTACCCATTCTCTGGCAGGGTCCCTTACAGGTGAACCACCTTTTTTCTCTTCAGCAGCTAGAGTAACGTTCAGATCCCCTGCAATAATGATATTTCCTGGATTGTGCAAAACAAGAAAGGACTGGAGTGAGTCCCAGCAAATTTTTTTCTCCGATGGCAAGACTGGAGCATAAAGGTTAAATAAACTTACTTGTTGACCAGAATCTTTGTGGAGGAGTTGAGTGAAAATCCAGTGCTGGCCACTTTCTTCTTGAATCAGGTCGTATTTGGAGCTGTCCCAGAAGGAGGCGATCCCACCAGAGGCACCTCTAGCACTGACAGCTCTTCCAGGGCCTTTGCGCCAGAATGTTTTGCTGGATTGGAGGAGAAGAGAGTCCTCCATCTTTGTCTCCTGGATGAGAAGGATTTCAGGCATATGCAACCTTACAATGTCTTTCAGGGCCTCTTCTTTCAGCCTGCTACCTAATCCTCTGCAATTCCAGGAGACGTATTTCATTATTTACTGGAGAGGGGGGGAGTGGCTCCTTTTGGAGCCTTGTTATTCTTGCGCCCGGATCTGGTATTCATCATTCCCTTGAGGGTTTTCTGGGAACCTTGGAGAACATCCATGTAGGTTTTCTCCTCTCTTTGTTTCTTCTTGGATTTTCGGCCCCTGGATGTTTTGATAGGAGAGATTTGAGAACTGTCTGATTCAGATTCTCTTTCTTCTGATTCTTCTCCTGATTCGGAGGCAAGACTAATGTGCTCGTCATCGCCTGCTTTTCCCCCTTGATCTGCCTTGGTTAGTTGGGGATTTGATTCTTCTTCGGATTCTTTCCTTTCCTTCGGCTGACCTTCAGTTTCTTCATGTTTCTCTGAGGCCTCCCCCTTTTCAGCTGTGGATGGGCCTTCATTTGAGACTGGTTTGGTTTTGTCGTTGGGCTGGGGATTTCCCTTTGATTCTGTCTGCTTCTTCTCGTTTGGCTTTGAGACTACCTTTCCTTTTTTTATTTCCTTCCATCCTTCTTCTTCCTCTTTATCCCCTGATGGTGCTTTAGGGCAGTTTCGTTGAAAATGGCCATGTTCATGGCAGATCCTGCATTTAAATGGGAGTTGCTCGTAGTCTAGCTTCTGGTAGTGATGCCAATCTCCCACTGTCAACTTGATAGCTTCCGGTAGCCCAGCTTCGAGATCCACTTCCACGCATATTCTGGCGCAGGTGTATTGGCCCTTGTTATCAGCTTTGTCGATGAATCTTCCCAGTCCATTTCCTATCTTTTGCAATGCTTGGTAGCTCCAACAGTGTATTGGAAGATTGGGGAGCCGAACCCAAACAGGGACCTCCTTTGGGACATCGACTGAGGGGTCAAAGTCGGGTGTCCATTTATTCAGAAAGAGACCTTGGTTTCCCATGAAATATGGGCCATTTATGAACACCAAATCTCGGTCTTCCTTGGTAGTGAATTCAAAGATGAAGTAGCCCCTTCCAATCGGGTAGCTGATTACATTGTTTGGGAGCAGGGGTCTCCAGTTTCTTTGCACCCATTCATCAGTCGATTTGGTTGTTGGCCATCGTCCCATAAACTGCCCTACTAAACCTCTGTCAGCCAGGGCAAGGGCGATTTTGATTGTCTGGTCTTCTGGCAGAGCAATTTCTGGGATTTCTTCTAATTTTTTGATAAACTTCGGAGCTTCAGGCTGCATTCGTTTTTTCCCTCTCTGCGTAAGGATCTTCTTGAAGGCTTCTGCAGGCGAAATCGGAGGGGTGGGAGAGGGCTCCGCACCCCCTGGAGCAGCCATGGCGGCGGCAGCTGGTCGTAAACCTAGCAGAACGCATTCCTTATCGTGCGCGCGTTCCACTTTCACATCTCATAATTAACATTAGAATATTACTATATAATCTAGCCGTTAATAGTCACACCTAGCCGTTTGGAAGATCTACTCTCCCTATTTAACTTGCAGCTATGATCTGACTCCTCAACTTGTCCTGACGATGAACCACACTAGTTGGTTCGAAACGTGTCGACAAAGGTTTTCTACATGTGATTTACGCCGAAACTCTTCTTAACAAATTTTAAATTTTTAATATAAAATTTAAAATGTTTTTCTTTTAAATAATTTTATTATTATTATTATTATTTTAAATTAAATCCAAATTTTTAATATAAAAATTAAAATGTTTTTCTTTTAAATAAAAAAAATGTTTTTTTTTTTAATGTTTTTTTTTATTTTTTAAATATGTATATTTTTTTAAATGTTTTTGATTTTTATTTTAGTAGTTTTTAATTTTTTTTTTGTTAATTTTCTAATTTTTTTTATTAAATCTAGTTTGTTTTTTATTTTTTTTCTTTAGCCATAACATCTAAACTTGCTTCAAGCCACTTGTACACATTCTTCCAAGCATTTATACACCTCCAAAACACATCAACATTAAATTAAATGCTTATATGAAGCATTTAATTAAAGAAGCTAGCGATCTCACCTTGGATATTGATCTCGATGAATTTAGTAATCCTCCGCGCATAAGCAAACATAAAAATAATTGAGGAACAACAACAAACTTCCTAATATTGGCGATGGGAAATATTATGTCCCTTGCAATAAATGTAAATGCTTATATAGAAGAAAAAATAATAAGCCAACAACTATAAAACATTGATTAGAAAATGGGCACCTGGGAGGGAACCAAATATGACCCCTTGGTGAGATCTAAAAGAATGTTTTTTCTTCATTTTTTCTTTTCTTTTGTAACCTAAAGGAGTTTGGCAGCTCATGTGACACGAGGCTACAAATAAACCTCTATGGGCCTACGAGCTATCCTCCTTTTCGTAAATCAAGTCATAACCTAGGGGGTTTGAACCTTCAATCTCTTAGTTACCACAATAGTTGCACTCTAGGGATTTCAGAGGAGAATAGATTGACCCCTTATTATGAACCTTGCTAATTTCTCTGTCCCATTGATGAACCCCATTCTCCTTATAGAGGCGTTACAAATTTCACCTATTTGTTCGGCCTTTAGGAATGGATTTGGATGGGGAACTTTAACAACAACCCTTGTCCCATTAGGACCTAACTCAAGTGATGTAGAGCTCACGTTGTTCATATCTTTGTCTTACCCATAACTTAACTTGTAGCCTTACTTCTTGTGACAACCTCGGGTTAATTCTCCTCATTGCAAATATTGCATATATTTTGATTATAATCAAAAGGGCTTGAGAACTAGGACACATATTCCAAAGTTTGAGGAAGGAGGTTGCTTGGGATTAGAACGAAGTTGACTTGTTTTATGACAACCATGGGGGTTTGCAGGTGGTCCTTAATGGGTTGGTTGTGCTAATTAATTCAGTTGAACATAGGAAGGTGTTGACGGTGCTAGAAATCCATCAACCAAGGGGGTATCCCCGATGTGAAGTCCCAATTAGACCTCACACTATTTGGAATAGGAGCCCCATCCGAAGTATCAACCTGATTTCCATATATTCTTATAGATTTGCCTTGACTTTAGTTGTCAACAAGAGAGAGAAACATGTATGTTCCTTTGTGAAAAGAAAGTGTGCCTAGTGAATGTTCGGTTGTAGGTGTATCAAGGCTCTTCTACTGTACATGGAGGAAAGGTGAGCCTCTACGAGAGAGGTAATAATACCACCCTAATAGAGGTGCACACAAGCGGAAAGAGAATCGCCTAACATCAAGCAGAATAGTCCACATAGAGGTGACAATTGTTACAACCATTACAACGCATTTTAAATTAGATAAGCACTAACATTAACAAAATAGTTCAATTACTTGAGTACAGGTGAAAGAAAAAATGAATCATAAACATTCACAAAATAATCTTACAAATATTCACAATCCATGCATGAAAATGTGTTGGCCATTAGGCTTTAAGTATTAAGTAAAAGTCCTAAGATACATGAATACAACGAATATCACTAGCTCCAATAGTGGAGCATTGGAGCCACGACTTGCTCCCCAAAATTACTAACTCTGTCTCTCTAATGCCTTATGGGAGAAGCCAAGGTGAAAAGTCCATTTCTTATACAATGAGGGTGTATATATAACAAGTGGAGTGATCCTTCATCTCCCTTGTGACTCTTGGACTACCCTCATGACTGTTCGACTTCTCTATGACCTTTTGACTTCCTACATGACTTTTCACATTACATGAATGACTCTTGAACTTCCACTTTACATTATATTTCTCCATTATAGAATTTACATAATCCACAAAATGATGTGGCACATGATGACTCATGACATGACATTGATGACATGGACTACATGATGATGTGGCAGTGTCAAGTCACTCTTTGTTGCTAGTTTATTTGTGTCTTCTTGAAAGATGGTGCATGTTATTCTTCTTACTCTTCATTATGACTTGAAGATAAGGAGTCTTGAATGTATCTTGGTCTTCCATCTTCTGTGATAATCCAGTGTTTCTTCATCTTCTTACCTGATGACCATCTATCTCCTCAGCTCCTTAGGTGTCTTCTAGCATGGTCTCCTTCTCCATATCCTTCATCATCATCCTGTCATAGTATGATAGAGTACCTGCATCTACAATTCACTCATGTCAAGACAACATCAGTCCGATAAACCCTAGTCTAAGTTGTTGCATGATGATCCACTGACTGAGTTGGAACCGGGTGGCACGCTGAGAGAGAGGCTTAGTAATTGTGTAATTGTGCAACTCAAGCAACCAAGGGTTAGGTTTGAGCGTTGAGACTATGAAATGTGTAGTTCAGGCTGGATTGGGCTTGAAGATTTTGTAGTTGGGGAGCTCAAGGAGTCAGGATGAGGACTTGATGACTAAATTTTCCCACCCCGCAGTGTTGGAAGGACCGGGAAGCCAAGTGATTGTGCAGTTCAGGAGCTCAAGGGTTAGGCTTGAGGACTGAGACTTCGCAAAGTGCAGTTCAAGCTTATCTGGAGGGAAGTATTACATAGTTTTGGAGCTCAAGGGTCGGGATTAAGCACTGAGACTATGCAGTTCTAGGAGGCAGGAACTACGCATTGCATAGTTCTAAGAGGCAGGGTTGTTGCTTGAGGGCTAAGACTGTGTAATGCGCAGTTCAAGCTAGCTAAAGGAGGTTGAGTGGTCTAGTAAGGGATTTTTCCCAATTTGAATAAGTGTCAGATCAGTAAAAGGAAGATAGGCAAAAGCGTGACTCTAAACCTGAACACACACTCAAATCACTTGACGACACAACATGGAACACTCATAACACGTGAACAACATCATTTCCTTGATGCAACAACATTGCAATGACCTACACCAAGTGCGACACCAAAGATACACTTTGCAGTGACCTACACCAAGTGCGACACCAAAGATACACTTTGCGACGACCTACACCAAGTGCGACACCAAAAATACACTTTGTGACAACCGTGACATCACTTGTCCGACAATGTTTAAAACTTTGGAAATGAGCGTGATACATGTTTACTTGGTAAGACCAACTCATTTATATAGACGTTACCCCTTGAAACCACCAATTATAGCTTTCGTGCATTGTGTGACACTCCACATGCTAAAATACGACATTTACTATATGAAGAGAAAAATGTGAACGACGATTGCGATACATGAACAACAGTGAAAACGACACATGCTAGAGTGAAGATAACATGAAAATGACACTAATTAAAGTGAAAGCAAGAGAAAGCGACAATATAAAGCACGAAAATGACACTCGTAAAATCAAAGGTGCGCAAAAGTGACAGGTTGAAAAACTCACCAAAATAGAAGTACAATTGCAGCCAAAAGTGAGGGACTGTCAATGACAGTGCGCACTGATTGTCGACATGGGTTGAACATTGCACATGCACTGTCTTGATGGACTTGTTATTCTTGTTCAAGCTTGTGTAAAAGAATGTACTCATGAACTTGTTGCAAACTGAGCATGTGTGAGAAAGTGACTTCGACCAATCAAGAAGTGACCACGGAAAAATTGTTCGCAAGATCCATAGTAGGCTCCAAAATTCAAGTGTAGGTAAAATTTTGGAGCTTGTTCGTTGCAGTGACAACGCTTGGCAACACACTGGTAGAACACCAGGTTCTCTGCCTTGGCCAATTCTTTCATGCAGGGTCTAGTTCTTCGGGGAGTATTGATTCATCGTTCAGATTACCATGGCTTCCCCACTTACCCTGTGCATAAACATAGTCCCCTTCATTTCCTTACTCGGTTAAACAAAAACATAAGGTCAGCGATCACACAATGTTTCGAATCATAAAAGGGTAATGAAGTTTGCAAGCTTTAAATTTTCAAAGTGTAGTTTTTCATCTTTGGTGTTGCTTCACTACCAACAGGCTTGGACAATACCCTGACAAAGTCACTTTAGGGACACAAACATTGCTCCGCTGCCATCAGGCCTAGATAGTACCCCGACATAGTTGCTTACTTCACCTCTCTGCGCAAAAATCCTTTCTCTTTTCGCCTTTATTTATTTATTTTATATAGGGTTGTGCATTGACACTTATTTATTTCATGGGCGGAAGAGGGATCCCTACTTATTGAGAGAAAAAGAGGTTGTCCCTTCATATAATCATATATAAGACCTCTAACATTAGTTTGCTCATTTATATTTTCTCTGTGTCCTTCTCTACTTGATTAGATTAGCTTGAAAACACAAAAACATAAAGACACTTATTTATTTCATGGGTGGAAGAGGGATCCCTACTTATTGAGAGCAAAAGAGGTTGTCCCTTTAGATAAGCATATATAAGAACTCTAATATTGGTTTGCTCATTTAGATTTTCTCCTTGTCCTTCTCTACTTGATTGGATTAGCCTGAAAACACAAAAACATAAAGACACGAGTGTAGGCATTGTAGAAATTCCTTGTAGATTCAAACTGCAGATTATAATATGCTAAAACAATCGACTCAAGTTTGCTCTACTCATAAGTGGAAACAATAAATGATCGATGAAATCATGAAGAATAAAAGAGAAAGAATTAAACCACACATAACACAATAATTTTATGGGGAAAGCCACAACTAAAAACCCATGTTATATGTATATTGAATTAATCAAAAGATATGAGAAGATTACAATGCTTTTCTCAAGCTCGAGCAACCTCTGCACTATCTCTATCTATCTCACTGCTTCCCAAACAAGATCAAGCCAATTATGTTGCCTTCCAATCTCATATTTCCTTGTGCAATTCCCTGGGGAATTATCCCCTATTTAACTGGGAAATTCCATAATTATGAATTGTGCAATCCTCATAGGTCTTCCTCTGATAGCATGCACAACCTGTACAATTCGGGTGATTATATAACAGATAGTACATTGCCCCTGAACTCTAATCTCAGTGATGCCTTTCTCTGATCTGACATGCATGAGTTAATAATGAGTGAATATTCAGTTTACTGGTTGATCACTGCAGGTTACACCCCACTACTGGATCTCCCACTAATTCCTCCATCAGTTAGAACTAGTTTAACTAAATTTAACTCAGTTAGACTGAATTAAATAATTACAATTCAAAATAAACTCAATCGGGGCTCTTATAAAGTAGGAGACACTCTACATGACTCTAGTTAGACCCTCAAATCAAATTAACTGAGCCAACTAAGTTAAATTAACTTAGTTAACTATTACAAGTTGTCATGAGATGTGGAATTACAATTTAATTCAAGGAAAAAATTAAATTAGGATTTTCTTGTTGCATTTTCAACAGGTATAATGTTTCCAGAATAGGCATGGAGATCATGGTTCGATGCAAGGCTTTCCTTATGTGAGGATCATATTTTTTGTCGGAACATCATTGACCAAAAGGTGTAATCAAGACAAGGAAGAAGGACAAAGAGTTAGCCAAATGTTGTAGTGTCACAAAGTCCTTTTATATTTGTCCACACTGTATTCTGAGCCCAAATAGGACATCCTTTGTGCAAAGTATTATTAAACAAAACACAATAAGGAAACAAAACTAGGAGTATAAAACAAAAGGAGGCTAACCGAAAGATGATGCGAAACCAAAATGAGAAAGACAAGACAAACTACAGAAAATGAATGCAGTATGAATGTGCAGGTAAACTAATATGCAACTACACCTACTCCTAACCTAACCAGTTAGAAGCTTAGCGTCACGTATAATGAAATTTCCAATGTAGTCACTGTAGTTGTTCCCCACCTGCAATCACAAATATATGATCGATTAAAAAAATGAGATAAAACAATGTGCGACAGAAAATATAAGAGTTTGAATAATTTGCACAACAAATTGAAGGTCTTGCCTGTGAACATAAAGATATGTCATAACCATTACTTTAACCATTTCACACTCTTAGCTTTTATTTATTTTTTTCTAAAAATTGTAAGAAGACAACCCTCGGGGGATTCTTGCAGACGTATCTTCATATGCACTGTACTCCTTAGCAAGCATGTGAAAAGGATGGAACTTTTTATTTACGACAAAGCTTGCCAGGTAAGATTGATCTAACCATTCAATGATTGGATCATGAAACTCAAAACAATACTCTTGAGAACCCTGAAATATTTGAAAAGATGAACTTGAAATTAAAAGTGCAGGATCATGATGATAATCTTGTAAGGGAAAATGAATCTGATCATATTCAGCAACATTGTTAAGATGGTGAGGTTTTGACATAACTAGCAGTGAAGGCTAGAGTGCCTCATCTGCTTGACAAGTATCTGCATGGTGAGATAAACCATAAAGATTAATCGATGTGAAACAATTGTCATCAAATATACTAGTGGGTAAATGATAAAACAAATGACATTTAATATTACGATCAAATGGACTGTTTATGGCAAGATATTATCGGTTAGAAGATAAAAAAGATATATATGTTTGAACATCTTTACGAATGCCTTGAATAAATGAATCATCTTCCTCACATGATAAATGTAACAAACGATTTCCTTGTGACTGGTCTCATGTTGTACTGGCATAGTAATCATCGAAAGAAGTGAAAAGGAATGCCAATACAACAAACACAAGAGACCAATCAAGATTTAGTGAATGAATAAGAGTTAGCACTCAAGAGGATTTAATGTGCGATGGAGAATAAGATTCGTGATATAACATTCACATGAAAAACCATGAGCTGACTATTATGAAATGAATTTGGTAGACATGAGTACTTCGAACAAAGATGATTTTTGAAAATGATTAAATTCACAGTTCCATAATTATATGAGAGATAAACATTCCAAACCTGAGTTTGATACAAAATATTTGCTTGAAGATGAAACAACTTAAGAAGATTCATGAATTCGATCAGAAATAAAACCTTGAAAGCTCGAAAGACTACATCCAGAATGCCAAACATCTTTCAAGAAGGAATTTAAATCCAGTGAAACCATGCAAAGAGAAATATTTCACGAGAGAAACCATATCTGACTTAGTTCGGGGACCTTACAAGAGTCGCGAGATATTGACATAACCATCAACATAAGTTCATGATCTGAAATCAATCATAAATTAAAACTGAAGTAGAATTGATTAATTGCCATCAGTGAATTTGACTGTTAACCTTAAGTGCTGAATGTGGAAGACTGAAGGAAAGCGGTTGATTTAAGACTGAAATGATAACTTAAGAAACATAATTAAGCTTGAATTTGCAGAATAAAATTGAGATACTAGACAATGATATTTATTACAAAGTTCGTCCGTGGTGGACTACGTCTCCGAGTCCGCTTTCAAGATGGGCGACCGCTTTATTAGGATTGAATATGAGAAGGTTGATTACACAGAAAATGAATCAGACTGAATGTGCACACAGGCACTTTTGGTCGCTGTCAATGGAAATCTCTCTGAAATAGCTTTCCAACACCTGTCATGGTTCCCAATTTCGACTCCCGATCCCATTACACTAAAAACAAAACAGGCTATGACCTCCAAAATCTGCAAACAAACTTCCAAAACCACCTATGTATCTCCTCCTCTCCATCATGAGTACAAATGGTTTTATAGAGTTCAAGTCAACCTCCCTTGTCTGATTTGGCAATTGGTTGAGCATAAAAAGCTTTAAAAGGCCTCGGTCTAGTCTAAGGAGGACACCTTAGGGATAAGGTTACGTGTCTTAGAATTAGTTTATAACAAAAACTAACAAAAAACCCAAAAATAACTTTAGGTTATAGTTATCCCCCAATGGTCAGCTAATGGTGCAGAGAAGGTTGACTTTGCCCATGTGAATAGGCCGTGACTAGCCACAAGCAGACACCGATGCAGGTTAGTTGCCAGCGGTTCTGGTTGATGGCGGTGACGGTGCATGTGACTATGCATACCCCTGACAGTTGCGGCTTCATCTGGTGGTCTTCCTTACCTATGCAGCTGCACGCTTCCAAACCATTCACATGGTTGACGATTACCACTTGGCAGTCTGTTGCGATTAAGGCTGCGACTTCCCAAACTGCCCCAACTCTGACTGCTCACTTGTTGTGGTCTCATTACAGTTAGGACCCGCGATTCGGGATGCGGTTAATATTCCGCTGTGACTTACCCCATCGTTAACCCAACTGCTCACAGGGTTACAGTTCTGCTGCGGTCTTCGAATAACGCGGTGTATTGTAATGTTTTTACAATGGTTTGCAATGGGTTTTAGTTATAGGTTTTGTAATGTAGGTTTATACATTAGGTTTAGGACTTATGTTTAGGGTTTAGGTTTTGTACTAATTTTTTGTTGTTTAATCCTTTTCCACTTAGGATAAACACCTAGTCTTAGGACTAATACTTTACATGAAAAAAAAACCCATTTACATAATTTTTGTCACAATGCGACATTAACACCACATAATGCCCATAATCACCCTGACGATAACCATGAACCGAAACACCATGAAGAATTGAATCAACACTAGATATTGATGAAGCACTGAACGTTGTTGATGAACTGAACACTATGTAACTGATCTGATGAGATACTCCTAGATCAATCCTCTCCACTTGAAAGCTTTTGGACCACAAAAGTTTGATTTCAGCAGATATCAGGTGAGGGTACAACTTCCTCACTCTTTCAATCTCCCGCCACCTTGCCTTGCTCGGATTCATGCCATTGAGTCCCACTTGAAGATATTCAACATCTCCATGCCTTGAAGATTGAATCTTCCTGTCCAAGATGATATTTTCCTGCAACTCATTCATATACTCAGGTGCCAAATCATTAATAGTTAGAATCTGTGTATCTTCCTCGGGATCCATGATCATCGGAGATTCATACAATTTCAGATTTTCCACATTTACAACTGAGTAAATATGCATGTAAGGAGGTAAATTTAATCGAAATGCATTATTTCCAATCTTTTCCACAATCTTGAAAGGGCCATACCTGATAGGTTTCAGTTTCTTACCTTCTCCTTTCAACCTGTCTTTACTGATATACAACCATACCTGATCATCGACCTCAAAATGATGATCGACTCGATGCTTGTCATAGCACATTTTATAATTGGCCTGACTCTTCTCTAACTGATTTTGCACTGCTTCATGTATTTGTTGTATCTGTTGAATGAACTTAACTGCTTTGTTTACATCATCATGTTCACCCACTTTATCCTCTTCACCGAACATGAAATCCATTTGTGACTTTGGTAGATACCCAAAACATGTTTCGAATGGCGATTGATTAGTCGAAGAATGTAAGGCTCGATTGTAAGCATGTTGCACATAAGGTAAAGATTCATCCAACAACTTAGGATGTCTACTGCAATAACCTTGGAGAATATGTATGAATATTTTGTTCACCTCTTTTGTTTGTTTGTTGGTCTGTGGATGAAAAGTTGTGCTCTTCTTCAACTTTGTGTCCATGAGTCCCCATAAAGTGGACCAAAACTCTCCTACAAAACGAGTGTCTTGATCAGAAATAAAGGAAGTAGGTAACCCAAAATGAACCCATACCTGTTCAAAGAACATCTTCGCAGTTTGTTCAGCTATCACTTGCTTTTTGCACGGAACAGGAATGCACATCTTGCTAAATATATCAACCACAACATACATGTAATCATGCCCTCTCCTGGACATAGGAAGCCCCCCAACAAAATCCATGGAAATGTTGTCCCATGGTCGCAAAGGAATTGGAAGTGGCATGTACAAACTGATATTTCGATTGCTTGGTTTGCTGGTTGAACACATCATACATCCTTTAATGTACTTAGCAACTGTTTCATACATACGAGGCCAGTAACAATACCTTTTAACTTGTGCCATTGTTTTTCTTACTCCAAAATGTCCAGAAATTCGAGAAGAATGTGCTTCCTGAACAACATGCTCTCTTTCTGTTTGTGGTATGCACAACTTACCCAAATGATATAACAACATGTCATGAATATGATAATTGATTTCTTCCACTTGAGCACCATGAGTTAGTGATTCATAAATATCTTTGAAATCAACATTTGTACTATATTGTTCTATATAACTTTCATGTTTTAAAGAACTATTATGCAACACTACTGAAGCATTCAAAGATGGTCTAGACAACATATCAGCTACTTTGTTTACGACACCTTTCTTGTACTTAATTACTAAGTGAAATTGCTGAAGAAATCCCATCCAACTGTAATGACGAGATTGTTGCAACTTAGTTTGAGAATGAAGGTACTGAAGCGGCTAATGATTTGTGTGAATCATTGTTTCCTTACCCATTAAATAATGTTTCCACTTCTTAACACTTTCAACCAAAGCAAATATTTCTTTATCATGTGTCAAATAATTCATTACTTCCTTAGAAAAAGTTTATGAATGAAAACAAATTGGTTTCCCTTTTTTAAGTAAGACTGCACCCATTGCATAACCACTAACATTTGTTTCAATTTTGAATGGCTGTTGAATATTTGGTAAAGCTAAGATTGGTGTTGTGACAATTTTCTCCTTAAGTGTATCAAAATCTTTTTGTTTTTTTCCTCCCCACTGAAAGGGAACTTTAGAACCTGTTAAAGCATGTAACAATGATGCAATCAAAGAAAACTTAACAATAAATTTCCTCCAATACTGAATTGCACCTATAAAACTTCTAACTTCAGTCACACTCTGTGGTCTTGGCCACTTAATAATCACATCGATTTTAGCTGGGTCTGTTTTTAGACTTCCACCTCCAACTATGTAATGAAGATAATTCAGTGAAGTTTTCCCAAACTCACATTTGGAAAGTTTAAGGTACAACTTTTCTCTGTGCAATACATCGAAAACCTGCTTAACATGCCTAACATGCTCTTCCATACTAGACCTAAAAATCAAAATGTCATCAAAGTAGATTATGACAAATTTGTCAATGTATGGGCGGAAAACATCATTCATAACTCGTATGAAAGTTGCTGGCGCATTACACAAACCAAAAGGAATTACTAGCCATTCAAATAGTCCATGCCTAGTTTTGAATGTAGTTTTCCAGATGTCATTTTCTAATATGCAGATTTGATGATATCCACTTCTTAAATCTAACTTAGTGAAATAGACAACACTTTTCAGTTTATGAAGTAAATCATCTATCCTGGGAAGAGGATACCTGTTTTTGATTGTGATTTTGTTTAAGGCCCTAAAGTCAACACACATTCTCCATGTCCCGTCTTTCTTAGGAACCAAAATTATGGGTGAGCCACATGGAGATGAACTGGGTTGAATGAAACCTTTTTCAATCAATTCCTGGATCTATTTCTTTATTTCTTCATTCCCTATAACTGACAGGGGATACATTCCGATATTAGGAAGAGGGGCGTCAGACATCAATTGTATTTCATTTTGTATTTCTCACTTAGGAGGAAGATTTTTTGGTTCTTTAAATAGATTTTGAAAAGAATCTACCACCTTAACCAATCTATCTTTGAACTGAGATTCACAACTTGAAAAAGCATCTCGTCGATCCTTATGTTGTTCTTTGACAACCATGAGTACATATCTCTTACTTGAAATTATTAATCGCTTCATCTGATTAACTGAATCTAAATCCAAGTGTGATTTGAGTTTATGTGCCCTGACAATAAATTCAAACCCATCTTTCTTAAGGTGATATTTATGCTCTTTCCTATGAAACACTGCATCATGATCATAGAGATAAGGAATTCCTAGCACTACTCCACATATGTCTGCTGGAATCACATCTAAATCCACTTCATCAATGTAATTAGTTGTTATGGCAAATTTTAACTGACACTGCTTTGTGACATTAATCTGAGTTTCTTTATTTAGCCAACCTAGTGGGTATGGTCTTGGATGATTATGTGTCTCCAAACCCAATTTCTTAACTAAATCTTTAGATATTAAATTTGCTTGTGATCCATAAATAATGTATCTATTTTCCCCGGATGCGGGTGGCTGTGTGATAATCAACGGCGTGCCACATGACAGCCATGGGCCGCCACGTGATGAAGCTCCTCCATTAAATGTTATACGCCGCCAGTACCTCTCGTCTGAAGCGGCCTCTGAGCAGTCTTAATGGAGCCGAGGGAAGGAATGACTATCCTGCGGAAGGCATTCATGGCTGGTCATATCATTGGTTATGGAGAACGGTTTAAGAATGTGGAATGCCTGGAGAAGGGCGCTCATTTTGGTAAAAGGAATTTGCAGAGCGTTGAGAGTCTGCGCGAAGAGCAGGAGGTGGAGAGTTGGGCCGCGATCCAATACTCGCCTGCGTTCTTCGTACTGGTCTTTAGCCTATTTAAGAGTTGCTTGGTCCCAAATTGGGGAGCGTTTGTTGTGGGGAAGGCGCAGCTCCATTGCTGGATCTCGTCTGTTGGGGAAAGAATCCAAAGTTTGGTGGCTGTCATGGTGCGTGAGAGAATGCCTTGTCACAGAGGGACCTGGCGTGGAGAATCCTCACGACCTCCAGGTGCTGACATTCACCATCACTGTTGTTGTTGTTACTGCCATCGGAGGATGGAAGCCACCCCTATCCAGCCCAGTCAAGTCATGGAAGTGGGCTGCTCAAGCGGAGGGAAGCACAAGTTACCTGCATTTGGTTCTGTTATATTTACTTTGGGTAGTTCTGAAGATAATCCAGGCATCAACGCCCATATCTCTGTGCTGTTCACCCAAGTTGAGGAGGAGAACGCAGAGGGATCGTCTTTGGTCCTGGCGGAGGACAATGCTGTGCAGGGCAAAGGCAAGCTCCCAATGGGGGAGCCGTCTACTGAAGAGGAGGGCTCAGCAAGCGGTCGAGGGCAGCGAATGAGGAGAGCAATTCTGGGTCAGACCGCTCTCAAAAACTCCCCAACCTCGAGCTACCGAGCAGCCGGAACCTGTGCTTTATTCGTCAGCCATGGAAGAAGAGCCAGAGGAATAGCTCTGGCGGGTGGTTCTGTGTCGGGCTGCGGCGTAAGAATAATTGCAATTTCCTGGGTCACACGGTTGTCTATGTTTTGTTTCCGTCAAGTTCTGTATGCGGTCTCCTCCACGGCAGTGGTGATTGCCTGGTTTTTGGTTTGTTCATGTTTTGGTCTTCAGGTTCCACTGTAGGTCGGGGTGTAGGTCTGTTTGGAAAGGCCCCTGCGTGGGTAGTTATCGAGTCACTCTGGAAACTCTCAGCTTTTTGTTTTTTGATCCTACTGATCGTATGGCCCTGCACGGCGAATGTTCTTGTTTGAAAATGCAACCCATGTGCTGTAGTAGGCCTTGGGTCAACAGTCTCTCAGAATGTAAAGTTATCTATACATATTAATAGAATAGTAGTTAATCTTGCCGAGAAAAATAATGTATCTATTTTCTTGTGCTTAGAAGTTATCCTTATGTGAAATAATTCAAACCTTTAATCCTCATTCAGATGATTTATGGTTGAAGAAGGTGCAGAAGTGATAGAACTTGAACCAGTGTCAGAAGTTTTACCTGTCGAAACCATTGCGGTTATTTTACCTTCATCAACTGAGTCGGAGCCCAAATCTTGTTGGATTGCTGCATTAGCATTCTTTTCACCTTTATTCTTCTGGAACTTCTCTGGTTTGAGTTTTGGGCGAAGTTTCCAACATTTGGACTCATCATGTCCGATCCTCTGCTAATGGGTACAAGTAGGCCTTTCACTTTCCTTCTGAGATGTCGTTGATCTCTTTCCCTTCAAATTTCCCTTCCTCTTGCTGTCTTTGGAATCCTTGATTTCCAACTGTCTGGATGGTTTTTTGTGAAAACTTGAACGGTTTGCCACCTGATTCAATATGTATGGCTTGAACATACACTTCATCAAAGTCATCAGGATTAAAAATCAATAATGTATGATGTAAATATGAATGTAAATTGCCAATGTGCTTTAATAAAGTTTCACGTGTATCCAGTGGAATACCAACCACCAAAGCTTTTTTCTTGAATTCCTGAGTAAACTCTTGAACATTCTACCCCTTACCTTGTCTCAAATGTTGCCAATCAATAACATCTTGTTGCATGTGTCCCAAAGGATAGAATTGCTTCCTAAGAGATTTTAAAAACTTAGACCATGAAGAGATGACTTTACCTTTCCGCTTTACATCTATTTGAGTTTTACTTTCCCACCAAATTAAATATGTTCCCCCCATTCTAAGTAGAGCTACCTAAATTTTCGTTTTATCATCATAAACGTTCTGAATACGACAATACACTTCTAACTTTTTAGGATTCATTTCGCCATCATAAATAGGTAACTCAAATTTTACATCAAGTTTCAAAACAAATGTTTTCGTAGGTTCCTTTTATGTTTCAGATTTTGAACTTGAAGAAGAAGAAGAAGAAGATGATGATGGAGATGATGGAGGAGAAGGAGGTTTATCAGCCTTGCCTTTACCCTTGTCCTTCCTCGATGTATTTGAAGAAGAAGCTGTATCTCTCGCCTTCTTATCTTTGTAGAGTTCTCCCAACATCTGTTGCACGCTCAAAAATGATTTCTGAAACTGTTCCTTGCTCATATTTGTTTTAGGAGTTTCACCTGCATCAGATCGCGTCATAGTAAATTTATGAATGACTCTTCGCTTTCCAATCTCTGGATCAAACTCCTCAAGTGTTCCTTATCCACGTTGCGACTTTGACCTAGTTAACATTCACTAGCAAAATTCTACAAATGAAATCTGCTCTGATACCAAATTATATGATCTAAAATCGATCATAAATTAAAACTGAAGTAGAATTGATTAATTGCCATCAGTGAATTTGATTGTTAACCTTAAGTGTTGAATGTGGAAGACTAAAGGAAAGCAGTTGATTTAAGACTGAAATGATAACTTAAGAAACATAATTAAGCTTTAATTTGCAGAATAAAATCAAGATACCAGACAACGATATTGATTATGGAGTTCGTCCCTGATGGACTACGTCTCCAGGTCCGCTTTCAAGATGGGCGACCGCTTTATTAGGATTGAATTTGAGAAGGTTGATTACACAAAAAATGAACCAGACTAAATGTGCACACATGCACTTCTAGTCTCTATCAACAGAAAGCTCTCTGAAATAGCTTTCCAATGCCTGTCACGGTTCCCAATTCTGACTCTCGATGCTCCCGTTACACTGAAAACAAAACAACCTATGACCTCCAGAATCTACAAACAAACTTCCAAAAGCACTTATGTATCTCCTCCTCTCCATCATGAGTACAAATGGTTTTATAGAGTTCAAGTCGAACTCCCTAGCCTTATTTGGAAATTTTTTGAGAATAAAAATCTTTAAAAGGGCCTCAGTCTAGTCTTAGAAGGACACCTTGGGGATAAGATTACATGGTCTTCAAAATATTTTAGAACAAAAACTAAAAAAAAAAAGCCAAAAATACTTTTGGTTATAGTTAGCCCCCGATGGTCAACTAACGGTGCAGAGAAGGTTCACTGTGCCCATGTGAACAAGCCGCAACTAACCACAGGCGGACACCGATGCAGGTTAGTTGACGGCGGTTCCGGTTGACAGTGGTGACGATGTGTGTGACTATGCATACCCCCGATGGTTGCGGCTTCATCTAGCGGTCTTCCTTACCCACACGATTGTGCCCTTCCAAACCATTCACATGGTCGACGATTACCACCTGTTAGTCTATTGCAGTTAAGGTTGCGGCTTCCCAAACTGCCCCAACTTTGACTATTCACATGTTGTGGTCTCTTTACGGATAGGACCCGTGGTTCGGGATGCGGTTAATACTCTGTTGTGACTCTGACCCCGCCGTTACTCCCATTGCTCACATGGTTACAGTTTCGCTGCGGTCTTCAAATAGTTCAATTATCTGTGTTATGTGTATTGTAATGTTTTTACAATGGTCCGCAATGGGTTTTAATCATAGGTTTTGTAATGTAGGTTTATACATTAGGTTTAGGACTTATGTTTAGGGTTTAGGTTTATTTCTAATTTTTTGTTGTTTAATCCTTTGCCACTTAAGATAAAGACTTAGTCTTAGGACTAATCCTTTACATGAAAAAGAAAACCCATTTACATATTTTTTGTCACAATGCGACATTAACAGCACATAATGCCCATAATCACCGTGACGATAACCATGAACCGAAACACCATGAAGAATTGAATCAATATTGGATACTGATGAAGAACTGACGTTGCCAATGAACTAAATGTTGACGATGAACTGAACACTATGTAACTGATTTGATGAGATCCTCCTGGATCATTTGAATTGCTTCGACTCCCTGACAAGTCCCAAAACTTTCAAGGATTGCAAAATCAAATTTTGAAGATTGAACTAGATCATGCACGATGTGAGGATAACTACTACCATTGATTTCAATCAGACCACTACTAACGAGATGGTAGCCATATTTGTCACTTATTTGATTAGATTTTACAACTTCAACTACCAGATTACTCAAGTCGAAGGATTCTTTTGATTTTGGGGAAATTTACTCAGCAAGTTGATTTAAAGAATTGTCTTTATGCAAAACAAGAGATGATGAGGGATGGAAAGGATACTCAATGATTTGATTTTTTTTTCTCTTTTATCATGGATATCTTAGCTACCTTGTGTTAACTAGAAGTTAACTCATCGGATGAAGAACTTGAAGAGCATGGAGTGCCTCCATCGCAAGTAGATGCATCATAAACAATAGGGAACAAGGGATAGTGAGATGAAGAGGAGGTTTCGATAAGAACGTATCCTTTGACCAGATCAAATTCTAAATCTAAATCTTCCAAATCAAATTATTCTCGAGGAATGAGAAGATTAGCTAGTGCACTTGGGCATCCATCATCATGTATATCGATAGAGTCATCCTCATCAAAATGATTGGTTCCCAAGACTTGAGATTGATTACGTAAACTGATCGCATTTGATTGACTACAAAGATTACCAGATTCAATATCAGGAAAGAATCAGAAAACACCATCTTCACATAGAGGATTTTGAAAAAGAGAAGGAATACTGAAATAATCTTCACCTTCCTGCTCCTCTACCTGTGTAATGTGACTACCTTGAACCTGAACGCAATTTGGACTTGCGACTTAAAAGTCAAGAGAGTGTGAAAAACTAGTTGGTGGAGCAGATTGATCAAGCGGGTCATGGTACAAAGAGTCATAGCACGTAGATGATAGAGGATAACATAAATTTAAATCATATTCAAGATTAGAGTTACAAGTGTTAATACCATCACGAGGAATGGAATTTTTGGTTTTCACCACAAGCTTCATGAGCCATTCTGAGTTTTCGTATATTGAATTTGAATCATGAAAATCAGAAAGATGATGAGAAGATGGATTAAGAATTTGATGTGCAGATTTCCCAACTTTATTATCATCACACCGAGGAATCGTCATCGGAACTAAAAAAGGGGGAGGGCAAGGAACAAAAAGAGTAGTAAATTACTCCTCTAAAATTAAAGGTGTTTCATGATTTACAAGAGTAAAAACATCAGAGGGTCTAGGTTCATCGTGTAATGAGATATGAACCAAACACTGAAACTTTTGTTTCAAGAAATCCCAATTTGTATCTTCTTTCGAAAATTCACAACAAAGGTGAAGGAATTGATCAGAGGAATCCTCAACTGATTCATTATGTATCATTCTTAACTGATTAATTCTTTTAATAACATCTCAGTAATCATACATATCGAAGGCTTGATAAAACTCATGGAGGAAATGATAGAAATAATGGATGGAAGAAGATGGCAAGGTATTACACCATCAATTAACACAACCTTCAAGGGTGAGGAAGAAAGCAACACATGCAAAATATTCATCATCAATTTCATAATATTCACAAAATTTAAGAAAATCAGAGATGTGCTCGGTTATGGATGTTATATCCTCACCATCAAACTTTAATTAAGACAAGAGATAAAGAGGCTCATCAGGGATTAAAAATTTACCATGGGATATGTTATAAAAACACCCTAGGAGTATGGTTTCAGGTGAGCCATTTAAGATAAGAGATTCAAAACAAACCCAACGGACACAACTTCTCATCTGGTCGTCTTTCTAGCGCCATTTGTTGACAATGCTCTAAATCCGTCAACCAAGGGGGTTTCCCCGATGTGAAGTCCCAATTATACCTCACACCATTTGGAATAGGAGCCCCATCTGAGTATCAACCCGATTTCCATATATTCTTATAGATTTGCCTTGGCTTTAGCTGTCGACAAGAGAGACAAATGTGTATGTGCCTTTGCGAAAAGAAAGTAAGTGTGGCTGGTTAATGTTTGGTTGCAAGTGTATCAAGGTTCTTCTGTTGCAGAGAAAGGAAAGTTTAGCCTCTAAGAGAGAGGTAATAGTACCACACTAGTAAAGGCGCACACAAGCAAAAATAGAATTGCCTAACATCAACTAGAACATTCCACATAAATCTGACGATTGTTACAATCATTACAATGCATTTTCAATTAGATAAGCACTAAAATAACTGAAATAGTTCAACTACTTTAGTACAGGTGAAACCAAACATGAATCATAAACATTCATAGAACAATCTTACAAATATTCACAATCCATGCATGAAAACGTGTTGGTCATCATGCTTCAAGTATTAAGTAAAATCCCCAAGAGAGCTTAAGGAGCTAGGATGAGGGCTCGATGACTGAAGTTTCCCACTATGCAATGTTGGAAGGACAGGGAGGCTACGCGATTGCACAGTTTAGGAGCTCAAGTGATCCGAATGCAAAATGGCATCAACCCATGGTATTCATCCACCCATGGAATTTACCCATGGTATTGTAAGTGGCATCCAACCATGGTATTTATCCACCCATGGTATTGTAAGTGACATCCACCCATGGTATTCATTCACCCATGGTATTGTGACATCCACCCATGGTATTCATTCACCCATGGAATTGACCCATGGTATTTTGACATCCACGATATTGTGACATTCACCCATGGAATTGACCTGTGGTAATGTAACTGAAAAATTAATGGGTCAATTCCATGGGTGAATGAATACCATGGGTGGATGTCACAATACCATGGGCAAATACCATGGGTGAATGAATACCATGGGTGGATGTCACTTACAATACCATGGGTGGATGCCACTTATAGTAACATGGGTAAATTCCACGGGTGGATGAATACCATGGGTTGATGCCATTTTGCATTTGGATCATCAAGGGATGGGCTTGAGGACTGAGAATGCACAATGCACAATTTAGACATGCCTGAAGGGAAGAATTGCGCAGTTTTGGAGCTCAAGGGTTGGGCTTAAGCATTGAAACTATGCAGTTATGGGAGGCAGGAACTGCGCATTGCGTAGTGCCAAGAGATAGGGTTGATTCCTGAGGGCTGAGATTACGCAATGCACAGTTCAAGCCGACTAAAGGAGGTGAGTGGTCCGGTTGGGGAGTTTTCCCAATTTGACTAAGTACTGAATCAATGAGAGGAAGATAGGCAAAAGCATAACTTTGAACATGAACACACACTTATATCACTTGACGACACAACATGGAACACTTAAAACACATGAACAACATTCTTTCCTTAATGCAAAAAAATTTCAACGACCTACACCAAGTGCGACACCAAAGATACACTTGACGATGACCATGACAATGCTTGTGCGATAGTACTTGAAACTTTGGAAATGAGTGCAATACACGTTTACATGGTAAGACCAACTTATTCACACAAAGGTAACCCCTTGAAACCACCAAAACTAGCTTTTGTGGACTGTGCGACACTCCACATGCTAAAATACGACATTTACTATATGAAGAGAAAAGTGTGAATGACACTTGCAATACACAAATGACAATGAAAGTGACACATGCCATAGCAAAGATAACATGAAAACGACACTAATTAAAGTGAAAGCAAGCAAAAGCGACAGTCGAAAGCATGAAAATGACACTCATGAAAGCAAAGGTGCACAAAAGCGACAATTTGAAAAACTCACCAAAATAGAAGTACAAACGCAACCAAAAGTGAGGGACTGTCAATGACAGTGCGTATTGATTGTTGACATGGGTGGGACATTGCACAGGAACTGTCTTGATGGATTGTGTTATGCTTGTTCAAGCTTGCGCAAAAGAATGTGCTCGTGAACTTGTTGCAAGCTGAGCATGTGTGAGCAAGTGACTTCGACTGATCAAGAAGTGACCATGGAACGACCAAACATAAGATCCACATTAGGCTCCAAAATTCAAGTAGGTAAAATTTTGGAGGGTGTTTGTCACAGTGACAACAAAAGGGAAAGAGCATGCAATGTTGGAAATATGGTTAAGAAAAAGAGGAATTTTTTTTAAGAAAGAGTTGGGTCGCATTGGCAAGTCTGACAGGCCGATTCAACCAACAACAAAGTGGAAGGGTAACATTCCCATGACCAACCAAAAAAGGAACCAATACAGATGAGCTTGGGAGAGAGAGTTGTAATTAATTACCAAAGAGAAGAGAGAAGTGGAGTGGAACATGGGAAGAACTTTGCAGGGAGAGAGAGAGCGAAAAACAAGGGTTGGGGGGGGTGGAGGGGAGGGAGTGACCAAGGGAAATCTCAGATTAGATAATTGCATTTAAAGAGGAAGAGTGAAGTCTAGCATAGGAGATGAAGTTTGGAAGCTCTATGTGGTTATGGGAATGAAAAGAGGATAAATTATTCGGTTGAGCACTAAGAGGTTGGAAGAACGTCTCTCAGATGAGGACAATAGCCTCTAGCTTCCCTGTATGGATGAACAGTGGAGTTGGTTTTCTCTAGATGATCTAGGTGAATCTTCAAAAAGTACTAGTGGCATGGTACAAGGCTCAAAAACTCAAAGTGGCAGAAACCCTATAAACTTAACATCGGATTGAAGTGCTCGTCATCTTGATTCTAATGGTGCAAACGACATTCAAATCCGATCTCGTATGAAGAAGTTAGAGAAATTCAAAGTTTATGTTTGACTTGGATAGGTGGCAAGAGGAGATGACGTGGCAAAACTTCAGTGAATGGGGAAGCACCAAGAGGCAGTGTGCCATTGGTCCCACATTTCTATTATCGCAGAAGGCAGAGGTCAGCGTTTTCAAATCGGCCCTGGGCAAGAAAAGGTGCGATGTGATAATTGCATATCGCAATCGCAAAAGGCAAAGTGTTTCTGAAGTGTCCTCAACAGGATCCCGGTTGCGATGCGATATATCGCAGTTCACAAAGGGGGAGAATTAGTATGGAGTGCCATCCCTGGTTCTACGCCGATTGTGATTTGCGATGAGGCCCAATATGTTATGAACTGTGTTTAATAAGTCGCCAGGTCCACGGTTATCGCAGGGTGCTTGATGTATGGGCCTTGGTCTGTCCGCTGAATGAAAACGTCGATGGGGGAAACGTCAATAGTGAAAGGATGCCAAGTTAAACGCACAATTAACAAGTTTTTCCATGTTAAGTAAGGGTGTTACCGCGACCCGAGATCCTCGATATTAAATCAAACCCGCCTACTAACTTGGTCTATTGTTTAGAAATCCCTGGGAGTTGAGGGGTGTACCGCTAGCATATATAAAGGACTATCTGTGTCAGAGAAAGGTATAGAGGATTGGAAGATTAGTTCAGAAGCCATTGTGCACAACAAAACCTGACCTGGTAGCAGATCAGGACCTCGCCTTGAGCAACAGGGAGGTCCCGAGAAGGTGTAGAATGCCCGATTATCCAAATTAGGCATTCGAATAGGCATTTTTGCACAATTTTTAGCCAAGATTTCAGTGGTACTGTTTATTTCTGAAGTTGGGATCTCCATTCTTCGTCCATCTTCCAGCTTGGAGGTATAAGGATTGTAATTGAATGTTGCTTGTACTTTTATCTCTTTTTGTGTCACTTAATGAATGAAGGCCTCCCCACTATTGAGCAGGGCCTAGAGACGTAGTCCAAATTGGACGAACTCTGTAATCAAATCATTGTGTCATGGTTTCATGTTTATCTTGTTATTTCTGCATCGTTTTATGTGCTTTTAAGTTCCTTGTTTAATAAGCTCTGTTATATGTAATTCTAATGCATCTATATGCAAAAGATCTTGGATCAAGTTTGGTATTAGAGCATCCCTTTGTTGATGTGAATTGCATGAGTATATGCAAACTCGGAACAAGCTGCAAAAAGGAGAAGGAACACTTAAGTCCTTTGATCCTGAAGCAATATGTGCACAACGAAGAAGAAACATGGGAAATGAAGAAGCTCGTTGGGAAGAGGAACAAAATCTCTGTAAGGTATTCTACAATATGGCAAAGAAAGTGGACAAGTTGTTTTCAGAGTATGAGAATGAACTTGGGCACAAGAAGGAAGGTGCCAATGACAATAGATCAACAAATCATGAAGGTGGTGGAGAAAAGCCTCCTCCCTCTCCTTCTTCAAGTGATAGTTCTCATCACTCTAATCGTGATTCCAAACATACATCTAAGAAACCATTCTTCAAGCTAGATGTAAAGTTTGACCTGCCCATGTACAATGGAAAGTGTAGTGCAGGAAAACTTAATAATTGGATAAGGCAGATAGAGGCCTATTGCCGGATTCAACAGATCGAAGAAGATGAGGCAAAGGTCCAATTAGCATCGCTTCGGCTGAGTGGCACTGCTCTCGTTTGGTGGGAGACCAAGTTGCATAAGGGCAACAAAAAGTCAGGTAACCTTCTTTCTTCTTGGTCCAGTTTTATTTCTGCATTAAAGAACCAATTTTACCCTTTGGGTTATAAACAAAAGGCACTGATGGAATTGAAATATCTAAGGTAAGGTAAAGGCAAAAATGTGTTATGAAACCAGCTCACAAAAAGATAGAAAAGATAGATCAACGTCTTAGAATTCAACCTCTTTGAGGGGGAAACCTCCTTTACATTACACAACTGAACAATTCTTGGATGATTCAAATGACAAAACCTCCTTTCTATATATAGGAGTCTAAGGGGTCACAATATAACCAAGTCGACCTAACAATAATAATATAAAGACAAAAATAACAATAGAGGGATTCTATGGGGCACAGAAATAACAATATGGGGACAATAGGGGCACAACAATATTAATAAGGGATACAACTACAATAGTAATGGGGGAATCACTAGTATTATAGGGACCCAACATGCCCCTCTCCTTCAAAAGAGTGTTGTCCTCAACACTTGAGTAGTTCTCAATGCTTCTGTATAAAATTCTCATCCTCCCATGTGGAATCTTCAGTGGATAAGTTCTTCAACTTGATGAGATACTCCGAAATTGATCAATTTCATAGCTGTCGAGTTCTTGTTTCTATAACTGCTTCTGGTTCCAATATAATTTTTCCTTCCTCGTCAAGTTCTGGCAATATTGTTTGAACTGGGAGCTTGTCACCTATAACCTTTTTTAAACATGAAGCATGGAAAACTGGGTGTACTCGAGAAGCTGCAGGAAGATCCAATTTGTATGCCATAGTACCAATCTTTTGCAACACCTTGTACGGACCATAATACTTTGGTGATAATTTATTATCCTTCTTAGCTTGATTAAGGGACATTTGTTTATATGGTTGTAGCTGTAGGAATACCCAGTAACCTACATCAAAACTTCTTTCACTGTGATGTTGATATGCCAGTTGTTTCATTCTATTATGTGCCAACACGAGGTTATCCTTTAAGAGTTGGAGAACTTGTTGTTGATGCTCGATGTGATGTTCCATTGGTTGAACCTTAGAATTTTCTCTTAAATATGATTTGATGGATGGTGGCTGATATCCATAAAATGCCATAAATGGGGTCATTTTTGTTGCAGTATGGAAGGAAGTGCTATACCACCATTCAGCCAGAGGCAACCATTTGACCCATTGTGTCTATTTATCAGATACAAAGCAATGAAGATATGCTTCCAAACATTTGTTTACTATCTCATTTTGCCCATTAGATTGAGGATGATAAGATGAACTATGAGCTAATTGAGTACCAAGACAATAAAATAATTCTGTCCAAAAATTTCCAGTGAAAATGGGATCTCTGTCACTTACAATAATCTTTGGGCTTCCATGTAGCTTTTGAATTGTTTCCATAAATGCAGTAGCAACTGCACTGGCTTTAAATGGATGTGATAATGCACAAAAATGTGCATACTTGGTAAGTCTGTCAACTACCACCATGACGACACTCTTTCCTTCAGACTTGGGTAAACCTGTGATAAAATCCATTGAAACCTCCTCCCAACGTTGTCTTGGAATGGATAAACGTTGTAATAGACCTGTGGTCTTAATTGTTTCAACTTTATTTTGTTGGCAAATCAAACATTCCGCCACAAACTTTTGAATATCTGATTTAAGGCCAACCCAAAAAAATTGCTTCTTAACCCTGTGGTAAGTTTTTAAAAATGTTGAGTGCCCTCCTAAGGGAGAAGTGTGCAATTCCATAAGAATCTTTTGTTTGAGTTGGGAATTCTTACATAGTTATAAGTGATCTTTGTACCATAACGAATCATTTTTCTAGCAAAATGTATCAGATGTACCGGAATCTTGTTGTAACTTTCAAATAAGTGCCCACACTTCTTCATCATTCTTCCATTCCTCCCTTGCTTCATTTATCCAATCTGGTTGAATAATAGAAATGGCGCACAACAATGCTTCCACATCCCATCCTTTCTTGAGAGTGCATCTGCCATAACATTTTGCTTCCCTTTTTTGTAGATGATTTCAAAGTCATGATCCAACATCTTTGTGACCCATTTTTGTTGCTCTTCAGAGGATAATCTTTGTTCTAAAAAGTATTTAAGGCTATCATGATCCGTTTTTACCTTGAAGTGTCTTCCCATTAGGTAGGGTCGCCATTTCTTAAATGCAGGCAGTGTTGCCAACATTTCCTTCTCATAAATAGCTTTGTGTAAATACTTTCCCTTGATTGGACGACTTTCGAAAGCAATGGGTCTTTCATCTTGCATTAAAACAACACCAATTCCATTTCCTGAAGCATCACATTCCACAATAAAGGCTTTTGTGAAGTCTGGTGTAGCTAAGACCGGTGCTTGGCACATTGCCTCTTTAAGATGTTCGAAGGCCTTTGTTGCTTCTGAAGTCCATGAAAATGCATCTTTCTTCAATAATGTTGTTAGAGGTGCTGCTATTCTCCCATAATTCTTAACAAACTTGCGATAATACCATGTCAACCCGATAAATCCTCGTAGATGCTTTATGGATGTGGGGATTTTCCATTCCTTAATGGCTTTAATTTTGCTAGGGTCTACCTTAACAACTTCATGAGATACAATATGACCCAGATATTCCACCTATTGTACTCGAAAGAAACATATGGAGCTTTTTGCATATAATTGTTTCTCCTCCAATAGTTGTAGCACCCTGTCAACATGTTCAACATGATCCTTCCAAGACTTGTTGTAGATTAGTATATGTTAAGGGACAAATTCCCTAGGGTCTTTGGGTTAACACCCTAGCAGATCAGAGGTTATCTATACAAAGAAACACACATTCCATACAGCCATAATGCTAATATAAGCAAACTCTACGATAAGGGGCGTACCTGAGGTCCTTCGTTTGAGAAGATCCTTCCAGGGTCCAAACCCTCTTGGAGTTCCTTTTGCTCCTTCAACCTGCAAAACAATCAATTCAAGAAAGTACAACAGTATATGGACTAAACATCATAAAGAAACCATCTTCATATTATATTGAAAGGTAGTTAGTTATGCAATTAAACAACCATTCACATATGAATCCTAGCATTGATATCATAAACATGAAGAAGATTTATATAAGGAACAAAGGCAAGTGTTTCTTTTATTATAAACAAATAAAGTACAGAAATGAATAATTTCATCTAATTTGTCCTTTCGCAGGCTCCAAGCGGAACCGTCCTCAGGAGTCGTCCAGTCTCAAGCCTTTAAGAAACTCCTTCCGTGACTTACTCCATGATATCTCAAGTAGATAGACATCAACACACAAGGAAACAAGGGTTTCCTGTAAATGGGGGAAGTGCAGGAGGCACTAGGATCTTCTGACCTGGTCAGGGAAATCTCAGCATAGTAATCCTTCTCTCTCTTCTCTCCTCCCTTAGGCCTTCCCATTGAAGCCTTTTTATACTTCTCCCAAAGTAGTTTTTTAGTTGGGAATTCGTTGGGAACAGTTGGGCCACGGGCACTCATAGGTAATCAACAGGTAAAACCTGTGATCTCCGCTCAAAATTAAGGAGATTTATTTTTTTAAGTGTTTTAAGACATATACGTGGGTTGGGTATACACAGACCTGCGTACACACGCGTTTAGCTCAGGGCAATGTTGCGTATAGGGAGTAAAACACTGCTTTTTCAAATTTTGGACCAGGTCTAGAAGGAGGGGTTGCCCTAGGCCATGAGTACAATATCACAAACATAAAGAGTGAGGTTTGGAGCTATAACAGATGCCCCCTAATATATGAGGTCAGAAGGGGTACATGATGGCCGAAATGTATTAAGCAAGTTCATGGAAAGAAATCTGTCGAAAACTGAGAAGGACTTGACCAAAGTTCAGTCTGCCAAGCCATAAAAGGAGATAAGAAAGAAACACTGTCTAAGGCGGGCATACCCATGCTCAGAGAAAGTATAGCATGTCCGCATATCAAGTACAAGCGGATCCACTAAGTATACAAGTATAAATGACTGTAAAATACACAATGGATCATTTGATCACGGTCTAACAAGTACATGTCTGAATATCACATATAAGAATGTTAATGATGCTGAAGGATGAAGCGGATCATTGATATCAAAGACTGATCCCAAAAAGTACCAAATGAACATGATGGAGTAAGATGGTACTACACTGCAAACTCAGGTGCCAGCATATAAAATGTCGGGATGAATTACTGCAACATATAAGGTGGAGTGGTATCAACTCGCAGCAATAGGAGCAACTGTCAAGTGAACCAATGAATGTTGATGCAGCCTGAGGTCTTCACCGACCACCGTGGTACATTTCTACAACATGGGAATAAATGATCTGAAGTCAACCATGTGAGAAATTGTTTGATTACCGGTCATTGATGTATACCGTTGACAAACGCGAGACTACTCACCGATAATGATAATGAACGTCAAGGTACCATGTACAATCTAACAAGTGTGAATAGATGAGCTGAAGTTGAACGCCTATAAGAATCTATCAATCAGGAGACAATGATGGTTTCCCACTGTCGATAGCGAAGGATCTGCCACTAATGACTGCAAACCCCAAGGTACTGCCAAATGGACTCTAAATCTTTGCCCCAAAGCAATGAGTCGTAGTCGATAGGGAAAGATCCACTAGAAGGAAGGCATTAAGGCAGCCTCCATCAATTTAGCGTGAGTGTAACCCGTAGGCCAATAATGTGGAAGGAATCAGACAAAAAAAGGTGTAGTAACCCGACCGAAGCACGTTTCCGGCGTACACAAGATGTAGCTACCGCACAACAGAAACCCTTTGAACCAACCAATGATGAAAGCTGACACAGAGGCGAGGTATCCACCAATAGGGTCAAATGGAAACCAAGGTATTGCACGAATCCCAATGTGTGATAATGTAAGCTGATGTCGAACACAAGGGAAACCACTCAGTCAAAGACCCATGATACTGATCGATGCTGAGCACAAGGTGACCTATCAATAATGAAAATAGGGCCAGGGTGCAGCTCTAGGTCTGTCCTCAGAGCAAGATGTCGTCATCGATAAGGACAAGACCTGCCAGCAAGAAGTCAATGAGGACCTTCTCAAACCGGCACGAGTAAAGGACCAAAATAGCTGATGTGATGATAAACATGATACTGGAAACCAGGGATGGCCGACTGAAAAATGAGTCAAGAGACACCGCAGAGAGGCTGACTCAGGCTCACTTCGCTTGAACAAAAGCACGACTCAATGTGACTATGTGGCAGCATATGATGACTTTGTATAAGCTCGTCGTGCAGGAGGCATGAACGAACCCTCCATATTATTGTAAGAGATAACCAATCGGGGGAGAACTGACTCAATAACAAGGTTAAGGCTTACCTAAGTCAAACTAAATCTCGCCCAAATGGAGGAGACTTTGTTTTTGAGTGCTTTTTTCAAGGGCGACACGACTGACTCTAGCTACCAACAATAAATGGAAATATTGTCCCGTTCTCGCTCTTTTTTGGAATATATAATTTTTTTGTCTTTTTCTTTAAGCTGGAAAAAGAATAAAAGAATGCTATAGTACAGTGGAAAGAACGAGTGTCGGTGAAATAGATGATCTAGTTTCTGGGATTGGAACATTCCTATGCTCAATGCAGGGAGGTGAAAAACTAGTCAAAGACACTCAAAGGTGTGTTCCTTCCACGGATCTAGGTGTGTCAAGTTGCAGAAGTCAAAGGTATGCAAGTTTGATTTTGTAGTCGTCATGGTCAAAAGTTGGCTTAAACACGAGTCCAAGTGAAGCCGGCTCAAGGACAAAAGGTGCAAATGGTCAAAATGCAATGCAATAGTACAACTCAACACAAAGGAGCCTCTAGGGTATAAGGCCAGAACGAAGCGAAGAAGCAAAGCAGAATGAGTCTTCATTGCATAAGTCATGGTGGGACTACAGAGGACTCCCGAGCCTACTCAAATCGGAGCAGCATGGGCAACCAATGTCAGTGAGGTGCTAACTACGATGCCCATGAAAAGGATGGCTCTACCATCGTGTCATGATTTAAAAAATCGGGGAGTGAGGGTGGTTTACGAATCATAACATGATGGGATCGACCCTATGGCAAATGTATCAACAAATGGGGGCTAGTATGCATAATGCAATGGAAAAATGGCTTCCCTAACCTATATGCCAGTGAGAAAACGATACCTGCCATAACGGGTCAGCAGTCATGGAACCGTCTTGAAACTGTCGAAAAACGTCCAAAATGTCCTGAAAATCAAACCATTCTTGACATTCCAAGCTCCCAAGTTAAAAGTTACATGAGACCAAACAAAATCAAGTTTTGAAAAATTTCTGCATTTTCAAAGCCTATAAAATAGGTTTTGGACTCACCATTTTCACCATTTGAGTTTGAGAGCAAAGGAGCAAACTTTCCCATACGCCAAATTCAACCGTTCAGATTCTTCCAAAATCCCCAGGTAACTCTTATACTTGTCTTGCAATCAATTGTGACTAGCTTTAGAATTTCTAATTCATGTTTTACCGTTGAATTTTTTGCCAAAATTTTTACCGTGGCGTATACGCGAGTTGTATATATGAAACCCGCGAATACGCGAGCCCTACACGCGACTGTGTGTTAACGGACCTGCGTATACGTCGCGAACATTTAAAAAAAAACTAACGGTTTAAATTCATTTTTTCTTCAGGATGCCAGTCATTTGGCGAGAAAGAGAGCATACTAGAGTGGATGATGAGGCCATGAACGATCCTAATGCTTTGGATGCCTTACGGGGATGTGGTTTGCTAAAATTCTTCAAACTGCCAAATATGAAAGCAAACACATGTCTGCTTGAGATGCTCATTGATTACTTGATTATCGAGGATGATGCATTCATGATTGACCAGATGCCACTCAGGATAGAAGTGGACGACATTTATTTCATCACAGGCCTTTCCCTAAGGGGAGAGGTAGTACATTCCAGGGGCAGGACTCGGGGTAGTCTCTCAATTGAGGACTACGTACATATATACTGCCCAAGACATCCACAAAAGGTTGGAAGTCAAATTTCAATCACACACGTGGAGAGTTTGTCGTTGAGGATAATCCTGTTCACTATAGCTAGAGTGAACGGATCAGCTTCCCTGCACCAGGCATCACGGCTAGCCATGAGCCTGGCGGTAGACTGTCTCACCACTGTTTTTGACTGGTGTACTCCTCTTCTGGCCAGCTCACTTCTATCAAGAGAGGGCAGACCAAAAACTTTGGATATGGGACTATTTTGTGTTCTTTCTTTTTTGAGAGGGTCCCTTCACTACGTCCTAGAGTACCGGTTTCAATCAGCACCCCACGAGATCCACGCATGGGTAGGTGGGCTGACTTGATGCAACGTCTAGGAGGTGGGGACGTCCCATGGACTGCATTTGACGATGACTCCTTATCCTGGTGGGAGCAGCAGATCATTGCCATAGATGACTACCCTTATGTTGGGTTGGATTTCCGAGGAGATCCTGATCTAGTATTATCACCAACCGCAGCATGGGGCGACATTGGTAAGTGTTTTTGATTTTATGATTTTTTGTGATTTTTCAACTATAATAATGAACTTTGAAAAATAATTTTTCATAGGATTCAAATGACTAATATGATGATCATGTTCCAGATATTGGGCCGGTACGACCAGATGGGTTCCCACGGCACAGACGTCGTGGCCGAGGAGCCGAAGAGGAAGCCGCAGACACAAAGCGAACTCTACACACAGTTCAGCGGCACTTGGTGAGACTGACTCACAGAATACCGATGGCAGCCGTAGAGGATCTTCCTGAGGATATGCAGCGTCATGTGGTTGGCATGCCCCGTGACTGGGTTCGCACTTTTAGGCGTGTGGGCAATGCAGTAGTTGCCTACTTAGCCGCTCATCTTGAGCCGAAGTGTTAGATATACTGGACACTATTATGGGCATTTGAGTCCCGATTTTGTATATTATTTTTGGACAGACTTATGTACACTCAAGATGTTTTGTGATATATATATACAATTCGACTTTTTGATGCTTGATTTTATTGTGATGAATGATTGATATGCTAGTCTAATGCTTGATTAGCGAGAGAATCGGCTAACCAATTATGAGATCTTGGAATGTGCAAATAATTAATATAAGTAAATGATCTTTGAAACAACCTCACCCTTAAATACTGGGGATATAAACATGGATCCCTTACCTGATAAATGTTATTCAGTTGTGACACTATCAATTGTGAATCAAGATAGACTACCAACAAATCAATTTCATAAGAGATTGCTTCGGATAGTAAATTAATGACGACAGTATACTCAGCCATATTATTTGAAGCGGGACCGATACATACTCCCCTTGATACCATCAACTGACCAGTTGGATAGTAGAGTACCCAAGCTGCGGAAGCGAGGTTCCGAGTGTGCCGACTAGCACCATCGACGAATCCAAAATGGACCAAGTCATCCATCAACACCTGCCACAGCAGATCAAAAAGTGTTTATATCAAAAACTCTCGATGAGATATGTAAAAATATACAAAATGTACAAAGAAGTCATTGCTTGGCCAAAACCTAAGCAGAGTACTTCCTGAGGTAGAGCCGATCAGGGGGCTCCGCCAATTTGCTCCTAGGGATGTTTATAGGCACAATTATCGAACCAATCAATATACTTCCTTCGGTAAATAACTATGTTGGAGCCAAAGGAACCATACAAACATCGCTAGTCAGACTGGAGGACCTGGATTCGACTTCGTGCGAAGCAGGACAAAAACATGAATGGCTATGTAAATCTTCTGAAGGTCGATCTACAGCCGTCATTGCTTCAAATATCGCTTCGACTAATGGAAAAACAATATCCGAGAAATCCAACGCAGAAGTGGAATCGAGGGTTCGAATATAAGCCACATCACCATCTAACCCTTTCTCTGAGAAAGGAGTAGGATGATCATCTGCAAAATTATCGATAGATTCACATTTAGACTCTACTGCAGGCATAAGAGATTTTATTCCACCCACCTTGCCATCATCTAATGTGGTCACAGATGACGATAAGGTTCCAGGATTCAAAAAATAATGAGCTTGGACAAACTCTTTCCATGAAGGGTCCTTGGAGGATGAAATTGTATCTATTCTAGCTGTAGGAGGGGGAAGATCAAACGTACCCATCAATGAAGAGTACATCCCGACTCCTAGATTCTCGGTAGGCGGATGGGGGTTATCCACTAAAGGAACAGTAGAGTCCGAAGTTGGTCGAGGATCAACTGGAGAATAATCCAGCTGATCAACCTTAACAATTTTCCCCTCATGAGGAAAGCAAACGACACGAAACAGAGTCGAAACAACGACATCCATTTCGTATACCCAGTTCCTTCCTAAGATGAGATTGTAATCTAGGTTAGCATCAATGACTTCTACTTCGATATTGACGACCTTCCCTCCAACACATATAGGAAAGGTTGGGATAATCCCGTATGGCCTATGAGAATGACCATCAAACCCTGTCAAGAGGGTAGATGAAGGAACAACCGAAGGTGATCCAATGGCCTTCAAACATGACATAGACATGACACACGTGGAAGCTCCCTCATCTATAACCGTCTGAAAATTATTAGTTTTCCGGTAAGTAGACTTTATCTGGAAAGCCATATGATGAGGAAGTCTCTTTTTGACATTATCCATATCAAAAGTGAGAGCTAAAGAATTATTTGGATCCACTGCCCCCATTGCCGATAACAAGGCACTTCTTTGAGCGGGACACGAATGGAGAACCTCTAAAGCGGACATAGCACATGGAATCTGTGCCAGATCCTCAATTATGGAGTAATTCTGGACTGCCCTAATATTAGGGTTGATAGTCGCGCGTTTAGCGGAACCTTTTGGTACCCGTGGTATAGTCTCGACAGAGGGTCGCTGAAGATGAAGTGGGTTGGTGGTTTCGGGAACTGATTTATCCTTGGATGTTTCACCTTCACCATAATCACGTGACTGAGTGGCCACATGGACATTAGAGCCCATCATGAAAACGTTTGATCATTTCTCCCCTTCCTGGCTGCCCCCTGCGGAGGTACTCGGATTTGAACTCGCGCCAGCAAGCAATTATTGCCCTTGGGGAAAAGGGTTAGTTAACACAGCTTGAGAACTAGAAGTCCCTTGCTGCCCTAACAAGCGCTGAGCATCTGGAATCTTTGGGCAGAGATGAGTTAAATGGTCTCCACTGCATAACTTGCATGGAAACTTGACTTTCTTTCTAGACTCATTTCTACCACCACCAACATTATTGCTGGATTTATTTGCGTCAGCCTTCCCATATTGACTCTTTTTCTTACCTCGTCCTTTCTTTTTTCCACAAGAATTTTGATTTCCTTTGGGATTTTCATATTGGACATCATTAATTGAAGAGGGTTGGGAAGACGTAGGGTTAGACGATGTGACCTGGTTGTTAGGAGCAGTTTTCAAAGACAACTGTTGCAATTGACTCAACAAGTTCACCGCATTTGTGTCTACCGATCCAACGATACCATCTACATGGGGACCTGGCTTCAACTTGGCTATATCAACCTTAGACCCAGGAGCATCTGGCAAGATTTTTTGTAGGATCCCAGACTGAGAGTAAATCAATTCTAATTGTTGGGCCCTAAAAATAGCTTGCTCCTCATAATAGACTCCGGACATTGAGACATCCTTAGAGATTTCAGGTTGTAAGGATTTCAAAAACCATTCGAGACGATATTCTGGAGGAATTTCGGCTTTGATGAGCCTCTTCCTCTGTCTCCATTCCTGAATATGATCAGAAATGTGAGTTGCCGTGTCTTGACGAAAAGTGGCCAGAAGTTCAGTTCTGGCATCATAACGGACGACCAACTGGAAATGATTTAAGAAAATATTAGCTAAGTCGGCGAAAGATGTAAAGCTGCCCCCTGGCAACTCTATATACCACTTGGCCGCATTACCAGCCAAGGTGCGTTGAAAAAGTCTCAACCTAATCGAGTCATCAATAAGGGAGTTTGATGAGCACCACAAATGGAATGTGGTTACGTGGTCGCCTAGGTCTTCACCGCCCTTACCTTCGAATTTTGGAATGTCCGAAGGGAGATTGGTTGGGACCGAAGGCCAAGATGGATTGTATTTGATTGGATCGTTTGTTAATTTCGTGAGATCTGGCAAGTTCAAAGTTGCCAGAAAAGGAAGCCTAGGAGGACCTTGGGGAGTCCACCCAGACTGGTCGGAGTTCCCAAAGTTCTGAAAAGATTGTCCTGGATTTTGGAAGGCACCACGCTGCCCGAAGTAACGAGCTGAACCAAAAGGCAAACCTTGTGATCCACCAAAACTCGGAGTTTGACCAACTTCGGCCCCAAAACCTCCAGAATCGGCGAAGTTCCCTCCTAAAGGATTATAAGGAGTTGATAACCCCTGATAAGGATTCCAAGTAGAAGATAAGGGAGGAATACTTCGAAACGAACTAACTGTGGAGTACGACCCATTCCCTTGTTGGCCAAAAACGGATTCCCAGTTCCCATGCCACTAACCGCAGGGTTAGTCCAACCTTGAAAAGTATTGTTGCTTTGTCCTATAGAAGAAAAAGGCATAGATCCAATTGTTGGGTTGGAATGTGGTATATGACCACTTCCAAAAGGAAAACCCTGGAATGAAGCCGATCCGACCATCATGGATGTGGAGGCACTAAACGGAACTGAAGGAATACCCTGTGACTGGGTGCCAAACGGGAAGAATCCAGAACTAAAAACATTGGCTTGGGAATTTCCACTCGTAGAAGGAATGGAGGTAGACCCAACTAAGGATGTGCTAGCAAAAGACCCAAATAAGGAAGCAAAGGGGATGGAAATGGTTCCTCCCCCTTGTACTGATGTTGGAGTCTGCATAGTTGTAGCACTTGTAGTAGAAGCCATGCTTCCAGTAGTGGTCATCGATGGTAAGTGCGTAATATGACCTGGACTTGATGGTCTATGGGTCGGAGACCCAACGTATTGTAATACTTCCGGATAGCTAGAAGGTAGGGGAGAATTCGGAGCCACTAACGACTCTGGGATTTCTTCTACCTCTATGTTATTTTCCGTTTGAAAGAGAACTCAAGAAAGAACTAGTGTGTTCCTTTCTTGTTTTGTGGAAGTACCAGGCCTGTCTTGAACACTAATGCCCCCGAGAGGAGGATCAATCCCCAATGCGTCAGCTGCTGTGGGATGAAACCCCCCAGCAGTATTACCTCTGTGCCTTCTAGGAGAAGGCTTTAAACTTGGTGGTGAAAGACCATGAAGTCTTCGAGACCGTCTAGGTGATCAGTCAGCGACTTTGAATTTTTTATTAAGATCTAACTAAAGACTCAAAAAATTGAAAGCTAGGCCAACTAAGAGCACAAAGCAAACACTATAAAGTCCCTAAAAGATATTAGCCAGTCAAACAACTTCCAAGTATTTCCGCTCCGGGTGATGAGGACCGGACACCAAAATACGAGAAAGTGAAGTAAGGGTCCTTCCGAAGATAGTCTGGGATAATGATGGCCCAGTCCTACCAGCGAAGGTAATAGAAGAAGTTACGCTGACCTCCTAACAACAGCCTGCGCTGGTGCAAGCCCCCAAGCTTCGCAAGGGTGCCCTCCAGTAGTACTGTTGAGAGTGATACAACGTCGACCTCAGGTGCCACGAGATTCCCCTCCGCAGCCACCTGTGTAGATCCCTAGGAGTAGCAACTAAGGTTACCAACTCGTATCAGAAGCCAGCCGGAACAGTCTTGAGGTAAGATCCGACAAGTAGGAGAGGGGTTATCTCTCTTCCCTGTCTTCAAAAACCCTCATGCTTAACTCCCAGATCCGGAGCTTTCTTGGTCTCCCTAACGCTATTGGATTTTCACTCACTATTTAGACTCCTATGTTTGACAGTTTAAATGGCCTTGGAGAGTTATCTCTCCACTTGCCTAATCCAAGGCCCTAAAATATCCTAACACTTGTTGGTGTGTCTAACTTGACAATTATAAAAAGTTCTAATATATTTTAATTAGCACTTGTTTTTAAATGGATTGTTCTTTAAGTCAAGGGATAAGAAAAAGTGAAGCTAGTGGTCTTTTGACACAAAAGAAATTAATAAAAACCAAACTATATGCAAATGCACTTGTTTTCGTTTTTCGATGAAAGAAATTTCTACTAGGTTCATAGGAACTTCAAATAAAGCAACAAAATTTTCTTTTCTTTTCTTTTACTCAAGCTTCACACTCACAAAAGTTAACAAAACTAGGGATGCCTACAAAGATGCACAAATTTATCCTAATGCAACAAGTACATGCTGATGCAAAACTCAAAACTACTCTTAAATCAAGAAATGAAAGTTACTTGTTTATCAATTTTGAATTTGCCACTTAAAATGTTTAGATAGAATATAAGTTGTTGATGCTCATTTCGTCCAAACACTAAAAGCAAGTTTGAAGACAAACAAAAATGCACTTTCACCCACCAAAAGGAAACTAAATCAAAACAAAGTTCAAGAAAGCAAAACCAAGTTTTTTAATAAGTTTTCTTCAAAAGCAAAACAAAAATGACTTTTCAAAGGTGTTCTAAACAAGATTGAAACTTTATGATCGAATAATAGGCAATGAAACACTTTGCGAGTTTGCAACACAAAACAAGTGAGAACTCAACAAAATGTGTTTCGAAATGCTCTTAATGATCAAAAAGTAGCAACAAGAGCTTGGAAATAAACACCAGAAAATTCAAAAGACAACTTTCAAGAAAGTGTGAACCAACAACTTTCGGAAAGCAAGAAAAGCAGATGGTCATAAAAATATAGTTTTGACATGCAAACCAAAAAGTCACCAAAATAAAACTTGACACAAAGATTGAAATCAATCTTTCTACCCTGAAGACACAGAGCAGCCAAGATTCCTAGTAAGAAATCTTGCGTGCTTAAGCAAAAATGATGACGTTTGCAAGAAAAACAAATAAGACCAACCTTTTCACAATCAGAGAGAATTTGAAATCAGATACTTGTTGTAAAACTAAAAACTGACACAGAAAAGTAACTGTTCAGGACTGAATCAGACCAGTAGACAGACCTTCAGAAACAAAATGATTTGAAAAATATTGAAAATTTTAAGATATACGTGACTGTGTTTGTGCACATCTGCGTGTATATGCGGCTAATCTTAAGGAAACACGCGTATACACAGGTTTACTTAAGGAAAGATGCGTATATACGCTTCTATAAATTGAAAAAACAGCGTATATAAAAGGTTTCAAGAAAAAACAAAAAACAGTTCTAAGAAACTGATCAAACTTACAATTCAAGTTCCTACAGGAACAGACTACACAGTGACAACAAGCAGACAAATAGCTGAGCCCTGATTGGCTTGAATAAACCCAAACTAGGAACAAAAATACTGTTGTCCCCAGTGGAGTCGCCAATTCTGTTAAGGGACAAATTCTCCTAGGGTCTTTGGGTTAATACCCTATCAGATCAGAGGTTATCTATACAGAGAAACACACATTCCATACAGGTATAATGCTAATATAAGCAAACTCTACGATAAGGGGCGTACCTGAGGTCCTTCGTTTGAGAAGATCCTTCCAGGGTCCAAACCCTCTTGGAGTTCCTTTTGCTCCTTCAACCTGCAAAACAATCAATTCAAGAAAGTACAACTATATATGGACTAAACATCGTAAAGAAACCATCTTCATATTATATTGAAAGGTAGTTAGTTATGCAATTAAACAACCATTCACATATGAATCCTAGCATTGATATCATAAACATGAAGAAGATTTATATCAGGAACAAAGACAAGTGTTTCTTTTATTATAGACAAATAAAGTACAGAAAGGAATAATTTCATCTGATTCGTCCTTTCGCAGGCTCCAAGCGGAACCGTCCTCTGGATTCGTCCAGTCTCAAGCCTTTAACAAACTCCTTCCATGACTTACTCCACGATATCTCAAGTAGATAGACATCAACACACAAGGAAACAAGGGTTTCCTGTAAATGGGGGAGGTGCAGGAGGCACTAGGATCTTCAGACCTGGTCAGGGAAATCTCAGCATAGTAATCTTTCTCTCTCTTCTCTCCTCCCTTAGGCCTTCCCATTGAATCCTTTTTATACTTCTCCCAAAGTAGTTTTTTAGTTGGGAATTCGTTGGGAACAGTTGGGCCAGGGGCACTCATAGGTAATAAACAGGTAAAACCTGTGATCTCCGCCCGAAATTAAGGAGATTTATTTTTTTTAAGTGTTTTAAGACATATATGCGGGTTGGGTATACACAGACCTGCGTACACACACGTTTAGCTTAGGGCAATGTCGCGTATAGGGAGTAAAACACTGTTTTTTCAAATTTTGGACCAGGTCTGGAAGGAGGGGTTGCCCTAGGCCATGAGTACAACATCACAAACATAAAGAGTGAGGTTTGGAGCTATAACAGTATATCGTCAAAAAATACTAACACAAATTTTCGAAGGAAGGGCTTGAAAATGGAATTCATCAAACCTTGAAAAGTAGAAGGTGCATTGGTAAGGCCGAAAGGCATGACCAAAAATTCATAATGACCCTCGTGAGTTCTAAATGTTGTTTTTAGAATGTCTTCAATCTTCATTATGATTTGATGATATCCTGGACGAAGATCCAACTTGGTGAAGTAAATTGATCCATGCAATTCATCCAATAATTCATCAATGACAGGAATGGAAATTATCTTTAATAGTGAGCTTGTTGAGGTCCTTATAATCCGGACACATTCACCATGATCCATCCTTCTTGTGCACCAATACTATTGGAGCAGAGAAAGAACTTTGACTAGGTTGAATTATACCAGGCTCTAACATTTCTGCAACCATACGTTCAATTTCACTCTTTTGGGCATAAGGATATCTGTACGCCCTGATGTTTGGAGGAACACTTCTTGGAATCAAATGAATAGCATGATCTTGATCACAAATAGGTGGGAGACCTTTGGGAGTCTCAAATACCTTGGAATGATTTTCAAAGACTTTTTGGAGATCTGGAGAAATAGGTGATTTCGATGTGGAAACATCTAGCAAACATAATTGTGCAATTACACCTCGTTGTTCATTTTTTTAGAAGCTTTGTCATACCGTTAGAGCTGATTATATTTTCGGTTTCCTTGCAATACCCCTTAATTCAACTTCCTTTCCATCCGCAAAAAATTTCATGAAAAGTTCTTGAAAATTAAAAGCTATTGTACCTAAGGATTGTAGCCATTGGACACCTAGTACAACATCAAGACCTCCCATTGGAATGGAAAGCATTGGGCTATTCAATGCATAGTCTCCCATGGATAGCTTGATATTATGGCACTTTCCAGAGCAATTTATGGTTCCTCCACTTGCAACCATTACTTGACACTCTGGTGCTGGATATAGGAAGCAATTCAATTCTTTTGCTATCTTACAATGAATAAAATTGTGGGAACTTCCTTAATAAATCAACACTATTACCTTTTTCTTCTTGATATGTCCTTCTATCTTGATAGTTTGAGGAGTGGTAATTCCAGCCAATGCATTACAAGATATGGTCAGATTCATTTATTCTTTATCTAGGGTTTATTTTTGGAGTATATCCTCTTCTTGTGACATTTCTTGTTCATTTTCTTCCTCCTCTTCACAATCTATGTAGAATAATTTCTTCTCGGCACACTTATGACCTTTAGTGTATTTGCTATCACAGCTGTAACAAAGCCCTTTTGCTATTTTTTCTTCCAATTGTTGTGGTGTCAACCTTATAGGTTGTGGAAGGCTAGGGGCAACAACACTTCCATCTTTATAGTTGTGAGTGGTAGGCTTCCTGGTTGCCATAATTTTGCTTTCCATTTTTCTTGCTAACATGAATGCCTTCTCCAATGAATCAGGTTCCCAAAGGCGAACCTCATGTTGGATATTATCCTTTAAATTCCTTATGAACACATCAATCCTATGCTCCTCTGGAATATCTTTTACCCTTATGTTCAATTTTTGGAAGTCCTCAATGTGCTCCATCATTGAATCCTTTTGTTTGAGACTTATCAATTGGCTAAAAAAAGTGTTGCTTTTTGTATCCTCATAATGTGTTGTCAATTCTTCCGTAAAAATTGCCCAAGTGACAATTTGTTTATGACAGCAAAGCCATTGATACCATACAAACTGATTTGGTTCCAAATATAAAGTTGCAATACGTACCTTTTGTGTGTTTTGCACATTATGGAGATTGAAAAATTGCTCCATCTGTAGTATCCATGTTGCGGGATCCTTGCCATCAAACTTCCTCATATCGATTTTTGGAATATGTTGGGTCTTCAATCCAACATTAGAGTCTATGAAATCATGATTAACATTTCTTTTGTTCTCATCATGAGTTTCCTTTACTACCCTTTCACCATTAGTGACCATTTCCTGTAGCAACTTATTCAAATTTATCTTCAATTCTTCCATCTTATCGTCCATGCCATTCATCTTAGCTTCCATCTTATCGTCCATGCCATTCATCTTAGTGAGAGTGAAATTTGTTGTACTTGGTCATGTAATTTTGATATATCATGTTGCATTTCTTCCTCTTCTTCACGAGTCATGCTAGATCTTTCAAGTTGCTTACTAGGTGTTTCCATTTTCTTTCTTTGGGGCATTAATTAATGCTAATAATTCTTCACTATTCCCTTTGAATTCCTTCAAACTAATTTTTCAAACCAATCTTATGGAAAATTAAAAAAATATTACACACCTTTTTTCACTTTGTAGGAGCTCGATATTGAATCTGATGTATCGCTATAATTTCGGATCATCCAGTTTTGAAATTGCGACCTACAATGGCCCTCTGCTTCCTCTTTCCAATGCCACCAGTCTGATCGAATTTAGATTCTCCAAAAAAGATTTATGCACAATCTCCCAAGATGGCCTGATTATATACCTTTTCAGAAGAGCGAACTTGTATGAAGTGCTACATGTCACTGTTTTGACCTTCAGGTCTAAAAAATATACATAGGAAACTAAAGTCCTTCCTCTTTCTGTAACATCTTACAAAATTGCAATTTGATGCTCAAAACAAAAGTTATGACAATTTTCCCAAGGTCATCTGTTTGGAATGTAATTTAGGAGTCTGCAAAAAGACCAACTTCCTCAGATCATATCTCCGTAAATATAGCGCTAAAAGCTCTGAAATTCGGACCCGAGGTTCTGTGCGATTTCATATCAAATGGGTTTTTTGTTTTCGCTTCTGAAACATCGCAAAAAAAAGTTATAGCGAAAATGCCATGATGACCTATTTGGAGTAGCGAAACCCTAGAATCCAAAGCTCTGATACCAAATGTTATGAAACTAGCTCACAAAAATATAGAAAATATAGATCAACGTCTTAGAATTCAGCCTCTTCGAGGGGGCAACCTCCTTTACATTACACAAATGAACAAGTCTTGGATGATTCAAATGACAAAACCTCCTTTCTATATATAGGAGTCTAAGGGGTCACAATATAACCAACCTGACCTAACAATAATAATATAAAGGCACAAAAATAACAATAGAGGGATTCTATGGGGCACAGTAATAACAATATGGGGACAATAGGGGCACAACAATATTAATAAGGGATACAACTACAATAGTAATGGGGGAATCACTAGTATTATAGGGACCCAACAAAATGTGCAAAGCTTCACTGAATAATTTCATAAACAAGCATTGAATTTGGGCATCTCATTAGATTCACCCAAGACTATAACTAAGTATGTTGGTGCACTACATAGTTACATCTGGCACTCTTTGTTATTGTTTGAGCCTACTACGATTGATGCGGCTAGCGTAAAGGCGATTCATCTTGAAAGCCAAGGCAAGAATGGCAGAGATGATCAAGCTAAGAAAACATCGTTCAACCCTCAGCATGGAAAGTTCCAGAAGGAAGGTAAGGGGGAGGCTAAGAAGACCGTTGCAGCCAAGAAAGAGGACAAAGAAACACCATCTTGTAGACATTGCAAGAGAGAAGGTCATGATGAGGATCACTGTTGGAAGCTACACCCGGAGCTAAGACCAAAGAGATTTAGCGGAAAGGGCAAGTAGAAGATAGTGGCAACAGCGCAGGAGGACCTTGGATTAGATTCCGATGATGAGACATTGATCACAATCGTAGGTGCAAAATGTACCCCTTCTACTTATAATAGTTATGATTTAATTGCAAGTACTAGTTATTTGAATGAGCCTGTAAGTAATGAGCGAAAGATAATTGAACTATTCCACATCAGGGTTATTGTAAAACACACAAAGGTGGAAACTATGTTCGATTCGGGATCCCAAGAAAATTTAATCTCAGAGTCCTTAGTGAAAAAGTTAGGCCTCAAAACTAAGCCTCATTTGAGTCCATACCTGCTTGGTTGGGTAAGCAAAAAAGAAAAATTTACAAGTAACTAAGCAGTGTAGGGCCAGATTTGTTATTGCTTCCAAATTTGTTGATGAGGTAGAGCTAAATGTTGTGCCTTTGGACATCTGTGGAATTATCTTGGGAAGTCCATATCTATATGACAGAAAGGTAGTTTTCTTTTGCCGCGAAAATAAATACCACCTCACGAAGGACGGGGTGGAATATATAGTCAGAGTTCATCATACGAAAGTTAGTGCTAGCCTTGTCAGTGCAGGACAGATTAAACGATTGGTTAATTCCAATAAAGGGTGAATTCTCATGGTAGTGAGAGCAAAAGAGGCCAAGACAAATGACGCTTTCAAAGGTTGTGATCCTGATTATAAGAAATAATTGTTTGAAATTATTTCTGACTATGATGGATTGTTTTAGGAACTGAGAGGAATGCCCCTAGTGCAGGAAATCCAATATGAGATCCATTTACAATGGGATGCCCCTTTACAGAATATTGGCATGTACAAGATAGCTTCTATCGAGACAGAGGAGATCAATAAACAGGTGCAAGAATTGCTAAATCAAGGGGTCATCAGATCGAGTTCTTCTCTGTGCGGCTCACCGATCGTGTTGGTGCCAAAGAAAGACAACACATGGAGAATGTGCGTATACTATAGGGCGCTAAACAAAATTATAGTGAAGAATCGATACCCTCTCCCTCGCATTGATGAATTATTAGATCAGTTGAAAAATGTTTTCTACTTTACAAAACTAGATTTGCGTAGTGGATATCACCAGGTTAGAGTTGCAGAACAAGATGTTTGGAAGACTGCATTCAAAACCAAATAGGGGTTGTTCGAATGGATGGTGATGCCATTCAGACTGTGCAATGCTCTAGCCATGTTTGTGAGGCTAATGAATGATATGTTTAGGCCTTTTCTTGATAATTTTGTGCTTGTATATCTGGGCGATATTCTTGTGTATAGTAGGACATGGGATGAACATGTATGTCATGTGAAGAAAGTGCTTGATGTTTTGAAAAAAAGAAAAATTGTATGTAAAGTTTTCAAAGTGTGAGATTGGGAAGGCCTCTCTAGTTTATTTAGGTCACATAGTCGGTAATGGGCAATTGAAAATTTATCCCTCTAAAGTAGATGCGATTATGAAGTGACTTGAGCCCACAAATGTTAAAGAGGTCCGAAGCTTTTTGGGCGTGGTACAATATTGGAGAAGGTTCATTGAAAATTTCTCTATTATCACAACCCACTTACACACATTAACAAGTGTGAAGCAGACCTTTCAGTGGGGAAGAAAGCAACATAAATCCTTCGACATGCTGAAATAGAAGATCAACACAACACCAGTGCTAGCCTTACTAGACCTTCAACAACCTTTAGAGATTGAAACAGATTCCAGCGGATATGCCATGGGCGCGGTGTTGATGCAGCAAAGGAAGCCTGTATGTTACCATTCAGATAATTTCTCCTAGGCTATTGTGAATTATCCCACGTACGACAGGGAGTTGTACGCCTTGGTTCAGAGTGTAAAGAAGTGGAAACATTACCTGATCGACAAGGAGACCATCATCCATACAGATCATTAGCCCTTGTAGTACCTTCAGCCACCGACAAAGCTTCAGCAAGCTCGTCATTTCATATGGACGGGATTCCTCCAATAGTTTCACTTGGTAATCAAATACAAGAAGGGCACCAGAAACAAAGTAGCAAATATGATTTCTCGCCCTCCTATTTCTTCATTTGTAGCTTGCAAAATGTTTCTTTATCATTAGAAAGTTATGCTGAACAATATGCTAACGATGATGATTTTAAAGAGATTTATGCAAAACTCACTCATGGATTGTAGGTGGACAATTATTACTTGTAGGGAAAACTATTGTATCACCTTGGAAAACTATGCATACCCATTGATGAAAGGGTACATGTAATCCGAAAGGCTCATACCTCTCTTGTGTTTGTTCATTTTGGGGTTGAAAAAACTTTATGTCATTTATAGAGGTTTTGTTTTTGGCCTCATATGGAAAACATTGTGACTCGCTTTGTAAAGGGTTGTGCATTGTGTTCTATTTCAAAGCCCTCTAATAGAAAACTTGGGCTCTACACACCACCACCTATTCCGAGTTGGCCATAGGAAAGTGTGCGCATGGATTTTGTAGGTGGTTTGCCTATGTCTAGGAAAGGTCACGACTATTTGTATGTCATCGTGGATCGTTTTAGTAAAATGTGCATTTTAATGCCTTGTAAAAAGAAGGTCATTGCTGAGCACACAGCTTATCTTTTCTTTCAACATGTTTGGGTCCATTTTGGGTTGCCCACATCTATTGTGTCAAATCGAGACTCTCGCTTTCTTAGAGAGTTTTAGACCAGCTTGTGGAGAATGTTGGACGCTAAGCTGAAAAGAAGTACGACATTTCATCCATAGACCGATGGGCAGACAGAAGTCATCAACCACACCGTGGTACACTTGTTACAAGGCTATTGTGGAAAACATCCCAAGTTGTGGGATGAACAACTTCCTTATGTCCAACATGCATACAATCGAGTAGCACATTCATCCACGCAAAGCTCACCGTCAGAGACATAATTTGGTTACCTACCAAGTGATCCCTTAGACATGGTCTTTGGGAAAGATGAGGATTTCAATGGATGAGATGATAGGTACAAAGCACATAAGTTTATTTACTGGATACAAGTGATTCATGAGGCAGAACAGGAGCAGTTGGAGAAAAGTCTGGTTCGGTATAAAGCTAGATATGGTAAGCACTGAGTTGAACATCAGTTTCAAGTTGGGGACAAAGTATGGCTCCATATAATCAAGGATAGAATGAAGGGAGAACGGAATAATTTGATACCCATTCGATATGGCCCCTTCACCATATTGGAAAATATTGGAGACAATGCTTTTCGTCTTGACTTGCCCACTTATATGCAAATGTACTCAATGGTAAATATTGAAAACCTAAAGCTTTATGAACCTCCATTGATTATGGATACTAAAGAGGTTGCACAGATTCCTAATGTGGATGATTTTTCACTAGAGTATCTAGACAAGTTGCCTAAATATATTGTACTCAATAGGAAAACCAGAACTTCACGACGGGGAGATGAGGAGTACATTCGTGTTGGCTTCAAAGGAATGCATCCAAGTAAATCTCAATGGATGGAGAAAGAGAAAGTGAGGGAGCAATTTCCTCACTTTCCAATTGACTGAAAGGGATTTTGGTGGTCCGAAAGCTCTTAGTGGGGAGGATTGATCTAGGTGGATCTTAAAAAACTACCAGTGGCATGGTAAAAGGCTCAAAAACTCAAAGTGACAGAAGTCCTATAAACTTAGCATCGGAACGAAGTGCTCGTCATCCTGATTCCAATGGTGTGAATGACACTCAAATACGATATCGTATGAAGAAGTTAGAGCAAGTCAAAGTTTATGTTTGACTTGGACAGGTAGTAAGAGGAGTAGGTGTGGAAAAACTTCAGCGAATGGGGAAGCGCCAAGTGGCAGTCCACCATTGGTCCCACATTTCGCTTATCATAGAAGGCAGAGGTTAGTGGTTTCAAATCGGCCATAGGTAAGAAAATGTGCAATGCGATAATTGCATATCAAAATCACAAGAGCCAATGTATTTATGAAGCGGCCTCGACAGGATCCCGGTTGCGATTGCGATATCGTATATCACGGATCAAAGGAGATCAAGTGTTTACGAATCAGCCCCTGACAAAGTCCAATTGCAATGAGATATATCGCAATCACAATTCGCAAATGGGGAGAAGTAGTATGGAGTGACAACCCCAGTTCTGCGCTGATTGCGATTTGCAATGAGGCCTGATACGTTATGAACTGTGTTTAATAAGTAGCCAGGTCTGAGGTTATTGCAGGGTGCTTGATTTATGGGCCTTGGTCTGTCTGCCGATTGGAAACGTTGATGGGGGAAACACCGATAGTGAAATGTCGTCGGGCTAAACGCGCAGTTAAAGAGTTTTGCCATGTCAAGTAAGGGTTGTTGTCACGACCCAAGATCCTTGATATTAAATAAAACCTGCCTGCTAACTTGGTTTATTGTTTAGAAATTCCCAGGAGTCGAGATGTTTACCACTAGCATATATAAAGGATTATTCGTGTCAGAGAAAGGCAGAGAGGATTGGCAGATTAGTTCAGAAGCCATTGTGCGCAACAGACCCTAACCTGGCAGTAGCTCGAGACCTCGCCTTGAGGAGCAGGGAGGTCCCGAGAAGGTGAAGAAGGCCCGATTATCCGAATTAGGTGTTCGGATAGGCCTTTTTAATGATTTTTCGCCAGGATTTCAGTGGTACTGTCTGTTTATGAAGCTGGTCTCTCCATTCTTCGTCCATCTTCTAGCTTGAAGGTATAAGGTTTGTAATTGAATGTTGCTTGTACTTTTATATCTTTTTATGCCACTTAATGAATGAAGGCCTCCCCACTATTGAGCAAGGCTCGAAGATGTAGTCCAAATTGGACGAACTCCGTAATAAAATCATTGTGTCATGGTTTCATGTTTATCTTGTTATTTACGCATTGTTTTATGTGCTTTTTAGTTCCATGGTTAATAAGCTTTGTTATATGTAATTCTGATGCATCTATAAGAAAAATATCTTGGATCAATAGATTCCCCTAATAGCTTGGGTGGAGGCTTGTTCCTTAGATTCCTAGTAAGGAGAGTTTTGTAGCCTCTTTTTCTTGTTTCTTGTTTTTAACAGTGAGTTGTGGATTCCCAAGATTAGGTGGAAATATTGTGTATAGTTCCTTGAGGGTGGAGGTATTAAGCTTTTGGATTCCCTTGCTTGATTGAGAGTGGAGGTGAAAACCTTTGGATTCCCTTATTTGATTGAGGGTGGAGGTGAGCGCCTCTAGATTCCATTATTTTATAGAGGGTGGAGGTGGGATACCTCTGAAGTCCCTTATTTGGCTAGTGGGTGGAGGTGGTTAAGCCTGAGAATGGTCGAGCTACAGTTCTCATTGAGGTAGTAGAAGGGTGGAGGTGGTGGACATCTCGATTCCTTGTGTTCAATTAACTACATTGAGTAGTTGGTGGGTGGAGGTAGTTGGGCCTTTAGAGTCCCTGTTTCAATGAGCATCATTGGTTTTATCCTTTAGGCACTCCTCCTCAAGCTCTGGAATTTGGCTCAGGGTGACAACTGCAATAAAGGCTTGGTTGCAACTTGTCTAAGGTTTGGGTGGAGAGTTGAAGTCCCAATTTCAGTTGCCAAGAATATTTTGTAAAGATAAGTATTCGCTTACATTTTTACACCTTGAATGTTGAATACTTGTGTACTATGCTCGTAAAAATGATTATGTTAAATTGAGGAATATGATTTCCTATATGAATGAGGAATGTTGATTTCATATCTCAGTCCTAAGTAAATGACTGAATTCTTGTAAGTGTTATGGTGCTTACAATACGTTCAATACCAATCTAAAAAGGCATATGAATGTTTGAGTAGTATAAGCCTAAAATTGGTCTAATAAGTCGAAGTGTGAATGGAATGGGAAAATTTATGGCATGTTTATCATGTCGTTAAAACATTGGATACTAGGCCCTATTGACCTATTGCAAGCCAAGGCCATAGTGTTCCTCCTTATATAACATAGGATAATTCTTATTAAAGCTCAAAATATCCATGTAAATGTTCATGAATTATGTGTAGGAGGCGCGTGAAAGGGTTGATCAATTGGAATTGTTTAACTTATAATGTGCATGGCTCGAAAGTCCTTAAGACCTCGGTAGAGTGACAGTAAGCCTTATAAACCATGTGAAGGGTGTGGTGATGTAACAGCCTCCTCCCACATCTACCTAAGTAACCGACCAACCGAGGTAACATGTGACGAAGAGTTACTATGATATGATTCAACTCCCTATATACCAGTCAAGGAAGTGGAACTGACGAAACACAAACAAAATAACCTTCTACACATGCAACAGAACCATTGGGATCCATAACCCATCTAGGTGACCAGCCCTTGAGACAAACTGACTTTTTGCTGCATTAAAGCCTCAATCGTTCCCTTGACATGGGCATGCATGCGACCTGGAGCCTCCAGTCTCTCCCACAACAAGGCATGCGTGTTATTGGGGACTTTTCCAGGTTGTTCTGTGCCAACGAATCTAGATTTTGTGCCAGCGTTTCAGGGCCAGGACTTAGGCCACTGCCCATAACTCCATGAAACTTCTGTAAAAATTCTGCAAATTCTCAACAAATATCGCTCTAAGACCATGTAGAAAATATGTTTGTAGATTAACCCAATAATGCAATATAATGAAAGCAGAATACTATAACCTACTTCTACTATCAATTTGTAGAAGCTTAAAAGATCGAGTTGAATCGCGCTGAACAATATAACTACAAGAAGAAGAATCAATCACACAATACACATGAAAATACTTTGGGGAAAGCCTCAGCTAAAAACCCCACTATATGTATTATCATACAAGGTGTAAATACCTAGGAATTATACAAAGCCTTAGCTCTCACAACTAGCTAGCTCTCAGTACAATCCTCACAGATGCTCACAAGCAATCCTCGCTTCTCACAAGCCTTCTCCTCTGCCCTCTAAGCTCCTCTTTCCTTGCGCTGCTCCTCTGGGATGATTCTCCTTCAACCAAGTGGAAAACTCATTCACCTAGTGGATGATCACCCTATCTCACACACTGTCAAAACTGCACAATCCTCCAGGAATTTATTCCTTCTGCATGCATGATTTCTCTTTATAGGAAAACACATGCAACTGATAGTACACTATCCTTGACTTTAATCTCAACTAGGTCTTTCTCAGAATAGACATGCATGAGTTTCTGATGAGGGAATCTTTAGTTAACTGGAGTACACTAGTTGAGTGCATGCATGCATCAACTGACTGTTAACTCTCTATTAGTTCCTCAAATAGTTTGGAACTAATTTAACTCGACTTAACTCAGTAAAATGAGTAAACTAATTACAACTCAAATATAACTCAAACTTATCTCCTAAATTTTAGGGATAACTTCCATGACTTCAGAAAGACTTCTAATTTGAAATTCTCCAACTAATTAAGTTAAAATAACTCAATTAATTATTTCTAAGTAGATGTTAAGACTAAATTCGATTTTAATTCACAATTTAATTCAAGGACAAATTAAATTGGAATATTCTTGTTGCCACATTTCAACACTCCCTCTCAATAAGAAAGGGATTATCTGCCACCCCAATCCTGTCTCTATGGAACTCGAATTTACACTTTGACAATGCCTTTGTCAAAATGTTAGCATCTTGCTCCTCTGTCGAAATATACTGCAGCAACATGATCCTCCCATCATCAGTAACTTACTTTACCTTGTAAAGCCAATGGGAACTCACAACTAACTTGTTCTCTGGTCTCGGAACCACATCCCAAACACTGTTACGAACTATGGAGTCATACTTCTCCACCATAGCATCAACCCAAATTGGTTGTTGCACTGCTTCCTCAAAGGAAGATGGCTTGGTCTCAACACATTCCCCAACTCTGCTGTCGGCTCAAGCTTCTTCCGTGCGTCCTTTGTCACATGGCAATATACCGGTGAGCTAAATATCCTGAAGTGACCCACATCTGGTCTCTTATTAGAGAAAGCTTCCTCTAGTGTCTTCATCCCAAGTATGCGATGCGGGCTTCTATTCTGCAAATAGACCGTTGTGTTGCATGCCTCAGCCCACAAGTGAAGTGGTAGGCCTTGGTCATGCAGCATCGCCCGAGCTGCCCCTACAATAGTTCTGTTCTTCCTCTCGACCACCCCATTCTGCTGTGGGTTATGAGGTGCCGTCAACTCCCATTTAATTCCTTCCGTTGCACAAAAGTCTTAAACTCTTGTGAGACATATTCTCCACTGTTGTTGCTTGTTGGGTAGTGGAGGTCTCGTGTATCAGTTTTGGGTTTGAGAGCCTAGAAGTTAGGATAAAAATATTGTAAAACTCTGCAATATGCGTTGCGCGAAGTGTAAAAGGTCGAGTAAAAGGGTTGTCCACCCAAGAAATAATATAGAATAATAGGGAATAAGTCAGCCTACCCATCGTTCGCGGACCATGGGAATGTATAAATAGAGCGGGGTTCTAAGGATAAAAGGCAGTTTTTTTGGAAGAGAATGAATGGTAATGCTATGGGTCTGTGAAGGTTATCTACACATCTGTAAGTCCGAGTCGAGGGTATTGGGTGATAGATAGAGGCTCTGCAGCTATGTGCGCATAAGCCTGGTAGAGTCCGCAGCTATGTGCGCGGACCCCTGCGGCTGTGTGCTTAGGGTAGATCTGGATGTATCGGTGATAAAGTGGAAAATAAAGATAAGTTGATTTTGAAACTCCATGTTAATCTGAGCTATTGTAGATATAGTTAATTTATGATTGGTATTTCTATTGATTATTTGTGCGCATGGTTATGTTCTGTATTAATGTAAATCTGTTAAGTGCGCGTACGAGGTATCTTGATTAAATGTTTGCTTAAAGACCAACACAAGTAGATCTGATCTATAATACATCGCTTAGTAATTAATATCGAGAAGTAACCCTGTTTTGGATCTGCGCGGAAGTAGAGCAGCGCGAGGCTGTAGAACGATGCGCGAAATCTCCTGACCACATCTAGACATCCCAAGGGTGTGAAAACCTAGTTCTAGCACCCTCCCCTACTACCTCGGGTGAGACCTCAGTGCACGCTCCACAGGCCGTTGCCAAAAGGGCCGGTCGCTGCGGGATTTGTTTGGCTAAACAACTCTTCCGGACCTAGGTCAGGTCCATACAAGCCAACAAATGGTTCTGTTGCTAGGACCGAGATCTACCTAAGGGGTGTCTGATTTTGGAGCAATGGAAATCTATAGAGAAGGAAGCTAAAGATCAAAGGGATCAAGAGTAGTAGTAGTTCAATGCGCAAACCAAAGGTCAAAAATGACGAGCGCGATCCAGCTGCCGATATTCAAAGGAGTAGGAAACGGAGATTCAAAACAATTTTGGTTCGTAGTAACATCAGTATGTGACGCACACAGAATTACGGACGACAATATCAGGAATGCTACCTTAGTCAGTGCACTGCAGGGCCGAGCGTTGACTTGGTACATAAAGTACTCAAGCGATCATCCGACTACGGGAACAGCAGAGATCCGGACCAAACTGAAGAAAGAATTTAACCGACCGAAGTCGGAAACACAGTCGATCATAGGGTTCAAGGAGATCGCAATGATGCCTGGTGAAAATCCGTGGGATCTAGATCAAACACTGAAAAGTACCATCCGCGAAGTGAACATGACATTGTCGGATGCACAACACTGCGCTTGGTTTATAGTGTCATTGACATCACATCTGAGGACGACATTGTCACAACAAAAGATCTCATCCCAGGTAGAAGCATTGGAGCTAGAGATGAGGTTGCATGAGACTCCGCTATAGGACCCGAGGTTGGGAGTTCAACAGATCCAAGTGCAGATACAAAACTTGTGCTTGGAAATGAAGAAATTAAAACAGGACCACGCACCTCGCCCAGAAGTACAGGAGGAAGTATGGTGTATAAAGTGCAGAAGCCAGGGGCATGATAAAGATCAATGCCCGGTCTTTGCGAATTATGTGGCAACGGGGGGAGCAACACCATTGCGACCAGAGGCACAAGTAGGGCCAAGTGCAACAACTCTGCTCTGGTGCGCAATTTGTCAGGTGGGAGGAAAGCACAACACAGATAACTGTCACCTACTACCAAAATTCAACCAAACCCCCCAGCAGCTCTTTTGCAACTTTTGTAGATCAGTGGGCCATAAAGAAAGAGATTGTCATAGCTATCAACTGTTGATGGACCAGTCCCCTGCCTACAGAATGCAGACTGAGGTGTGAGGTCAGGATCCGGCCACGGTGATAGCGCGGGGTGGGTTATAGGGACGCGGACGAGGAGGGGCGGAATGGGGTCAGGAAGGGGTTGCAGGCAGCTAATCTGTTACAACTGTGGAGGACCCGGACATTACGCAGGGGATTGTACCAACCCAACTATAATATCACGCACTTACTGTGAGCAATTCGATCATGAGTTGATAGATTGCCCCACGTTGATAGCACATATTCGTGAAAAAAGGGCAGCGCCACCCACGACGACACAAAATGTGTAGATGATGAGGTCCGAACCCCGCGACGAAGACCCCAAAGTTAACATGGTACTGAGAAGTGGTGCGGCCATAGGAGGGGACAAAGGGAACCTAACTAAGGAAGACGCGGGGGTTGGCGGGAGACATATCTGGAAGCTAGGGATAGCTTCGCGGAGGTCTCTACCCTGGGTAATAGGGATCGGCCTGAGTTGGACAAGGATCCCTCGATGCTAACCACCTTCTTAGAGACATGCATAAAATTGCTTCATGATAACAGGGCAGTTAAAGGTTTACAAGAAGTGACATATAGATGCGTAGGGTGGAGTTAACCTCGCGTAATTCGAAAATTGGGAAGGCATGTGTTGCGGACTTGGTGGGAAATGCGATTAACGACGTAGATTGACAATTATGAGATGGATCAGGTCGTTCTGGACTTGGGCTCAGATGCAAATGTACTGCCTAAACATACCTGGGAACACATGGGTAAGACCACACTACAATGGTCTCCTATCCAACTATGGATGGAAAACCAACAAAAGATCCTGCCCATGGGAAGGCTGTAAGGAATTACGATAGATATCGACAGCGCAAGTACTCGGACGGACTTTGAAGTTGTTGAAATCGTGGATGAAAATAGCCCTTACCCTGCGTTGTTAGGGATAGACTGGGCCATCGACATGAATGGCGTTATTAATTTGAAGCAGGGGAAGATGATATTTGAGAAGAAGTCACTCCACATAGTCGTTTCGCTAGATCCGACCGAAGCACTGTGCTACACGAAACTGGTGCGCAACAAAGAAGAGGACGGTGAATTGAATTGTATCTACAAAATTACTGCACATAGGTGACAAGGGGACAAGCCAACGGAGGAGAGGAGACTATCACGAGGCTACGCAGAAATTTTGCACCGTGATTCAGATGAAGAAGACGAGTGGTGGCGTAACAGGTTGAACGGAGTAACCACGCTACATTGCAATATGGTGACCAAATCCTTGTATTGCATTCGAGCTCAGGACCACGAACTGCCAATGTATGATGGGTTAACAATATTAGAAGAATTTTTGACTAAGTTCGAAACCGCGGTACCAGAGCACCAACAGTTTGATGCGTTAAAATGGACACTGCGCACGACACCTGCGCGATGGTGGTGCACCCATGAAGGAACTTTTGAAGACTAGCGTAGCTGCAAGCGCATGATGAAGATAAGATTTGGGAAGCCAGAACTACGAATAACGGAGAAGTACGATGGACGTGATGATTTGCGCATGCACCTTGCCATATGCACCAAAGCTTATGGCGAGGAGCCTCAATCAGAGTGGGTGCACTTATTTTAGCATACCCTAGATGTCATCCCAAGGAATTGGTATACTGAAACATAGCTACGACATGGCACAGGCAAATGGGATATCTTGCGTGAAGGGTTTATGCCGACATTCCTCTTTGAAGACCAATGGATGGATACCGTGGACGACGCGTTACAGCTGGTGAAGGCTGCCATTTTCAAAACGCCACCAGAACCAGAAGAAATCGAGCAGCCAGACTGGTCGTGATAGCTGAGCCAAGCCTTGGAATGTTATAATGTACGGGTATAAGATGATGAGGATGACCCGCAAAACATCAATATTCCGGAATCAGAGGGAAGCCGTGAGGTGCGCGGACCTGAAATCGAAGATCTAGACATCATGGCGCCATTGAAAACAAAATAGGTAAATATTGGAACAGAAGAAGAGCCGAAGTATGCAATGCTTGGGGACTATTGGGACGACACCATAGTGGAAAAGGTCGTCGAGTTGCTTTGGGTATATCGAGATTTATTCCCAATGAAAATCACGGAGTTAAAAGGGATCCTAGGAGAACTGGGAGTGATAAAGATAATGTTGAATCCGGATGCAAAGCCAATTAAGCAGTGACCCTACCAATTGAAACCAAAATACAAAGCGAAGGTCTGCGAAGAATTGGATAAGATGCTGGCAGCAGGAATCATTGAACTAGTTGAGGAGTCTCACTGGGTGAGTCCTATGGTTGTGCAGGAGAAGAAATAGAAGGGTGAGATTCACATCTGCTTGGATCTCAGGATGCTCAATGATGCCTGTTTAATGATCTGTTCCCGATGCCCTTTACAGATGAGGTACTGGAAAATGTGGGGGGGCAGGAAGCCTACTCCTTCTCGGACGGGTTCTCAGGGTACCACCAGATCAAGATCGCGCTAGAGGACACGAGTAAAACAATGTTCGCCACTGAATGGGGTTGTTTTCAGTATACGGTGATGCCTTTTGGATTGAAGAATGCGCCGATGATATTCTCATGCATTGTGGTAGTTGCATTCAAGGAATTTATACATAAGTTGTTAGAGGTCTGTCTTGATGACTGGACTGTCTTCGGAGTGGTTAAGAAACATATTGCAAGCTTACGGTTAATGCTGGATACTTGCCGATGACACCAGATTGCACTAAACCTGAAGAAGTGTACTTTTCTCTTCCCCTTCGGGAACCTACTTGGCCATGTGGTTTGTAAGCAAGGTTTGATGGTGGATCCAACAAAGATCGATGTCATACTCAATCTGCAAGTGCCGCGAAGCACCAAACAACTACGCGCCACGTTGGGACACACGGGCTACTATCGAAAGTTCATCAAAAGCTACGCCCAGATCACGGCGCCAATGGAACAGTTGCTGAAGAAGGATGCTACTTATTGCTGGAATGAGGAGTGCAACAAAAGTCTGGAAACGCTTAAGGAAAAGATGGCATCCACCCCTATATTTGTCTTTTTGAAATGGGACGTCGAATTTCATGTGCATGTCGACGCATCGTGTATCGCGTTGGGGGCGGTACTTACTCAACCAGGAGCGGAGGGAATTGACAACCTGATTGCGTTCGCAAGTCACCGGTTGTCAAAAGCTAAGAATAATTACTCCACTACTGAGCAAGAGGGATTAGCGATAGTATACGTGCTTCAAAAATACCGCCACTATCTGCTCGAAGGCCACTTCAAGATGTATACTGATCACTCTGCGCTCAAGTACCTAGTGAATAAGCCTGTGTTGGGGGGGCACATTTGTAGGTGGTTGCTGTTATTCCAAGAATATGACATTGAGGTTGTCGTAAAGCTAAGACGTCTAAACGCATGCTCGGATCACCTGTCCCGAATTGAGACCAACGAAGAACCCAAAAATTTAGAGGACGGACTCCCGGATGCACAACTATATGCAGTGTGTGTAGTGGATGGCCACTTTGAGGATATAATCCATTTCTTAACTATCGGAACCACGCCATAGGGATATTCTATTCAACAGAAGAAGGAATTAGTAATCTGCGCAACCGACTTTATCGTGATTGCAAGGCACCTCTATAAAATGGGCAACGATGAAATATTACACAAGTATGTCCCAGAGTCCGAGCAAGGACAGATGCTGGCCGAAGCACATGGGGGGAGGGGGGGGGGGGGGGGGTGGTTGCTAGCGGACATTATGCGGGTCGCGCCACAGCCCAGAAGATTCTTCACGCAGGATTATGGTGGCCTACACTACATCAAGATTCGAAAGCATACTGCCGAGCCTACGATGTATGTCAACGGACGGGGAAACCATCGCGGAGGGATGAAATGCTGCTCAAGCCACATATGACGTTGCAACCATTCGAGAAGTGGGCGATCAACTTTGTAGGACCTATCACACCGCGAGGGAAGACGAGCGTGCACTATATCATCACCATGACAAAATATTTGACTCGATGGGCAGAGGCACAACCGGTTAAGGTTTGCACGGCTGCGACAACTGCAAAGTTTTTGTTCGAGAACGTGCTGACAAGGTTTGGATGTCCCGAAATTCTCATGAGCGATCGGGGAACACACTTTCTGAATGAAACGATTGGTGAACTCATTGAGGAATTCCAGATATATCATCAATAGAGCACGCCCTAGCACCCGCAAGCAAATGGGACAGTCGAAGCATTTAACAGAATTCTGGAGATTGCGTTAACAAAGGTCTGTAATGCACAGCGAAACGACTGGGACTTGCGCATCCTTGCTTTGATATGGGCATACCGAACCATGTGCAAGAAGTTTACGGGCCAGACACCTATTCGGTTAGTCTATGGCAAGGAGGTCGTTATGCTTATGAAATACATTGTGCTTAGTCTACGGATAGCGGCAATAATAGGTATGGCAGACCGCGAGGCTTTGGAGGAATGGCTCGTGTAGCTAGAAGAACTGGAGGAGGAAAGGTTTTTGGCTGGATTCCATCAGCAAGTACAGAAACAACGGGAGAAAGTGTGGCATGATCGCCATATCAAGGTGCGCATTTTCAAGGATAATGATCTAGTATTACTATATGATAGTAAGTTCGAGAAATTCCCTAACAAACTCTGAACGCATTTGTTGGGACCCTATGTCGTCAAAGAAGTTACCGATTGGGGCGCAGTTCAGCTTGCCAAACTCAATGGAGACCCCTTCCCGGGAAGAGTGAATGGCAGTCGCCTGAAGCTCTACATGGGTGGGCCGACCGCTTGACTAATCATCCAAAGGACAGTATCACTGCTCCAACGAGTTGAAAGAGAGCGCGGGACGATAAATCAATCTGGGGGAGGGATGTGCGATTTCCAGAGTGCTCGCAGATTTGACCAAACACAAGGCTCGCGGTTGCGCATAAAGGATGGTGCTGTTGCGTTGATAAGATGAGGGGTGACTGTTGCTGTCACTATTCATGATAAGATGTCCGCATTATGGCAAAAGGGAGCAGGCAGCGGGCAATTAAGAGAAGGGGTACAAACTAGATATGAAATGATCTGCCACAAGTTGAATACGAGGGCGCTAGAACAGGCGGGAGCCAGGGAATTTGAAATTCGGAAGGCTTACAAATCACAGGGCGACATCCATCGGGAGAACTACGCTTCTAAAGAACGCAAGTTGTTTACCGATATGGAACTTTTCATTATCTCTGCACAAGGAGTAAGCCTGAGGGTGGTGATATGGCCGATGGAAGGGCATGGCTCTCTGAGGAACAGGGTGTTGACAACTGCGGGCACCATGCAGAGTTCAACACCACTAGTAGGGGATGTACCATAAAATGGGGGACACGAAGCATAATTGGTACGAATGCCGCAGCCTCGCCCAGGGGCAGGCCGGTGAACCACAACATAAAGAAGAAAGCATGGAACGACGAGGACCACGGGTATAAATGCAGTTAATAAGTTGTCTCTACTAAACTTGGAGGATTGGGATCTCGCGGACAGCAGCAAGGGTCTTGCAAAATTGCACCACAAGCTGCAGCATATAGTGCAAAGAGCAGATACGAAGGTCGGAAGTACCTGTGGTGGTACAAGGAGGTCTTATATGCAGCTCCCTCGCTAGAGTTAAAATCCTATGAGGGGGTGTTCTGTGTTAACCGAGCAGAGCAAAATGAGCATTATCGGTTGTGCGATTTGGTAGAAACAAAGAAGCAGGAACCAAATGAAGCGTTGCAGGAGCTGGACGAAGGAACAACAGGACAACGAGCGTCACTCAAATGGAGGTGAACTGCGAAGCCAAGGCGATGTGTTTCGCCGCACCGACGAGTGACTCGTGATGAGTCACGGTGATTGTGTTGGGGGACTGTTGGGTAGCGAAGGTCCCGCGTAACAGTTTTGGGTTTGAGAGCCTAGAAGTTAGGATAAAAATATTGTAAAACTTCGCAATATGCTGAACACGAAGTGTAAAAGGTTGAGTCAAAGGGTTGTTCGCCCAATAAATAATATAGAATAATAGGGAGTAAGTCGGCCTACCCATGGTTTGCGGACCATGGGAAGGTATAAATAGAGCGGGGCTCTAAGGATAGAAGGCATTTTTTTTTGGAAGAGAATGAATGGTAGTGTTATGGGTCTGTGAAGGTTATCTACGCATCTGTAAGTCTGATTCGAGGGTATTGGATGATAGATAGAGGCTTTGTAGCTATGTGCGCAGAGGCCTGGTAGAGTCCGCAGCTATGTGCGCGGACCCCTGCAGCTGTGTACGTAGGGTAGATCTGGATGTATTAGTGATAAAGTGGAAAATAAAGATAAGTTGATTTTGAAACTCTGTGTTAATATGAGCCATTGCAAATCTGGTTAATTTATGATTGGTATTTCTATTGATTCTTTGTGCTAATGGTTATGTTCTGGATTAATGTAAATCTGTTAAGTGCGCGTACTGGGTATCTTGATTAAATGTTTGCTTAAAGACCAACACAAGTAGATCTGATCTATAATACATTGCTAAGTAATTAATATTGAGAAGTAGCCCTGTTTTAGATTTGCACGGAAGCAGAGCAGCGCGAGGCTGTAGAACAGTGTGCGAAATCTCCCGACCACATCTAGACATCCCAAGGGTGCAGAAACCTGGTTCCAGCACCCTCCCCTGCTATCTCGGGTGAGACCTCAGTCCGCGCTCTGCGGGCTGTTGCCGAAAGGGCCGGTAGCTGCGGGATTTGTTTGGCTAAATAACTCTTCCAAACCTGGGTCAGGCCCATACAAGCCAACATCGCTTCTCAAGTCCTTGATATTCTTCCCTGACTCCTTCTCAACCAAAGCTTTGAACTCACAAAACTTTGAGAAAGCTTGTTCCTTCTTCTGCATGAAATAAATCTAGAATTTACGAGAAAAATCACATAATACCTTTGCTTCACCATGGATGCCGTCGCGAATGGTCCACACACATCAGTATGAATTCATTCTAAGATAGCCTTTGCTCGACTGTCTCGATCATGAAAGGAAGACTTGGTGTACTTTCCCTAGGTACAACCTTTGCATATGTCAACTTTCTCAAGTTTACCTTTGGGAAGTTCTGTAGATATTTGCTACATTATCTTCAAAGCCCCATGATGTAAATGGCCCAACTGGCTGTGCCACAACTCGCCAGTGTCTTGGCTTTGCACCAATTCTGATTTCATACTCAATGGTACACAATCATCTACCTCTAGTTGATAAAGGTTTTTCACTTGAATCCCTATCCTCTTGGTCTGACCCATGGCTATGTGTCTTAGGAACGCCTTTCCTTTACTGAAGACAATATCGTAGCCTTTTTCCTCCAACGTCGCGACCGATACCAAGTTATTCTTTACTGTAGGCACATACATCACATTTGTCAAGGTGAGAGGAGGTCCAAGCTCCCTCTGAAAAGCAACCGTGCCCACTCCTGAAACACTAACTTTCCGTCGTCACCCATCTCTATGTGCATATTGAGGTCTTTCTCCTCCAACGCATTGAATAAAATTTTATCATCGGTCATGTGGAATGAGGCTCCACTGTCAAGATACCAAACACAACCCATCATCGATGACACCATGCATGCGATGAGGGTAAAGTCCATTTCGAACTGAGAGGCTAATGCCTCATCTTCCGATCCTTTCGAGGATCCCTTCTTAGACTTCTTCAATGGGAAATTAGTCGCATAATGTCCCATATCGTGACAATTAAAGCATCTCACTTTATACTTGTCATCCTTCTTCCCTCCATGAGAAGAATTCGATTTGGAATGGGACGCCTTCCCCTTCCATTTCTTTGCCTTACTTTCTAAGGCTAGATTTTCTTCATCATCATCCTTGGATGAAAAAACATCTCGCGTGCTCCTCCTGATCTCCTCCTGCATCACATCCGACCACAGTCGTTCCCAATCTGACAGTTTTTCCGTTCCATTCATAGAGTTCTGGTAGCTATTCCAACTCTTTGGAAGGCCAAGGAGAGCGAGGCTCACCATATCATCATCAACAATAGTTATTCCCACACTGATAAGCTCATCTCTGCAGGTGGTGAGCTTGTTCAGATATGTGGAAATAGTATCGCCCTTCTCCATCTTGATTCTTCGAAGCTTATCTTGAAGCACCAATTTCCTCTGGTTGCTACTATTCTGGTAGAGGTCCTTCAATGTCTTCCACATTGAAAATGGATTATCCTTCCCATGGAGACTCGAGACAATATGGTCTCGAACTCCCTCAAGGATTCTGTCTCGCCTTCGCCAAACACTTCTTCCGCTCAGCCAACTCTTGTGCATTAGTTAAAGTTAGCTTTTGGATTTCTTGATCAATGAATTCCTTCAAGCCATTGTCTTCTAATACAGCCTCCATTCTATCTTTCCATGCTATGTAATTCGAGCTACCTTCCAAGGCATACTTGAGTCTCAAGCCATAGAATGCCATTGGCCAACCTTGAAGTATGATATGAATTCGATTCGCACCTACAACCCCGAACTTCAAACTTTGAATTCTCTTCTCAATATACTGTTCACAGCTCTGATAAACTGGGCTCCGATACCATGTAGAAATTCTGCAAATTCTCTACAAATCTCGCTCTAAGACCATGTCGAAAATCTAACTATAGATTAACCCGATAATGCAATATAACCAAAGCAGAATACTATAACCTACTTCTACTATCAATTTGCGGAAGCTTAAAAGATCAAGCTGAACAATATAACTAGAAGAAGAAGAATCAATCACACAATACACTTGAAAATACTTTAGGGAAAGCCTCTGCTAAAAACCCCACTATCTGTATTATCATACAAGGTGGAAATACTTAGGAATTATACAAAGCCGTAGCTATCACAGCTAGCCAACTCTCAGTACAATACTCACAGATGCTCACAGGCAATCCTGCCTTTTCACAAGCCTTCTCCTCTGCCCTCTAAGCTCCTATTTCCTTGCGTTGTTCCTTTGGGATGGTTCTCCTTCAACCAAGTGGAAACCTCATTCACCTAGTGGATGATCACCTGATCTCACGCACTGACAAAACTGCACAATCCTCGAGGAATTTATTCCTTCTGCATGCATGAGTTTTCTTTATAGGAAAACACATGCAACTGATAGTACATTGTCCTTGACTTTAATCTCAACTGGGTCTTTCTCATAATAGACATGCATGAGTTTCTGATGAGGGAATCTTTAGTTAACTGGAGGACACTAGTTGAGTGCAAGCATGCATCAACTGTCTATTAGTTCCTCAAACAGTTTGGAACTAATTTAACTGAACTTAACTTAGTAAAATGAGTAAACTAATTACAATTCAAATATAACTCAACCTTATCTCCTAAATTTTAGGGATAACTCTTCCATGATTTCAGAAAGACTTCTAACTTGAATTTCTCCAACTAATTAAGTCAAAATAAATTAATTAATTATTTCCAAGTAGCTATTAAGACTAAATTCGATTTGAATTCACAATTTAATTCAAGGACAAATTAAATTGGAATATTTTTGTTGCCAGATTTCAGCAACTTCCAAAAATTAAAAATAACATTGAAACAATGATAGAAATGCAAATACTTGAGCAAGGACTTGACTAGACCCCTACTATCCATGACAGACATTTCAACAAACATGTCACAAATATGCATCCTATAGGTTTAAACAACATATCTAAGCATAAGGGTCCCAAGCTTATCTAAGAATCACAAAGAAACATTTTTGTCTCATCACAATAATTGGATTACCATCTATTAAGCCGGATATTCATTATACATTAAGTGATTAACCAAAACATGATGAGAGGCATACAATTTCACTGTCATAAAACTCATTCATAACCAGCATATAACCAATAGAAATATCAATAATATAACAACCATATAAGCCACATAGAAATAAATATATTACCCATAAAATACCAAGGAGAAAGAGAGCTCTTATCGATGATTGCATAGCCGACCATGTATGAGACTTCGACGAACCACCTGACCATAGACTAGGCTGAACCAAATCTTTCTTTCATCCAGTCAGCCTCATTCCATATTCTAACCTTGAATGTTTGATCTCAAAAGAAAATCAACCAAAACCATCTAGGGCTTCTAGAGGCCAAACCACCTCAAACCTCAACTAGTGATTCCAACTCACGGTCATACATCACTAACCATTTCCAAATTGGTCTCTACCCAAGTTGTCCAGGGATCCAAAGCGTTTGTTCCAACCAGGTCTTCCGGGACTATTAACTCAACCCATAGCTGTCATCGGGCTTCCAGAGCATTTTTCCAACCAAGGCTTCCAGGACTAGTAACTCAACCCAAGTTGTTATAGGGCTTCCAGAGCATTTTTCCAACCAAGGCTTCTAGAACTAGTAACTCAACCCACCAAGCACTTCTAGAGCGTTTGTCCAACCAAGGCTTCCAAGAACTAATAACTCAACCCACAACCAAAGGCACAAGAAAACCAACCAAAAAACAAAAGTTAGCCCATAACACCATGGCTATCTAGGAAATGGCAAGGCTAGGCAAAACCATTGTCAATCCAAGAAATTCTCCATGCCAATGACAAATCATGACCAAATAACCACATGCATGTGCCATGCATGCCAAAAATAGAAAGGAAATCATACATGCAACTTGGTACCTGCAAGCGAAATCCATTGTAGTTGCTAATCCCGATGTCCTCTTGCGCTTTCCTGCTTCTCCTTTGCCTTCTTGCTCCAAATACCAAGTATGCCACACTCCTCTAAGAGTGCTCCAAAAAACTCTAAGTATCCAAGAGTATGAGAGAGAGAGAGAGAATATAATGAAAGCTCCAAAACGAAACTAATCAAAAGCCATGAACTGATCCTCATAAGTCTTTTTATTAATGAGGCCTCTATTTTCTTCAATTTTCCATTATTTTCTTTCATTTTCCTCCTCACCTGCAACTTGTGGCCTTTCACCTTCCTTTTATCCTAATTTTCATTATTTTCATAAATAAATGCCAATAAATGTCATTTTTCCTTTCCAAAGCCTTATCCATTGCCTTTTTCAATTTCCATAGCCATTAATTAATCACAAGTGATCCCCATCACTATGTTTCTACCCAACATTCAACTTGGAATATGTGTCCCATGACCAAGGTCTTATTTTACCTTTTTTAGTTTTTACATGGTTTTTTTACGAGGGTTGTTACAAAACTCTCCCCCTTGTGGGAACACCATCCTCGGTATTCAACGACACCTACAACCACAAAACTATTGTAAACAAAACATACTACCCATGGAGCTTTATAACTTATCTTGTTGCAATATTTACAATGATCAACCTATTGAAAAGAAAAAAACCAACATGACAACATAACAACATGACAGCCATAATGACATGACACCCATACCACTTATTGGAGCTTTATAACACATCTTGTGGCGGTATTTACATCCTTATACATATTTACATACAGTAAAACATATAACAAACATATGCCAAACATTTGATCAACCAGCGAATAGAGAAGGATACATAGCCCGCATTTGATCCGCCATCTCCCATGTAGCTTAATCGGGCCCAAAGTGCTTTCACTGTGCTTTAACCTGCTCGATTTCTCAATTCTGGAGCATGAGCATCTTTCTCTGCAATATACACTGAGGTTCCGAATGAAATTCTCCTTCTTGCTCCACTTGCAATACGAATTAATCAATTATAAAATCAATGTCTTTAACATATTTCTTAAGCAATGACACATGGAAAACATCATGGACTTTCACTGTTGGAGGCAATGCAAGTCGATAGGCTACTGGTCTAATCCTTTCAAGAATCTTGAAAGGTCCACAAAACTAAGGTGCCAACTTGGCACATGATCCAATCCACAAGGAGTTATTCTTGGGCTTGCAAGTACACCTATTCCCCAACCCGAAACTCTTTAAACAACTTGTTCTGATATGCATAACTCTTTTGTCTATCTTGTGATTCCTTTAGATTCTTCTTGATTACTTGCATTTCCTGTTCCATTTCTTCCAAAATGTTCGGTCCAATCAACATCATGTTCACTGGATCACTCCAACTGATGGGAGTATTACAAATCCGCCCATACAATGCCTCAATTGGACTCATCCTCAAAGACTCGTGATACCCATTGTTGTAAGAAAACTCTACCAGTGGAAGATACTCTTCCCACTTTCGTTGTTGATGCATCACATAGATCCTCAACATATCCTCCAATATCCTGTTGACCCTTTTTGTCTGTCCATCTGTCTATGGATAATAAGTTGTGCTAAAGGCCAACTATATACCCATACCTGCAAATAACTCTTTCAAGAACATAGAAGTGAACTTGGCATCCATGTATGATATTGTCTTATTTGTTACACCATGAAACTTCACCACATCCCTAATTAAAACCCGTGCTACATCATTGGTTGAATACGTAGACTTTATTGGAATGAAGTGCGCTACCTTTGTCAACCTGTCAACCACAACCATAATCAAGTCATTCTATCTAGATGTCTTCGGCAAACCTGTGATGAAGTCCATGCAAATGACCTCCCATTTCCACTTTGGAATCAAGATCAGCTATAGTAACCCACCTACCTGAAATAGTTTCACATGAAACTCTCTCATGATAAGCTTCTTCAGTAAGTTGTCATCTAGCACATATCTCCTGTCCCTAAATCTGACCAAGCCATGTGTTGTGAGATGCTAGTCGACAACTTGTGCATATGTACATGTACCTATACCTGTGCCTGAGCTCCATGTACTTGTTATCCCACTGATCTGCCTGTAAGATCCAAGCCTGTAAATCTATCCCATAATAACTCATAGTTGTTTTGTGGTTCACCTGTATTCTCCTACTAAGAATATTTGCAACCATGTTCTCTTTACCTTCAATGTACTTGATCTCAAATTCGAACTCGCTAATCATGGCCAAACATATAGATTTTTTGGCATTCAAATTCGGTTGGTCAAATAGATACCTCAATCCAATGTGATCTCTCATCAATACAAATCTCATGCCAAGAAGATAATGCCTCCACATATTTAATGCATGGATGATCGTTGCGAACTCAATATCATGTGTTGGATAATTTTGCTCATGCTCATTCAGTTTCTGTGATTCATAGCATACATACTACTTGTCCTTCCTGCATAAGAACTCCACCAAGTCCTCTCTTACAAGCATATATGCATACCACAAACTTTTTGTTTAGATCTGTAATATTTAGCACTGGAGCATTTGTCAACAACTGTTTCAACTTCTCAAAACTTGTTGCACATTCTTCTATCCATTGAAACTTCTTACCTTTTTGCTACAATGATGTGATAGGAAATGATCTTGCCTCATTCACATTCATAGGAGCTGCCCATTCCATGATAGCCCTTAGCTTTTCTGGATCTACTACTATGCCTTCCTTGGAAACAACGTGTCCCAAGTAATACACCTCTGTCTGAAAGAAACTGCATTTGCTAAGCTTATCATACCATTGACGCTCTTTTAGCAATCTGAACATTGTTGCTAAATGTTCGACATGTTCTTCTTCATTTTTAGAAAATATCAAGATGTCATCAATGAACACAATAAAAAACTTTTCTAGATAAGGATGCAACACACTATTCATCAAACACATAAAAGTAGCTCGAGCATTAGTCAGACCAAATGGAACTACAACAAACTCATAAAGTTCGTACTTGGTCCGAAAAGATGTCTTGTGAATGTCATCTTCTTTAATGCGTGCCTGATGATATTCAAATCTCAGATCAATGTTTGAGAACACTTCTGCTCCCTTCAACTGATTGAACAAATGATCAATCCTTGACAATGGATACCTATTCTTGATGGTCACTTTGTTCAACTTCCTGTAATCAATACACAACCTGAGAGTTCCATCCTTCTTCAAAAACAATACCGATGCACCCCATGGTGATACACTTGGCCTAATGTATCCCTTGTCAATCATTTCCTTCAATTGCAACTTTAGCTCTACCAACTCTGGAGTGTTCATCTTGTATGGTGTTTTTGTTTTTGGTGTTGCCCCTGGTACCAACTCAATAGAAAAGTCTACTTCCCTGTGACGCGACAATTCTAAAATATTTTCTGGAAACACATCCTGAAATTATTGTAAAATTGGGTACCTACTCAAAATGTCTACATACTCAACTTCCTTACCGTTGTTACTATAAATGTGCACTACAAATTACACACACCATTTTTTGTGACTACGTTTCGCCTGCATAGTTGTAACCATTCTAAATGATGTTGCTTTCTTCTTACTCTGCAAGATTCTTTGTTCTTTATTGTCATCCAATTATTCAATAGCTCTGTCATAACAATCCACCTTGGTTCTATGGATATACAAACACTCCATACCCAAAAGCAAGTTATACGATCCCAATGACAATACATTCAAATGTGTTCATGTAGACACACCATTCAACTCGAATGCACAAACTCTTACCCAATAATGAGCTCGCTTTTTTGTACATGTAGCCAACTATACTAACCAAGATTCTACATGCACTTCTTTATTCAAACCACACTTATCCACCAGGTAAGGATTAACATAACTATAATTTGATCCAGGGTCAACCAAAATAGAAACAACTTGATCACAAATCTTACCATCAATCTCAATAATAGACACCTGGTGATATGTCTGCCTATTATCCAATGCTGCCTAGATCCGAGGAACACTTTGTCTCACATCCTCCACTACCTACGCTTCCTGAGCACTGTAGATCTGTGGTCTACCACCCTGATGTTGTGGAAAATCTCTCTTGCGATGATCTTTTCCACAAGTCCAACATTGTTTAGGCTTCCAACCTGCATCCTTGTTCTGCTCCTTAAACTGGAATCCCTACCCTTTGTTAGATGCATTAAACTTCTTTTGCGATGTTGCATTCTCCTTGTTACCTATATCATGATGCCTTGCTTTCTTCTTATCCCATTTCCCTTTATTCCTTGCATTACCTTTCCAATCTAACTTAGTCTCAGATCTGTGCTTTGATTGCTCATAAAAATGCTTTAGCTTCCAAATGGCCTCCTCCAATGATCTAGGCTCATTAAACTCAATCCTGTCTTTGAATTTTATCGACAACCCATTGATGAATCTATGAATCTTGGCTTTCTCCTCCTTGAGGTAAGGCACACACCTCAATAACTCCATAAATCTACTAGTGTACTCCTCATCGGTCATAAAGCCCATCTTTAACTCATAAAACTCTTTGCCCTGTGGTCATAGTACCTCTTCGATATATACTTATTTTTGAATAATCTCTTGAGTTCACTCCAAGTCAACTCCTCCTCATAAATATATTTGATTTTCTTTACATCTTCCCACCAAATATCTACTTTACCTTTAAGACTGAATGTAGCTACCATGACCTTCATGTTCTCTGAGTAAACGTCCAATTTGAAGAACTTATTCATTCCAAGCAACCATGCTTTTTCATCATGTGTTTTCTTCACTTCCCCATCGGATGTGGGTGGATTTTCTTTCTTGAACTCATTCGGAAAATATCCCCTATCATTCCTCCTGTAAGGATGATAATGATGATTCCCATGATACCTGTCAGAACCAAAACTAGAATAGTACCTATGTCCATCACATCTCCTATCCGGAGTATCCAAGAACTTGACATCTTTGATCCTGTCATCCCTATATGACATGTACCCACCAGGATACCTAATGCCATATGCCCCATTAGTTTTATCCTCCTATCCATGGTTGATCCGAAGTGGTCCCTGTTTCTACAGTTTTGACAAACTCTAAAGGATTACTGCATTAACCTCTACTTGTTTCTCCTGTGCCTGCATGATTATGTCATTATCTTCTTTACAAATTCTTATCTTTACCTTCAAACTTCTCAATGTGTCTGCTAAGTCAGAAGAATTCCCAACACCACGCTGCTCATCTGATCCATAGGGAGAGTCTCAGAATTGTAGTCTACCATCTTGCTAGTCATCTTTGTTGTTTCTCTTCCTGTAAGGTATATCATGTCAACTAAACCAACATACCTCAGTGTAGTTTAGGGAAGGATAGCTCCTCTGTGAAGACCAAATATATTATCGTAATATATATATATATATATATATATATATATATATATATATCAACATTTATTCATCATTTCATCGTTTCAATCATTATATAGTAATCAATGCATGGCAACTACAACCACATCAATGTATGCATGACGATATATAAGCACTAAGATGCATAACCAACATACACTCATGGCGACCACATACAACAACACCACCATTAACTTCCATATTTCGACATTACTGCAACCATAACAAACACCACGCACATCCAACAAGCACATAGACCACAAGGATAAGGAAAACCTATATGCAATCGACATGAATGCATGACCAACACACCACCCATCCAGTCCAAGGGGTGAGGCATGCTATGATACCACTCTATAACACCCTCCTCCCACATCTACTCAAGTAACCGACCAACCGGGGTAAACATATGGCGAAGAGTTACTATGATATGATTCAACTCCCTATGTAGCAGTTAAGTAAGTGGAACCAATGGAAGACAGACAACCTGACCTTCTACACATGCAATAGAACCCCCCAGGAGCCATCCAACCCATCCATGTGACCAACCCTTGAGACAAACTGACTTTTTGCTGCATTAAAGCCTTAGTCGCTCCCTTGAGATGGGCATGCATGTGACTGGGACCCTCCAATTTCTCCCACAACAACGCATGTGTGCAACTAGGGACTTTTCCAGGTAGTTCTATGCCAGCAACTCTGGATTCTATGCCAATTTTTCAAGGCCAAGACTCGGGCCACTGCCCAGAACTCCATGAAACTTCCAGAAATGAAAAATAACATTCAAAAAACGATACAGATGCAAATACTTTAGCAAGGACTTGAATGGACCCCTACTAGCCATGCCATACACGTCGTCAAACATGTCACAAATATGCATCCTACGGGTTTAAATAACAAATCTAGGCATAGTGGTCTCAAGCTTATCTAAGAATCACTAAGAAGCATTGTTGCCTCATCACAGTAATTGCATTACCATCTATTAAGCCACACATTCATTTTACATTCAATGATTAACTAAAACATGATGAGAGCCATACATTTTCACTGTCATAAAACTCATTCATAACCAACAGAAATATCAAGGATATAGCAGCCATATAATCCACATATGAATAAGTATATTTACCCCATAAAGTACCAAGGAGAAAGAGAGCTCTTATTGATGATTGCATAGGTCGACTAGGTATGGGAATTCCATGAACCACCCGACTGTAGAATAGGTTGAACCAAATCCTTTTTTCAGACAGTCACCCCTGTTCCATATTCCAAGCATGAATGTGGGATCTCAAAAAACAAATCAGTCAAAACCATCCAAGGCTTCCAGAGGCCAAACCACCTTAACCCTCAACCAATGGTTCCACCTCACAGTTGAACGTCACTAATAATCACCAGATTGGTCTCTACCCAAGTTGTATAGGGCTCCAGAGCATTTGTTCCAACTAGGGCTTCCAGGACTATTAACTCAACCCACAGTTGTCGTCAGGCTTCCAAAGCGTTTGTCCAACTAGGGCTTCTAGAGTGTTTGTCCAACCAAGGCTTTTAGGACTGGTAACTCAACCCAAGTTGTTATAGGGCTTCCAGAGTGTTTATCTAACCAAGACTACCAGGACTAGTAACTCAACCCACCAAGGGCTTCTAGAGTGTTTTTCCAACCAAGGCTTCCAGGAACTAATAACTCAACCCATAACCAAAGGCACAAGAAAACCAAACAGAAAATAAAAGTAAAACCCACAACACCATGACTATCCAGGAAATGGCGAGGATAGGCAAAACCATTGTCAATCCAGGTAATCCTCCATGTCAATGACAAATCATAACCAAATAACCACATTCATGCCAAAACTAGCAAGGAAACCAGACATGCAACTCGATACATGCAAGAAAATCCATTGTAGCTATTGATCTCGATGTCCTCTTGTGCTTTCCTGATTCTCCTTTGCCTTCTTGCTCCAAATTCCAAGATAACGACACTCCTCCAAGAGAGCTCAAAAAAGTTCTAAGTATCCAAGTGTATGCAAGAGAGAGAGAGTAGAATGAAAGCTCCAAAATTGAACTGATCAAAATCCATGAAGTGATCCTCATAAGTTTTTTTATTAATGAGGCCTCTATTTTATTCAATTTTCCATTATTTTCCTTCATTTTCCTCCTCACATGCAACCCGTGACCTTTCACCTTCCTTTTCTCCTATTTTTCATAAATAAATGGCAATAAATGTCATCTATCATTTCTAAAGCCTTAACCATTTACTTTTCCAATTTCCATAGCCATTAATTAATCACTAGTGATCCCCATCACTACGTTTCTGCCTAACATTCAGCTTGGAATACGTGTCTCATGACCAAGCTCTTATTTTACCTTTATTGGTTTTTACATGTATTTTTTATCGGGGCCGTTACATGTGACCAAGAGCCAAGGAGGAGGCCAGACCAATTATAACTATGCATATAATCTCGAGAGGGGCTCGGCCTAAGTCATGGAATCATACAATTAAGTGTTATAACAAAGTGCCAAGCAAGAAAATGGCTTAAATGTTGGGCGAAGGATTTAAATTGTGAATCAACAGTGGAGAATTAACGTGGAGAAAACAATGACGATCATGGACGAGGGGTGATGTGGCGTAATATGTGGCATCTCGATTTGACCCTTTGGCAGGTTCAAGGGGCCAAAAATAAACTGACACATAGCGCTTTCGGGGGAGGCCACATGGATCGAGTAATTACAGCATGACATCCCGTCGGCCGACATCATATTGGGGCCTCAAAGGTTTGATAGCAAGAATGGGTCCGACAGATGGGAGCTAACAAACGGAAATTTTCGCGACACTGGCTGGGAAATCACTAGGTACTGGACCGTCAGCGTGGGGCATTAGAGGCAGTTGCGAAATCAGAAAAAAACAGAGGTTGGGATGAATATTTTCTCCAGTGGTTAACATCAACCTCTACCCTAGGTTGGTAGACGAGTACCTTAACAACAGACGAAAGGAACTCGCCTACCATCGACCACTGGGTGGACTCGAGGCTATGTCAAAGTGCAAAGGGTCGAGGGTTCAGTGGTCACAAACCCCGGTAGATAGAAAATCCTTCTATATGTTGATGTAGAAGAGATTCTCGTCTTGCTCTCCTAGAAAACCAGAGGAATCACATAGAGGCACTACAAGTCACGACAATAGCCATGAAGGATGACAAGGCACTCGTGGAGATAGGCATGTTGGTGCCACATGGCAGACCATTATGACATGTTTGATTCTAAGAGACCATATTTTAAAATGTCGTAACGATCTAGGAATCAGATTGAGGCAAACTTTGTATTGCTCCAAAGGTCTCGATGAGACAAACACAACAACAATATTGATTTTGAGTTTTGAAAAGGTTGGAAGCGAGTAGAAATTTTACACCCCTTCCCCATAACTATACCTTGGAGGTTGGATCAACATAGTAACATGCCTCATATCTCCCTCAGTGAAATCTATGGGTGGTGAGGGGGTGTGTTTACACTTCCCAACCCACCTCACCCCATTGTTGTTGTATGGATCTACATTGATCACTCCATAAATAAGCACTAGATAAGCCACAATGATCAGACTCAAATTTCTTCTATCACCAATGAATTTCCCCCTTGGGACTTGTTTTTTTCTTTATTTTTTTACAAGTTTTATGTGTTTTATTATTTCAGTACCAAATATATTTATTTGTATTTATAAAGGCCAAAGAAAAGCACCTATGCTTGAAATTCCTAATGTTGAAATTTGTCTTCAATGTTGAGAACGATGTTAGAATTTAAGTTTTTTCTCATGGACAAAAATAATAATATTATTATTACAAGTGAAGATAAATAGGTTGATCCGTGACACTTTTTCTACCATGGTTAAGGACACACATGTAGATGAAATCTATGATGATTCATGATGTACTGTTGATTAATAAGGCACAAGAATCCTTATAAAAGACTTGGATAAAAGTATTATCTCTACTATTTTTTTGTTGGTTGACTTAGTGTTGTTGAATGGTATTTCAAACATGTGTATGACATGGTGTCTAAGTTTTTCTCTACATTTTTATCAATTGAGTTTATCTTAGGTGGTTGGGAGGGATGATTGTTATCTTCCCCTCTTATGTCCAATTCCCGCAAGTGACATGTTGAGCTCATATTGAATATATTGTTGTAATGGTTTCAAGTCTTGTTGTTGATCAACCTTGTGCCCTAATGTTTATAGGGATTACCTTGGGTATCATCCTCATAATGGGGGGAAGCACTAAGGGCTTCTCCCTGAGCTTTGTAGCTTAGGAAAATAAGAAAATACTAAATAAATATATCTATACATTTCATGATTACAATAGTTATAATGCAATATTCATTATTCAATATATTAACCTTTTTTTCTTATAGATTTTTATGTAATATTTCACCATCGCAGTCAAATACTTTAGATCACACATATCATAAACCATGTACCCTTGTGGAATATATAGGAATGGACTATAAAATAATTTATGCATGTCCTAGTGATCACATTGTATATTATGGACAATATAGATCAAAGTTGAGAAGCCCTATATATGAAATTAGTAAATATCAAATTGATCAAGTAACAAATAAAAGTGCCCTATAAGAATCTTCATCGTATTCCCATAATTCCATGCTCTAAATGATTGTTCAAGTGCAAAAACATAACCAATTTATTGATTATCATGTATAAAAGAGGAGTGAACATTGTGTTGTGTGAATTTCTATAGAAAGTTAGGCAAATAAGGACATTCAAGAAAGATGGCCCATCTTTTAAGAAGAACCTTGTAATGTTAAGATTTCATTGGTAGCCAATGATGTCAATCCATTGGAGGACTTGGGTCAATTTGCTTAGCTTGGCTAATTTTTTTCATAAAAAATAACCTTCTTCCTTGGAAATCAATGAAGAGGGAGCATGCAATGTTGCCATCAACTATTCTAAACATCATTTTTTTAAGATTGTTTACAACACATCAATTAAATTTATTATTTACTACAAATTTTGTACGTACAACGAGTTATCTATCTATGTTTTCAAATAACCAAGTAAGTACCAATTTAGAGATATATGTGTACTTCTTTAGCCTCTTATTGAGAATTTTTGACCATGTGGATATTAGTGGTAATCCAGCTCTTCCACTGGCTCATTAATTGGTATTTTACCATTGGTGGTTTACAAGCCAATGGTTTTCATAAACCATGGAATTCAACCATGGCACTTGCAAGGTGGAAGAAAAACAAAACAAATAATAATACTAAAATAGTGAAAAGATATTTGCATGATCATTACTTGTTTTTTTGCACTATTGGTGTTTTACAAGCTCGTGGATTTTGTAATGCATAGTACTGATCCATGATATTTACAAGATAATAATAATAAAATAGTGAAAATATATGACTTTTATGTGAAAATACACTTTTAACAATATTCATTCACAATGTAAACATCAAATATTGGTCTCAAGCATTTAAGAATTAATATTTTTTTTGGCAGATGAACATAACAAACATTTATCTCTTTCATAGATAAGCTACTCCCATTCTAAGCTAGCGTTTGTTCTATAATCTCTTTTCATTTTAATTAAGAGTTGGGATCTCACTATATATTTTTTTCCCGGGGAAAAGTATTGTAATTTTCATTATCAAGAAAAATTACATGTTGTAAATGCCATAGGCATATGCAAAGCAAGTAACCTTAGTCTTCTGTAATCTGTTAAGATCTGAAGGAGTTTATACAAAGTAACCCAGAGGAGGGTATGCAGCCTGTATTTGATCATATACATTATATTTACATATTTCAAAAAAATTCAAATTGTCACCCATGGTGATTATTGTTCTATAGTCAACAAATAAAACTGAAAATAAAAAGTTAGGGCCTGTCAGCCCTCTGCATATCCCGATCGATGTATGGTCTATAGAAGTATTGTTAGATCTGCTCTGGACTATGCTCATGGATCAACCATTCCCCTCTGGGATGATGCGTTGCCACTTTTGAAAGCTGATTCGCAGGTTCGTTGCACTCCCGTTAGATATGAGCACATGAGATATGATCAAAATGAGTTTTTAAAAACAAAACATCATCCAATATGGTTCTGAGAGTATGAGCATGGCATATAGAAGTGCAATTGAACCAGTTAATAACAATCTTGGAGTCCCCAAAAACTTGTAAATGCCTGCAGTTTTTGTTTAATGCAGAGTATAAGAGATGACAAAGTGTTAAGAGCTCCGCAAAATTATTTGTGCCACCCCCCAACCCCATGCAGATATGAAAGATATGTGTCTCAGAAGTATATAGGATAATGCCACCTCCACAACCTTGGTCCTATGCAGAACCGTTGAAGTATGCCTAAGGATGCGATTTGTCTATGACCTCTGGAATGATGGTACGAACCGTGGCTACCAGTTCATCATCTGAGATTTCCATGTAAGTATTGCATATATTAGGGATAATGAGTGGCCATATTATTTTATTTCCATGAAATATGTTGTTATTCCTGCTCATCCATATGTGCCAGCACACAATTAAAGGTACATTTCAGGTTTTTTCATTAGGGGCATCATACCAGCAACAGTTCCAGGCATTTAGTGTATAATCACCAACCCAACGCTGAGATAAATTTAGAGTATGTATCACTTGCTCCCATACCTACTGAGTTGAGGGGTAGGAAAGAAACAAGTGATGATTTGATTCCTCCTCCCCATGACATAAGACACACGATGAAGGTCCTTGAAAAGAGAATTTCCTGAGATTTGTTCCGGATGGGGTCTTGTCCATGATTATGTTCCACATCAGGAGACGAGTTCACGACGAGCCTTTCAGCTTCCATAATCCACTCCACCAGTTTTCCAATGTATTTGGTTTATGGCCAACATGTATAATAGGATATCCCTGCTTTGGTGTGTAAATCCCCTTCTGAGCAAGGCCCCATATTAGTTCATCATCAGCGTCCCTTAGTCTCACATGGGATTCTATTAAAGCCACAATGTATCTCCTCCACTCCATATGCCACTGATTCAGTATATCAAGGGCCTCCACTGATAGCCACGCTTGCTAATATATTGTTGTATTTAATAAGTCCCCAATCTGTGCGATGGTTGCCACTCCACTATGATTAAGGAAATCAGTCAAACCAGGAGAGAGATTGTGTAAGTTGCCGCATCCGATCCATGGATCAGTCCCAATGCATATAGACATACCATTGCCAATACGCCAAGTAAGACCACTTCTTATGATGGGAAGGGTGTATATGACAACTCTCCAAATCACTAATATTCCTTTCCTGTTCCAAGCAGGTAACCATATCCAGTCCATAACTGTACAAGGCCAGATATATTTATAGGTAACCACCTCCATCCAAAGGCTTTTGTGCTTCAGGAGAAGCCATCCTAGTTTGGCCGCAAGTGCTTGTGCGAATGCAAAAAGATTTTTGAGGCCCCAGCCTCCCCATTTTTTGGGGGCTGCAATTCTATTCCATTTGACCCACGCACAGGGTTTCCCATCCTTGTGTCCCTTCCATAAGAAATGGCAACATACTCACTGGATCCTGTGTAATATACCTTGGGGGATCCAGGCTAGGGACATCCACAAGACTGGGGTTGCTTCCAAAACAAATTTAATGAGCACCAGTCTACCCACTCTGGATAGTAACTAATGGCTCCAATTGATTAGTCTTTTTTCCACCTTAGCAATCAACCAGGTCCAATCTGCAATTTTGTATCCATCTGCTTTGATCCTAAATCCCAAGTACTTCAAACCATCCTCCATCATGAGGTTTTGGAAGGGGAAGTTGTGATGTGCTTGATAGGTCTCCTATTGAGAGCAAGCAGATAGGGTAATAGTGGATTTGGCCTCATTAATTTCCATCCCTGTTGCGGCACAAAATAATTGCAACACTTCAGAGAGAGTATTGTTGTCCTGAATGCCTCCATCTAAGAATATCAAAATATCATTCGCCAAAAATCAGATGTGTGAGAGTGCATTGCTTCATAATCTTGAGGCCCTTGAGCCTCCCGACTCTTTTTTCCAAATCAATCAGCCTGCTCAAATCTTCCATTACTATATGGAAAAGCAGTGGGGAGAGTGGACATCTTTGGCTGATTCCTCGTTTTGCCTAAAAGAAATGGCAGGCTGATCCATTGATTAAAGTTACAAAGGATACTGTTGTGATGTAGCACATGATCCATCTGATGAAAGCAAATGGAAAGTCCAAGTGTGTAAGGATCATCCTAATAAAAAGCAAGTTCACCTGGTTAGAGGCATTTGAGAGGTCAATTTTGAGCATAACCCCCTTAAGCTTCTTCTGTTTGATGGAGTGGAGGGCCTCTTATGCTATACCGATGGCCTCATGGATTTGATGGTTGTGTAGGAAGGCAAATCGTTCAGAGGATATATTGTCCGATATAATCGGCTTGATGCGATTGAAAATGATCTTTGCAATGATTTTGTACAGGCAGTTACAAAGGGATATAGGCCTGAAGTCACTAAAGGATAGCGAGGAGTCTGTCTTAGGTATGATAGTGATATAGGTGGAATTTATAGGTTCATACATTCTGTTAGATGAGAGACATTCATCAATCACATCGAGAAGGTCCGAGCCAATAATGTCAAAGAAGGTAAGATAAAATTCCACTGACTAACCATCTGGTCCTGGACTTTTGTCCTTCTTAAACCACTTCAGGGTACCCTCCAGTTCCCCCATAGTAACAGGTTTGATGAGTTCCTCCTTCAAGTATGGTTCCACAAATCTAGGGTAATGCATCGCAATTCGAATAATATCAGCTATAGATGTGCCTGGTGGGGCTTTGGAAAGCTGCTTGAAGTGAGCGTTCCCCAACCTAGCTAGCTAATTATATGTTTTAGCAATCAGACACTGTGCAATAGGAATCTGTGAAATAATATTGCTTGGTTTCCTTCCATTGGCATATTTATGAAAGAATTTAGTGTTTCCATCCCCAGCCTGCAACCAAATTGCTCTGCTTCTGAGCCTCCAAGTTTCTTCCCGTTCCAACAGGATCTTGGATTTCTGGGCTTCGAATTCCATAAGGTGTAGTTTTGCTTCGATGGAGGTGTACCCTCTGCCCTGTTCATCCGTTAGAGAGGCCAGCTGATTTTCAATATCATAGAGGGTATGCTCCTCCCTGGCCTTTTCCCCCTTGGCCCAATCAATGGATATTCCCTCGAGATTGACCAGGTTGTGACTGAAACCATCGACCTTCCTCTGATCATTTGGTAGGGGATGAGCTTCCCGAAATTCCTAGACCAACCTGAGATATGTTGGGTGTGGGGCCTGATTATCTTCTTTATTTAGAGGTGTCATCGCATTGGACCCTAGTTCATAATGTGGCGGCAACACCGCCTGTAATATTTGCATTGTCGCCCCCCCCCTGCGTGGGATCGGGGGCAGCTATTGGGTTGTGTTATATTCTTTCCACAACTAGCCCATGTAGTTAACCGAGGGGTTAGAGGGGGGGAGGATCCCCCCCTTCGTTGTGCCAATTGCCTAGCGGGGGGGGTCACAGGGGGTTTAAGTGGTGCAGGTGACCCCTGGAAAATTTTAGCTTTGGAACCTATGTTAGGTTGGGTGGACCACCTATGGTTTTTTGCATGATTTCGCACATGTTTTTGGACGCGATGGTTTTCGGTCCATCGTATTGGATGCTTTGGCATGTACACATATGTATTATAACATTGAAAGGAACATAATGAAAAATCAAGCTGGTAGTCCCGGTTTTGGGATCCAGGGGAAAATCTTTTTGTATATGTGTTTTATGTATTATGCTCTCGCATTGTTTATTTCATGTGTTTTAGAATTCATATGTAGATAATTTCTGTTTGGGGTTAAAACCTACATTTGGTATCAGAGTTGTTTTGGCTTCAAGGGGACGCCTTTGTTGCTGAGGGGTTTTGCTCGGGCCTGTGGTAGACCCTGTTCAGTGGGAGATCTGCGAGATCGATTTTGGTGGTGAAAGAATATGGCGAGCAGTGGAAAGATAGAGATCGAGAAATTTAATGGTCAGAGTTTTGAGTTGTGGAAACTCGAGATGGAGGATCTGTTGGTGGATAAAGATCAGTGGATCGCGGTAGATCCGGGTACTAAACCAATGGGATTGTTTGATGAAGAATGGAAGAAGTTGGATCGGAAGGCAAAGAGCACAATACAATTGTGTGTCTCAGATTCAATATTGTTGAATGTATCAGGGGAAGCTATAGCAAAGGCTTTGTGGGACAAGTTAGGGACTTCGTACCAATCTAAGTCTCTGGTGAATAAACTGTTCCTACGGAAAAAAGTTGTATAACCTGAGGATGAAAGATGGAGACTTTGTGACAGAGCATCTAAACACATTTAATACCATGGTAAGTCAGTTAGCATCTGTTGATATTAAAATTTCAGATGAAGATAAGTGCATTAGTTTGTTGTGTTCTCTACCAGATTCGTGGGATAGTCTAGTTATTGCAATAGGTAGCAATGCAAATGCCTTGCAGTTTGATGAAACATTCTCATCCTTGTTGACGGAGGAGATGGGACGGAAAAATATGGAGAGTCAGAATGGTGATGCCTTCTCTGCACGAGGATGGTCCCAAAATAGAAACAAAAATAAGTCATCGAGGGGGAGATCAAAATCTAGAGGGAGATCTAAATCTCAAGGAAAACCTGTAAAGGTGGTGTGCTGGAAATGCAGAAAGGAAGGGCACTACAAAAGGGACTGTAAATCTAAAGCTCCTGATAAAGGAAAGGGATTTGATGATGCTCCTTCTGCAGAGGCAAAAATCACCTCAAATGAAGGTGGGGATGTGTACTTGGCTTCTTCAAGTACACATGTAGATCATGAGGCATGGTTGATTGACTCAGATGCATCCTTTCACTTCACTCCCCATAGAGAGTGGTTCTGCGAGTATGAGAAATGTGATGGTGATGATGTCTTCTTGGGGAATGATAGGAAGGCTAGAATCGTTGGTCGTGGAAAGGTAAAGTTGAAGTTACAAGGTGGAAGGGTTAGAACACTTCCGAGTGTTCTACATATTCCTGCATTGGCTAGAAATCTAATTTCTGTAAGCAAGTTGGATGATGCAGGTGTAAAAACAGTGTTCAAGAAGGATACCTGCAAGATGGTTCAGGAAGCACTGGTATTGTTGCGGGGAGTTAGGATTGGAACTCTGTACAAGCTGTAAGGTAGCACTGTTGTTGATGGGTGCAACAGCTCTGTGGTTCCTGAAAGTGGAGCAGAAAATCTAGTGGTCTCTGGAGAGAAGACCATGATGTGGCATCAAAGGCTTGGACATATTGGAGAGAAGGGCCTTCGAATACTTCATGGTAAAGGTATGGTAGAAGGTATGAGTAATAGTTCTCTGGATTTTGATTTTTGTGAAAATTGTGTATATGGGAAGCAGAATCGGGTGAGTTTTTCCTCTGGTGGTAAGAGGGTGAAACAGATATTAGAACTTGTGCACAGGGATGTGTTTGGACCTGTGAAGGTTCCATCACTGGGTAAGTCTGTGTACTATGTATCATTTATAGATGACTTCTCAAGGAATACATGGATATATTTCCTTAAGAAGAAATCTAAAGTCTTTGACAGGTTTAAAGAATTTAAGGTTCTGGTGGAAAACCAAACAGAGAAGAAGATAAAGGTGTTGAGGACAGATAATGGTGGAGATTTTTGGAGTAAGGAATTTGAAGAATTATATAAGAAGTGTGGTATAGCACGACAGAAGACTACTCCATATACACCTCAGCAAAATAGAGTTGCAGAAAGAATGAACAAGACGTTGATGGAAAGGGCAAGAAGCATGCTCAGTGGTGCCGGGTTAGGACATGAATTCTGGGCAGAGACGGTGGAGATAACATGTTACCTGGTCAAAAGATCACCTTCATCAACGTTGGAGGATAAGACTCCACAAGAGGTATGGACTAGTAAGAAACCCTCTCTTTCACATCTGAGGGTATTTGGATGTGATGCATATGTACATGTTCCAAAGGAGAAATGAACCAAGTTGGATAGTAAATCTGAAAAGTGCATCTTTATTGGGTATAAGGATGGTTTAAAGGGTTATAAGCTTTGGAACCTAGTAACAAGGAAGGTCATGTATAGCCGAGATGTGGTGTTCAGAGAGGTAAAATATGTTCTTAAACATGAAGTCCAACCAAAGGAACCTGAGAAGATAGAGTTTGAGCTAAAGGAGGAAGAATCATACTCTACAACAGAGGAAGAATCAGAAGATGAAGAGCCACAAACTCCGGGTGTGAGAAGATTAGTTCGAGAAAGAAGGCAGCCATAAAGGTATAATCCATCTGCTTTTTGTTCAAAATTTGCTTTATCTATTACTGATGATGATCCCAGAATTGTGAAGGAAGCAGTAGATTCAGAGGATGGAAAACACTGGAAAGAGGCCATGGTTGATGAAATGACATCTTTGCACAAAAATGAGGCTTGGGATCTAGTGGAGTTGTTTGCTAGAAGGAAACCCATCGGCAGCAAATGGGTGTTCAAGAAGAAGACAAATGCAGAAGGAAAGGTGGAGAAATACAAAGCTCGGTTGGTAGCAAAAGGTTATTCTCAGGTGTCGGGAATTGATTTTGGTGATATTTTTTCTCTTGTTGCCAAGGTAACTTCTATTAGATTACTTTTATCTGTTACTGTTGCTTTTGATTTTGAGGTAGAACAGACGGATGTGAAGACAACATTTCTTCACGGGGATTTGGAAGAGGAAATCTACATGAAGCAACCTGAAGACTTTGCGGTGAAGGGTAAGAAAGAACTGGTATGCAAGTTAAAGAAGTCTCTGTATGGGTTAAAACAGTCACCAAGGATGTGGTGTTAGAAATTTGATACATTTATATGGGGACTTGGCTTCACCAGAAGCAAAGCAGATCACTGTGTGTATTTTAAATTAATTGGTGACCGTGTTATTTATTTGGTCTTGTATGTGGATGATATGTTGTTGGTTAGAAATGACAAAGAAATTATCTAGGGTTTTAAGACCCATTTGTCCTCCAAATTCGACATAAAAGATCTTGGTGCTGCAAACTATATTTTGGGCATGGAAATTAAAAAAGACCAGACAAAGAGGAAGCTCTGGTTAAACCAGAGGAAGTATGTGGAGACAATATTGCAAAGGTTTAATATGCAGGATAGTAAACCAGTGAAGGTTCCTATTCCTGTAGGTGTAAAGTTATCTGCTGAACAATGTCCCAAGACACAAGAAGAGGAATAGGACATGTCTCGTGTTCCATATGCAAGTGCAATTGGTAGCCTGATGTATGCAATGGTCTGTACTAGACCAGACATTGCACATGCAGTGGGAGTATTGAGCAGGATTATGTTAAATCCAGGAAAGGAGCATTGGACAACAGTGAAGTGGGTTTTTAGGTATTTATGTGGCACTAGTGATTATGGTTTGTGCTACCAAGGAAGACCAGGATTGGACAGAGTGTTGGATATTCGTGGCTTTGTTGATGTAGACTAGGCTGGAGATCTAGATCAAAGAAGATCTACAAGTGGGTATGTGTTTAACCTATTTGGAGGTGCAGTCAGTTGGATGAGCAAGAAACAATCTATAGTGGCACTATCAACTACAGAGGCAGAATACATGGCAACCACTCATGCAAGCAATGAAGTAGTTTGGTTGCAGAGATTGTGTTCAAGTATGGGGTTAGTACAAGGAGCTATAAGAATAGACTATGAAAGCCAAAGTGCAATTTTCTTGGCAAAGAACCTTGCATATCATTCAAAGACAAAGCACATTGATGTTCAGTACCACTTTGTGAGGGATATGATAGAAGACAAAAAGGTGTTGCTGGTAAAGGTGGACACTTTGAAGAATACTGCAAATGCATTGACAAAATCTGTGAGCTCTGAGAAGTTCTCTTGGTGTAGAGAAACAATGGGCGTTGCAGGGCTGGATAAATGACTAAGCTCTCTTGTGGCCCCCTGTGGAAAGAAAACAACAAGTGGGAGAATGTTGGGTTGTGTTATATTCTTTCCACGACTAGCCCACATATTTTCACACATGTTTTTGGACGCGATGGTTTTCGGTCCATGGTATTGGATGCGATGGTTTTCGGTCCATGGTATTGGATGCTTTGACATGTATACATATGTATTATAACATTGAAAGGAACATAATGAAAAATCAAGCTGGTAGTCCTGGTTTTGGGATCCAGGGGAAAATCTCTATGTATATGTGTTTTATGGCCAGCCCATCGGAACCTTCAGTCCCACTAGCACAAGGGGGTATTGACTTTTATGTGTTTTAGAATTCATATGCAGGTAATTTCTGTACGGGGTTAAAACCTACAACAGTGCCCCCAAAGCTAAAAATAGATGTAAAATTGCCTTATAAAATGTTGTAATTTCGTAGTCAATCTGGGTCGTTCATTAGGCAGAGATCTGACGGTAGAAGTTATGTTTAATTTAGGGTTTTTCTGCCCTAGAAGACAACCCCTCGCTATATATGAGGGAATTGTATTGCATCTATGTAGCTCTGTATTCTGAGTGAAAAAGAGAGAGGAGATTGTGGGAGAGTGAAGAGGGAAATACAACGGATCTGTTGTAGGTTGTATCTCTTCATTTTGTTGGATAACATAAAAGGAAGAAATGGATGTTTCTCCGTGGACGTAGCCAAATTGGGTGAACCACGTATATCTGTGTCTCTCTTGTTTTATGTGTTTATATTTCTGCAATATATTTTATGTGTTCCATTTCTCTGTAATATATAATTTTCTAACAAATGGTATCAAAGCCGAAGGTGTATTTGGTTGATAAACTCGTGAGAGAGAAGGGTTCCTGGTTCGAGTGGCAGTAATGACAGAAGATGGTAGGTTTAGGGTCGAAAAATTTAACGGCCAAAACTACTAGCTATGGAAGATGCAGATGGAATATTATTTGTACCAGAAATATTTGTACCAACCATTGAGCAGAAAGACAAATAAGCTGATGAGTATGACAGACACAGAATGGGATATTCACAATAAAAAGGCACTTAGAACAATACAGTTGTGCCTAGCGGTGTCGGTAGCCTTTAATATTTCAAAGGAAACAACAACAGAGGGTTTAATGTTGGCATTGGCCAAACTATATGAAAAAATCTTGGCCTCAAATAAGGTATTTCTTATGAAGCGTTTATTTAATATGAAGATGTCAAAAGGTGGATCTATTGCTGATCATTTAAATGAATTTAATACAGTTACCCGTCAGTTAAGTTCTGTAGGGGTAAATTTTGATGATGAAGTTAGGGCTTTGTTATTTCTATGCTTATTGCTAGAAAGTTGGAATTGTTTAGTTATGGCCATTAGTAACTTTGTCTCTGGATCTAGTAATTTAAAGTTTAATGATGTTGTTAGTGCAATTCTTAGCGAGAAAATGCGACGGAAAAGCTTCGGTGAGACATGAGGTAATGCTTTGATTGCAGAGACTAGGAGAAGAAAAATGGAAAGAGGAAAGAGCCCAAGATATCACAATAAGTCAAGGAAAGGAAGATCCACGTCCAGATCGGGGATAGTGTGCTGGAAATGCCAGAAGAAAGGACACCTGAAGAAAGACTGCAAGTCTCGGAAGGGAAAAGAAGGAGACATGCAACAAGGAAACAATCATGAAGCGAATGTGACAGGTGATGTGTTGCAAAATGCTTTGATTCTTTCATTAGAAAACATTATTGATGCCTGGGTGGTAGATTCAGGGGCCTCATTCCATGCCACACGTGATAGGAAACATTTTCATGATTATGTTCAAGGAGACTTTGGATAGGTTCGATTAGGTGATGATAAACCCTGTAAAATCATTGGAATGGGTACAGTTTTCATAAAACAACATAATGGAAATCAATCTCTATTGAAGGAGGTAAGGCATGTTCCAGATCTGAAGAAAAATATAATTTCAATGAGGCAGTTGGGAGGTGAAGGCTGTGTGACTACTTTTACAGATAAAACCTGGAAGGTCACTAAAGGAGCCCTAGTAATAGCAAAAGGAGAAAAGGTTGGTACATTGTATTTATGCAATGGTATTTCTAATTATGTTAATGCTTTAACCTCTACAGGAGAAGATACAACATTGTGACATCATAGGCTCGGGCACATGAGTGAGAAGGGGATGCAAATTATTCACTCAAGAAATTTGTTGCGAGGTTTTAAGCATGTTGATTTAAATTCTATGAAAATTGTGTTGATGGAAAACATAAGAGAGTCAGATTCCTCAAAGTTGAGAAAGAAAAGAAGAGCGAAAAATTAGAGCTTGTGCATATAGATGTATGGGGACTTGCTCAGGTATCATCTCTTGGTGGCTCTCGTTATTATGTTACTTTTATTGATGGTGCAACCAGAAAAACCTGGATTTATTGTATTCGAAATAAATCTGATGTATTTGATACTTTTAAGAAATGGAAAGGTTTGGTTGAAAATGAGACAGGAAAAAGGTTGAAGTGTCTCAGATTAGACAGTGGAGGTGAATATTGCAACAGAGAGTTTGATAGGTATTGTTCATAAAATGAATTCACAGAGAGAAGACAGTTCCAGGAACACCACAAGAAAATGATGTGTCAAAAAGGATGAACACAACAATCATGAAGCATGCAAGGTGCATGAGATTGTATGAAGGATTGTCTTTACAATTTTGGGTAGATGTTGTAGATATTGTTGTTTATCTAATAAACAGAGGGTCTTCAAGTTCCTTGGATGGTGGTATTCTAGAGGAGGTATGGACAGGTAAAAAGATAAACTACTCATTTTTAAAGACTTTTGGTTGTGAAGCCTTTGTTCACATTAATAAAGAAAATAGAACAAAGCTTGAGGTAGAATCAAAGAAATATACCTTTATTAGATATGGTGTTAATGATTTTGGTTATCGATTTTATGATTATGAAAAACACAAAATCAATAGAAGCAGAGATGTCCTATTCAATGAAAAGGTTTTGTATAAGGATCAACTGCAGGAAAGGAAACATGAAAAAGAAAACAGAGAATACACAGTGCTCGATGAGATGATAGAAAAAGTGATGGTGCCTAAAACTCATAATGATCAACAACCACAACAACAACGGAAACCACAACAACAACAAACACCTAAAACCCCTAAAAGTGGTGTTAGAAGATCTACCAGGATAAGTAGACCGCTGAACGATATTCTCCTTCATTATATTATGTATTGTTGACTGATTTTGGTGAGCTAGAACGTTATAAAGAAGCAGCGTAGGTAGAAACCAGGAAGAAGTGGGAGCAAGCCATGAAAGAATAGATGGACTCCTTAGCACATAACCAGACTTGGAACTTAGTTAGGTTGCCTGCAGGTAAAACGACATTGCAGAATAAATGGGTTTACAGGTTGAAGGAAGAATATGGAGGTAGAAAAATGTATAAAGCTAGACTTGTGGTGAAGGGGTTTGCACAGAAAAATGGTATAGACTTTGATGAGATATTTTCTCCTGTTGTTAAAATGACTTCAATCAGAGCTATTTTAAGTCTAGTAGTAGTTGAAGATTTGCATCTTGAGTAGTTAGATGTAAAGACAACCTTTCTCCGTGGGGATTTGGAGGAAGAGATATATATGCAGCAACCATAAGGATATGAGGTGAAAGGGAAGGAGAAACTAGTGTGCAGGTTGAAGAAGAGCTTTTATGGCTTAAAACAGGCTCCAAGGCAGTGGTATTTAAAATGTGACAAGTTTATGTCTGAACAAGGTTATACTAGATGTCACTCTGATCATTGTGTTTATCTCAAAAGGAAAAATGATGGCATCTATATTAGATTGTTATTGTATGTAGATGACATGCTTGTTGCGGGTTCTAACATGCAGGAAACAAATGTTCTCCAAAGAAAATTGGCAAACTCATTTGCAATGAAAGATTTGGGTGCTGCAAAACAAATCCTTGGTATGTGAATAACTAGAGACACGAAGAATCGAAAATTAACATTGTATCCGAGTGAGTACATAGAAAAGGTGTTGAAAAGATTTAATATGCAGAATGCAAAACCAGTTAGTAGACCTTTGGCTAACCATTTCAAACTAAGTAAGGAGGAGTCTCCCAAGACTCGGGAAGAAATGACTTATATGTCTAAAGTTCCATATTCATCAGTAGTTGGAAGCTTAATGTATGTAATGGTCTACACATGGCCTGATATTGCACATGTAGTGGGAGTTGTAAGCAGGTACATGAACAATCCAGGAAAAGAACATTGGATGGCGGTGAAGTGGATTCTTAGGTATTTGAGAGGTACCGCAAATCAAGAATTATGCTTTGGTGGTTCAAAGATTGCTCTACAAGGATACGTTGATGCATATATGGTGGGTGATATAGATAACAGGAGGAGCACAACAGGGTATGTTTTTACTGTAGGTGGAACAACTCTTAGTTGGGTTTCAAAACTGCAAAGTGTTGCTGCACTCTCAACAATAGAAGCAGAGTATGTTGCTGCTACAGAGACTAGTAAAGAAATGATTTGGTTACAAAGGTTTCTGGATGAATTGGGTAAGAAGCAGGAGTTGGGCACATTATACAGTGACAACCAGAGTGCCATACATCTTGCAAAGAGCTCTGCATTTCATTCCAAGCTAAACATATACAACTCAAGTACCATTTCATACGGTTAGTGTTGGAAGATGGACAATTGAAGTTGGAAAAGATACACACTAGCCAGAATCCTGCAAATATGTTAACAAAATTTGTAACCAAGGAGACACTGAGATTCTTCTCAGTTTAAATTGGTCTTCAAGTATGATGAAGAAGATAAGAAATAGCCAAGTCCAAAGTAGAGTCATTGTCCAGCAAATGAAGCAGTGGTGGAGTTGCTATAATCAGTCTCCAAGTGGGAGATTATTCGGTGTGGAGCTTGAATTATATTATTTATTCAAAGGTATCACCGCATTGGACCCCAGTTCATAATGTGGCAACAATGCCACTAGTAATATTTGCGCTGCAAGGGGGGTCCGCGGGGGGGGGGCAGCGATCTTTAGGAGGGTCCGGGGGGGGGGGGGGGCAGCGATATTTAGCAGGGTCCCGGGGGGCGGGGGGGGGGGGCAGCGATCTTTAGGAGCCCCCAATAAATGTAAAATTGCCTTGTAAAAATGTTGTAATTTTGTAATCAATCTGTGTTGTTCATTAGGCGAAGATCTGACAGTAAAAGTTGTGTTTAATTTAGGTTTTTTTGCCCTAGAAGGCAAACCCTTGCTATATATGAGGGAATTGTATTACGTCTATGTAGATTTGTATTCTGAGTGAGAAATGGAGAGAATATTATGTGAGAGCGGAGAGCGAAGAGGGAATTACAATGGATCTATTGTAGGTTGTATCTTTTCATTTTGCTAGATAATATAAAAGGAAGGACTGGCTGTTTCTCCATGGACGTAGCCCAAATTGGGTGAACCACGTATATCTGTGTCTCTCTTGTTTTATGTGTTTTCTATGTTTATATTTCTGCAATATATTTTATGTGTTCCATTGCTCTATAATATATAATTTTCTAACAAGATATTCAAGGTCCTTTAACCAAGTCGAGTTAAATTTAAAGGGGGCCCTAGGTTTTTTAAAGGAGCGTGCCACTTCCAGAAAGATGGGGGAATGATCTGAGATCCTACCAGTTCCCACCCACTGTCTGTAATTAGTGAGGGAAGTGAATAGGTCTTCATGTATGAGAAACCTGTCAAGTCTTCTACCTAGAGCTGCTTCTCCAATCCTTCTGTTGTGCCATGTTGGCATCTTCTTGTTCATAGGGATGTCAATAAGACTGTGTTTCTCCAGAAGTAATCCCAGCTGATCCGAGAGTGGATCCAACTATGAGTGGTGTCCCCAGGATTCTTCATGACCAATGGTGAAATTTAGATCTCCACCTAGAATAGTGGTATGGTCTATCAGGGGGTTCTCTAGAATCTTCTGCCAGAAGTCCAGTCTAATGTGGTTGGGGGCGTAGATGTTCATTATGGATAGTTCTACACAATTCAGTTGAAAATATATCCATACCTAGGAATCCATGACCTCCCCAAGCAAAGGTGACCTTGATGGATTAAGGGTTTACCCCAAGCGCTATACCCCCCGATATCACAACAACATCAAGAGCTTGAAAATGCCATCCTGGCATGATGGTTAGGAGAGTCCGAACAATTAGCTCAGATCTACTTAGGGTTTCTTATAGGAAAATAATATCACATGGCTCACTGTCCAAAAGTCTCTTAAGAGCTATTTTTTTATAGGGGCTAACTAAAGCCCTACAATTGAAGGATAGCCACTTCATGGGGGAACATTGCCAAGGGTATCCTGTGCTCTAAGTACCATTTCAGTGGTGTTCTGTTTGCCCTGGGCTACATCTGCCCCAACAATATTAATGGCTTTTGAAATCTTGGATGGCCTCCCCTAGGAGGGCTTATGCTCAACGTGAGAGGGGTGTGATGCCCAATCCAAGTGTTCCAGGGAGAGCTTGGTGGCCAGACCAGAGGTTGTAAGGATGACAGCCCGAGGCAGAAGGGGATGTAGGACAATCATGGAGCCCCTATGCAAGTACAGCCGAGGGGGGTGGTGGAAAAAATAGACAATGGGGGATCAAGTGCACAAGTGATGGGGGAGGTGACCATACAAGGTGTAGATGCAGATGATGCCAAAGAGAAAATAAAATGACTAACATTCAGTGCAGAGGAAAAGGGAGAAGAAAAAATACCCGTTGTAGGAGAAGCCACTACAACAGCCCGGTATCTAGTCATAGGAGGGGAGATTGGTGGCATCTGGGAAGGACAGGATGGTTGAATAGTGTCCCCAGCTCCATTCTTTGGACTATCCGAACCCGTGGGCTGCTCATCCACAATCGAGTCTTCTGTTTGGCGATGTTTCATTCCATTTGATGCAGGAGGAGCAGATGGTGAGAGCAGAGGGAAATCTTTGTAAAGATGTCCAACCTCATGGCAGCTTTAACACTTGAATGGGACACCTTCATAATCTAGATTTTGTCTTCGTGAGAAGTGCCTCCAATGTAGGGTTATCTTCTCCTCCAAGTCTTCTTTGGTATCCAGATGTACCAGAATGCACGCCATGGTCATAATCCCCAATGTTTCATAGGACTGGTCATGTTCCAAATAGGTTCCTGTTGAAGACAAGGGGGATACCCACCCAGTCCGGACCTTGGTTAGCAGCTCCTTTTCCGTTTGCTATAGTGGATACGACTGGGGATATGAGACCAGTTTCCCAATTTATGTTTATGTGTGTGTGAAGGATTGATATTTCTCTTTCTAACAGTTCATAAATGGAATACTTTTACTCTAACTCTAATCTATTAACATAGAAATTGTATTCTAATAAGCAAAAATATCTAAGTCTACACTAACCCGGGGTGTAATCTTTCCGTTATGCGATCTAAAATGATTTCAAATAACAACTGGTAATATAGATCATTCAACTGTTATGAGAAAAGAATTCAATAAAGATGAACCACTTTGTATAAAAAGTTAGATGAAACAATTGTGAAAAACATATTGCATAATAAGCTACTCATACATTAAGCATAAATAAATAGCTATCACCGTACAAAAGTGCCAAATGATAACTCAAGCATTCACGCATCAATCTATAAACAACTGAACATGAATATCACTTTAACACAAAAGGCAGAAATAGTTAAGAGATAGAAATACCATTTATAACTAGTCCTACTCATGAGCTTCAAGCGATAATGATTTATCTCTTCTTGATCTAACATCCACTAAGAGTACAAAAGTGCAACATCAGTAGCAGATATCAAATGCAAATATCAATAAATCATGTTCCATTCATTCATCAAAACCTCCTCAGAGGGTACAAAAGTGAATGTTCTGGGGATAAGTTTTTGACAAATTTCAGGACCCTTCTCTAAATGCATGAGAAAAAATAACTTATTACAAAAATGTAGGATGCGGTTTAAATGACCGTCCTCATTTCAGGAAAAATAAAACAAAATTAAAGCTATTTCTGTATCTGCACCTTGAAATCGCATGCATTCAGCATCTGTTTGAGAAGAGTCGGCTGGCCGACTTCCGATTTTAGCTGAGCTGAGAAAACAGAATCGACAAGAGCTGGCACCATCTTTTCAGCCGAATTGATGATACACTTGAGAGTCATCCATTGGCTATGTGGCCTTACCAAATATGCCCAGTAATAATCCTAGTTCAACTTGGTTAACCCTTGGATTGCTTCTGCCTTTTCTTGAGCTTTCTGTTTCCAGTTTGTTTGTAGTTGTTGTACGTTAGGTAAATACCCTGGAGTGGTTTCTGCGATCAAATTTTCCCTGTGCAAATTTTCATTTACACAATCAATAATACTGTTTGTTGCCGTGGCTGCTCCTTCTGCTGCTTGCTCTGCCTCCCTGATTTGTTCGTCCCATTTGTTAAAGAGCATTTCTTTGTGATTTTCATTGATCCTTGGTGCACCTGCTCTTTTTCCCTCGTCTGTTTCTTGCCAAGCCAAATATTCAGTAACCCATTTATCAACTAAATCATAATCACTTCGTAAATCTACAACTTGATTAGTGGTTCTACCACTTATTTCACAATAATAGTTCCACTGCGATATTTTTTGGCCCAATGCTTCCTGCTGCTGTAGTAATTGTTCATTCAAGGAAATGGATTCTGTGATAAATTTGGTAAGTTTAGGATTATCCTTGTGCATTTCCTGTAAATCCTGTAGCTGCTTTTCTTTCTCATTCAAACTTTTCTGATAACCTATCTGCATTTGTTGGAAGTCTTGTTGTAATCTTTCAAGCTGTTTCTGTGCTTCATTGTTGGCGTTGGCTTGTTGCAACTGTTGTTGCAAAACTTGTATCTGGTCTTCCTTTTCTTTTAGCAGTTGTTGTACCTCAGATGCTTTATCAATAGTCACAGAGGCATACGCTCTTGCGATCTAAGATAGTTTGGTGAGATTCTCAATGGGATCGGTAGTGGGATCTTGCCATAGGACGTCTAATTGTTCTGTGTCATGAGAGAGCACGTTTTCCAATTTCCTTTTCTTCCTCTGTCTTCTCACTACTGCTTTGTGTTTTGGGCTATAAAATATATCAAGAGGAGGAATTTCTTCTATTTTAAGCATAAGCTCAGAGGATGGGGCAATAGGAATATGCTCCATATCTGAGACATTGCTAACTGTTCTTGTGACTACTTCTTTTGTTGCCTCTGCATTGCTCACAAGTGTCTTTATGGTTTGTCCTTCAAGATTGATCAAGTCATTGAAGGTTTCCCATTCTTTATCTAGTTCGGTTCTGACTGATGGTTGCTGAACGATGAGAGGGGGAGGATCTCTTTGCAGGGAGGTAAAAACCTGTTGCTGTAGAAGTTCCGTTGACTGGACAATATCCTTTACTGACCCTTCGCTCTTATCCTGTTCACTTTCAGATCTTTTAGAATGTTCAGATGTTTCTTTTCAAGACTTGGATTTACATTCGTTTGTGCCTGAACTTCCACTAAGACTAACACTTGGAGTTGGTTCCATTATGGGTTATAGGCATAGTTTTTCCAAAGGAATACTGGCTAACCTTCTTTCCCTGTATATTTTGAACTGTTGAAATTCTTCTGGAGAGAATTGCATTTGGGCTGCATGCAGAATTTCTTCAAGTGTGCTTTTCTGTTGGAATATGTCATCGAATAAATCATCTTCTCTAGAAAACACCTTTATCTTGACTGCAGTAGTGAAATTCTTAGCAACATCATGAGGGTCGAACGGTCTTCCTGAAAATTTGAATAACTGTAAACACGTTATATTTTTTACTTCTGTGAATGCATGGCCTACATCAAATAGTGAAAAGGCCCCACAGGCTACAGGAAACTGTGGCCAGATAGCCTTCTTTTTGTCTTTCAAATCTTTAATCAAACCTCCTTCTCCACAGGTTTGATAAGCAAAATTTCTCAGGCCATGAGTTTATCAGGGACATACAAAGGTAGGACGTGAGGGGAAGCAGAACTTCTGAATACCCTTACATAAGTAAACAATTCCTCCCCGAACCATCTCGTGACAGGGAGTATGTCTACTTCTGCTTCTGGAGAGCATCTTGGAGCATCTTTATCATACAACATTCTGTACAAAGGCAGCATGATTCCATGACAAATCTGGTAGAAGTGCGGAGTGAACTTAGAGTCCCACAATTCTTTATGATAGATATGGATGGGTAAGGGGTCTTGAGTTGTCCATTTCCAACCCATCACAGGAAACTTAGAAACATAACATATCGCATCCATCACATACGCAGATAGGTAAAAAGGGGGATAAATTCTCTGAGAAACTGCTCTTTTAGACCGGTAATACAATGGTCGTGACTAGGTTATCAGACAATATTTAAGACCAATCTACAATAGTGGCATTTGTGGCGGCATCCAATAACGGTAGCCATTCAGATGAAAATTTGTTAATATCTGGCATTCCAAACAGTCTACAGAGCATGGCAGCAGCAAAGTAATATGGGGAGGTGAGAGAACCAGTACTATACATACCATGTTTATCTTTCTTCAGCGGTTCGTCCCTCCTTGACCAGTCTTTAGTGGTTTCTGCCAGGTCTTGATTTTCTTTTGCAAATTTCTCCATAAACTGCTTGTTATAAGTTGCCTGTGGCTCCTGTAAATGATACATGAGCTTCAAATCCTGTGCAGCGAATGAGTTTTAAACTATCTATTTCTGATATCAACGTTGTCCAGTATCCACTTAACCATGTCCGTGTATGGGAGAATTTTGGGCCTTGCTGCTATCCGGTGCAAGAATGAACAACCTAGCTCTATGATGGATGCCTCAAAAGAACTATGTGAACCCGCAGTAGCAGTAACTTCCATTACTCTGGGATTCTCCTCCTCAAGCAGATTATACATGCCTTCCCATGTAGCAATACCAGCGTCTCTGTTACAGGCCGTGTCTGTATATAAGGGTGCCATTTCTTTCTCTTCAGAGCTCGGAGCTTTGCTTTTCTTTCCCATTTTATTCTGCGTATTGCTTTGTATCGTTTTCTGTTCTCCGTTCCTGCAATTCACAAGTGAAGTGAGAATAATGATAAGGAAGGGTGACGGGAAATTTTTAAATGCTGAAGACGTATCAAATATACCACCTTATGTGAGATGATTTTTCGATCAGCACGAAACCATATTCCATTAATAACTGGCAACTAACTCATTTATTAGCATTAAAGCGCATAACGAGGTGTCAGTTTATGGAAAATACTTTTTTGAACCACGAGCCCGAAAGATCTGCGATGAAGCGATTTTGCGATTTGCTTCGCAATATTGCAGATCGCAACATCGCAGAATCACAACATCGCAAAGTTGATAGCTCGCTATATCACATCGTCGCTCTATTGCGAAATCGCAATATCACACGAACGTAATACATGACAATCTTTGTTAATCTGTTTTCTGCGAAATGCGATTTGCGATATGGGTCATCACATATCGGCAAATTAAGGTGTTTCAATGTAAGCTATCTTTGATGTATGCAATGCGATATTATCGCGTATCGCGATCTCGCAATGTTAGAATTTGGCTTGTAAGGAGGTATCGTGTTTTCTTTTTGCGATGCGATATTTCCTAAGGAAAGATTTTTGTTTTACCTTATCATAAAACTTAGATTTTTAGATTTTTAAAGGGGGGTCTTCCTAAGTTTATGATGGTAAGTTTTATTAGGAAAGGAAATTTAAGCACTAATTTGATTTTTTAAATTTTTAACTAAGGGTCCCCACTTATTTCGTATTAGGAATAACACTAAATAAGAAGGGGGGTTGTTGCTGGCCACAATAATTGGTGAGTCACTTGGAAGAACCAGTTATCTCTGCTTTTCTTTTGAATTTTCAAAGCTTCCAAAACAGAAAATTTTCCAGAAACTTAAACTTTATTATAGAAAGATTAAGTACATTATCCTTTTACCTATCAATGATATTTCGTTTCTTCTTTTCTCAACTTTGATTATTTACTCCCTCAAGCTAGTCCTTGTATCTACATCAGTTATTACTTGGTTTATAAAGATAAAAACAAAGTCTTCTCTGTAAATCAGTTTTAAATATGCTCATTTGTCGTAGGTAGAGCCTCTGCTGTCAGCAAGCGTTTATAGCTTCGACAGGGTTACAGGTTACCCAGCAATGATCCTGTATCCTACTTAGAGAAATCTACAAATTTCAAAGAAAAATTCATTTCCACACTTTTTGCTTTCATTTTCTTTTTATCCTTAAAGAATAATGTCTTGGTTTGGTAGCCAATTCATGACACGATCATTCACTGATTTATACTTTTCTGAACAAGCTAGCTCGTGATGAGACCCCTTGTCTTTTGATTGCAACAATCTTGAGTCATTGCCCTGTTGTGATATGCAGTATTTGGCAAAGTCAACAAGCTATAATATCTATGATCATGATAAGTCGGCTCGTGATGAGACCTCTTATTCTTTAAGTTAAAGTGTATCTTTGGATTATTCTCTGAATATTGTAGTTTCCTAGGTGGGGAGGAAGTCATTGTTTCCTTAAGACAGCTCTGGACGACAATGATAGAGTTTTTGGAAAGAGCTTTTCTATAGAGAATCTTTATTTTTGTTATTGATACCTTTCATTGGACTGAAATAAAACAATTTCTGACTAAAGGTAGCTTTTCATCAAAGTTTATACAGTTGAAACTAATATCATTTCTAGGTCTAGAGTCTTTAACTCATCTTTCAATAATAATGATCATTTTTTTAGAAGGAATTCTATTTATACAAGTGAAAAAACAAAATCTAAAAGAGAATTTGTGTCTTTTTCGTGAATCTCAAATGTAACCATTTACAACTGATTTTACTATGCAAAGAAAAACAACTAATCTACAAAAATATAAGAATGATCTTCTATGGAAAATATTTTTTGAGTATCTGACCATTAACAGGTAAAGATTCTCTTTTCCCTGTTAAATCTTGTAGCATGAAAGTTGACGGACCTATGACCTCTATGATTTGAAAAGGACCAAGCCACATTCTTTGAAATTTTGTATGTTTCCCTTTTTCCTCATGAGCCTTGTCCCATTTTAAAACTAGATCTCCCATCTGAAAATCTTTTCTGGATATCATATTGGAATCAAAAGAGGCTTTTACTAATGCTTGGTGATGAGCGTGAGTTATCTTAGCCCATTCTCGTTGTTCTTCTAACTTAATTAATTCCAGCTGCCTTAGTTGTAAGGAAGAAGTTGGTGCTTCATCAATATATTGAACCAAGGCTAAAGAGGGAATTTCCAGATGTGTTGGAAGAACCACTTCTTTCCCATAAACTAAATTAAAGGGAGAAGTGCCAATTGAGGCTTTCTGCGTTATTCGATCTGCCCATAAAGCATATATTAAAGACTTATGCCAATTTTTATGATTTTGGTCAATGGTTCGCTTAATGATTCTAATTAAGTTCTTATTTGTAGATTCAGCTAACCCATTCCCTTGTGGGTAATAATTGGCAGAGTATTTAAGCTTGAAACCCCTTTTGAGTGCAAATTCAGTCATTGCATTACCAGAAAAATATGATGCATTATCAAACATTAAAGCGGAAGGCAACCCAAACCTGGTGATTATGAACTGATCTATGAACTCGATGATATTTTCAGCATTAGCCGTCTTGAGTGGAACTGCTTCTACCCATTTAGTAAAGTAATCTGTTGCTGTAAGGATATATCTATGCTGTTTAGAAGAGTGAGGAACGATCTCACCTATTACGTCCAATCCCCATTGATCGAAAGGCTGTTCAATGGTAACTGGTTGCAGTGGCAAGGATGGTTTCTTTTGTCTCCCAGCAGCGGTTTGACAGACTTGACATTTCCTCACGTAGTTATGTGCGTCTTTGAATAATGTGGGCCAGTAATAGCCTGCGCGTAAAATTTTATGAGCAGTAGCGTCTCCAGCGTAGTGTCCGCCTGCTGGCCCATCATGGAGTTCCTGCAAGACTTTTTCAGCTTCAGATTTCTCAAGACATCTAAGGAGAACATAATCATAATTTATTCTAAAAATAACGTCATTCACGAGTTGATATTGTTTGGCTTTTAATCTTAGAGATCTTTTTTTGGTATGATCGAGGTTTGAAGGAGCATATCCATTCTCTAGATAATAAATAATATCAGCGTATAATGACTCAACATCGTTTAGGCTTACCTCGTACACTTGTACCTCTGTAGATGGATTTTCGGACATTGGCGATGCTCTAGCCAGCATTTTGCAAAAGCCTTGACCTTGTACAATACTTGCTGGTTTGATTTCTATGTCATATTCCTGTAAGGCAGTAACCCAATTGGCCCTTTTCTCACCCACATCGTTCTGTAATAGAAGATTTCTTACCGCTGGAAATGGTACTATGATTTTGGTATGTGTTTTGAGTAAAAAAGGTCTGAAATATTTAATTGCTTTGAAAACAACATAAGCTTGTTTCTCCACATCTGAATAATTCAACTCAGCTCCTTGTAAATTGGAACTGAAAAAAGCAATTGGGGCTTCTGCCTTTTCTTGATTTGCTTGAGTGAGTATCGCAGCATATGATCTATCTGAGGCAAATGTATACAAAATAAAAGGGTTGGAAAAATTTGGAGTTGCTAAAGATGGAGCATTAATAATTGCTTGTTTGATCAGATTGAATGCCTCATGTTCATCTTGGCCCCATTTAAAATTTGCGTTCTTTTTAATCATTGCTTGTAAAGGAGACACGATTCTTGAAAAGTCTAGAACAAATCTCTTTACAAAGTTAATCTGGCCAAGGAAAGATTGCATGGCTTTCTTGTTGTGAGGTAGGGGTACTGCAGAAATTTCCTTGATTATGTCAGGATCAATGTGAATTCCAGATTTTGACACTATGAATCCGAGAAGTTTTCCTTCACTTAACGCGAAAAATGATTTTTTCGGGTTAAGTGAAATCCCATACCTTAAACAACGTTGGAAGATTTGTTTTAAATATCTGAGATGGTTGTTTCGTTTCTTGGAATACACAGTTATATCATCCAAATAGATTACCACTGATTTATTAACTAACCCCTTGAATGTGATGTCCATGGCTCTCTAAAATGTGGCACCCGCGTTAATAAGTCCAAATGGCATCTTTTGATATGCGTATGTGCCCCATTTAGTTCTGAATGTAGTTTTTAATTGATCATTGGGATGTACCAACACTTGATTATATCCTGAGAATCCATCCAAGAATGACATTAATTTTGAGCCCGCGACTACCTGCAATATTTGTTCCATGGGGGGCAAAGGAAAATTATCCTTTTGGCAGGCCTTGTTAAGATTTCGAAAGTCAATGCAGATTCTAATATCTCCGTTTTTCTTTCTAACAGGTACCATATTGGAGACCCATTTAGAATGTCTAACGGGAAAAATTATTTTGGCTTTCAATAACTTATTGAGTTCAGTTTTGATCTGGTTTTCTAAATTGGGATGGATCTTTCTCAACTTTTGTTAAACAGGTTTTTCATTATCGATCATTGGGATAGTATGTTGGATGATGGAGGTGTCGTATGTTTTGAGTTCATCGTAATTCCAAGCAAAGACACTTTTATATTGTCTCAAGAGACGGATATACGCTAATTTTTCTTCAGGGGCTAGGCCAAGGCCTAGGTTAATATTCTGTGGTTTGGCATCAGTTCCTAGATTTACTAATTCATAGTTCAAAGTTGAACTTTGGAGTTTTGAATTGGTAGATCTTTTGAATCGATCTTTCAAATCATAAAGGTCTTCTAATTTGACTACTGCTTTAGGTATAGCATTGTTAGTACTATCCTGTTGCAATTGTTGGTCATGTTGGTCTTCGTCAATTATTTGATTGGTGTAGGATCCTTCAAATGTGAGGAAACTCACGATATCAGGATCGTCGTTGAAAATCCTCCAATTGGTAATGTTATCAGGAATAGATGGTCTAAAAATTAACTCAATTGAAAATCAGTCAAGGCTAAAATCTTCTGAAGGAATGAGCTTGGAAGCTACGTTGGCTAAGAGGTCTGCACTAGCATTCTGGAGTATGGGAATTGATGAAATATTAAATGCTATAAAGTGTTCAGTCAGATCTTGAACTAAAGATTGGTAATGTTTTAAATGACCTGATAAACAGTGTATAGTATTACGTACCTGTCTGATTACAATTTCAGAATCTCTGAAAACTTGCAGGTATTTGACGTCTAATCCGATTGCTTTGTATAACCCTTGGATTAAAGCCTCGTATTTTGTTGTATTGTTGGTGCACTCAAATTCGAGTCTGCAAGTTAGCATAGTTTTATCTCCCTCTACACTTATTAATATGCATCCTACTCCCGCTCCTTCGTTAGACTTAGAACCATCAAAAAATAACTTCCAAAACAAAGATTTATTTACAGGACTATCTATAAAATTAATACATTTAGAACTATCTGTTTGAGAGAAATTTTCTACTTGAGATAAAACAAAATGTTCTAAGTAAGGTGAATTATGAGCATTAAAATTTCCTAGGAAAGAATCTACTGAATAGTTGCCAATGATGTTAGAATTATATGCTACTGGTTCATTTTCTCCCTCTAGCTCTGTTACTATGTATTTCTGATGTCTTTCCCGCTCAACTTTTATCTAATTTGGTTTACCATTGTAAGGGAGCCACATGTGCGACCAGTGAGTTGCAAAGTATCCATGAAGTTTTTCTGACCAATCTCTGCTAAGAATTAAGCCATAAAATTCTGGAATATCAGCAACTAAAATGTCGATCACTTGACATACCTTTGGGTTGGATGACAGCCTTATGGTAACTTGATTTAATTCGCCAATCACTTCAACTTGTGATCGATCTAGCTGAACTATGCGCACAACGGATTTCTGTGGTTGAACGTTCAATTTTGCACATATTGATCTTGGTAAAATATTCGATGAAGCTCCAGAATCCACTAAGCAATTATGCACGTTTTTATTAAAAATTTCATAAGGAGAAATGGGGGAGTATGAGATCTCGATCTTCCTCCAATTAAGGCGATATCGTTTGGATCAACTTTATTCATCGCATTAGTTGGAGGTCTTCCCATGTCATGGGAAGCTTGAGAGATTACAGCGGCTGGTAAAGGTGCAACTGGTACAACATGTAATTCTTTCAAAAGTACCTTTTGCTGGTGTTTTAACTTGCTCAATTCAAAAAGAGTAATATTGGCCCTAGTCTTTTTCATGTCTTCTATGATATTATACTCCATTTCATCTGAAACGATTAGCGTTTTAGATGGAGTTGATGTGTCTGTTTGGACTGGGCTGGTTTGAGTCGCTTTAGGTGATGTTTTCTTGGCTGCGACTTTATCCTTAGTCATTGAGCTTGCGCTCTTTGGCTTAGGTGTAGGTTGAGGAGGATCAAGTTGATTTCTGCTGCGAGTACTAACCGGGAATGCCTCTTGATCCTCTTCATCTGGGAGGATGAAATCCCACATACCTTGTAATTCTACAACTTCTTCTTCATCAGTATGTTCTTCAGTAGCGATTTCCTCTTCTTCTTCTTCTGATTCAGCACTTGTAATTGCGTTAGGGGGTTTGGAATCGGTTGAAGGATTTCTTTTAAAAGGCCTATATGGATTTTTAGAAGAAGTTTCTGCCACTTGTTTCTTAATGTCAACCATCTCGTTAGACATGGTCTTTAAAACTTTTTGTAATCCTTCTAAATCGAATGGATCTTTCAATTGTTTTTTCTTGGGATCTTCTTTGAAAGAAACCTTCTTAGATTTTCGTTCCTCTATGGCGTTTTTCTTTTCTAGGGCCATAATACGTTTCTCTACTGCTATTGCTTCTTTCATATTTTCAACTAAGGTTGTTTTGTTAGCCCTATCAACAAAGATTGTTATGTTTGATGGTAAAGCAGTGATGTACCATTCACTTCGCACTTCTTCACTAGGCTAGGAAGCAGTAGGAATTTTGTTTAAGATTTTAATGAAACGTAAATTGAAATCTTTGATAGGTTCTCTCGACTCAGCCCTAAGGTTAGACAAGTCGTTGATCAGTGTCGCTGTAGACCTGTCATCACCGAACTTGGTCAGGAATTGTTCTTGGAAGATGTCCCAACTAGTAATAGATCATGATGGTAGTGAGAAATACCATGATTCAGCTGTTCCTTGCAAAGTATTGTAAGGGCCCTATCCTAGGGTCTGCTAATGGATCTAATTTTTCTGAATTAAATACGATAAGAGGTGAAAACTTACTTACACGGCTTTTAAACAAATAAAATTTTGTCATTTACATTATAATCAACATAAATTATGGTGAGCATTCCATTGATATCAACTTAACAAGAGTAGTCCATGGAAAAATACCTGTTCCGGCGGTTGATGATGATACCTTTGTCTTATAGCTCCAGCTGAACGCTCCTTCTGACCGACCCAACCGGATTTACCTCCCAGCCAACTAGGAAATAAATTCCTAGCCCAGGAAACCTCCACAGGTTCCCTAGCCCTCCGTGCCCAAGTCCAACCAGATATAGTGTGTCCTCAAGAAGAATGTGCAAAACTAGATAATGATACTTTCCTCCTCTCAAACCCAAGAAACCTCCACAGGTTTCCAAGGTCTCCCAAAATCATAACAAGGCCAAACAATCACAACCAACCCCCACCATCCTAAGCAAGACTCCAACTCCCCCCTTTTCTTCCTTCCCCCTTCCCTTTTTATACCCTCTTTCCTCAACCACCTCTCATTAATGTCATTAACTCTCACCCATCCTTGGTTGACTTCTTTTCTAAGCTAGGAGTACATTTGGAATTGTGACATGAATATAAAATTGAGAATTTAATGGGAAAGGATCATGTCTTCTCCCAAGTAATCTGAAAAGTACATTTGGGAATGTGAAGTGTAATTACATGGAGAGGACCATGTCTTCTCCTTAGTAAATGTGAGGGTACATTGGGGAATGTGAAATGAATAAATATATATTGATGATAAGATGGAGAGGACCATGTCTTCTCCTTAGTAAATGTGAGGGTACATTGAGGAATGTGAAATGAATAAATATATATTGATGATAAGATGGAGAGGACTATGTCTTCTCCCAAGTAAATGTGAGGGTACATTGGGGAATGTGAAGTGTAATTACATGGAGAGGACCATGTCTTCTCCTTAGTAAATGTGAGGGTACGTTGGGGAATGTGAAATGAATAAATATATTTTGAATTAATGGAAGGAGACCATACCCTGCATAATATTCAGATTGAGAAGGTAAGTGGGGAATTTGAATAATGGAAATCATAAATTTATTTTAGACCAATATTTCTCAATATTTTCAGATAATGTAAATATTAACACAATTTGTAGGATAAGATTTAAGTGGGGCATTACATACACCCCTCCTTCAGAAAACTTCGTCCCGGAGTTAGAATGAAAAGATACAAGGAGTTTGAAAGCATAGCAAACCAGAGAGAGTTATAGCATTAAAATTCGATAAGTCAGACAATGGCATTACTTCCCATCAAGAGTCTCCAACTGATCTATATCTTCCTATCCACCCTGGCCTACTTCCGTTCCCACCCTATCCATCCTCTGCTGCTCTATCAGTGGCAGCGGCCATACTAACCACTGATAAAACCGACATGGTGGAAGCGTCGAATACCTCGACCGAACTTTCCCCAACAGGCATCTGGCAATCGTCATCACACGTCTAGGGGGAGCGTTCAGCTGTCCTCCCCACGATTCCAGGTTTCGGAGGATACACGGTGGGAAACACCTCCACCCCTCCTTCAGAGCACGAACCACACTACAGAGCTGGTTGGACTTGTCATCGAATAATCCAGTCAGGTCGTCTTGCCACCTGTCATTTGCATTTTTTTTTTCTCGTGTCATAAGAGTGCATATCAAGTAGATACCAATGAAGTAAAATAATGTACATTATACCTTCCTCATGAGAGGTCTCATCCTTCCATCTTGGCTATCACATAGTTCTTTTCCCCTGCGGGTTAGCCTCTCATTCGTGCATTTATATAACAACAAGACATATAATCATCACATTACTAAGTCTAGTATCCATGTGTCAATCCAAGAATTCTCGCTAAGTCATTCATTTAAATAAATCATATCCACTTGAGCTATATATGAACCAAAGTAATTCTGATAAGTTACGCACTAGATAGTCCATCACTAAGTGAGTCATACATCTAGGCCATACATCAACCATTTCCATCATCAATATCAAATCTATCAATTGATTTATATAAGTAGTTTCACGTGTCCAACCAAATGCATCAATATTACATAATGTTCATAAATAACAACATGGGTCTGCAAAATATAGTCTTAGCATGGGTAGCTATCTAAGTCAAAATGGGCATCACAGATGCTCATGTGACAATCTTGTGAAACCCCTCGATAACAATTAGAGTTGAAACAGATTCAACTGTCCACCATGGAAAATAGCATTGGAACTCGGAGATGCTATAAGGTGGTACCAAAACCAAAATATTGGCAAGCAACTGATTAGTGCACTATCAATTCCACTAGAAGGTGCTAGTATAAGTTTCATGCATATAAATACCTTAGTGAATATAAAAGTCTCACTCTTCCAATTTGTTGGCTTTTCATCTTCCAAACCAATTAGTTAACTTGAAAATAAAAGACTCAAAACTTCAGAAACTGTTTCTCTCCTGATTTTCATACTTTATTTTTTTTGTAAATTGAGAGAAATGTCCTCTAATGTCAAAGGTTTTATATATTTAATCATTGTTACTAGTACTAAAAAAAATTTCATGATATATATTGCAGCTCACAATATGACTAGACAAATGAGAAATAAGTGAACGAATGGAATAATTGCCTTTGCCCTGCTGCTATTAGTATTTCCTTTCTAAATGGCACCACATTTCTAAATATGCCTACTCCTTTCATAAGTGGCTAGTGACCACAAAAGTTGCGAAGAAAGTTGAGGGTCCTTTTATCCAAAACTAGAGACACATTATTTTTTACAGCATTTTTATTCAACACTAGAATAAGGGTAAAAGTGTATTCTAATATTTTCACTGGTCTTTTATTGACTAAATAAGATTCCATTCTAAAATCCCAATTCTCTATGAATTGATCTTCTCATTTAATTTAATATTATTAAAAACAACTATCACAGTAAACCTTACACAAGTCCATGATATTCAATCCATGTTTTCACTAGATAATTCCACCACTCATAGAATAATCATTAATGTGACATATAGGATATTTCGACACATCCTAATCTGAATTCCCATGCTTCATAGTCATTTACTTCTCAAACTCGAGATTTGTTATTATGATTTCCTCCATGAAGAATGACAAATATACTATTTGAAAGATAATCCTACTATCTGAATGGAAAATTTACTATATCTTAAATAAGGATAATGATAATCTGCTATCCATAGAATTAAAAGCCACCCTCGTATGTAAATTATAACTGACTACCTGCTTTAGATTGGGACACATTTTGGGTATAATTTACTGGCTAAAAACTGCAATTTTCAGTGCAAATATGGTTCACACCATCCATATATTTAATAGACACTGAGGTTGGCATCAAAACAAAGACCTCAGGTTCAGATTAGTGGGAAAAAAATTGAAATTTTCAATGTAAAATATAGTTCACCTAATTCTTCAATCAGAATTCTGAGACCATTACAGAGTTTGTTCAAAATATTCAAGTGACACATCCTTCGGCCAAATTTAATCATTGTGATGTGCCAAACTTAACTATACAATTAATGCACTTGGGCTGCATGTTGAAATAGAATAGCTACATCTTCACAAACCAATCATCATAGCTTGACCATAGATCCCTATGAATGTTGGGAAAGTGACCTTGCCCATAACTATCGATCTATCTACAACCTGCTAACTTTCCTATCATTAATTCTTTGGTTCAGGGGCCAAAGTCATCCAATCATAATCATATAGTTTCCATGCATCTTCTTAGATAACAGAGATATAATGAATCATCAGAGTCATTGGATCAACATCCTTTGTCAATCTGCTCATTTTAAGATGAGACAATATCACGCTACAATTGTATCAACAAACTTCCAACCACCAAATCCCAACAATACACATGCATGGGAACTCTCTCTCACATGCTCTTCCTGTTTAACAACAACTTCTAAACAATAATATATTCAACTGACAAACATTAATAGCAGTATCATACCCACATCAATAGTACCTTTATATTACTGATATCTTAAGTACTTCTAACTGTTTGAAGATACTAAGAGAATTGATCTGAATTTTGCTCTGTTATGCTCTGCTCTACTCCTTGTGAATTGTTTGCTTCGAGTCTGATTATGCTAAGGTGTCTTATGCAACACTGGTTCAAAGTTCTAGCCTTTATTAGCACTATTTCTGACATTTTCTACCACACTCCAGACAGAGCAAAGAGAACCCAAGCAATAGATCAATTCAAGTTATGCCAAGTTACTTCTTAGCCACAAACTTAAACTTAGAACATGTTATCATAGGCTAGTTGCATGAGGTCATCAATATGCTTGGAATATATATAACTGTTGATGTATTAGATTTCTTGAAAGATTCAGTGTTGTTGCAAAAGAATGTGGCAAATAGAGAATGTGTAAGGTCCCCTCCTAGGGTCCTCTTCCCTAATCCTCAATTGGTGGTATTCAGATCGTAGATCGATCTTTGAGAAAACCGCTGCTCCACTCATTTACCTCACATGTAATTTCAATTTTTGTTCATTTGACTGTCATCTTGTCAAATGCAATCATATTTTCTTTTCTAGCAGGCATTACTCCCTGTGTTTAATTAAGAAGCTTAAAGGTATTACGTCATGTAGAATTCCAAACTTTCCTTAATGCACAAGCCACTAATCCAATTTTATTCTCTAATGTGTCACTCTTTTTGCTCTGCACAACCTCCATACCTTTTTCTTTTTTTTTTTGAACTAGAGATGTTGATTACAATGACCCTTTGGGTAAGTGATCATGGAATCCTAGGTGTTTCTATATCATCCAAATCACCCAAGACTTCCACTTAGCCCCATTTACACCTAGTCAAGGGGCTTTGAACGCATGACAAATTTTAATATAAATTCTATCGTTATTAGATCACATGTGGGTTTTTCCCTTTTGGTTTTCAACTCAACTCCTTTTGCTCCCCCCCTTTTTTTTTTTGAAATTTACATGACACATTTCTTGTGTTTCCTCATTCTCTTTGCTTTATGTGAACCAATGCATGTTTTAATGAATTATCTAGAAGTACAAATAAATATGTTGACCAAAATATCAATTTATAAATTTGTGCAGAGGTGATGTTGATGTCCTCCCACACTTTCGACAGAGTTAAAGTAAAATCTTGGTGAATCTTTTGGTGAAGCCCATGACTCCGAAAAGAGTTTTATCAACCTCCCGTTAAAATTATAATTTTCGATTAAAGAATTCAGAATCTCTTAGCCAAAACTTTCTCAATCCAGAACACTTAGTCGAAGCAAATTATTGGCACTGTAATTTTTCTATGCAATTTCAACTTCTAAAAGGTTAGTTCTATGCAAGTTTTTTTTTTTCACATTGAATATATATATATATATATATATATATATATATATATATATATATATATATATATATATATATATATATATATATATATATATATATATATACATATATATATATATATATGTATATATATATATATATATATTTATTTATTTATTTTTATTTTTAATATAATGTCTTTAAATTAAGCAACTCAAAGGATTTGCAAAAAAAATATTTTTATAAAACTCACATGGTCATCTTCAAGTACGTATTTTAGTTCTTTGTTTCAGCGAACACAAGGAGACAATTATGGTACAAATGTGATACATCACTTTCTAATTAGTGTAATTAAAGAAACTAATAGACAAGCAAATTAGCAAAACTTTTCACATATCCTACAGCTGATGCATAATGTCCTAAAAGAATTGTTTAAATTGAATATTTAACACATAAGTTATGACATTGGTGTTAACATAGCTCACTCATTATCCTTTTTATGCAATTCTGAAGAATATTGTTAATAGAAAGCATATTCACCTTTTGCTGAAATTTAGGAGCCAAAAGCTAACGTTATAAATATGAGTTTGATCATTTAGAATCGAAAGACCTATATAAATTTTATCTTCAGATTTTCACCCACAAGCTAGATCTTGTTATCGAGAATTCAGTGCTCCCTGTTGGTAATAACATTCCACACACTGGAACATTAAGCGCATCATGAAAAGGGAACTAGCTCTGTGATAGAGCAAGCCAACCATAAAGGGTATGTCTCGGGTATGATTCCTAGCCTATACAAGTTTTAATATGGAGGTTTTGGCTTGAACAGGGATGTTGGAATATCAAATTGTGAGACATGGTTAAAGGAAGAATATAATTAGTTTTCAAGAGTTCATCCTCCCAATAGTGCAACATACAAGCTTCCATTTTTATAAGCGATTTCATTTTTGTTTTACAGGTTGCTGAGTCTATGCAACATACTATATGCAACCACATTTTGGCTACATAAATAAAAGCTACTAAGCATAAGCTGGAGTTTCTTTTTACTTAGTTTATCACTGGTGTGAATTTTAACAAATGCAGTTCTGCAGTGAACTTTCTAGGATGTGACAATTTCAAGGTTCCCTCTTGCCAGAAATTAGTTCAAATTTAGAATTCCTCCAGGAAATGGCTGTGGATTTAGATTAATAAGATAATAATAGACAAAAATGAGAAACCGACACTTAGTATCAGTCAAAATCGCTGATCGTCATTCCTATCCCATGCTCAGCTTGTTCCTGTGATAGTTCATCTTCATTCTGTAAAGGAGTGCTTGTTATTAGGAAATATGCCTCTCTTTGTGGCTGCTGCATGGAGTTTTCTTGCATCCTCCATTCTATATTCTTTGCAAAGTTTTGTTAAGTAAGATATTGTATAAGATCGCATTTGGATCCATATCATTTTCTATCATGAAATCCAACATATTAATGGCATCATTCAATCTCCCATTTAAGAAAAACCCCTTGATGATTGTATTGTAAGTTCTCTGACTTGGCAAGTAGTTGTTTCTCATCATCTCATGAAAGAGGGTCAATGCCTCTTCCATCTCTCCTGACAACGAATGTGCATGAAGAACCATATGGTATGTATGAGGACCATGAACGTGACCATTATGTTGCATTTTTCTAAATAACCTCATTACATCCTTGGAGTTGCCTTCTCTACAAAGTCCTTGAAGCAGGGAGCTTAGAATTGGGAAGTTGAGGGTGTAACCCTTCCTCTAAAACGATAAAACCATGGCAAGCGTCTCATTTTCTACGCGTTTTCTGCCTAAAGCTTGGCCAAGAAAAAGATAAATTTGGATAAATTTTATACTCCGCAATGTTTTATGATCAACTTCCCGGTATTTATCAAGGTGCCTGGTTTATGTTGACATAGAGAAAACTTTGAATTGGTTTTGGTAAAATACCAAGACAACTGCACTTCATAACCACCATATACCATTGTTGGTACGAAAACTCCATTAGTTTCTCCTTATCTGTCTTTAACTTACTATGGTATTAAGGAACCTTCGCATTACTGGAAGCAGAACGTAGCGTGCACATTCGAGGTGAGTTATCCACCAGCTTATGCACATTGTTTTTTTTTATCTATAACCATTGTTTCTGGAAGAGTATTCCTTTACTGTTCGTCCTCGTAATAAGCTCCACAGGATCAAACTTGCTACATTTTCCGTAAAATGTGACCCACTCTCACACCGACACCAATCATGTGCCCTTCCCCATTTATTTCTCATTGTTATCGCTGATTAAATTCGAAGACTCAATGCCTAATAGAAGGTTTTTTTTTCAGTCCCAATGAAAGGTCTTTGGAGACCCTTTCCATATGGGGATTTTCATATAAAATATTAACGGGCATTCCTAATTTTAAATGGTTTTTCATTTGCATTATCCTTTTGGTTTTTCAACTGTCAGAAATGGGTAATTCTAGTTGAATATTTTGCTTACGCCCACCATAATTTTTTTTATATTCCTTATGGGTGACTGCCTGTTTTTGCACCTAGTATGCCCTTTAGCAAGGTCCTCTAATGGTTGTTGTGCCCAGACAATAAAAGGAAGGTGGAAGATTTTGATTTGATATGGCGAAGCTCAAGGCTCAACCCTGACTCCATGCTTATTAAGCCAACCACGCTCACAGTGACTAAGAACATACTTTTGAGTTATATTTTCTTTGACAACAGATGCCCCATATACTATACATGAGAAAAGACACAAATGGTATCAGCGAAAAAAAAATAAAAAAATCAAGAAGCTATCAAAGCTAATTACAGAGGACACATATTACAGGGCCTCAGTATTCCCTTTTCTACTATCTCATATTGCAACCTCAAAGCTTCTGAAATTTGTCCAGTTTTCACGAGCCCATGAACCAAAGTGGTATAAGGGACAATGTCAGGCACACAGTCATTCTCAGATAGTTCATCCAACCAAGCCAGAGCTTCATCTGGCCTCCCTTCCTTACAATATCCATAAATTAGAGCATTGTAGGGGACATTAGAGGGTCTCAACCCTCACGTAGCCAAATGCCTACGTGATAGACATAAAGGGAAGTTTTATGTTTTTATGCCAACTCCCGAAAGAACCACAACAAGTTTTGTGTATCTTTTGCATTACATTGCTCGAGATTACATGGCTGTTTAAAAAGAGGAAAAACACTTACTAGTGTAGTTTTATAAACCAATTAAGAATACAGATCTCAAGATACAGATCCAGAGAGTGTCTCAAGATAGTGTCTCAGGAAAGTGCAGATACAGATACACAAGGAAGAATGCCTTTAGGTGAGCTAGATCTCTATGCTGACCATAAAATTCGTTTCAGACAAAATATTGACATGGTTTCTGAAACTAGATTGATCGGCCATTTGGGACATGGAAAAGATATTATGGGCAGTGATTGTTTGAGATCTCAAGATAGGTGTAGGAACTTGTCTCAGAAGTATGTTCCCACCCACCCGGTCCGGACCTTGGTTAGCATCTCCTTTTCCGTTTGGTATAGTGGGTCCCACTGGGGATATGGGACCAGTTCCCCAATTTATGTGTGTGTGTGTGAAGGATTGATATTTCTCTTTCTAACAGTTTCTAAATGTAATACTTTTACTCTAACTCTAATCTAATAACATAGAAATTGTATTCTAATAAGCAGAAATATCTAAGTCTACACTAACCCGGGGTGTAATCTTTCCGTTATGTGATCTAAAATAATTTCAAATAGCAACTGGTAATATAGATCATTCAACTATTATGAGAAAAGAATTCAATAAAGATGAACCATTTCGTATAAAAAGTTAGACGAAAAAGTTGTGAAAAACATATCGCATAATAAGCTACTCATACATTAAGCATAAATAAATAGCTATCACCGTACAAAAGTGCCAAATGATAACTCAAGCATTCACGCATCAATCTATAAACAACTGAACATGAATATCACTTTAACACAAAAGGCAGAAATAGTTAAGAGATAGAAATACCATTTATAACTAGTCCTACTCATGAGCTTCAAGCGATAATGATTTATCTCTTCTTGATCTAACATCCACTAAGAGTACAAAAGTGCAACATCAGTAGCAGATATCAAATGCAAATATCAATAAATCATGTTCCATTCATTCCTCAAAACCTCCTCAGAGGGTACAAAACTGCATGTTATGGGGATAAGTTTTTGAAAAATTTCAATACCCTTCTCTAAATGCATGAGAAGGGTTTAAATACTACTAACTTATTACAAAAATGTAGGATGCGGTTTAAATGACCGTCCTCATTTCAGGCAAAAAAAAACAAAATTAAAACTATTTCTGTATCTGCTCCTTGAAATCGCATGCATTCAACATCTGTTTGAGAAGAGTTGGCTGGCCGACTTCCGACTTTAGCTGAGCTGAGAAAACAAAATCGACAAGAGATGGCGCCATCTTTTTGGCCGAATTGATGATACACTTGAGAGTCATCCATTGGCTATGTGGCTTTACCAAATATGCCCAGTAATAATCCTAGTTCAACTTGGTTAACCCTTGGATTGCTTCTGCCTTTTCTTGAGCTTTTTGTTTCTAGTCTGTTTGTAGTTGTTGTGCGTTAGGTAAATACCCTGGAATGGTTTCTGCGATCAAATTTGCCCTGTGAAAATTTTCATTTACACAATCAATAATATTGTTTGCTGTCGTGGCTGCTCCTTCTGCTGCTTGCTCTGCCTCCCTAATTTGTTCGTCCCATTTGTTAAAGAGCATTTCTTTGTGATTTTCATTTATCCTTGGTGCACCTGCTCTTTTTCCCTCGTCTGTTTCTTGCCAAGCCAAATATTCAGTAACCCGTTTATCAACTAAATCATAATCACTTCGTAAATCTACAACTTGATTAGTGGTTTTATCACTTATTTCACAATAATAGTTCCACTGCGATATTTTTTGGCCCAATGCTTCCTGCTGTTGTAGTAATTGTTCATTCAAGGAAATGGATTTTGTGATAAATTCTGTAAGTTTAAGATTATATTTGTGCATTTCCTGTAAATCCTGTAACTGCTTTTCTTTCTCATTCAAACTTTTCTGATAACCTATTTGCATTTGTTGGAAGTCCTGCTATAGTCTTTCAAGTTGTTTCTGTGCTTCATTGTTGACATTGGCTTGTTGCAACTGTTGTTGCAAAACTTGTATCTGGTCTTCCTTTTCTTTTAGCAGTTGTTGTACCTCAGATGCTTTATCAATAGTCGTAGAGGCATACGCTCCTGTGATCTGAGATAGTTTGGTGAGATTCTCAGTGGGATTGGTAGTGGGATCTTGCCATAGGACGTCTAATTGTTCTGCGTCATGAGAGAGCACGTTTTCCAATTTCCTTTTCTTCCTCTGTCTTCTCACTACTGCTTTGTGTTGTGGGCTATAAAATATATCAAGAGGAGGAATTTCTTCTATTTTAAGCATAAGCTCAGAGGATGGGGCAATAAGAATATGTTCCATATCTGAGACATTGCTAACTGTTCTTGTGACAACTTCTTTTATTGCCTGTGCATTGCTCACATGTGTCTTTATGGTTTGTCCTTCAAGATTGATCAAGTCATTGAAGGTTTCCCATTCTTTATCTAGTTCGGTTCTGACTAATGATTGCTGAACGACGAGAGGGGGAGGATCTCTTTGCGGGGAGGTAAAAACCTGTTGCTGTAGAAGTTCCATTGACTGGGCAGTATCCTTTACTAACCCTTCACTCTTATCCTGTTCACTTTCGGATCTTTTATAATGTTCAGATGTTTCTTTTCCAGACTTGGATTTAGATCCGTTTGTGCCTAAACTTCCACTAAGACTAACACTTGGAGTTGGTTCCCTTATGGGTTCTAGGCGTATTTTTTCCAAAGGAATACTGGCTAACCTTCTTTCCCTGTATATTTTGAACTGTTGAAATTCTTCTGGAGAGAATTTCATTTGGGCTGCATGCAGAATTTCTTCAAGTGTGCTTTTCTGTTGGAATATGTCATCGAATAAATCATCTTCTCCAGAAAACACCTTTATCTTGACTGCAGTAGTGAAATTCTTAGCAACATCATGAGGGTCGAACGGTCTTCCTGAAAATTTGAATAACTGTAAACATGTTATTTTTTTTACTTCTGTTAATGCATGGCCTACATCAAATAGCAAAAAGGCCCCACAAGCTAGAGGAAACTGTGGCCAGATTGCCTTCTTTTTGTCTTTCAAATCTTTAGTCAAACCTCCTTCTCTGCAGGTTTGACAAGCAATTTCTCGGGCCATGAGTTTATCAGGGACATACAAAGGTAGGTCGTGAGGGGAAGCAGAACTTCCGAATACCCTAACATAAGTAAACAATTCCTCCCCGAACCATCTCGCGACAGGGAGTATGTCTTCTTCTGCTTCCGGAGAGCATCTTGGAGCATCTTTATCATACAACATTTTGTACAAGGGCAGCATGATTCCATGACAAATCTGGTAGAAGTGCGGAGCGAACTTAGAGTCCCACAATTCTTTATGATAGATATGGATGGGTAAGGGGTCTTGAGTTGTCCATTTCCAACCCATCACAGGAAACTTAGAAACATAACATATCGCATCCATCACATACGCAGATAGGTAAAAAGGGGGATAAATTCTCTGAGAAATAGTTCTTTTAGACCGGTAATTTACAATGGTCGTGACTAGGTTATCAGACAATATTTTAGACCAATCTACAATAGTGGCATTCGTGGCGACATCCAATAACGGTAGCCATTCAGATGAAAATTTGTTAATATCTGGCATTCCAAACAGTCTACAGAGCATGGCAGCATCAAAGCAATATGGGGAGGTGAGAGAACCAGTGCTATACATACCATGTTTATCTTTCTTCAGCAGTTCATCCCTCCTTGACCAGTCTTTAGTGGTTTCTACCAGGACTTGATTTTCTTTTGCAAAATTCTCCATAAACTGCTTGTTATAAGTTTCATGTGGCTCCGGTAAATGATACATGAGCTTCAAATCCTGTGTAGCGAATGAGCCAATGAGTCCTTGACCCTAAGTTTTAAATTGTCTATTTCTGATATCAACGCTGTCCAGTATCCACTTAACCATGTCCGTGTATGGGAGAATTTTGGGCCTTGCTGCTATCTGGTGCAAGAATGAACAAGCTAGCTCTGTGATGGATGCCTCAGAAGAACTATGTGAACTCGCAATAGCAGTAACTTCCATTATTCTGGGATTCTTCTCCTCAAGCAGATTATACATGCCTTCCCATGTAGCAATACCAGCGTCTCTGTTACAGGCTGTGTCTGTATACAAGGGCACCATTTCTTTCTCTTCAGAGCTCGGAGCTTTGCTTTTCTTTCCCATTTTATTCTGCGTATTGCTTTGTATCGTTTTCTCTTCTCCGTTCCTGCAATTCACAAGTGAAGTGAGAATAATGATAAGGAAGGGTGATGGGAAAGTTTTAAATGCCAAAGACGTATCAAATATACCACCTTATGTGAGATGATTTTTCGATCAGCACGAAACCATATTCCATTAATAACTGGCAACTAACACATTTATTAGCATTAAAGCGCATAAACAGGTTTCAATTTATGGAAAATACTTTTTTGAACCACGAGCCCGAAAGATCTGCTATGAAGCGATTTTGCGATTTGCTTCGCAATATCGCAGATCGCAACATCGCAGAATCGCAACATCGCAAAGTTGATAGCTCGCATTATCGCATTGTCGCTCTATCGCGAAATCACAATATCACAGGAACGTAATACATGACAATCTTTGTTAATCTGTTTTCTGCGAAATGCGATTTGCGATATGGGTCATCACATATCGGCAAATTAAGGTGTTCCAATGTAAGCTGTCTTTGATGTATGCAATGTGATATTATCGCGTATCGCGATCTCGCAATGTTAGAATTTTGTTTGTAAGGAGGTATCATGTTTTCTTTTTGCGATGCGATATTTCCTAAGGAAAGATTTTTGTCTTACCTTATCATAAAACTTAGATTTTTAGATTTTTAAAGGGGGGTCTTCCTAAGTTTATGATGGTAAGTTTTATTAGGAAAGGAAATTTAAGCACTAATTTGATTTTTTAAATTTTTAACTAAGGGTTCCCACTTATTTCGTATTAGGAATAACACTAAATAAGAAGGGGGGTTGTTGCTGGCCACAACAGTTCCCAGTGGATTTCCTATGCACTTGAAGACAACTAGAGACCAATATTGCATTGGTAGCCCTGGTAAACGAACCCAGATTAGCCCAACTCTCAATTGTTCCTTCTCAGGATCAAATAAAGGATCCCATCTTTTCAGCAATACCGGGGCTAATTCAATATGCCAAAACCTTGAGAGTATCCAGTCTGTATACTCTTCCCTATGAAATCTAAGGGCGAACCACCCTGGTGTGAGCACTCGAATAGTGGGCATTTCTTTGAGTAAAGTTCCCCAAATCTCCATGTTCTAGTGACGAAGTCTCTCCATAGAGTAATTCCACCCCCAAACTCGGTCCACCAGGACCTTCTTGGCCGTATCAGCTACTTCCCCCATCGAGAGGTCTTCCCCCAAGGAGAGGTTGATATCCATGTCAACGGCTTTTAGACACCTCCCTTTCTTAACTTTGTCCGACCTGTGAGCCGACGGGTAATCCCGTAGGAGTCCCCTTATGCCCTGGTTCAACGTCTGCGGGGTGGAAGGGGTAGATATATGGTTTGGGACCAGTGTGCTAAAGTAGCCAGAACAGATGTAGGGTCGCTAGTATTAAGGGCGCTTTCAACTTGAGCAGAGGATGGGTGGGCAGCCACCCCAGGTGGAGGAATTCTTGTGAAGATAGTGATGTTGGGCGAGGGCAGAGATATGAGGTAGGCGAGGAAGCGGCGAGTCGAAGGTAGGGGATGGTTGTAGGCAGGTGACGAGGAGGTTCAAGGTAGTCAGGGAGAGCAGAGGGAAGTCCAAGCCGGTGGCATCTTCAAGGTTGATAAAGGGCGGCGGGTGGGTTACAGATGGCCCAGGTCGGTCCAGTGCATTGTTTATAGCAGCCAGAGGGCGTAGGGATGATCCAAAAGATCTAAACCCCGATACGACACAATGGCAAGTCCATATTTCCTCATGGGGATTGGGGTACTTGGAATAATCGACGGTGTCTAGGTCCATGGCTAACCGACATGGAGTAGGTCAATGGAGGTTACTGTCTGCGAGGAATGCAGGTTGACCACGGGAAAGGAACGCTAGGGAAATTGCGGGTAGGAGGTGCGCAGGACGGAGTTAAGCGAGTCGTGGAGGTTATCCAAGACCGTTAGGAGAAGTGTGGCACCGCCTCAGAACCTCCATTATCGCCAATCATCAGAGCTTCATTAGGGTTTCCATTAGCAAGATGGTCTCAGACCCATTTTCTTCTTCTCACAATCAGACCTGTTATCCTCTTCTTCAGATCACTTATCATATCTCAATATATTATTCTACCCTTTATCATATTTACGTGTATATGTCCCGCGTTTCCTAGAATACTTTTCATTGTGTTCCTTGTGTAGTCTAGATTAGTGGTATCAAAGCAATCTACTCGTTGTTTCTTTATCCATGTCCCCAATAACATTAGGGTATAAAAAATTGTTTCTTAAGTTTGTTTCACTTGGGAAAAATCACTCTCATTTTCCGAAGTAACCTCTCATGGTAGAAGAAAAGAGAAATGACAAGCCATAAGATTTTGTCAAGCTATTGCTCAAGGGAGCCCTTATGTGACAAAGGAACGAGATGATGGACAACTTCACCTATATTCTCACACAATAGCCAATAACAACTGAGGAACCTTCATCAAGCTATATTTTGGAAGTACAACGCCCTTCAAGGCGTAAATTAATTTTGATATCCCTTTCTTTAAAGGTCAAATAGATGCAAATGCTTTTGAGAAATGGTTAAATTTGTTAAAGGGCTATTACTTTGTCAAAAAAAATCAATAGTGAAATGATCCCCTTCGCACTCCTCAAAGGCTTTTCACATGTCAAATATTAGTGGAAAGGTTACTAAGAGAGACATGGCATCAATAAGTCTATCATATTCAATATAAGGTCCACTTGGGCAATCTTTATTGATGCCCTCAAGGGAGAGTTCTACCCTATCAAAAACATTGTGGACCAATACACAAATGGACAACTCTACAACACGAGAGAGACCTGGTGGTGCTATAATCATAATCACCAAGATCGGTGAACAATATCCTAGAAAGTCGAAAATCATTGAACCTAACCCAGATTCAACAAATTCGTTCAAGTTTGATTTGGTTCGATCCAAAAATTAATTTCTCTTGTAATAAGGGGTAAAATCGTAAAGTTTCCTTTGCGTGAATTGTTGTATTCGGGTTCCTCTGTTCAAATCGCTAGATTTAAGTTATCATTTTCACGTTTAACGTTATTTTATTTAAGTTATCATTTTCAAATACTAATCAAGATGAAGATGAATTTCCAATTACTATGCCCGGGCAATGGCTAAGCTCGAGTGACGGCTTCCTAATTTGGCTACATAATCTATGGCTTTTATCGGTTTCCTCATATATGTTACGTCAACGCTACAACAAACTTTGATATAAGCTACATGTTTTATGTTTAACTTTATTATATATAAATTTTAAATTTTTAAATTTTGTAATATGGGTTGAACTTTATTATATATATTTTTAAAATATGAAATTTTATTATATATTTTTTAATATTCAAATTTTATAATATGTCAAACTTAATGTCAAATTTTATCCTTGATATTTTAATCCTCGAACTTTTTATGAATTCTAAAGTCCTCAAACATGAGCACAAACATGATGACTTAGGCTATAATACACTAATATCTTCCATACCTTGTGCTCAAAGCCAAGTTTCAAAGACTGTGAGTGACACTTGGTTTTTAAGTACCACAATGGCTTACATAGGCACATCCAAACAAATATGTGTTTATTGGAGACCTCCTCATTAGGAGCCACTTGTCAATATGCTGTCACAATTGAGTAGAAATTAAAGTATAATAGTAAGTAGGAGTTTGCGTATACATATCGACCACAACAAAAGCATGGTACATGTGACCTTGACTTGCAAAATAAGGGACAATGAAAGCAGCGCCAACTGTAAAAAAACAAGTCCTTTCCACAAACAAATAAGGTCAATGGGAAGTCGAAGAATGAAATTGGAAAAGGGGTGTGTCTTCCATAAAAGCCCCTGGCACAACACTAACGAATGTCATTCGAAACAATAATTATTGGTTGAGATTAAAGAAAAATATTTGGATCCCAACTTAAACTTTGGTTTATAGTGGGATAAAGGAAAGCAAATCATCAATGAAAGACCCAATGCTACCAATGCAACTACCAAGATTTGACCAGAAGAGTCTAAAGAGTTTGAGGAGGGGGGTTCCTCTTCCATTCACATATGTGGGTGAAGGGGACCCCACAAAATTTCGTTGTCAAAAGAAACAACCAAAATAACTTGATCTCAGGGAAGGTCATCAAAATATTGAAGATGTTGATGATGCCACACCCCCAACCATACAACATCGGTTAGTTGAGCCATGAATGAGGCATTCAAGATAGCCAACAATGTCACCCATCCAATGGCATTAAGCACTTCAAATATTCGATACTGCACATTGTTGCCCAACTCAAAATTTGTGATGTTATTTTGGGAAAACCCTATATGTGGAAACATCATGCTATTTATAAGTCATGGGCTTATAGTGTCATTGTTATTATTGGAGATTAGTCTTGTAGGATACTAGAGGTAGTTTCAACCACCACAATTGATCTAGACAAAAGAGGGGCAAAAGGTAATCTTTCAAATAGCCAAGTTTGTCCTCTTCATGGTTCGATTAAATCATGGAGAAAATGTTGTCTTAGCGATCAAAACTTCAGCACAAGGTATCTATACATTTTTTTTTAACATGATCATCTACTCTTATATTATAAAAAACTGCTGTAAGCAGGAGCTGTTACATAAGATGAAAAGAGAGGGAGGGAAGAAGTCCAAAATAGGCTCGCAGTCCTTGACTTCTGAGAGTTAAACTTAGTGAAAATGAGTTGAAATAGGTAACGACTGTATTGCCGAACAAAGAGGCCAGCAAGAAGACAAAATTTGCTTGACATATGACTGTTTACCAGAACTGATTAACCGAGTCTTCCACCTGGGGCTCCTTTTTGCTGGCCTTGGTAGATGCTTCTGCTTGCATGCTTTGCGCAATGGACTTTATGTAGGAAATGGCCTCCTCCAGGTGTTGGCATTTCTCCTTGAGTTTCTCTATTTCTGCCTTCTGTTTCTCAAGTTTCTTCCTCTTGGACCTGCTGTCTGCGTGAAAGTCATCTTTGAGATCATTGTGGTGTTTAACGAACCGAGCAATCATAAAGCAGTGTTCTTTACAGAGGGTGCAGGTATCATTTCCCAGTACGCGGTCCAGCGGGGTCTCCTACTTTTCGTGGCCCTTCTGAGCTTCTTTCTGCTTTCTGTTCTCAGAGGGCTCTGCCATTTCTAAATAAAGAGGAGTTAGGCAACAGAGATACTGTGAATGATGCGGTTTATACCTGAGAGCTGAAGAAGGAGCTGTCTCTGCGTGGGTGCTTTGATGTCGGCCTCGCTTGATGTTGAATGACTGGACCCGAGAGTGAGGCAGCAGGCGCTTGGTGAAACAAGCGCTCTGTTTGCTTCTGCTACTGAGAACGATTCTATTCCTTTCGAGACCCACTTCGATCCACAACTGATTCTGGATAAACAGAGGAGTGCTGAGACGGTCTGGAGAAGGGAGGTGAATATAAAGAGGAGAGGGAGGCCGGTCGTGATGAGAGGTCAGATTATTTTTATTGAGAAAATCTGAGTGCGTATCCTGCACAAAATCCCTGCTGCAGTCGATGTGGGGAAGGAGGGGACGTTTACCAGCATTCAGATGGAGAGGGGCACGAGTGAAATGGAGGTGCTTTGCGCTGATAACGAAGGAGCAGAGTGAGGAAAGCATGGAAGAGAGTGCGTGGTGGAGATCGAGGAGAGTTTGACTACTGGAGTGACTGAGGAGAGGACGGATTCTGAGGGCGCTGAACAGATGGACTGATTGGCGGCTTAATCTGCTAAGGGATTGCCTTGTCATAGATCTTTTCATTCTCACGAACTTGTCCTTGCTGTCTGCTGACAGCCTTAGTTGCTAGGTGGTCTGCATCTGCGTTGTTTTCTCTTAGAATGTGTAAGAAAGTTGGGTCTCCCAGGTGTCTGAGGTTGTCTTGAATCCTGGACTTGATGTTGTTGAGGCCTTCCTTAATAAAATCTTTGCCTGAGACCATAGCGGCGATGATAATGGCCGAGTCCCCCAGTATTAGTGCGTTCTTGATTCCCAATCTAAGCAGAAGAGAGGTCCCTAGGAGAAGGTTGTATGCTTCAGCTGCATTGTTGGAAGCGTTCCCCAGACCCCATTCATAGCTAAGAATGCTTTTCCCGTTATGATCTTTAATGATGCCCCCTGCTCCGGCTTTCCCCGGGTTGTTCTTCGAAGCACCATCAAAGAGAAGAACAGGGCGCTTCTGATTTAAAATCCACTGTTGGACCTCTTCCTTGGATCCTCTGAGTTTCCAATTTGGCCTTTTCTTGTTGATTGTTGCCTGAGAAAGCTGATTTTGATTGTGGTTGAGACTAAATTTGCTATACCAGTCTCTCTCTTCTTGAAGCCAGCTCGTCTGATCTGGAGGAGCTATGTAATTTGCACTGATGGATTCAGAGATGCTGGCTATTGTCTTTGCCAGAATACTAGCCATGATGGGCTCTTTATTGTTGAATACATAGTTGTTTCTTGCTAGCCAGAGGTGCCAGCAAAGGGTGGCAGGGATGCATTTCCACACTCGGATGAGATTGTGCTTACCTTTCCTGGTGTAGGGGTAGCTGTTCCTCCAGTTTTTCTGAAGGTTGGAGATCTGATCAAGGCTTTCTCGAGTTTCCATAGGACTTATCAACTGTTTCCAGCAGCTATGTGCTAAGGGGCAGATTAAGAAGGTGTGCTGGATGGACTCCTCCTCTGCTCGACAGAAGCAGCATATTGAAGGGCCCTGAATTCCTCTTTTCCTTAAGTTCTCAGCTGTAAGGATTTTCCCCTTGAGGAGTGTCCAATTGAAATATTTCACTTTGGGGAGGCACTCTGACTTCCAAGCAGCTGTGTGAAGATTCCAATTTGCTGAGGGAGATAAGTTTTGCAGAGTTTTGTATCCTTCTTTCACTGTGAAATTCCCTCCACAGGAGTCCCAGATATATCTATCTTCAGTCCTCATATTTGTTGGAGCAGAACCAGAGAGAGAAAGCTTGAGGTTGATCCATTGATCCTTGAGGTCGGGGGGTGTTTGAATATCCTTCCAGTCGAGCCATCTATTTTGGTTCCATAAAGAGATGTCGAACAAGGATGTTAACTTTCGTGCTTCCATCCAATTCTGCAGGGGTCGAAGGCCTTGTAGAAGGTTTCTCGGTTTTGAACCCATGATGCAGTCCAACCAAATCTTGGTGTCCTTTCCATTTCCTGGGAGTTTGGATACATTTTCTTTGAAGTGAGGCAGAACTTTTTTGATAAGTCTCCACATCGGTGTGCAAGGCCTGTCTACAATTGCTTCAGTGAGGATGTTAGAATTCGAACCTCTGAGATATTTTCGTTTTATGGCCTCCACCCACCACGATCCTTTGCCTGAGAGAATTTTCCAGATCAGTTTGAGCCCCAGAGCTTGGTTTGAGAGATTTGGAAGTTTGATGGAGAGACCCCCTTTTTCGTAAGGGAGAGTTACCTGATCCCACTTGACAAGGCTGAATTTCTTGGTCTCCTGCTTTCCTCCCTGCCAGAGGAAACTTCTCATGATGAGTTCCATGTGTTTATGAATGCTGACCGGGGCCATGATGACTGCATACTGGTAGATTGGAAGAGCTGAGAGGACAGCCTTGATGAGAATTGTTCTGCCGGCTAAGTTGAGCCAAGAAGCTCCCCAGCCCTGAAGGAGGCCTCTCATCTTTTCAATGTGTTTTGTCCAGACTTCAGCCTTGACAGATTCCTTAGCCAGAGGCAGTCCTAAGTAGGAGAAAGAGCTCCAATTCCTTTGTGCTGGGATGTCCAAAATCAGGGATATTCTTTGTTGAATTTGGGGAGGGACATTCCATGTGTATATCCTGCATTTTCTATTGTTCAATTTACCCCCAGAAGCTGTAAGAAAAGCATCCAAAACTCTTTTAAATCTCCTTGCCATTAGGCTGGAGGCTCCACCAATTAAAAGAGTGTCATCCGCAAAGAGCGAATGATTTATCTCTTTTATCCCTCTTTCTATACAGATTCCCGGGATCTCTTTGTTGCTGCGAAGGTGATCAAGATGGATACTCAGGGTCTCAGCCATGATAATGTAAAGAAATGGAGAAAGGGGGCAACCTTGTCTCAGCCCTCTAGAGCTTCTGAAATATTTGCTGGGTCGACCATTAATCAAAGGTGCAGTCCAAGGGTTGGAGATGCACCCATTGATTATGCTGATGAAGTTGTTTGAGAACCCAAATTTTTTTAGAGCTGCTGTTAGGAAGGAGTGGTCCACACGGTCGAAGGCATTAGCCATGTCAAGTTTGATTATCATTCCTCGTTCCCCTCTGTTGTTACTGCTGTGGATGGCTTCTTGTATTAGGATGACATTATCTGTTATTTGCCTGCTTGGAACGAAACCCCCTTGATTTTCAGATATTAAAAGGGGGAGGAATTTTTTGAGTCTATTTGCAAGGATTTTTGTTATAATCTTATAAGAGACATTGCATAAAGAAATGGGGCGAAACCTGTCAAACGAGAGGGGGTTTGCTTCCTTGGGGATCAGGGCAATGTGTGAAGACTTGGTGTTCTCTCCCAGCTTATGATTTCTGAAGACATTCTTTATCATCCGGACAAAATCTTTTTTGATTGTTTCCCAGTGTTGTCGGTAGAAGGCAACCGTGTATCCATCCAGACCCGGAGCCTTATCTTGCTGCATGCTGAATGTTGCTGCTCGAATTTCCTCTTCAGTGATGTCTTGGTCCAGCTCTTGGTTATGTTCCTCTGATAATTTACACTCTATTGTACTGAGAAAGTCTGTGCTATCCATTTGCTGAGGTGCTGAAGAGAGGAGGGCCTTGAAGTGATTGTAGGCTGCATCTTTAATTTCTTCTTGGTCCTTCATCTCTTTCCCATCGACCTCTATTTTATCGATTTGATTGCCAGCTCTCCTGAGTTTAATGTTATTGTGGAAAAATGTAGTATTCTTGTCTCCGGCTTTCAGCCATAGACAACGAGATTTCAATCTTTGTTCCTCCTCCTCTACTCGATTTTGTCGATAGAGTTCCCTATAAAGATTTTTTTCCTGCTCTAAGTCTTCATCTGAATATTGAATGGACTCTTTATCTTTATGCCACCGCTCCATCTTTGTGATCAAGTCTGTTTTTTTTTTTCTTTCAGCGATCGCCGCATCCTTTGCCCACTGCTTGATGACAACACGGAGGTGTTTTAGTTTTGTTTCCCAGACAAAATGAGGCGATCCGATTACTTCCTTAGCCCACTGATTTTGTATGAGGGCACGAAAATCTTCTTGAAGATCCCAAATTTTGTTGTATTTGAAGGGGAGTGGCCCCAGATTTCTGTCTTTGACCAAGTTGAGGATCACTGGCTTGTGGTCCGATGCTGAGGCGTGGATTAAGTAACTCTTGATGGACTGATAGTTCTCTGCTATTCCTTCCTGTAGTAAAAACCTGTCCAGTCTCTCCTTAATATTATGAGAGCCAGATCTTTTATTGCTCCATGTGTATTTGCCGTTTGACAGAGGAGTGTCGAGCAGATTGTATGACTGAATAATGGATTCTAGCTTGTCACGAGAGGTGTCTGCATGAAAATTTCCCCCAAATTTTTCTTGCACATTTCTTATAACATTCATGTCGCCCCCAATAATTATTCTACTGTTTTGGATAGAAAGGAGATCTGCATCTATGGTGTTCCAGCAGCTGGCTTTATCCCTGTAATGATTTGGAGCGTATATGTTGTAGATGTGAAAAACTTCCTGGGTGCCTTTGTTTTTCATATCTGTTCTTATCCACCAAGTGCAGAGATGTGAGTTGATGATTTCCCAGTTATTCTTGTTCCATATTGTTCCTATCCCTCCTGAGGCTCCGTCTGAGCCTATAGATAGACCTGTGAAATTTTTGAAGTGCTGGATTTGATGATGAAAGTCCTGTTCAGTGATTTTGGTCTCCTGGATAAGGAGAAGGTCTGGGTGTTCCTGTTTTAACAAATCCTTGATTGCTTTCAGCTTTAAGGAAGAGCCCATCCCCCTGCAATTCCAAGAGACCAAGATCATTATTTACCATTTGTTGGGTGGGATCCAGACTTCTCCTTTACCTTTTCTCCACTCCCTTTTAGCTTGCCTAAGTATGAGTCCATAGGTTGTTGTGTTCCCGTTGCCATCTCCTTTGCAGCTGTTTCATCTCTGAGTTCCTTGTTTGTCTTTCGGCGAACTTTCCTCGAGGGGTCGGTGGGCTGATTTGCTTCTTTTGCTTTGTTTCTAGTGAGAATTCTTTCGATGGTGGGAGGGGGGGAAGGGGGAGGGTTCAAGCGGGGAGAGGCTGCCCGAGGGGAGGGGGGAGGAGAAGAAGGTTCTTCGGCAGACAGAGATTCGAAAGGGTTGGAGGAAGAGGGGAAAGCTGAGTTAGGGGGGGGGGGCGGAGGGGGAAGGCTAGATTCCGGGGGGGGGTTTGTGGATGTTTCCCTGTGTGGGAGAAGGCTTTTTTCTTTTGACATGTTCCCATGAACCCTCAGCATTTTCCTCAATATTCTCTACTTCATTAGCTTTTAACTTACTGCATCTATTTGCGAAATGGCCATACTCGTGACATACCTTGCATTTGAAGGGGAGCTGCTCGTAGTCCAGCTACTGTATGTGCATCCATTGGTCCACCTTTATCTTTATAGCTTCTGGCAGGCCTTTCCCTAGGTCTACTTCCATGCAGATCCTTGTGCATGCATGCATGTTCTCCCTTGGTTCAGATCTGTCAATGTATTTTCCGACTGCATTTCCTATTGCTTTTACTGATTCGTCCCCCCAGCAGTGTAGCGGCAGGTGGGGGAGTCGAACCCAAACTGGGACCGCGTTTGGGATATCCATTTCCGGGTCGAAGTCCGGGGTCCATCTGTTCAAATAGAGACCTCTTGTATCCATGAAATAAGGTCCATTGCGGAAGATGAGGTTCTTGTCTTCTTTCGATTCAAAGAGAAATGTGTAATATCCACGTCCGCAGAATCTGATGGCGATCTTTCCTTGGATCATTGCACTCCAGTTGCGCTCGACCCATTTTTGAACTGATCTTGGGGAGGGCCAGAGGCCGGTGAACTGACCTACAAGACCTCTTTCTGCCAGTGCTATTGCAGATTTCCTTGGCAGGGCAGGAGGAAGATTGACCTCTGGGATTTCATCCAGTTTTTTTATAAACTTTGTTACTGAAGGACGAGGTCTGTCATCTGAAGGTTCAGAAAAAAGAGAGGCAAAAATTTCTTCTTGGTTCTCAGAGACTGGGGGAGGAGGGGCGGGCCCTGCCATTGCAGGCCCGCTAGGTCTATGAAGCAGCAAAGCGGAGGGGGGGGGGAGGTCCCCGAAGGCAGGTGCCCGTGGAAGGAACGGGACACGGGAGGCGCGCGCGGGAGTTTCAAATCGCCAGAGCCGAGTGGATCTCCCAAAGGTACAAGGTATCTATACATAACAAAAGTAGCTAGATGGGATTGTAGAAGAGTATAGAGACATCTTCTCTTCACCTACAGGGGTTCCTCTACTCTGTTAGGTCAAACATTCCATTAACTTGATATCTAAAGCACCCTTACCTAATTGACCAAAATACAAACACCCCTTTCAAAAGAACGAGGAAATAAAATGTCAAATTCATGAGCTCATAAAAAAGGGCCTCATTCAACTCAGATCCTCACCTTCTGGCAGCTCAATTGTATTAGTGTAAAATAAACATGGACAAACAAAAGTGGTAAACTATATGTTTATGCATATCCTACACATGTACAACTCCAACCATCCATGTACATGGGATAAGAGCCTTCCATATGTTTAACATATATATAACAAAGCTCTCAACATCCATTTTCAACTGTGCTTGGGGTTCCAGCCATTGGTCCCCATTGATGTAGCTCTTCTTGTTGCATCTTCACCAATAGATTCCTCCCATGCTAAAACCAACGTAAATAGAGAAACCAAAATGTATCCAACACCTCCAAAAATAAATTCATGACATCTTACAGAAGGCTAATGACAAGTAAAAGTAGCGGCATGACCAATGTTGAGTTCCACGCAACTTTTAAAATTTTTTTTTTGTCAACACATGAACATAACTATAGTAATGTTAAACCTCATATTGTTGTGGCGTGCCATGAGGGAAACTAGACCATCGATAGAATAAGAGGATTTTTTTCCAAAGTGAGCAAATTAAAATAGTATAAAAGTTGTCTCCAAGCTAATGGATTTTATTGTTAACCAAACAGAGCACATCTAGGTACAAAATGTAACTAAAATATAGCCTATATTAATTCATACATATAAAAAATAAAAAATAAAAAAAATCATAATCAGCTAAAGGAACAATGACATAAAGAGCGTCACAAAGATGCTCAATGAAACCAGAAACCATCGAGTGAGAAGTCATGAGGAAGCTAACACCTTGATTGGGACTGGATCAATAGGACTATTTGGATGCACAAGTCCTTCGCCATGAGCAAGAATGACTTCTCTGAGAGTGAGTCTATTATCCATGTCTCAATGCTCTATTTGAATTTCATTCAATTGCAAAAGTCTCTTATTTGGCATCATTCCTATTGAGGAGGACTTTTCCTAACAAGGTCTTGATGTGCCAATACAGAATGATCATGTGGAAATATTGGTTCTGCCTGCCTCAAGTTTGTCCAGTGTTTTCCACTTAGTAAGTGACAAACACTGATTTTTTTGGTCTAAATGCTCTTCCTTATCAATCACTACGTCATCTTTTGTCATTTTGTTTTCTTCTTGAATCTTGATGGGTTTTGAACATGGCATAACTAGGCATAATATTTGGCACGAATATGGGCTCTAAATCCCCCCCTAACCTCCTCTATTGGTTGAGCCATGATGACAGCACGCTCATCGACAAGGCATGGAGGATAAAGTTGGAGGGGCTAAGGGAGAAGCACAGGGAGAAGAACTCAACCAAGCAATAGATATAGAGTTGGCCTAAAGAAACAATGATAAGGGGATGAAAATGGCAATAAATTTAGAAACAGGGGGGAGGGAACACATGATGAGATGACCAAACTACATGGGAGGACCGAACCGATTCATGACAAAGAAGATGGTGTATAAGAGAACGAGAGATGTAAAGACTACAGTAAGGTCAAGAAGGGCCCTCACAAAGCAGGAAACGAAGAGCCACCATGACTAATATTATGGGAAGGCAATAGGGGATACAAGCCCCTATAAAAAAAAAGAAGAAGAAATGAGAATATTGAAAACAAAAAGGGTCCTTTGCAAAGGTAGATTTTTTCCACCAACATTGACTTGAGCACCAACCTTCCCTTGAGAAAGTGAGAGACTAGACTAGGAAAATATTAAGTATATCAATGGAGTGAGAGGCCAGTGTAGGAAGGCTTGGTCCTTCCCCCGAAGGAAAGATTACACCGATGGGAAAATGGGTGAATACATTGAAGTGAAAATCCAAACTATGCATGTGACAACAATGGGAAAAGAGGTAACAACACAATGTTACTATATTACAGGTCGAGATACAATCACCAAACCTCGTGATTTTCCTCTTCAAATTCACTTTGAGAACCATCAAACTATGTTGCTCGACAACATTAAATACCTTTGCATGCAAGCTCATCAGGGAACTAAGTGTGTTAAGAACTCCTAATTTAAACATTATGGGGGAGGGTGGTAGCCACACCTCTCATCAATTGCATGAGTTGACTACAAGGTACCATCCCCACCTAGCCTCTAACATGTTTGTCCACCACAAAGCATGGCAAGTTTCAAGTTAGTGATAAGGTGTGCTTGCATTTGCAGAAAGGGCACTCACAAGCCCTCATAAGAAGCCAAACCACTCTAATATGGGCTTGATACCATCACAAAGGTTATGGGTGAAAACACTTTTGAAGTAAATATCCTCCTTTGCATGGCTTGCACCCAATATTTACTGTGGAGTTACTTCAACCCTATTTCCCACCTTTGTTAGACACGTTAAAGGTGGTTGAGTAGTTGGCTCCCACAAAACTCGATTCCAACTACAATAAGCAAGCTACAATAGATATGATCATGGAGACTAAAATAAAGGCCACCCACCAATAGAACTTAAACTGTATCGGGTTCTCAAAGCAAGGTATCTTCTTCAACAAGGCAAGTGACTCACTAAGATTCAAATTCAACAAAAAAAATCCCCACATCCTAGAAAACATTGCTTCTTAGGGGGAGAACTAATACGAGTACATATCGCTGGCCATCCACCTCTTCCAATAAATCAACGTGGTCATGAATTGGTTTTTTACCATTGGTGGTTTTCTAGCCCATGGCTTTTGTAAACTATGGTATTATTCATCCATGGTATTTGGAAGGTGGAATAAAAATAAAACAAATGATAATAATAAAGCAGTGAAAAAATATTTTCATAAACATTAACTAGTTTTTCTAATTATCGGTGGTTTATAAGACCATGGTTTTTTAAGCCATGGTATTTGCAAGGTAATAATAATAAAATAGTGAAAATATATGACTTATAAGTGAAAAGACACCCATAGTATTATGTGAGAGAGAGAGAGAGAGTGGGGGGGGGGGGGGCGCCGGCGGAAGGGGGGGCTCAAGCTCTCTCATTTGTAAAGAGAGGGATCTCATTCCTTCATGATTTAAACAACAAATAGTGGTCTCAAGCTTTAAGGACTTAATTAATATTTTTGTTTTTTGGCGAATGAAAATACTTGACATCTCTCTCTTTCCAAAACAAGCTACCACCATTCCAAACCACAATTTTTTCTATAATATATTGTTATTTTAATGTTAAGTTGGGTTCTTATTGTATTATTGTGCTCTTTACTATATTTCTATGGATATGTGCGACATTTCCTTCCCTACATTTCATTATGTTCCTTATGTAGTCCAGACCAACTTTTAAGGTTATGGGTCAACCCCAATATATGTCATCTCCAAACCAATCAGGGATGAAAATTTCGAATTCCATCAAATATCTACATTGGCAATTCATGATGCTCCAAGGCTAATACATGTTTTTGGTGTGTAAAGTGCAATTTAAGTCTATAATACGTCTTCCATGTCTTCACATTTTTTTTTGAATATTTTGTTATTATGATAATATAATCATATTTTAGCAAGCTCTAGGTAAAGGGTGAATATACAATTTAGTATGTGGTCCCAGTACAACATTTAAGCTTTTAACAAGTTTGGGAAGTGAGGTGTATGTCAACTGCATGCATTTCTCATAAGCACAATGTTGAGATTAAAAAAAATCTCTTTACTGGGTGGGAAGAGACTGATAAAAACCATGAAGAGTGACACCTCAATTCTAGAAAAAGACATTTGAGAATGCACATGGTAAGCATTTTGGTTTCAATTATATTTGTTTTGTTTTGCACAACATTTAAGCTTTCAGGAAGTTTGGAAAGTGAGGTGTATGTCAAGTGCACACATTTCTCATAAGCACAATGTTGAGATTAAAAAAGAGAGAGAGAAAAAAAAATCTCTTTAGTGGGTGGGAAGAGACCGATAAAAACCATGAAGAGTGACACCTCAATTCTAGAAAAAGACATTTGAGAATGTACATGGTAGGCATTTTGGTTTCAATTATATTTGTTTTGTTTCGTGTATATATATTTATAAATTTATTTAGCGTAGTAATAAATGTATTTTCATTTATGTTCCACAAGGGTCGACATGGTGGTCTCCCACGAGGTACGAAATAATAATCCATACTATTTAATTGGTTTCCCTACTATGAACACCTACAAATAACTGATATGTTTGACATAATGCATGTTGGAATGAATGTTACACAATGCTTATGATGGAAAGATAAACAAGGGAAAAGATGTCAAAGTTATTAGTGGTATTGAGCAAGCCAATATAATGTAAAGGAGCCTCTCACTTATAAAGATAGTGATTTCATTCCTTTGTGATTTAAACATTAAATAGTGGTCTCAAGCATTGAGGAATTAATTAATATTTTTTTGGCAAATGAGCATGGTCATCACCTCTCTCTTTTAGAGATAAGCTACCATCGTTCTGAGCCAATGTTTCTTCTACAATATTCTATTATTTTAATGAAGAGTTGCATTCTTACTTTATTATTGTGCGCTTTACTATATTTCTATGTATATGTGCCACGTGTCGTTACTTGCTTTTCATTTTAGTTCCTTACATTAGCTGGATCAACTTTTAAAGTTATTGGTCAACCCCAATATTTATCATCTCCAAACTAGTGGGGCATGAACAATTTCAATTCCAACAAATATTCACAATGGAAATTCATGATGCCCCGAGGCTAACACATTTTTTTGGTATGTAAAGTACATTTTAACTCTATAATATGTCTTCCATGTCTTCACATATTTTTTAATATTTTGATATTTAGATAATAATATCGTATATTTTGCAAGCCTTCAAACAAAGAGTGAATATGCATATTGAGTATGTGGCCCCAATATAACATCTAAGCATTCAAGAAGTTTTGGGAAGTGAGGTGTATGTCGAGTGCATGCATTTCTCATAAGCATAGATGTCAAGATAGATAATTAAAAAAATAAAAATAAAAATCTCTTTGGTGGGTGGGAAGAGATTGATAAAAACCACGAAGAATGACACCTCAATTATGAAAAAAAGGCATTTGAGAAATTTCGTGGTAGGCATTTGGTTTTAATTATATCCATATTGTAACTTATATAATTTTTTAATATTTATTTATCTGTATTGTATTAGCAAAGGTATTTCTAAAAATAAAAATAAAAATCTCTTTGGTGGGTGGGAAGAGATTGATAAAAACCACGAAGAATGACACCTCAATTATGAAAAAAGGCATTTGAGAAATTTCGTGGTAGGCATTTGGTTTTAGTTATATCCATATTGTAACTTATATAAATTTTTAATATTTATTTATCTGTATTGTATTAACAAAGGTATTTCTATTTATGTTTCACAAAGGTTGACATGGTGGTTTGCCACAAGGTATGAAATGGTACTCCATCATATTTTGTTGGTTTCCCTACTATGAGCACCTACAATTAGCTCAACTCATCGGTTTGACACAATGTATGTCTGAAAGAATGTCACATAATGCTTATGATGGAAAGAAAAACAGGAGAAAAATGCTAAAGTTATTAGTGACATTGAGGAAGCCAATATAATGTAACATTTGGTTCATTCTTGTAATGATGGACAACTAATCAATCTTTTGTGGTTATTAACAAAACAAAGTTGCAAAAGAGATTATACAAATTTTTTTTTTTGAAAGGTGTTGCTTTAAACATAAATTATATATTATCAAATAAAGGTAATTTTGGTGCGGCAAGAAATCAATAACACACCTTTATAACGGTTTAGAATTCTTAATATATATGATATCACATTAATTATAATATTTAATCATAATACATTGCTTGTTTCACATCAATATTAAACATAAATGTTTTTTTCCTTCTTGTTATAGTATATTCCACCTTTACCTCCCCCAAACAACCTTTTCAATAGCATAAAACAAAGTACACATAATCTGAACAAGTACACATGGTAAGTATAAAGTTATAATTTAAATTTTACTTGTATAGTTGTCATTTGTCTTACTTACATTGTCCAATATTATTATTCATGCCGTCGATAGGTAATAACGTAATCGATTTACGTTGACATTGTATTACTTAGGAGTTTATTAAAAATCAAACGGTTTTGCATAAAGTTTGATATTAGAAATTAAATTAAATTTTTATTATTATTAATTTAATTAATTTTAATGTATTTGTCTTATTTTGCCATTATTCAATTTTGTACAAATTTACATAACTTACATTTAACATTGTGTCATCAGCAATCAGCCATGTCAATTAGTTAGCACTTGTGTTTCCAAACTAGTTGCAGCAGTTAAAAGTACTCCTAAATTTAATAAAGGGTAATGGATGTGATAAATGTGTGTGATCCACGTATTTGGTTTCATTTTTTATCTGGTCAGTCAGTTAGCACATGCATTTCCAAACTAGTTGCATTTGGTTTCATTTTTTTTTATCTTGTCAGTCATTTAGCACCTGCATTTCTAAATTAGTTGCATTTGGTTTCAAATTTTTTTTTTTAGTAAGTCATTTAGCACTTGCATTTCCAAACTAGCTGCAACAATGAAAAGTACTCCTAAATTTAGTAGAGGGCAATGGATGTGATAAATGTGTGCGATCCACGTATTTGGTTTCATTTTTTCATTTTTATCTTTGGTCAGTTTTACACGGATCTAAACTAACCTAATGACAACTGTGGCAAGTACAACTTTTAAATTTAATAGAGAACCATAGATATCATAAATGTGTGCAATTCACATATTAATTGTATGTTTATATTACTATAAGAGATTCATATTAAATGAGTTTATATAATATACCACACAAAACAAGACCGTCAATGATGCCAGGCACATAAATCGCTATGATCTCCTACCCTCTGGGTCCCATCTATTCTTGAGTTTGATTTGATTGAGCCAAATATGTGGAGAACCAATGTTCAAAACCCGCGCATAGTTTTTGAAAGTAAATAAATGCGATTCAAGAGAAATATAATGGGAGGTAGGGAATTCCAGAGAAATATAATGGCAGGAAGGGATTTCCATCAAGTGCAATGTTGCAATGTTTCGTTGATTTCATATTTTTTCCTTGAAAACTTAACAAATAGTGCAATGTTGACATGTTTTGTTGATTTATCTAAAATAACATTTTTATATTAGTTTTTTAAGTAAACATGATGATAATTTTATGACATTGCTTTTATAAATAAAAATCCATAATCTCGATATAAAATAATAAATAAAACAAATTGGTATATACACATTACTCCAAACGGCAAAAATTAGGCACATTTAATATTGCAATGTGAAAATTTGGGTAGCGACATAGATCAATGATGCCAAAGGATTGCACCCGTAAATCACCATGATCTCCTTTGCCCTCTGGGTTTCCACCTACTCTAGAGTCCGATTTGATCGAGTCAAATATTTGGAGAACCAACGATCAAAACTTGCCTATGGTTTTGGAGAGTAAGTAAATGTGATTATGGAGAACTATAATGGCAGTGGCAGAACTTGATTTTTATTAAAATTAATGGTGTTAATATACTAAAAAAATTTCACTATCAATGATGTAATATAATATTAAATAATTGTTAAAGTATTATGAAATAAAAGAATTTATTTTTTTATAGTAAAATAGTAGATTGTAAAAAAAAATATCATATATACGTGTATATTAAAATTTTAAAATATTTGTAATAATATTAACATTCTTAATTTATTAATTCATCAAAATTATAAAGATTTAAAATACTTTTTTTTTAATGCATTTCTTTGTGATTTTTCTTAAAGTCTATACACCAGTAAATAGTAATAATCATAATGGTTGTCCTGATCTATATTCATATAATTAGTATAATCTTGAAATAGGTAAATGGAATATTGAAGTGAATTTGAGAAATAGTTTTTGGTATTTTTTACTTTTATAGGATTGCAAGTTAATGACTAAATATCTCATTTGTGGTTATTGGAGCAACTGACTAGTTATCATTAAAGGTCCCATCCTTAGTTGCCTTTAATGAGATAGGACTTGAATTTGCTAGACTAAAATGCAACCTCTTTTTTTTTTTTTTTTAAGCTGTGGTTCACGGTCACTAAGTGGCCGCTACATCCACGGGAAAATATCGAGGCAGATCCACCCGAAGGGATCTACCCGTCGGCCAATCTTAACAGGCCTAACCCCGAGGGCGTCGAGGAGATTTGACCCCGTGACCTCCCAAACTGGGAAAGTGCTTTAGCAACGGGAACTCGACCATTTGAGCTATCCCTTGGGGCTGATGCAACCTCTTTCTTTGCTATCAACATCTACTTAAATAAACATTAACATGACACTTGAGAGATTGTTGCCTTTGCTTCTAGAAAAGAAGTGATGAAGAGGAATTCTTATAGTCAATAATGACATATATTTTTTTTTTGACTTTAACGGTTAGATTTTTATTTAAAAGGCGGCAAAACAGCTGCCGCTTGCATTTACATTGGATTGAGTTTCTCAATTTCATTTCTCTCTGAGTTCATGAAGTCCACGATTCCATGATCAATCTTTGATTCAGGGTCGTCTTTTGGAGAAGCAACGCTGTATCTCTGCCGGATGGTTCTTTACCTTGATGTTACCAGCTGATTCTGACAACCTGAGTATGCCTTTCTGGAGCCTTCCTCTAACTCTGTTGCCAGAGGAGCGAATCGGATATGAGCTATTTCCACTTGGGAGTATGAAAATCGTTTTCCATCTCTAGTCTTCATTCTAACCTTCCAACGCCTTGATTTTTGTCAAAGCAATTTCCCCTGGAGCAGAAAGAGCCGTGCGAAATGGGCAGCTGTCCGATTGAATGTACAGAGCCTGACGTCAAAATTTTGCGTTGCTGAAACACCACGAGCGGCGTTGCTGAAACACCAGTTTCAGCAACTGATAAAATAACTGTGTTGCTGAAACACCATTTCCAGCAAGCAAATTTCTGGGTTTTCTGTGTTAAAACAGAATTACTGGTTAATCCGATTATGGGATGATGCAGAGAGAATCTTCCAAATTGACTGATAGGGTTCTTTGGCTTCTGGCAGCTCCAAGGTTGGCTTCAAAATCAGCTTGAGTATTAAGCTGCCTCATAATGTGGAAGAAGGAGATTTTCTGAAACTTAGCCAGCATGGGTCTTATTTTCTTTAGAATTCGGCCTAAATGGATCTGCCACTGATTCGAAGGAGAATTCATTGCTTGAATGATGAGCCGAGAGTCTCCGAAGACCGTCAATGTTTGAATGTTCCGTTTTAGAGCCAGAGTCAGCCCCTGCCACAAAGCTAGAGCCTCAGCTCTATTATTTGATTCGATTCCCAGACCCCAATGGTACTTGAGTAAAGTAGACCCATCGGGTTTCAGCAGCACTCCACCTCCACCCGCAGCTCCTGGATTGCCTTTAGAGGCCCCGTCGAAGAAAAGACAATGGTCATCTAGTGCCGATCTCCACTTTAGAAATTCCTGTTCTTCCATACGGATTTCCCACTTAGCATGGCAAGTGGTTGGAATAGTAGGGATGGGTTGATTATTTGGAACGATTTCTTTTAGCCACAGCTCCTCCTCATTGTCCAGCTTTACTTCATTCCTTAGGGTTGGCTTAGCTTCCAAAGTCTCTCCCAATAAAGCTTTAATTTTGGATATAACATTGTTTACAGTGCAGATTTCTCCTCTGAAGATTCTGTTGTTCCTTTCCAGCCATAATTTCCAACATATGTATTTAGGGGTCCACATCCAAGCAGTCCTAAGGAGGTTTTTATTGTTGGTGCAGATTGGAGGTAGCTTGGCCCACTCGTAGAACAGGGATGGCACACTTCTTGGTAGCTCAATCTTGTCCGCCCTTGAACTCAGGACCCCTTTCCAGACTGCCTTGGCAAAGGGGCACAGCAGCAACAGGTGATCAGCTGTTTCTTCCTCTGATATACATAATGGACATCTGGAGGGCCCTTCCATTCCCCGTTTTCTCAGATTGTCTCCTGTGAGAATACTATTATGAGCAAGTGTCCAGCAGAAAAAGTCTATTTTAGGGAGAGAAGGAAAGTTCCATATGAATTTCCATTGCGTTGGGTCTGGAGGGACATTCGGGACAGCAATTAAACTTTTGTATCCTTCAGCTACCGAGTAGGAGCCAGTATGGGAGCCCCACCCTCTTTTATCCTTGGCTGTTGCTGATAATGGTGATTTCCCTTGCAGATTGTCTAACAGTAAAGAAGCTTCAGATTGCAAATGGTGTGGTACCTCCCCGAGATTCCAGCTGTCCCATCTTCTTTCAGCATCCTCCGTCCAGTTGGTTATGTCCCATAGAGTTTCCTTGTTGTTGGAATGTAACCATAGCTTAATATTTGCCAGGCCTTTTATATGATGAAGAGGCTGGTCTCCAAGAATCTGATCATTCCAAATTCTTATTTTTTTCCCATTACCTGGAATCCAATAGAGGTTGGGGCTGAAGTTGTCCAGAGCAGCGATACAAAGTTTGGATATTGGGGAGCCTTTGGAATTTTTTGGAGGAAGATCAAGACATCTCAATCGTTGACCTTGAAAGTATTTCTTCCACAGCACTTTCTTGCTCCAGCTTATTTTTCCTGCCACAATATTCCACAATATTTTTGAGCCAAGAGCGAGATTTTGGGCAGCCGAGTCTCTAATTTGCAGACCTCCTTCTATGAAAGGTTTCTTAATGGTATCCCAATTTACTAAATGAAGCCTTCTTTCGTTGTTTTTTCCCCCTTCCCACAGAAATCTTCTCAGCATACCATCCATTTTACTGAGAAAGGTTTTGGGGGCGAGGAGAATGGAATGCTGAAACAGAGGCATGCTTGTTAAGACAGATTTTATAAGGATAATTTTCCCAGCAGTGTTCAGCTAGGAGGCTCCCCAGGCATTAATTCTGAGTTTGAGCTTGTCCAAAAGGGGCATCCAATGGGAAACTTTGGGGATGGATCTGAAAATTGGGATCCCAAGATATTTGAAAGAATCCCAGTCTTGACAGATTTTCATTTCAAGAAGCCTAGCTATATCAGCAAGGTTTTTAGCTGAGCAATTCCAGCCATAGATTGTACTTTTTGAGTAGTTAATCTTGCTGCCAGATGCTTCCTTATAGATGTCCAGCTCCTTTTTGAAAGAATTGGCCGAAATAATACTCGCTCCACCTAGTAGCAGAGTATCGTCGGCAAATTGAGCATGGTTTATTTCTTTGACATTTTGCACCATTCTGAGACCTGGCAGAATTTGGATTTGCTGACAGTAGTCGAGCTGGAAACTCAACACTGAGGCTTGAATGGCATAGAGAAGCGGGGACAGCGGACAGCCTTGCCTTAATCCCCTTGAAGCTGTAAAAAATTCAGTTGATCTTCCATTTACCAGCGGAGCAATCCAAGGAGAGGCGATGCAGGCTTTCACCCAATTTGTGAATTTTGTTGAAAAGCCCATTTTTGTCATAACTGCGAACAGGAAGTCATGCCTCACCCTGTCAAAGGCATTAGCCAGATCTAGTTTTATTACCATTCCTTTCTCTTTTCTCTGGACACTTGAATGTACTGCCTCTTGAACCAGTACAATATTATCCAGTATCTTTCTCCCTTTGATGAAGCCTCCTTGGTTCTCCGGTATGATGTCCGACAATATATTCTTGAGGCGCATGGATATTATTTTGGTAATAAGTTTATAGCTAGTATTACACAACGAAATGGGGCGGAATCTACTGAACTCAGAAGCTCCTTTTTCTTTCGGAAGCAAAGCCAGGAAGGCTGAATTGGTGCTGCCTCCTATCTTAGTACAAAATTGGGATTTCCTTACCATTCTCAGAAGGTCTTTGTTGATAATTGACCAGCAAGACTGAAAGAACCTGGCAGTGAACCCATCAGGCCCTGGCGCTTTATCCGGGTCCATGCAATCCAAAGCTTTCTTGAGCTCATCCATGCTGATCGGGGCAGTCAGCATATTATTGACGGGGTCTTGCACACAGAAGGGGATCAGATTGTACGGATATGCTTGGGGATCTATAGGCTGGTAATCAGGAGCTGAATAGAGATCTTTAAAAAAGGAGAATGCTACTCTCTTTATGCCCTCAAAATCATTAACCACTGTATCTTGGAATCGGATTTCTGAAACATTTTTGTATTGCTTTCGGGCTTCGGCATGTTTGTGGAAGAAACTAGTATTTTTGTCGCCGGCTTGTAACCATAAGTTTCTAGATTTCTGTCTCCAATACTCCTCTTCGTCCCTACTGGCTTTATGAAAGGCTTTTTGTAACTCAACTTCTTTTTGGAGCAGACTTTGGGTAATATCTGAATTCTCCATTGAGGATTGGAGGGCAGCAAGATTTTCTATAGACTCTTTTCGATTGGCAGCAGGAGTTTTCAAAGCTTTTGCCCATTCCTTGAGCTTTCTCTTAAGAGCCCGCAATTTTTCTTCCCACACGAAGAAAGGGGAACCCTGAATTTTCCGGTTCTAGACTTCAGCAACCACCTCATTGAACCCCTCTTGCTGAATCCATAATGGGCTAAATCTAAATGGAATGGGTCCAAGAAATCTATCCACGGAGAGCTCCAGACTTATGGGTTTGTGGTCAGAGGTGCAGTTGGGCAGAATTTTGGATGAGGTCATTAGGCCACTAGTGAGGAAGGAGGTTTGGACAAGGAATCTGTCCAAGTGAGCTGCTATATGGCTGGGACCTAGTCTTTTATTAGACCAAGTATATTTCCCGGCTGAAGGTTTGATGTCCTCCAAATCCCAATCGTTCATGATGTCTTCTACCCATTCTCTGGCAGGGTCCCTTACAGGTGAACCACCTTTTTTCTCTTCAGCAGCTAGAGTAACGTTCAGATCCCCTGCAATAATGATATTTCCTGGATTGTGCAAAGCAAGAAAGGACTGGAGCGAGTCCCAACAAATTTTTTTCTCCGATGGCAAGACTGGAGCATAAAGGTTAAATAAACTTACTTGTTGACCAGAATCTTTGTGAAGGAGTTGAGTGAAAATCCAGTGCTGGCCACTTTCTTCTTGAATCAAGTCGTATTTGGAGCTGTCCCAGAAGGAGGCGATCCCACCAGAGGCACCTCTAGCACTGACAGCTCTTCCAGGGCCTTTGCGCCAGAATGTTTTGCTGGATTGGAGGAGAAGAGAGTCCTCCATCTTTGTCTCCTGGATGAGGAGGATTTCAGGCATATGCAACCTTACAATGTCTTTCAGGGCCTCTTCTTTCAGCCTGCTACCTAATCCTCTGCAATTCCATGAGACGTATTTCATTATTTACTGGAGAGGGGGGGAGTGGCTCCTTTTGGAGCCTTGTTATTCTTGCGCCCGGATCTGGTATTCATCATTCCCTTGAGGGTTTTCTGGGAACCTTGGAGAACATCCATGTAGGTTTTCTCCTCTCTTTGTTTCTTCTTGAATTTTCGGCCCCTGGATGTTTTGATAGGAGAGATTTGAGAACTGTCTGATTCAGATTCTCTTTCTTCTGATTCTTCTCCTGATTCGGAGGCAAGACTAATGTGCTCGTCATCGCCTGCTTTTCCCCCTTGATCTGCCTTGGTTAGTTGGGGATTTGATTCTTCTTCGGATTCTTTCCTTTCCTTCGGCTGACCTTCAGTTTCTTCATGTTTCTCTGAGGCCTCCCCCTTTTCAGCTGTGGATGGGCCTTCATTTGAGACTGGTTTGGTTTTGTCGTTGGGCTGGGGATTTCCCTTTGATTCTGTCTGCTTCTTCTCGTTTGGCTTTGAGACTACCTTTCCTTTTTTTATTTCCTTCCATCCTTCTTCTTCCTCTTTATCCCCTGATGGTGCTTTAGGGCAGTTTCGTTGAAAATGGCCATGTTCATGGCAGATCCTGCATTTAAATGGGAGTTGCTCGTAGTCTAGCTTCTGGTAGTGATGCCAATCTCCCACTGTCAACTTGATAGCTTCCGGTAGCCCAGCTTCGAGATCCACTTCCACGCATATTCTGGCGCAGGTGTATTGGCCCTTGTTATCAGCTTTGTCGATGAATCTTCCCAGTCCATTTCCTATCTTTTGCAGTGCTTGGTAGCTCCAACAGTGTATTGGAAGATTGGGGAGCCGAACCCAAACAGGGACCTCCTTTGGGACATCGACTGAGGGGTCAAAGTCGGGTGTCCATTTATTCAGAAAGAGACCTTGGTTTCCCATGAAATATGGGCCATTTCTGAACACCAAATCTCGGTCTTCCTTGGTAGTGAATTCAAAGATGAAGTAGCCCCTTCCAATCGGGTAGCTGATTACATTGTTTGGGAGCAGGGGTCTCCAGTTTCTTTGCACCCATTCATCAGTCGATTTGGTTGTTGGCCATCGTCCCATAAACTGCCCTACTAAACCTCTGTCAGCCAGGGCAAGGGCGATTTTGATTGTCTGGTCTTCTGGCAGAGCAATTTCTGGGATTTCTTCTAATTTTTTGATAAACTTCGGAGCTTCAGGCTGCATTCGTTTTTTCCCTCTCTGCGTAAGGATCTTCTTGAAGGCTTCTGCAGGCGAAATCGGAGGGGTGGGAGAGGGCTCCGCACCCCCTGGAGCAGCCATGGCGGCGGCAGCTGGTCGTAAACCTAGCAGAACGCATTCCCTATCGCGCGCGCGTTTCTCCAATAATGACATATATTACACCATGGAGAGTGAAGGTTATAAGGAGCCATGTGCTCTCACTTTTTCTTAATTTGATTCATTGATCAAAATATATGCATTTTCCACTTGTGACATGTTCAAAAGGTAGTAAAGTAAAACATGACTTACTAACAAATATCATCTACCATGATTCTTCAATACATATACAACAAGTAGCATGTTGTTAGAGGGGGAATGTGGCATCTATTCTTCCCTAAGTCAAATGACTCAATGCTTGCAACCCACTCAAAACAACCCACTAACTCAACATTGCATTACATGGTATCTTATTTCAATTCTCTTTTTGTTTTGGACAACACTTTACTATACATATACAAGGAATTTATAATTGAGAGAAAATTCAAAATTGAAATATCTCAATATTATCCAAATACTTCCTCATTCAAATAAAAAATAATGCTATTTAAAAATAATTTATTTTACTCTAATCAAAAGTTTAATTCTTTTACATTTTAAATTTACATATGAATAAAAATAATTAAATAACAATCACAATTAACCAATAATAAACCATTTAATCAATTAATATATTAAATTAAAGTAAAATAATAGACCCATTTTTTATTTTATAAATATATAATTGAAATTAATCAATCCCAATTAAAATAAATAAAATGCAAAACAATTCCATATTTTAATTATTCTAGTCTAGTTGTCCATGGGGTCTTGGATAAATGAGGATTGGGTGCCTTGTTAAGGCATTCCTACATGTTAAGTCACTCGTTTGTTTTCTTGGACATGACAGTTAAGTAGCCTCACTGTTGCTAAACTCATATATATATATATATATATATATATATATATATATATATATATATATATATATATAAACGAAGCTAAATCTAAACTAAGTGGCAGGAAACGCTAGCTATGCGGCCTTGTGTTTACACGTGATTTTCTTGCATGTGTAGAAATTTATCATCTATGGAAATAAATATTTCACGTGTTGGAGGGGGTAAATTCCTCATATAGTATGTGAAAGACAAAAAGTATCTACCTCCAAGCTCATTCAAAGCACAAGAACATTAGCTCGTGCGCCTAGTCAAGGAGATTGAGGTATGTGGACTCATAAACACAAGGTCAATGTGGTTGGAAGAGAGGAACATGAATGCATTTAAGGCATTTGGTAGAAATATATCACATAAAGAGGGCTTGAAAAAGCGATATGGTATATCAATCCATGGGTTATATTACTAAGTATATACCCAAAATAGTAAATGATATTGGCATGTATATGGTTTGGGATGCCATTTCCATTAGCAAGACTCAGTAAAGGTTGATAGAGAAAAGTGAAAGGCAATAGATTTTTTTTGCAATTACTATCGTTGTACATATATTATTAAGCTTGATTAATATCTCAAGTGTATTTTTTCATCTAGGTAGTGAAGAATGGGAAGCATTGTATTTATAAATTGCAAATAATCATTGATTGGATGAAGGCATTGATATAACGATATAACAAACACGCCCATAATTTATCAATGAGGTGGTGAAGTTGACGACAAGAACTTATATGGGTAAGGATACAAATCTAATGTAGAAGGAAATTGATTTAGCATGTGGTGTAATGGATAGAAAGGTAATCATTTCCATTGGAGTTTATAGTTTATTTTCCATTTATGTTGTTTTGGTCCCACAATTTAACTATACATGTATTATCAATTGATGATGTTTTTTAACATGTCAATCTTACAAGTGAAACATCATAAAACTATGTTGTGCAATAGTAAAAAAATTGGCATCAAACTACTAGAAATAAGAAGATATACGTGGCAATGAGATCACTACATTTTCCCAAAGTACTAATATTTCCCATAGGGGTGATAGACATATGATCACATTTAATTTTAGATGTTATGACTATTTGGAAGATATACTAAATGTAAACTCAAAATACCTTAAAGCGGTTCTCTTTAAGGTTAGGTGGTACACATTGTTGCTACAAGGTGACAAAAACACTGTTATTCATAATGACAATAGATTTACCATGATCAATAATATGAGGCATGAGTTGAGGATAAAACCCTGCATCCTTCCATGTTAATAAGTCTTTTAATCACAAGTGTCAAGTACAACAATTTGGTTATTTGTCACTATATTTGATCTAAGAGGAAGGCTTATAAAGTACATGCTAGAAGAAGATGATCATGAAAGGATTAAGAAAATGTTGGCGAGCAGAAATAAGTGTCAAATGAAGAGGTCCATGAAGTTGACCATACAATTATTAACTCGCACCCTGTGAATCATGTTGATGGTGATGACTTGGTGCTTGACATCCTATATGTGATTATAGGCAACCTTTCGATGATTTTAAAGGGTTGGACACAATTCTTGATCTTAATGAGTCAGATACTAAACTAGATGAAGTTCAAGATGAATCCCAACTAAATATGTGATGCATCTTCTTTAATAAAATGAAGACTTCAATAGTTTGGACTATTATTTAATGTTATAATTTGTTCTACGTTGACCCAATCCAATGATTTCTTCTTCTTCTTTTTAATCCTCTAATGTTTGTTTACTAATCATGTTTATTGAATTGGATATGGTTATAGAAAGTATCCATCTTTAATCATAGATTTTCTCTGAAAGTGGGTTGAAAAACTTTATTTATTTATTTATTCATAAGATATGAGTTTCGATTATATTAGTATATCACGAAAAGATACATCATTGCATGGTAGCAATATGGCCTAATAGCTTGTTGCGACAAGAGTCAAAGACATAAAGTCTTTTTCCCTGACAACTATGGTAATTAGAGGTAAAACCATTCAAGAAAGATCAAAGAACCAACATCCAAATGTCTATGACAAAACAAGGAACTATGGTTCCTTGACGAGAAGGGAAACCAAGCCCTATGTAAAGAAAACAACAAAATTGGACCTACCCATGGAGGGTATCTAGGTTGGAAGTTATCAAATTGCATATAAAAACAATCATATTGGAAACTAAGTGAAAATCCCATGAAAGAGAGTATGGAGGTCAAAGCATATGACTACACCTACCTCATCTGAGAGATCTATGGGTGTGTCTTTGGAGGTTCTCAGTGCTTGCATGATTATTCTCCCCTTTGTTTCTTTACTAGCTAGAAGACGAGCATGATGAGAAACCTCTTTTCTTGCTCAATTATGTCTAGCCTTTGATTTTCCTCTTCCTATAATGAGATAAATTGAGTGATGAAGCCATTAGTGTGCTAGTAAAGATCCCAAATCTGTTGGAACTTTGTGCCTCTAGTTAATGAGGTGACCAAATCCAATTAAAATTCAACAATTTTAGTGTCTACCTACCCTTATCCAATAGGCCTCTGGAGGCTCCGATTCTTTTCTCCAATATCTAGATGCAAAATCTTTGTTCATAGGAGGTGGAGGTGTGAAAGGCAATTGCCATTTTGGTTGCATCTTCCTATGTCTTTGTGTTGTAGAAAACCCTTAAGTGTTAATCACATTTTCTATTGTTATGTTGAGAATCAAAAGATAATAATAATCATCGAGGGAAGCAATTGAAATGAATAAATATTTAATTAAAGTACAAAAGAAAGAAGGAGTTACGATTGAAGATGAGATGGATTGATTGAAGGTATGCCAAAGATTTAAGAGTTATTTTCAAATGACTATCCATTTTCCATTTTGAATATTTTTTGGGATACACTTTCTTGTTCATAGTAGGGATATTTTTAAAAATGGAAAGGAAAGATAAAGTGACAGTGGTTTGTTCTCTCTTTAAAGGTTTTTTTTTTTTTTTTCTTGTGTTAGTTTTCACTTATTATAAATTATAATTATATTCAAACTAATTAGTGTATCTCTTGAAAATATTTATCTATGTGTTCTACATTACTTGAAGTACGTCAAATCATATTTTAATGCCTTTTTATTTTTTGTGGCACTTAGCTGCCTTTGTATGATTCAATTTTACATCTGAGGCTTTTAGGGACATTCTTGGTCCATGCCCCATAAATATTTGTTAACACAATTGGTCAAATACTTTAATTGGTCATTTAATAAAATCATTGTTGGTTTCTTCCTTTGGTTGGTTTAAGTGAAATCTATAGGCAAAATTATATTACAGACTTAGTTTTCATTATTAATTGAGACTTAATTTTCATTATTATTTTTCAATTATTTGTAAATGGCTTTTATAATTTTGTTCTACAAGTTCTTTGCTTTTATTTATTTTGAGTTGTTATAAAAAAAATTATATATATATATATATATATATATATTAAGATATCAAGAAGTAACATTTTGAAATCTTGGTGAGATTCATTTAGGCCTTAAACATAGGTATTAACCTCGCCTATCCCGCTTAGCCTTATGAGATTCAAAGTGTTTTGTGTGAAGTATTAGAGCTTCACCCTCAACACACATTGCATCTTGAGTTTTGATGAACCTTCTATATATGATTATGAGCAAAACCATATGAAAGAGAAGGTAAAAAATTGGCATGCGAGAGATAGCCTGAACTTGAAGGCCAAATTTAGAAAAATAAGTGTGAAGAAGATGATTATTCTACTATTGATGATATTTTGGTTTTCATGGATGATTCAAGTGAAGCGCACCATGATATACAAGCTTGTTATGTGGAAGCCATGTTGCTAAGAGTATCAACAATGGCATAGACAACCTATAGTAGTGGTCACATAATGACATGTTTGCCATCTCAATATATTGATCATATCACTAAGAGTTTAATGGCGAAGTCCACGTTGCTAGAGAAAATGAAAACAACATAAAGTTATGAGATTGAAATTCACTATGCAAAATATATTTGTCATCAAATTTTAAGCAAAGAGTAGAACTTCCAATGTGCAATTTGATAACTACCTAATCACGAGGATACTATTTTTTATCTTAATATGGAGGCCACACAATTTGAAACCTTAACATAGAAGATGAAAATGCAATGAGTTATTTCCCTATAAGTCTATTAGAAAACAAGAGAAATCAAAGTGGAAAGTAATCAATATTGGATGATGATTGATCACATTGTAACACGTGTATTGCAATGGACCAATGGAAAAATACAACATCAAATATTCATGTTATAGTAGTGACAAAACAAAATATAGTCAGAAAAGTTATCAACATCAATTTTCTATCAATTGAATATCTATGATCAATTATCACGATTTGAAAATAGCTTCTATAGTAGGGATGTTTTTAGGATTGTTAATGACAACGATTTGAAAATAGCTTCCATAGTAGGGATGTTTTTAGGATTGTTAATGACATCATTTGTGAAGATGGAGAACTTAAATAAAAAAAAAAGCATCATCAATATGGATGAAGAACAAGATGCCTATTGGAATATTGTTAAGGATCACTTTACTTGTAGAACCACTAAGGAGATTAATATCGAACATGTTCTTAAAGATGTAGCTAAAGGGGCATAAGATGAAACTTACATCTTGTTATCTTCTTGTGATGTTCCTATGACCAAATCGTTCTATGAACAATAAAAAAGTCTAATATGTTTTGTTTCGAGTAAATATTATGAAAACAAATCTCCTTCCTATCATCTATGCATGGTGGGCACGAGGATTCCAATGTAATTGAGTTTAACTGCATTCATTCGAGTTATGTTGAACCCACAATATTGTGTGTAAATATCCTACAAATATGTGTGAGCCCTAAACTTATAACTTGACATTGTGTTGTTGGTACTAGAATATGAGTGATGAATGTTCGTTAAACACTCGAAGACAAGTGTAGTGATGCTCCCTAGATTGGTTTATCACCCAGCTCATATACAATGTGTTCGTAATGGTAATTAGATCAATGTATAAATCTTAAAAAAGAAGAATCCAATTCTCACAGGATGCCTATGTGGTCTTGATAAATATTGATCCAATATGTTTATGCAAGGTCAAGTTGCAAATGATCATTTTTTCTCCAGCTAGATGACAAGACTATAGGTTATGAACCTAGAACTTTGTGTTGTGGCACCTTTCTCTAGGCTCGTCATAAGTTTTATTACCATGACTGAGCTTCTACCGCTTTAGCATTCGGAAATGAAAGGTATTCGATGAGATAAGCGTAGAAAGACACAAAGAATACATGTATGAAATTGAAATGGTGACATCCCAAGAGGCAATATAATTAATTTTTATAATTAAACAATATAATTAATATTGTTCTCATGAGGATATATGGGTCAAATCTTTATTGTACATATTTTTTTTACGAATAAAATAAAGAAGGATGAAATGCTTTTGGTCACTACATCTGAGGTTATAAGACTTTTAAATCCCCATGAGTATATTCAATATATTTAAAGGAGAATTAGGTCCGGTGTTCGAATCCTTGGAAGGACAAGAATATCCATCCAACAATAATAAAGCATAGAAAAATCATTCATTTGATTATGTTTTTAACAAACACGTGCCAAGATTCATATTTAGACAAAAACTAATAGAAATTACAAGCATTCAATTTTGAATGTTCCCTTGTTTTGAATGCTTATCGAGCACAAAGGAAGAGAACGGCTAAATAATGGGAGTATTATGTGACATTTTGAAAGGAATGGAGGTTTATTAGAGTTGAAGGTTATTTTCACATGCTTGTGACGAGATTATGAGGTTTTCCGTGCACTTACGAAAGTAGCACATGTCCATGAGTAGGAGTTAGATGTTATCCACTAGTCTATATGTCTATCTTTGAGAAAACCAAGATGCTTTAACTAGTAGGAATAAAGGGACAAACTGAGTTTTGAAGGCACTTTAGGTAGACTTCATACGTTCCCTGAATTAATGTAAAAGAGAAACATCTAATGGTGGATTCATCAATCTCCCAAGTACTATGAAAATCACCTGGAAACCTTAGGAAAAATTCTACATCTTTAGGTGAAGACATGGGATCTATTATTGTACATCCCTCTTTATCTTATCCAGGAGAATTATTTTTATGTTTCCAAAAAAACTAGCCAACGAAGCCAAAAATGACAAAGTTAGTATCAAAGAGCATTTGACTATAGTGTATTATAGTTGTACCATGCATGAAGAAATAATATTAAGGCAAGCGATTAAGATCACTGTAATTTTGTAACTCAAGATCATATTTCAACTCCACTTACATAAACTACAGTGTGTTTCCAGAGGCACCATCAATGAAAAACATCGGTATCAAAGTAAGCCTTCAAGTTGGATGATTTCAGACGTTAGTTCTTTCTCGAATGAGGTTGGATGCAATTAATATTCAATATTTGTTAAAAGGGTGTGTTTTATAGCGGACTAATCCTTCTTGCGAACAAGAAGAATCTCCCTAGATTTCCAACAAAACCTAGTAACAAACATCAAAAGAATTGCTACCTTTCCTTAGCTTATGACTGAAACATGAAACATGTAGTATGCAAAGAATCACTTACCTATTAGCGAAGTGCTTGTTGAAGTCATTTCAATGCTTTCCACAACCAACTTTTCCTCAATGCCTTAGAGGATTTCCCAATGCTTTCCACAACTTCTCCATGATGCTCCAAAAGAGATCTGCATAAACAAAAACATTCAAAGGGATCAAAACATCTTGCATATAAAATAAAGGTAAATGAAGTTCTTAACTTAACATACAACATATACTAGCATCAATAATCAGTTATAAGCCATGTGAGTGATCAAGGAATCTCACAAATAACATCAAAATAGACACAATTAGGAAAGAACAATTTCTTTGTATTGAATTCAAAGGAGAACAAGCTTACAACCTCATTGCCTTGATGTGATGAGCCTCTTCCAATGGTCTCCAATCTTCTCCTTGGATGACAAGCCTTCTAACCCTATTTCAGCAGAATAAGTCTACCTTCAATGGTCCTCCCCAGTCCTTTGGTTTGTGTTTGATTTATAGGCCAAATGGAGGAAGTTTGAGATCCTCTTCCTAAGGGATGAGATCCTCAAAAGGTGGGATTAGGGATCCAAAAAGAGAGGGAATTAGTTCCATGAAAAAATGGATCAGGCTTGAGTAAGCATTAACACGAAGCCTTCAGTTGGGAAAGATTCACCCAACAAAGCTTCTAGAATTTTATTTATTTATTTATTATTTATTTTTATTTTTCGTTGAGTCATGTGCGAAGTTCATAGTAGAAGACAGAGAGCACATTTGCGCTAACTTTAATGGTCAAGTTTGCGTATGTGCGAAAACTGGATAAGGAATCGCGCAAGTACTCAAAAATAGGTTTTGGGACCATGTAATCTAGAATTCTCATTCTCTTTGGGATTGTTTAGCTTCTAGCCTTGAAGGGGAATGCTTTGGAACACTTTGATGGATAGTGAAAGATCCAGATTGGCGGTCATTTGCCTAATGGTGACAAAATGACGTGTAAAAATGTGATCAACAAAGAAGTATGCAAATTGGAGCAAGTGAAGAATTTTCTTTTTTAGTGGAAAGTCACAAGATGAACAATAAGCATGTTATGTTTAGACATAGGAAAGGGTTTAATATGTTCTTGGAGAAGTAGTTGTAGAATAGAGCATGCATAGAAATGAAAAAAAATAAGATATGAGATTATGCCTTAACTACTAAATTATAATCCATAGATGTTTTCACCGGTGCTAGAATCAAATATTGGTGCTACAACCATGAATGTGGAGGTTTCCCTTCATAAAAAAACTCGAAACAGACCCCTATGCTTCCCAACTTGCCATTTAAAGATTACTAATTTATATAAGGAGATCACCATTGATATTAAATGTTTTAGATGTCATGGGATGTGTTGAGAGTGAAGTTATGATACTTCACTTGATTTAAGTGGATATTGGTGGCCACCCGCCTATTCCAATTGGACCCCCATCATTGTTTCTTTCAGTTTCTTTATTTGTAGCACAATTTACTATTTTTGACAGTTTTTCGGGTCCTGAACTTCTGGAGCCGTTTTGAGATACTAAACGACTTTTTTTGGGAAAACTAGGACAAACATGGGTCATTGACTAATGTTGGTCATGCAAAAGTTGTATTCCTCGGATAGATCTTTCTAACGAGGTATTATGCGCGTCAAACAAAGATCATATGCCAAAGTTACGACCCCGAGAAGTTGATGTACCAATTTACCCAAACGGGGCCCATAGTTTGGCGCTTCATCTCCTAGAGTTAGGTTTTTGGATGTTTAGGATTTTCCATTGTTTCTCAATAATAAATAGGCCTTTGAGCCTCATTGTAACATAGTTTAGAGGCATGTAGCCACCACATCTCTTCTTAGAGATAAGCTACCATCACCCGAGATAGTCTTATTTCCATTATGTTTGTAAGCATATCTCATTATTCGATATTAATGAAATGAAGTGTTATTTCTACTGCATCTTTGTATTTATGGTTATATCTATAATTTTTTGCATTCATGTTTAAACTCGGACCAGTGGTATCAGAGCGGTCTGCTCTTTCTCTATTTTTCTTTGCATGTCCCCAACGAGGTTGGGATATAAGGAGTTAGGGCTCGATCTGGTCGACCTTTGCAAGCTCAACCTCGCAAACCCCGAGAACCGCCAATGGGGGAAGAAAATAAAGATGGGGGGCAGGAGATCCTATCAAAATATTGCTCGAGGAAGCACTCGAAAAACAAAGGAATGCGATGATGGATAACTTTGCCCAGATCTTTCAATGGTTACCCACCGGCGGTGCATCCACATCTAACAGTCACTCTGGAGGCTCCACTCCTTTTAAGGTACAAGTAAACTTTGATATTCCCATATTTGAGGGCCAAATAGATGTAGATGCCGTAGATAAATGGTTAAATATGGTAGAAGGATATTTTTTTGTTCATGATTTTTCCATCCGAGAAAATACTACTTTTGTTCTTCTCAAATCCGCCCCCCACGTCAAGGACAAGTGGGAAACCTACTGTGAGCAGAAGGATGAAAGTACGACCTTACTTTTTTCAGTTGCACCCACTTGGAATTCATTTCGGGATGCCATCAAGAAGCAGTACTACCCTGTCGGGAGCTATGAGGAAAAATACATAAAGTGGACAATGCTGCAGTAGGGAAGGGACCAAGATGTGTCAGAGTTTACCAATGTTTTTCATACCCTTCGCACGAAGTTGGGTATCAAGTATTATGAGAAACATTTGGTACTAAAGTACTGCGGTTTCCTACATAGATACATCTAGGATGAGATGGAGCTCCTGGACATCTCCTCGCTCGGCATGGCATACCGAGCCATCAAGATTGAGCAGAAGTTTAAACAGAAGAAGCGAGACTTTGGATCTGCGAATCTAAAGCAACGGAAAGGTGCCCCCAAACTGCAAAACAAAGGACAAAGCCAAGGTGGGGTGGCCTAGGACAACCCGCCAAAGCTGCAAGAAAAAAACAAACTCGCGAAGCTGAAGAAGGACATGGGAAAGTGGTGTGAGTTCCATAATAGCTCCACTCACAACACAAGTGAGTGTTGGGCCAAGCAGCCATTGGTGGCCAAGCTGAAGGCTTTAGAATCAGAAGCATGTTCCGACTCTCAGTCAAAACCTGACAAGGGTAATGATAAAGGGAAGCAGATTATCGATGCAGAGCCCAATGCCACTGTTGCCACCACGAAGATCCAGAAGGAGGAATCCAAAGATCCAGAGGAGGAGGAACGTCTCTTCCACTCCCAGATGTGGGTAAAGGGTTCCCCACTACAGTTCATTGTCGACATCGGGAGCTAAAAGAACCTCATTTCGGTAGAGGTTGTGAAGTGGCTGGGCTTAACGACCACAGCACACCCACAACTGTACACCATCGGGTGGCTTCACCAAGGACGGGATCTTCGCGTGAGCCAACAATGTCACCTTCCATACAACATCAAGCTCTTCACGGATGAGGTATTATGTGCTCCCCTTGATGTTTGTGATGTATTATTAGGCCAACCATACTTGTGGAAGCGACATGTTGTATATGAGTCAAGGCCTCGCGCTATTATTGTTACTTTGGGAAATAAGTTGTACAGGATACCAGAGGTAGCACCACCTACTACCATCTCTTTGGTTACTGCAAAACAATGCAGTAAGCTCATTTCCAAAACCGAGAAATTTGTTTTCCTGATGATACGCCCTCAGGGAAAGAAGAAGACGATGGCCACGACCTCTAGACAGGGCCCCTCCGCATGACAACAATAGATGGACAAGGTCATGGAGGAGTATGAGGACATCTTCACCTCCCCCATAGGGGTGCCTCTACACTGTCAGGTCAAGCACTCCATCGATCTGACCCCAGGTGCGTCATTGCCCAATGGACCAATCTATCGACGATTCATTTTGTAGAATGACGAAATGAAGAAGCAGATTCAGGAGCTACTGTAGAAAGGTCACATTCAGCCGAGTTCATCGCCCTGTGGGAGCCCGATCATGTTGGTACAGAAGAAGGATGGGACTTGGAGACTCTGTATTGACTATCGGGTACTGAACAAGATCACTGTCTGGAATAGGTACCCGATCCCACGAATTGATGACCTTCTGGACCAACTTGAGGGGGGAAATCATTTTAGCAAGATCGACTTGAAGTCTGGATATCACCAGGTACCAATTGAACCCTCTGATGTGTGGAAGACTGCCTTCAAAGCCAAGGAGGGCCTTTTCGAATGGTTGGTTATGCCTTTCGGGTTGACAAATGCTCCTGCAACCTTCATGAGGCTGATGGATGAAGTCTTGCCGCCATTCACCAACTCATTTGTAGTGGTATACTTGGATGACATCTTGATCTTTAGCCAGAGTTGGGAAGAGCACCTCCACCACATCCGACAGGTTCTCCAAACACTGCAGAAACACAAGAGATACATTACTGAGAAATGCACTTTTGGCATTACTGAGGTTTAATATATGGGATACATTATTGATGAATGGGGGGTGCATGTGGATCCAGCCAAGATCCAAGTCATTCAGGATTGGCCAACCCCAACCACTCTGATAGAACTTCACAGCTTGTTGGGTCTTGCCAATTTCTACTGCAAGCTCGTGTTGGGATTCTCTCATATCACTTGGCCCTTGAGTCAAGTGACCATGGAGGAGCGAAAGAAAAATTCTTTTGGTCTGAATCTCAAAAGAAGGCATTCGCAGAGTTGAAACATCACCTTTGTTTTGCACTAATTCTCACTTTACTAGACTTGCAACAACCATTTGAGATCGAGATAGATGCCTCTGACTATGCTATTGGGGAAGTCCTTACTCAACAGGGGCATCTAGTGGCATAACCCAGTGAGACACTTTCAGACACAACCCAAAAGTATCCCACTTATGACAAAGAGATGTATTCCATTGTGCAGGCCTGCCGACAATGGAAGCATTACATTTTTGGAAAGGAAACGGTCATCCACACAAACCACCGACCCCTGTAGCTCATACAAGCGCTAGGGAAGTTGCAGAATGATCACCATTAGAAGTGGTCCACATACCTGCAACAGTTCCATTTGAATATTAAGTATAAGAAGGGAAACACCAATATTGTTGCAGACTGCCTCAGCTGACCACCGATTATGGTGTTAACCACCGTGCTCAACTCTTGTGGGCACGAGATTTCTGATTGGCCACTTCTCTAAAAAAGCGACCTAGAATTCAGCCACACATACCAGACGCTCTTGGAGGGTCAGCAAGATCCATATTTTCACCTCCAGGATGCCCTGTTATGCCACCTGGGACACTTTTGTGTTCCTTCAAGCGAGCGAGGCAAGATAACTTGGGAAGTGCACTACAGTCAGGCCGCTGGGAATTTCGGGGTCGAGAAAATGGTGGCAGTACTGCAGAAGTATTTCTATTGGCCGAATCTTCGAGTGGATGTCGGGAAGTGCATCAAACCATGCATTGGTTGTGCCATTGCCAAACTGACCATTAAGAAGCAAGGCCTCTATACTCCGCTGCCTACCCCTAGTCGACCTTGGGAATCCATCTCCATAAATTACATGTTGGGCCTTCCTTCTACTAAGCATGGAAATGTCTGTGTTTTTGTGGTCGTCAACAAATTCTCGAAGGTGGCCATTATGGTGGTCCGCAAGAAGAATATCACAACAGGAGACACTGCTAAACTCTTCTTTGAACATGTGTGGGCACACTTTGGGATCCTACAGTCTATCACCTCAGATCGGGACATCAGGTTCCTCAGCACATTTTGGTCCAGTATCTGGTCGATGCTAGACACCAAGTTCACTAAGTGCACAACTTCCATCCCCAAACTGATGGCCGATAGAGGTCGTCAACAAGATGATTGTACACATTATGTGCATGTACAACTCAAAACATCCATGCACATGGGTTGAGAGCCTCCCCTATGTCCAACACAGCTATAACCGGGTTCTCCACAGCTCGACTACCCATAGCCCTTTTTAGGTGGGCTTGGGATTCCAGCCACTATGTCCCATTGATGTGGCCATACCATTTGTAGCTACTTAGGCATATTCGGCTCATGTCTAGTCGGAAGTCGATAAGAAAAACAACTTCATTGAGCACATCCAACATATCCACTAGCAGGTCCATGAAATTTTGGAGAAATCAAATGGTAAGTACAAGCAATGACGTGATCAACATTGGGTGCCACACAATTTTGATGTGGGCGACAAAGTCTGGTTGCATTTTCAGAAGGAACGCCTTACCAGAGCCTATTGGAAACTAAAACAACTACGATATGGCCCTTACACCATTACCAAGGCTGTGGGAGACAATGCATTTGAGCTCAGAGTTCCCCCATTCCTTCGCATGCACCTAGTGTTCAATGTGGACTGCCTTCGACCATACTTCCCACCATTGCTGGACACATCAGACATTGCAGAACAATTCACACCTATAGAGTTAAATCCAGATTGCATGGAACAAGCCACAACTGATCAGATCATGGACATGCAGATCAAGAACACCTGACAACAAAGGATCCAACTATATCTAGTTGTCAAAGCAGACCAACTCCTTCACCAGGGCAAGTGGCTCACCAGGGACCAAGTTTAGCAGAAGTTTCCTCATCTCGTGGAGGAACTCAACACAATGGGGACCATTGCTTCCTAAGGGGGAAGGAATGATCTAGGTGGATATTGGTGGCCACCTGCCTATTCCACTTGGACCCCCATCATTTTTCTTTCAGTTTCCTTATCTGTAGCACAATTTACTATTTTTGGCAGTTTTCTGGGTCCTGAACTTCCGGAGCCGTTTTGAGGCCTTAAACGGCGTTTTTTTGGGAAAATCAGGACCAACATGAATGCCTGCCCAACATTGGACATGCAAAAGTTGTAGTCCTTGGATAGATCTTTCTAACGAGGTATTGTGCACATCAAACGAAGATTGTATGCTAAAGTTACGACCCTGGGAAGTTGATGTACCAATTTACCCAAACGGGGCCCATAGTTTGGTGCTTCATCTCCTAGGGTTAGGTTTTTGGATGTTTAGGGTTTTCCATTGTTTCTCAATAATAAATAGGCCTTTGAGCCTCATTGTAACATAGTTCAGAGGCATGTAGCCGCCACATCTCTTCTTAGAGATAAGCTACCATCACCCGAGCTAGTCTTATTTCCATTTTGTTTGTAAGCATATTTCATTATTTGATATTAATGAAATGAAGTGTTATTTCTACTGCATCTTTGCATTTATGGTTATATCTGTAATTTTTTTGTGTTCACATTTAAATCTGCATTAGTGGTATCAGAGCGGTCTGCTATTTCTCTATTTTTCTTTGCATGTCCCCAACGAGGTCGAGATATAAGGAGTTAGGGCTCGATCTGGTCGGACCTTTGCAAGATCAGCCTCACAAACCCCAACGGTCGCCATGGGGGAAGAAAAGAAAGACGAGGGGGCAGGAGATCCTATCAAAATATTGCTCGATGAGGCCCTTGAGAAACAAAGGAATGCGATGATGGATAATTTTTCCTAGATCCTTCAATGGTTACCCACCAGCGGCGCATCCACTTCCAATAGTCACTCTGGAGGCTCCAGTCCTTTTAAGGTACAAGTAAACTTTGACATTCCCATATTTGAGGGCCAATAGATGCAGACACCGTAGATAAATGGTTAAATCTACTAGAAGAATATTTTTCTGTTAATGATTTTTCCAGCCGAGAAAAGATTAATTTTGCTCTTCTCAAAGATGCACCCCAGGTCAATGACTGGTGGGAAACTTACTGTGAGTAGAAGGATGAAAGTAGGACCTCATTTTTTTCAGCCGCACCCACTTGGAATTTGTTTCGGGATGCCATCAAGGAGCAGTTTTACTCTGTCGGGAGCTATGAGGATAAATACATAAAGTGGAAAACACTGCGGTAGGGAAGGGATCAAGATGTGTCAGAGTTTACCAATGTTTTTCATACCCTTCGCACGAAGTTGGTATCAAGGATTCTGAGAAACATTTGGTACTCAAGTACCGTGGCTGCCTACACATGTACATCTAGGATGAGATGGAATTCCTGGACATCTCCTTGCTCGGCATGACATACCGATACACTGTCAATATTGAGCAGAAGTTTAAATAGAAGAAGTGAGACTTTGGATCTGCGAACCCGAAGCACGGGAAAGGTGCCCCCAAACTCCCACATTTTAAATTTTTTTAACATATAATGGCAAAAATATATATCTATTTAGTCAATTTAGTATGTCCTAAATTGCTACATAAATTATCAATCCTGGAGTCGTAAACTGATGAAGTGTGGTACACTGTATGTGCAAGACAACCTCTTTCTTACTTTATTGTTTTCAATTTTTATCTTGTTTTTGGGGTTTTGTTCTTGTTGGTCTCCTAAAGTGTTTAATGCAAATGGAAATCCTAGTCTAAGGTTTTAAGAATACTTTTAAAGGTCAAGTATGGATGTAGAATTTAAGACAAGGTTTATGCCTCTTATGGTAATTTCCAAACTTAGCACTTCAAAGATCCTAAAACTTGATATCTATGAAATTAGAACTGCAACAAAAGTGTAAACATGCAGCTATCAACAGCGCCAGGGCTTCCGCAGAAACGGTTAATGATAATGCCAAGGTTCCCAAGACTTTTGACGTGTTGGCGCCCAGTGAGCCAGGGAAAAATGCCATGTATTCCCCAGCCTTCTATACGGCTCGCACCATAGGAGGCATTCTTAGATGCGGTCTAACCGATAATGGAGTAATTCCTCTGGACCTCGTCAAATGCAACATGCAGGTTGGAAATTGGCCAGATCAGCCAGTCGCAGGAAGGCCGAGCTGGATAGAACGAAGGGGTATATGGTCTGTGCAGAATGCGATGGCCCGGTACATTGCTGAACAGACGAGGGTTTACATCATCGAATGGAAGTCGGGCCTAGAGACCCTAACCATACCGGACATGAGCCCGAAGATCTGGATCCCACTGCTGGATACAAATGCCCATGACAGAGCGGGTGGATCAGTGACTTCCAGATCTGGCCTGGATCTACCCGATCCAGACAACAATCGAAGGAAATGAAAAAATCCAAGAGATCTGGAACCTCTCTCGGATACGGAGTTGGATGGCTCAGATCTGACAAGAACCGAGCCACCCCAGATAGCCAGATCCGGGTTCCAAATCTTTGTGAAAACGCCAAAAGGAATTACAACCGTGATCTGGACTTATGACAACGACAGGGTTTCAGATCTAAAGAAAAATATTGCCGATCAGACTGGCTACCCGGCTGAGGAACAACACCTGTTAAATGAGGGCAGATCGCTGCAGGAATACAGAACCATGCAAGGATATAACATCAAGCCAGGTTCCACAATCATTCTCAATATGAGATTACGAGGAGGAGCCGAAAATGCTGGAACTAGCTCGCAAAGCAATGGGTCCTTTAAGGAAGCAGTGAAGGGCAAAGGAAAAAATTCCACAGCGGCCACGAAACCTCTAGGGCAGTACATTGTAGATCAAATGCCGGAGAGCCCAGCTATTTCCATCGAAATACCAGAGGTAAAAAATATATATTCAGATCTACAAAAAAATGCAGTCATTTGTAGATTTAACGGCTTTTGGCCTAGAACTGATGCATTGTATCAATGGATTCATTCTGCTTGGACAAAAAAATGCCAAATCTACCTATACCCCAAAGGGTTTTTTATAGTATGTTTTGAAACAGAGGAAGAAAGGGAAACAGTACTCAACCAAGGGCCATGGTTCTGGGGCAGTGCTGGACTTTTTATTACCCCTTGGTTTCCTGATTTTGATGCTAACACCATGGTGGTATCAAGGATGCCTGTATGGGTGAGGATGCATAATCTTCCTCTACATTTTTGGCATTCAAAGGTTCTAATAGCAATTGGAAATACACTAGGGAGAATGATAAAGATAGACGCAGAGAGAAACATAAAAGGAATATTTACTTTTGCCAGAATATGTGTCGAGGTAGATCTTAGCTGAGGACTACCTGAGAGTATCATTCTAAATTTCAATAATACACAGTGGGAACAACCGTTGGACTATGAGAATACAGCTTTCAGATGCCGGGGATGTCAACAAACAGGTCATTTGTACAATGCATGTCCAAGCCTCAAGAAGAGCAAGCAACAACAAAGGAATTCGAAAGGATGGCATAATATAGACACTACATATAAGAAGGCAACTGCAGAAAAGAAAAAAGAACAAAATACAGCAAAGGATAAAAATCAGGACAATAAGGACAAGGAGATAAATGACGAAAAGGAACAAGAGCTCCATATGGAAATAAACGGTAAAAAACGAAGCCATAGTCCTGAAGGATCGGATTTAGATAAGGAGCAACCATTGTCTACGATGGAAGACCAGCTAGCCGTTATTGACTCCCCTCCCAACATGGATGGTTGGCGAAAAGTGGAGAAGAAAAAGGGCAAGAAGACTTAGACCAGCTGGTTTTCCTTTTTTGCTGCACTCTAGACTTTTTGGTCAGTTTTACACGGATCTAAACTAACCTAATGACAACTGTGGCAAGTACAACTTTTAAATTTAATAGAGAACCATAGATATCATAAATGTGTGCAATTCACATATTAATTGTATGTTTATATTACTATAAGAGATTCATATTAAATGAGTTTATATAATATACCACACAAAACAAGACCGTCAATGATGCCAGGCACATAAATCGCTATGATCTCCTACCCTCTGGGTCCCATCTATTCTTGAGTTTGATTTGATTGAGCCAAATATGTGGAGAACCAATGTTCAAAACCCGCGCATAGTTTTTGAAAGTAAATAAATGCGATTCGAGAGAAATATAATGGGAGGTAGGGAATTCCAGAGAAATATAATGGCAGGAAGGGATTTCCATCAAGTGCAATGTTGCAATGTTTCGTTGATTTCATATTTTTTCCTTGAAAACTTAACAAATAGTGCAATGTTGACATGTTTTGTTGATTTATCTAAAATAACATTTTTATATTAGTTTTTTAAGTAAACATGATGATAATTTTATGACATTGCTTTTATAAATAAAAATCCATAATCTCGATATAAAATAATAAATAAAACAAATTGGTATATACACATTACTCCAAACGGCAAAAATTAGGCACATTTAATATTGCAATGTGAAAATTTGGGTAGCGACATAGATCAATGATGCCAAAGGATTGCACCCGTAAATCACCATGATCTCCTTTGCCCTCTGGGTTTCCACCTACTCTAGAGTCCGATTTGATCGAGTCAAATATTTGGAGAACCAACGATCAAAACTTGCCCATAGTTTTGGAGAGTAAGTAAATGTGATTATGGAGAAATATAATGGCAGTGGCAGAACTTGATTTTTATTAAAATTAATGGTGTTAATATACTAAATAATTTTCACTATCAATGATGTAATATAATATTAAATAATTGTTAAAGTATTATGAAATAAAAGAATTTATTTTTTTATAGTAAAATAGTAGATTGTAAAAAAAAATATCATATATACGTGTATATTAAAATTTTAAAATATTTGTAATAATATTAACATTCTTAATTTATTAATTCATCAAAATTATAAAGATTTAAAATACTTTTTTTTTAATGCATTTCTTTGTGATTTTTCTTAAAGTCTATACACCAGTAAATAGTAATAATCATAATGGTTGTCCTGATCTATATTCATATAATTAGTATAATCTTGAAATAGGTAAATGGAATATTGAAGTGAATTTGAGAAATAGTTTTTGGTATTTTTTACTTTTATAGGATTGCAAGTTAATGACTAAATATCTCATTTGTGGTTATTGGAGCAACTGACTAGTTATCATTAAAGGTCCCATCCTTAGTTGCCTTTAATGAGATAGGACTTGAATTTGCTAGACTAAAATGCAACCTCTTTTTTTTTTTTTTTTAAGCTGTGGTTCACGGTCACTAAGTGGCCGCTACATCCACGGGAAAATATCGAGGCAGATCCACCCGAAGGGATCTACCCGTCGGCCAATCTTAACAGGCCTAACCCCGAGGGCGTCGAGGAGATTTGACCCCGTGACCTCCCAAACTGGGAAAGTGCTTTAGCAACGGGAACTCGACCATTTGAGCTATCCCTTGGGGCTGATGCAACCTCTTTCTTTGCTATCAACATCTACTTAAATAAACATTAACATGACACTTGAGAGATTGTTGCCTTTGCTTCTAGAAAAGAAGTGATGAAGAGGAATTCTTATAGTCAATAATGACATATATTTTTTTTTTGACTTTAACGGTTAGATTTTTATTTAAAAGGCGGCAAAACAGCTGCCGCTTGCATTTACATTGGATTGAGTTTCTCAATTTCATTTCTCTCTGAGTTCATGAAGTCCACGATTCCATGATCAATCTTTGATTCAGGGTCGTCTTTTGGAGAAGCAACGCTGTATCTCTGCCGGATGGTTCTTTACCTTGATGTTACCAGCTGATTCTGACAACCTGAGTATGCCTTTCTGGAGCCTTCCTCTAACTCTGTTGCCAGAGGAGCGAATCGGATATGAGCTATTTCCACTTGGGAGTATGAAAATCGTTTTCCATCTCTAGTCTTCATTCTAACCTTCCAACGCCTTGATTTTTGTCAAAGCAATTTCCCCTGGAGCAGAAAGATCCGTGCGAAATGGGCAGCTGTCCGATTGAATGTACAGAGCCTGACGTCAAAATTTTGCGTTGCTGAAACACCACGAGCGGCGTTGCTGAAACACCAGTTTCAGCGACTTATAAAATAACTGTGTTGCTGAAACACCATTTCCAGCAAGCAAATTTCTGGGTTTTCTGTGTTAAAACAGAATTACTGGTTAATCCGATTATGGGATGATGTAGAGAGAATCTTCCAAATTGACTGATAGGGTTCTTTGGCTTCTGGCAGCTCCAAGGTTGGCTTCAAAATCAGCTTGAGTATTAAGCTGCCTCATAATGTGGAAGAAGGAGATTTTCTGAAACTTAGCCAGCATGGGTCTTATTTTCTTTAGAATTCGGCCTAAATGGATCTGCCACTGATTCGAAGGAGAATTCATTGCTTGAATGACGAGCCGAGAGTCTCCGAAGACCGTCAATGTTTGAATGTTCCGTTTTAGAGCCAGAGTCAGCCCCTGCCACAAAGCTAGAGCCTCAGCTCTATTATTTGATTCGATTCCCAGACCCCAATGGTACTTGAGTAAAGTAGACCCATCGGGTTTCAGCAGCACTCCACCTCCACCCGCAGCTCCTGGATTGCCTTTAGAGGCCCCGTCGAAGAAAAGACAATGGTCATCTAGTGCCGATCTCCACTTTAGAAATTCCTGTTCTTCCATACGGATTTCCCACTTAGCATGGCAAGTGGTTGGAATAGTAGGGATGGGTTGATTATTTGGAACGATTTCTTTTAGCCACAGCTCCTCCTCATTGTCCAGCTTTACTTCATTCCTTAGGGTTGGCTTAGCTTCCAAAGTCTCTCCCAATAAAGCTTTAATTTTGGATATAACATTGTTTACAGTGCAGATTTCTCCTCTGAAGATTCTGTTGTTCCTTTCCAGCCATAATTTCCAACATATGTATTTAGGGGTCCACATCCAAGCAGTCCTAAGGAGGTTTTTATTGTTGGTGCAGATTGGAGGTAGCTTGGCCCACTCGTAGAACAGGGATGGCACACTTCTTGGTAGCTCAATCTTGTCCGCCCTTGAACTCAGGACCCCTTTCCAGACTGCCTTGGCAAAGGGGCACAGCAGCAACAGGTGATCAGCTGTTTCTTCCTCTGATATACATAATGGACATCTGGAGGGCCCTTCCATTCCCCGTTTTCTCAGATTGTCTCCTGTGAGAATACTATTATGAGCAAGTGTCCAGCAGAAAAAGTCTATTTTAGGGAGAGAAGGAAAGTTCCATATGAATTTCCATTGCGTTGGGTCTGGAGGGACATTCGGGACAGCAATTAAACTTTTGTATCCTTCAGCTACCGAGTAGGAGCCAGTATGGGAGCCCCACCCTCTTTTATCCTTGGTTGTTGCTGATAATGGTGATTTCCCTTGCAGATTGTCTAACAGTAAAGAAGCTTCAGATTGCAAATGGTGTGGTACCTCCCCGAGATTCCAGCTGTCCCATCTTCTTTCAGCATCCTCCGTCCAGTTGGTTATGTCCCATAGAGTTTCCTTGTTGTTGGAATGCAACCATAGCTTAATATTTGCCAGGCCTTTTATATGATGAAGAGGCTGGTCTCCAAGAATCTGATCATTCCAAATTCTTATTTTTTTCCCATTACCTGGGATCCAATAGAGGTTGGGGCTGAAGTTGTCCAGAGCAGCGATACAAAGTTTGGATATTGGGGAGCCTTTGGAATTTTTTGGAGGAAGATCAAGACATCTCAATCGTTGACCTTGAAAGTATTTCTTCCACAGCACTTTCTTGCTCCAGCTTATTTTTCCTGCCACAATATTCCACAATATTTTTGAGCCAAGAGCGAGATTTTGGGCAGCCGAGTCTCTAATTTGCAGACCTCCTTCTATGAAAGGTTTCTTAATGGTATCCCAATTTACTAAATGAAGCCTTCTTTCGTTGTTTTTTCCCCCTTCCCACAGAAATCTTCTCAGCATACCATCCATTTTACTGAGAAAGGTTTTGGGGGCGAGGAGAATGGAATGCTGAAACAGAGGCATGCTTGTTAAGACAGATTTTATAAGGATAATTTTCCCAACAGTGTTCAGCCAGGAGGCTCCCCAGGCATTAATTCTGAGTTTGAGCTTGTCCAAAAGGGGCATCCAATGGGAAACTTTGGGGATGGATCTGAAAATTGGGATCCCAAGATATTTGAAAGAATCCCAGTCTTGACAGATTTTCATTTCAAGAAGCCTAGCTATATCAGCAAGGTTTTTAGCTGAGCAATTCCAGCCATAGATTGTACTTTTTGAGTAGTTAATCTTGCTGCCAGATGCTTCCTTATAGATGTCCAGCTCCTTTTTGAAAGAATTGGCCGAAATAATACTCGCTCCACCTAGTAGCAGAGTATCGTCGGCAAATTGAGCATGGTTTATTTCTTTGACATTTTGCACCATTCTGAGACCTGGCAGAATTTGGATTTGCTGACAGTAGTCGAGCTGGAAACTCAACACTGAGGCTTGAATGGCATAGAGAAGCGGGGACAGCGGACAGCCTTGCCTTAATCCCCTTGAAGCTGTAAAAAATTCAGTTGATCTTCCATTTACCAGCGGAGCAATCCAAGGAGAGGCGATGCAGGCTTTCACCCAATTTGTGAATTTTGTTGAAAAGCCCATTTTTGTCATAACTGCGAACAGGAAGTCATGCCTCACCCTGTCAAAGGCATTAGCCAGATCTAGTTTTATTACCATTCCTTTCTCTTTTCTCTGGACACTTGAATGTACTGCCTCTTGAACCAGTACAATATTATCCAGTATCTTTCTCCCTTTGATGAAGCCTCCTTGGTTCTCCGGTATGATGTCCGACAATATATTCTTGAGGCGCATGGATATTATTTTGGTAATAAGTTTATAGCTAGTATTACACAACGAAATGGGGCGGAATCTACTGAACTCAGAAGCTCCTTTTTCTTTCGGAAGCAAAGCCAGGAAGGCTGAATTGGTGCTGCCTCCTATCTTAGTACAAAATTGGGATTTCCTTACCACTCTCAGAAGGTCTTTGTTGATAATTGACCAGCAAGACTGAAAGAACCTGGCAGTGAACCCATCAGGCCCTGGCGCTTTATCCGGGTCCATGCAATCCAAAGCTTTCTTGAGCTCATCCATGCTGATCGGGGCAGTCAGCATATTATTGACAGGGTCTTGCACACAGAAGGGGATCAGATTGTACGGATATGCTTGGGGATCTATAGGCTGGTAATCAGGAGCTGAATAGAGATCTTTAAAAAAGGAGAATGCTACTCTCTTTATGCCCTCAAAATCATTAACCACTGTATCTTGGAATCAGATTTCTGAAACATTTTTGTATTGCTTTCGGGCTTCGGCATGTTTGTGGAAGAAACTAGTATTTTTGTCGCCGGCTTGTAACCATAAGTTTCTAGATTTCTGTCTCCAATACTCCTCTTCGTCCCTACTGGCTTTATGAAAGGCTTTTTGTAACTCAACTTCTTTTTGGAGCAGACTTTGGGTAATATCTGAATTCTCCATTGAGGATTGGAGGGCAGCAAGATTTTCTATAGACTCTTTTCGATTGGCAGCAGGAGTTTTCAAAGCTTTTGCCCATTCCTTGAGCTTTCTCTTAAGAGCCCGCAATTTTTCTTCCCACACGAAGAAAGGGGAACCCTGAATTTTCCGGTTCTAGACTTCAGCAACCACCTCATTGAACCCCTCTTGCTGAATCCATAATGGGCTAAATCTAAATGGAATGGGTCCAAGAAATCTATCCACGGAGAGCTCCAGACTTATGGGTTTGTGGTCAGAGGTGCAGTTGGGCAGAATTTTGGATGAGGTCATTAGGCCACTAGTGAGGAAGGAGGTTTGGACAAGGAATCTGTCCAAGTGAGCTGCTATATGGCTGGGACCTAGTCTTTTATTAGACCAAGTATATTTCCCGGCTGAAGGTTTGATGTCCTCCAAATCCCAATCGTTCATGATGTCTTCTACCCATTCTCTGGCAGGGTCCCTTACAGGTGAACCACCTTTTTTCTCTTCAGCAGCTAGAGTAACGTTCAGATCCCCTGCAATAATGATATTTCCTGGATTGTGCAAAGCAAGAAAGGACTGGAGCGAGTCCCAACAAATTTTTTTCTCCGATGGCAAGACTGGAGCATAAAGGTTAAATAAACTTACTTGTTGACCAGAATCTTTGTGAAGGAGTTGAGTGAAAATCCAGTGCTGGCCACTTTCTTCTTGAATCAAGTCGTATTTGGAGCTGTCCCAGAAGGAGGCGATCCCACCAGAGGCACCTCTAGCACTGACAGCTCTTCCAGGGCCTTTGCGCCAGAATGTTTTGCTGGATTGGAGGAGAAGAGAGTCCTCCATCTTTGTCTCCTGGATGAGGAGGATTTCAGGCATATGCAACCTTACAATGTCTTTCAGGGCCTCTTCTTTCAGCCTGCTACCTAATCCTCTGCAATTCCATGAGACGTATTTCATTATTTACTGGAGAGGGGGGGAGTGGCTCCTTTTGGAGCCTTGTTATTCTTGCGCCCGGATCTGGTATTCATCATTCCCTTGAGGGTTTTCTGGGAACCTTGGAGAACATCCATGTAGGTTTTCTCCTCTCTTTGTTTCTTCTTGAATTTTCGGCCCCTGGATGTTTTGATAGGAGAGATTTGAGAACTGTCTGATTCAGATTCTCTTTCTTCTGATTCTTCTCCTGATTCGGAGGCAAGACTAATGTGCTCGTCATCGCCTGCTTTTCCCCCTTGATCTGCCTTGGTTAGTTGGGGATTTGATTCTTCTTCGGATTCTTTCCTTTCCTTCGGCTGACCTTCAGTTTCTTCATGTTTCTCTGAGGCCTCCCCCTTTTCAGCTGTGGATGGGCCTTCATTTGAGACTGGTTTGGTTTTGTCGTTGGGCTGGGGATTTCCCTTTGATTCTGTCTGCTTCTTCTCGTTTGGCTTTGAGACTACCTTTCCTTTTTTTATTTCCTTCCATCCTTCTTCTTCCTCTTTATCCCCTGATGGTGCTTTAGGGCAGTTTCGTTGAAAATGGCCATGTTCATGGCAGATCCTGCATTTAAATGGGAGTTGCTCGTAGTCTAGCTTCTGGTAGTGATGCCAATCTCCCACTGTCAACTTGATAGCTTCCGGTAGCCCAGCTTCGAGATCCACTTCCACGCATATTCTGGCGCAGGTGTATTGGCCCTTGTTATCAGCTTTGTCGATGAATCTTCCCAGTCCATTTCCTATCTTTTGCAGTGCTTGGTAGCTCCAACAGTGTATTGGAAGATTGGGGAGCCGAACCCAAACAGGGACCTCCTTTGGGACATCGACTGAGGGGTCAAAGTCGGGTGTCCATTTATTCAGAAAGAGACCTTGGTTTCCCATGAAATATGGGCCATTTCTGAACACCAAATCTCGGTCTTCCTTGGTAGTGAATTCAAAGATGAAGTAGCCCCTTCCAATCGGGTAGCTGATTACATTGTTTGGGAGCAGGGGTCTCCAGTTTCTTTGCACCCATTCATCAGTCGATTTGGTTGTTGGCCATCGTCCCATAAACTGCCCTACTAAACCTCTGTCAGCCAGGGCAAGGGCGATTTTGATTGTCTGGTCTTCTGGCAGAGCAATTTCTGGGATTTCTTCTAATTTTTTGATAAACTTCGGAGCTTCAGGCTGCATTCGTTTTTTCCCTCTCTGCGTAAGGATCTTCTTGAAGGCTTCTGCAGGCGAAATCGGAGGGGTGGGAGAGGGCTCCGCACCCCCTGGAGCAGCCATGGCGGCGGCAGCTGGTCGTAAACCTAGCAGAACGCATTCCCTATCGCGCGCGCGTTTCTCCAATAATGACATATATTACACCATGGAGAGTGAAGGTTATAAGGAGCCATGTGCTCTCACTTTTTCTTAATTTGATTCATTGATCAAAATATATGCATTTTCCACTTGTGACATGTTCAAAAGGTAGTAAAGTAAAAATTGACTCACTAACAAATATCATCTACCATGATTCTTCAATACATATACAACAAGTAGCATGTTGTTAGAGGGGGAATGTGGCATCTATTCTTCCCTAAGTCAAATGACTCAATGCTTGCAACCCACTCAAAACAACTCACTAACTAAACATTGCATTACATGGTATCTTATTTCAATTCTCTTTTTGTTTTGGACAACACTTTACTATGCATATACAAGGAATTTATAATTGAGAGAAAATTCAAAATTGGAAAATCTCACTATTATCCAAATACTTCCTCATTCAAATAAAAAAATAATGCTATTTAAAAATAATTTATTTTACTCTAATCAAAAGTTTAATTCTTTTACATTTTAAATTTACATATGAATAAAAATAATTAAATAACAATCACAATTAACAAGTAATAAACCATTTAATCAATTAATATATTAAATTAAAGTAAAATAATAGACCCATTTTTTATTTTATAAATATATAATTGAAATTAATCAATCCCAATTAAAATAAATAAAATGCAAAACAATTCCATATTTTAATTATTCTAGTTTAGTTGTCCACGGGGTCTTGGATAGATGAGGATTGGGTGCCTTGTTAAGGCATTCCTACATGTTAAGTCACTCGTTTGTTTTCTTGGACATGACAGTTAAGTAGCCTCACTGTTGCTAAACTCATATATATATATATATATATATATATATATATATATATATATATATATATATATATATATATATATATATATATACGAAGCTAAATCTAAACTAAGTGGCAGGAAACGCTAGCTATGCGGCCTTGTGTTTACACGTGATTTTCTTGCATGTGTAGAAATTTATCATCTATGGAAATAAATATTTCACGTGTTGGAGGGGGTAAATTCCTCATATAGTATGTGAAAGACAAAAAGTATCTACCTCCAAGCTCATTCAAAGCACAAGAACATTAGCTCGTGCGCCTAGTCAAGGAGATTGAGGTATGTGGACTCATAAACACAAGGTCAATGTGGTTGGAAGAGAGGAACATGAATGCATTTAAGGCATTTGGTAGAAATATATCACATAAAGAGGGCTTGAAAAAGCGATATGGTATATCAATCCATGGGTTATATTACTAAGTATATACCCAAAATAGTAAATGATATTGGCATGTATATGGTTTGGGATGCCATTTCCATTAGCAAGACTCAGTAAAGGTTGATAGAGAAAAGTGAAAGGCAATAGATTTTTTTTGCAATTACTATCGTTGTACATATATTATTAAGCTTGATTAATATCTCAAGTGTATTTTTTCATCTAGGTAGTGAAGAATGGGAAGCATTGTATTTATAAATTGCAAATAATCATTGATTGGATGAAGGCATTGATATAACGATATAACAAACACGCCCATAATTTATCAATGAGGTGGTGAAGTTGACGACAAGAACTTATATGGGTAAGGATACAAATCTAATGTAGAAGGAAATTGATTTAGCATGTGGTGTAATGGATAGAAAGGTAATCATTTCCATTGGAGTTTATAGTTTATTTTCCATTTATGTTGTTTTGGTCCCACAATTTAACTATACATGTATTATCAATTGATGATGTTTTTTAACATGTCAATCTTACAAGTGAAACATCATAAAACTATGTTGTGCAATAGTAAAAAAATTGGCATCAAACTACTAGAAATAAGAAGATATACGTGGCAATGAGATCACTACATTTTCCCAAAGTACTAATATTTCCCATAGGGGTGATAGACATATGATCACATTTAATTTTAGATGTTATGACTATTTGGAAGATATACTAAATGTAAACTCAAAATACCTTAAAGCGGTTCTCTTTAAGGTTAGGTGGTACACATTGTTGCTACAAGGTGACAAAAACACTGTTATTCATAATGACAATAGATTTACCATGATCAATAATATGAGGCATGAGTTGAGGATAAAACCCTGCATCCTTCCATGTTAATAAGTCTTTTAATCACAAGTGTCAAGTACAACAATTTGGTTATTTGTCACTATATTTGATCTAAGAGGAAGGCTTATAAAGTACATGCTAGAAGAAGATGATCATGAAAGGATTAAGAAAATGTTGGCGAGCAGAAATAAGTGTCAAATGAAGAGGTCCATGAAGTTGACCATACAATTATTAACTCGCACCCTGTGAATCATGTTGATGGTGATGACTTGGTGCTTGACATCCTATATGTGATTATAGGCAACCTTTCGATGATTTTAAAGGGTTGGACACAATTCTTGATCTTAATGAGTCAGATACTAAACTAGATGAAGTTCAAGATGAATCCCAACTAAATATGTGATGCATCTTCTTTAATAAAATGAAGACTTCAATAGTTTGGACTATTATTTAATGTTATAATTTGTTCTACGTTGACCCAATCCAATGATTTCTTCTTCTTCTTTTTAATCCTCTAATGTTTGTTTACTAATCATGTTTATTGAATTGGATATGGTTATAGAAAGTATCCATCTTTAATCATAGATTTTCTCTGAAAGTGGGTTGAAAAACTTTATTTATTTATTTATTCATAAGATATGAGTTTCGATTATATTAGTATATCACGAAAAGATACATCATTGCATGGTAGCAATATGGCCTAATAGCTTGTTGCGACAAGAGTCAAAGACATAAAGTCTTTTTCCCTGACAACTATGGTAATTAGAGGTAAAACCATTCAAGAAAGATCAAAGAACCAACATCCAAATGTCTATGACAAAACAAGGAACTATGGTTCCTTGACGAGAAGGGAAACCAAGCCCTATGTAAAGAAAACAACAAAATTGGACCTACCCATGGAGGGTATCTAGGTTGGAAGTTATCAAATTGCATATAAAAACAATCATATTGGAAACTAAGTGAAAATCCCATGAAAGAGAGTATGGAGGTCAAAGCATATGACTACACCTACCTCATCTGAGAGATCTATGGGTGTGTCTTTGGAGGTTCTCAGTGCTTGCATGATTATTCTCCCCTTTGTTTCTTTACTAGCTAGAAGACGAGCATGATGAGAAACCTCTTTTCTTGCTCAATTATGTCTAGCCTTTGATTTTCCTCTTCCTATAATGAGATAAATTGAGTGATGAAGCCATTAGTGTGCTAGTAAAGATCCCAAATCTGTTGGAACTTTGTGCCTCTAGTTAATGAGGTGACCAAATCCAATTAAAATTCAACAATTTTAGTGTCTACCTACCCTTATCCAATAGGCCTCTGGAGGCTCCGATTCTTTTCTCCAATATCTAGATGCAAAATCTTTGTTCATAGGAGGTGGAGGTGTGAAAGGCAATTGCCATTTTGGTTGCATCTTCCTATGTCTTTGTGTTGTAGAAAACCCTTAAGTGTTAATCACATTTTCTATTGTTATGTTGAGAATCAAAAGATAATAATAATCATCGAGGGAAGCAATTGAAATGAATAAATATTTAATTAAAGTACAAAAGAAAGAAGGAGTTACGATTGAAGATGAGATGGATTGATTGAAGGTATGCCAAAGATTTAAGAGTTATTTTCAAATGACTATCCATTTTCCATTTTGAATATTTTTTGGGATACACTTTCTTGTTCATAGTAGGGATATTTTTAAAAATGGAAAGGAAAGATAAAGTGACAGTGGTTTGTTCTCTCTTTAAAGGTTTTTTTTTTTTTTTTCTTGTGTTAGTTTTCACTTATTATAAATTATAATTATATTCAAACTAATTAGTGTATCTCTTGAAAATATTTATCTATGTGTTCTACATTACTTGAAGTACGTCAAATCATATTTTAATGCCTTTTTATTTTTTGTGGCACTTAGCTGCCTTTGTATGATTCAATTTTACATCTGAGGCTTTTAGGGACATTCTTGGTCCATGCCCCATAAATATTTGTTAACACAATTGGTCAAATACTTTAATTGGTCATTTAATAAAATCATTGTTGGTTTCTTCCTTTGGTTGGTTTAAGTGAAATCTATAGGCAAAATTATATTACAGACTTAGTTTTCATTATTAATTGAGACTTAATTTTCATTATTATTTTTCAATTATTTGTAAATGGCTTTTATAATTTTGTTCTACAAGTTCTTTGCTTTTATTTATTTTGAGTTGTTATAAAAAAAATTATATATATATATATATATATATATATATTAAGATATCAAGAAGTAACATTTTGAAATCTTGGTGAGATTCATTTAGGCCTTAAACATAGGTATTAACCTCGCCTATCCCGCTTAGCCTTATGAGATTCAAAGTGTTTTGTGTGAAGTATTAGAGCTTCACCCTCAACACACATTGCATCTTGAGTTTTGATGAACCTTCTATATATGATTATGAGCAAAACCATATGAAAGAGAAGGTAAAAAATTGGCATGCGAGAGATAGCCTGAACTTGAAGGCCAAATTTAGAAAAATAAGTGTGAAGAAGATGATTATTCTACTATTGATGATATTTTGGTTTTCATGGATGATTCAAGTGAAGCGCACCATGATATACAAGCTTGTTATGTGGAAGCCATGTTGCTAAGAGTATCAACAATGGCATAGACAACCTATAGTAGTGGTCACATAATGACATGTTTGCCATCTCAATATATTGATCATATCACTAAGAGTTTAATGGCGAAGTCCACGTTGCTAGAGAAAATGAAAACAACATAAAGTTATGAGATTGAAATTCACTATGCAAAATATATTTGTCATCAAATTTTAAGCAAAGAGTAGAACTTCCAATGTGCAATTTGATAACTACCTAATCACGAGGATACTATTTTTTATCTTAATATGGAGGCCACACAATTTGAAACCTTAACATAGAAGATGAAAATGCAATGAGTTATTTCCCTATAAGTCTATTAGAAAACAAGAGAAATCAAAGTGGAAAGTAATCAATATTGGATGATGATTGATCACATTGTAACACGTGTATTGCAATGGACCAATGGAAAAATACAACATCAAATATTCATGTTATAGTAGTGACAAAACAAAATATAGTCAGAAAAGTTATCAACATCAATTTTCTATCAATTGAATATCTATGATCAATTATCACGATTTGAAAATAGCTTCTATAGTAGGGATGTTTTTAGGATTGTTAATGACAACGATTTGAAAATAGCTTCCATAGTAGGGATGTTTTTAGGATTGTTAATGACATCATTTGTGAAGATGGAGAACTTAAATAAAAAAAAAAGCATCATCAATATGGATGAAGAACAAGATGCCTATTGGAATATTGTTAAGGATCACTTTACTTGTAGAACCACTAAGGAGATTAATATCGAACATGTTCTTAAAGATGTAGCTAAAGGGGCATAAGATGAAACTTACATCTTGTTATCTTCTTGTGATGTTCCTATGACCAAATCGTTCTATGAACAATAAAAAAGTCTAATATGTTTTGTTTCGAGTAAATATTATGAAAACAAATCTCCTTCCTATCATCTATGCATGGTGGGCACGAGGATTCCAATGTAATTGAGTTTAACTGCATTCATTCGAGTTATGTTGAACCCACAATATTGTGTGTAAATATCCTACAAATATGTGTGAGCCCTAAACTTATAACTTGACATTGTGTTGTTGGTACTAGAATATGAGTGATGAATGTTCGTTAAACACTCGAAGACAAGTGTAGTGATGCTCCCTAGATTGGTTTATCACCCAGCTCATATACAATGTGTTCGTAATGGTAATTAGATCAATGTATAAATCTTAAAAAAGAAGAATCCAATTCTCACAGGATGCCTATGTGGTCTTGATAAATATTGATCCAATATGTTTATGCAAGGTCAAGTTGCAAATGATCATTTTTTCTCCAGCTAGATGACAAGACTATAGGTTATGAACCTAGAACTTTGTGTTGTGGCACCTTTCTCTAGGCTCGTCATAAGTTTTATTACCATGACTGAGCTTCTACCGCTTTAGCATTCGGAAATGAAAGGTATTCGATGAGATAAGCGTAGAAAGACACAAAGAATACATGTATGAAATTGAAATGGTGACATCCCAAGAGGCAATATAATTAATTTTTATAATTAAACAATATAATTAATATTGTTCTCATGAGGATATATGGGTCAAATCTTTATTGTACATATTTTTTTTACGAATAAAATAAAGAAGGATGAAATGCTTTTGGTCACTACATCTGAGGTTATAAGACTTTTAAATCCCCATGAGTATATTCAATATATTTAAAGGAGAATTAGGTCCGGTGTTCGAATCCTTGGAAGGACAAGAATATCCATCCAACAATAATAAAGCATAGAAAAATCATTCATTTGATTATGTTTTTAACAAACACGTGCCAAGATTCATATTTAGACAAAAACTAATAGAAATTACAAGCATTCAATTTTGAATGTTCCCTTGTTTTGAATGCTTATCGAGCACAAAGGAAGAGAACGGCTAAATAATGGGAGTATTATGTGACATTTTGAAAGGAATGGAGGTTTATTAGAGTTGAAGGTTATTTTCACATGCTTGTGACGAGATTATGAGGTTTTCCGTGCACTTACGAAAGTAGCACATGTCCATGAGTAGGAGTTAGATGTTATCCACTAGTCTATATGTCTATCTTTGAGAAAACCAAGATGCTTTAACTAGTAGGAATAAAGGGACAAACTGAGTTTTGAAGGCACTTTAGGTAGACTTCATACGTTCCCTGAATTAATGTAAAAGAGAAACATCTAATGGTGGATTCATCAATCTCCCAAGTACTATGAAAATCACCTGGAAACCTTAGGAAAAATTCTACATCTTTAGGTGAAGACATGGGATCTATTATTGTACATCCCTCTTTATCTTATCCAGGAGAATTATTTTTATGTTTCCAAAAAAACTAGCCAACGAAGCCAAAAATGACAAAGTTAGTATCAAAGAGCATTTGACTATAGTGTATTATAGTTGTACCATGCATGAAGAAATAATATTAAGGCAAGCGATTAAGATCACTGTAATTTTGTAACTCAAGATCATATTTCAACTCCACTTACATAAACTACAGTGTGTTTCCAGAGGCACCATCAATGAAAAACATCGGTATCAAAGTAAGCCTTCAAGTTGGATGATTTCAGACGTTAGTTCTTTCTCGAATGAGGTTGGATGCAATTAATATTCAATATTTGTTAAAAGGGTGTGTTTTATAGCGGACTAATCCTTCTTGCGAACAAGAAGAATCTCCCTAGATTTCCAACAAAACCTAGTAACAAACATCAAAAGAATTGCTACCTTTCCTTAGCTTATGACTGAAACATGAAACATGTAGTATGCAAAGAATCACTTACCTATTAGCGAAGTGCTTGTTGAAGTCATTTCAATGCTTTCCACAACCAACTTTTCCTCAATGCCTTAGAGGATTTCCCAATGCTTTCCACAACTTCTCCATGATGCTCCAAAAGAGATCTGCATAAACAAAAACATTCAAAGGGATCAAAACATCTTGCATATAAAATAAAGGTAAATGAAGTTCTTAACTTAACATACAACATATACTAGCATCAATAATCAGTTATAAGCCATGTGAGTGATCAAGGAATCTCACAAATAACATCAAAATAGACACAATTAGGAAAGAACAATTTCTTTGTATTGAATTCAAAGGAGAACAAGCTTACAACCTCATTGCCTTGATGTGATGAGCCTCTTCCAATGGTCTCCAATCTTCTCCTTGGATGACAAGCCTTCTAACCCTATTTCAGCAGAATAAGTCTACCTTCAATGGTCCTCCCCAGTCCTTTGGTTTGTGTTTGATTTATAGGCCAAATGGAGGAAGTTTGAGATCCTCTTCCTAAGGGATGAGATCCTCAAAAGGTGGGATTAGGGATCCAAAAAGAGAGGGAATTAGTTCCATGAAAAAATGGATCAGGCTTGAGTAAGCATTAACACGAAGCCTTCAGTTGGGAAAGATTCACCCAACAAAGCTTCTAGAATTTTATTTATTTATTTATTATTTATTTTTATTTTTCGTTGAGTCATGTGCGAAGTTCATAGTAGAAGACAGAGAGCACATTTGCGCTAACTTTAATGGTCAAGTTTGCGTATGTGCGAAAACTGGATAAGGAATCGCGCAAGTACTCAAAAATAGGTTTTGGGACCATGTAATCTAGAATTCTCATTCTCTTTGGGATTGTTTAGCTTCTAGCCTTGAAGGGGAATGCTTTGGAACACTTTGATGGATAGTGAAAGATCCAGATTGGCGGTCATTTGCCTAATGGTGACAAAATGACGTGTAAAAATGTGATCAACAAAGAAGTATGCAAATTGGAGCAAGTGAAGAATTTTCTTTTTTAGTGGAAAGTCACAAGATGAACAATAAGCATGTTATGTTTAGACATAGGAAAGGGTTTAATATGTTCTTGGAGAAGTAGTTGTAGAATAGAGCATGCATAGAAATGAAAAAAAATAAGATATGAGATTATGCCTTAACTACTAAATTATAATCCATAGATGTTTTCACCGGTGCTAGAATCAAATATTGGTGCTACAACCATGAATGTGGAGGTTTCCCTTCATAAAAAAACTCGAAACAGACCCCTATGCTTCCCAACTTGCCATTTAAAGATTACTAATTTATATAAGGAGATCACCATTGATATTAAATGTTTTAGATGTCATGGGATGTGTTGAGAGTGAAGTTATGATACTTCACTTGATTTAAGTGGATATTGGTGGCCACCCGCCTATTCCAATTGGACCCCCATCATTGTTTCTTTCAGTTTCTTTATTTGTAGCACAATTTACTATTTTTGACAGTTTTTCGGGTCCTGAACTTCTGGAGCCGTTTTGAGATACTAAACGACTTTTTTTGGGAAAACTAGGACAAACATGGGTCATTGACTAATGTTGGTCATGCAAAAGTTGTATTCCTCGGATAGATCTTTCTAACGAGGTATTATGCGCGTCAAACAAAGATCATATGCCAAAGTTACGACCCCGAGAAGTTGATGTACCAATTTACCCAAACGGGGCCCATAGTTTGGCGCTTCATCTCCTAGAGTTAGGTTTTTGGATGTTTAGGATTTTCCATTGTTTCTCAATAATAAATAGGCCTTTGAGCCTCATTGTAACATAGTTTAGAGGCATGTAGCCACCACATCTCTTCTTAGAGATAAGCTACCATCACCCGAGATAGTCTTATTTCCATTATGTTTGTAAGCATATCTCATTATTCGATATTAATGAAATGAAGTGTTATTTCTACTGCATCTTTGTATTTATGGTTATATCTATAATTTTTTGCATTCATGTTTAAACTCGGACCAGTGGTATCAGAGCGGTCTGCTCTTTCTCTATTTTTCTTTGCATGTCCCCAACGAGGTTGGGATATAAGGAGTTAGGGCTCGATCTGGTCGACCTTTGCAAGCTCAACCTCGCAAACCCCGAGAACCGCCAATGGGGGAAGAAAATAAAGATGGGGGGCAGGAGATCCTATCAAAATATTGCTCGAGGAAGCACTCGAAAAACAAAGGAATGCGATGATGGATAACTTTGCCCAGATCTTTCAATGGTTACCCACCGGCGGTGCATCCACATCTAACAGTCACTCTGGAGGCTCCACTCCTTTTAAGGTACAAGTAAACTTTGATATTCCCATATTTGAGGGCCAAATAGATGTAGATGCCGTAGATAAATGGTTAAATATGGTAGAAGGATATTTTTTTGTTCATGATTTTTCCATCCGAGAAAATACTACTTTTGTTCTTCTCAAATCCGCCCCCCACGTCAAGGACAAGTGGGAAACCTACTGTGAGCAGAAGGATGAAAGTACGACCTTACTTTTTTCAGTTGCACCCACTTGGAATTCATTTCGGGATGCCATCAAGAAGCAGTACTACCCTGTCGGGAGCTATGAGGAAAAATACATAAAGTGGACAATGCTGCAGTAGGGAAGGGACCAAGATGTGTCAGAGTTTACCAATGTTTTTCATACCCTTCGCACGAAGTTGGGTATCAAGTATTATGAGAAACATTTGGTACTAAAGTACTGCGGTTTCCTACATAGATACATCTAGGATGAGATGGAGCTCCTGGACATCTCCTCGCTCGGCATGGCATACCGAGCCATCAAGATTGAGCAGAAGTTTAAACAGAAGAAGCGAGACTTTGGATCTGCGAATCTAAAGCAACGGAAAGGTGCCCCCAAACTGCAAAACAAAGGACAAAGCCAAGGTGGGGTGGCCTAGGACAACCCGCCAAAGCTGCAAGAAAAAAACAAACTCGCGAAGCTGAAGAAGGACATGGGAAAGTGGTGTGAGTTCCATAATAGCTCCACTCACAACACAAGTGAGTGTTGGGCCAAGCAGCCATTGGTGGCCAAGCTGAAGGCTTTAGAATCAGAAGCATGTTCCGACTCTCAGTCAAAACCTGACAAGGGTAATGATAAAGGGAAGCAGATTATCGATGCAGAGCCCAATGCCACTGTTGCCACCACGAAGATCCAGAAGGAGGAATCCAAAGATCCAGAGGAGGAGGAACGTCTCTTCCACTCCCAGATGTGGGTAAAGGGTTCCCCACTACAGTTCATTGTCGACATCGGGAGCTAAAAGAACCTCATTTCGGTAGAGGTTGTGAAGTGGCTGGGCTTAACGACCACAGCACACCCACAACTGTACACCAACGGGTGGCTTCACCAAGGACGGGATCTTCGCGTGAGCCAACAATGTCACCTTCCATACAACATCAAGCTCTTCACGGATGAGGTATTATGTGCTCCCCTTGATGTTTGTGATGTATTATTAGGCCAACCATACTTGTGGAAGCGACATGTTGCATATGAGTCAAGGCCTCGCGCTATTATTGTTACTTTGGGAAATAAGTTGTACAGGATACCAGAGGTAGCACCACCTACTACCATCTCTTTGGTTACTGCAAAACAATGCAGTAAGCTCATTTCCAAAACCGAGAAATTTGTTTCCCTGATGATACGCCCTCAGGGAAAGAAGAAGACGATGGCCACGACCTCTAGACAGGGCCCCTCCGCATGACAACAATAGATGGACAAGGTCATGGAGGAGTATGAGGACATCTTCACCTCCACCATAGGGGTGCCTCTACACTGTCAGGTCAAGCACTCCATCGATCTGACCCCAGGTGCGTCATTGTCCAATGGACCAATTTATCGACGATTCATTTTGTAGAATGACGAAATGAAGAAGCAGATTCAGTAGCTACTGTAGAAAGGTCACATTCAGCCGAGTTCATCGCCCTGTGGGAGCCCGATCATGTTGGTACAGAAGAAGGATGGGACTTGGAGACTCTGTATTGACTATCGGGTACTGAACAAGATCACTGTCTGGAATAGGTACCCGATCCGACGAATTGATGACCTTCTGGACCAACTTGAGGGGGGAAATCATTTTAGCAAGATCGACTTGAAGTCTGGATATCACCACGTACCAATTGAACCCTCTGATGTGTGGAAGACTGCCTTCAAAGCCAAGGAGGGCCTTTTCGAATGGTTGGTTATGCCTTTCGGGTTGACAAATGCTCCTGCAACCTTCATGAGGCTGATGGATGAAGTCTTGCCGCCATTCACCAACTCATTTGTAGTGGTATACTTGGATGACATCTTGATCTTTAGCCAGAGTTGGGAAGAGCACCTCCACCACATCCGACAGGTTCTCCAAACACTGCAGAAACACAAGAGATACATTACTGAGAAATGCACTTTTGGCATTACTGAGGTTTAATATATGGGATACATTATTGATGAATGGGGGGTGCATGTGGATCCAGCCAAGATCCAAGTCATTCAGGATTGGCCAACCCCAACCACTCTGATAGAACTTCACAGCTTGTTGGGTCTTGCCAATTTCTACTGCAAGCTCGTGTTGGGATTCTCTCATATCACTTGGCCCTTGAGTCAAGTGACCATGGAGGAGCGAAAGAAAAATTCTTTTGGTCTGAATCTCAAAAGAAGGCATTCGCAGAGTTGAAACATCACCTTTGTTTTGCACTAATTCTCACTTTACTAGACTTGCAACAACCATTTGAGATCGAGATAGATGCCTCTGACTATGCTATTGGGGAAGTCCTTACTCAACAGGGGCATCTAGTGGCATAACCCAGTGAGACACTTTCAGACACAACCCAAAAGTATCCCACTTATGACAAAGAGATGTATTCCATTGTGCAGGCCTGCCGACAATGGAAGCATTACATTTTTGGAAAGGAAACGGTCATCCACACAAACCACCGACCCCTGTAGCTCATACAAGCGCTAGGGAAGTTGCAGAATGATCACCATTAGAAGTGGTCCACATACCTGCAACAGTTCCATTTGAATATTAAGTATAAGAAGGGAAACACCAATATTGTTGCAGACTGCCTCAGCTGACCACCGATTATGGTGTTAACCACCGTGCTCAACTCTTGTGGGCACGAGATTTCTGATTGGCCACTTCTCTAAAAAAGCGACCTAGAATTCAGCCACACATACCAGACGCTCTTGGAGGGTCAGCAAGATCCATATTTTCACCTCCAGGATGCCCTGTTATGCCACCTGGGACACTTTTGTGTTCCTTCAAGCGAGCGAGGCAAGATAACTTGGGAAGTGCACTACAGTCAGGCCGCTGGGAATTTCGGGGTCGAGAAAATGGTGGCAGTACTGCAGAAGTATTTCTATTGGCCGAATCTTCGAGTGGATGTCGGGAAGTGCATCAAACCATGCATTGGTTGTGCCATTGCCAAACTGACCATTAAGAAGCAAGGCCTCTATACTCCGCTGCCTACCCCTAGTCGACCTTGGGAATCCATCTCCATAAATTACATGTTGGGCCTTCCTTCTACTAAGCATGGAAATGTCTGTGTTTTTGTGGTCGTCAACAAATTCTCGAAGGTGGCCATTATGGTGGTCCGCAAGAAGAATATCACAACAGGAGACACTGCTAAACTCTTCTTTGAACATGTGTGGGCACACTTTGGGATCCTACAGTCTATCACCTCAGATCGGGACATCAGGTTCCTCAGCACATTTTGGTCCAGTATCTGGTCGATGCTAGACACCAAGTTCACTAAGTGCACAACTTCCATCCCCAAACTGATGGCCGATAGAGGTCGTCAACAAGATGATTGTACACATTATGTGCATGTACAACTCAAAACATCCATGCACATGGGTTGAGAGCCTCCCCTATGTCCAACACAGCTATAACCGGGTTCTCCACAGCTCGACTACCCATAGCCCTTTTTAGGTGGGCTTGGGATTCCAGCCACTATGTCCCATTGATGTGGCCATACCATTTGTAGCTACTTAGGCATATTCGGCTCATGTCTAGTCGGAAGTCGATAAGAAAAACAACTTCATTGAGCACATCCAACATATCCACTAGCAGGTCCATGAAATTTTGGAGAAATCAAATGGTAAGTACAAGCAATGACGTGATCAACATCGGGTGCCACACAATTTTCATGTGGGCGACAAAGTCTGGTTGCATTTTCAGAAGGAACGCCTTACCAGAGCCTATTGGAAACTAAAACAACTCCGATATGGTCCTTACACCATTACCAAGGCTGTGGGAGACAATGCATTTGAGCTCAGAATTCCCCCATTCCTTGGCCTGCACCTAGTGTTCAATGTGGACTGCCTTCGACCATACTTCCCACCATTGCTGGACACATCAGACATTGCAGAACAATTCACACCTATAGAGTTAAATCCAGATTGCATGGAACAAGCCACAACTGATCAGATCATGGACATGCAGATCAAGAACACCTGACAACAAAGGATCCAACTATATCGAGTTGTCAAAGCAGACCAACTCCTTCACCAGGGCAAGTGGCTCACCAGGGACCAAGTTTAGCAGAAGTTTCCTCATCTCGTGGAGGAACTCAACACAATGGGGACCATTGCTTCCTAAGGGGGAAGGAATGATCTAGGTGGATATTGGTGGCCACCTGCCTATTCCACTTGGACCCCCATCATTTTTCTTTCAGTTTCCTTATCTGTAGCACAATTTACTATTTTTGGCAGTTTTCTGGGTCCTGAACTTCCGGAGCCGTTTTGAGGCCTTAAACGGCGTTTTTTTGGGAAAATCAGGACCAACATGAATGCCTGCCCAACATTGGACATGCAAAAGTTGTAGTCCTTGGATAGATCTTTCTAACGAGGTATTGTGCACATCAAACGAAGATTGTATGCTAAAGTTACGACCCTGGGAAGTTGATGCACCAATTTACCCAAACGGGGCCCATAGTTTGGTGCTTCATCCCCTAGGGCTAGGTTTTTGGATGTTTAGGGTTTTCCATTGTTTCTCAATAATAAATAGGCCTTTGAGCCTCATTGTAACATAGTTCAGAGGCATGTAGCCGCCACATCTCTTCTTAGAGATAAGCTACCATCACCCGAGCTAGTCTTATTTCCATTTTGTTTGTAAGCATATTTCAGTATTTGATATTAATGAAATGAAGTGTTATTTCTACTGCATCTTTGCATTTATGGTTATATCTGTAATTTTTTTGTGTTCACATTTAAATCTGCATTAGTGGTATCAGAGCGGTCTGCTATTTCTCTATTTTTCTTTGCATGTCCCCAACGAGGTCGAGATATAAGGAGTTAGGGCTCGATCTGGTTGAACCTTTGCAAGATCAGCCTCACAAACCCCAACGGTCGCCATGGGGGAAGAAAAGAAAGACGAGGGGGCAGGAGATCCTATCAAAATATTGCTCGATGAGGCCCTTGAGAAACAAAGGAATGCGATGATGGATAACTTTTCCTAGATCCTTCAATGGTTACCCACCAGCGGCGCATCCACTTCCAATAGTCACTCTGGAGGCTCCAGTCCTTTTAAGGTACAAGTAAACTTTGACATTCCCATATTTGAGGGCCAATAGATGCAGACACCGTAGATAAATGGTTAAATCTACTAGAAGAATATTTTTCTGTTAATGATTTTTCCAGCCGAGAAAAGATTAATTTTGCTCTTCTCAAAGATGCACCCCAGGTCAATGACTGGTGGGAAACTTACTGTGAGTAGAAGGATGAAAGTAGGACCTCATTTTTTTCAGCCGCACCCACTTGGAATTTGTTTCGGGATGCCATCAAGGAGCAGTTTTACTCTGTCGGGAGCTATGAGGATAAATACATAAAGTGGAAAACACTGCGGTAGGGAAGGGATCAAGATGTGTCAGAGTTTACCAATGTTTTTCATACCCTTCGCACGAAGTTGGTATCAAGGATTCTGAGAAACATTTGGTACTCAAGTACCGTGGCTGCCTACACATGTACATCTAGGATGAGATGGAATTCCTGGACATCTCCTTGCTCGGCATGACATACCGATACACTGTCAATATTGAGCAGAAGTTTAAATAGAAGAAGTGAGACTTTGGATCTGCGAACCCGAAGCACGGGAAAGGTGCCCCCAAACTCCCACATTTTAAATTTTTTTAACATATAATGGCAAAAATATATATCTATTTAGTCAATTTAGTATGTCCTAAATTGCTACATAAATTATCAATCCTGGAGTCGTAAACTGATGAAGTGTGGTACACTGTATGTGCAAGACAACCTCTTTCTTACTTTATTGTTTTCAATTTTTATCTTGTTTTTGGGGTTTTGTTCTTGTTGGTCTCCTAAAGTGTTTAATGCAAATGGAAATCCTAGTCTAAGGTTTTAAGAATACTTTTAAAGGTCAAGTATGGATGTAGAATTTAAGACAAGGTTTATGCCTCTTATGGTAATTTCCAAACTTAGCACTTCAAAGATCCTAAAACTTGCTATCTATGAAATTAGAACTGCAACAAAAGTGTAAACATGCAGCTATCAACAGCGCCAGGGCTTCCGCAGAAACGGTTAATGATAATGCCAAGGTTCCCAAGACTTTTGACGTGTTGGCGCCCAGTGAGCCGGGGAAAAATGCCATGTATTCCCCAGCCTTCTATACGGCTCGCACCATAGGAGGCATTCTTAGATGCGGTCTAACCGATAATGGAGTAATTCCTCTGGACCTCGTCAAATGCAACATGCAGGTTGGAAATTGGTCAGATCAGCCAGTCGCAGGAAGGCCGAGCTGGATAGAACGAAGGGGTATATGGTCTGTGCAGAATGCGATGGCCCGGTACATTGCTGAACAGACGAGGGTTTACATCATCGAATGGAAGTCGGGCCTAGAGACCCTAACCATACCGGACATGAGCCCGAAGATCTGGATCCCACTGCTGGATACAAATGCCCATGACAGAGCGGGTGGATCAGTGACTTCCAGATCTGGCCTGGATCTACCCGATCCAGACAACAATCGAAGGAAATGAAAAAATCCAAGAGATCTGGAACCTCTCTCGGATACGGAGTTGGATGGCTCAGATCTGACAAGAACCGAGCCACCCCAGATAGCCAGATCCGGGTTCCAAATCTTTGTGAAAACGCCAAAAGGAATTACAACCGTGATCTGGACTTATGACAACGACAGGGTTTCAGATCTAAAGAAAAATATTGCCGATTAGACTGGCTACCCGGCTGAGGAACAACACCTGTTAAATGAGGGCAGATCGCTGCAGGAATACAGAACCATGCAAGGATATAACATCAAGCCAGGTTCCACAATCATTCTCAATACGAGATTACGAGGAGGAGCCGAAAATGCTGGAACTAGCTCGCAAAGCAATGGGTCCTTTAAGGAAACAGTGAAGGGCAAAGGAATAAATTCCACAGCGGCCACGAAATCTCTAGGGCAGTACATTGTAGATCAAATGCCGGAGAGCCCAGCTATTTCCATCGAAATACCAGAGGTAAAAAATATATATTCAGATCTAAAAAAAAATGCAGTCATTTGTAGATTTAACGGCTTTTGGCCTAGAACTGATGCATTGTATCAATGGATTCATTCTGATTGGACAAAAAAATGCCAAATCTACCTATACCCGAAAGGGTTTTTTGTAGTATGTTTTGAAACAGAGGAAGAAAGGGAAACAGTACTCAACCAAGGGCCATGGTTCTGGGGCAGTGCTGGACTTTTTATTACCCCTTGGTTTCCTGATTTTGATGCTAACACCATGGTGGTATCAAGGATGCATGTATGGGTGAGGATGCATAATCTTCCTCTACATTTTTGGCATTCAAAGGTTCTAATAGAAATTGGAAATACACTAGGGAGAATGATAAAGATAGACGCAGAGAGAAACATAAAAGGAATATTTACTTTTGCCAGAATATGTGTCGAGGTAGATCTTAGTTGAGGACTACCTGAGAGTATCATTCTAAATTTCAATAATACACAGTGGGAACAACCGTTGGACTATGAGAATACAGCTTTCAGATGCCGGGGATGTCAACAAACAGGTCATTTGTACAATGCATGTCCAAGCCTCAAGAAGAGCAAGCAACAACAAAGGAATTCGAAAGGATGGCATAATATAGACACTACATATAAGAAGGCAACTGCAGAAAAGAAAAAAGAACAAAATACAGCAAAGGATAAAAATCAGGACAATAAGGACAAGGAGATAAATGACGAAAAGGAACAAGAGCTCCATATGGAAATAAACGGTAAAAAACGAAGCCATAGTCCTGAAGGATCGGATTTAGATAAGGAGCAACCATTGTCTACGATGGAAGACCAGCAAGCCGTTATTGACTCCCCTCCCAACATGGATGGTTGGCGAAAAGTGGAGAAGAAAAAGGGCAAGAAGACTTAGACCAGCTGGTTTTCCTTTTTTGCTGCACTCCAGAAAATTGGAGCAGCTCATTCTTTTTCTGCTTTTTAGGCAGTGCTGTACATTGCGGGCTGTATGATTAATTTTCACACAACCAAATTGAATGCTTAAAGCATATGCTTGTAACTTTTTATTTTAATAAAAAGTTCGCTTTTTTCTTTGGAAAAAAAATAATCTAAAGGCACCAGATATATCATCATGTAGCATAAAGAATTGATGTCTAAACTATCTACTTGCAGGTTAATGAAAGCAAAATCAATTTACTTCACCTATAATCACAATAGCTCGCCAATTAACTTTTAAAACGGGGTTAAGCTAAAGGCACCGGAGATATCATCATATAGCATGAAGGACTGATATATAAACTATCTACTTGCAGGCTAATGAAAGCAAAATCAAATTACTTCACCTATAATCATAATAGCTCGCCAATTAACTTCTAAAATGGGTTAAGCTAAAGGCACCAGAGATATCATCATATAGCATGAAGAACTTGATATCTAAACTAGCTAAAAGCAGGGAATAAATCTCACTAAAATCAAAGCATAACAACTGGAATTAAGAGCTAAAGTACAACAGAGGAAGCAAGTCTCATATCACCACTTGATGCAAAAAACTACATTAAAAAGTTCGAGCATAACCTATCCTGAAATGCACTGATCAGTGTTAGTGGAAAATATAACAATGCTGCAAAAACATGTACAGGAGTAAAACGATTAATACCATGAACAGAACATGAGAGATGTACAGTTCAAATAAAGGAAAACATGCACGAAAACTATACAAAATGAAAGAAAAACCTCAGCCAGCAGGGGCCCTCTGCACAACCTTGGATTAATACGCTGTCACTTCAAACCACGCTTTAAAGTCATAAAAGAAAACAGAGTTCTTGTATTATGAAACAGAGGATATGTCTCTCGGTTACAACAACAAAATAACACTAAAACAACAGTATCAAGACTAACTACTTGCGTTGCAAATGCTTATACTTATAGAGGAAATAGATAACTGTCTTTTGTAGAAAAATCTTCAGTAATGGACACGTGAATAGGTGAGAATCTGGAAGTTCAGTCTCTTGGTTGCCATAAACATTAAATCTACGCAAAGTAGACATTAGATTGCATTATGGAGACGGCCTACAAATGGAAAAAATGGATCCGTGAATCCAGGAACGGTTTCAGACTTTTTCACGTGCTAGAACAGAGTCCTAATTGACGTAGGACTCTTTTTTGACCATCCTTTGACCGATGCCTTTCTTCACGAATTCGGCTAAACAGATAGGACCTTGTCCATGTGTGGATCATTTATGAGCTGCCCATGTGCCTCATTTCTCCTGCCGACACCTGTAACCTACAGAACAATGAAAACGACTGCGGAATTGCAAGTTAGCTGCGGAAAGTGGCTACATTCTGTAGCTGATGAACAAAATCTAAATCAAATAGCACACACAAGGATATAGTTTGAAAATCACTCAAATGCACTCCTGAAATCAATATGTAACAACTTTTGATAGCTTATGAGGCACTGGTGTGAGAAAATAGAAGAGAAAAGGTTTAGGAAAGTATGTAGAAGAGAGGTAGTTTTGGGGCTCAACATACCCCCACTGTGAAGATGTTGCATGTCCTCATGCAACCAAAACTGTGACTATCCTTCCTTCAATTCATCTGCTCTGAGACTTCTGCTAATACATCTAACCTTTTCTTCTTCTTCCTTGGTGTCACTGTCATCCTGGGCTTCATCATAAGGCACCTGTATTTGAGATTGATAAGGGCTCTGCTCAACCTCCTATTCTTCTTCTTCAATTTCCTATTTTTCTTGTGCCACAATCCTAAATGCAGCATGGTGTTGTCATGGATAATTTTTTCCAATTTGTTTTGCTCTTTCAATGTCTCATTTTCCCTTTTGATATGTCTGTTCAGGACTTCTAGTTCATAAACTTCTTGTTTTAATGATTGGATCAAAGTTTCCTGAGTTGTACCAGGCTGATTAGATGAAGTTCCTTGTTCTGTTGCAGTCTTTTCCAATGATTCAATAAAATCATACATCTGTTGTTGAGTTTGATCAATTTCTGGTGTGGTCTTCCTTGGACTGATTTCAAAATCTAGTTGAGGAGAAGGAGAATGCTGTGGACTATGATCAGGAGGAGTGATTTCTGGTGACTGATCTGGTGTTTCCCCTCCCAGGTCTATGAAGTGAGCTCCTTTGATTTGCATTTTCTTCAATTTGCCCTTTAGTCTAGAGCTCCTTCTTAAACCCTGTGAGCTTGTATCTCCCTTTTCTATACTCTGTTTCTCCTTTCCTTTTTCTTTTGCCTTAGCTGACTATTCCTTAAGATGAATTAGTCTCTCAGAAAGTACCTGTTCTTCTTCCGAAGAAGGTTCTGGGGTCTGATAAATATCTTCAACATTTCTTTTCCCTTTCTGTTTTACTTGTTTTCTAATCTCAGTCAAAGTTTCAGACAACATTTCTTCTTTACTGGTTTCCTTGGTTATACTAGTAGGAGTATCTTGGATGTTTACATTTGTTCTTTTTCTCCTACTTTTTCTTGTTGAGCTTCCCTCGGGCATTTCAGGTGGGTCCTGGAAGAAATTCCTAATTAGAAATTGTTCCCATATATCCCTTCTCTCCTTCAATTGATTTTCAACCAGAATTTTAATAAGGCCATGATGATAAAGATGAGGCTCCACATCATCTAGATTCTTTTGCATAGTGGTAGACATCTTTCTCAAGCTACTCAACAAGAAGTAAGGAAAATTGATGGTTTGACTATCCAGGAAATTCATTAATAATCTTATATGGTACATGTACATAGACCCATACCTTCCTTCACACATAATGGATTTCTGAATTATCAACAGCAGACTAGTCCAATTTTCTTTTAGGGCTGAAACAGGAATTCCTCGTTTAAAAACAGATATGTCCATACCTGGGTTATGCAGAATGCCCCTCCAGACCTTTTCATCGAAGTCCTTATTCTTAAACCATCGTTCTCCTTCTTGTGGAAGATCTGTTGCTGCTGTAATGGATGACTCTGTTACTGAGAATTTGATGTCCCTAATTTCAACTTCCATGCCATTGAAGGATCTTGCAAACGTCTTTGTGACTTCCTTATTATGACCCTTGAACTTCTGAATAAACTCCAACCATCTTGCTTTCCTTAACGTGCTCTTTAGTTGTGGATGACCCTCCATAAGTTTAGCTCCATCCGGCTCTGTTCTTACCAGAAGACCCATTCCTCCTTCTTACTTCGAAAATACCTTTGCAGATGATGGTTTCACGGGACCAGAACAGTTATATGAGTGGAAAATGGAAGCCAGCTGTAGAAAAACCAGTGGTTACAAAGCGAGAAGAATACGGAGAATGCAATGAGATTAGGTTCACGACACAGAGGTCTGTGTGAAGAAACCCTGAACTGAAAATCGTAAAACTCGGTGTGAAAGTGTGGAAACAGAGTGAGACTGGCGAAACTGAACAAAGTTTGAAATAAAAGGCTACGGAGTGGACGTTGGTGAATTCATAAAATGAGTGCGGAGTGGAGCGTCAGAGGAAAAGAGCCGTGGTCAATTCGCTCATGTTTGCATGATTAGTCGTTTCAACAGGTGTAATGCGAACGTACAACTGAGTACGAGTTAAGCTCGGAAGAGGATTATGAGACCGTTAGAATTTTATGCGGAGAATGGTGGAGTTAAGGCGGAATTTGATACGAAGGACATGGTGGAGTAAAGGCGGCTATCAAATCAAATCATTACACATTATGGAGCTTGTGATTCACGAACTATACAAATTATGTGTTTGAAATGCTATTTGAAAATGATTTTGCTCATACCTTGGAATCATACCTCTTTCGTTTGCTAACTTTTGATTGGCTGCCTCTGTAGGTGCTTTTAGGTGCTGACATCTTCAAAAGATTTTCCTCTTCCATACCTGCATCTTGCTTTTATCATTATTTGGCTAATCACTTGACTGTCACTGTAGAGTAACAGAGGATTAGCTGCGGAATCAACAATCAGCTACGGAATTAGTGTTCAGCTGCAGAATCAAAATTCGGCTGCGGAAACTGACATAGTGAATATCATATGACTTGGCGAAATGAATGGAGATGGATGGAAATGAAAGATGACTGAATGAATGATATATGGAAAGGTGCATATGAAGATAAACTGAAAGGAATTTATTGGTGGAATGTGGTGGCGAGATGGAATGAAATGAAATGAACAACTATGAGTGAAATGAGAGAGATTTTTTTTGGAAAATATACGGCGTCAGAAGCTTTTGATTTTCGCCCTATATTTTTTGTATAAGATTGCCAATCAGTGATTGGTTTTCAAGCTTATATATATATATATATATATATATATATATTTATAGATGATGATGAAAAGAACAAAGACTAGGCTGGTGGAGAAGAAGGATTTTTCTTCACCAGCCTCATTGCAGAAGTATCTTGAAAGATTTTGATAAACTCCTCCTTTGAGAATGGCTTATGATAGATCTTCAGTCTGTGACCATTCACAATGAGAGGAGTTTGATGCTCATCAATTGTTTTTTGATTCATACTGCTCCATTGCTGAAAACTTTTTCAATCTCATATGGCCCAAGCCAATGAGTCTGAAATTTACCTTGAAAATCTTTGAACTTGGAATCAAATAACAATGCCCAATCTCCTTCTTGAAACTTTTTGTCCTTGATGTATTTGCCATGCCACTTAGCTCTTTGATGTTGAACTAGGTCAGTTATTTGAATTGCTTCTTGTCTGATCTCATCTAGTTTATTCAACTGCTCCAGTCTATGCTTTTGGGCTTCTGATAGATCCATTCCCAATTGAACTGCCATCTTGAAGGTCTTAACTTGGAACTCAATGGGGAGCAGAACTTCATTCCCATAAACAAGTTCATAGGGGGTGTGTCCTGTTGTGTTCCTCCATGTAGTTATGTAGGCCCATAAGGCTTCATGAAGCCTTTTTGCCAAATCTCTTATGTGTAGATGAACAGTCTTGGTAATGATGCCTTCAATTACTTTGTTTGTGGACTCCACTTGACCATTTGCTCGTGGATGGTAATGAGTGGATTTTCCATGCTTGACCTTGTATTCTTCCATTAGCTTCTCCATCATTCTGGATGTGAATTGACTTCCCTGATGTGTCACAATTTCTCTTGGAACATCAAAGCGAGTAAAAATATCTTCATAAAGAAAATTAACAACTGAATTTTCAGTAGCAGAAAATAATGCTTTGCCTTCTACCCATTTAGTGACATAATCAGTACATACCAATATATACTTTTTCTGTTTGGATGGAGGATTAATAGGTCCAATAAAATCTAAAGCCCATTTTTCAAAGGGTTCGATGAGTACCTGAGGTTTCAATTCCATCTCATTTGAGGGGGTAGGTTTCCCTACCCTTTGGCAGCTGTCACACCTTTCGACATATTGTTTTGCATCTTTGAAGAGGGACGACCAATAATATCCTAAAGAAAATATTTTATAGGTTGTCCTCTTGTCAGCAAAGTGTCCACCACACGGTTCATCATGACATGCTTTGAGGATATCAGCCATTTCATCTTCCCTGACACACCTTCTGATCAAAAAGTCTGGCCTTGTTTTAAACAATTCATTAGAAATCCATGAATATCTTGAACTCTCCTGAATAATCTTTCTTCTTTCACTAGGAAATAAATGTGGAGGTAGTTTCCCTGTAACCAAATAGTTAGTCATATCTGCAAACCAAGGAGTCTTAGTAGTTACTGCAAATAAGTATTCATCAGGAAACTTATTCTCTACAGGAGAATTTTCTTTGATATTCTGAATCCTAGACAAGAAATCAACAATTGTGTTTTGTTTCCTTGTCTATCTAACACAGTAATATTGAATTCCTGTAAAAGTAGGAGCCATATTGTAACTCTGCCATTAGTAACAGGTTTGTTCATTAGATATCTAATTACAAAATTATCAGTATGAATAAAAGTTTCATAGCCTGTTATATAATGTCTGAACTTATTAATTGCATGAACAACAGCGAAGAACTCTTTTTCAGTCACAGTATAATTCAACTCAGTGGGAGTCAAATTTTTACTGGTATAGTAAATGGCATAAGGAACCAAGTCTTTTTGTCCCAACGCAGCTCCTAGAGTTGTATCCGAAGCATCTGTAGAAATATGGAAAGGAAGTTTCCAATTTGGTCCTCTCAAGATAGGTGCTTCAGATATTCTTGTTTTCAAAGCTTCAAATGTTGATTGGCAATCAGGGCTCCATTTGAATTCACAATCTTTTGTAAGCAATTTGAAGAGTGGAGATGCTATTTTGGTCAAGTTTTCTATAAATATTCTATAATATCCAGTAAATCCTAGAAAACTTCTAACATCTTTTTGACAATTTGGAATAGGTAACTTGGAGATGACTTCAAATTTTGATTTATCAACTTTAATCCCATCCCCTGAAATATGATGTCCCAAAACAATACCTTCAGTAAACATCATAAAGCATTTTTCATGGCTTAATGAAAGGTTTGTTTCTTTACATCTTATAAGGACTTTTTCCAAATTTTCTAAGGCTTCTTCAAATGTATTACCATAGACTGTAAAATCATCCATATACACCTCTACACAATCATGGATTAGATCAGAAAAAATTCCTAGTACTGCTCTTTGGAATGTTGCGGGTGCATTGCATAATCCAAAAGGAAGCACTTAGTAGGCAAAAGTTCCCAATGGACAAGTAAATGTGGTTTTATCCTGATCTTCAGGTGCTACCTGAATTTGATTATAACCACTAAAACCATCCAGAAATGAAAAGTACTTTTTGCCTGATAATGTATCTAATACTTGATCGATAAAGGGCAAAGGAAAGTGATCCTTTAAAGTCGATTTACTCAATTCCCTGTAATCAATGCACACCCTCCATTTACCATTCTTTTTGGGTACTATCACCAAGGGAGAAACCCATCGGCTATCTGAAATTGGGTAGATGAAGTTCACATTGAGTAGTTTTTGGAGCTCTTCTTTCACAATCTCCCTAAGATTTGGATTCGTCCTTCTCTGAGGTTGTCTGATTGGTCTACTGTAACTTGTAAATTTTCCAAATTTTTGTTAATATTCAATGTTTTACCTGGAAAAATTTCAACTGTAGAATTGCCAAACTCTTCCATACAGTAGAGAAACATTTGCCTTGATGACAAATATTCAATATCAGAATCTAACTGAAATTGTGAAATTGTGTGTGATCATATTCTGAAGATGTTTCAAAATTTTCTAATGCATTCAAGATTTGACTATCTTCACTAACTTCAGAGAGAGTGAAGACAGGTTGTATAGTATCTTCATCATCAACCCATTCATTGTCTCCTACTTCTGTAATTTCTTTTGCTAGGGGATACAAAGTGAATTTCTTTGTTGAACTACCTCGGAAATGTACATGTCCCCAGATCTACAACTAATGAAAGCATCAACTGTGGCTAGCCAAGGTCTTCTTAAGATGAGTGAGTGCCCTCCTAGATTACTCTTGGGAGTCAAAATCATGAAATCTACTGGATATTTCCAAGAATCTAAGGAGACCGAAATATCTTCTAGTACACCATCCGGTTTGATTACTGATCTATCTGCAAGTTGCAGTAAGGTAGGTGTAAAAAGAAGATTAGGAAGTTTAAGCTGTTCCATAGTCTGTTTACTCATAATGTTTATAGCAGCCCATAAGTCAATCAATGTATTTGGAATTTCTATCCCATTTATGTGTGTCTTGACAATTGGACTAACTGGATCCACATAGTTCTGCATGGTAATCTTTCCCATCATAATATCTACTATTTTTCCTACCAGACGGATTCTTTTTGTGTCTCTTGGTTTCCTACCTAGTCTTTTGATACTCAACTCCTTTATTGTTTTTGCTAAAATATGAATCTCTCTAATGGCTTGTAGCAAGGGAATCTTGATACAGACATTCTTTAATTCATCTAGGAAATCATAGTTAGGCAACAAGATTTGTTTTTCCACCCCCTTGTCAATTTGTAATCTTTCAGGGAAAGGAGGTGTGGATGTAGATACAGGTTGCTCAACTATAGGAGTTGTGGGGGTTGACTCTTTTTGTTTTTCTTTTTGAATGGTTGGGTTTTGAAGGGATGCTTCTTCAAAACTTTTATTGACTTTCAGAGAATCCTCCTCAGAAACATCTTGCTCTTGAACATCTATAGAAGGTTTTTCCCTTTCTAAAATCCTACCAGATCTAAGTTGAACATCATTAAGATCTAGAGGAACAATCATGTAGGTAGGAAATTGTTGTCCTTCTACCATGTAAGCATTCTGAGGGTTTTTGTTGTTGGGATTTGGTAATGGTTGGGCTGGTAGTTGATTTGGCTTCTATTGAAATGGAAGCAAGAGTTGAGGATTTTGATTTTGTTGAGGAGGTTGTTGTTGTGGAAATGGCAATGAAAGTTGTGGGCTTTGATTTGGAAGTTGTGGATTTTGTTGTTGATTTTGTGGAAGAGGATAGCCTTGATAAGATGGAGGATATTGATAATATTGAGCAAATCTCCCATACAGTTTTTTTACCCCTTGTGCCCATGATTGAGATTGATATTGATTTTGAGGTTGGGGCCAAGGTTGTTGCCAAGAATTCCAATTTGGTGGGGGCTGAAAATTCATAGGATTGTTAAATCCTTGATTTTGTTGCCCTTGCCAAGGTCTTCTTGAAACAAAACAAAGAGATTCTACTGAATTTGGGTCCTCTTGAAAGACAGCTTTGAGTCCTGGGATTGAAGGACAATCCTTGGTCTCATGACTTTCTGAGAAAATCATACATGTTTCTACAAGTTTATGAGAGATTTTTCGGTGAAAATCACATGGGATACCATTTGTCGACGCGTTTCGAACCAACTAGTGCGGTTCATCGTCAGGACAAGTTGAAGAAACAGATCCAGCTTAGCAAGTTAAATAGTCTGAGCAGAGTCTCCAACGGCTAGTTTGACTCTAGGACCGGGGTCAAAATTATTTTATTAATTTAATTAGTAATATTTAGGACAAATCCCTTAAAAATATAAAAAATATTTTTAATGGGTACTTAGTTCAAAAAATATTATTAAAATTATAAGTTAAATAGTATTTAAAAGGAAATTTAGTTAGATAAAGGACCTTATAATATATGAATAAATTAAATGCCTAAATACAAATATATAAAGTAAAAAGTTAATTAATAATTAAATTGTTCATTTTTTCTCTCCTTAAGTTATATTGGAATCTTTCAAGTAAATCCTCCAAGTTCTCATCTTCTTTTTGCATCATTTTGAATACCTCATCCTTATGATTAGTGGGCATACAATAATCCAGATATCTATCCAAAAATGTTTGCCTCATATCATTCCAAGTCCTAATAGATTGAGTGACTAATCCCATGAACCATTTCAGAGCAGCCCCTTTCAATGTTGAAGGAAACAGTTTGAGTTTTTGAGAGTCTTCTAGATAGTCATAGGTTCGGCATAAGACTTCAAACTCAAATAGAAATGTCTCAGGATCCTCACTTCGCAATCCATAAAAGTTTGGGAGGATAGATGGTGAAATGTTTTTCATTGTTGTATGGGTTTCCTCATCGACTATAGGGAATCCAAATGAGTTATCTCCTTCCCTATTTCCCCCATTATTACCTCTACCTCCTCCATTGTTACCTCTACCACCACCTCCATTATTTCCTCTACCTCTACCTCTACCCCCTCCTCCAAATAGTGAAAATTCTCCATCTTGTACTTCTTCTGCCATGATAGTTTCCTCAGAGTCTTCTGGTTCTTCTATTAATGGCTGATGAGAGAGAGTCTCTACCTCTTCTTCTTCTCTAGGTGATTCTACTTCTTTTACTGCAATAGGTTCCCCTATAGAGGTGAAGAAGGGTTCTTCTCCTAGGTCAGATTTAGTAGATAGTGTGGGAGAATCTTCTAATTCAGTTGCTGCCCCTTGAATTCCAAGAATCCTAAGGCTGGGAGTATGAGTCTGGGATGGAGGTGTATCTTGTATATTCCTTGAAGTAGTTGGAGTTATAAAAATCGAACTTTTGCCCCTAGCTATAAACCTTCCCCTAGAATCTCTTTCTCTATGCATGTCATTTTTTATTTTTAATGATTTTTTTTAATTGGGCTAATAATTCTTTTTCTGATCTTCCAGGTCATAGTAGGTGCAAGAAGAGAGCATACTCAAGAAATTATTGAACTAATAACTGTCTTTTTTGATCCTCCAGATCACACTAGGTGCAGGAGGAGAGCATACTTCAAGAAATTATCAAATTTTCCCTATTTTTTTTAATGTAAGAGATAGGCTACCTAGTTACACTTCCCCGACAACAGCGCCAAAATGTTTAGTCAATTTAGTATGTCCTAAATTGCTACATAAATTATCAATCCGGGAGTCGTAAACTGATGAAGTGTGGTGCACTGTATGTGCAAGACAACCTCTTTCTTACTTTATTGTTTTTAGTTTTTATCTTGTTTTTGGGGTTTTGTTCTTGTTGGTCTCCTAAAGTGTTTAATGCAAATGGAAATCCTAGTCTAAGGTTTTAAGAATACTTTTAAAGGTCAAGTATGGATGTAGAATTTAAGACAAGGTTTATGCCTCTTATGGTAATTTCCAAACTTAGCACTTCAAAGATCTCAAAACTTGCTATCTATGAAATCAGAACTACAACAAAAGTGTAAACATGCAGCTACATAAATCAAGCAAAGATGAAGTACTAAAAATGAGGTTACTATCTCTGTTGTCCATCTAATTACAGAATTATAGATTACTGCACTCAAAACCAAAAAGTAAAGAAGCTGGAAACTAGTCACTGATTTCACCCATATTCACAATATTTTGTCAATTAACTTCTAAAATGGGGTTAAGCTAAAGACACCAGAAATATCATCATATGGCATGAAAGAATGACATTTAAACTATCTACTTGCAGACTAATGAAAGCAAAATCAATTACTTCACCTACAATCACAATAGCTCGCCAATTAACTTCTAAAACGGGGTTAAGCTAAAGGCACTGGAGATATCATCATGTAGCATAAAGAACTGATGTCTAAACTATCTACTTGCAGGTTAATGAAAGAAAATCAGTTTACTTCACCTATAATCACAATAGCTCGCCAATTAACTTCTAAAACGGGGTTAAGCTAAAGGCACCAGAGATATCATCATATAACATGAAGGACTGATATCTAAACTATCTACTTGCAGGCTAATGAAAGCAAAATCAAATTACTTCACCTATAATCACAATAGCTCGCCAATTAACTTCTAAAACGGGGTTAAGCTAAAGGCACCAGAGATATCATCATATAGCATGAAGAACTTGATATCTAAACTAGCTAAAAGCAGGAAATAAATCTCACTAAAATCAAAGCATAACAACTGGAATTAAGAGCTAAAGTACATCAGAGGAAGCAACTCCCATATCACCACTTGATGCAAAAAACTACATTAAAAAGCTCGAGCATAACCTATCCTGAAATGCATTGATCAGTGTTAGTGGAAAATATAACAATGCTGCAAAAACATGTACATGAGTAAAATGATTAATACCATGAATAAAACATGAGAGATGTATAGTTCAAATAAAGGAAAACATGCATGAAAACTATACAAAATGAAAGAAAAACCTCAGCCCACAGGGGCCCTCTGCACAACCTTGGATTAATACGCTGTCACTTCAAACCACGCTTTAAACAATCATAAAAGAAAACAGAGTTCTTGTATTATGAAACAGAGGGTATGTCTCTCGGTTACAACAACAAAATAACACTAAAACAACAGTATCAAGACTAACTACTTGCATTGCAAACGCTTATACTTATAGAGGAAATAGATAATTGTCTTCTAGAGAAAAATCTTCAGCAATGGACACGTGAATAGGTCAGAATCTGGAAGTTCAATCTCTTGGTTGCCATAAACATTAAATCTACGCAAAGTGGACATTATATTGCGTTATGGAGACGGCCTGTAGATGGAAAAAATGGATCCGTGAATCCAGGAACGGTTTCGGACTTTTTCATGTGTTGGAACAGAGTCCTAATTGACGTAGGACTCTCTGTTGACCATCCTTTGACCGATTCCTTTCTTCACGAATTTGGCTAAACAGATAGGACCTTGTCCATGTGTGGATCATTTCTGAGCTACCCATGTGCCTTGTTTCTCATGCCGAGACCTGTAACCTACAGAACAATGAAAACAGCCGCGGAATTGCAAGTTAGTTGCGAAAAGTGACTACATTCCATAGCTGATGAACAAAATCTAAATCAAATAGCACACACAAGGATATAGTTTGAAAATCACTCAAATGCACTCTTGAAATCAATATGTAACAACTTTTGATAGCTTATGAGGCACTGGTGTGGGAAAATAGAAGAGAAAAGGTTTAGGAAAGTATGTAGAAGAGAGGTAGTTATGGGGCTCAACAATATCAATAAATATAACATCATCACTTCAATAACAATTTTATCCTCTTTATAAAAAATATGATATTTTGAGTTTTTCAAAATTAAATACCATATTAGAACTAGAAAACTTAATAACTTAAAATATTTTAACTGAAAATACTATCATGAAATGTTTCCACTTATGATCTGCTGGGGAATATGGCTTGGAAGGAACTGAAAAATCTTTCAAGATGTTGATTACCAACCTGAGATCATTGGTGCATAGATCCTTGCTATCTAAAACTTACTCCCAAAAGAAGAACAAAGAATAAGACCTCATACTGCTTTCCCTGAAACTATTGACCAATCTACACCATGGGAATATTTCGACGGATCTACATAGAATGTCAGGTGTGGAGGTGGGGCAGTATTGTATCTCAACAATGCTCATTATTATAAATTGATATATGGTATGGGCATTGGCACGAACAACTTCTCCAAATTATACAACCTAAAATTACTTCTTCTTTTTGCACATGAAAAGGGATGTCGACAACTACAAGTTATTGGTGATTGTAGCATTGTCATTGTTTGGTTCAATCTTCACTCTACATGTCACACACACACACTCAGGATATTATTGGAGGATGTTATCATGATTAAAGCATAATTTTTTGTTATTACATGTCAACACATTTACAAGGAAAGGAACACTCTTTCCGACCAACTTTCCAAGGAGGGAGTGCAATAGCCTCGAGGGACATGGTTGATTATAGAACATATTGGCGATGAACACTACCAGTACTATCATCGCCCTTTTGTAGATCTTCTTCCATCTGAACCATAAACAAATTGACACACTTTTTATATATTTTGACATATGACAAACTCATCACAATGGAGACAACTTTTATGACAGATGCTTTGTTTATTTTTGTATATGGACAAAGATATATATTAGCTGATATATTTGCACTCTTTTTAGTCATAGATTAACAATTCATTACAATTTTTTATTAGACTTATCTGTGGTTGCATCACTCAGATGTTTGTTGAGTGATTAGACAACCACAATTATTGATATTCTATATGCATCTATGTCATGTAATTTTCACTATCACAATAATGAAAATTATGATTTTCCCTCGGGGGCGAAATACTATCATGAAATAAACATAGAATGTCATATTAGAGGAGTTGTAGATGCATATCCTTAAAATAAAATTCCCTTCGTCTCTCAGTTCCCATATTTCTTGAGAAAGTGACTTGGAATGAGCCAATGTTGATTGAGATGACTTAGCCCCTTGTAGCATTATCTATGGCCTTTCTCTTTTATCTCCTTCTAGTAAGGGGGTCCAAGGGAAAGGCTTTCTATAAACTTTAAGTAGTAGGCGAGAAAATGAAGTAGCTAAGGTAATAATAGATCTAGTGGCAAGTGGAAAAGATGGACATTTTGGGTTGATCTAGGTGGATATTGGTGGCCACTCACCTATTCCACTTTGACCGCCAACACATTTTCCTTTCAGTTCCCTATTTTCCAACATACTTTCTATATTTAGTAGTTTTTCAGGTCTTGAACTTCATGAGCTGTTTTGAGGCCCTAAATGACGTTTTTTTGGGGAAACATGAAAAATTTGAATAAAAAAATGTTGTCCTCGGATAGATATTTCTAATGAGGTATTGTGCGTGCCAAACAAAGATCGTATGCCAAAGTGATGACCCCGAGAAGTTGACATTCCAACTAACCCCATTGGGGCCCACAAAATTTTGGAGCTTAATTTCCTAGGATTATGTTTTCGGATGTTTAGGGTTTCTCATTGTTTCTTAATGATAAAAAGGCCGCAAATCCTCATTGTAACTCAATTCAGAAGACATATAGCCATCACATCTCTTCTCAGAGATAAGCTACCATCGCTTGAGCTAGTTTGTTTGTTTGTTTGTTTTGTTTGTTTTGTTTTGTTTTTGTTTTGTTTTTTTTGTTTTGTTTTTTTTTTGTTTTTGTTTTGTTTTTTTCCTGCGTGTAAACAATAATTAGCAATTGTTATTTTTTATTTGAATTTTCATTTCGTTGTATCTCTGTGTTTTTTTTAAATCTGTATTTCATTTCGTTCCTTCATAAATCCATATCATGGGCTTACTAGCTAATTAACAGTACCAAAGGGGGCTCCAATAGGGTTATCTTTTCAACCATCTTGCATGGGTTGAGGCTATTTCTCAAAGATGTCCATGATGCTTGGGTGTGGGTGCAAAGGAGGATTTGCAGGGGAAAATGGTTGAACTTGCTGTCCTCCAAGGTTTAATGTCTAGTTTATATCCACTAATAAAATTCATCAAAGTTTGGATCAAAATGGATAGAAAAATGAATCTTTTTGTTTCTACCTTCTTTCCAAACAGTGTTTGGTCTTATTCCTCTTCCTCTTCTACTTCCTCTTAAACCTTTACTAAAGAAATTCATCTAGATAGGTGCCATAAAATTAAATAAAACTCATTCACTATGAAATGCAATATTGTAATATCCTTTTTTTTAATCCCCAAGATTTGAAATGTAATTAAAATATGATAATGCTAGAGAGCCTGCATGGATACCTTTCCAAGCCTATTTGAATTAAACATTTTGGTTTAATTATAAATTATTGAAAGATGAAGAAGCAGGAAATTCCTATACAAATCCCAATGTTTGGAAGGATAACTTGATTAGGAAGCTTGTAAAAGGGTTTTGGAGGTTTCATGTCTTCCCTAAATTTAATGTTTCGACCTCTTGATGTTTCTTGTTGAACTACCAATTGCCCAAGTGATTATGGAGGAATGGAGGAGGCATAGGAGCTTGCCCAAGCTTAGGCCAAGTACTTCATAATAATTTCTTATTGATTTCATGATCCGAGAAGGGGATCCTAGACCTCTCTTGCATAAGCAAAGACTTATGAGGAGAATGAAGAGAGGATTGTTGAGTCATTTTTTGTAAGTCGGATGAAGAGTATTCTAGTGATTATAGATAGAGACCCGAACTGTGTGTAAACCAAAACCATTGTGGACCTATAACACTATAAATTTTTGTTTGGAATCTGGACTGCGTAGTCCAAGATTAAGTTGTGATAAGTGAGAAAACTAGTGATAGAGCCCTTCGCTTAAGTTAGGAAGACCGAGAAGAACTCGACCTCTCGATTATGTTTATGTAGGTGAAGCATTGGAAAGAGGGAGGATCACTGAGGGAATCATGGAAATTGATGAAAGGGTCTCCCTTTGTGTTGTGTAGGCCCTTAGGGCCATATTTTTGTCATGTATTCAACGTAGACCCAATACTTGAGAAGTGCCATTCTTGTTTCCCATCTAGTGAAGGAAATTTGCCTTCATTCTCTGTCCTTGAAATTGACCTTGGTGTAATACCGTAAGTGAAGCATTCATTAGACATCAGATCTGTTATCCTCTACAATGTCCCAGGCTGAGGAGGAGATCGAAAGAGGTAACCTCAAACCACTTGTAGTTCAACAGCTAGCCCTGGTAAACCAGAGAGGGATCTCTCTAAGGATTTCACAGTAAATGAATGAAAGAGAAATGGATTTTAGGCTAGATATAAAAGTTTTAGATGAGTTTTTTAAAATTTAGGGTTTTTAGGTTGTTGGACTAGGGATGAGAAAAAGCAATTAGGTCAAAGTCTCAAAGGGTTGCAGTAGCAGGCATAAAGAGGAGCAAGATAGTAGTGTCTTGTGATGAATCTGAGAGTTTGGTCAATGTAGTGTAGGGTTTGAAAATCTTAGAAGATCATAATGAGCATGTGTACCATGAATTCATTAATCTAGAAGAAGAAATACACAAAAATGATTTTCCACATAAATAGAGCTTTAACATAAAGAATTCTGCCTATATAATTGTAAGGAAAATCACTGAGGAAAGAAAAACATGTTAATAAATATGGATTCATTCATAAGAAATTGACATAGAAGGAAAACAACATCACAAACTCACTACACATGAATTCCTGAAAAATAGCTGCAAATGCTCCTTTGATTAACCGAGTGAAAGCATAAGATGCAAATCCTCCCCTTTGAAGTCCAACCCCTCTCTCTGAATGAGAAATGATACATATAGACTCAAACAAAACGTTTCCCCACCTTTAGGGGTCGAATCCCTAAGTGGTGGAATAGTTTCCAAGAATATCTCAACCAACAAGTGAGAGTGAGAAGGTAAAAAACAAACTCTTCTCTTAAACTTTGATTTAAGTTTTGCTTCATTTGTAAGGCCTAATTAATCATAAAAAAAAACTATGATGCTAAATTATTTCATAATTACATCATCAAGACTTCAAAATAGTGAAATTACATCATCAAGCAAAGATTTGGCAAAGACATGTTGAGAAAGATTGTTACAAGCAAAATCGCAGTGCATTCAGGCAAAAACACAGCGCATTCAGGCATAAGCGTAGCGCCATCTTGCAGGAGGATTTTGGAGGCCTTACTGTGCTCCAAATTGAGAACTTGATAGCTCATTGGAAATATGTGAGTGTCTGGTTTTCATTTGACTACTCAAGCAAGTGATTTGGACACTCCATCTAGGATAAAAACTGATTTTCCCAAGGTCACTCCAAAAACGCAGCACCTGCTTCAAAATAGTGGCAGAAAGTGATTTTTTGACCTGTTTTTTGACATTTTCTCCCAATATGTGTACTGACAAGCTTGCAAAAGTGGATAGATGACATGTAGGAATGATTATCTACCAAGGAATGTAACTTTTTTGGCATTTGGATGGCTGTAGAGAAAGCGTAGCGCCAACGCGCTGCGTTTTTGGCAGGGTTAAAATTTTGGGGTTTTCTGCGAAAATAGGCCTCAAAGATGGAGATATATATCTCTAACCATAAATCGTTTTGGAAAACGGAGAGAGGTTTCTGTATATAAGGATTTTTTTAAGAAAAACCTCTCATTTTCTGGAAATTGATTTTCTACTACCTAAGTGTTGGTTGTAAATGCCTCAAGCATGAGTAACTTTGATTCTATCTTTGGCATACTGTCTATCTCAGACTCATACTCTTCCAATTCATACTCTAAATCATCAATGAAAAGAAAGCATTCTTCAAGATCACTAAACATGTCAGCCCTATCTTCTTCATGAAAGAAAACAGTCCCTATTATCTGATCTCCTTGCAGGAAATCTACATCACAAATTGGCTTACTCACAACGACTTCCTCTATAGTTCCATCAGTCTCATGACAGTCATCATTTAAACCTAGATTTTCATTTTCAATAATGGAAGAAATTTCAGTCACACATTCTTGACTATGTGAACACTGCAAACCCGCCTTAACTTAGGTTGTAACATGGTTTTTTAGGAGCTGATCTACATCATTTTTCATACAACAAAGAACACTGAGTTTTATAGAAATCAACATTGGCTTGGTGATTTTCATTTTCAAGATCAGGAACAAGCCTTTCTCTATTTTGATCCCAGTCTGTTTCATCCAAGGAGGAAGTTGTTGATTCTTGTTGGGAGGAAAAATCATAAAGGGCTTCTAATATTTCTTCTTCCATACATTCTTCATCCCCATACAATTTTTCAAGAAATTTAATGAAATTTTCAGAAATCTCACAACATCTGTCCATCATTGATAAGGAAAAATTGCAAAAGAAAACTGAATGGAAATACTTTAGAGAATATAAACTAGCAGATGGTAGACTCTCGTACCATTTCCTTGCTATTTCCTCCAGGTTATCCATGAAGATATTCATCATACAATGTTCAGGAAAGTTAGTCTTTAATCTGTGAATATGAAAATGAAATTTGACCAAATGCAAACTATCATCTTCTCCATCCTGACCTTTAAGATTTGGTAGCCCTGTTTTCCAATCTATACAAGGAATACGGTTCAGAAAACCAAGAATATGAGCTCGATTCATAGGGGCATACCTTCAAGCAGTTGAACCCATCTTGAAAACAGTTAAGTCACCAAGAAGTTCTTCAAACTACTGGTTTTTGAATAATGGAGTCGCCATGAAAATTCTAAACCTTTGGATTCTTCGATACTGGAGTCATGAGGTGAAAAATGCACAACCTTTCTTGTGTCTGATCATTTTTCACCATAAACAATCAGATCTGATGCTTGTCGTTCTTTCCTGAGGAAGATATGATCTTTTGTTCCCCGACAACGACACCAAAATGTTATCCTCTACAATGTCCTAGGCTTAGGAGGAGATTGAAAGAGGTAACCTAAAACCACTTGCAGTTCAACAGCTAGCCCTGCTAAACCAGAGAAGGATCTCTCTAAGGATTTCAAAGCAAATGAATGAAAGAGAAATGGATTTTAGGCTAGATATAACTGTTTTAGATGAGTTTTTGAAAATTTTGGGTTGTTAGGTTGCTGGACTAGGGATGAGAAAAAGAAATCAGGTCAAAGTGTAAAAGGGTTGCAATAGAATGCATAAACAGGAGCAATATAACATTGTCTTGTGATGAATATGAGAGTTTGGTCAATGTAGTGTAGGGTTTGAAAAGCTTGGAAGACCATAATGAGCATGTGTAACATGAATTCATTAATTTAGAAGAAGAAATACACATAAATGATTTCCACGTAAAAATATTTAACATAAAGAATTTTGCCTATATCAGTAAGGAAAATCACTGAGGAAAGAAAAACATGTTAAGAAATATGGAGTCATTCATAGGAAGCTGACATAGAAGGAAAACAACATCACAAACTCACTGCACATGAATTCATAAAAAATAACTTCAACTGCTCCTTTGATTAACTAACTGAAAGCATAAGATACAAATCCTCTTCTCTAAAGTCCAACCCCTCTCTCTGAATGATAAATGATACATATAGACTCAAACAAATAGTTTCCCCACCTTTAGGGGTCGAATCCCTAAGTGGTGGAACAGTTTCCTAGAATCTCTCAACCAACAAGTGGGAGTGAAAAGGTAAAAAACAAACTATTCTCTTAGACTTTAATTTGAGTTTTGCTTCATTTATGAGGCTTAATTAATCATAAAAACAACCTATCATGCTAATCTATTTCATAATTACATCATGAAGACTTCAAAATACTGAAACTACATCATCAAACAAAGATATGGCGAAGACACGCCGAGAAAGACTGTTATAGGCAAAAGCGCAACGCTTTTAGGCAAAAACGCAGCGCACTCAGGAAAAAGCGTAGCGCCATCTTGCAGGAGGATTTTGGAGGCCTTCACTTATTCAAAATTGAGAACTTGATAGCTCATTGGAAATTTGTGAGCGTCTAGTTGTAATTTGATACAAGATAAATTGAGGCATCCTTAGTTATGCCATACTCACTAAGCGATTTCTAATCCTTAAGCTATCATCTTCCATGTAGGAGCCATATATTGTCATATGGGACTCTTACCCAATCCTAGATCCTAGTTGCAAGTGAGGAGACAAGATCTGAGGCTTTAACTTGTACACAAAGGGATCCCCTTGATTAGTCTCACAAAGATTGTGAAATTGTCTAGATCTAGGTTGAAAGGACCCATGCGCGGATGAGATTTTTCAGGTACATGATATTGATATTTACGAAGCTCATCCATGGATCTAAAAGACCAAACTTCAAGATCTCTGGTGCAAAAATCATTATTCCTACCACGACAAGCAAAAAGGCTCAAATTCCACTGGGATCGCACCATAGGCGACGCCATAACATTTCCATGGCCGATTGGGAGGCTATTCATAAGCCATCCTGCCACTGCCCTCCATTTTGGAGTGACTATTCCTTGTGCAGATTCCTCCTCCGTGGATAAAAGAGGGCTTACTACCTCTTCTACGCCCATCTTCATCACTGTTGCAGTTGAACATTTGGAGCCAAGGTAGATCTGGCTTGCAAAACCCTAACAGAGCAATGATGAGTTGATTATCCAACACTCTCAACTTTATATACATAACACTCAATCCATTTAAACCCTATAACATAAAGCTTAAAGATTTTCCCACAAATGAATACTACGCAGTTTAACACTAAATACTAAGTTATGGCAAAAGATGGTTGGATTTCATAATTAAGAGCTTGCAAGAACACTCTTTGTTCTTTGAATAATTGATGTCAACTCCCCTAATCTTAATGTTTTAACTATTTTAAAATATAAAATACTTTACTCTCTTGGCTAAAATGACACTTAGAATTCTCTTCATTAGAATGACTATAGAGAGAGATGACAAGTGCCTCCATTTGGATTTGTACCTATGCTACCTATAGCGAGTGCCTTGTCTCACCTAGAAAGCAACTGCGTCCCTCCCTAGTTGTACCATTACTAGTCGCACAACCAACTAGGGAACCAAAAAAACAAATTATTTGCCAAAGAAGAATTGACCAACAAATCAAAGCCCTCTTGATTGAAGCAAATAAGGAAAATGTTAGAAACCCTATGTTTATGTACTGTGATTAAAAATCACATAATAAAATATAGGGATGTAAAATATAGGGATTTATACATCCCGCTTTATAAAGTGATGTATTAATTGTAATAAATTGGTAATGATATTGATCCAATCTTGATTTTAATTGGAATTAAATAGAATAACCTTCCTCATCTTGCTAGGTTGCAACTATTTAGCCTTACTTTATTCAATCTCAATAGTTATACACATTATTTGCCTTTGGTTTGAGATATGGTATCAATGGCATATGATATAAGAGGCTCCACTCTCAAGTTTTATTTCACTACTAATTTAATACAAAAATCAAAATAGCATATATGGAGTCAACGTGGTGTATTGTTATTGACTACTTACCATGTACATAAAATGTAACCCATGTCTCGTCCCACAAATGAGTTAGTATGTATTTACCATGAACAAAACTAGCACATTGAAATTCACATCACTCCGCTTATTACCCATACCTTCACTTCAAAACTTGAGAATAAGTTACAAATCTTTTTAATTTTTAAGCATATTTTTAATAACAATTTTAAAGGGGCTTGAAATTTTGAGGTTACGATGGGTTTATGTTTTTATTTATTAAGCCAAAAGTTTTTTTATGGTGAGGGTTTGGCTCACACCAGTGTAGCTACATAGTCCCAAAGATTAGTTTAATTAGTCAAATCAGTGCCTCACTGTACGGGAGGTCACAGGGTCGATTTTGGCCCTTGGGGTCAAGTCAGTACATAGGCTGCCGGGATGTGATCCCCTTAAAATCGATCTGCCCATAAAATCACTGTGGACATAGCGACTACTCAATAACCAAAGATACCCGTTAACCACTGGGAAAAAACAAAACACTCTCGCTAGATTTGTCGGCTGCCACGTAATATAGCAACAGTGTCATGAGGACTTTTTGATAAGGCGCTCCCTCTTTAATGAGTTTTGACTATCATAGTACCTTAACGCAATACATTCCCACTTGTATTTTACATACAGGCTCAGGCTATGCCTATCTCCATGTGGCTTATTTATTCTCTCGTTTTGTTCATCAATGAATCCATGCTCAGTCAGGAAGCAGGCTAGTCATGACGAAGGTCACGAGATCGAACCTGAAGCTGTCAATGCCCTCCAGAAGCCCAAGTGTTTTGATGGAACAAGCCTTGGCTCCTGGCGCTTCTAGCCCTCCGATTTAGCCGATTTCCTCCAATCAAGACATGGAAATTGTAACAAGGATCTTCCGGCTCCCCTGTCGTGGATCTTACTGGCTTGACAGAGAGATACGCAAATTGTAACGAGGGCGTTGGTGAGGGAATTTAACTCCAGACCAGATGGAGGAATAATCGTCAGGACTTCGAACGAGAAGAACATGTACCTTTCACGAGTGATGTAGCGTTTTCATCCATGTCCAGTTGTGATCCAGGTATCCCTTTCCAGAAAGTCGTTGAAGCAAAATCAAGCGTAAGTGTGGGAGTTTCAGATTTGATGGATGCCCAATTTGAGGTTCCCGGGACTCGAACTGAGGCGTGGTCAAGATCACGTAATACTCAAAGATCCATTATGGGCCTCAATAATTTCATCGGCAAAAGGCGGCTGCATAAGGGAAACATGGCTCCGATCACGATTATGAGGGCAGATCCCGCTGATTTCAAAGCGATGGTGCAGCAAAGCACGAGTTTCCCCTTCTGAAACAACAGCAGGGCCGCCCCTCTTTTTCGAAGCCAAAGCCAAAGTGGCCCGGCTAAAACTTTACAGAGTCAGATTAATGCTCTGGTTAAGGGGATTTTGAATTAATATGCGAATCTTTGGCCAACATGGGTGACTCACAAGTCACTTCAGTACAGGTGATGGATTTCTGTACAGCCCAACCAAGAAGAACATCGTGGACTGTGGGTAGAAGATGATGGTGGGGGAGTGTGGGCGGAAGATAATGGATTATCAGGTCATGAAAAAAAGAAAGAAATTATTTTAACATGTACAAGGTTAAATATAGTCTATAAGAGAGATTGCTTCTTCATGTTTTATGAGACAGATTACTTCTTTATCTGTTTGATGTATTTCCAACCACAGAGAGAATCACTAGAATCGCTAAAAGCCCAAAAATAATTTGAGTAGTTTTGAGTCTCATAACTTTGCCTCTGTACACCTAACAGGTAAATAAAGTATACTCCCAACAACTAGAAAATGAATATGGAAAAAACAAAATTGTAATTGAACCACTCAAACTAACAAACAAGAGAACTCTATTTAGTGAGTTGTCTTTAGTGAGACTTTTTGGAAGCTTTTCCCGTGAATTTTTTTAGTCTAATTTCTTTAAAATCCTACAGAAATTTATTGAAATAAAAAGCTTGGTGGGTGACACCTGCACAATCAAAATGCCCTAAAATTTTTTCACGGTGCTAAAATCATATATACAGTAAGAAAAACCAATTTAAATAACACTAATCACAAAATCATATATACAATAAAAAAAAACCATTTAAATAATACTAATCAAGAATTCATCTTAATTTTTTCTGCAAAAATTTTACACTCAAAAGTCAAAAAAATCACACTAAAGTCCACTCCTCTTCCGACTAAGGACACCTTACACATGACATCATCTCGCGACCTGTTAAAAACATGACTCCACAAATAGGACGAAACTACATCCGTTGCCTGCTCGCACCCCGCATACCGCACCATTATCGTTGAGTACGCTGGGAAGATAAATGTCTGTCCAAAGAGTGCGCTGGTTTACCCAGTCACCTCCAGGTTACCTCACGTCGATCGATTGAAAAAAAACGAGGTAAATCCAATGTTTTCTAAACACTGCACTGTTCGGCGGTATGATATTTAACCCATTAGAGATCTGCTTACACCTCGCCCAGTCAAGGTCTTTTTTCATATCGACTAGTTTATCCGCTCGCGGGGTCGCGACATTCGTCTATGTTACCGCTGTATCTAAGAAGAGACATCTCCTTCAAGGTCAAGTCTGAAACTAAGAAAACTTTATATATATTATGCAAAATGCAAAATTGTACAGCATTTAACTAAGAAGAGACATCTCCTTCAAGGTCTAGTCTGAAACTAAGAAAACTTTATATATATTATGCAAAATGCAAAATTGTACAGCATTTGGATAGCCTTTTGGCTCTTCTCAGCCTTCCTAACGTGGAACAAAACTAACCTTGAAAGATCTCTCAGACTCCAGAGAACCCACAAAGCACATAGGCAACACATCAGATGCCAATTTTCGAGAAGAAGCAGGTAATGCTATGGCTTCTTGAACCATTATTACATCTTAGGTGCAGAATGTCTATTTGCACTGCTGTTCGCATAGAAACCAATCCAAAGAATAACTCTCTCTGGGACCATATCAGAACATTGTGTAGACAAGGCCGCCTGAAGGAGGCACTTGACAGATTGGGTTCTGTCGAAATCTCTGCAGACTCCTCTTCCGTTTACATCTATCTTTTGCAGGGGTGCATTAAGAAGAGGGCTTTATCAGAGGGCAGGCTGATTCACCTTCACATGAAGGACATGGGAATCATGGCGGACAGGCTTCTGTTGAACACCCTTCTTAACATGTATATCAAGTGTGGCAGCTTGCTGGACGCTCGCAGAGTTTTCGATGAGATGACCGAGCGAGATGTGTGCTCGTGGACTGTAATGATCGGAGGTTATGCAAGGCACGGAGATCCAAAAGAGGCATTGGAATTGTTTGATCAAATGCAAAAAGCTGGTGTTGCTCCAAATCATTTCACCTTTGCCAGTGTTCTACCGGCGTGTGCCGATACGCGGTATCTGAAACAGGGTATGGAGATCCATGAAGAGATAACGAGAAAGGGATTTGAGTCTGATGTCGTTGTGGGGAATGTGCTGATGGACATGTATGTGAAATGTGGGAATTTGGACTTGGCACGCGAAGTGTTTGATAAAATGTCAGAACGGGATCCAGTTTCCTGGACGACTTTAATTGCAGGATATACACAGGCAGGAAATATCGGGGAGGCCCTGGAGCTTTTTGAGGGAATGCCTGAAAGAGATGCGTTCTCCTGGACTGCTATGATATCCGGGTGTGCGCAGAATGGGCAGGGGGAGAAAGCGCTGGAGCTCTTTAGGCAAATGCGATTGGCAGAGATAAAACCGGACTCGAAAACTTATGCTTGTGTTTTAGCAGCGTGCGCCAATTTGACAGCTCTGAAAAAGGGGATGGAAATCCATGACAGAATAATTAGATGTGGAATGCAGTCGAATGTGCTCGTGACGAATATTCTTATAGACATGTATGGGAAATGTGGTGATAGAGAGACTGCACGCAAGTTGTTTGATAGAATGCGCCAACGAGATGTTGTGTCATGGACATCGATGATTGCAGGGTATGCACAGAATGGGTGTGGAGATGAAGCCCTTAAGCTTTTCCGAGAAATGCAATTGGCAGGTGAGAAGCCGAACTCGAATACATTTGCCAGTGTTTTCACGGCATGTGCCGACATGGCAGCTTTGGAAGCAGGTGCAGAGATCCATAAAGAGTTACATGGAAGTGGATTTCAGTCTGATGTTGTTGTGATGAGTGCCCTGGTAGATATGTATGCTAAATGTGGAAGTATACATACTGCACGTACATTGTTTGACAACATGGATCAGCGAGACGTCGTGTCTTGGACAGCCATGATTGGAGGGTATTCACAGAATGGGTGGGGAATGGAAGCCCTGCATCTTTTCCAGCAAATGCAATTGGCGGGTGTGAAGCCAAACTCGAAGACCTTCGCCAGTGTTCTACCTGCATGTGCCAACTTGGCAGCTTTGGAACAGGGCATGGAGATCCATGAGAAAATAATTAAAAGTGGATTTCAGTCCGATGCCATTGTGGTGAATGCTCTGATAGACATGTATGCAAAATGTGGGAATGTACAGAAGGCACGAGATTTATTTGACAGCATGCATCAACGGGATGTTGTCTCATGGACTTCGATGATTGCAGCCTATGGTATGCATGGCTTTGGCAAGGATGCGCTCAAACTTTTTGAAGAAATGGAAATCTCTGGCATGAGCCCGGATGATGCCACTTTAGTTTCTGTTTTGTCTGCATGCAGCCATGCAGGTCTAGTGGATCAAGGTTATCATTACTTCAATTGCATGAGCAAGTGCTATCACATTACACCTACATTGAAACATTATAGCTGTATGGTTGACCTTCTTGGCCGGGCTGGGAGACTAGATGAAGCGCACAACTTTATCATAAACATTCCAATACAACCTGATGCTGCTTTGTGGAGCTGTTTGCTTGGTGCCTGTAGAGTACATAACAATTTAGATCTGGGAGAACGGCTGGCAAAACACCTTTTTGAGATGGACCGTAAAAATGCTGCACCTTATGTACTTCTCTCAAATATATATGCTGCAGCTGGCAGATGGGATGACATTCAAAAGGTACGGAAAATGATGAAAGATAGAGGTGTTAAAAAGACACCTGGATGTAGTTGGATCGAGGTCAATAAACAGGTGCATGCTTTCCTTGTTGGAGATAGATCACACCCACAAACAGATAAAATCTATAGAGAGTTGGAGAGGTTATCTCAGGAGATGAAGGTGGCAGGGTATATTCCTGACACAAGTTTTGTGCTGAGTGATGTGAAAGAGGAGGAGAAGGAACAAATTCTTTGTCACCACAGTGAAAAGCTGGCACTTGCCTTTGGATTATTAAACACACCCCCAGGAACTGTTATTCGAGTTATCAAGAACCTCCGAGTCTGTGGTGATTGCCACTTAGCAATCAAATTTATATCTAAGATTGTTGCACGAGAAATTATTGTGAGAGATGCCAACCGTTACCATCATTTCATGGATGGACAATGTTCCTGTGGAGATTATTGGTGATGTGAAGAGAAACAAGATATAAACACGGGCTTGCATGCAGCATGCTATCAACCTTGCATCGGTGGCTTGGCACTAGGTTTTATTGTCCTTACCTTGGCAGGTTACTGCGATGTGAGTACTTTTTTCTGCATCCTATTCCTTAATGTTTATGTTTTTTTTAGAGTCGATTCACCAAATGCAGACAATTTAGTATCATATGTATATGTTTATCAATTCTGTTGCTTGGAAAACCTTTTATAACTTTTAAAACTGAGATGTTCCAATTATAACTTTGAGTAGCTGATGTGAAAAAATGTATGTTATGCTATAAAAAAGAACTACCCACCTCAGTTACTTACATTATATTTTCTTCCTTTTCAGGTGAAGATAATTACTTGAGCAAAATCGATTTTGATTACTTGGGTATGTTGTATTCAAGGATAACATATAGATGGCATTTATTGTTATAGTAATAAGAACTGCTTTCTTCAAAATAAATAGAAGCTGACTATGGTATACCAATTATTGGAAAATAACCTTATAACCTGCCGCCTTTTTAAATCATGTTATTTGATTGTGGTGAATCCTTCGATTATTGCACAAGGAAAAATGCTACTTGTTGTGGAATAGGAGTCAACAGGATGGTGGAAATTGTGCAACAGCAGCGGTAGTATGAAGATGGAAAATTCTGGATTGCAGCAAGATGGCTCAGAGAATCATCTGGATGCAGCAATTTTGTTAATGGATGTGATGATGGACACAACTAAGGATGGAACATGTGAAGACAAAGACTCCAGAAGCAATCCAGCGGCCAGCCTAGTAAAAGGTTCTGTTTCAGTATTTTAGCTATTTTTTGCATATTTGAGGTGGAAAATAATCAGCCCAGTCTGTATGTTTTGTATAAAACAAGAAAGAGTACCTCCTTCCATTATCCTTACTTGAGTTGTTTGGCCTTGTTTCCCAAAGAGGTGGTTTCCTTTAGATGGCAGTGCCGGCATTGCTCCTCCAGATCTACCAGATTGATCACAATCTTCTTCTGACCCGTCGTGGCTAGTGGGTGCTTCAAGTGTCATCTAAATATTTTAAACATTGGCATGGATGGTAGCAGATCAGTCACACTACCTCTTTACTCAAGGAACCCCACAACTGGCTTGTTATACTAGTTCCAATACTCGACATAGTGTCTGTTGCTCCCTCTCGTGCCCAGTGTAGTATTCATCGACAAATCACGCCACCATATATTTATCCTCTTTTAGTAGTTTGTTGAACTTGGATATTAGGAGGGTTTCTGTGCAGAGCTCCTGGCTTCTCCCTTTGCCCAACCGGCTCCTCAGTATCATCCTCAGTATAGATGACTTCACAGTGACAGATGGGAATACATGTTCCCCCTGGGTTCAAACTTCAAACACTGACTAAACACTGCAATGTCTTCAGCTTTCTGCGTTTCACTTTTGTTTTAGTTGACTAGCTCTTTCTGTTGAGGGCCGAGGCATCACTTGTTGTCCTTGTCTTCCTCTCCAATGATGTAACCTACCTCACTCTCAAGGGTTTAACCCCATTTCACTTTTAATTTCTACTATGCTATTTGTCTTTATATTTGGAGGATATGCACTAGGCACTCTTTATCTTACTAATATCGATTACTGTAGTTCTGAGAGTCATTGACCTATTTTGGTCATTAGTGGATATTAATTAAGTTTATATCATTCAGCCAAAGTTGGAGACTATAGTTCATTTATTATGTGGCACAATCTTGGTCAATGATTCAATGACTTACGATATTCTTTTGTTCGTCAAATATTAAACTTATGAATTGCTAAGTTGATTTTCATAAAAGACTTACTGTCTTCAGATTTCAGCTTTTCATGTTTAGTTTAGTTGACTTGTTCTTTCTGTTGCAGCATCACTTTCTGTTCTTGATATCCTCTCCAAGGATGTACTCGACATCATTGTCAAGGGTTTACCTGTTTTGTTTTTAACCCCACTTTCACTTTTATTTTTTACTATGCCATACTCTACATCACTGTCAAGGGTTTACCTATTTTGTGTTTAACCCCACTTTCACCTTTATTTACTACTATGCCATTTGCCTTTTTATTTTAGGAGGGATATGCACTTGGCACTTTTTAACTCGCTAATATTATTTGCTGCAGTTCCATGTCCCATTGATTTGTTTTGATCGTTAGTGGATACTATATATCATTCAGCCAAAGTTTGCCTTGATGTCTCGTTGGGGACTATAATTCATTAATTATGTGGCACAGTGTCAATCAATGCTTCGATGATTTGTGATATTTTTTGTTGGTCTAATTGTAGACTTGTGAATTTCTTTTGCTAAGTTGTTACAACATTCACAGGAGATATGAGGATTGCAGAAAAGAATTACTTGCGCTCGCTGTAATAAACAACATAAGAAACATGGAATAACCCTAAATCGATTCAGTGGGAGTGCGGGTGCTCAGTGACGATTTGAGATTTGGTAACTACTACGAGGGTTCTGTGACCATTTGAAATTGGGCCATTATGTAGTGGAGCTTCAAATCCTCCAAGCAAAGCATCTGTAAACTGATGTGTCATACAAATGGATTTATCCCAAACTGTATGAGACCTAAATGAACATATTTAAAATCATGGTCTAGACCCCACTGAATGCCAGATGGTTTTAACGGGGTAATCTGATACATTGGATGAGTCAAGCTGATAGGGATATTTACTGAAGTATATCTGATTGAATTAGCAGCACAGAATTTGTACATGGGCAAATCATAGATCTCACTTGCAGAAATTTCTGGGAGCTTCCAATTTGGATCAGGGGTATATTCTTGTACAACGAATCTAGTATCATACAATGGGTCCGCATGTTGTTTATTCATGATTTTGCCAAACCAACTTTCTTGCTAGATTTCATCTCATTTGAAAGATCATAACTTGATGATGCCATTTCTACTGCACTCTTTTACTTAGTAGTGTGCAAGCAGGTAAGATAAGCAATATACAGAGGAAAAATAAGTGCACACGAGGAACGGGACTACAAAACATGGAGAAACAATCCGTTCCTTGGCTAAAAAGTTTAGATTACTTTGTCCACCAGCACCTTGCTGCAACAGATCCTTATCACGTCTCACTTGCTATACAATATGTGGCTCGAAATCAACAACATATGCTCAAAATTCTCAGAATGACATGAAATTAATATTCCTTATATTAACACGGTTGATGAATATAGCTCTGATACCAAACTTAAACTTTATATTCGATCTCAAAATCAAAACCATCTAGCCATGGGCTCCACCTTAAGTTTCTGTTATTACCTTGCTCAAGCAACCTTTTATTCTTTAACATTCCAGCCATATGTTTCGAATCTGTGCTTACAATGAAGTGTACTGGTTTAAAAAACAATCAAAATCGCTTGATGCCATTTTTTATTGCTAGGATTTCTTTGTGGGAGGATGGATACTTTAATTCTGTATTATTGAAACATCCAGATGCATATAGAAACACTTCTCTTTTAGGATGTTTCTGCAGTAAGACTCTTTTTTCAGAAGAAAAAAAATGCCATCTTTCCATTAAAAACAAAAAGAGAGTACATATTCATGAGATGTTCTGTAGACTTCTATCAGTTCTCCTATATCTCTCATATCTATATCCTATCTGTTACAAAACTGTTTGAATTATCCCTAGATTCATTTATTAACCACTTACATTGCATATTGTCCATGCAAAAAAAATTTGACAAACAAAATTACAGCGAGTTTTTGTCCAAAATAACATACTGTTGATGCATCCAGCATTTGTCATTACACCCTGTTCATAAGCAGCATAATGTATCTTGCCGGGTGCCTTTGAGATTCCTCTTTTTGAGAGGAGGTCGGCGATCTGATTCTGCTCTCTGTATATATGACCAAATTCAATATGCTGGAAAGTGCTTACCAAATGTCGGATTCTCCTCATCCAGTTAGATAAGATGGGAGGATTAAATAGAGTGTAGTCCTTAACCCAATCGATGATGCCCTTTGCGTCCCCATAAACCAGAAATTCCTCAAGGCCCAGCCATTTTGCACCTATGAGGACACCCCATAGGGCGATAATTCAGCTCTACTGTTTGTCCCTTGACCCCCTCCCACCAGAAATGGAAATATTTTCCCAGTTCCAAAACAATGACTGCCCCGCATCCACATTTCCTGTGCAGGCAAGCCCCATCAAAAAACCCCACAGGGAAGACCTTCCAGATGTCCCGAAGTCTGATCTTTCTACTTGATTTCTTTCTTTCTGTCATGCTGGATTCCGCGAAATAGGCCACAGATTTTATAATAACTTCTCTAACAACAGCAGATTTTTGGTCAAAGATAAGTGCATTTCGGCATCTACAGATGGACCATAAAATGAGAAAAGGTAAGGAACAATATTGAGACCGAGGGTTGATCCAGAAAGACAAGCATGATTTCAGTGTGAGATGTGTCCTAATGGGTGCAATACCAATTGCATTCAGTGCCCCTTCCCAGACCGCAACAACAAATGGACAACTAAGCATTAGATGATCCACATCTTCATCTCCCTGCTTGCACATCAAACATATACCAGATCCGATAAAGCCCCTTTTTTGCAGGTTTTTCCAGGTAAGGATGCGGTCATGAAGTGCCAACCAACAGAAACATTTGAGCTTCTGTGGAATCCCCCATTTCCAAGCTTCCTGAAACCATAAGCAATATTCGAAATCCTTCTCATTCATTGGAAATTTTTGGTAAATCTCTTTTACCATCGGCTGTCCCTTCTTTTTCTTCCCTACCCAAATCACTCTGCCTGCCTGTTCAGTGAAGAATATGCCTGTGGTACTTAATTGGGAAATGTAAATGTCCCATTCAATAGCCAGAATCGCATGAATGCCTATCTCATCTGCCTTGATCTAGGACTGTCCAAGAGTGTTTACCTGCTGATTGTGTTGGGCCTGTTGTAGATAGTATATGCCACTTTCATGAAGTAGTGTGATCAGTGGAGCCGAAAGAGTATGATTCTCATCAAATCCCAAAGTGCATCTAGTCCAATCTCAATTGTGGATCCATCCCCAACTTCCCATTGCAAACATGTCATCAGCCATTTAAGATTATTCCACATGCATCTCGAAATGAACGATGAGCTTGTTTTCCTCTTGGCTCCACCTTTGATCCAAGTAGTGAATTGTTGTCCAAACATGTATTTCTTTCTGACGATTTGTGACCATATGTCGTTCCCAGTCATAGCCCTCCAGCTGATTTTTATGATCAATGCCAGGTTGAAATTGTGAGTGTCTAAGATCCCCCATCCACCGTCTACAATTACCTGGTGAGGACTCTCCATCGGACAAGGTGGATTTTCTCCGCTTTCATATTTCCAGACCACATAAACCTGGCCATTATAGACTCAATCCTGTGAATGACCACCATAGGTAACTGGAATAGGTGCATCTAGTAAACTGCAATGTTTTGGAGCACAAATTTTATCAGAGTAAGGTGACCTCCCAACAATAACCACCTATGTTTCCACCCACATAACCTCTTTTCAAACTTGTCGATCAACCAATCCTAGTCCTGAACAAGATAATTGTTCGGTTTTATTCTAAAACCTAGATATACAAAGCCATCTTCATAATGAGAGGATCCAATGTCAAAGAGACTGCAAATCTCCCTGATGATTGTCTCGTCACTATCTCCATGAATAAGACAGGATTTAGATTTATTCATGACAAGACCAGAAGCCGCACTAAAAGTGGAAATAATACTGTAGATGCGGGTCCATTCTTCAAGATTTGTTGCTCCCCCAAATAGTAGGTCATCCACAAACATCAGGTGCGTAATTGGTTTGTGGTTGGTAATGTTAATGCCCAAAATATGTCCCCTGTCCCTGACATCCCCCAACATATGGCTCAGACAATCAATGACGAGAAGGAAAAGCAACGAAGATAGTGCACATCCATGTCGCAGCCCTTTGAAAGCCCAGAAGAATCGAGTCAATAAACCATTAATGATGCCAACAAAATTAGCAGTGCTGATGCATACCATAATCCAACTAATATTATGAGGGCAAACCCCAATCTTGTGTAACACCAACCTTAAAAAATCCCAGTCAACACAATCAAATGCCTTATGCAAATCAACTTTAATCAAACAAGCCTTCAATTTCTGTGCCTTGATTGAGTGCACTATTTCTTGGGTGATGCCTATGGCATCCTGAATCTATCCGCCTTCCAGAAACCCAAATTGTTAGGGAGAGGTGTGTTGAAAGAATCGCTTTTATCCTACAAGCAATAAGTTTTGAAATCATCTTATAAACAGAGTTGCACAATGAAATTGGACGATAATCAACAAAAGTTTTAGGATTCGATTTCTTCGAAATGAGGGCAATGAACGTAGCATTAAGGGCCCCCGAGATGTATCCAAGAGACCTCGACTCCTCTGCTACCGACAAGAGATTCAACATCATCAACTCAAAGAAGTGAATAAATAACTCCAGCCCCCAACCATCATGCCCTAGGGTTTTTTCCTTTGCACAACCCTTCAATACCTCCAACAGTTCCTCCTTAGCAACCAGACGCCCCAATTTTTCATTATCCTCCCACGTGAACATTGTTGGTAAATGAGCCAAGCACTCCAATTGGACATTAAGGTCCGAGTCACTTTCCATGTATAAACAACTAAAGTATTTAATCACCGCCATTTCCATATTTGATTGAGTCTCAAAATAATGTCCATCATTGTCCCAAATGCCTCGAATAACATTGGCCTGTTTCCTGATATTAACATGTAAGTGAAAAAATTTAGAGTTCTTATCCCCAAGAGCCACCCATGTGGCCTGACTTTTCAATCTGATGGCGGCCTCCTGTGACAAGAGTATATCCCTCTTTTTTTCCTCCAGTACTAGAATTTTATTTTTGTACTGCGCAGAGAAAAACAGAGGATCTGAAGGATCAATATAGTATCAAAGGTTGTCCTCAATATCATGTAGGGCTTTGTTCTCTGTCACTTTAAGATCTCTAGCCCATTGACTGACCTCCCTTTTCAGAGAGGAGAGTTTATCATGTATGGAGAACACACAACCCGTCAGAGGTGGGACAGGTCGACGGATCCAAACTTTTCGAACAGGATCCTAAAAATCTTTAATCTGAAGCCAGTGAGAATTGAATTGAATGGATAAAATCTTCTCCCACCCAAGAGCTCCATGATAATATAATCACCATATGATCAGAAATGAAAGAAGGAATGATCGATGATTTTATCCCCTCCAAATCATCAAATAAAGATTGACTTATGATGAATCTTTCGAGTCTTTTCGAAATACCATTGGAACTAGTTCGACAATTCCTTCGAGTGGGAGCCAAATGTCTGGGGGCAACATCAATAAGAGCGTAAGTATCCATCATGTTCTTGATGAATTGTGACATAGAGTCCACCCGAGCCCTGTCTCCCCAAATCTCATCCATCCCCAATGTAAAATTGAGATCCTCGACAATAATGAGGCACTGCAACCCCAATAGATCTGAGGGCGAAACATTTTCCCAATAGAGTCTTCCACTGGCATATGGCGCATAGGAGTTCAAAATGCGAATTCTCTGGCATGAGCCCTACTGATGGCCAGACAAGATGATCCCTGCACATGAATTATATGCATTCAATGTAATGATTTTAGGGTTCCAAATAGCTCCTAGACCCCTAGAGAGGCTCGAAGCGCTAGTGGCACAACACACATACCAATCAGGGCAGATAGAGATAAGTGTCTCCCGGGCCTTTTGCCTAGAGATCATGGTTTCTTGAAACAAAATTACAAAGGGGTTATGAAGTTAGATCATGCCCCTGAGGGAGCTAAGCTTATGGGGCACTCCTAACCCCCTAACATTCAGGGAAATAATGATCATGGCGATAATGGTTCCTCGAGTACATCCTCTCTAAGGAACCAAAAACCACCATCACTAGGAGGCGAAGCAAGACAATATGAGAGTTTGTTGTTTTCCCAGTGTAAACCCTCAAAATTCCCTAACCCAGGAGAAGTAGACACTCCCGACAGATTACAGACTGAGATCTTCTTAAATTTGGGGATCCTTTTCTTCCTATGAGTAACATTCCTATGCCTCACAAAAGATCCAGGATTAGACAGGCTCTGCACCAACGATTTCATAATCATCAGGGGCATCATCTCACTTGAATGGAAGAGTGAAAGGGCCTCTAATTCCTTGTCTGGGGAGAGATTCATGTCGTCCTCCCCCACTTCTGCAGTTTGCTTGGTGAGTGAAAGGGCCTCTAATTCCTTGTCTGGGGAGAGATTCATGTCATCCTCCCCCACTTCTGCAGTTTGCTTGGGTGTTCGAGAGACATAAACATTTAAAAATTTTGATCCCCCTAAATTCTGCAAAGGAAAAAAAAAGCAGGGCCCTCGGAGTCCCCCATCCCGTTAGACAAAGGGGAATTGGGGGTTTCTAGAGACAGGCAAATAATCAATTTTCAGAAGTGAATATAAATGCAAGACAAATGGGGATAGAGAATTATTTGCATCAGGAATGTCCTTATGATATACAGGCACATGAGAGATAGGGATGCCTGACACTGCATCGGTAGGATCCAGTGGTGGCCGAGCAGGTTATCATGCAGAGATTGAGACCTCAAACCTCGAACCGCCTGTTTGAGAGAACCCCTCTTATCCATAAACTTCATGGAGCAATTTTCCATTAGATCACTAGTATCATGACATTTAAGGCATCGGAATGGAACCCCCCAATAATCGATGCTGATCTTAATGGAATAGTTGTGCCATTGAATGTTCAATTCCTCTAGTAGGCCTCCCCCCATATCCACCTTTACTAATACCCACGCCATCCGCTTATCTAGCTGACCAAAACTGCCTTCATCCCAGAAATAAAAACTCCCAATCCTGTTAGCAATGTCCATGACTGCCGACTCGTTCCATAATTTGAGTGGTAGACCAGGCAATTTAGCCCACACAAAATGCCGCTGGGGAGATTCAATGAATGGGTCAAATCTTGCCTTCCACCTTTGAAGAATGAGGTATCCCCTCCCTTTTACCCAAGGAGATGATAATATCCTTTCTGTGTCTTCCTGACAAAGGAAGTGAAATCATATCCACCCTTTAAGCAACAAACTAATCTTCGGCCTTGTTGACCCTACCGCCTACACCTACCTACAAGTCAGTGAGAAAAGCCTTCAACTCCCCACAAGGTGTGGTTGGTGGCAGGGAACTAAAAGAAAGAGCTGTCACACTAAATCCCCTCTCTTCATTTAAGCTATCTCTTAGGTTAGCTATGTGGGGTGGTCCCAAATCTGGAAAACTAAGATAAAGGAAATGTGAGGTTCTAGGAGAGATGTTAAAGTGAAAGTGGATTACTTTTAAGAATTATGAACAAAATATGATATGAGCAATAAAAATCATTAACATAATAAAACCATAAAACTAGTGTCCTAAGATAAATTGCTCAACAGGAATGAAAGATACATTTGCTCAAAACAAAAGTAGAATGTTTCCAACAATGAAAGCAAAACAATTTTGAAATGGAGACAAAGATGTTAACACGATAATCGATACAAGATACAAAATGCTTTTAAAATATAATCAATGCTTAAATCAAAGCATATAGAGATATCTTGCAAAAGGAAAAACAATTAGTGTTCTACTTGCAAAAGGAAAATGAAACAATGTATATTCAATAATGACAAGTAAAATGGACAATTGCAAGTGAAATCATAAGATGTATTAGCATGAGATGCACCTATACTAGATTTGAATGCAATTAGTCTTGGTTATTTTTAATTTAAAATGCATAATTTAAATGAGAAGTTCTGCTCTTGAGCTCTTACCAAAGGGTAAAAATTGGGGTGACTGTAAGAAAGAGGGGGCGAGGGTACAGAGGTGTCATTAACAATACCCTTCCCCTGAGTCTTACGAGCCAACGTGTGCCTTCGTTCCTACAAGGGGACAAGCGACCTTCATAACTGCAGGGTCACAACGCTTTTACCTTACTTCGTACCAGATGGAAGAACTTTCCAAGAAAGTATTTTTCCCTATACTTTCTATCAACCAAGCTTATGCTTGGAGGTTAATTGAGTTAAAATGCAAACTATGCTAGAATTTGTAAATGATATGCAAGTAAGTTTTCCCGAGGAGATTTGCAATGCTTCAAAATAATGAAAATGAGATAATGCTCAAAGTAAATTGCAAATGTAACTTCAATTGGAAAAAAGAAATTAGCTTGTAAGTGAATTAAAGTGATGCAAGTAAGTTTGCTTTGCAAAAAAGAATTTGCCTCAAGTAGATGGAAATGCTCACAATGATGTAACTTGAGAAAATTCTCTCAAAGTTGTACAAGACATATAAACATAAGCTTCATAAATAAATGGAATTGTAAATTGCTCCAAGTAAATGTCACAAATCATAAACTTATAACAGTTGAAAATGACATGAAGCTAAAAAGTGAATGCTTGCTTGTAAAGTATGCTTTGAAAGTAAATGAGCAAAATCACAAATGAGCCTATAGTGAGGCAAATTGTAAAGAGAGCAAATGTTTAGACAACTAAATTAAACTTGCTCTGAATATGCATATGTATCTACAAAATGTAATTTTTGTTCTTAATGAAATTACGAATTTTTCCATGGGAAAAAAACTAAATTAAACTTGCTACACAAATTGAGATACTTGCATGTAAGAAATGAGTTGCTCTAAAGCAAAATATTAACTTATATTTCAAAGCAAAATGAATGAAAGGCAAAGCATCAAATGAAACTTGTAGCAAAACTTAACTTAGAAATTGAAATGTGATGGTGAGGTTGTGTTAATTTTAGAGCATGCAAAATGAGCTAAAAAAGAAAGTTAGAAAAGATGAGATACGAAAATTAATCCACCCACGCAAAAATCCTCTTTCTCAATAAGAAGAAAGGATGCCTTGGGTAAACCCAAGCTCCTACAAAAAAAAAGAGATCTTTTATGAAGATATTACAATGGTATAAAAGCCTCTTAAAGGGCTGCCCAAAAGATGAAGGATATTTGTACAAAATGAGAGCTAGAAATAGCTAGAATATCCCTCCAAACTATAGCAAACTCGAAGGGCAACAAAGTCCTTCTAAAATCAGAAAATTACAAGTTGCCAAAGGCCCACGGTCTAGCTTTCTTTGCAACTCTTTTTAGTGTCCATGACCTCCTTAGAATAGATCTTGGGTGCTTGAGAGGTCTTACACGAAAGCAAAAGTTTTCAATGGTCTTTCCTCCAGACACTTGTTGTCAAAACTCCAACTATGGGCTGCAAAACCAAGACAAAATTAGTGTAGAATGCATATAAAATGAACAAGTATGATACAAAATAGTGTACAAACAAAAAAAAAATGATGGGAGTGAAGTTTGAACCCCATCACTTGCCTAACTTGGAAAATGCTCTTAAATAGCTAAATAAATCAATGAAAGCATAATTTTTTAAAAGAGATTTAAATTTAGAAGTATTCACTTGTACACAAGCTATGTCCAAGAAATTCTCTGCAAGAAACCACTTTATAAGATAAAACTATGGAAATTCAAAGAACCAATAAAAGCTCTTTGGAGAATGTGTCAAGAGTGGGTTGGTTTCTCCAAAGACTTCACCTCACGCTTGATATTTGAATCCCAACAAGATTTTTCTCTACAAAACTTCAATAAAACATTAGTCCCATATAGATTTAGCAAATAAGCAATGATAAGAAAACTTTAGAAATTTATTGGAAAATAACTAGAGATTTCCACACTTAGAGCATACTCTTAAATCAATTGCCAATGCAAGATAACTTTACATTGACAAATCTACAAGATTATATGGAAATAAAATAAATCAAAGCATGAGCAAAGAAAATTATACCAATAGTGAGCTAATCATCATATTCCAAAAGAAGAACAGTTCATGAATGAACCCCAAAGTCTTTTATTGCAATTGAGAATAAGTGTATATAACAACAGAGCTTTCCCAAGCACAATAGCTCATAACATCATACAATATGAGAGAACCCATGGCTCTATTATATAGAGAGTTGGGAGCAAATCCCAATGAATAATGACAATGACAAATGGCATTGGAGCCAATCGCAAGGTAAGAGATTAAACAAGTAGCATGAGGTGACAATCCCAAAGAAAAATTCGAATTTGTTGAATGGAGCTTCAATGCCAAGTGTAAAAATCAAATTCTGGCAAGTGGACATCATTTTCTTCTTCCTTTATGTGCCAAATTCAAATTTTAAGATGGAATGACAACTGTAGATGGGCGGTAGCCCATGTGGGGACAATTTCCCACAAAAATCTCCACCAAATATTCTCCCAAAACTTCTCAAATGTGCATTAACTTCACAAATTCGAATTTCCAAGTAAGCAACATTCTCATTTAATGCTAGAAATTCGATTTTATTTGAGCACATATCCTTTCCTTGATTTTAGGATCCACATCACCTTGGGACTTCATTTTAACTCCTCCATAATTTTCCACCTCATTTCCACAACATTTGCATGTGTGGATATTTATTTTTCCCCATTTATTTAATTTCAGGCTTAATTAATTGCCAGATTTCCCACTAAACTTAGGAAAAGTGGGTTTTGAGGATTCAATACACATTTTTAACCCCTCAAAGTGTGTCATAGTAGAAAGTTGAGAGCGAGAGGTGCAAATTTTATTACTCATACCCCATACAAATACAATTTTATTAGCAATTTTTCCAGTGCGGAAAATCTAAAAAATTTAAAAATGACTATCTAGACCTAACCAAATTCCACGAATTTTTTGTGTGTGATCTAGTATGGTAATATACATTGACTCTAAACACTAAGATGTGTTAGGGGCTCAACCTTCATACCGTCATGCTGACTTTGCGGTAAAAATGAGTGAAAAACCCAGAAAATTATCTGCCTCTGAAAAAGAAGGGATAATTAACTAGATAAAAAAACATTCCAAGGTGTATTTGTTTGCAGATCGAGTCCCAACATCCTAGGCCTGTTACAGACTCAAAACTCATCATTAATAGTATCACTTATTACAATTCCGCGAAGGGTGTGGAATCTGGGTACAAGAAAGATGATGAGCAATAGAAGTAGAGGTTAAAAACTCTGTTCACTGATGATATCTGATGGTACACGTGTCTTTCAGATCATCCTTGGGCATGGAGTCTTCATATAATCATCAGGTGCCACTCTAGTGGTCAACAGGCTTGTACTTGAGTATCAGGAACCATTTCAATTCGACCCATTTTTTTAACTGTTCTCCAGACATTTGTAAGTGATTCCAATGACCCATTAAGGCCCTTTGATTCAATCTCTCGATGCTCTCCCAAAAGGGTTCAACCCCCAAAACCAAAGGTTTTGATCCCCAAATAGATTGGAGGGGTTTTTGATTCTTCTTAGCACCAATACTCCCAGAAGGAACCACTGTCGGATAGAGAGTTACAATCGGCCCTTCAGAAACAGGCAGAACAGGATCAGTGACAGAGCTATTGAAACCTCCCTCAGAAGACTCAAGCACTGGATGGGCAAGGGAATGAGATGCCAGAATACTGAGGCTTTCAGAAAGGGCATCTCTTTCCGCCTGGATGGTGATGCCGATTAGAGTTTTCGAGGAGAGTGAAGACATCTCGTGCATGCTCGACAAGTGTCAATGAGTTACGCCGACTTCAATATCAAAGTCAAGTGCCAACCCCCAACTGTCTATAGAGATAGAATAAACACCCTTATGAAAATAGAAAATCAAATGACATAAAATAAATCCTGAAAGTCCAAGTTAAACCCTATGATACGTCCTTTTCAATAAAGAAATTGCCATAGTACAAATTATAATAGGAGCGAAATAAGTCCAATCCACCTACTACCTTATCAACCACCTTAAATGCCTGATGTCGATAGATCGATCGAGGCGAAAACACAAATAGACAAACTAGGAATATGGTAAAAAGTTGTCTGTTACCTACCCCTCCAATAACGTTAACGCTCGATGACAATTGACCGATCCAATGTAGAACCACCAAGGAATTCAAATCCAGGGAATGAGTTCAAACATCAGACTTGTGTTCCTATCAGGAACACAAGTCAAGGTCCCCATCCCACTGTAACATGAAAATAATCTCAATATGTGAAGGATGCAAGGATCTTAAAGATGATCCTGTACCCCACATATACAAAATTGATTTAGAACCATCAAATATGGCAATGCCATCCACCACTTAAATATCACCTAAAAAAGACCGTCGGCTCAGGTTCCCGTGAATGACTGTAAATTACTGTTGGAAAACTTGTCACTCCATCTCCTGTAATTAACTGAATCTCTACTCGAACCGCAGAAATCAACATATAGATAATCTATCTTTGATGAGTTTTCTCCCAACTGTTCTTGCTACTCAAACTAGCTCCGAGCAGCTAAAGAACATTGATGAAGGATTTTCTCTTCGTCTCGAATAACTTTGGTAAATCTGATGAACCATCAACAAATCATCATATTGAAGTGTAGGGCTTTGGGCTGACCAACACCACATTGAGCAACAAAATTTTTATCCACCCTTTGTGTGCCTCCTTCCAGCGGAACCTACGGAAATAACAAAATGTGACAAAACATGCTTCAAGAAACAATAGTATATCCACCCTTGACTTGTTTCCTTCCAGCTGAACCTACATATATAACGAAGAGTGACAAAGTTGGCTTCGAGCGCCTGTGAATATACTTGTGTTCCATTCCTATGCCTGTGGATAACACATGTTTCTTTCACTTGTCGACATCTCCACCTGTAGATTATCCACCATTGTCGAGCTCCATTCTAGCTGAACGATCAACACCACACTTAGCAACAAAATATTATCCACCCTTTGTGTGTCTCCTTCCAGTTGAACCTGCATAAATAATAAAGAGTGACAAAACCAACTTCCAGCAACAATAGTTTATCCACCCTTGACTTGTTTCCTTCCAGTTGAACCTGCATACATAACTAAGCGTGACAAATCTGGCTTCGGGCACCTGTAAATATACTCGAGTTCCATTCCTATCCTTGAGGAAAATGCAGGTTTCTTTTGCTCGTCATCTCCACCTACAAATTATCCATCGTTGTCGAGATTCATTCCTTTTGAACGACCAACACCACACTGAGCAACAAAATATTATCCACGCTTTGTGTATCTCCTTCCAGCTGAACCTGCATAAATAACAAAGAGTGACAAAATAGGCTTTGAACAACAATAGTTTATCCACCCTTGACTTGTTTCCTTCCAGCTAAACCTGCATACATAATGAAGAGTGACAAAGCTAGCTTCGGGTACCTGTAAATATACTCAAGTTCCATTCCTATGCCTGAGTAAAATGCAGGTTTCTTTCGTTTGTCATCTCCACCTACAGATTATCCACCGTTGTCGAGCTCCATTCCACCTGCAACAGTTGTTCTTCAACTTATTTGTATGCCTCTGTCATGCATGACCAAAGTTATTTATTTGCCCAGGGAAAAGGCAGAGCATGTGTGATTACACAAAGATGCGCTCCCACTAGTACAGTGCTTGGCTCATTTATCAAATTACTTAATATAAACATCACCACAAGCAGGGAGATTCCATCTCCGATGGCTCCAAAAGTGCCAAGCACCATAAGCCACAGATCAGATGAATTGACATATTGGAAAATTTTCCAATTTGATGGCATATATCAAGTTTCTGCAGTAAGACTCCTGCCCAAACTTCATTTGAGGCATTAGTTTATAATACATATGGTAGCTCATGTCAAGGCAGGGTAAGGCTGGGCAAATGTTGAATTTTTTGTTTGATAATCTGAACAACAATTGTAATCGCTAGTGTTCAATCCGAGCCTTTAAGTTTCTTTTGCAAAAGCTTCACATATTTAGCTTGATTCTCATAAAATTGCCTTATATAATTAAGGCTTCCCAAAATCCTTTGTAATTGCCTTTGATCATTTATTTCATCAAGAAATTCTAACAAAGATTTCAAAACATGCTCTTGTAGTTCTACTTTACCTTTAGAACATGCTCTTGTAGTTCTACTTTACCTTGGAATAATATCAACCCCAAATATTCAATTCAGGTTTTTGCAAATTCAAGCTTTTCTTTGCTGAGGACAAGTCCATGTTTGAATACTTTGTCATGTGTATTGAGAAATCTAGGGCAACTAGATTAAAAGATTTCTCTTACTTTGATAACTGCTTGTGATGTCCTTTTACTTAACTTGATTAGCTTTTTCTTTAACTTGATTATTATTATGTTTTCTATCATCAAACAACTACCAAGCAATGAAGATCAAAGAGATAAGGGGACACAAAATGTAGGAAAACCCACAAGAATTCCTCTTCTTATAGAATCTTCAAATGACGAATTCCAATACCTAAGACCCTTGACAAAGACCCCTCCAAGACCAAGTCAACCTTTCTACTTGATGAGCTTTCTTTCCAACAATTTCGACCTCAACAACTTTTTCAGCAACTTCAACCCAACAATTTCTTTTGTGACTTCAACCCAACAGTTTTTTCTACAACTTCGACCTGTCCAACAACTTTCCAACATTTCGACTTGCCCAACAACTTTCCAGCAACTCGACTTGCCCAGTAACTTTCCAGTACTTAGACTTTCCCAACAAATTTCCAACACTTCGACTTGCCCGACAACTTTCGAAAACCTAACGCAAGAGAGAGAGAGAGAGAGAGAGAGAGAGAGGCCCAAAACTTTGATCTTGCTCTTCTTCTGCTTTTTCGTCCTTTTCCAACTTACATCTTGAGGAGATTGAGCTTGCTTGTTGTGAGTTCAAATGATGTCGAGTTCCTTCTTATTTATATGCTTTCTAGGGGTACAAATTGTTTCCTTGAGGCTGACTTGTTCTTTCATGTAGTCCAACTTGCTTGAGGCACCATGACAAGGTCTTGGAAAGTCTTTGACTCTAATTTGACTCAACTAAATTTTATTTACAATATGTAACATGCCCAAAAGGGTCTTCCATAGATGACAATGACTCTTATGACTTGTTGACTCAAGGAAAAGCCCTAGAAGCACTCAATGGTGCTTGACCTATAAAATAAATTTTCCTTGAGCTTGAACCCGATGCCTAAAAAATAACAATAATAAATTTATTTTTCTTTTTACAATAAATACATAAAATCATAATTACATATGTCATTATGAAGATTGAACCTAATTACATATTTCAACACTCCCTCTTAACTAGGGAGGTATTCATAATCCATACAAGGTACTTGGACATTCTCAAACTGAAGAATTTTCATAAGAAGAGTCGGATTGGTAAGCCATCTCATAACTTACTTCCTTAGCTTATGCCAGAGCATCTCATCATACCAACCAACATTGTCACATAGCAAGGCCTTAACTAACAACTCTATCTCTCCACAAGATCAGAGCATAATGCTGGCGAGACCAATGACTGACAGACACCATCATCATTGTCTCTTAAGGCACATACCCCACCTGGGTGTTCACAGGGTATGTCCTTTTAGGGCAATTCCTATCTTGGAATAACACATCCTCAAGGAATTTCCTCTTTGACCACTCTTATCTTGGATGCCCTACCTCATCATCAAAGACTATAAGAATCAGTCTCAGATGCTTACCCAATCCTCCATTCTTTCTTCACAACATGAAAACAAGAATGATGTGTCTATCTCTCCTCACGGCCTTCACTAAGACTTACGGCTGTTAGTACTGGTCTAGTGCATGACACATGAAGTAGAGAACCATATCTGTCACTCACTCTAAACTCGGGAGAATCAACTCATTCCTATAAAAGGAATATACCCAAGCTCCTTTTTAACTAGGGACTTGTTTCCAACAACAACTCTCTACTCTTTGGTGGAGATCATGGTGCCTTCAGCCGCTTGTCAAGCTGCTCCTTTCGATGTCATGAATTTCATCTTGATGATTATGGAGCCTTCATTTTGTAGGGCATAGGCCATCCATCACTTTCCTTCACGAACCATAGGGTTGAACCGTCAGTCTTGTCATCCTTCAAAAAGTGATCTTCTAGTCCACGTCTGACTTTTCTTCATATAGCCACATCTTCCAAGTCATGTTTCTTTCAAGATCTTCCATCCATTCCCATGAGTACGAGTTGTAGGTGGCATCTACAACTCTCCTTTGGTAGCCCTGTTTCAACCAGATATTGTTCAAAAATAAAAAATGAGCATCAAATCAAAGTTACCTTTTATGATGGCCTTTCATTATGACATCTACTTGCTTGCAACATCAACATCCCGCGCATTCATAAACACATCTCCAAGACATTCAATGTCAAGGGTCTCCTTCCTTTACAAACTTTATTAAAGTCTTCATATGTTAAAAACTGGCAACTAGGGCCAAACTCCATGTGAGTCTTCTTATTTATGGCTACTGATATTTTTCTTGGATTCCTCTCATCGAGAGGTGTAGGATTGATCTAAAGATCATCCGATTCCGACATGTATTCATGGAGATATGAATTTATTTATGTTACTTGACAATTTGTCAAGGTCGGCCAACAACCAAATTACCCCAACTTATCCTCAACGTTTTATTAATATAAGAGGTCTTCAAGTCATTTTCGCACACACTTCTCCTAAGATCTCTCTCCACTCGTTTGGGTTTGGTGGTTAGAGAGATTAAGAGGGAGAAGCCCTAGCTGCAGTTGAAGAAGGTGCACTTATATGCTGCCCTAATGAAGATCAAGCTTCGGTCATGAAGGAGACTTATATGCTATCCAAGTAAGGTCATCTAGACGCAGAGAAAGGAGTAATCTAGCCGCAGAGAAAGGAGGGTCAAGCCATCCCCTAGCCGCAGAGAAAAGGAGGTCTAATGCAGGCCTATAGACGCATTTGAAGGAGGATCCTTATACGCTGTATAGATAAGGGTTTAAGCAGCAGAAAGGAAGACTCCTATACGCTGTCACAAGAGGCTTAATCCGCAATTCATGAAGGCTCTAATCCATAGTCCTAATCTGCCCTAGCCGCAGTCAAAGAAGGAGGTTCCAGCCACAACAAATGGAGGTCTCAAGTAGCTGTCTAGTAGTGCCCTAAGCCGTAGTAGGAGAAGCCCTTATACGCAACTCTAAAAGACCTAGTTGCAGTCACCTAAGCCGCTGTCATAATGCCACATTGCTGTAGGTGACAACGTGGCCTATTTGACGACTGTTTGGGCATGTTAGTGTTGTTCTTGAGCTTGATTTGAAGGGCAGAAGAATCTGCAAAAAGGAGGAGCTAGGGTCTACTGTTTAAGGGTTTGGATCCCTAAGTTATAATCAAGAAGTGCCCTAACCAGTCATCATGTTGACAACATGAAAGATTGTGTCCTAGAAGTGTGGTGATAGTGCAGTGTTGAGCCTGTTCATGAGGACAGTTTATAAGGTTGGCAATCCTCAGTCATTACATTGAAGAAATCTGTCCTTGTCCAAGATTAGATCAATATATTCAGATTGGGTCAAGCTTGTTGGACTCAACACAATTGCGTTGATATTATTGATTGTTGATTGAAGATCATAGGCTTAACTTGCTGTTGGGCTAGGCCGTAGGCCATAGCCAAGAACAAAGTTTGTTCTAAGGATTGCACAAGTGGTGGAGCCTCACCTCGAAGACCTACATTGTTGACTGTATGAAGGAAGAGCACTGAATGCTGATGCCCTATCTCATGAAGCAGTGACAACTAGTGCAACAAGAAGACATTAGAACCTTGGGAGATGTTTTGGGTCAAGATTTGACTATGTTTGGCTCAATTTGATGAGCATCCTGTTGATGCCACTTGGATAAAAGATTCAATCCTGTTTGACCTCTCTGGTCAAGGTTTTACTACTGCTGTCACAAAATCTCAGATTTGTATATTTGTACTATCTCTCCCTCTCTGCTAACTATTGAAAAATATAAGAAGAACTGATCAAGGGTTTCCCCACATTGGGGTTTGTCCTTGGTTGGTGCCACATCTTGTGTCCTCTTGCCTTGGCTTGTCTTTTGTTGTTTATGTTTATGTTCTATTTGCACTTTACTATCGTGCTGATGTGATTGTTAATCCGAATATTGAGATTGGGTTAATATGAAAAATTGAAGTAAATTGCTCTAAGCATAGAACATACCTAAAATTAACATCATACCTTCTCCATGGAGATGTTTTAGCCAATTCTCTTAGTCATTGGATGTTGATCACTTATTTTATCTTATGTGAACATAGTTGCATTTCTCACAAACTCCTCTTCCTTTCTTCACATGTTGTTCCCAGGAACTTCTATGCATAGTTCCTTCATCTTTGTCAACCACCTCATATTCCATATGAGGACATATTATGTTGATTTCATCTTGTAAATATGTGAACTAGTTCAAAACATATGCTTTCATACATCTTTCCAAAGGAATTCTTCTACGATCATGCTCATGAGTTAGAGCATTCACCCATGCTATTTGCAACTATATGATGACATTGACTTAATCTCTCAAATATATACATACCTCTTTTCTCCTTTTGGTCATCTAGACTTCCTCTGACAACTTCCTTTTTTTGATTGAAAGTTCTTCAACCATTTGACAAGCTGCACTCCTTTGTCACCATACCATCATCCTTCTAAACAATGGATCCAACACAAGATGGAATGATTAGCGACACACTTGCTTCTTTCAAGTAGAGGTGAACCTTTTAATGAAGATTCTAATAAAGGATCTTGATTTTCCTCATTTTGCAAGTGCTCCTTTCTAATGATGATGTATGATGAATTCTTCTATCACGCTAGATGACTTTCTTTCAACCATATATTCTATTAATGCTTCCAATGAGGTTACCAAGAGCTACTTCCTTGCTACATCCATGTAGACTTCTACTTCAACTATCCTTTCAAGCTTCTATAATGATGTCATGAGCTCTTGCTTCAATCATATGCTTCTAATATATCTCCTAATATAATGCATCCTATCATGCTTACAATGCTTCCTACCATGATAGCTATCTTTTGCAAAATCGGAAAGAAGTGAAGGAGATGATCTCAGTGATAGTAAAGATCTTTCACTTCCTCCTTTGATTTCTTCTTCTCAAGTTTTTCCACATCTTCGGTGACGTGAGCTTCATTTCTTTCTTTCCTTTTCTTGTTGCCCCTTTTGAGTTTCGGACAATCTCTCTTGAAATGCCCATATTCCTGACAGCCATAGCATTGGATCTTTGACATATCGATCTTCTTCTTTTTCTGAGGACCAAACTTCCCAAATTTTCCTTTTTCTCCTAGCCATGGCAACAAATGCTTGAACTTGTTCGCTTGATCCTACATCACTTTTTGCTTTTAACCTAGTTTCTTCAATCTTACACAATGACCAAAGTTCACTGAATGGGGTGGCTTCCTTCTTTCCATAGATGCTTGATACAAAGTTGCCCCATTCATCAGGTAGTGCATTGAGCACCACGATGGTCATCTATTTGTCAGACATTATTTCCCCCAACTCTTGCAGTTGGTCTTGTATTTCTGACACCCTCATAAGTTATGAGGCTAGCCCTTCTTTTGATACCTTCATCTTATATAGCTCGGTTCTCAAAGATATTACTTCTCCTGCAGTGCTTACGAAGAATAATTCTACCAACTTATCATAGATGTCTTTTGACTTCTCCAATTTTGCTACATAGGGGATGAGAGAATCCTTAATTGATTCTATAAGGATTCTTTGAGCCCTTATCTCCCCCTTCATATACTTTGCTAGAGCTTGAGCTTCTTCCTTTGGTTGTTCAACAATTAAACCCTTAACATGTCCAATGACTTCATTTTCTATGAGGATCAAATCTGTCCTCTTCTTCCATGCAAGGAAATTTGATGACCCAACCCATTAAATTGCTCTCCTTGTAGAATGAAGTCATTTTGATAGTAGATTCAGTCATAGATATAAGGATACTTGTCAAGTGAAGATGCTTTTTTGATGGTGATATCTTCAACAAGATGCCTTCGTGATTTTGATGATAGCTTCCTTGAAGATGACAATACTTCTTCTAGAGATGTCCTTCTTCAAATATGCTTGAGATGTGATCTTGTCTTCAAAGAGAGGGAGATCACCTTTATTCTTTTGAGGATGATGGCAATGCTTCATTTGATGTAGGGACTTCAAGATGCTTCAATCTGTAGGCCTTCTTTCTTTGAGTGAATGTGTGGTCCTTGAGGTCTTCTTCTCCTTGTGATGATGATTGTACAATGTGAGCTTCCCAAGAATGCTTCAAGTATGGAACCCTTCTTTGGATGAGCTAGGGTTTTGAGGTCTTCAAGATGATGATTTCCTTCTGCTCGGTCCTTGGGTATCTCTTCTTGATGTCCTCTTTGATGTCTTGACCTTTCTTGATATTCCTTTTGATGGTCCTTCTACAAGCTATCTTTCCTTCTTTTATCACCTTAGCTCTGATTCCATGTTGAGAAATCTAGGGCAGCTAGATTAAAATATTTCTCTTACTTTGTTAATTGCTTGTGATGTCTTTTTACTTAACTTGATTAGCTTCTTCTCTAACTTGATTATTATTATGTTTTCTATCATCAAACAACTACCAAACAATGAAGAGAAAAGAGACACGAGGACACAAAATGTAGGTTGCTAGCTAGGGCCAAAACCTCTCATTTTGAGAGGCAAACCCACAAGAATTCTTCTCTTCTTATAAAATCTTGAAATGACGAATTCCAAGACCTAAGACCTTTGCAAAGACCTCTGAAAGACCAAGTCAACCTTTCTCCTTGATGAGCTTTCTTTCCAACAGTTTCGACCTCAACAACTTTTTCAGCAACTTCGACCCAACAGTTTCTTCTGCAACTTCGATCCAGCAGTTTCTTCTGCAACTTTGACTTGCCCAACAACTTTCCAGCACTTCGACTTGCCCAACAACTTTCCAACACTTCGACTTGCCTAACAACTTTTCAGCACTTTGACTTGCCCAACAAATTTCAAAAACCTAACACGAGAGAGAGAGAGAGAGAGAGGCCCAAAACTTCAATCTTGCTCTTCTTCTTCTTTTTTGTCCTTTTCCAGCTTATATCTTGAGGAGATCGAACTTGCTTGTTGTGAGTTCAAATGAGGTCGAGTTCCTTCTTATTTATAGCCTATAGGCTTTCTAGGGGTACAAATTGCTTCCTTGAGGCTGACTTGTTCTTTCATGTAGGCCGACTTGCTTGAGGCACCATGACAAGGTCTTGGAGGGTCTTTGACTCTAATTTAACTCAACTAAATTTTTCTTTACAATATGTAACATGCCCAAAAGGGTCCTCCATACATGACAATGACTCTTACGACTTGTTGACTCAAAGACAAGCCCTAGAAGCACTCAATGGGTGCTTGACCTATAAAATAAAATTTCCTTGAGCATGAACCTATGCCTCAAAAATAACAATGATAAATTTATTTTTCTTTTTACAATAAATACATAAAATCATGATGACATATGTCATTATGAAGACCGAACCTAGTTAGATATTTCAACAATGTGCAATGTGCAATCTGCAAATGCTTCTTATGTTTTTTCAAATCATATGAACAAACCAATATGTCATCAACATATATAATGACAAAATGCAAATCTCTAAATATATCCTCCATTCTCTTCTGAAACTCAAAAGGGGCATTTTTCAAACCAAATGGCATAATTTGCCATTTGTACTGTCCATGAGGCACAACAAAACCTGTCTTATATCTATCAAAGGGTTTTATCCCTGTTTGCAATATCCACTTTTTAAATCAAATTTGCTGAAGACATTACTATTGCCTATCTTTTGAAACAGAGCTTCCTTGGAAGGTAGACGATACCTGATATGAAGTAGAGCTTCATTCAATACTCTGTAATAGATGACCATCCTTGGCTTTCCTCTTTTATTTTAGAAGTGCTTATTCACATAAAATGCTGGACAAGCCCAAGGACTTCGGCTAGGTTCTATCGAATTTTTGGTCAACAACTCTGCTATTTCTGATCTGCATAACTCAAGCTCTGGTGATGACATTTGATTGGCAGACGATTTTGGTGTTTTTCCAGTGAAATTCTCTGCAGTTCTCTTGTCCATAAAGCAATGGGATAATCTGCGGTACATTATTTTTCAATTTGTTCTCTGATATCTTTGCTATAATCGGGACCTTGGAATTCTGCATTCCTGATTACTTTGTTGATCTTATTCAATTTTTCAAATGAGAGCTCAAATATATCTGGGACTGGATCAACAATTCTGGTGACATAACTTGCTAGCCATCTTCACACCTTCACCTTGGATCTGCAAAGTAATGGACTTGGATTCTATTGATAAGGGCAAATGTGCTTTTACAAAGTCTTGACCTAAGAGTAGGTCACTGCCCGTGTCAAAGCTATACAAATTTACAGAAGTTTCTACTCCATTTAGTAGAATTCAAAAGTCTGGATCAATGGCTCTGAGGGACATCAGGGTTTTATTTACTGCTCTAAACTGGAGATTGGTAGGTTGCCAGTGATAAGATGGAATGGCATTGTGCTTTGCATCCAAAGCATATTTTTTATATCCACTGACCTTCACTTCTACTGTGATGATTATCCTATCCTCAAATCCATTAATCTGAGGAAGAGATGCTTTTACCAGATCCTCTTTTTCTTCAGGGATGCATTGAAAACCCATCTTTTCTCTTTCACAATTATCAGTCTTACTCAAGATATCTGCAAATTCCTCTGCCAACATAGTATCTTTAAGTACTGGTAATCTCCTTTGCTTTCAAATAGTATTTTTTGGTCACTTCTCATGCTAGTCAAAATTTCTCTAACTAGATTCCTCTTCTCTTCAATTGAATTCTCTAACTGCCATATCTCAGATTGCAGTATTGCAGCTAGTTCTGCTACTTCATCTTTTTCTATAAGAGGAGTGGTTTTTTTTATTTCCAAACGATTTCCTTTGGCGAAGGAAACTTGGTTGCTCTCGGCTTATGTTAGAATGGAAAGAAGTCCTAAATACTGATTTAGTCTTGGAAACAATAGGCTGAGAAAGAGTTGTCTGGGATATACTTGATTCTGGAATATCATCCAAAGGGTAATAGGCTGCAAGATTCACCATGCTGGGCTGCCTGATGTGATTGAATTGGCGAGTGAGAAGATCAAGACAATCTAAAAGAGGATGAGAAGGAGACAATTGCCAGGGGTTAATGTAGCAAGTTTATTCTAGAGGGTAGTGCTTTTAGATTGAAGAGCATAATGATTGTCAAGATGAAACGTCTTGACATCAGAAATAAAGTCAGGGTGAGAAGATTTGGAATTTGATGAAGATGAAAGAGGAAAGGAAGGAGGGGCTTCATTTTCAGAATCAGTAACATAAAAATATTCTTCATCAGCGGGAGGAGATTCTACAGCCTCCTAATCAGAAGGATTATATACATTGGAGAATGCATCAATAATACTGATTGGAAATGACTTTTACCTTTCAATGGGCATTTGTCCTCCCAATGTCTTGGTTTATGACAAGTATAATAGGTTCTTGGAGCCAAGCGTTGATTCTGAGGATGTCGTTTCTTGAAATAACCTTTTTCGCGTCTTCTGAAATTTTAATCTTCTAGGACAGAACTATGAGGTTTTGACTTCTTTGCACATTTATAACAATAGCAATCAGAACTTCATTGCTTTCTGCTGTGACCATGTTTCTTATTATGACAGCCAAAATGATATATTTCTGCATAGATATCACAGATGCCAGAGTCAAATCCAAGCTGCTTCTTTACTGGTTTTGCTGTCTTCTTTTGCAGGCATTCCTTTTGAAGTGTATAAACTATCTGCTCATGTAATCCTGCAAGAGAAAGTTCCTCAAGATCTATTGATTCTGCTTCAAAGCGTGCTCTTACCAAATCTGGAATTCTACTAGTCCTAGCAAACAAGTATTTTCTGAGGTAAGCAACATTCTGAGGATCTCTCATTTTGTCATTTGTATAGAAGGTCTTGCATTGTGCAAAAGATCTCTGGTAATTGTTTAATATTACAGAGTCTTTGGCTCATAACCATGTCAGCATAATTCTGACCATCAACTTTTGTTTCACCATAGAATTCATGGAGAACAACTTTAGTGAGTTCCACTATGGGTTTTTCACTGTTCGTGATATTAAGCTTATCAGCTTCATCTAACCTAGACCACCACAATTCTAGGTTTCCTTGGAATTCCCAAGTGATTCTCAAAGCTAGTTCAACCCAACTGATTCTGTTTTAATAAATAGACTTCTGAGTGCTAGCCCATGCACTCCAAGTATTTATTATGATTAAAATTTCAGCTTTTGATATGCAATTCATATTTGTCATGGGTACTTGATCTATATTTGCATGACTGAGAGTAGGAAATTCATCTGCATTTGAAGGACCATAGTGTGCCTTACCATGAGAACCATATTTTGCATTACACCATTTTTACCACACAGACTCAAAAGGTTTACCTGCTGATTCACTATCTGCACTCCTAGGTCTCTTGGTATTTTGTGTATTACTTGAATGTCCTTCCTAAACCATTTTAATCATGACATTTTCAGGTTGTGAGACCTGAATCCTCGGAATTTCTGGACTTTGAGTTTTCACTGAAGGAAACTTTTCTTTGGCAAATTATAAGGCTCTTTCAAACATAAGAATTCTATGACTGTATCAATGTTATCAGAACCGGACCAGAACCGGTTGAACCGGCCGGTCTGGCCATTTTTGGGCCAAAACCAGTCCAAACCGGAAGAGGCCGGTTCGTACAGCTCTTGGCTGTCTCTCTCTCTCTCTCTAAAATGGATCTTCAGCTTGTTTTAATGGCATTGTGGACTTATATAAATTAGTATACCAGTCCTTTGGTGCCTGGTTTACCAAATTTTGTCTTATCCAGTCCATGGATATGGTTCTATTATTAGCAGACATAATTCTTCATAGACAAGAACAATGGTAATGCGTTAGCTTGAATGTGTTCAAACTTCAAGTTCTGTTTATTTTAATGGCACTTTGGACTTTTCTAAATCAGTAGACCAGTCCTTTTTTGCCTGTAATTACTGGTGTAGAACAGAAGTACCTATACATTCCATTGATATTAGATCTCTATTGAAGAGATTCTAATAAAATGTAAATTTTGTTACATTCCATTCCAAGGTGTTTGAAGGGTCCAGTTAATGTAACATACCCAGCCATCTAATTAAGCCGAGATCAACATTTTTACATGGAATAGATAGGCAAATAAAACTCAGTGGCAGAATATACAATATCTAAAAAAAATTAATTCAATACCCATGAGCATAATCAATCATATCAGCATATAAACATTTTTTTTTCTCATGCATTGAATAATAACCGCTGATACATGGAAACCAGCATAGATCCATCTTAATTTCGGATCTACAAGCATAGAGAGAGATCAAATCTTTCAAGATGCAAACGCCTTTTGAGTGCAAAACTTGAGTAAAGGTTTGTACTTCGAGAGATTTGATTCCTCTTGATGCTTGGTTGATCGAAAGTTAAGATGGATCTATGCTGGTTTAAATAATAATATTTATATTTATATAAATTTCACATCTCTTTATATAGAAATATTGTTATTTTTAATTTTATAAAACCCTTTTAATACATATAGTTACATACATATTGGATTAGCATTTTTCTTTGAATGTTTTATAATTTTTTTATGAAATATAATGGTTATAAATATGAATCATTATTTCAATTTATATGGTAAAATGGATCCTTCGTACAACCCACAGTTCGTGCATTGACAATTAACACTTGTAGGCTGTAGTTATAGTATTGTAGACTGTAGTATCACATCATCATGTTGTTTTGAACTATAAAGGCCTTTTAGAGCCTGCTTCTTGATGTTTTTTCGTTCAACACTGTTTTTCACTCTGTGCTATTTTGGTTATATGCACTATTACTTGCTCTATATAAATGAGAACTTTTGCATATTTGTGTATAAATGGTTTGGATTCATATGGATGCACATGAATATATATGTTTTTCTTTAAAATATGAATATTTTATGTGTTTTTGGTAAACCGGTTTTTATCCAGTTTTTTAGGGTTTTCCGGTTCGATCACTGGTTCGGTTCTGATAACACTGCATATGTACAGAGAATTGTTTTAAAATTAGTGGAGAATTTTGTTTTTGTTTTTGTTTCGTTTTCCAACTGAAATGATTGACTTTGAATTTCTTCATAAGTGAAGCTAGAATCAAACTTTGGCATTTCCTTTTCAAGACCCAATTTTAATTCTAACACTACTATTATCCTGTCTAATTTAGAACGTATTTCTTTCAACTTTTCTTCTTGTTCAAAAGCTTTTGTGCCTAACTCATCTTCTTCTTCTTCTTTAAAACATCTTGTGATACATCATAGAAATTTTGTGTAAGACATGTCTACTGGTAATTATTGTAGTTTTGCAACCTAACTACTTCTTGAGGCTTATCATCAATTGGTTCCCTATAAGGTAGGAAATCAAGACCCGCAATCACATTGCAATCCTTAAATTTCGGGGCGAAGTTTCTTGGGGTTAATTTTCTTTCCGGTAGCAAATGTATATCAGAATTTTCTTCCGTCTTTTCTCTCAGAAAATTGTATTTCGTCAACTTTATCTTTCTAGGTGAAGCTAATTGAAGACATTCTAGACAATCAACATACTGACCAAATTGTTCTTCCTTTTCAGGATTCTGAGGTCTGTGAAATACTTCGTATTTCTCTGATCTTCTGTAAAAACCCAATTGTTTATCCTTGTAACATCCCTTAGTTAATATTTTCTCTCTTTTAAATAATTGTAATTATTTAAAAGGTTGAGAGAGGGACACAAATTCCATTGATTGAGGCAGGAGATTGCTTGAGTGGATTGTTGTTTTAAATATCAACCTTGGTTGGTTGAGTGGGCTGACTATGCCATAAATTAACTAGCAGGAAAGGGATAGGGGCAAGTGTCCTTTGACCCCATAGCAAGCAAGAACAAGACATAAAACATTAAGGCAACATGGGCTGCGCTGTCCATGAGGGGGGACTGCTGTGACATTGTGGAAAAGAAGGCAATTGGCCGAGAGAAAAGGGAGTGGTTATTGAACCCATGATACATGCGCCCTTGAGGGGGATCGAGGAACACACACAAACACAACATACAAAGGGAGAAAACCTCCTGACATGTAGAAGTTGCACACGAGGCAGAGAAAGTGGCATTTTCAGAATTGCTAAAGAAGAGGCAGAAAAGTGGCAGCTCAAACTGCGTAGCTGGATGCTGAAGAGAGCCATAAACCAGATGAAGAGTTCTATTGAATGGGCGGGGCATACGCATCACAAAAGAGTAGTGGCTTGCCTTAGGGATGAAGTCAGGGTGGCCTGATGGTGTTCTGGTTCAACTGTGCATTCGTTGAAGGCTTCCCTCTAAAAGCACTCCACCTCAAGATTTGGAATCTAGCTTGGGGGTGACAGCTACAAGTAATAGTGGTTGTAGCTTGTTTACGGTTGGGTGGAGAGTTAGAGTCCCACTCTTAGTTGGAACATTTCTGCACTGCTTAAGATAAGTGCTCTTATGCTTGTTATTCACAATAAAATATGTTTGCATTCCTGGTTGAGATGGTGTTATTACTACAGGAGGCATGTTTGCATTATTATTATTTACAAGAGTGACTAATGTGTTGTGTTAATGCTTGAAGGCGCTGGAATAACGTGTAAAGAATATTGACTTTGTTACAACAATGTTTAGTATGAGCATTTTTCTTTATTGTAATATGACTACGAGGATATCAAGCTTGCATTAGCATTGCTTATGTTGCAATGTGGTGAAATTGAGGATTCCTCCTCTTTTATCCTTGTTGACCTGTAACTTTTCATGATGGTCTCCTCCATGTATTTAGCACTGTATACCCTAGTTTTGGGTTTTGTTAAAATTGGCAACTACGACCAAATTCCACTTTAGACAGCTCATTTGATGGAGATGATGATTCCATTGAATTCCTCTTTTCGAGAGGACTGAAATTGATCTAAAGATCATCAAATCTGAACAAGCAAAAATGTGCTTTTGAATTTCTGCCCACACGTGTAAATTGTCAAGGTCGACCACATCTTCATGTAGGCTCATGAAGCCCAAGAGACATGTCACTTCACCCTCAACGACTTGTATAAATATAAGTGACCTCTCACTTCATTTGGCATGATCATCACTCACACATTTTTCTCTCTCCTTCTCTCATTGGTTCGTACAACTATTGGGCATATTCTTTCTCTCAAACGTGTGGCAAGGAGGACGGATTTTAGACATAATTATAGGGCCGAAAATTTTAGTCTTTCCTGTAGTTTGATCAACGCTGACTTTGACTTTCCAGGCAGATTTTGTGTTCGATCTTTTGGGCAGTTTTTTGTTTGGGCAGGCCATACTCTTTGACACAGAAACTGACATGTTATGAGCACTTTGACTGCAAAGATAAATTGCAGTTTGACCGCTGACTTTGGGACTGTTTTGGGCTGACTTTGACCTCCTGTTCAAGCCAAGTTTGACTGGGTATGATTGAGCTGCTTTAAGGACATTTTGTTGCTACTTTGACCAACATTGACTTTCTGGTTAGCGCTGAATTTGATTGCAGTTGACTGCAACTTTGACTGGGCTGTTTTGACTTTGATTTGGCAAGTCAACTTTGAATTTTTGTACTCTCTCTCTGCTGAACATTTGATATAATAATAAGAAGAATTGATTAAAGGGTTTTCCCCATCTTGGGGTTTTTCCTTGACATCCACCAAATCCAGTGTCCTCTTGTCTTGGCTTGTCTTCTGCATTTTTGTTATATATGTTCTATCTACAGTTACTGTCAATGTGATTTATGGTTAATGTGTATGCTATTGGAATACTAAATTGGAAATTGTCATTGGGCTGCTAAAGAACATTGAAGTAATTGTGCTAAGCATAGAACATACTATTGTTACGTAAAATTAACATGGTACCAGAGCACAGGTGAAGACAAAGCCCAAGCAAGAGAAAAAATAAATCACTAAGAGAGATATGTTAAACAAACTATTGGACAAGCCTCAATGGCTGCTACATCCTACTTCAAATCTGAAGATAAGCTCAAGGACACATTTGACTATCATGCATGGAAGATGACTTTGGAATTGACTTTGGAAGAGCATGATGCCATGGAATATGTGGATGGAAGAGTGGTGGAGCCTCCCTCAAATGCACCTGCTATTGCAAAGATGAATTATAAGAAAGGTGAGGTCAAAGCTAAGAGAATTATCGTAGACTCCATTAAAAAACATTTGGTTGTCTATATTTATGATTTGGGAATATCTAAAGAGATGTATGATAAGCTGGTTGGGATGTTCAGAGTAAACAATGCATATCAAAACCTCTTTCTCAAGAACAAGTTGAAAGACATCAAGATGGATAAAGGGGAGTCTATCTAATCCTACTTTATGAGAATTTCACAAATTAAGAATGACCCACTATCTATTGGAGAAGTTATTGCTGACAAGGAGCTCACTCTCATTGCACTTGGAGGTCTTTCAAGAGGATGGGATGTGTTTAACACCACCATTCTCAACAATGACAAGATTCCTAGTTTCGATGAATTATTGGCTAGATGCACTCAAGAGGAGACAAGGATGATGGAGAGAGACAAACCTTCAAATGAAAATGAATGTACTGCTTTCTCTGCTCATGCTAAGAGGAAAAATAATGTTGGTACAAGGAAACAGGGTCAAGGATTCAAACAGGGATTCAAAAAAGGAAGAAAAGGAAGGTGCTACAATTGTAACATGTTTGACCACTATGCTAGAGAATGTCCTCACAAGAAAGAATTATCCTAGGGATGACAACAATAACAACAACAATTTCAAAGGCAATGACAATCAAAGGAATAATAGGTTCAACAATAAAGGAAAAAGGAATGCTCCCACTGTTTGATACAGAAATGGTCGACCTCCCAAAAGGACGAGAAATACCATGTATGATGAAAGTAATGTTGTAGAAAAAAATGAGTTTTTTCTTATTTCCGCTCTATCTATTGTCTCTCCTTCGGATACTTTAGATCATTGGTTGATTGATAGTGGAGCCTCAAGGCACTTCATTAGGTACAAGGAGGCCCTCTCAAATTTGGTTGAAAAGAAGACTAATTTGGAGATCATACTTGGAGATAATGCCACCTACCCCGTGAAAGGGATAGGTACTTTCGCTGTTAAAATTGGCAACTAGGGCCAAACTCCATGTGGGCCACCTTATTTATGGCTGCTGATATTTTTCCTAGATTCCTCTCGTCGAGAGGTGTAGGATTGATCTAAAGATCATATGATTCCGATGAGTATTTATGGAGATATGAATTTATTTCTAATTACTTGACAAATTGTCAAGGTTGGCCAACAGTTAAGTGTGTGGCATACATGCCCAAAGTTGCATATAAATAGAGGAGAGGTTGTGTCATTATATCATCTCATCTCATCATCTCTTCTTCTCTCTCACTCTCCTTTCTTGCTTGGGTTAACAAAGGAGCAACTAGGGAAAGAAGATGGACGCAACCACAAGAGGAGGACGCAGCAAGGAAGGGACGCAGGTCTGTTCTAGGGTGCAGCCAGCAAACAAAGGGCAGCGTTGACCAGCGTGAAGCCTCCTTTGACTGCGGCCTTGTGTGGGGAGTCTCCCTCAAGCAAGCCGCATAACAGATCCGTTGTTTGGAGGGCTGAACTGACCACGAAGTGACCAACGCAAATCTGGTTAGGGCTGACCGCAGGGCTGCCAGAACGTTGACCAGATTTGACCATGTTCTTTGAGCTGTTTCGGGCTGTCCTTCATCTCCGTTGAAGGCTGGGTTGACTAAGGTTGATCCTAGACTATTTGTGAATCATTTGATCCACTTTGCCAGTGTTGGTTGGGGCATCTTTTACTGTTGTCATAAAAATTACAGATTTGATATATTGTACTATTTCTCTCTCTGTTGAACTATTGAAGATTAAAGAAGAATTGATCAAAGGGTTTCCCCGCATTGGGGTTTGTCCTTGGCTAGCCGCCACATCTGGTGTCTCTTGTCTTGGCTTGTTTTCTGTCGATATTTTAATGTTCTATCTGCACTTTACTCTATGTTTATGTGATTGCTAAACAGTGGCTAATAAGAAGATTTGAAGTAAATTGCTCTAAGCATAGAACATACCATAACAAACCATTCATCTACAAGAAGTGTTGTATGTGCCCAATTTGAAGAAAAACTTGGTGTCTATTTCTGCGATGGAAGATAAAGGCTTCAAGGTAGCATTCGTTAATGGAAAGGTACCTATTTGGGAAAAAAACCCCTAAAGATGCATTCACACTTGGATTTAAGGTTGATGGTCTCTATCAAGTTGGAGGAAGTCCTTTGGGAGCCTTGACTTGTGATACTTCTCTTCAATTTGAATAATGGAGTCAGAGATTTTCCCACCTTCATTACAAAGCCTTAACTGGGGTAAGGAAGATGGTCACACGTATGCTCGAGTTCAACATGAATCATGAAGGAGGTTGTTAGGGATGTGCAGCTGAGAAACTTACACGAGGACCATTCCCTTCTAGTGAAAGGCAGACTATCGATATTCTTCAATTGGTCCATTTTGACCTATCTGGTATGTTGCCGGTAACATCATTGGGATGATACTTATACTATGTAATCTTTGTGGATGACTTCTCATGCAAAGCATGGATCTATTTCTTGAAGAAGAAGGGTGAAATGTCATTGTCATTGTCATTGGGTTGCTAAAGAACACTGAAGTAATTGTACTAAGCATAGAACATACCATTGTTACCTAAAATTAACAGTTTGTGATTCCATGCTAATAAGAGTTCAAGCTAGAATGAACCTTGCATTCTGTGTTGTGGATGACACTGTTTCATGAGCTTGAATAACTTGATTTTATATCCCTGTACTTCACACCAAGTTGCATCTCTGCGTTGCATGTATCGCTGTTGAATTCCTCAAGGTTGGATGCTATATTCTGTATGCCATCTTTGTGTTGGAATGATGTGGTAAATTTCTGTTTTGAATGGCTAGTTATAGTCATGGTTTTCAACTGGATTCGTACTCTATTAGGGTGAAATATATATATATATATATATAGTTTTTGATAGTAAGCTTGCTTGTCACTGCATATAGTTTGGGGTAGTGTATTGGAGATCCCTCGCTCCTCATTGGCATATTAACTTCTTCTTTTTATACACATGTTGCTCTTGGTCTTCCCAAAATGCAGACCCTCAGTTTGGGTTGGTGCCTTCACTCTTTACAAAGCATAGAACCGAGCAAGCCTTGTTCCCTTTGTTGATGATGAGATTGCCTCAAGAGTTGGAGGAATTGGTTTTATACTTTTGGATGGGCATGAAACTACCTCCAAGCCATAAGCATGATGGAAATTTGTCCTTATGGACCTGTATTCTTTTGTCACTTGTGTGATGCTAGTCACACACATAGGTTTTGGTATGTTTACTTGGTCATCAAGAGAGACCACAGATCTCTGAAGGGCTAAATGGGCAAGTCCCTGTTTCATATTCTGTGTCTTCTGCCATTAAAGACCTTCAAGAGATGAACCGGTCGTAAGCTCAGAAGGGTTAGCACCATTGTGTGCTTCATAGTCTTAATAAGCAATAGCGTGAGTATAAACAATTGTAGAATTGCCGTGTCTGAGACATGGTTGAGTCCCTTTGCAATGGCTCAGGTGAAGGCCTTATACTTGGCCAATTTAAACCTTTATTTTATGGTCGCGGCAGGATGTATTAAGTCGAGCAAGGGCTGGCTTCCAAGCCAGATTGCTAGTCATAAGACTGTAGACTTATCCCAATGCAATGTCGGTGAATGAGCGACCAAGATTGGATGGAAGACGATCAATGGGTGAGAAAGGGTCTGAGATGATGTAAGCCTAGAGCAGTCGCATCCCGAAAGCCCACAATAAGTCGCTCAAAGGGAAGACCTGGGTTGACGAGGGCTGAGCTAGCGTTGCATGAGTGGGGCCACTAGAGTCGTAGGTGTGATGAAAAGGGTGGACCCACATTACACCTAAGCTCGGGAGGAGTTGGCAACAAAGGATGTGGTGATTGGCAGAGGATCAGAGTGGGGAGGTCTGCATGGGACAACCCGTCCCGAGAGATCCAAAGGAGATCATTTTAAAGAGGAGTGGGATGATGTGAGCTGGGCCGTGGTGGCATACACATGTGCCTGGCAAGCCATCCATTGGAGTTCTAGGGATCCACAAATAGGTCAATCCCGGAGCAAAGAGACGAGCGCATGATTGCAAAGGCCGGGTAACGGAGCCGAGAGACGAGAATTTTTTCGATAGCCAACGACCCGTCAAATGGTCAATAGGATATATATTCTCCCATATATGTATAAGGTTTGTGTTAAAGCACAACACGGGGTGTGGACCCCAAACCCATGAATGGGTCGGCAACCAACAAGCAATTGCCAAGTGGTCCTGGGAGGATAGCCAAGGGGTATAGCCACATGGCCAAGCCGATGAGGTGGCGTTCTCTGATTCACCAGAACTTCAGTGGTCACATCTCATGATCCGAAGGCCAGATTGAGGTAAAGTTTTATATCACCGGAATCGTCTTGACGAGACAAACGCAGTGTTGATGTCAAACTAAGGTTTTAAGTAAGTTGAAAAGATCGAAATTTTTAGACCCCATTTCCATAACCACACCTTGGATCTTAGGTCAACACAGTAACCGCCTCCCCTTAATCATTGTTATGGTAAGGATTAGGAGGGGGCTGTGACATATTCTATTTGCTGTAGGACTTTTGGTTGCTAGACAATATTTACAATGTGAGGATGATTCTTGCCTATGGTGAGACAAATGCCTTGCTAGTTCAAAAGAATCATGAGTTACTGCCTTTTGGCAGACTATTGGAAGATAGGATAGATCAACTGCATTTAATATTAACAATGACACACATTTATAGTACATTGATATGACTGCTGGATTCATATTCCAACGTCTCTTGGACTCCCTTTGATTGTTAAGCTCCCACACCTTAACCCTTAGTGGATTAGGTGTCCAACATCCACTGCCTTAATCCGAAGGGGTATGTGTGAGTCCAATAAGAGAGCTTTAATACAAAAATGTGAAAAAAATGCATGGCAGCACTAGGCTGAATGTGCTCTCTGAAATGTTGGCATAAGGTGGTGGTTTAAGGATGACCAGTAACACTGAAACACTTAGTGCAGTTCCCAGAACTCTTCCAAATCTGGCAAGAAGCTGAAGTCTCTGCTAGAGGAAGTGCTCCTAATGCTTTGAAGAGGGAGACATTCAATTTGGAAAAGGGAGGTCTGCAACTTGCATAAAAGGGAGAACCTCAACCTGAAAAGGGAGGTCTTAACCTGCGATGGTTTAAAGATGACCACCAACTCTGGAATGCTTAATGCAATTCTTGGAACTCTTCCAAAACTGGCAAGAAGCTGAAGTCTTATGCTAGAGGAAGTGTCCCTAATTCTTTGAAGAGGGAGAAGCTCAACCTGAAAAGGGAGGTCTCAACCTAGCATAGATGGTTTAAGGCTGACCACCAACCAAGTGCATGCTTAGGGCCATCTCTGTCTCTGGCTACAACTTTGAATCTGGTATGGCAGGTTGTGGTTCAGGCTTTCTTGATGAGGCTTTGAAACTTGTAGATGACCATCATTCCCCCCCTGTCACATACAAGGTGAGATGATGGAGAAAACTCAAATGTAAGACTTTTCAATAGTCTAGAAGAAATTCTGACATATGACAGAAATATCTTCTTGGTTGTTGAAGCCCATTGCTAAGATGAATCTTTGTTCTTGCAAGAGGCTTGTTTTTGAAGCATCTGTTTGAAGAATGAGTGGTTTTATGACAATGCTCACATGGATAAGATCAAAACAATGATCTTTCATATGGCCAACTCAGTCACAATGTTGGCATATAATAATTTGTTGTTGCTGCTATGGAAGAGGAGCATAATCCGCAACAGTTGAAGGTGAATTGTCATGAAGAAATCCGACACTTTGAAATTTGATGGGCTTTGAGTAATCTAGAAAATGAGAGGACACCTCCTTATCATATCCAAGACCCGTTTTGTGTTTGTTGCTCACAAGCTCTTCCCAAGGTCTGATGATTGGCTTGGGAAGTGCAGGTTGAATTACTGCTTCTGTATGCAAATCTGCTCTTGCACTAGGCATTGAATGTGAATGAACCTCAAATTTATATTCTTGTTGTTGATGGGAGTCTGTCTCAATCTTATACAGTGGATTGTTCTGAACAAAAAACAGTTCAGAATGATGCTTACATTGTTGTAGCTCTTCTTGTTGTAGCTTTGTCTCAAGCTGTAAAAACTCAATTTTATCTTGTGCATTTTGCAAACATGTTCTAATGTCAGCAAGAGAAGCTTCACTGATTTTTAATGTGTCTTCAACAATAGACAACATTTGAGTGCTTAATAATTCTAACAAATCATCTAATGTAGCCATCTTTCAATCTCAAAAATCAAACTCAACAAATAAAGAGTCTCAACTTCAAGATCTCAACTAATGTTGGAAATATATCTCCTCTCTTCAAGGCTAAGGAACCTAAAAATCCTCAACAAAAAAGGCTAAGGAGCATTTATAAATCATAGTGCACACAAAATATCCACCAACATTAACAATGTTTGGTATCCTAATAGGGCATGAACAAAGAGGCCACATTGATTGAAATATTTGCAAATTTCAAAGCACCTAGAGAAGGTCGAGAGTAACTTTTGAACCCTAAACTCGTCTAGCTAAAAGACAAAATTATCACAAACGTTCTTCAGAAAATAATCAAAGCATAGCATGAACATAATACTAGCCTCTTATAATCAATGGCGTTGAATGCCACAGTACCAACCTTCTATATCCGTTGATCCTGGAGTGCATCAGGCCCTTAGCACTCATAAGCCGCTTACCTATTCTCTTGTTATTGAGACTCAGGAGGGAGGAACTAAACGGGGATCCAAGAGCAGAGACTTCCAGTAGCAGAGATAGCCAACCTTCAGTGCAGGAGGAGCAATTTGCTCCTTTGACATCAGTTAGGAGGCTTAGGTGGGTGGAGCAAACCTTGCGGGATGCTCAGAAACATGTTGAGCCTCCCAGGACCACTTTCAGGGAGAGCAGACCTCCATGAAAGTTTTCGACGTACATGGCTTTGATGACCAACATCATAGACTTAAAGCCTTCCAACTTTGAGGAAGAAACCAACCAACAGGTGTGGAGAGATGCCATGGTGGAGGAGCACAAATCCATCATGAAGAATGATGTCTGGGAGATTGTGCCGAGACCAAAGGGGAAGTTAGTTGTGACTTCCAAGTGGCTTTCAAGGTAAAGCATGCAATAAATGATAATGTGGAGAAATATAAGGTCAAATTTGTGGGCCGCGGGTTATCTCAGAAAGGGGGAATAGATTACGAGGAGGCTTTTGCTTATGTAGCCAAATGCTCCTCTATTCAAGTAGTCCTTTCGATAACTTTTGAGATGGGATGGAACATCCATCAGTTGGATGTGAAGATTGCCTTCCTCAACCACATAATTGAGGAAGAAGTCTACATCGAGCAACCACATGGGTTTGAGGTCCATGACATAGAGATGCATGTATGTAGGCTTAAGAAATCCTTATAGGGACTCAAACATGCACCCAGGCCCTGGTATGCCAGGATTGAAAGCTATTTGCAAGACATAGGCTTCACCAAGAGTGAGACAAATCTAACCTATACTTATTGTTGGTTAAGTATCTGGGTCGCCATTGTAACCTTCTTTCCGATTAGATCTAGCCACTTTTGCATGCTATGCATGGTTGGGATTTTGCATTATGGAGGTGTCGTGGTCGGTGCTCAAGGGAGTTTCGTCTATGCAAGGAGATTCAGTCTGATCTCCTAGTTCTAAGTCGATCGAAAGAAAGATAGAAACGATCTAGCAAAGATCTATAATAATCATTGCTTCACGAGGTTCAGAACCACCAAAAGAAAAACACCTTGTGCTAGATATGAGGTTGGAAGTATCGAAGAATGGGGTTTTGTCCTCCTTGGGGATACCCTTTCACCTCTCTTTGCCAGATCTGGATGAGAGACAAAAAAATATTCCAGATCTCCATAAAAAACTTCTATTGTAAGACTTTCGTCTATTGGATCCAGGGACAAGATCTAGTGGAAAATTCGAATTAGACCATTAAAACAATCTGGGTATACCGGTATTCTTACAAAGTTTGATATTCAAGGGGAAACTGCTACAAGATGCCCTTCAACTGAAAGATTATGGCAGTACAAGGAGCTCCACCATAATATTAAATATGAGGTTGTGAGGTGGAGCTTCAGGCTCTAGAAACCCTAATGGACTAGTCTCATTCAAAGATGCAGTGAAAGGAAAGGTAACCGCTTCTGCTAATCATACCCAAAAAAATGTCAGGACCTTACATAGTTGAACAATCGGAACAAGCACCAGCCATGGAAGTAAAACATCCAGAGGTAAAATCGTTATTCGCTAATCTTCAATCTAAGGCGTTAATATGCATGTTTAATGGTTTATGTCCGTGGTCTAAAGATTTACATCAACAGGTGTTTACTTCTTGGACACCCAATTGTGACATCTACTTATGTTCAATGGGTTTCTTCATAGTTCAATTTGATACACAAAAAGACTTAGAGAAAGTTCTAAATGATGGGCCATGGTTTTGGGGTAGAGTCGGGCTCTTCATTACCCCATGGTTTCCTGATTTTGATGCCACCAGCATGGTGGTTACACCATATCTGTTTGGGTGAGATTACCATATCTCCCCCTTCCTTTCTAGCACCATCATATCCTAGAGGATATTGGAAATACTCTGGGAAAATTTAAAAGATGGACTTTGACAAAATATAAAAAGATATCTCTACATTTGTCATAATATGTGTAGAGATAGACCTCAACAAAGGTTTACCTGAACATATCCAACTGAAACATTAAAATTTTTAGTGGACCTAGGTATTAGACTATGAGAACATGACATTTAGAAGTTGAATTTGTTTTCAAACATGACATATGCATAACACATTCCCACAAGAAAAAAGGATCCCAAAAAAGAAAACGAGGCAGACCCATAAGCCAAAGTGATGGAGGGCACCTGATCCCCGCCTTTCTAAAGAATAAGAAGAAGATGCTATGGAGAATGCTCCAAATATGGATGCATAGGCACAACAAGGCAACCAAGCAGCCATAGGAGATGCAAATCAGCAAAAAATCGTGACCGATATCCTGAAAGGCATTGAATTGGTAGAGATCAAAGCAACCAATAAGTAGAAATAGGAACCACTCAATGAAAAGGGCATGAAGGGCATCAAGAGAACCCATGTATCTGAGAGCTTGGATTCAGATAAAGAAACTTCACTACAGGCAGTTGGAAATCAATTGGAAATAGTAACAACAAACCCCAAACATTCGATTTGGCAAAATGTCCAGAAAAATAAAGGAAAAGGGGGGAAATTAAGTGATTATTGTCACACTTAACCTCGAAAAATTTATGTAATCTTTTATAGTTTTCTTCTTATTGTTCATCATCCAAACAATTGATATGATCGAATGCTTAACAACATCTACATAATATAATTTTGTTCTTGTTTACAAGTTGAAAAAAATTATGGTTTTTTCTCTGGAAAAAATGAATATATATATATATATATATATATAGTTTTGTGTGTTTTGTTTTGTGTGTTTTGAACTATGTCTGTACAAGGGGGCAATGGGCCTCGCACACAATTGTGTCAGTACATGTTTCTCTAATTTTTTTCTTCAACTTTTTTAATTAAATTAAATTTATAATTTATTTATAAGTTTTATTATTATTTTTATATGGTTGGTTAAAGTTTCTATTGCATCAAAATAAGTCCATTCAAAAGAAAAGTTCACTGTTAGACCTGAACATTGTCATGGTCTGCCACAAGGGAAACCACACCTGCCGATAGTGAGATTTATTGTTTATTAGATCCAAAACCATCCAAAAATATAATTGGCTTGCATCCAGGTTTATGACATGTACTAGGACCAATATACAAAATATCGATTGCCATTTATAGCTAGCTATAGAGATTCTTCTAAAAGAAACTAATTTACAAAAGGTTGGGCTAACATCCATTATCAAAGGATGTCAATGGGGCCAGATTCTGGGTGCTTGCACCTACTAGAGCTGGAGGCTTGAGGCCACATTGTAGATGAACTTCTATGTGAGCTAAGCAAGCATCAAGGTTGACTAACCTAGAGCATTCGTGGTATTGGACTCATTGGATTTCATCAAGTCATGCTATAATCTCATTGTGGTCCTCGTACTTTTCTTTGAATACCCTACTCAAAAGCTTCTTCATTTACCAATGGAGGGTAATGAAATTGAGATTTTGGCTCTATCTTTCGCTCGTATGGCTAGGGTCTAGAACTTAACTAGCTACTTCAGTTTGCATTTCAAAGAGTAGGCTTGGAAATCATTAGTGGTTAAGGCTTCTAATTGACTGATTTTCTCTTAAGCAGAAGAATGGAAAATAGCTGCAATTGTCTGAGTTTATGTTTGAGCTCGAGGTCTGCCCTAAGGGCCTCGACCTCCAAACCGCCGATGAGAGCACATACATAGACATGGCATAACATTCAAAAGAAAGATAGATCCCGTGAAAAAAACACCCCAGTAGACACACAGAGCATTGAGAAAATCAAAAGGAAACAAGGCAGAGTCTAAAAAACTTAACACTCACCCTCCATCGTCAACAAAGATTTTGTGTGTGTTAAAACCCCATTAATTGTAGTTTTCAACAACATGATAGTATTGTTTTCCTTTAGAGGCCCATAACACAGATATACTACAGTACGCACAAATTGCAGCATGCAGAGCCAAATAAGGCTAGCCTAAGATCAACAATGTTGCTTGGCAATGCTCCAAATGTGAAAAACCCTAGCGCTCTTCAGAATCTCCATCTCTGCCAAAGAAAAACCGTTACACTTCATATTTTTCTTTTTCCTTTTTAATTTTTCAATTTAATTTTAGAATATAGGTATATTTTTAGGTTTTATTTGTTTTATTAATTTTTATATAGATTTTCTCATTATTTTTTTTTTCAAATATTTTTTTTTGAAATCGTGGTTTTTTCTTTTTAAATTTGTTTTGAAATTACTTTAATTTTTTAAAATTATTTATTTTGTTATTTTTTTTCTTCATATTTTTAATTATTATTATTATTTTTGCATTACATTTTAATTTTTTTAAAGGGTGTTTTTCATAATTTTGTGTACATTAATAATGATATTAACCATACATATATTTTTAAATTATGTATTTTTTAGAAAAATAAAAAAAATTCATATTTTTAATTATTATTATTATTTTTGCATTACATCATATCTTTTTTAAAGGGTGTTTTCCATAGTTTTGTGTACATTAATAATGATATTAAAAATACATATATTTTTAAATTATCTATTTTGTTAAAAAAATAAAAAAATTTCATATTTTTAATTATTTATATTATTTTTGCATTATATCTTTTCTTTTTTAAAGGGTATTTTTCATAATTTTGTGTACATTAATAATGATATTATAAACCATAGTTAAAAAATATTGCAATTTTAGTGCCCCATTGAAAATAGATAAAGTTGTCACTGAAAATAGATGAAGTTGTCAGGTTAAGAACTCAAAATAGCTATATTTTTAGCATTTAAAAAAATTAATCTTTGATTTAGCTTTTGATTTTTAATGTTTTTCTAGTCATGACATTTCGTTTATAATACCATGATATGCCACTCAAACAACATGCTGCTAACTCTTCAATTCCAATGAAGAAAGGAGTAGCCTTATCTATTGCTGGCAACTGTTGTTGATGTCTGCCCCTTGTTACAAAGTAATCTGGAAGTGCATGGAATTTATGCTATTATTACTTCTGTAAGGTTGATCTAGTCTCATGGTTCAAGAGATACTGGTGTAAATTCCACATAAGTTTGTTCTTAACATGTAGTTCAAGGAACAGTACCAGGCCCTACTGAAACAACATAACACATTGTTTAGATTTGGCAATGATTAGGTTCCCCTCGAACTCAGCTTTTACGATAAGATTCAGATGAGGTTTGTCATTCAGGTAAGCTATATATACATTATAGACAGAAAACATCAAAATAAAATATAATATAAAACAATAAGAAATTAACATAAAAGACAATAACTTTAACTTATATATTACTTAACTTACATAAATTAATTTATGAATTAATCTAATTTACATATCATTTAGGTATATTAATGTTGTTTCCATGCATGCAATATATTGATATATCATATAAAATTAGGGGTAGATTTGGATGAATTGCTTGATCTGGGTCTCCAATTGAATGAAAAGGTTGAGGTAGTCATTTGGTTGGCACTTGGGAAGGAAAGAAATGGCAGCCGTGGCTTCCATGGTAATTTGACACATTCGTTTATTTGATGTAATTTGTTGCACAATTTCAATATTCATCTATTTGACCTCTAATTTTATTGTTTAATCGGTAATTCACGAATTTTGAACTTAATGAATGAAATTTTGGGAATGCGGCGGCTTATGGTAGAAGTGAAATCTGGAGAATGTGATGACTCAGAGTAAGAATGAAATCCAGCGAATGACTACTTAGGGCTTGAGCAACTTGAACGAACCTAAACATTTTTTTTTGAGGTTTGCCAAATTTCAAATCTCAAGGTTCAAATTTGGTGAACATTGTGACATGATCAAAGAAATGACAACACAATTCGTTTTGCAAAAGGTGGAACTTTAATGGGTGAAAGGTTTTATGTACTTGCAACATCTAAGTTACAAAGAGAAAAGGCTGCCAATAAAAATTAGATTTTGGATTGAAGCATTTGGGCTCAAACTAGGAGTTAGAACATTGATATTATGCAAAACCTTTTGATTTTTTATTGTTGGCTTATTGAGCACTCTATGCAAGCTCTTATTTTCTGGCTTTTAGCAATTTAAGGTGGGGGAATGTGTTTGTTATGATGCAGATCTAGACTTTATTAGCTCTAACAACATATTATGGCAAGATAAAACCTCAAATCCAATCGAGGATTCACAATGTACAAATCAAACCAAGACATATGAAGTGTAGATCACTTCGAAGGGATTGCAGAGGAAATGCAATGACAAAGGTTGTGATGAGTTATATCTAGTATTTATTGAGTTCAAAGAGAAATGAGGATAATCAAGTTGTGACATCAAGAAGATAAGTTCCATTTTAGTTTGGGTTCAACATTCATTGTTTTGTCTATGACTATTTGTGACTTTAGTGTTTTTTTCTTCCCTAAGGTGGACTATAAAACAATACTTTCTTATTAACATTCTTTCTTTGAAAAAATATGGATTCTTTAATAAACACCATGCCATGTTTATTATCTCCCCTTTGCGACATAAAGATATAACAACCAATGTTCTATGGACATTCACATAAATTTATGTAAAGGGTATGTCATCGAGTTCAATAAACTAGTTATGGACATTCACATGCTTCACATAAATTTATGTAAAGGGTATGTCATCGAGTTCAATAAACTAGTTGTGCATCATAGCTCTTGGTAATACTTTATGTTGAAAGATCATGGTCACAAAAATACCAATTTGGAAGCTACGTTTCCATGAAGTTTAAATTTATGTAAAGGGTATGTCATCGAGTTCAATAAGCTAGTTGTGCATCATAGCTCTTGGTAATACTTTATGTTGAAAGATCATGGTCACAAAAATACCAATTTGGAAGCTACGTTTCCATGAAGTTTAAAAGCATCAAGCTGTCCTTGTATCTAAAGTGTATTATGTGTGTGCACTATTGCTTAGTTGGTATGCTATTTATAGAAGATTGTTTCTCTCCACTTATAAGAAGATGGGAAATAGGGAAAGAAATAAAGACAATGAAACCCATTAATATGCATGACTCTTTTGTAAATGGTGAGCTTGCATTTTCTATAGATCAATAGTAGTGAAGGAGGAATTGTATGTTGATATTTTGGGATGAGTTATATGTTGTTGCTATGAATGCTTATAGTTTCATAGAATGATTGAGGTTTCTTGTTATGATTGAAGTTACAAGTTTTGTTGTAAGATGTTGCTGTTAGGATTAGTGGTTGGAAATTATAAAATATTTTTGCAGTTATATGCTAATGTCTTGCTACTTTGTTGGTCAATGTTGGAGTAGATTGCTATTCAATGACAACATAAATTCCCGATGGTTTTTTGTGTCATGTTGCTTCCATGTTGTACTTAAAATGGTTTCCATGTGTCTGCAACATACCCTTAAGAGTTTGTGTGCTACTAGCACAAAGGGTGTTTTTAAAATATGGAATGCTAAAACACTAGTACATTCAATAATCTCATTGGCAAGTTCAATTAACATCTATATTTGAAGGTGATTGTTGCATACTATTGGCTATTGCTCCACTCATTCTTGGATCTTGTTCACAAGTGGCTTCATTTTATGTACCTAATTAATCACCTATTAATAAATTAGTCATTGTTGATTGTGTCCTCCCTTGTCAAGTATACGCCCTTGAATATTATATATTCTAATCATCTACACAATTTTTCCATAAAATTATTTCATTAGTTTTTGAACTTTGACATGTGGTATTGGACTAGAGCTTTTCTCAATAACTTCCTACTACATTTCGCATTTCACCTATGAAGGACCTTTAGGAATTAGAGCCTTTTGTCATACTTCATCTTGTAAGCCCATTTGCATTTGACAAGTTTTCTTCCTTCTAAAAGAGGGACGAGATCCAAAATATTGTTCATCTTAAAAAAACATAATTCTTCATTCATCGCTACATCCCTTGTTGGATGGCCAAAAGCTTCTTTAATTGTATTTGGATTTGTGTCCCATGGAACTTGAACCAAAAGAGAAGATGGTCATTGGCATTGTGAATATGTGTCATTGATTATAAGCGTCATTGGCTAGATCATTGATAATATCCCTTGTATGGACCCATCGAGGAAGCAATGGGGTTGGTGTGGGCTCAAGTTCAACATAATTATTTAGAGGGTGAATTTGAGCAGCTAGAGTCATTGACTAGATCATTGACAACATCTTTTGTTATATGGACTTATAGAGGAAGTAACGAAGTTGGTGTGAATTCAAGTTCAATAAAATCATTTGGAGGACGAGGTTGAGTAGGTAGAGTGTTGTTTTCATCATCATTGCTATTATTTGAAGAAGAATGATCCAAAATAGAAGCTAAAGGATTATAAGAAGAAAAGGTTGATATAAGAGTGAAAGGAAATGGCACATGCATCAAGGATGGTTCACAAACTAAAGATGGTAGGAATGTTGGGTTGGGCACTTAGATTGAGAAACCGCCATCAAACTTAACACCTTTTCTAACAATGACCTTTACTATATTAGGTACAAAAAGTTGATAACCTTCTATATCCTTTGAATAACCATTAACAATGCACTTCACACTTTTGTGCTATAAGGCTTGCCATTTCTCATCAGGGATGTGTGTCCATATTTCACTACCAAACACACAAAATTGGCTTTACATTGGACTTCATGTTACTCCATGTCTCTTCAAGTTTAATATTCTTTAAACCCTGTATGGGAGTTCATTTAGTTATGTAATTTACGCAATTGATAACTCTCACCCAAAAATGAGGACTTAGTTCCTTAGATTGGAGTATACAATTAGTTGTTTCTTTAAAGTGAGATGCTTTCTCTCAACAACATTATTTTGTTCTAGTGTGTATGGAGTAGTGTGTTGCATTTGGATACACTATTTAGTGCAATAAGTGTTAAACATTATGTTAACATATTCACCTTCATGAACTATTCTTAGCTTTTGAAGTTGATGTTCATATTTTTTTGTCTACAAGGGCCTTAAAGGCCAAAAACATATCAATTTTTTTTCTTCAATTTTAAAAAGTGAAGCCAAGTGTGTTTAGAGAAGTAATCAATAAGTTCAAAAAATACTTAAACCTAAAGAAAGAAGTACAAGTGGACCACACATATAATTGTTGTTAAAATTGGCAACTAGGGCCAAACTCCATGTGGGTCATCTTATTCATGGCTGATAATATTTTTCCTAGATTCCTCTCGTCGAGAGGTGTAGGATTGATCTAAGGATCATCCGATTCCAATAAGTATTTATGGAGATATGAATTTAATTTGATTATGGAATAATTATCAAGCCGACTAGCAACTCATGTAGGCTCAGAAGCCCAACAGACGCATCTATTCATCATCAACATTTGTATATAAATACAAGAGGTCTTTTCCTTATTTGGACACACACTGATCATCACATCTCTCTCTCTCTGGTGCGCGGCAAAATCTTGCACTGGTGTGCAGCGAAATCTTGCACTGGTGCGTGGCGAAATCTTGCACTGGTGCGCGGAAAAATCTTGGATTGATGCGCGACGAATCTTTGATTGGTGCACGACGAAGTCTTGGATTGGTGCACGGTGAACGACTCACCGGTGGAAACTTGAGAAGTTCGATCTAGGGTCTGCTGCCCTAGTTTAGGGTTGATCTGGGGTTTGCTGCCGTTGATATAAATCAGATCTTTGTACTATTTCTCTATGCTGAATTATTGAAGATAAAAGAAGATTTGATCAAAGGGTTTACCCATATTGGGGTTTCTCCCTGGCTAGCTGCTACATCTTGTGTCTCTTGTCTTGGCTTGTTTTCTATCGATTGTTTAATGTTCTATCTGCACTTTACTTAATGTACATGTGATTGCTAATCTGTGGATAATAATAAGAAAAAGAAGTAAACTGCTCTAAGCATAGAACATACCATAACTTAACATGGTATCAGAGACGAGGTGAAGACAAAGCTCGAGCAAGAGTAAGAGCAATCACCGAAGAGAAGATTGGCAGGCTATCCAAAAAGAATTCATGGGGTCCTCAACACACTTCCCTGCTGGAGACAAGCTCCGTGAGAAGTCTGACTACCATGGATGGAAGATGTCTCTCGACATAACATTAGAAGAACATGAAGTGTTGGACCATGTGAAAGGCAGAATTGCTGAGCCTCCATCAAATGCATCCGCTGCTCCTAGGAACAAATGGACCTAAGGGTCGAAGAAAATGATGATGTTACATTTGCGATAAAGCAGGTCACTATGCAAGGGAGTGCCTTGATAGAAGGGACTCACATCGAGACAATGATCGAAATCCCTCTCATGGCAATCAAAGGAATGGCAAATCTAATAGCAGAGGTAAAAGGAGTGCTGGAAATCAAGGAAGAGGACAACCATTCAAGAAGGCTAGAAATTCCAGGTATGAATCTAACACTGTTGACAATAAACATGATGAATATTATCTACCAGCTGCTCTATCTACCTCTGCTCCTCTGGACTCACTGGGAAATTGGCTTATTGATAGTGGTGCCTCAAGGCACTTCACTGGTTACAAAGAAGTTCTCCATAATCTGATAGAGAAAGAAACTAACCTGGAAATTGTCCTTGGAGATAATATGAAATATCTCGTGAAAGGTGTAGGCAATGTCTCTCTTAAATTGAATCAAGGCAATACGATCCACTTACAGGATGTATTATATGTACCTGACCTAAAAAAGAACCTAGTGTCCATTTCGGCTATGGAAGACAAAGGCTACAAGGTGGCTTTCAACGATGGCAAGGTACGTGCATGGAAAAACAATATTAAAGATGCCTTCACTCTTGGGTTTCGAGTTGATTCATTATATCAGGTCGGAGGAAGTCCGCTAGGTGTCATGTCATGTGACACATCTCAAGCCTTGATCAAGAATAAAACCGAAAAGAAGATCAAGATCTTAAGGACTGATAATGGGACTGAATATGAATCTAACGAGTTTCATGACTTTTGTAAAGACGCTGGCATTAAGAGGGAGACTACTACACCATATACTCCTGAACAGAATGGTGTGGTGGAAAGGAAGAACCGTACGATTGTGGAAGCTGTCCGTGCCATGCTCCATGATCAAAGACTTCCTAAGTTTCTATGGGCTGAATCTGCAAACACTGTAGTATATGTATAAAACCGAAGCCGTCATCAAGCATTGGGTTCCAAGACTCCTGAAGAAATGTTCGCTGGTAAGAAACCTGACATATCTCATTTTAGAATTTTTGGAAGCCCTGTATATTTTCATGTGTCGAAAGAGAAAAGGAATAAATTGGGTGCATTTGGAAAGAAATGAATCTTCGTGGGCTATGGTGAAAATACTAAGGGCTATAGAATCTATGTAGCCGGTCAAAGGGAAATTGTGATTAGTCATGATGTCACCTTTGACGAAGATATGGCTCTCAGTAAGGTGAACAATCTTCCTACTTTAAGGAGCTCTCAAGACGCTGACACCAGGGAACCAAAAGAAAAAGATGATGAAACAATGCCCGATGTCGATGAACCCATGGATCCTATTGATCCACCTGAGCCCTCCTCTTCTAGGAAGAGACCCTCTTGGCTTAGGGGGCTACTCGATGATGCTGAAAGACACTCTGCACCCCGAGGAACCTTCCGTGAAAGTAAGAAACCCAATAGGTATTAGGGATACCTGACCATCATGAACACGATCATACAAAATGACCCTTCATCATTCTCTGATGCCGTCAAGCATCAAGTATGGAAGGATGCTATGACCGAAGAATATGAGTCTATTATGGAGAATGATGTTTGGGAAGTAGTTCCCAGACCCGAGGACAAGACAATTGTCACTTCTAAATGGCTTTACAAGATAAAGCATGCAGCTAATGGAAGTACAGAAAAATATAAGGTTCGTTTTGTCGCTCGTGGCTTCTCCCAGAAGGAAGGTATAGACTATGCGAGATATTTGCACCTGTTGCCAGATATGCCACCATTCGCTCGATCATAGCCTTGCGGCTTCACAAGGATGGAATCTACATCAGATGGATTTCAAGACCGCGTTCTTGCATGGTTCGATCAAAGAAGAGGTCTACATGGAGCAACCCGAAGGATTTGAGATTTATGATCGAAAATCTCATGTATGCAGGTTGAAGAAGGCTCTCTATGGGTTGAAGCAAGCACCCCGAGCATGGTATGAAAGGATCAACAACTACTTGATGACGCTGGGATTCACTAGGAGTGAAGCCGACCCTAACCTCTACTTTAAGGTTGAAGATGACAAACCTCTCATACTGGTGCTGTATGTGGATGACCTCTTCCTAACCTAGGACTGATGCACTATTTCCTAGGACTTGAAGTTTGGTAGAAGCCAAGGGAAATTTTCCTATCTCAAGGAAAATATGTGGTGAAGATATTGGAAAGATTCGGTATGGTAGACTGCAAGCTTATAACTACCTCGATGGAGCTTGACTTCAAGAAGTTAAGTGGTAGTGCTGCTGGACCTGTTTTACGAAATGCTACCGAGTATCGGCAACTCGTCGGAGCATTAATGTTTTTAGTGAACTCTCGTCCAGATATATGCTTTGCAGTCAACACATTAAGTCAACATATGGTTGAACCTCATCACATACATTGGATTGGTGCCAAGAATCTGTTAAGATATCTTCGTGGCACAATTACTTATGGGTTAAGATACACTGTTGAAGATATAAGACTACTTGGATACACTGATGCTGATTGGGCAGGCAATGTGGTGGGTCGGAAGAGCACTTCCCGGTGCTGTTTCTCCTTGGGATCTGCTTCGATATCCTGGATGAGCAGGAAGCAGAAGTCGGTGGCTTTGAGCACCACTGAGGCAGAGTATATTGCTGCTAGCATGGCCTCCTGTGAGGTAGTCTGGTTGCGAAAGCTCTTCAGTGAGTTGTTTGGATTTACATTGGATACCACTGTGATCCTATGTGACAACCAGAGTGGGATTCGTTTGTCAGAGAATCCCGTATTTCATGATCGCTCCAAGCATATCGATATCAGGTACCACTATATTCGAGATATGGTGCAGCGGGGAGCTATAAGGCTCCAACATATCGGTACAGATGAACAGGTTGCTGACATTTTGACAAAGCCCCTAGGAAAGGTCAAATTTTTGACTTTCCGAGAACGACTTGGTGTCGTTCAGAAACCCTCTGATGAGGGTCCTGTATGATGTATGGAGCTCTTGTAGCTCCGGGGGGGGGGGGTGCGGGGTACTTCTTGGAGCGACATATGACCATAGGGTAAGAATCAAAACCTTCTCTGTAACACCCCATGGCGACTATGTAGCAGGATGATTAGTTCTCCTGTGAGGTCTGGATGATGTGTTCTCCATGACGATTATGTAGTAGGATGATTAGTTCTCCTGTGAGGTCTGGATGATGTGTTCTCCATGATGATTATGTAGCAAGATGATTAGTTCTCCTGTGAGGTTTGGATGATGTGTTCTCCATGACGATTGTGTAGTAGGATGATTAGTTCTCCTGTGAGGACAGGATTGATTAGTTCCCCTGTCGAGGCATCCTACCCATGCAGTGTGGGACTCATGGGAAGTACCTCTCATCTGATCAATGAGCAGGGCAATGAGGATAGGGACCATGGTAGTATCGATGGACGCATCACTATATCTACCGTACTTCCTATGCTAGGATGACCTTCATTGATCTGGGACCAATGATACTGGTCTGGGACTAGTGGTAGGAGTTGTACCCACTATGACGCTAACTTCGGGTCGGTTGAAACTGGTTTGGGACCAGTGGTACATACTCTGACACTGACTTCGGGTCAGTGGAGGACTGGTCTGGGACTAGTAGTGGGAGTGGTACCTACTATGACGTTGACTTTGGGTTGGTTGAGACTGGTTTAGGACCAGTGGTACACACTCTAAGATTGACTTTGAGTCAGTGGAGGATGACACTGGTCTGGGACCAGTTGTAGGAGTTGTACCCACTATGACACTGACTTCGGGTCAATTGAGACTGGTCTGTGACCAGTGGTACACACTCTGAGACTGAGTTTGAGTTAGTATGATACATCCTCGATCATTTATTATTCTTCTTCATAATTCAGACAAGGCAGAGCAGAACAGAACAGAGCAGAGCAGGTAGGATAGAGCAGAGCAGAGCAGGGGTCACGCTGTACAGGGCAGTGCATTTGGTGGATGAATAGTAGCGACCGACAGGTGAATTGCGATGGAGTTCTCCCTAGTTGAGAGGGAGTGTTAAAATTGGCAACTAGGGCCAAACTCCATGTGGATTATCTTATTCATGGCTGATAATATTTTTCCTAGATTCCTCTGGTCGAGAGGTGTAGGATTGATCTAAAGATCATCCGATTCTGATAAGTATTTATGGAGATATGAATTTATTTTGATTATGGAATAATTATCGAGCCGACCAACAACTCATGTAAGATCAGAAGCCCAACATAAGCATCTATTCATCATCAACATTTGTATATAAATATAGGAGGTCTTTTCCTCATTTGGACACACACCGATCATCACATCTCTCTCTCTCTCACTGATGCGTGGCGAAATCTTGCACTGGTGTGCGGCGAAATCTTGGACTGGTGTGCGGTGAACGACTCACCGGTGGAAACTTGACAAGTTTGATCTAGGGTCTACTGCCCTAGTTTAGGGCCGATCTGGGGTTTGTTGTTGCTGATATAAATCAGATCTTTGTACTATTTGTACTATTTCTCTTTGCTGAATTATTGAAGATAAAAGAAGATTTGATTAAAGGGTTTCCCCATATTGGGGTTTGTCCCTAGCTAGCCGCCACATCTTGTGTCTCTTGTCTTGGCTTGTTTTCTGTCGATTGTTTAATGTTCTATCTGCACTTTACTTAATGTACATGTGAATGCTAATTTGTGGATAATAATAAGAAAAAAAAGTAAATTGCTCTAAGCATAGAACATACCATAACTTAACAATTGTGTGCAAGTTGTAAGGAGGTTGAGGCATTCCAAGGGGCACATTTATCAAAACTATCACAATGAAGTTTGCAGAGAACACAACCCAAACAATCACCTTCCATGTGAAAAATGAGAGGAAGATAAATGACCGAGTTATGCTTACATAATTGTTGCAATGAATGATTGTTTAAATGGCCAAACGACACACACAACTTTATGCATCTCATTATTATGAGTGATAAAAAAATAAAGTAGGAAACGATGACCCAAAGTTGTCAAACATGTACAACTTTGTAATATCATTGATTGTACTCGATGTTACATTATTTTTGCATCCATCAATTAGTTGAACCATCCTTGATCCTATACCATCTAGAGATCTATCTGAATTCAGGCTTTTGTGATTCGTAATGAATTACGAAAAGTCTTTCAGTAGAAATCACATAACATCTAGAGATTTATCAACATCAACAAATATTTCTTTGGTGTTATGTTAAACAAAAACGTAAAAAAGAGCTTAATCCTTAGCCATATGATACAAAACCTGAATCAAGAATCCACTTATTTGAAGAACCAAAATCTGATTCATTGAAAGAAAAGCTAGAAGAAAAAAAAGCATGTATTTTTTAAGAATGAGAGGAATTTTTATTTAACTAGATGTTGCTCTTCTTCATCATTGTGTTAAGTGCTTCCACCATTTTGAAATGACATGACTCTGGATGACCATCTTGCCCACAAGTTGCAATGCTTGTTAGGCCTCTTTCCTTTTGGCTTCGTTCCTTTACACCATTGGTAAGACAATGCTAAGAGGCTTTGTGTTTGCTTTGTTATGGTGAGGACGTCGATTCTTGGATGTATAAGACTTTGCTTATCTTATATAAGAAAAGCAAAAGTACACGTGGATGCAAAAATGGAATACCTACCTCAATGCTTGTCTCACGAATAGCATGGAGCTAAATAATTTTGTTATGGACTTTTGTAAATGTATATGGGGAAAAGAGCTGGGTAGAAAGAAGTACTATGTTGAGGGATTCAACCCCACTTGTGATCTCCAACAAAAAGAATACATTGGAGCTAACATTCCGTGGAGGGAAAATGTTCTTATTGCTCAATTAAGAACTAACTAGCAACAACTTCAATGTGAAACAAGACGGTGGAAAAGACCTAAAAAAGCTTGGAAAGAACATGTGTGTACATTTTATACGTCTATGATAGTGGAATTGGAAAAACGTTTCATTTTGGAATGTGATGCTTTCAGAGACATCAGGTACTATTATAGGAATATGTTAGAATCGGTTCCTTGGCATTGTCTTTTGGGAATTGTTAGAAGGTTAGACCAACTTATCATCAATTTGAATAACAAAATGATTGAATTACAAAAGACAAAAAATAAAGAGACTAGTGGTTCTATAGACCATTTTTAGTCTCATAAACGTTAAAATATCATTTTTAGTCTCATAAACGTTAAAATTTCATTTCATTTGATATCCTTATTTATTAGAGAAATGTACAATATTTATCGATACAAGAACTTATTTTACCATTGAACTAGAGATGTTGAAAGATGTAATGTTTCAAAAGATACATTAAACAATGCATTGATTACAAAAGGCCTTTCCGATAAAGTGAAAAGTGAGCACAAATATAAAACAAGGGAAGCTGCGACGCAGCGAGTCCCTGCGTGAAGTGGAGCCTGTCTGACAGTAGCTGCACTGGATCTGTTGCTGGTTCTCTAGCTGCACTGGATCTGTTGGATCTGTTGCTGGTTCTCTAGCTGCACTGGATCTGTTGCTGGTTCTCTAGTAGCTGTTCGATCCAGACCCATAACCTGAAAGCTAGAAAGCCAGCCAGCTACATAGCATAAGGGATAGGTAGCATAAGTACCATATCTAGGAGATTGGCCCCCATCGCCAGGGCTTCACGAAATAATTCATGCTACTGCTGCCGTTAATGCCTCACCAGAGCTATGTGTCACCAGCCTAGAGGCTCCCCCATTAGTACATGAATCCAACTGCCTGGAAGAAACGCTGCCAGAAGTGGAGGCCAATCAGATTGTGTCATTTAATCAAGGGGAGGAAACAGAGCAAATGGCATATGGAAGCGGTAGGGCATATCGATGTGACATGGGGAGCAAATGGCATATGGAAGCGGTAGATTAAATATGATCTGTAGGCATAAGTAACTACTCTGATTTAATAGCAAATCAGAATAACTTGAGAGTTATAAATACAAACCTTTTTTAATGATGTTTGTAACATGCCAATAGGTTGGTAAAGATCATCTCCTCCACCAAATGTGCAGGTTGAGACAACAGGCATCCACGTTCACTATAGAAACCACAGTGTACAGTTGTTGTCTCCTGTACCAAGCGAATAAGCGATGAGCAATGGTACTACTAAGATGAAACCGGACCCTGAAACCGGACCCTATGATGAGCAAGAAGCTGTTTGCACTACTACTGGATTAGGGTTTGTTGAAGAGATCAAAATAGATCCACTGTCCTCTTATGATCTCAACAAGATTAAACCCCGAATATGGAATAAATACAAAAATTTTAACAGCAAACCTTGTGACTGACCTTTGGAATTTTACCATTCAGCATCCTCTTCATCCCACACACTTTTTGGTTTCTCTTTAGCAGCAACTGGAACAGCCGGTACAGAATCCTCTGATTCTGAACATCATTTGTAAGCAATCATGAATTAGGATGTGTCTGACTAAGGACCAAAGCCTCTTCATCCCACACACTTTTTGGTTTCTCTTTAGCAGCAACTGGAACAGCCGGTACAAAATCCTCTGATTCTGAACATCATTTGTAGGCAATCATGAATTAGGATGTGTCTGACTAAGGACCAAAAACAAGTTTAAAAAAGTATGATAGAAAACATACATCGAAAGAAAACAAAAACAAAATAAAATCAGTGAATAGGAAATAGCATTAATAATGAGAAAGGGATCCTCTCAGAAGTTTCAACAAGAAGAACTGTTAAACTAAACTCTATATGAAGCCCATACGAACATGCATAAGAATAGATGGTCTTTACGATGGCATACAGAAGTAATCCACTTACTATTTGCCTAGGTCTGCCAAATAATAGCATTCTTTTTGCTTGTAATGTGTGAAGAATGAAGATTTTCAAGTAGTATAAGAAATCCTGCATTTGATTGCCGCATGATACCTGTACCTAATCAACTCAGGAACACACAAGATGATCTAGTGCCTGATGTTCAGCATGCACCATTCTGTATCACCTAGATTGGCATTCATGCTAGAAGCAATTGGAGAGCACTAACTGCATTATGGTAACAGATTCGTAGATCTAGCAGATCAGTATCTTGTTACTTTTTTTAACAATGGGTAATTTCCTCGATCTAGATGCCTTTCCCTTTATAAAACTTATGTCTTTGCTTGGGATGTGTTTGGAATTGAATAGTACTATTGCTTACTGTATCGATTGGATTATGAATTCTGGTATAAGCTGATGAACACTAGTCATTCAGACAGAATAAGACTGAAATATAGTTAGATTTGTCTTAAGTAAAAATCAGTAAATGCTTGACCAATGCGGCCCTGAGGCCATTGGTCAATTTAGAAGCCAACATCAGTTATTATATGGCATTTGCCTCTATTGCATATCTGAAAACACCAACATATTTATGCTTAGATGATTTACAAAAAATAAATCAATAAAGTTCTTTACTCCTGTTGACCTGAAGCTATTTTTATATCACGTTTAAAGCAAAGTAGTCAGCTCTGGATCTAAGCATCAGAAGAAAAGAATCATAACAACTTTATTATCATTTTAAATTCAGGACTTAAAACAAAGAGGCCCATGCCTACCTGTTGTTGCATGAACACTGGTCATGAGGGCCTCAGCAATAGCAAATTCTTCATTCACCACCTGTAGCCAGTCCATGTAAAACTTATGTCTTTGCTTGGGATGTGTTTGGAATTGAATAGTACTATTGCTTGCTGTATCGATTGGATTATGAATTCTGGTATAACCTGATGAACACTAGTCATTCAGGCAGAATACGACTGAAATATAGTTAGATTTGTCTTAAGTAAAAATCAGTAAATGCTTGACCAATGCGGGCCTGAGGCCATTCGTCAATTTAGAAGCCAACATCAGTTATTATATGGCATTTGCCTCTATTGCATATCTGAAAACACCAACATATTTCTGCTTAGATGATTTACAAAAAATAAATCAATAAAGTTCTTTACTCCTGTTGACCTGAAGCTATTTTTATATCACGTTTAAAGCAAAGTAGTCAGCTCTGGATCTAAGCATCAGAAGAAAAGAATCATAACAACTTTATTATCATTTTAAATTCAGGACTTAAAACAAAGAGGCCCATGCCTACCTGTTGTTGCATGAACAGTGGTCATGAGGGCCTCCATGAGTATTCGTTTCAGTTTTTACGGTGAGCTAATTTTGACACATAGTTATGACTCAATGACAATGTAATTCTTCATTCACCACCTGTAGCCAGTCCATGAGTATTCGTTTCAGTTTTTACGATGAGCTAATTTTGACACATAGTTATGACTCAATGACAATGTTTGCAGGAAGAAGCTTAGAGTATCTGCCCCAAAGAAACATGTTCTGCCTAAAAGAAATATCATTCAATGCGATTTGTAAGAATAGTATTATATACCTTTGCAAGAGGAGCAAGGCAATTAGTTGTGCAACTTGCATTTGAAACAATAGACATTTCAGGCTTATATGATCCTTCGTTTACTCCAACCACAAACATGGGTGCATCCGCTGATGGAGCAGAAATTACAACCTTCTTAGCTCCACCCTGCCACCAAAAGACATCAAATAAATCAAAAGAGCAATTGGAGCTATACATGGGCACTTGCCTAGTACGATATAGTAAAGAAATTCTTGTTGAGTTTCAGTTTAGAACATCAGACTCACAATCAGTTAAAGTGTTAATGTTTTCAGTTAGCAACGGCAGTTAGACTTCAGTCATTTACAGGCAAGTGCATTTCCGAACTTCCTGCAGCAAATTTTCCCCAGTTCATCAAAATAATTCACTCTTTCTTGTCTCATAAGTTATAACAGTTAAAATGAAGCAATAAAATCAAGAATGGTCTTCAAGCTAACAGAAACTCTACAATCTTCATATAATGGAGAAAAATAAAAACCCCAGTTCATCAAAACACTGATAAAGAAAGGAGCAAATGTGAATGCAAAGCTAAAAGAGGGCGTGGGCCCTTCTGTTGCTCATGTTTGTGCATTCCATGGCCAACCTGACTGCATGCGGGTAAGGCTTTCAAGTTTTGTTCAATAATATAGTTATAGAAGGACAGAGCAATTAGCCGCACCCCATCAAACCCGTCGTTTTCAGGTATGAACCCGTTTTTCGCGGATGCCACAAGTTTTTGACCTCTGTATGTGGTTGGGCATGCGCCCCACTTTCCCAACCAAAAACCCCATTGCAGAACCATAAACCCGTCGTTTTCAGCTATGAACCCGCCTGCTCTTCATAATACCAGGCAAGGTTGCCCAATCTAATCCTAAAGGTGGACAGGGTTTTGTCTAATTGACAAAACCGCTCTGTTTCTTCGCCGTGGAAGCGTTTCGCCTCCTGCACGTCAGTGGAGACCGGCAGAGCTTCCGGCTCTCGGTCGCGTTTTCTGAGCGTCTGAGTCATCATCATAGAAAGATGATATTTGAACCCTGAACGCAGAAGTGGCGCAGGAACTATAAGGGGATGATAGCTCGGCTTTAGCGAATAATTGTTTATACTGCTATAGAAGCCGATATGGATAACTGAGCGGATACGAATATAGGAGCGGATTAAAGGATTACCGATATAAATCTATGCATAACATCATTTCACAAGTTACATGCAAAAGCTATGTTTGAGCTGCGCGGAAGTTGAACAGTCTGGCATGGGAAGGGGTCTTGTGACCTAGGGTTTTTGACCTCTGTATGTGGTTGGGCATGCGCCCCACTTTCCCAACCAAAAACCCCATTGCAGAACCAGAAACCCGTCGTTTTCAGCTATGAACCCGCCTGCTCTTCAAATGCTTCGCACAAAACCGCCCCTTCCAACTGACCTAGGGTTTTTGACCTCTGTATGTGGTTGGGCATGCGCCCCACTTTCCGAACCAAAAACCCCATTGCAGAACCAGGAACCCGTCGTTTTCAGCTATGAACCCGTTTTTCGCGGATGCCACAATGGAAAACGGAATGCAAAGAGTGACACTGGTTTACCAGTGAAAGATACTGAGGCAACACACCGCCTGCTCTTCAAATGCTTCGCACAAAACCGCCGAGCCGGTAGGCGGACACCTCCCGCCATGCAAACCTTGAGCATACGGCCGACACCTGCAAAAGAACAAGCAAACCTTAGCATATGTATGCCCATTCGCACTTAACATTAAACATTAAGGAATTAATGTTAGCATTAAAACGAAACCGCACACGGTCAGGGCCACTCGATTGTGCGTAAATACGAGTTTAAGCTATGGTCCGGCCTCTTCCGCCTCGGGAAGAGGCCAAATAAGATGGCGAAAGAGTGAGAGCAAACGAAACTTAGCATATCCCCGCTTTAACCGCCGTATAACAGAGAAGGGCAGGGGTCAACTAATGCTAAGTCGGGGTCCTATCGATTACTATAGTCCCTGCCGGATGCCAGATGGCAGGGACTAATAAGCATTTCCAGTTTTTAAAAAAAGAAGATATAAACAATTAGCGAATCATTTTGTTTCTTAATCTTTGTTTTCTGCCTTAATTTTTAAATCCAAGGAAAATTTCAAAAAATAGCCAACTTAGATTGTGTGTTCAGATTAATCTCTTTCTATATATTATTTTTTCAAAAATATATTTCTTTAAATATAAAATGATTTATATTCTATTTTATTATATCATATTAATATATGAATTTAGGAAATTATTTTTAATAATTTTTTCCCTACTAATATATAAATTTAGGAATTTTTTTAATAATTTTTTTCTATTAACTATGAACTTTATTTAAAAAATATTATTGGTGATGTTTTAGTTTTATAATTTAAAAAATATTATTGGTGATGTTTTAGTTTTATAATTTATATAATTTTAAATTATTGAGTTATATTTTATATTTGTGGAACTCATTCCTTACAGAGATGAAATGAATATGTATATATTAAAACGATGTAAATTTTAAATATAATTATAATTTTTATAATACTAAATTAAAATTTAATTATATATTCATTATAATTTTAATTAGAAATTTAATAATAATATTAAAATTTTTCATTTGAATTATAATGTTCTGAAAAAGATATATAAAATATGGAAAGTTTATTTTAAGTTTGAAAACAAATGTAAATTAGTGGATTTTTAAATATGAGATTTTTTTCTAACAAAAAAAGCGAACTTTCTATTAAGGCAATAAAAAATTACATTTATAGATGCATTTAAGCATTCAATGTATTGTATGTCCATCATGGAAATATAGAGTAGATCTTCTGGGTTGAATGTAAAGTTTTGTACTATCCAAACCCACGACAAACAAACATAGATCCATTGACTGTTCCTGGGCCTCCTCTATTTCGAGGAAAACAACCCAAATATGAACATGAAGTTTGTGCAAAAATACAGAAAGCAGTGTTTTGTGACAGTATCAAGTTTTTACCAAACAGACATAATCAAATAAAAACAAAAAGACACAGGAAACTTTGAGTATAATAATAATTTTTGGAAGGGAGCATCCCCTCTCGATCATGGGAAGAAAGTCTGATGATCTGACACATGGGTCATATCTTTGTCCACTTCTGTTATGCACTAGTTGCCCATATCTAGTTGTAAACCCTCCTTAGAAAGGAGGTCTGCAACTAAGGTCCGTTCCCTGTAAATGTGACATATAGTTATAGAATCAAAACGTTGTTTCAAAAGTAAAACTTCTTCGAGTAATGGAATCAAAATATAATTTTGACATCTTTGTACTCCATTAAACCATTTAACAACATTATGTGAATCACCAAAGATCTGGACCGATCCCACCCCCAACTGAATAAGCCAACTAAGTAACAGTTTTAAGGATTGAAGTTCGGCAAAATTATTAGTTCCTGAGCCAAGGCCTACAAATGTTTTTAGATTTTGATGGTTGTTGAAATGTATGGCAAGGTCTGCACCACAAATGTTTTGTGTATCCGACACTCCTTCAAAATATGCCCACGGGATATCTCCCCTGATATGTTCTTCTCTTACTTGCTTAGTATCCTTGACAGGGTTTGATATGGGTAGAAGAGCAAGAATTGAGGCACTTTCTATTGCAATGGGTGCATGAGCAGGTGGATGGTCCTTGAAAATACTCCTGTTTCGGGCCAGCCATATGCCCCATGAGATTACTAATGGAAGATTTTTCATGTTTTCCTCCTGAGTCTCATCCCATCATCTTTGCCATGATTCCCCTATATTATCCCCCTCCCAATCCTGACTGTTCCCTAGTAATCTCAATGATTCTTCCGAAGTTCTTTTCTTGAACTGACACTCTAAGAAAAGATCACTGTAGCCAGACTTTGGAGAATATTTTCCAGTCGGTGCATGGACCCATCTTAGCTTGTCTGGGTAATCCCTTAATCAAACATTTGTTCTCTGGAGCTCTCTAATATAGTTTTTCCATTCCTCTATCCATTGGGGCTTCAAATGCATATATTTCGTTGATTTCCATGCTTGATGCCATATTGTCGACTAGCCTTCCTTCTCAGTCTGGTTCAAAGAGACAATGCCTTGAGAGTGTAAATATGCAATAACCTCTCCTGATAAGGCATAGCCCTCGTTGCATCCAACCCACGGGTCCATACTAACTTTGAATTTCTCTCCATTCCCAATGTGCCAGGGCAACCCTTGTTCAATGATCGTAAAGGATTCCAGAGTTGCCTTCCATACCAATGAGGCATGTGTGGTCTTCTTATCAGGGTTCCTCAATCATTCATCTATGGGAGTTGTATCATTGTATTTCCTTTTGATGACTTCCGTTCACAAATATTCCATTGTTATAAGCCTACACCCCAATTTTGTTGCTAGAGAAGATGCAAACGTTGTAAGGTCGTTAATGCCCCACCCTCCCCAATCCTTTGGTCTAGCTACCTTCTCCCAGGCCACCCATGGCAACACTGAATCCTCCTTAGTTCCGGCCCATAGAAACCTACTACATACTTTCCTTATCTGAGAGAGAATTCCTTTGGGAATCCATGTTAATGCAGTCCAATATACAGATATGGCCATTAGAACTAACTTGATCAACACCATCCTACCCGCTCTCGACAACCATTTATAACTCTAATGTTTTATCTGATTTTCAATTTTCGCGACTAGCCAATGTCAATCTTGTTTCCTGTACGAGTTTGGCTTAAGATGAAAACCCAGGTACTTGATACTCTTCTTCATCGCCTTTGCTTCAAATGGGAGGGTCTCTGAAATCCTTAACATTTCGGTCCTTGAGAAACCTTCTGTGATCAAAGATGATTTATGGACATTGATGCACATACTTGTTGCAACTTGAAACAGATCGAGGATTGATTTTATTTGTTGTATATCATTTCTACTTCCGTCACTGAACACGAGTATATCATCAACAAACAATAGATGAGTTATATGGAGGTTTATTTCCACTTCAATTCCTTTTAGCTCTCCTCTTCTCCTCGCTTCAAGTATCAGTGGACTGAGGCCCTGTGCTACTAGGAAGAAGAGGAGGGGGGGACAATGGGCACCCTTGTCTTGGTCTCTTTGGCTATGGAAGAAAGGTGAAGCTGCCCCATTGATTAGGACAACGAAACTGACGTTTGAGATGCATCCCATTACCTAGTTAATAAACCTGATGATAAACCCTAGGTGGGTCAAGAGCATACGAATATATAAGCAACTGATTCTGTCATATGCTTTGGAAAGATCGATTTTTACAATCACACCTTTTTTCGTACTCCTCTTAATATCTGTAGTGACTCTCGTGAAACCCTTATTGCTTCATGTATATGTCTTCCATCTAAGAATCCAAACAACTCCTTAGAGATGTTGCTTGAAAGGATAGGCTTCAGACGGACTGTAATGATTTTTCCAATAATTTTATAAATACAATTGCAGAGCGAGATAGGCCTAAATTCCTCAAAGGACGAAGGGTCCTTCGTTTTAGGGATTAAAGCCAAAAAGGTAGAATTGAAAGGTTCATACACCGATCCTTTATCCCGTGATTCCTCCACCACCCCCGTAAGATCATCCCCTATAAGCTCAAAGAAATGCTGAAAGAATTCCATTGTCCACCCATCCGACCCCAGGCTCTTATCCCTCAGCATGGATTTTTATATCCCTTCTACCCCCCCTCTTGACACCGGTGCCATTAGTAGATCATTTTCATCTTCCTCAACATACTTTGGAAATATTTGGGTGACCCATATCACTTTTGCTATTGATACCTCTTCTGGGGCTTTAAAGAGATTTTTGAAATGATTCCTACCCATCAAGGCTAGATCAACAAAAGATTTTGATATTTCTCCTTCCTCCATTTTAGCCCCCAGATTGTGTTTGAATTTTTCCTCCCTTTTGCATAATTCTGAAAAAACTTTGAGTTTTTGTCCCCAACTGCCAACTAATTTTCTCTATTTTTTAGCCTCCACTGTTCTTCTCTATCGTTAAGGATTTTCCTTCTTTCGATCTCCAATTGTTTGATCCTTTCCCTCTTCTCCATTGTCTCATAACCATCCGCTTTTGGGCTCTCCATTAGATTTAATTCCTCCCCTATCCTGCTTAAATCTACTTCCTCTTTTATCTTCTTAGCTTTTGCCCATTCTATGGTTTCCTTTTTCATTCGCTTTAGGTTCTCCATAAAATGTTGAGCTAAATATGACCCCTATTCACCCGCCGAAGGCCTCCAGGTAGCTTTAATCAATTCATTGTATGATACTTCCTTGAGCCATGCCAGATTAAATTTAAAAGGAGACCCCGACTTTTTATTAGGTCCTTTCATTTCCAATAGTATAGGGAGGTGGTCTAGATCTCCTCCTTCACCCACCCAATGTCTAAAACAAGGAATCTTGATTGCCAAATCCTCTTTTAAGAGAAAACGATCCAACCTCTTGGCTACCCTTGCCTCCCCCACTCTCCTGTTCCTCCAAGTAGGTCTAGATTTTATCAGATTTACGTCTACTAGCTTGCCAGCACAAATCTTGTTCAGAAAGAAATCTGCCAGTGGGTCGGCTTGTGCAACAGGGCCCCAAGTTTTCGACAAGCCCAGGGAGAAATTCAGTTCCCCCCCCACCACCAAGTTCGGGTTATTCATGACGGATTTAGAAAACAAGTTATTCCAGAAGGGCACCCTGTCCTGGCAAGGCCCATAAATATTCAAAAGTAATAATTCTGAACATAGCTCCCGGGAATAGACCTCAACCCCCAAAACCATATCTGATCCCCAGGAGTTTAATAACTTCAAACTACCATCTTTGACTCCCAGAGCCAGTCCCCCAGATCTTCCTTTGGCATCCATGGTCATGAATGTCTAACTCGGAAGCATTTTGTTCATGGCCAGTTTAATTTCTTCTCCTACTCCAAGGGTTTCATGTAGCATAATAGCATAAGGACAATAACATTTGAACAGAGACTTCGTAGCTAGTTTTTTAGAGGCACTAGCAAATCCTCTGCAATTAAAGGACAACACAATCATTAGGTAACTTGGGATGGGGCTTGCGCTGCTCTAAGCGCCCCTTTTAATGATAATTGTTTCATGTCTATAATGTCAATTTTTTCTCTTTGCCGAGCTTTTGAAAGATTGGACCTCCTTCCTCTAGTCTTTTGAGGCCCAACCAATATCGAAGGGACACCCAACCCCCCCACAGCTCCAAGGGAAAGTTCCTTTTTCTCACGGGGCCGAAGGTTATAATGAGGTTTCTGAGCTGATATCTCATAAGGGTTAGATGATATAGGGCTTGCTGACAAGGGATGGTTCAGATGTATCTCTGGAATTGAGGTAATGATATTATCCAGGGCTTTAGACACAGACTCCACAAGCATATTTTCCATAGCAGCAGGGACCAGGCCTCAGAATCGAATTGAGCAGAGACATAAAGGATTTATGTAAAGGAGGGATGGGAGAGAGAACAATACCCTCCAACAATAGCGCTGAGTCTGTTGTATCTCTTTCCACCAGCTCTTCCCGAACCGAGTCCTATGGCTGTTCCTGCTCCTGCTCTACCACTTCTTCCATCTGCACTTCCTGGATTTCCTGAGCATCCGTCAACCCATGATCCCCTTCCCGCATGTTCCCAAATCCTCTGCTTGAGCATTTTCCTCCCCTTCTCTCCGAGGGCGATCTACGATTTATTAATCTCCTCTGTTCCTCCTCCTTTTGAGCCCTAGAGGACTATGCCTTGCTAGATGCCCATATTTATGGCATCTATGATAGCGGGAAGGGAGTTGTTCGTAATCTATGGTCTGGGTAAAAGTAAGTTCTTTGTATTTCAGGTGAATCTCCTTTGCCAGTCCTTCCCTTGGATCCAATCTTACCAAAATGCGGGCTAGTCTCTTGTCTCTTGTTTCAAGAAATGACATGTCTGCCTCCAGGAAGAGACCCAGAGTATTTCCAATGGCTCTAAACACCTCCACTGTCCAAAATTGTGGAGGTAGCCCTAGGAGACGAACCCAAACCGAAATCTCCACCACCTTTTCCCTCTGGGCATCAAAAAGAGGGTTCCATTTTTTAAACAAAATTGGCGCTCTACCAAAACTCTAATTGTGCCTCAATACCCATTCAAGGGTTTCTCCCTTACCAAATTTTATCATGAACCAGCCTCTGGCAAGAGTGGTCACTTCAAACTGTTGGTCGGTTGCCTCCTTCCATGCCTTTGAAATCCATTATGTAATGTAATTTGCTTAGTATTTTTTTCCCTTGGCTCTCCCAACCAGGGTTACTTCTGTTGCTTCCATAACCCTGTCAATTTGAATGTCGACTCCAAGAACCAAATTCGGGCATACCTCCTTGTTCTTGATTAGCTTACTTTTCTTCCTCTTCGCCCCTAAATTCTTGTTCCTTCCCGCTTCCCCTGCCTCTTGTCCTTCCTCCCTCTCATTGATACCTTCTTCGGAGAGCGGCCCTAACCGCCTCTCCACTATACGACTTCGATTGATTAAGGTCCTTACTTCTAAAGGTTGCCCCTCCTCTCTCGAGCGAAGAGAAAGTTCCCCCGACTCCTGGAAAGTGGAACCCTGGTTCCTTTTGGCTTCCCACCCCACCGATATAGGCGATGCTCTTCCTCCCCTAAAATGCCCTCTAGAAACCCCCACAACTTCCACTGGCTCTTCTAGATGACCCCCAAAACCCTGAAAGGTTGCTTCTTCAGTTAACTCCTCCGGTGTGGAGATCCCTTGTTGAGATATGACCTCTCCCGACTTCAGATTCAACGTGCTCTTACATGCAAGGGAACTATCCAACAATTTCCCATTTATCGCTTCCGAAAGACCCAAATCGTTTATCAGACACAATTTCAAACCCTCCTTGCCTCTATAGCCACAACTGATAACGATATCTTCTAGGCCTCTAGAAAATAAACTTGATGAGTGTAAATAAACGAGGTTTTTTACACTTGACTTCCCACCGCCACCTCCGCTGCATAGTCTGTCGGGAAAAGCTCTAGCTCCTATCTCTCATCCGTTTCCTTGTCAGTTCCCCAGTCCTCCGCCTTTGAAGCACATAGAGTGTCCTCTAGAAACCCTAGACTTCCTTCCTGACTCCAACTCACTACTGAGCCTCTCCTCTTCCTAGCTGAAAACCCACTTGGACAAATAAACTTCTCTATATTCTGCTCAGTAGTATCCAAAGGCCAGACCGATACGATGTCTTCTGGTTTGGGTTCTAGATCAACGAAGATCCGTTGGTTGACCATTTTACCCATCCCTGTCTGTTGGTTGAAACCTCCACTGTAAAACCTAGCTGTTGAAACCTTCGACGGGCGCGTGCTTCAGCGGTATGAGAACATGCACAAAAGGATAAACAAGAAAACCCTTCTCCCATATCAATCCTGCCTATACCTCCGTTCATCCCCTTCCTCCATCCAGAGGTCCCTAGCTGTGGAGACAGGTACAACCCAGGTGTCCTTCACGAGCTGCTGTACACTGCCAGACGTACGATCCTCCCTGCAACACATCCTCCTCCCCTCTAACATTTTCTTGCATAGGGTTTACCTTCATCACTCTCTTTAAATATGAGATAAGAAAGATTTTTTTTGTAATACTCTTATTATTGGTGTTATCTTATAAAGATGTGAAGTTTGGATATGTAATATTTTCGATGATCTCAAAAAAGCATAGAGAAAATACAAAAGAAATTTATAAATTATAATCTTAAAATTGAACTTATTATTCTTATAAAAAATAATCTATCCCTCGTTGGAAAAGTATGACCATGATTATATACTTAATGTACAAGAACAAGATAAACATGGACAACAAGAGTCTCCTTAAAATCGTTTCAAACTCCAGCCACAACCGTTAATGATTCAAGTGGGGATAGCATAAAGATGTCAAACCACATGGACAACAAGAGTCTCCTTAAAATCGTTTCAAACTTCAGCCACAACCGTTAATGATTCAAGTGGGGATAGCATAAAGATGTCAAACTTAACTAAATCATTGGAAAAACACTATTGCACAAGTTTTTGAAACGAGGAAACATGTATACAAGTGTTTGAAATAGCTAGAAGTTTCACCCATATTTATAGGAAATGAGAAATTGGGAGTGATAATATTATATATTAATTTTTTTTTAAGATCACAATATATCTAGATAATTATATATATTTTAAATATTATTTCGAACAAACTGAATGACACTCCATAACAACTATACTTTTATTGTGCTATAATTATTATATGGTATTTATTCTATAGTATATTAAGCTTTGCTATGTTAATAATAAGTTGTATTAAAATCTCCAAAATTAACACACACACACACACACACACACACACATATATATATAAGCTTGGTGAGACTACATCTCTATCATTTCCAATATATCACCTCGATCAGGGTGGAGAATTGACTTCACATCAAGGGTGCCTTAACAGGGCATCTGATCATTGTCTATCCATGACCTCGTAGACAAATATATGAACATATTTAACAAAATACTAAAATTCTAATATTTATAAATATTTGTTTAGAAATGAAAAATAAAATACATTTAAAAATTTTAACATCTTCATAAAATTAAGTTTTACATATATAAATTTCCAACATCTTTGTAAATTTGAATTGTTGTTCCAATCCTAAAAAGAGTAAATAGTAATACTTTTATAATATGAGATACAATAAAAATCAATTGATGTGATTGGCTGATAGCAACACATTATAGCTAAAACATTGGTTTATTAGAATTTTGATGCAAAGGAAAATATACATACATTAAAGATTATTCATATTGACAACTCTAAGTGAGTCTTATTTAAGTTTTTTATATGCATAATTTAAAAAAATTACAATAAAAATTGTTTGTAATAAAACAAGTGTTTGTAATAATTGAATAAAAGTATTTACATTTAATTTAATAACACTGAAAATAATATTTGTTAATGCCAAAATTAAAATTTTAGAACTTGTTTTCAAGCTTCATGAAGTTGAGATTCACAAAAAGTAGCTAACTTTCCAAAATTGTTTCCAATTAATCAAGGACATTTGGTTCCCATTCCTAAGTTCTTGACAAACTTGGAAGGAAGGGAACACATTTAAGAAATGTTGACCTTATAACCATGGAAAAAGATGAAGATGTCATTATGCAAAATACCAGTAGGATAAATATATTATTACATCAAAATTTAAAAAGAATCTCTAGCGCAATAAACATTTAGAGGATAAAAACCATACAACCATGGAAAAACATGAAGATGTCATTATGAAAAATATCAATAATATAAATATATTATTACATCAAAATTTAAGAAGAATATCTGGTGCAATAAAGAATTAGAGGATAAAAATAAACTAAGACACTATAAGGAAGTGGTCAACCCTAATTTCAAATATAAAAAAACCATCTCTCAATTTTGACTTACACAAAGAAGAAAATCAAATATTCTTTAGTTCAAACCAATTTCCATGAGTCACATACCGAAAATGAGCATTGGACGATTACCAAAATATTGTGGGATGAAAAGTATTTTCATCTTTGGGACACTAAAAGATTGAAGATGAAAAACAAATTCTTTTAAAGTGCCTTATGTATACCCAAACTAAATCACAATTTCAAAACATTTATTATAATATAGAGTTCTCTATCATTTTAGGTCTTTACAACTATGTTGATGAAACAAAAAACAAAAAAAACACACATTTCTTAAAGTCCAATCAATTTTAATATCAATACATTTTAATTATTATCATATATTAATATGAAATATACAAGTAATAGGAATAAATAACACTAAAATATATTTTAAAAATAATTAATATATAAGAAATATTTATGAATAGATATTTAAAAGTTATTGATGATGATGATTAATGTTCACTAAGACCTATATAGTCTATAGATCCTAAGAAGGGAAGAGATTAAGTGAAATCTATAACATTTTGTTTCTATGTTCGAAAATAAGTTAGAGAAATGTTCACATATCATCATAGTTTGATTTGTTTAAAAGGTTAACAAGGTTAACAGTGACAAATATTTTAACTGGAACACGTGTGAGCATAAGATGAAAAATCTAAGAAAGAGTGCTTTTCATCTTCAACCCTCTTATTATTGCAAAGGTGTTATACTCTTTCATACCAAGGTGTTTGGGAATTGAACAATAGTCTCACTGTGAAGCTCATGAAAATTAGTGCTTATCTTAGCAATGTTCATTTTCTTCTTAATGTTAGTCAAAACATGCATATATTTGGTTTTTGAGATTGGGATTGATCACCTCTTGCAATATCTTAGTTTCTTTTTTCCTTTTAACTCTTTATTGTCCCATAAGTTCCCCTTAAATTTTGAGGTATAATATTTTTAATAGTATCCTTATCTTGCGAGATGATCCCCTCCTTTGTCTCCTAATGGTCTAACCAAAATTGGTCATCCTTATGCAATCCTTGCTTGAGTCGAAAGTGGGGGCTTTGGCTAGAGTTAGAAACAATTTTAGGAAACCTCTTGGCTTCCATGTTGTATAACTTCTTATACATAAGATACCTAGTCATAACCACACTTTCAATGCGGGAAAAACTTGTTTCAATCAAGAGGATATGATAGGGGTTATTTTCTTTAATCTTGAGATTATAGGTTATAAATTTATTTTGAATCTATTCAATCTTTGTCCACAATTCTCTAGAGATATTGAAACCCTAAACCTCACAACCATATAAAATGATAAGAGTGACAAGAGTCTCAATGAGACATTTTCTTAATCCCATATCCAAAGGTCAGCTAACTCACAATTATTTTCAAACCCATAGTAAGCTTTCCATCCTCTATTGATCCTTTTCTCTATGCTACAATTCCAATTGAGCTTGTGATGGATATTGATTCCAAGATATTTGTATGCATGAAATTTCTGTTATCATATATGAAAGTATCATATGTCATTTTGTTGGAATTAATTATCACGACTTTAGTTTTGTGAGTGTTATTAGTCATACCCATCTTGGAGGATTATTAGTTGCTTGCCAATATCATAATGGATCCTAGCCAAAAGAACAATATTGTCCACACAAAGGAGAAGAGTAATGATTATATCAATGCACATGGGGCCAACACAACATGCATCTTCCAAACACTCTTCCAGCTTATCTATGTGTATGCTAAAGAGGGTAGGGGATAAGGGACATCATTGCTTGACTCCAATGTTGCATTTAGTTTATTCTGACCAACCCTTAGTGGTTCTAAATTAGTCAATAACATTCCCATATAGACTTGTCACAACAACCCTTAACTTGAGATTTCTAGCTTCTTCCATAGCTTTGTCCTAGGAACGATGTAAACCCCCGAGAACGCAAGTAACAAGATGGTCCAAAGTTGCATGATATCTCTTAAACCCAACTTGGCCTTTAGGTTTTTTTATCATGGCTTCTAAGCCAAAGGCTAATCTTATTTTCCAAAATAATCCCATACAACTTGGTTAAAATATGGTTAATCATGATGGTCTTCTAATTAGAGGGAATGTTTTTCTCCCTACTTTTAAAGATAGGGACAATGTGACTCTATTTCCAAGATGTATGGAAGCCTTACTTCAACACCAAATTGAAGTGCTTGTGATTGCGAGGAATGAGGATATACCCTCCCATTTTAAAAATTTAAGCTTGGCAGCCTTCAACATTCTTAGCTTTCCCATTAGTGATATGCTTAACCCAACATTCAATGTCTCCAAAGAAAATATATTGTATTCTACAAGGGCATTCAAAATAGTGTCTATGACATTACAAAATTCATAAAGGTTCTTAAATTAGCCATTCCAATTCTTTAAGGGAATCAAGTTATTTTCTGTAGTTTTACAAATAAGAAATTTCCTCGTAAACTTTCTAGAAGCATCCCTAATTGCTTTTGTATCAATTTTACAATCATTATCATACCATAGTTCCATTTTTTTATATGACACTTCAATAGAGGACTTGCTAATGGAACCATAGAAGGTTGTCGTAAAATTATGATATAGGTTCTCGATGTTATCCTTATAAGTTAATATGTGTAAATCCTTTAAGAAGAGATCCATTTTACTTTTACCAAAAAATAGGTTCCTTTAGCTCTTACAATTCTCTTACATGTGGTTGTGCATGTCAAAGTTTAGGGTTAAGGTTAAAGATCTATGATTAAAGTCAGACTCATCGTCATTTAAGAGGTCAAAATTTACAATTTGGTTGGAAACTGGGATATCAGATATCACATAATTCACCACACTACTACTAAGCCCATGAGTAGAAGTCACTTGGTTGGAGTTTGGCCTCTTGATTACACCATTGCAAATAATAAGGTCTCAAGAATTAAAGACTTTGACTAAATCAGTACTAAATAAATTCCCAGTCAAGTCTTTAAAGTTTCTTTTGTATCTGCTAGATAATTCAAGGTCCTCATCAAGCCAAAGGGGACTAGAGTTTGAATCATTGCTTAGAATACAAGCCTGGGTAGTTGCGGTTCTAGCATTAAAGTTTCCTAGAAAGAGGATATTACCTTCATTCATTAGACTATAATAATCTTGTTCTAGGGTATTATAAGGACAAACCATATTTAAATTGTTTCTTTTATTTTTGTAAAAGGTAGTGTTGATAGGTGCGAAATAGCAAATGATGATATAAATATTCTTATCATTGATGTCAGAGATTTTGATCCAAATATATAGACTAAGACGATCTATTTTATGAAATCGAGTGTGAGTAATATAAAATGTTATTCCTCAAATTCCTCTACAAGAGGATTTCATGTTCCAAGCTGACCAGAAAATGAATCCTTCTATGTGAGGCACTTTAGACTCATGATGCTCCCATGTTTCGATTAAAATAATAATATCAATTTCACTCAGGATCCAACTTAACATAGAAAAGGATACAAAGTGTTCCAAAGGATACAAAGTGTTCTAAAAAAGGATACAAAGTGTTCCAAATTCCTATAGAGTTCCAGAACTGTTTTGTTTTGACACCCATTTTCCTCCATTTTCCTCCTTTTCATCATCACTATCAACTCAATAAAGGTAGTAAATCATAGATTTTGATAAGGTAAAAACTCTTAATGAATTATTTTTCATATTCGTTAATGTTCCTTGTTGTTATGTTAAAGATTGCATTAGCTACATAATTAATATGATTCTGCAACTATTTTATAAATCTACAGCTATCTCCATAATTTGCAGGGTTCTGGTGCGCCAATGAAGCAACTAAGCACATGGGTAGTTGAGGATCGATCCCTTCATAGATCTCCTCTTATTCACTCGAGCCAATTCACCGAAGGAATCACACAGTGGAGTGGTCAAAGGCATGGGTCAAACACGTACCAGCAAAACTCTGAGTGCATCACGTTTTCTCGATTTGCTTTCCAAATAGCAAATTGAAGAAATAGTGTTTTTTCTGTTTAGTTTCAAATTTGAATAAGGATTGAAAAACATATCTGTAGGCGTAGAAGTCTCAAACTGTTGAGCACACATTTTATATAAGTATGTATCCTCTGTAAACAATGGCAGAGAGGAAGTAATAGTTAATTGCTAAAGAATTGTGAAACATACCTTTATTCTCGTATTAATTTGAAAGTACCTTTCTGTGATTCGATGCGTATGTGAGTGTGAATTACACCTACTGGATGCAGAGGGCCCCTGTAGACAGTCAATGTTTTAGTTTACTTTATTTCATTGCTTTATGATTGTTTTCATTTAATCACTTTCTGTTATCACTGCATTCTAGTTTAGTTTCTTTACTTCGCTATTTTCATTATTTCATTATAACTCAATTATTTTGTTTATGCTTAAATGCTTTCAATAGTTTAGTTCTTTAACATTTTTCGCTTCATTACAATTAGTATTTTCATGCTTTTTAGAACTAGAACTCATATCTACTTTGTAGTTTGGAATTAGAGATTTCTTTCATGTTCTTTAAAATCAGAAGTTTTATATATATTTTGTAGACAAGCTTTAGAAAGATCATTAGAATAATTTGAATTTCAATACTATGTTTCATAGCAGCAAGGTGTTTAGATAGATTCATAATTTTATGATAAGATATTTTAGGATGACATTCAAATAGATATGACCTGGTAGATTAATCTAACAGTAGCTTAACTTCCACTTATTCTAACATAACTTCCACTTATTCTAACAATAACTTAACTTCCACTTATTAATTTGTAGAAATCTAACTAGATAACAACAAAAATATCAAAACAACATAACCATCTTACAAACTAAAGGATAGGCTTCTAGCATATATAACGCACCTGCACTTCATAAGTTTACCAACTCCGGTCAATAATTTATGCTTACAATTTAGGAACATTAAATTGACCAAACATTTTGGTGCCGTTGTCGGGGAAGTGTAAATAGAAGCCTTAAAAAATCATCAAATAAAAACATGACATACATAGGGAAAGAGACTCTAGAGGTAGGTTTGTAGGTCGAGGAAGAAGTTTAATTCCTACATCATCACTCACTCCACCATGACCTCATAGTGCCACACCACCCACACAAACTCGAATTCCATCCATAACAGGCCAATATAGACTTCTTGAAGTCTTAAGATCTGAAATCCAATCTAAAGGTTCACCAACTTCATCAACAGAGGTTGTGATAGAAGTAGATCCTACATCTCCAACAACTGGAATAATTTTCCTATCTTCAACTGGGGAACAACTTTTAGCTCAAGAGTTGGAAGTACCTACTGAAGAAGAAGAGGAAGAAACTTACTTCAAACCATTGATAGAGGAACCAGAAGAACTAGAAGAAAAACTAGATAATCCTATTGTAGAACCAGATATCTATTATGAGGAATCCATCATGGCTGAAGAAGGAGAAGGAGAAGTACACAATGTCAATGGTGAACAACATAGGATTGCAGGAGGAGGAGGAGGAAACATAGGAGGTGGTAGAGGTAGAGGAAGAGGAAATCTAGAACCTTTTGGGTTCCCTATCCTTGATGAAGATACAACATTAACAATGAAAAACATCTCGCCTTCTATTCTCCCCAATTTTCATGGAATAAGAAGTGAAGACCCAAATACATTTCTCTTTGAATTTGAAGTATTATGTAGATCATATGATTATCTGCATGATGTTCAAAAGCTAAAATTATTCCTTGCCACCTTAAAGGATGCAACATTAAAATGGTTTATGAGTTTAGAAACAAATTCTATAAGGACATGGGCACAAATGAAAGATGCATTCTTAGAGAAATATAAGGATTATTGTATGCCTCATAGCATCAAAGATGTAGTCTTCAAAATGGTACAAAAAGAAGATGAGAATCTTGAAGACTTTGTCGAAATATTTGTTTATAATATCAAAAGGGAAAAAATGAATAATCTGGATGAGGAAACTTTGAAAGCTCTCTTACTTAAATCCATTAAAGATGAGTGGGTTGATCTTCTCAATCAAATGGGAAAATGAGATATTTGTCAGTTACCATTTGCAAATATTTGTGATCTATGTGTACATATTTCAAGAGGTAAATAAGAACATGGAAAATTTCAAGGGATCCTCTTTTATCAAGAGTAAATAAATCTGCAACCGAGACATTAAGTAGGGCATAAATAGCTAGTTTGCTTGATAACTTTAAAACATATATTTTAGGGAGTCTCAATGACCAAATTGACACCGTTAAAATACAAATTAAGTAGAAAGCCGAAAATGTTGCATTATCCATCTTTTGTCCTAGGTGTAGAAAGGATCATCCTCTAAGAGAATGTCCTTTAGATTTAAAAAGCATAGAAACCTGTGTTATATGTGCATAAAATCACGATACAAAAGAATGTCCCTCTATACCAGGTCTTAAGGTTGTGTTTAGTGAAGAAGGAATGCCAAATCAGATAGAACCCCTTTACTTTATTTCCAAAAGACCATGGCAAAATCCTCAAACAAATCAAACTCAAGGTTTTAATCGTCAACAGTTTGCACAATCTTCACAAAATAATTGGAATCCACCTATGCCATGGAAGCCTTGGAATCAACCACAATCTTGGAATCAAGGATGGAAAAATCCTTATGGAAGATATTATCAATATCAACAATATTTGCCACCTTATCCAAATTTTCCACCATAATACTTCCCTTAAACCAACCAGTTACCTCAAACTCAAGCTCAAAATGCAAATCCACAACTTTCTTTGCCATGTAAGCAAAGACCAAAGCAATTACCCATTCAACCACTCCCAAATCCAAACAATAAAACTTCACAACCTGTTTACAACTTAGAAGGACAAAAGCTTCACAACAGATTTTGATTATAAATTCTAGTTTTGTAATTATTGTAATTAATACTTTTAAGTTCTGAACAGTTATCACCTTTGGTGACATTTTGATATGTAATAGCTATAGCTAAACAGTACACCCTACTGGGTCTACTCGGTACCTATTTTTGAACTTCTAACAATTGACAAAGGTCACAGTTTGCATATGCTTAAGGGCATCTACAACATGTAATTTTAGCAATTAATGAAATTACGATATTTTCTCCCTGGGGAAATCTCCATTAGATCTGAATAATGTTTAATTAAGGTCTGGTAGAGTATTAGAAAGGAAGAAACCATCCGTTGTTATTCAAGAAACAAAAAGAATTCTAAAAAATATAATAATAACTCTAAAAAAGAAATTTCCCTTCCTCAGAAAGAAAATATTGAAATAGAAAAAATCCCACACATTCTAATAATACTCCTATTATAGAACAACCTTCAGTATCTATCTCAAGACCACCTTTTCCTGAAAGGTTGAAAATCGATAAAGGAGTAGAAACACAAATCACATTACATGATTATGATATGTTAGATGAATTAAAAAATCTCTGTATAAAAATTCCTTTATTACAAGCAATAAAAGAAATACTGATTTTTGCAAAAACAATTAAGGAATTGAGTACTAAAGGATCAAGAAGAAAAAGAAAAGAAATAAAATGAATTCAACTAATCGGAAAAACTGCAGATATCACGATGGGGAAAAGAATAATTCAGAAATATTTAGATCCAGGAAGCCCCATTGTGAAAACACACATCAATGGAACTGAAATACCAAACACACTGATTGATCTAGGAGAAACCATAAACATAATGAGCAAACAAACTATGGATAAATTGAAGCTTCCTAATCTTCAATACACACCAACATTGTTACAATTCGCAGACATGTTTGTAATTAAACCCGATGGTTTGTTAGAAGATATATATGTATCCTTAAATTCTTGGGAATACCCTGTTGATTTCATGATTCTAACACCCATGAATAATTTAGGAGCGCCTCCATTAATTTTAGGAAGGCCATGACTAGCTAAAACCAATGCTTTTATCGTTTGTAGATCGGGAGACATGTTTATCTCATATGGAAGCTCAACAAAGAAATTTACATTGTACTCACCTGCAAAGACAATGATAGAAGTAGAAAATGAAGAATTGATAGATGAAGATAATGATATACAACTAGTTTTCACTATTGCACAAATAAATGAGGAGGATCAAATTTTAAATTCAATAGAAAATAATGAACCCTCTTTATATTGTGACAATAGTCAAAATTTTCAAGAACAATGTAATATTGAATATCTATCATCTAGACAAATGTCTTTACATTCTATGGAAAATTTTGGAAATTCTTCAATAGAAATTTTTCCAGGAAAAATCTTGAACATCAATGAAAACCTGGAAGAATTACAAAAAAAGAAACTGGTAGAAATATTGCAAAAACACTCTTCTGCATATGCATGGGAATACACTGATATGAAAGGAATTGATCCTAAAACCTGCATGCATCATATTTATATTGAAGAAAATGCTAGACCAGTTCGACAACCACAAAGAAGAATGAATCCAAACTTAAAAGAAATTGTTAAAGAGGAATTGCAGAAACTGTTAAATGTAAATTTCATCTATCCAATATCAGACAGTCAATGGGTTTCACCCCTAGTAATCGTTCCTAAGAAAAATGGAAAATGGAGAGTATACATTGATTATTGGGAATTGAATAAAACAATTTTGAAAGATCACTGTCCACTTCTTTTCATAGATCAAGTTTTAGATACATTAGCAGGAAAAACATATTTCTCATTTTTGGATGGTTTTAGTAGGTAAAATCAGATTTAGGTAGCACCTGAAGATCAAGACAAAACCACATTCACCTGTCCATGGGGGATTTATATTTACCGAGTAATTCCTTTGGATTATGCAGTGCTCCAACAACATTCCAAAGAGCAGTACTAGGAATTTTTTCTAATCTTATTCATGATTGTGTGGAAGTGCATATGGATGATTTTATAGTTTATGGAAATTCTTTTGAAGAAGCACTTGAAAATTTAGAAAAATTTCTCATACGTTGCAAAGAAGCAAATCTTTCATTAAGTCATGAAAAATGTTTTATGATGTTTAATGAAGGAATTGTTTTAGGTCACCATATTTCAGGAAATGTAATTAAGGTAGACTCATCTAAGGTAGAAATTATTTCCAAATTATCAATCCCAAGTTATCAACGAGATGTTAGGAGTTTTCTTGGTTTTACTGGATATTATAGAAGATTCGTAAAAAAATTCACAAAGATTGCATCTCCACTCTTCAAATTACTCACCAAAGATTGTGAATTTAGTTGGAACTCTAATTGTCAAAAGGCTTTTGAAACTTTGAAAAAGAAGATCTCTGAAGCACCCATCTTAAAAGGACCTAATTGGAAATTTCATTTTCATATATCAACTGATGCTTTATATACAACTCTATTCAGTGTGTTAGCACAAAAATACATCACTCCTTATGCCATTTATTATACTAATAAAAATTTAACTCCTGTAGAGCTAAATTATATTGTAACTGAAAAGGAGTTTTTAGTTGTTATTCATGCCATTAATAAATTTAGACATTACATTACTGACTATGAAACTTCCGTTCATACAAACCATTCTGCCATTAGATATTTAATGAATAAACTAGTTACTAATGGTAGAGTAACAAGATGGCTATTATTGTTACAAGAATTCAATATTACCATTCCGGACCGACCTGGAAAACAAAACACAATTGCTGGCTTTTTATCTAGAATTCAAAACGATAACAATGATACACCTATAGAGGATAAGTTTCCTAATGAATATCTTTTTTCAGTGTCTACTAAATCACCTTGGTTTGCAAATATTGCCAATTATTTAGTTTTAGGAAAGTTACCCTCCTATTTGTTTCCTAGAGAAAATAGAAGAATAATCCAAACAAGTGCATCTTATTCATGGATAAATGAAGAATTATACAAGATAGGACCAGATCTCATCATCCGAAGGTGTGTAAGAGAAGATGAAATACTTAAAGCATGCCATGATGAACCATGTGGAGGTCATTTTGCTGACAAAATAACTTCTTATAAACTCCTTCTCTTAAGATATTATTGGCCTTCCCTTTTTAAGGATGCTAAGGAATATGTTAAGAGATGTGATAGTTGTCAAAGAATGGGGAAACTTGTTCCTTTAGAAGAAATACCACTACAACCCCATGTACTCATCGAACCCCTCAAAAAATGGGTTCTGGATGTTGTTGGACCAGTTAATCCATCTTCAAAACAAAAATATATATATTCTTGTATGAACTGATTATGTTACTAAATGGGTAGAAGCTAAAGCACTTTCTTTTGCTACTGAAAATGTTGTAGTTTCATTTATGTTTTAGGATATTTTTACTCATTTTTGTGTCCCAAGAGATATTGTAACAGATCAAGGAAAGAAATTTACATGTAGAGTAGTGCAAAATATAGTGGAAAGATATAAAATCAAGCATCGTAAATCTACTCCATACCGTCCACAAGAAAATGGACAAGTAGAGTCTACCAACAAAGTGATTGAAGCAATTCTCACCAAGACAGTTCACTTGCACAGGAGGGATTGGGCAGAAACGCTTCTAGAAGCTTTATGGGCCTACCGTACCACATGGAGAAACACTACAGGACATACTTCCTATGAACTTGTTTATGGGAAGCAGTTCCTATTTCCAATTTAGTTATAGATTCAGACCTCCAAGACAGTAGTCAAGTTGGGACTTGACTTATCAGAAGCACAAAAGCAAAGAATGGGACAACTCAATGAGCTTGATGAAATAAGGCAAGATGCTATCCAGAAGACTAGTTTATTCCAGTAACAGAGATCCAGATGGCATGATAAATACACCAAAGAAAGAAAATTTTAGCGAGGGGACTGGGCATTACTCTTTGATTCAAAGTTCAAAAATTTCCAAGGAAAATTTCAAACTCACTGGCTTGGGCCTTATGAAATTGAAAATGTTTTTGATAATGGAGTAGTCAAAATTAGAACTATTGATGAAGAAAAATTTCCTCTCTTAGTGAATGGACATCGACTCAAGATCTATCATAAGCCAAGCACAAAGGAGGAATTTGTAAAGATTTTTCAGGACAACTTTGATTTGAAGTTGGTTAAGAAGAATTCTTCTTCTTCTCCACCTTAAAATTTTCTTTTTCTATCTATCTATCTATATATATATATATACATGAAAACCTACAATTGTTGGTATGTTTATGCAGAAAATTCAAGGTGAAAACCAAGAATTCTTGGCACCTTAAATTTTCTTTGTATTTGATTTTCTAAAAATCCATCTTTTGTCCCTTTCTTTTCAAAAATCATAAATAGCTACAGAATTATTGATTTTTTGCAGCTCTGATGACTTTCTGCAGCCTATTTGACAGACACTTTTGATCATACAATTGAAGGAATGATTGAATCCCTCCACTGCAAAGTATTCGAAGACAACATAAAAGGCAACAAAAGGTTAGCAAGCAAATAATTCAAAGTATACACTTCTTTAATTTAATAATAGAGATCAAAACATTACATATATGAATTATAAGACATAGTACTATTGAAAAAAATCAAAATCATTATTGCAAAGAGTTGATCGTGTCATGTCAAATCTTGCATAATCCACCATTCACTCCCAGTCATCATAACTCATATCCCGATCCATCGAATCGGTCGTCCAAAACATAAGCATGAATGACATTAACGGTTAGATTCTACTTCATTCCCTTATACCCTCATTACCTGTGCTATCATTATTCCATCACTCACACTCTCGGCCTTTCCGCTCTAAAAACCATACCAAGCCATCCTACCGTGTTAAGCAAAGCAATTTTGAAACAAAGCTTCTCGGCCATGGGAGTGATAGTCAGAATAGAGCCAACAAGGAAGACATTTTTGGAGGGGTATCCACAGACAAAAGAATTATTGCAGAAAGCGCAGTGACTAGAATTTGTAGAGAAATTCGATGGTTTCCATAAAGAAGTGACCAAATCCTTCGCCAGGGCTTTTGATGGAGGTGAAGTGGAGATAGGGGACATCAAATTCACATTGACAGAGTCATTTATAGCCGAAGCCACTAGACTGCCGCAAATTGCAGAGAAATGGTTCAATAACAGAGGTATTGAAATAGAAGACTGGAAGGTTTTACTAAAGAAACCAAGCATGGACACCACCATTTTCAAGAAGGGTATCCCAAGCACGACATTGAAAAGTAAGTGGAGGAACCTATTTCTAATAATCCAAAAATTTGTTACCTGCGAAGGAACCTTTGGATGTATGGTTTTCTATCATATTCAACTGCAAATGATTTTTCTTGAAGAAAATGAGATAAATCTTCTGTATTTCTTGCTGAATAGTCTTAGAAAAATGTCAGGAAATGTTCAGAGGAGAATTCAATTTATAGATAATACAATGTATCATCATGGTCTAATAAGAATACTTGTTGAATTTCATCTTCAAAACATAGGTGATAATTGGGAAATCTTTTTAGTAAGAAATCACTCCAGGAAGAAACTCAATTGCAACCAAATCGCAGCAGACCTAAGAGGGGAAGGAAAAGAAAAATTGATAGGACACAGGAACAAGAACCATGACATCCACAAAAACTTTCAGAAGATGACATCTCTCTTGCAGAATTTTTAGAGAAAATAAATAAAAGAAATGTTAGAAGAAAGAAATCCAGTAAAGAAACAAAGATTTCACCACAAGCAAAGAAGCCTAAAACAGAAAGGAAGAAAACTCAAAAGACCCCTGTCATAGGTTTAAGGAGTACCAGACTCAACTCAGCAAAAGAACTACCCTCAAAGAGCACAAAGCATGTCAATATAGAAATAGAAGAAAACTCAGAGGCAGAAGAAGAAGATTCAGGAACTCCTCCAAGGGTTTCATCACCAACTGTCACCTCGCCTCCTCAAAGTCCAAGACGAAGAATGCCAGAGATTGATCTGGTGCAGCAAGAGATCTATGATTATATTGAGTCCCTGGAGAAAAGGGATGCAACAAGAACATCAATTCCAATTCAAGAGGAAGAAGAAGTCCAGTTTAATGAGCCACAAGAACCTCTAGTAGTCAATATATTGAAACAGGAAATCTTCAAACTGGAGACATTAAACAAGTACATTAAAAATGAAAATCAAGCCTTGAAAGCATAGAATGAAATCCAAATAGCTAAGAGTGACAACCTCCTCTTACATCTAAGTCTGTGGTTTAATAAGAACAAGAATCTGAAGAAGAAAAACAAGGCTTTATAGAGACAAGTTATAAACTTGAAATACACGAGCTTCATGAGGAAACCAAGGATGGCAATGACTAGAAAGAAAGTGAAAAGGATGAAGTTAGATGTACTCGTAGAAGTGTCCAAGAAAATGCAGTAGTTCAAGATATCAATTTTTCTTTTTGTATGAGGACATACAAAATCTTCAGTGTGGGGGAATGTAGAGTTCTATAACTTTTTTGTTTTGACATTGTTTTTCCTCCATTTTCCTCTTTTTCATCATCACTATCAACTCAATAAAGGCAGTAAATCATAGATTTTGATAAGGTTAAAACTCCTACATGTCTTATTTTTCATATTCGTTAATGTTCATTATTGTTATGTTAAAGATTACATTAGCTACAAAATTAACATGATTCTGCAACTATTTTATAAATCTGCAGCTACCTCCATGGTTTGCGGGGTTCTAGTGCACCATTGAAGCAACTAAGCACATGGGTAGTTGAGGATCGATCCCCTCATAAATCTCTTCCTATTCACTCGAGCCAATTCACCGAAGGAATCACAGAGTGGCGCAGTCAAAGGCACAAGTCAAACATGTAGCAACAAAAGTCCAAGTGCATCACGTTTCTTCAATTTGCTTTCCAAATAGCAAATTGACGAAATAACACTTTTTCTATTTAGTTTCAAATTTGAATAAGGATTGAACAACAAACCTGTAGGCGTAGAAGTCTCAAACTATTGAGCACTCATTTTATATAAGTATGTATCCTATGTAAACAATGGCAGAGAGGAAGTAATAGTTAATTGCTGAAGAATTGTGAAATAAACCTTTATTCTCGTATTAATTTGAAGTTACCTTTCTGTGATTCGATGCATATGTGAGTGTGAATTACACCTACTGGATGTGGAGGGCCCCTGCAGACAGTCAAGGTTTTAGTTTACTTTATTTCATTGATTTATTATTGTTTTCATTTAATCGATTTCTGTTATCACTGCATTCTAGTTTAGTTTCTTTATTTCGTTGTTTTCATTATTTAGTTATAACTTAGTTATTTTGTTTACCATTTCGTTATTTTGTTTATGCTTACATTCGTTCAATAGTTTAGTTCTTCAACATTTTTCGCTTCATTACAGTTAGTATTTTCATGCTTTTTAGAATTAGAATTTGTCTATACTTTGTAGTTTGCAATTAGAGATTTCTTTCATGCTCTTTAAAATCAGAATTTATATATATATTTTGTAGACAAGCTTTTGAAGGATCGTTAAAATAATTTGAATTTCAATACTATGTTTCATAGCAGCAAGGTGTTTAGATAGATTCATAATTTTAGGATGAATAACATAAAATATTTTAGGATGACACTCAAATAGATATGACCTGGTAGATTAATTTAACTGTAGCTTAACTTCCACTTATTCTAACAGTAACTTAACTTCCAATTATTAATTTGTAGAAATCTAACTAGATAACAACGAAAATCTCAAAACAAACTAAAGGATAGGCTTCTAACATATATAGTGCACCTGCACTTCATAAGTTTACCAACTCCGGTCGATAATTTATACTTGCAATTTAGGAACATTAAATTGACCAAACAATTCCTATTTGCTCCTCTCATTTCAGTGTCTATCTCTAATAATAGCTTACCTATTTCTATTGTTGGTCTCTATTTCTAATAATAGCTTACCTATTTCTAATGTTGGTATCTATTTCTAATAATAGCTTACCTATTTCTAATGTTGTCCATTTGCGTTCTTTTCTCACTTGCTTTACCTTTTGAACCTTATTCCTTAATTCAAAGTGGTTTGCTGGAATGAGGTCCTCATTTATAAAGGTTCTTGCCCCTTTTAAGCTTGAAGATGTACTAAGTATGCCAAATTTATGGTCATTACAATGTACCCTAACACATGTAAATCTATCTTTATACTCGAGTATCTTTCCCAACCTTCTTGCTTCTATGAAATGAGTTGTTTCAATTTGCGAATTAGTTCTTTTTCTTTTGCTAACAGGTTTTCATATTTATGCTCTTTTATATTAAAAATTATAAGATTCAAGGCTCTTCTATTGGCTTCATGATCCAATTCAATTAGTTTGTTTGTTTCCTTTTGGATGGGTTTAATGCCTAATTTATTTTTCACACTACTTGGGCCAAATTGTTATTTAGTTTTTTTTTTTAAATCTTGTCCATCATTGTGCAATTTTCTTCAGCCATGGATTGTTTCTAATTTTCCATTTCTTTTAGCCTATCTTCTATTTTTTGCAATTGACTTTCAAACCCTAATATTTCATTTTCCAATAAATTTTTATTTTGATTTTTAATTTTTTTTTCCCGAAGAAAAATCGAACTTTCTATTAAGGCAATAAAAAGTTACATTTTTAGATGCAGTTAAGCATTTGATGTACTATATGTTCAACAAATAAACATAGACAGGATATTTGGGCCAAAAGTAAAAACATAATACTATCCAAACCCAATATAAGATGAGCATGAGTTGATGACTGTTCCTGGGCCTCCTCATTTATGAGGAAAACAACCCAAACAGGAACAAAACAATTTATGCAAAATTATAAAACATAGATATTTTTATAGTGTATTTAGGTTTCGAAAAACCCCTGCGTATACAAAAAACGAGAATATGTTGTATCTTGATCAGGACAGTGTACCAACTTTTCAAGGAAAAAATGGAGGTTGATCCAACACACGGATCATGTCATTGTCTATTTCTTTTATCTGCTAGTCACCCATAGCTTGTTGTAAACTCTCCTTAGATAGGAGGTTTGCTTCAGAATTTCGTTCCCTGTAAATATGAGAGACAATGATAAAATCAAAATGATGTTTCAATAGCAATACGTTTTCTAATAATGGAATCAATAAGTAGTTTTGACATTTGTGTTCTCCATTAAACCATTTTACAATATTCTGAGAATCTCCAAAGATCTGAACCGATCCCAAACCCAAATGAATAAGCCAACAAAGTAACAGTTTTAAGGATTGTAGTTCAGCATAATTATTTGTTCCAGAGCCAATGCCCACCGAAGCTTTTAAGTTTTTTTTAGTATTGGTGTGAATGACTAAGCCTGCCCCACAAGTATTTTGTGGATCTGATGCTCCATCAAAGTAAGCCCACGGGATGTCTCCCTTGATTTGTTCTACTCTTACTTCCCTAGTCTTCTTTATTGAGTTTGGTAGAGGAATAAGACCATAGATTGAGGCACATTCTACCGCAATGGGAGCATGAGAAGGGGCTAAGTCCTTGAAGATGCTCCTATTCTGAGCTAACTAGATGCCCCAAGAGATTATTAACGAAGGTTTCTCATATTTTCCTCCCGGGATTCATCCCACCATCTTTGCCACACTTCCCTAATATTTTCTCCAAACCATCCCTAGTTTTTTCCTACTAACCTCAAAGTTTCATCACATATACTTTTACTGAAAGGGAAATGCAGAAATAGGTCTTGAACTGTTTCCTCCTTGTTTTTTGCAAAGTGTGGACCATCCAAGACCCATCTTATTCATTTTCTGGAGATTGTCCTGTGCTAGGACTTTGTTCCTTAAAATACACCAGAAAAATAATCTTGATTTTGTAGGGATTTTTAATTTCCAAAGAGGTTTGTACCACCACTCTGGTGCACCCGACTCCCTTCTTGTCATTAGGTGACTATATCCATACTTTGGGGAGTATTTTTCGGATGGCGCATGTACCCATCTTAGCATGTCTGGGCGATCCCTAAGACAAACATTTGTTCTCTGAAGTTCCCTAATGAAATTATGCCATTCCTCTATCCATTGGGGCTCCATTTGCATATCCTTCGTTGATTTCCATGCTTGTTTCCATATTGTCGACTGGCCTTCCTTCTCAATCTGGTTTAGGCAGAAGCATCCTCTCGAATTTATGTGAGTTATGACTTGTCTAGATAAAGCACATCCTACCTAGGGATCCAAACCAAGTTCGATTTTCTCTCCATTCCCAACATGCCATGCTAACCCTTTTTTAATGATCTTCATCGATTCCAAAGTCTCCTTCCACACGACTGAGGCTTGTGGGTACCTCTTATCTGGGCTCCTCAACCATTCATCCATTGGAATTGGGTCAATATATTTTCTTTTGATGACCGTCGTCCACAGGTTTTCCATTGAAATAAGTCTCCATCCCAGTTTTGTTGCTAGCGAGGATGAAAATGTTGAAAGGTATTTTAAATGCCACCCCCCCAACTCCTTTGGTCTAGCTACTTTCTCCCAAGCCATCCATGGCAACACTGAATCCTCCTTTGATCTGACCCATAGAAATCTGCTACATAATTTCCTTATCCGAGAGAGTATTCCTTTGGGTACCCATGTTAATGCAGTCTAGTAAACAAGAATGGCCATAAGAACTGACTTAATAAGTACCAACCTTCCCGCTCTCAACAACCATTTATAACTCCAGCGTTTTACCCGATTTTTTATTTTTTCCACCAGCCAATAGCAGTCCTGAATCGTGTAGGTATCTGACTTAAGATGAAAACCCAGATATTTAAAGTTGTCCTTCATCCTCTTTATTTCGAAAGGGATATCCTCCATTATCCTCCTAGTTTCAGACCTTGAGAACCCTTCCAGAATTAAAGAGTATTTTTGTGAATTAGTACGCATTCCAGTAGCTACTAGAAACATATCAAGAATTAATTTAATATACCTAATATCACTCCTACTTCCATCACTGAAGAGGAGGATATCATAGACAAACAATAAATGTGAGATATGTAGGTTAACTACCACTTCGATACCTTTTATGTCTCCTATTTTCCTTGCTTCTAAAATCATTTGACTAAGTCCCTCTGCAACTAGAAGGAAAATAAGGGGGGATAAAGGGCATCCCTGTCTAAGACCTCTTTGGCTATGAAAAGAAATAAGTAGAAGCCCCATTGATCAGAACGAAAAATATTATATTTTACATGCACCCCATTACCCAATTTGTAAAGTCGATGTTAATGCCCAAGTGGGTCATAAGCATCCTAATGTAAAGCCAATTGAATCTTCCATATGCTTTGGAAAGATCGATTTTTACAATCATTCCTTTTTCCTGACTCCTCTTAATACTATGCAGGGTCTCTTGAGAAACCCCTACAGCTTCATGTATCTGTCTGCCATCCAAGAATCCAAATTGCTCATTGGAAATGTTCCTTGAGAGAATGGGCTTCAAACGAATTGCGATGAATTTTGCTATAATTTTATATATACAATTACACAAAGAGATAGACCTGAATTCCTCAAAAGTCAAGGGGTCCTCCGACTTAGGGATTAAATCCAAGAAAGTGGAGTTGAAAGGTTCATATACCGATCCTTTGTCCTGAGATTCCTCTACCACCCCTATAAGTTCATCCCCTATGGTCTCAAAGAAATGCTAGAAGAACTCCACCATCCACCCATTTGGTCTCAGGCTCTTGTCCTTCTGCATTGACCTTAATATCCCTTCTACTTCCCCTCTAGACATCGAGGCCATGAACAAATCGTTCTCCTCCTCTTCAACATATCTTGGGAAGTTTTGGGCAACCCAGATCACCTCAACTATTGTAACCTCTGCTAGAGATTTGAAAAGGTTTTTGAAATGATTCCTTCCCAAAGAGGATAATTCATCAAAATATTTTGCAATACCTCCTTCCTTCGTTTTTAGACCCCAGATAATGTTTGAAATTTTCCTCCCTTTGGCATAGTTCTAAAAGAATTTTGAATTTTCGTCCCCAGTTTCCAACCAAATAGCCTTGCTTTTTAGTCTCCACCGCTCTTCCCTATCATTAAGGATTTTCCTTCGTTTTGACTCTAGTTGTTTGATCCTTTCCCTCCTCTGTTGAATCATAACCATCCTCTTTCGGGCTCTCTAGATGAGCTAATTCCTCCCCTATCCTACTAAAGTCAGCTTCTTCTATGATCTTCTTTGTTTTTTTCCCATTCAATGGTTTCCTTTTTCATGTGTTTAATATTCTCGATAAAAAGTATAGCTTTATCCCTTCCTTGTTCGCCTGCCATTGGCCTCAAGTGGCTTTAAACAAAGTATTATATGATTCTTCCTTGAGCCAAGCCGGGTTAAATTTGAAGGGAGACCCTGATTTTTGATTAGGAATTTTCATTTCCAACAGAATAAGGAAATGATCCGAGTCTCCTCCTTTCCCCACCCAGTGTCTAAAAAAAAGAAGTCTAGATTCCAAATCCTCTTTGAACAGGAACCGATCTAGTCTCTTGGCTACTTGTGCCTCCCCTACTCTCTTATTCCTCCAAGTCAGTTTGGATTTTATCAAGCTAATGTCTATAAGCTTGCTAGAACGGATCTTGTTCAAGAAAAATTCTACCAGGGGGTCGACTTGTGCTGACGGTCCCCAATTTTCAGAAATGCCCATGGAGAAGTTCAGATCCCCTCCCACCAGCAAGTCCAGGTTATCCATAAATGATTTTGTAAATAGATTATTTGAGAAGGGTGCCCTGTCCTGACAAGGCCCATAAATGTTTAAGAGTAATAAATTTGAGCATAACTCCAAGGAGTATACCTCTGCTCCCAAGAATTTCTATGATCCCCGTGAATTTAATAACCTTAGTCTTCCCTCTTTGACTCCCAACTCCAATCCCCCTGATCTTCCTTTGGCATCCATAGACAGGAATTTCCAACCCGTAAACATTTTGTTCAAAGCCAAACTTATCTCCTCTCCTACTCCAAGAGTTTCTTGGAGCATTATCACATCAGGACAATAATATTTAATCAAAGCCTTCAGCACTAGTTTTTTGAGGCACAATCATTTGTTCACTTGGGATCGGGCCTGTGTTGCTCTAAGCACCCTTGAAAGTGATAATTTATTCCCGTCTTCTATATCAATTTTTGCTCTTTGTTGAGCCTTTGATAGGTTGGGCTTCCTTCCTCTTGTCTTTTGAGGACCCACCAAAATCGGGTGGATACCCAACCCTCCCACTACTTCCCAAGGAATGACCTTCTTCTATCGAGGTCGAAGGTTATAATGCGGTTTCTCTATAGGTTTACCTATAGAGAAAGGGTTCACAAGGCTCGAGGCTAAGGGTTGGTTCAGGTGAATCTCAGGGATAGATGTAATGATACTATCCAGGGCATCAATCACAAATTCGACATGCAGATTTTCCATGAAAGGAGGTATGGAAGGACTAGGCCTAGGGATCGTATTGAGCAGAGACAAAAAGGATTTATGAATATAATGGATAGGTTCAAGAACAGTACCCTCCATCTGAGGCGCAAAAACAACTTCTCCACTCTCCACTGTCTCTGCCTGAATCGACTCCCTGGGCTGCTCCTGCTCCTGTTCTGCCACATCCTCCATCTGCATATCCTGCATAACTTTGGTTTCCATCTACACCTGATCCCCATCCTTTCTATCCCCCAACTCCTCTGCTTGGACCTTTTCCTTCTCTTCTCTCTGAGTCTGATCTGCCATTCCTGGTTCTCCTCTATGCCTTCTTCTCCTTCTAAAGCCCAATGGACACTCTCTAGTGAGATGCCCATACTTGTGGCATCGATGACAATGGAAAGGAAGTTGTTCATAATCTATCATCTGAGTGAACGCTAAATCTTTGTATTTAAGGTGAATTTCCTCTGCCAGACCTTCCCTCAGGTTCAAAATTACCAAGATTCGTGCTAAACCCTTATCCATTGTTTGCAGGAAGGACATGTCTGCTTCTAGGAACAGTCCAAGTGTGTTCCCGATATCTTTGAACAACGTTTCCGTCCAGAAAGGATGAGGTAGTCCCAGAAGACAAACCCAAACCGAAATCTCCACCACCTTCTCTCTATGAGTATCAAACAAGGGATTCCATCTTTTAAACAAAATGGGGGCTCTGCCAAAAAACCAATTTCGATTCAAAAACCATTCAATGGTTTTTCCTTTGCTAAATTTTATCTTGAGCCAACCCCTAGCTAGAGTGGAAACCTCAAACTGTTGGTTTGGTGCCTCCTTCCATACCTTTGAAGTCCACTCTGTGATGTAATTTGCTGAATAATTTTTTCCTTTGGCTCTCCCAACCAAAGTAACATGCCGCTTCCATTGCTTCGTCTATCTGAATATCGACTCCAAGCACCGAGTTTTGACTTACCTCCTTTTTCTTTATCAACTTACCTTTCTTCCTCTTCTCCCCTGAAGTCCCTTTCCTCCCCCATTCCCCTACCTTTGTTATGGTCTCCTTCGCATTCATGCCTTCTGCAGAGAGCGACTCTAATCACCTCTCCGCTCTGCCACTTCAATGGAGTAAGGTTTCGCCTTCCGCTGGTTGTCCCGCCTCTCCCATAGGGAGAGAGATCTCCCCCACCTCCTGTCGTAAGGAATTTTGGTTAAAAACTTCCCACCCCGCTGAGAGAAAAGAAGGAAAATCCCCTCTAAACTGCTCACTACAGTCTCCCTACCCCTACTCAGAACCCTCCAATAAACTCCCTAACACCTCGGTCAGGCCTTCTTCTGCTAAACCCTCCGGGATAGGGTTCCCTTCTGACTCATGGCCTCTCCGGTCCTCTGATTCAGCGGACTCCTGCATGCAGTCACATTGTCGAACCTTCTCCCCCTTATCGCTTCTGAGTGCCCTAGATCCTCTACTAGGAACGATTTCAAACCCTCCTTACCCTTATACCTGCAGTTGATAACGATATCTTCCATCTCGCCCAAAAATAGACCATGGGTTTTGGAAAAACTAGGGTTTAAATCACTTACATGTTTTCCACCTGCCACCTCTGTTGCACAGGCTTCTGAAGAGTGCGTGTGTTCCTGCCTTCCCTCTAGTTCCCTATCAGTTCCCCATGCCTCTTCTTTGGAAATGCATAGATTTTCTTCCAAAAACCCTAAGACGCTTCCTTGACTCTAACACTCCCTTGAGCTTCTCCACTTCCCAGCTGAAAGCCCACCTGGACGAATAAACTTCTCAATATTCTGCTCAGTGACATCCAAACCCCACACCGATAAGATGTCTCTAGGCTCGAGGTCCAAATCGACAGAATCCCATTGGTTGACCATGGTTTCCCTCCTTGTCTGTTTTTTGAAACTTCCACAGTCTACGATAGCTGTTTGTTCATTTTGCGAGCGCATGCAGTTGATTGCAATTAGAAAAAACGATTAAACTGAGCATCAAAACCTCTTTCCCATCATCCACCCTAAATCTTTGTTTTCCACGAGCCTCATTCCCAATTAACCTAGCCCTGGTGACAGGTACAAGCCATATGTTCACCGCCTTTTCCCTCCTAATGCCATGCGTACCGATCCCCATGTTGTACATTGACCTGATCTCTGGCATTTTCCTACAAAGATCCAAACCTTATCACCATCGCTCTCTTTGACAACAATTTGAATTTGTTGTCAAGCAACTAATTATATATTATGTCTCACTTTATTTTTTAATAAAAACTATATTTATACTTTATTATTCTTTTCGGAATGCAAACTTTTGTGATTCATAATGTTATTTAGAGAATCCTTTCGGTAAATCACATTTCAATATTTATGGTCGACGAGTTTCAAACCAGTTAGTGTGGTTCAATATCAGGATATCCTGATGATGAACCACAATGAATGATTTGAAACTCCTCGACCAGAAATATTGAAATGTGATTTACCAAAAAGATCCTCTTAATATTTTTTTTAGGTTTCACTTTCCCTTAATTAAAAACTAAATTTATAATTTTTCTCGTTAAATATATTATATTTATAAATTACTTTAAATTATCATTTTTATTAATAAAACAAAATCAAACATCAACTTTATTAAGAAAATATTAATAATAAAAATTAATTATTATAATATTTAACAAATAATTTATTATGTAAAAATAACTTAATATTAATATTTAATAATTTTGATAATTAAAAAAATTAGTAATTAAAATATATAATTATTTATATTATTAAATATTATTATTAGAATACTTTTTAAATCATATTGTTTGAGGTAATTTGAGGTAATTTAATTGATGACCTAAGTAATGTGTAAAAAGTGAGACAGTTACATTTCAAATCTCTTAATTTAGAGAGAGGAAAACACATCGTAGACCCCAGTTCACTAGTACTTCCCTGTTAAGTAAAAATAAAAAAAATCTTCAAATCATATATTTTTTATTTTTTATTTTGTAAATCATATATATTATTTTATTATTTTTATATTTCTATGTATAAAATAAGATAATATATAAAAAAACTGTAATTCATTTTATAAACAATTTAGTCTCTAACTTGTAGTGACTTTAAAATGAGTTAATAATAATAATAAAATATAATTTTTACTCCAATATAGTAATGTAGATGTAATATTAATAAATAATTAATATTACAAATAATATAATAAATAATTAACTTATATATTTCTAATTAATAAATAATTCTATTAATTTTTTTAATAATAAAAATAAAACATTAATAACATTAAAAAGATTGTTACTTCTAAGTTCAAAGGAAAAATGTGGTGTGAGAAAGATTTAGCAGCTAAAAGAAAATTAAGATATTATAAGGAGGTCATCAACCCCACACTAGAAGATCAAAAGTATCTCTTTGTTTTAACTAGCTCAAAGAAGACAATTAATATAGCCAATATTAGAACAAACTCTCATGAGCTCCATAGTGAAACGGTTAGTTGGGCAGTTCCTAAAACACCATGGATGGAAAGGTTGTGCTATCTCTGTGAGAATACGAACATCGAGGATGAAAATCACTTCCTCTTAGAGTGCCCCGCGTACAACCACATTAGATCCTAGTTTCAAAATCTTTGTTGCAACACTGACCTTCGTTGTCAAAATTACAGTGAGCTTCTCTCCAAGCTTTTTGAGCATAGGAATAAAATCTTAAATCAAGCTAAATAATTCGTTTCTTTAGGTTGGATATACCAAAATTTGGTCTCAATGGACGTTAACCATCATCATCATTATATCTTTTTGGTAATTTTTATTTAAAACTTTTGTTTTTAATTTATCTATTTTTCTTATTTTTTATTGGCAAAAATGAGTTATTTTATTGTTTTTTAATAAACTAGTAATAAATAATATTAATAAAAATAAAAATTAACAAATAAATAATTAAATTAATAAGTGGATAAATTTTGAGGATTAGGAGTTAGTGGTTGTATCTCTACTATTTATTAGTTTATTGGTTCAATCTATCCATCTATTACTTACATGTAATATTAATAATGATATTTTAGTTTTTATAAGTTATGTATACTCATTTAATTTAATAATATTGTTATTTCTAAGAATGTAAATTTATTGGTGATAAAGTTTATTGTTAAGGTACTTTTCAAACCCAATGGTGGGAACAGAGGTTGGGGTGGTGGTGGGATAATTTATTAGGGTAGAGAAAAAAAATAAAAATAAAAATAAATATATATATATATATATATATATATATATATTGAGTATACATAACTTATAAAAACTAAAATTTAATTTAATATTATTATTACTATTATGATTAAGAAGGTAAATTTATTGGCAATAAAGTTTATTGTTAAGGTACTTTTCAAACCCAATGGTGGGAACAGAGGTTGAGGTGGTGGTGGGATAATTTATTAGGGTAGAGAAAAAAAATAAAAAATAATATATAGATATATATTCTTAAAACTTAGAAATAGTTTCAATAATCAAATAGAGTTTTATAATTTATTCAAAAGTATGCCTTAAACTTTACCTCAAAAGTTAAGTATTCTTTAAACTTTATCTCAAAAGTTTGCCAACTAATTGCAGTAAGGGACTCCCTTCTCGTTTTTTATTTGCAAAAGTACATTTCCCCGTATCACACATAAACACTTGAGTCCTTAAAGGGTAAGGAAAACAATCCCTACCACCATCACTAAGGGTCAATTAAACCATGAAAACAAGTTGGATAAGTTGCCAATAACTATGCACGCGACAACACTCAAACATTCTTGTATGGTGGGAATGAATTTCAATCTGAAGCACTTGTCAAATTTTATGCAATTTTAATGTTCAATTTGATCAAATCACACTGGAAATGAAATTCCAATGAGTTGTCTTTAGTGAGACTTTTTGGAGGCTTTTCCTAGTCTAAATTCTCTAAAATCTCATAGGAATTTATTGAAATCAAAACTTTGATGTGTAACCCCTGCACAATCGAAGTGCCCTAGGGGTTTTTCAGGGTGCTGAATCCATATATACAGTCAAAAAACTAGTTTAGATAACACAAATCAAGATTTCAACTCAATTTTGTCCGTCAGATTTCGGCACCGGAAAGTCCAAAAAGTCGCACTAAAGACAACTCCAAATTCCAATCCATGCCTTATCGATTCTTCACACTCTATGTCCGGAATGCTTGCACAAAAGACAATATGTGCATGAAAATTTTTTTATGGTTAGTGGAGGACAACAATACAAATATGGAGCGACGTGACAGGATGAAGATTAAAACTTTAACTACCATTACAAAAAATGGTATTTTCCCATGTAGAAGGGAGATGGAGTCATGCAAATGATGTCAAGCTTATTCAAATAGGCGTTGTCTACTGAGCAATGAATTTTTCCGGTAAAAACTCGCTGGAATTTGGTCACATTTTCCTAAAAAAAATTGACAGTGGGAGTGTGTAAATTTTATTTTTGATGGTGGAAATGGATTGAACATGATCAAAAACCCTTGGGGCACCCATAATCTTGAAACTTGACCATTGTAACCTGGATTTCCCAAAACTTATGTCGAGTTTTATGAAAATCTCACTGGAATTTCCATTGTTTTCTGGGGAAATTTGAAGTCTTGTTAGACTACATAATTCAAATGGGCATTGTCTACAGAGGTGACAAATTTGCCTGGATGGCAAAAACTTGTCGGAATCCAGCCAAATTTTCCTCAAAAAATCTGAGAGTGGGATTGTGTGAATCTTGTTTTTGATAGGGGAAATGGATTCAGTGCCATCAAAAACCCTTGGGGCATCTAAAATCTTGAAAATTGACAGTCATAACCCGAATTTCCAAAATTTCTACTGGATTTTTATGAAAATCTTGTCAGAATTTCAATTGTTTTTCGGGCTAATTTGAAGCCTCGTTAGACTAGGTGATTCAAATGGGCATTGTCTACCGAGGCGATAAATTTTACTAGACAACAAAAACTTGCAAAAATATGTCCAATTTTTCCTTAAAAAATATGATAGTAGAAGTGTGCGAATCTTGTTTTTGATGGTGGAAACAAATTGAACTCCATCAAAAACCCATGGGCAATCAAAATCTTGAAACTTGGCAGTTGTAACCCAAATTTCCCAAAATTTTTGTCGAATTTGATGAAAATCTCACCGGAATTTCCATTCTTTTCTGGGCAAATTTGAAACCTTGTTAGTATCTGAGGCCTCATCCTCCAACATCTCTCACAAATGTGCTCCTTCAACTCCTCTGCAAAAGGATTGTCACAGTGGATAAATCTTGCAGGCTCGTACTTAATTCATTGGCGGTTGGTGTCAAAGGGCAATAAGATAATGTTTAATGATGGCCCCCCCTTAGTTTTGTTATCATACCATCTCGCTAGGCCTCTCGCAAGGTCACTTTTCACATTTTTACGCTCCGTATCTAATCCTGGTGCTCATTGATAAGCTTTTTTCATAAGCTCTGTGAGCGGGTTAGGGCCAGAATCAGAACAAAAGAAGGCATGTATGAATGCTTTGGCAATGACATAGGAGTCAAACAGGGGTGTCCTCTTTCCCCCACATTGTTTGGTTTATATATTGATAAGCTTGAAAAGAGGATACCGAAGGAGAAGGCATCCAACTAGCAAGATATGTGGTGAAACTACTTTTATATGCAGATGACCTTATTCTTATTGCTAAATTGGCACTAGGTTTAAGAGAACACTTGAAAGCTCTGGAACTCTTTTTTCATGAGGTGGGATGCAAGTAAATACTAACAAAACTAAAGTCATGATTTTCTCTTTGAAAAGAAAGAAACATTAGGTTGCTTTTCTCTTTTAGGGCAACCCCTTAGAGATGGTAGATGAGTAACCGTATTTAGGAATTGATTTTCACTATAGGATTAGCTAGGAGACATTTAGATCAAAGAGAATCCAAGGAGGGTGGAAAGCCTCTTACCTTCTTTAGAAAAGGTGTAGATAGGCAGAACTATGGGATTAGAACACTAAGAAAACTTTCTTTGGTATATTAGTTGTGTCAGTTATCCTCTATGGTTGCAAAATATGGGGGAGAAACATGCCAAGCCACAAATGGCGACAAGTAGAAAGAATTCAAAAGCACTTGATCACAAGTAGCCTCAAAGTCAAATCAACAATCCCATATGATATCCTTTTAGCTGAGGCTGGTATGTTTCCAATTGAGGCATCAACGATCATTCATTTGCTAAGTTATCTAAAGAAGGTTGAAAATATGGATAAGCACTAATGGCCTAAATTAGTTGTTGAAGAAGAGCTCAACTGCTGGAAAAAGACATGGATGAAACAAAACATAAAATGGTTAGGCAAATGGGACATAAATTTTCTTGATTTCCCTCGCACTAAGGAGGAGATAAAAATGTGGGTGTTAGGAAAATTTAGGACTGCCACGTGGAAAAAATAGGTAGGCAAAAATAAAGCATATTATGTCAAAGAATTTAACCCAACATGGAAACATGATGATAAAGAGTATTTGAGTTCCTCAATCAAGGGAACAACTAAAATTTTAATTGCTTAGCTGAGGACTAGCTCCCATCATCTAAGATGTGAAACTAGTAAATGGGTGGCCCTAAAGAAGATTGGGAAGAACATAATTGCATTTTTTGCAACAGAGGGGTGGGAGAAACACAATGGAATTTTATCAAATAGTGTGCAACGTATGAAGTTATCCTTCGTCAATTTGATAGCAGCCTAAAGGTGAACAATCTCAATGGAATTTTTGAGAAAACAAGACTTCACAAAACAGTGAATTTCTTACTCAAGATCCATAACAACATAATCAACCTAGAAAAAAATATGAATATGGATTAAGCAATAGTGGGTGGTCGGTCTCATGGACATCATTAAAAGCCATTTCATTTCAATTGCAAGGACAAAGAGGGTTTTCGAGAATTTTGTGGTTTACCAGTGAAGTCAATTACAATGATGCAAGGAGACGAGGAAAACGTGAACCAAGCCATTCCCCCACTGTAAATATCCATCACAACTAACTAGCTTCTTCCCCTATAATAGTTATGGAGTAACTTATAGACCAAAATCTTAGATGGATAGAATTGAAGATGAAATTTGATATATAAAAAACTAAAATGAAAGAAAAACAAAAAAATCATATTTGGCCTCTCCCCTTTCAGCGAGCTCAGTCAACATAGAGACCCAAGGACTCCCAAACTTCAATCTGCTAATAAAAGAGCAGAATGGATGAGAACAATCGGGATTCCAACGCAGTAGTAGATCTCAAAACAAAATGGTAACTTATTTTTTGATAGGAAGCTTTTAGAGGATTTATACTTACAAATGTATAGATAATTGATATTTGAATTGAAAATAAATGTACGATTCTCTTACTTTTGCTTTTAAGGTTTATTTTGCTCCGTGAGGCTCAACAGATGTATTGCGACATCTCTCATGTAAGCTATTAATATAAAAAATAAATATAGTTATGATTAAAAGAATATACTTTTTAAACCCTCGAAAGTATGATGTATTTAGAGATTATAAAAATAATAGTTAAAATCAATTTTGTATAATATGATATATTTAGAGATTATAATAATAATAATGGAAATCAATTTTGTATCATGTAAATATGAATCCAAATTACTTGCCTATTCTTTTAAACAATATATATACATGTTTAGATATTAAAAAAATACTGGTCTATTTCTGAATATAAATAAAATCATATGAAAATTATAATTTTATATATATATATATATATATATATATTATAATTAGTTGATTAAATATGTTATATTATAAATTAATTTAAAATTTTGATTTTATTAATAAAAAAATATTAATTTTATTAAAAAATATTAACAATATAAATGTTTTGACCAATTCTGACATATTAGAACCATTGAGAAAGGGGAGGGCGATGATGAACAATTTCCAGTAAATAGATATTCAAAGTTTCCACTTAGTCATAATCCTAAGGATTATGAGAGCACCACTGATGAAGGGGAAGATGAATAATTTCCATTAAATAGAAATTCAAAGTTTCCACTTCTTCCTAATCTCAAGGATTATGAGACCACCACTGATGAAGGGGAGGATGAAGAATTTCCTGCAAATGATAATTTGACTATGAATAGAGAGTCATATTTTCCACTTACTCATAATCCTAAGGATTATGCGAGCACCAGTTATGAAAGGGAGGATGAAGAGTTTCTTGCAAATGATAATTTTAGAGGCACAAATGTGAATAATGCATTTTCTCTAAGTGATTGTTTCAAAGGCACTCATGGTGATGATGAATTGAATCCTCCAAGGGAGGATTTCAAAAGCAGGGATGAAGATGGTGAAGAATTTCGTCTGAGTCAGGATTTCAAAAGCGCAGATGTTGGTAGTGAAGAATTTCCTTCAAGTGAGGATGGTAATGAATATTTTCCAAGCAATGATGGTGATGAATTTTCTAACTATGTTCAAAATGATCATAGTAAGTATAATATTCCTCCTAATGATGATGAAAATGCTTCTACAAACAATAATGAAATGATGGAGACGTTGCAAGAAAATATTGTATCTAGGAGTAGGAGTAGACCTTTTAATATCAATCCAAAATATTCCAGTTATATAAGGTCTAGAATAGAATATCTAACAAACAGAAGTTCTATCATTGATCTGATTTCAAGTGAATGTTATCGAAAGGATTTCTTGAAACAAATGGATTTCAAGTTTGCTTTGAGTAAATACGAGATATTTGTCAATGAATAAAAGCATGCAAAAATCATTTTTAGTGGGTTGCATGCAATCTACACTAGCATGTTATGCTTATCATATTGGGAATGTATTGATCTGTAGAAAGGCTTTCAAAATGTTGCATTCAATTGGTAATTTTCATTTGTCAAGAATCCAAAAAACACTAGAAAAAGATCCTACATATTATTCAGAAGTACGTTATAAAAGAGAGGTTGGACCATCAACAATTACTGCAATGTCATGGATGAAAGACTTATTTTCAAAGCAGGGAGAGTGTATGCCAAAAAACGACACAATACATATTCCAGATAATTTCTCAAGACAAGAAATCTACAACTTATACAAAGAATATGCAGAAGGTGTTGAAGGAGATGGTGATTTTATTACATATTCATATTTTACAAGGATATGGAAGAACAAATTCAACAATGTTCGTGTTCCTAAGTAGACAAGGATGGGGTTTTGTAGTACATGTGTTTCTCTTAAATAAAACGGGGATAAATGTCAAGGGGCAGAAAGAGCTATGCATCCGTGACATTATTTTTAAAAATTGGATAGTTATCAACTATGAATATATATTTATTAATAGTTTTCTTTTATTTTATGTGCAGATTCCATTGTCAAAGCACTTCAAGAGCATCACAATCAGCAAACAGGTGAAGGACAAAATTTGTATAAGTATCGAAAGAAGTTTTATGATAATCCAAATAAATATTTGGGTTTGATAATTGATGGTATGGACCAAAAGAGAAACACTTATGCCACATTTTGTCCGCACACCAAAAAATTTATAGGAAGAAAATTGTATTCAGTTTCACTTGGTTGGTTGTATGGACTTTAATGGGAAGATGTTGCCAATGGTTTACTTCACAGCTCCAAATATTCATAATGATGCAAATATTACCATAACTATAATCCATGATGTGCTTTCTCATTGATTTGATATTCTTCTGGAAGTTTTGTATCTGCAATTAGACAACACAAGTCGTGAAAAAAAAATCAAGTTCTTTTTGGATATATAAACATGCTTGTTGAATTGAGTATTTTTAAAAAGGTAAAGGTTGGTTTCCTTCTTGTTGGGCACACTCATGACCATATTGATCAGATGTTTAGTCGTTTTCAAAAACATTGAGGAGGAGGAATGTTGGATGTATTAAGAAATCATACATTCCAGAGCCTATTTTTCATGTGTTGGAAGAAACTATTGACATGCGAAGGTTTATTTTGGGATCGCATGGTGAGGAGAAATGCATTGAATAACTTAATGACATTAGCTTTTAGCATCAATTTCGCATCAAAAAAATTGATGGCAAAACACTTATATGGTGCAAGAAGTATTCAACTGTTGTAGAATGAGGGTCGTCATTAGGTTTAGCATTTTTGAAGTTCATTCTAGATCATCCAATATTTGCATCAAAGATAATATTATTACAATTAGTTGATGAACTCCTTAATGCACAAAGGCATAAGAGAGAGATAAATTATTCCGAAAGCTTGGAAGGAAAAAAAGATGTATTAGAGATACATATGAGTACTTTGATGTTGTTGATTCAGTTGGTGGGTGTCTTTTTTCAATGATCAAAGTGATATCATTTCAAGATCAGGAAATGAAGATACACTTTTGAAGACTGCATATATTTGGCCACAAAATATGCCAAATGAACAGGAGGAAAGACACATTGTTGAACAACAACAATCTCAAGGCATTATTAATTCTCAACAAGTAGAGGAAAGAGAAATCTATATTGATTCTAGAAGATCGCATGCACAACGTGAAGCCATGGAAGACCTTAACAAGGGTTCCGTGCATGATGTTAAGGAGCGTTGCATGATAGCCGTATTAGCCGATGGAGATCCACTTGGCTATCTACTTTTGGTTGCGAAGGTTATAAAGGTCATTAAAGAAAATGAAGATATTACAGTTGTTGAAGTACATTGGTATGCCACAAATACCCACCCATTCAATGGTGTGTACAAGTCATAGATGGTAGTTGATAAACAAATTGAAAGAAAGAGAAAAAGAAAGGGTACAAATATAAATCACTGCCGCACAAATCTCTTAAAATTGGTGGATGTTGACATACTTATCTATGACTTCAATTTAACAAAGAGAGGAACTCTTCGCTTCAAGACCATAGAGATTTTGAAGGAGTTGCTACCAGAAGAAACAGTGTTGAGATGGCAGTCCATTGAACCTAGTTGTAGATCTAGAAAACTTTTGAAACATGAAATGGTGGGCATGCATGTTGACTCAGATGGGGCTCTAGTTGATGAAAGAGAAGAATATGGATCATCTTCATCTGCATCCAGTCATTCATCTGAAGATGTAGATTTTGATGGTGTGCTAAAACCTATAGATGATGTTGAATAAATGTATACGACATTTTATGTAAATGATGTTTGCATGGAACTTGAAATAAATATTTTGACTTTCATATGATCTTACATGAAGTTATGAGTCATTTCTATGTTTGTTGGATTATAAGGTTTAATTATGAATAATTCATATCTTTAGAGATGTTTGCGTGGTAACTTGAAATACATAGTTTGACTTCCATATGATATTAGATGAAGTTATGAGTCATTTCTATGTTATTGGACTATATGTTTTAATTATGAAGAATTCATATCTTTAAAGATGTTTGCATGGTAACTTGAAATAAATATTTTGACTTCCATGAAGTTATGAGTCATTTCTATGTTTGTTGGATTATATGTTTTAATTAAAAAGAATTCATATCTTTAGAGATGTTTGCATGGTAACTTGAAATAAATATTTTGACTTCCATATCATTTTACATGAAGTTATGGGGCATTTTATGTTTGTTGGATTATATGTTTTAATTGTGAAGAATTCATCTCTTTAAAATATCCACAATGCAATTAGGAGGGCTTCACTGGGGGAGCAATATCATACCACATGGCTTCATATTGGGGGATATATATTAAAGAAAAATGACATAATATATTGGGGGATATATAGGGGGTAAAGGGTTTTCATATTGGAAAATATAAAAAAAGGAGCTTAAACTCAATGAGAAGATATAAAGGGGTATAAAAAATGTTAATGAAAAAATAGATACCTACAATATCTAGTGAATCCACGGTGAATGCAATAATGAATTACAAAAATAAAATGTATGTGACATTCAATCTACCAAAGTTGATATTTTGATTAAAAGTAAACAAATATTAGAAATTAATGTTGATTTTTTAAATTATATAGTGATATTGCCATGATATTATTTATTGTTATTATTCGGTATAAGATAGTTTTAAAAATGTTGAAATTTTAATGCCTCATTAAAAGGGGCACTTCGTTTTGATGGTTGATTTTTAGGTTTTTGTTGCAAAAGGATAAGTTGTCTTAGGCTAAAATATGAAAAGAGTTATAGTTTTAGCCTTTAAAATAAAAATAACTCTTGGAAAAATGAATATACTTGTTCATTTTTTAAAATTGTTTTAGTCATATAATTTGTCCATAATTTCATGACTGAAATATGTTAAAAACTTAAGGTTTTTAATTCCATGGTTGAAAATTTGTCAAAAGCTTAAGGTTTTTCTAAGTTTTGATATTTTATCGTTAATGCTATTGTTCAAAACAATTTCAATTTCAGGGTTTTTTAGAGCCAAGATATTTTATGTTTAACAATATGGATGAAAATTGTTGAAATTTTATAGTTTTTCGAAGTCCATTCCTAAAGTGTCAAAATTGTAACCCGATTTTTTTTTGTTCTAGCATCGACACTTATTTTTTTGAGGGCGTTTTTCATCCATTTTGCAAAAAAAAAATGGTTTTTACTTCCATTTAAAAAAATTGTTGAAAATTTACCCTTAAAAAATGTCATTCTGGCATACACAACTTCCATTCTAGGGTTGTTTTTTCATGTTTTTTTGGGGTTTTTTTGCTAGAGTATCCGTTTTGAGGTAATAGTTCTCATTTAATTGGTAACTATGTTTTTCCAGAATTTGTGTTGAGACTGATCTCAGTTAGGTCATCCTGGCCACATTTTATTGAAACATAAGGATATCAGTTGGACACAAGTATTAGATTATGAGAACATGATGTTTAAATGTCAAGAATGTTTTCAAACTGGTCATTTAAAAAACTCATGTCCTTGGGCCAAAAAAAATCCAAAAAAAAGAAGAAGAGGCCATCAAATAAACAAAAAGGTTGGAAATACTCTGAGCCTCACTAATCAGAGGAGGAGGAGGATACTTTTGGAAAACCAACCAACCCAAGCAAAAGAGGAAGCTTAGTTACATAATGTCTTACATGGTAGTGTGGTGACCATTGATGATGCTTCTCCTAAACATAATATGACATATTTCGAAACTCATATGGTGTTAGAACAACAGACTAATGAGATACACACAAGGATGGTTTGGGGGGCACAAAATGTGTCCATGTATATGAAAGCTCATATTCAGAGTAAGAACATCCTTTAGATTTATCATAAGGTTACCTAGCTTTTGTCCCAGTTGGTACTGACTTAGGGGTTTGGAAAAAGGTCCATAAAAAGAAGGAAATAAGGGGAAGATTGGTGCTTTTTGATCTTCCTCAATTTATTTTTACATTTTTGTTGTTTGTATATATCTTTCCTTGGCCATTTGGCTGTTACATGGAATGCTTTATGCATTTTTATTTTTAGCCTCATGTAGGAGCGGGACAAATCTTAGGGAATGCACTTCATGTGCATATGCATAATGTATTTTTTTCTAGCTTATGATTGAAAATACAGGTTTTTTTAGGAAAAAATATAATTAACTAAAAATTTCATTAACAATCTATTATACTAATTAATAGGGGTGGAAAGAGCGGGGGAGGGAGATGGATAATTTTATGGCCTGAGAATCAAGAATAACATAGGTATGCTTCGAGTTTAGATCACACTTCCAACAACATTGTTGAAGCCTATGCCTTCTATCAGGGTTTGAGGCATATTGTAAATTTGGGAATTTAGGAGGTGATTGTTTTTCGTGATTCTTTGAATACAATTCACCATTTATATCCAGGATCTCTCTCCTCATATATAAAGTTAAGTCATAATTTCAAGTAGATTTATCAGTTTTACTAGTGTATCCCCAAGAAGAAATATCTCAATGTTCTCAGATCAAACAACTCCAACGCTGATCACATGGCTAATTGGGCCAAGGCTAAATCAATGTGAACTTTGGTGGTAGGGACAAAAGGGCTATGTCCCCTTCCTTAACAAGGGAAAAAGGGGTTTTAAATTTTAGTTTTATTAGGTCAACATTGACGAATGTACAAGTAGAATATTGTACATATTATAACATTTTTTTCAAAAACTTGAAGATCAGAATTTTGTAAATGGTTGTTGATAAATTCTCCATTATAACCATCTCCACTAGTTTCAACTTGCTTATGTAAATCATGTATTTAAACTGAACTTTAGCTCAATGTTTTTAAATATAATAACTATTCTCGGTACTTGCTTTAAAAAAAAAAAAAACTAATTAATAGTATTAATAATATTTAATTAACCCACTGATCATTTTTTAACCTAATTAATTATTAATAAATCTCCTTACTAATTAACTAATATTTTTTATTAATAACAAATTATAGTTATATTATAAATATGACCAATTAATTTTTAATGATTATAGACCATTAAATAATTATAATTTTTATTTAATAATAAAAACAATATCAATAATCATATTAATATTAAAAATAATAATCATATTAATATTAAAAATAGTACTGATAACACCTAACTAATATTAATATTATATATAAGAATACTAAAATTAGTAATATTATAACCTAATAGCAATAATATTTAATATTAATACTTTATCACTTAATAATTAATTAAATATTGCAACTAACTAGATTAAACTAATTAATAATATTTATAATATTTAATTACTAATTAATTAATTTTAGGATCAATTTTTTTAACCTAACTATCTATTAATATATCCGGCCCAATTAACTAAATTTTTAACTTGTAATTAATAATTATATTAATAACCTTGGTAACCTATCTCCTTTTCTCCCCTTCCTTTTACCGATTCTAACCTTTTGGATTCCTTTCTCCATTTTAAAACAATTAGTCCTTAACTAAATTTTCTCTTTAATCTTTTTTTTAAATGATCAATTCTATTAGCAGTTACCAATTATTCTTTACATTTAATCATTAACTAAATATTCTTCCATTCCTCTTCAATAAAAAAATTTAAATAATTTTTCCCAATATTATTAGTCATTACCAGTCTTTCTATTTACTCTGGTTGTGCACTCTTGCTCTCGCAAACAACTTATGATCCCTAATGATGAGTGGAGCATCCACCTAAAACATTGATTGTTTCAATTAATATACACAGTTTATCTAGAAGAAAAAATAAATTGACAACGAGTCTTGTCTCTTTGGCAATCACCCACCTTTTTGGGTCTAGGAAATCCCCTTAGGCGATTTTCCTTACCAAGGTTTTCCTTCATAGTAATAGTGAAAGAAATGTTAGTCTTATAGTCACAACTTTTTGCCGACTTGCTCCTAACATATTTTAATTCTCATGGGTATGGCCTTTTTATCAAACAATGTTTTCATTCATTGTTGATACTCTTTGAACCTGTCATACACTTGATTCCTCTGCTCCTAAACTTCTATTAGTCAATTTATTATCATCTTTACCTTGTCAAGTTCTATCACTAAATCTCTAATAATTTTATTGCTGGTAGTTCCAGTGAAATGCATAGTACAACCTCCAGACCATAGACCAATTGAAAATGAGATTTCCCAGTAGCTCTCTTTGTGTCTAGTGTCACTTCAATAGCCTTGTTCCTAGACTTTTTGCTTCACATCATTTATCTATCCTTCTTGGGTGATTCATTATTTCACCTTTACTACAACATTAAGTTTACATGAGATATACTCACAAAACTTCAAGAAAAAACTTTTATTTGCAAACTTCCTTCATACAAAAGCCATGTCTCACATACATGAGACTCTTCTCATAATACTTTCTCTATTTGCAAGTGGTGATATTTTCAACTTTCATTGTAGGCATGCATCCCATGCCATACCCAAGGCACTCTCCCTGTAATTTGCATTCTCATTGAGCCCCAACATGCTAATTTCTTGGGCATAAAATTATATATAACAACTACAAAATTATTTTAAAACCATCACTTAGTCAACATTTGATCATGTTCAATTGCATACCAATCAAATTAAAAGTAAGCATCATTGTATTACATGATCATTTCATCCAATATCATCTTTAACCATTTCATAAATTCATAAAGCATTTAGAATTTTCATGCCAGCAAATAGAATTAGTTTGAGGCCAAGAGTTTCATTTTCACTTTCTCCTTCGCTTACATGATTCAAGAGTCTACACTCGAAAGTGTTGGGTCATGACCTATTAACACAACAAAATATGGCCACTCAAGTTCTGCGCACCACAAAATGGATCCTTTCACTGATCTAATATTCCTTCTACGCTTCTCCTTCTCTTAATGCCTTACGTGCTTTAATCAAAACAACATTTCAAAACTTCCTTTATGCTCTTAACCGAGGTTTAAGGCTTCTTCACTAACAAAGGTTAAAATCACAATTCCACCCAAGTTGTTATGACTCAATGGGTTCTCAATCGTCCCCTTTTAGAGTGTCACGCAATTTCACTTGTTGATCAAAGTTTCAGAAGCCCACATTTTCCTTACCTAATCCACTATTATTCTCGTTGACAATTAAGTGTATTATTCACCTATCTCACTGGTGTCCATCACGATAACTCCTACAATTTTACCAAATCTTACGTGTTAGCAACTCTTTACCTTAACTATATCCTTCTTAGGTATTCATAACTTACGTGTATTTAAAAATCATTCATATCATTAAAAGTACAACTCAATCCTAAAGGAATGCTTAGCCATTCCATCAAATTACTTGTCGTAGTATGGTTGTCTTCCATATTTACATGGCTACCATCATTATCCATATTCAGATGATGATTTTTTCGAAGGTGTCCATCTAACTCCTTCTCTAGCCTTGCATGCTCATTGTCCTCGTGAATATTTAAATAGTTGAAAGTACTTCCTTATATCAAATTCCACTTCAAATAAGTGGTCATTTAATGTCATGTTCTCGAGAATGGACTACATCTCTTCGTGATGCACAATTTTCATTCACACATTATTTGCTAGTCAAATTAATCTTAAACATGTGCTTCAACCCTTTAAATAAACAACTAATTTTTTAATTTATATATATACATTGAATTTTCATTTTTTTTTATATTTCAGTTGTACATTCATGTTTTAGACATAGATCACGCATGCTCAAGTTTAATGTACTTCAAAATTAAACCCTTTTCAGAAGAAAGGTATAACAATCAATAAGGGGTAAATCCCCTTTCTAAATCTTTTATAAAGCTTAAGTTTTCCATAGTTTAATTATACATATCAGTGCAAACAAGACTTCCTTGGCTGATTTCTAATCATTTAAATCTACTTTCTTGAAATTTATAGCAACTTTGCTCCATCATCCTTGAGTATTTATTGTTAACAAGGTTGGTCATTTACCCTTTGATCTAGCCCATCCTTCTACATAACGCAAATACTTCACAAGACCATATTAGTACCTAACATGTCAGTCCTATGCAATCAAAGTTGTAATTAGTTGATCAAATCTAATCTAATAGTGTAAAAATACTTGGCTATGATCCTCGTCTTTTGTATCTTTGTATCCCAAGTTAGATACTTTTGGTATTGCATTCACCTACAATTATATCAACATGCAACCTTCCCTAGTTGCAACATTCAACAACCATTAAGATGATCTTAGTTTCACAAGTTAGCATTGACTCTATTATTTTCGCTATTTACCAATCCATTTCATGTGAATATTCATATTATGCATCTAATCACACATTTAAACAATACCTCAATCACGCAAATTAACATGCTTACCCGCTACCTACGCTTTTGTCATCATTCATGTACATCTATGAAATGTATAACAACATGCCTCATTGGAACTTATAGCCATTCAATGACATGTCTCATAAGCATAACATGTAATCCTCTTTGACAAGGCAACAAACAACAAGAAATCATTTATTTCGAATGACATGGAATTATTTGGTGACTTTTGACCTCACCTAGAGCATAGCCAATGCTAGCTCTTGAATTACTTGTCATTCACGCATTCTTATCATTAATAATATTAAAATTTTACTAAGAGAATTCTTACGTAATAATTTTCCTTTCAAATTATATTGTGAGCATACCCAAAACCATACCTACATCGTTGTTAGTTGGTATTGGATGCAACATGGTTCGCTAATGTCTCAAGAAGAGTTCTTGCATTCCTATTTACTAAACCATTGATCAATATTTTACTATCCATATCATTGTCCCCACAGGGATCTATGTAGCAACCTCATTAGCTTCTATAGCCATAGAATCGACATATCCCTAGTTGCATGTTCATTATTAATCCATGGTTAGCCATCATAGTTTTCTGTCTTTCTGATTTTCTAACATTGTTTCAGAGCTAAGGTGAAGAAGAAGGAAAAAGGTAGCGTGAAGATATTTTGAAGAAAAGAGGATTGAAGGAAGGTCATCAAGGAAAATGACTATATAAGAATAATCTATTATGTACAAGAACTATGTCTAACTCAATGAAGGGAGAAAACAAACTAGAAGGACCCTCCAACTACAAGCCCTAGAAAAAGAGGATAGATCTCATCCTTGAGAAGAACAAAGTTTTGGATCTTGTTCTAGGAAAAATCAAGAAGCATGCAAATGACACAGAGAAAGTAAAGTTCAAAGAACTCGAAATCTTGGCCATGAATTTAATCATGGATGGAGTAAAGGACAACCTCATTCCATACATTTTCGACATAGAATTCGCTCAAGAAAGGTATGAGGCTCTATCCAAATTATTCACAATCAAGAACATTGGTCAAATAGCAAGCCTCAAGAATGAGCTAAGAATTGTTAAGATGATAAATGATGACATTGTTTCATCATATTTTATAAGGATATCTTGAATCGGAGATGAACTCCAAACAATAAATGAAGTTGTCCCAGAAAAGGAGCTCGTAATTACTACCTTCTAGTACTACAAAAATCTTGGAGTTCCTTTGCATCAAGACTTAATAGTTGGAAGGATACTCCAACATTTGAACAAATGTGGAATGCATGTAGTCAAGAAGAAGCTAGAATATCATTAGTAAACAACAAGAGGGAGGAAGAAGGAAACACCTCAAATGCCTATTTTTCTCATCACAAGAAGAAGGGAACCTTCAAGAAGTTCAAAGGACCAAAGAAGAAAGTGGACCTATCCAAAATCGAATGTTACAACTGTCACAAGATGGGTCACTATAAAAGCCATTGTCCAAAGAATCCAAGAAATAAGAAGAGACAGAGGGAACATGCGAATGTTGTTGATGAAGCTCCACCAAGGAAGAACAAGATGGAAGAATCTGAAGTCAAAGACTTATTTTCTAGGGACTATTTCTTACATATCCTTCTATTCTAAGTTCTGAATTTCCTTTATGTTTTGATTTCTAAAAATTTGTAGGTCTAACATGTTGTGTTAAGACATTTTTGAATTATTTCTATAAGTTGTAGGTATCCCTCAAAGATTGCATTAAGAGGGAGCCTCCATCATTCACCAGAAGATAAGTATTTTATTCCTTGTCTCCTCTTTTGTGTTTGGTTTCTCTCTCATATCAAAGTATGTCTGTATTGTATGGTAATAACCTTTCTTTTTATATTTTTTCTTGGTTAGAAGAGCTTGTTTTTTGCTCAAGTGTTATGAAGGAGACTTCAAAGGATAGACTTGAAGTATGAAATGAGTTATATTGAAGCTCGTCAAGATTTGATGTCCTACAAATTTTGGTAAGTAACAACTCAAAGGTATGCCTTAGACTATAAAGTTTGTTATAAAGTTCTCTTCATAAACGATATGTTCATTCTATTTTAAATTTGCTTTATATTATTGACATCGTTATGTCTAGGGTTTTGAATCACAAATATTCTTGTGAGGGCGATTAATCATTAAATTGAATCTACCTTCATTTTATTATCGTTCTTGTGGAACCCTAAAAAGGTTCACTATAAAACCCTAACCTAAGGGTATGTCGATTCTAATATTGAAACCCTAATCTACTTAGGGTTGTTGATGAAATCTAGAAGTCTTATTCTTTTGATGTTTTGAAATTTTTATAGAAACCCTATCTCTTTAGGGTTTGTTGTTGATATCTAAGTCATCTATTGAAACCCTAGATCTTTAGGGTTTGGTAATTTAGGGTATATGAACTAAACATGTGTAATATCTATAACGAGTTCCTATGAATGAATCCCTAGGAATATGTTTTTTTTCTAATCGAAACTCTGGCCTGATTAAAATTGTTATATGTCTAACTCTGATGTATTGATGTTTGTGTAGATATTGTTGTATGCTTGTGCATGATTATGAAATCTTAGATATCCATATGTGCTAACCTATGTTGATGCTCATAGTTTGTAAATTCTAGGGTTTGTAACAAATCCCTAGTAGAAGTTTGATATTACAGGGTATGATGATATTACTTTCTATATGATGATTAAATCTAGAGTTTGCAACAAACCCTAGTAGAGTCTTGTTGTAGCGGCTACAACACCCTCCAAAATTTTGGCCTGCATCCAAATTTCATAGCCTTCCTTGGTTTTTCCCCTTGATGGTTGCAAACACTCGGGCTCATCCCATGAGCTCTTGTTGAGTTTTTACACCCTTTTTTCTTGATCGACCAGTGATCGTCTTTTGGCATGTTGATTGTTATGTCATGCTTGCGAGTTTGTTCTGGCAATTTTAAAGGTTTGTCTTTGTGTGCGGGAGTTGTTTTTGCTTTGTGAATATCAATCGTACTCACACACAAGGTTGCATGCACTGTCGCGCAAGTATTGTCACGGTTGTTCGAAGATCTACCTCAAGTGTCACACTTGTCACTCTTAACCTTTGAGTCAGTCTCACTGACCACTTGCTTGTCTTGTTGGGTTGAGGTGTCTTGTTGTCGAGTCGTGCTAAGTGTGTGATCACAATGTCATGAATGTAAAAGTTCACTTGCTTTCACACTTAGTCATTTTTCCTAAAAATCTATCGACTAGAAAACCCTCCTTCAACCAAACCCTTCTCTCAGTGACCTTGCTCTGCTGCCCAAAACTATGCAGAGCTTGAGGTTATCCTCTGGGGTAGCATACACTGCGCAATCTTGAAAGTGAGCCAACTGATTGTCTCCCAGAACTGCGCAGAAGTTGTCCCTGAACACGATCCAGTCTGTGCTTCCCATAAGATCACCCATTAAGCCTCCCTCTGGTCAACCGAAAAAACTGACTTGAGTTGTGACCCAAGGATGCACTAATCTCAAAAAATGCACAGAACTTGTCCAGCATGCCTGCCTTGAACTGCATGCAGAAACTGCGTAGACATGTGGGGCAGGTCTCTGCTACCTGTCACTGCACTACCTGGGAAATTGTGCAGATCTTACAAGCAGGCTCCATGCTGGCCTACTCTGCTCTCCCTCAGAAAATTGCGCAATTTTGACTGTCATTTGCATTTCTTCCCCACTCTGCACTCAGCAAGAAACTCGCAGTTATGTTTGGGAGCCCCCACTCCCTGTCCCAAACTGTCTCCCAGAATTGTGCAATTTTGACCAGCAGCACTTGCAGCCTGATCCTGTCCTCCTCTGCAAATATGTGCAATTGTTCCTACCAATGCATCTTGCTGCCCACACTACCTTCCCTAAAGAAACTGTGCAGATCCCCAACTGGACCCCCAGATGACCTACCCAATCCTCACCTTGAAAAATGCGCAAAGTTTCCCAACAGTTCCCTAACACCTGGCATGGTCTTCCTCCCAGAAACTGCGTAATTTTGCCTCCTAACTAGGTCTTTCCTTGCCGCTGTCAATGTTGTCCCGGATTGTGCAAATATGCATCCCAGTGACATATGCGCAATTTTTTTTGACAATGCTCTGGAGCCTCGCATCTCGACCTGAGTTGTGCTCTGCGCAGTTTCAATGCCTTATCGCTCTCCCGATTACCTGCACTGAAACAGAAAACAATGCATCATGTTAGACTAGGAGATTTCTAGATTTGATTTCGTCTCGTCATGAGTGATTGCAGGAACAGGTATATTGATGAAACATGGCGCGACGACAAACGATATGAAGAGGGAGCACATGCTAGAAGACTTGCTCGTAGTTAAACGAACATATGAAGCACATCGAGCAGCGAGCGAAAGGGACACGGAACATGCACCACTAAGCAAAGACCAAGACCATCGAAGACCTCGTGCACTTTGCCATGCGGAGGTGAAGACATGTTACACCGAGATCACACCATCACTCAACAACACGACAGCTCGAGACAGAAACCATAGTCAACCAGTACATGTTAGCAGTGTCATGTCCAGTTGTGTCATGAGTTGTCTCGGCCACATCACTACTATGGGCCATACTTGTTGTAATCAAATTTAATGTAATGTGAAAGTCCAAGACACACACATATGAAGTTAAAGAGTCATGTAAGTCAAAAAGTCACAGGAAGTCAAACGGTCATGAAGGAAGTCGAAGAGTCACAAGGGTCAGTGATCCCCCTTGGCTATATATACCCCTTGATTGTATGAGCAAAGGAATTTTCACCTTGGATCCTCCCACATAGCCTTGAGAGTCTATAGTTTGTTCTTTGAGGAGTGAGGAGTGGCTCTAATGTCCCACTACTAGGACTAGTGATGTATGGTGTACGGATGTGTTTTGGAACTTTTGCTTAATTCAAAAGCATGTCTCAGGCCATCACGTTTTCATGCATGTTTTGTATCAGTTTGTAAGACTATTCTTTAAACGTTTGTAATGCATGTTTGCTTAACCTGTACTAAGATAGTTAAACTACTTCGATTATTTTAGTACTTACATTGTTGAAGATGTGTTGTATTGTTTATCACTATTGTCCCATCCGTATGGACTACTCCGACGGACATTAGACAGACCATCTTTGTATTTTCTTTGTTTTAACGACCGTCACCTCCATGTGGACTACTCCACTAGAGGTGTACGTGTTTTCCCTTGAACTTTGGTTTTCATGATTGTCGCATCCGTTATGGACAAACCATTATTGTTGTTTGCATGTGTTTCTTCCTGGGTTGGGACTATTCCCTTTCATCAAGAGGCTCACTTTACTCCCCCTTTTGACAATAAGAGAACCCGGACACAGAGTTACATTACGCACTTACTAGGCATACTCACCTCACTTTCTTGAAGTTACAAGCATAACACTATCATGTGCTGAATAACAAGAGCTAAGACATATATCTAAGACAATGGCAACCAAGTCATCGTACCGGATGGGACTCTTATACCAAACGGTGTGAGGTCTAGCTGGGACTTCATACTGAGGAGATTCCCTGAATGTTGGTGGGTACAACACTGTAAACATTTATGGCGCTAGAAGGAGGGTCTCCAATAGTTTATGGTTGAATTCCCTCTCAACCCCATGTATCCATAATTTGGTCAAGGCAGTAACACGAACTCCCTCTGTCCCATGCACAACTCTGAAGTGGTTACTCCTTGCCTCCCAGACCTGAACAATAAATTTCATATCATCACCTTCGTGTTGTTCGTCCCATCACCTATCAATTCACCAAAGTTGCTAGACTGATTCCAAGAGTACACAATATTCTCTCTTCGCAGAGGAAGAAAAAGACTACACCCACTGGAGTGGTAGTATCGTCTGTTGAAGAAGAAGTCCTCGACACTCTTGAAGAGTTGGCAGAAGTTGTTCAAAACAAAGAGGAACCTCCTGTTTTCCTAGAAGTAGAATAAGTTAACAACATACTCTTGGGCTCAGGTTTTGGCGGAGGCAGCGGTGGAGGCAGAGACGAACCAACACATTTGGAGGTTGAATCGTCTGATTTAGAAGAAGAGGAGGAGGACGAAGAAGAAGACAATATGGTTGATCAAAATCTGGAATGGATGACACAGGGCCCATTGACACTCCTAGGTGCCTTGCACAAGATGCCAAGACACGTAGAGAAGTTGTTAACAAAGTATGACCCTGATAGAGCAGTGAAGGCAGAAGACCATCTAGACATGTTCTACCTACGTCACTCGAGGTACGTTATGACGATGTTGCATGTTGATTGTTTCCATGTACCTTGGATGGCAGAGCAGTTGTATGGTACCATAGCCTTCTAGTCAACTCGATTCAGAACTGGGGGATGTTCAAGAGAATTTTCCTGGAGAAATTTGTTGATGACAAAACCCCCGCCATGTTGTTGAAAGAATTGGGTAGTCTTAAGATGGAGTAGAAAGAAAAAGTGAAAGACTTTAACCAGAGGTTTAATCGTATTTTGAACAAGTTCACTGTAAACACTAAATCTCATGACTCCATCACAGTCGACTACTACACATCTACACTGCGACCAACATTGCGTAGTTCATCAAGCGAGCTGCGAAACCAACACTTTCAGAAAATTGCCAAGAAGCAATTGATGTGGAGAAAGAACTATGAACGAGCTAAGGACACCAAAGACACGAGTAGGAGGTCTCAGAATGCTGGGAGTAAGGTAAGGGAAAAAGAAACAAGTGAAATTGAGACCCTTACTTGTCTCCTCAAGTCCTTGAAAATCGAGGTAGCATAACTTAAGCAACAGACAATTGAGACAACAGTGAGCAACAAACCTCCTAGAATTGCGCAAAGGAAGAATGTGACATCAGGTAGCAGTAGTAGGTACCCGGCTAAATTTGCATAGATTTCTAATGTTGTGTTCCAAACAGACCAGATTGCAAAGGATAACTTATGTGAGTTCCACAAAGCATGACATTAAGAGAAATCTTGTCCGAAATGGAACCGATTTGTGGACACCATGGCTTCAAGAATGAATGGTCATTTTAACGCCAGTGAGCAGGTTTAATCGGAAGATGAAGATGATGAATATAATGTTGCATCTGATGAAGCTCCAAGTTCTGGGCACATAGTTAACATGTTCTAATGTCTTAATGCGGCCCAAAAGAAAAAAACCACCAAGAAGGAGCTCCCAAAACAGAACAGTCAATACAATTTGAGAAGTTAAGGGGCTCCCACCGTGATTGAGATACAGAAAGAAAAATTCAAACAAATGCTTAAAACAGTTGATCCACCATCATCCTCAAAACATAAAACACAAACCAAGTTCAGGAAGACAATTACAATGAAAGATACGTCCATGAGCAGTAAACTCCAAAACATTCCATCGGACAGTACAAACACAAGTCTTCCCCCGGACAACTCGGTGAGTCTTCCCGCTTTGGATTACAATATTGTTGAAGATATGAAGAAGACCTGTGCAAACATTTCTTTGTACGAGCTTACCAAACTCATGGGTCAGCAGGATATTCTTTTGCACGCACTGGGGCAAACCTCCACAGACAATGTTGCCTCTTCCAACAAGGGACCAAGTAAGTCTCCCAGATCACTCGCATATGTACTCAATGCACTTCACATGGAGAAGCGAACTCGCTCTGCCCACCATTTTTGTTATCATTTGAAATATTCAACTTCAATGTCCACAAATGTTTGGTTGACTTTGGTGCATCAGTCAATGTCATGCCACTCTCCATTGCTAAACAGATCAATGCGCAATGGAGCAGTACAACTACGCAGATCATCCAACTTGACCGAACATGTGTACCAGCCATTGGTGAACTTTGGGATGTGATCATCTGGTTATCATCCAATGACAAGTTCACCAGTGCATCAACATTGTGATCGTGGACATCCTGGAAGCATATGGATTATTGCTCAGCAGAGACTAGTCTAGCAAGTTGCAAGGATATTTTGCTACAAACTGGTCACACTTATGGCTTCCATACCAGGGAAGAAACAACTAGATTCAGGTGTTTTCCGAGAGGGATATGAAACAAAACATTACTCCCTTAAATGGTCAGAATGAACAATTGGCTTTCGTAGAACTTTTGTTCGGCAATTGCTTTCTGGAAACGCAGCTGGGGTGTTATCTTGCACAGTCGAGCCCCACCCCACCAAATACATAGTTGGGTCTCCTTCCTTGCCTAACTGGTGGAAATGAAACTTGTACAATACTTTGTAACAGTAGTAGCAGTAGTGTTAGCGGTACTAGTGCGGCAAGCGGTCCTTGTATAGACGAATTGTGGACCTTGTATTTTGATGGATCCAAAACACATGATGGCTCTAGAGTTGGGTGTGTTTTGATCGACCCAAGGAAAAGAAAACACTTAGTCTCAAGCCGCTTGGATTTCGAGTGCATGAACAATACTGTCGAATATGAAGCACTCGTCTTGGGTTTACAGAAAGCCCTCAGCCTCAATGTTGTTATGCTGAAAGTGGTAGGTGATTCAAAGGTTGTGGTACGATAGGTACATAACACCATACATTGTGTCTCACCTCGTCAAGAGTTACCACCAAGAGGCATGGCAACGTATCTCTAATTTCCAACCTTTTAATATCATATTTGTACCAAGAATGCGCAATGCAGCTGCAGATGCTCTGGCAAATGCAACTGCTAGGATGACACCGCTTAGGGATATATTTACAGTTAAAATTTTGTATAAGCCATCTATTCTTGACAACATCACTAATTTGCACATTTTTTATGATGATGAGCAAACACTGCATTTCATGGCCAACATTGACGTCTTCAAAGACGCAGCGATAGATGAAGACGTGCATGAGCAGTCTCTGCAAGACGCAGTTGATGACAACAAAGGCAACCTCATCCCTAAGGGTGTGGTTTCACTCGAGAACCTATATGACTTGCAGAACCGTTTCAAAGGGCCCAGGAACACTAAAAACCACAATTCCATTTTGATGCACAAACATATTAACTTGGGAACAAAAAGAGATCCGAAGTTCGTAAATCTTGGTACGTGTTGCACACTGGAAGAGTGGCAAGCCTTTTTCCACCTATTTAGATAGTATTGTGATGTATTCGTATGGACATACGATGACTTGAAAACATATGACACGTGAATAATCCAACATGTCATTCCGATCAGAGAAGGGGTCAAGCCAATTCAGCAGAAGCTCAAAAAAGTTCATATGTCACTTGAACCCCTCATATAGAAAGAATTGATTAAGTTATTGGATGCTTGGATCATTTACAAGGTTCGTCATTCTACTTGGGTTTCAAACTTAGTTCCTGTCAGAAATAAGTCCAGGGAGATCCACCTGTGCGTATATTTCCAAAATCTAAATAGGGCTTTAGACAAAGACAACTACCCTGTGTCGTCTATGCAGCACACCTTGCAAACAGTATCTGGAGCAAATTTTTTTCCCTCATTGACGATTTTTCTAGATATAACAAGGTTCTGGTAGGAGAACCTGACAGACTTAAAACTACTTTCCGTACCAAGTAGGGTATGTTCGCTTACTGAAGAATGCCATTTGGGCTGGTAAACGTAGGGGAAACCTTTCAGCGCACTATGGACATCGCCTTTCATGGGCTCATCACACAGAGTGAGGTGGTCTACCTTGGCGATGTGACAGTCTTTTCCCAAAAGTGCTCAGACCACCTACGCCATCTTAAGAAGATATTTGAGCGATGTCGAAAGTACGGGATATCCTTGAATCCCAAGAAGAGCGTTTTCACAGTGTCTAAGGGGAACCTCCTTGGGAATATCATCGCCAAGAGTGGGATCAAGGTTGATTTGGACCGAGTTCAGACTATAACGCAGATTCTTCACCCAGTCAACAAGAAAGTTATGCAGTCCTTCTTGGGGAAGATCAACTTCCTCCGGAAGTTCATATCAGATTATGCGCAGATTGTTAAACCTATCCAGGACATCATCAAGAAGGACACAATCTACAATTGGGAAAAGAAGGAAAAGGACGTGTTCGCCCATATCAAGCAAGTGATAGCAAATGCACATGCGTTGTACAACCCAGGTTTTAACAAAGATTTCTTTCTTTATACATTCGCTTCTGACAATTCACTCAATACAATGTTCACACAGAAGGACAAGCTGAACAACGAACATCCCATTTCCTTAATGAATGCAAGCATGCAGGGACCCGAGCTCAACTATCCCGCCATGGATAAATAAGCATATGTTGTATACAAGGTAGTAAAACATTTTAGACCCTACCTGCTGAAAAATCATTGCATAATCTTTGTGTCGCACCCAACAGTCAAATCGTTTCTTGTTCAACAAGAGTTGGGTGAAAGACGTGCGAACTGGATGACGAGACTGCAAGAGTATGATCTTGACATCAATCCAATTCACATTGTCAAGGGTCACGATCTTTGCAGACTAGCGCAGAAGTGGTACACGCGCAAGAGGAAGATCTCACCGGTTGAGAGCAAGAAATTGACATGCACAATGTAGAGCGAGCACCACCCACTTTGCACAACAACTCTTGGTACGAAGAAGTGCGCCAGTACCTTAAGCACGACACCATGCCCTCTCAATTTTACATGCAACAGAAGAGGGCACTTCGACTCAAAGCCTTATCTTACCAGTTAGTACACGAAGTGCTTTACAAAAAGCAAAACAATGGCATTTTGCTCAGGTACCTGGAGGCACAAGATTCAGAGAGAGTACTACGTGACATGCATGACAGACCAGTCGGAGGTCACTTCGCGAGTAAAACAATTGCGCACAAAGTTAAGAGAGTTGATTTCTACTAGCCCACATTGTTTAAAGATGCACACGCTTATGCCCATAAGTGCCCGGTGTTTAGTCAATTTAGTGTTTCTAAATTGATGTCATTAATTGTCAACCCGGGGCTCGTAAGCTGATGAAGTGAAGGTGTACTATATGTACTTAAGTAACCTCTTAGATCTTTTTGTCGTTTGGGGGTGTTGTTTGTGATCAATTTATCTTCCTAAGATGGAATGGAGATTTTATAAACAGATGAGTGAGCGTGTGTGTAAGGTGATTTCTAAATGAGTGAGTGTGTGTTACAGGTGATTTCTAACTACCTTCTAAACTTGCAAAGAAAAAGCTTGAAATAAATAAATAACTTGAAATGAACTGAAAGCAAAGAACCACTTTCTAATGGCACTAGACACTATTCATGCTGCTGCAAATAAAAAGGTAAGAAAAACCACTTTAAAAACCAATGATAATGTTTATCTCTTCCTAACTCTCTGCTTCCAACATATGGTACTATGTAAAACACGATTAGGAAGTAGTTAGAGATGAGTTTAAAAAGTGATCAAAAATAAGAAAAATCTACTTTAAAGACTAGTTATAATGTTCAGCTCTTCCTAACTCTCTGCTTTCAGCATATGGAATTATGTGAAGCACGATTAGAAAGTAGTTAAAGATTAGTCTAAAAAGTACTCAAAGCCAACTGTAATTTATTAGTATTCTGATCTCTAAAAGATGAACAATTTATGATAAAGAGACCATCAATATGTCAACATACAACTTTGAGAAACTAAACTAGAAATCAGCTATGAAAATAGAGTAAAGGCAGCAACTTTGAATCTGTCAACTGAAAATACCATCAGATATAAAGCAAATACACAAAGACAAAAACAATCCCGGGTTAAAAACCTGCAAAAGAACAATACTGATCAGTTTAAAATAAAGGCTAGAAATGAAATGACATAAGATCAAATGGTACACTATGAAACATGATGAAGGAAATAGAAATTGCTGAAAGCATGAAAATGAAACCAAACACTATGTACACGGGCTGTCATAGATGGGGGCCCTCCATCCACGCAACCAACTTAAAAGATCAGCTACGAAAAGGTGAACAGAACAGTCTTCTTTTTATAAAACCAGCATGTCAAAAATACAGTGAAAAGTGCTGTAGGAACAGCCTTCTAAAACAGAGTTTTTATAACAGAATCAGCGCAGCAATTACAATATTCAAAAAGCTAATCATAAGCGTTGGCACACGCTTTATTTATAAGCACAGAGGCAACTACTCTCTGCGTGAACTAAGCAACTACAGCCTAACTTATTAACTACGCAGCAACAGCTAATTAACTTGTGCAGCAAACACGTAGGCAACTCCGTGCACTTTTGAGGGAAACGGTCATCATGGGAGACAAATCTATGCTTGGATTTTGTCTTTAGCTGTCCTCGTGGCATGGAGGAGGTGCCAGCTACAGTTCCGTGTCCCAACTGCTCACGGCTCCCTTGCCACCGTTTAGAACTTGACCGTTTGACCGAGGGAATACCTGCGTTGACCAAAGGCATACGTGACTAGTTTGGCTCAGCCAATAGCATATGATCCATGTGTACATCCAACCCAACATGCCCATGTGGCTCGTTCCTTGAGAAGACACGTGGAGCATATCAAACAACAAAAAGGCTGTGGAATCTCTGAACAGCTGCGGAATTGTTGAACAGCTGCGGAATTGCTGAACAGCTGCGGAAACTCTGTTTATATGTCAAAAATCTAAACCAACAGTAAAACATAAGCAAAGTTAACTAATTATGCTTAGAGACATCAAATGTAATGATCTAAGCAAGTTTATGCGGAAAATAGAGCAAAAGAGAGGGATAAGTGAAGAAAAACTGTAGGTAATGATGGATAATCAAGTGCAAGTTAGAGGCTCTACATACCCCCACTACGAGGGTGTTGCATGTCCTCATGCAACGAAAACATTGTTTAATCCACCTGCTGAGATGCCTCTGCTAAGACATCTAGTCTTCTCTTCTTCCTCTGTGTGGCCACATTGACTCTTGGTCTTTTCATCAAACATCTGAATTTTAAATTGATCAAAGCTCTGTTTAACTTCCTGCATTTCTTCTTGAGCTTTTTGTTTTCCTTTTGCCAAAGGCCCATATGAAGCATGGTATTATCTTGGACCATCTTGTCCACATTGCTTTGTTCCTTCAGTCTTTCATTTTCTTGTTTGATGTGGCGATTTAGTACCTCTAGCTCAAATACTTCTTGCTTCAGTGATTGAACTTGTTGTTCAAGAGGTAGAACAGTGCTTGGACCAGCAACAACTTGTTCTAATGTTTCCAAGTAATTATATACTCTTTGCTGGTCTGGGTCAATCTCTGGTGACCTCTTTGGACTAGGCTCATGCTCAAATTCAGGTTCATGCTCAAAAGGACTTTCCTCACGTGGAGGGCTAGTCTCAACCTGCTCAACATGTGGAGAGCTTTTCTCAAAGTCAAGTCTTGTAGCAACCTTTGTAGGTGTGCTCAAGTCAATAAAGAATGACTCTTTGTTCCCCATTTTGCTTTGTAACCTGCTGCTCCTTCTCACGGTGGTGATGCTCTGTTTTTCTTTTTGTTGCTTCTATTTTTGTTTTTGCATCCTTGGAAAGGACAACCTCATGGAATTGGGCCAACCTATGTGCCAATGGCTGAGTGTCCTCTTCACTGGAATTCTCAGGAGTAAGGTAGGTTTCTTGGGCTATGGCTTTTCCTTTATCTTTCTTTTGTTTCTTCCTACTCTCCTTTTTCTTTTGAGCAGCTTCTTGTACAATTTCTTGCAGGGTTTCTGTAATGATTCCTTGGGCTGTTTGATCAATGTCTACAACAGGTTCAGGGTCAATTTCATGTTCAGAATGATGGACAACATTTTCTTCTTCAACAAGGTCCTGGACAGTTTCTTCTTGGACAACAGTTTCTGGGGTAACCTCTTCTCTTTTTCTTCTACTCTTTCTAGGCACAGAGGTTTCTCCTGCTTCTTCGAAGTGGTTTCTCACAAGAAATCTTTCCCAGGTATCCCTTTTGGCCTTTAACTGTTCTTCAACTAGTATTTTGACAAGCCCGTGATGGTATAAATGTGGCTCAATGTTTCTTGGGTTTCTTTGGACTATTGAGCACATTTTTCTAAGGCTTGAGAGTAAAAAGTATGGAAGGTTAATGTCAGGCTCTCCTAAGAAATGCATCATAATTTTGGCATGATAAACATATAGAACTTCAAACCTTCCCTCACATGTAAAGAATTTTTGTACTAGTAGAAGCAGAGCTGTCCATTCTTCTTTGACAAGATTAACAGGGATTCCTTTTGTAAAGATGCTAGTGTCCATACCTGGATTCTTCAGAATTTGTTTCCATTGCTGGTCTTGTACTGATCGGTTTTTGAACCATCTCTCTCCAGTTTGTGGTAGTGAAGTGGCATGTGCCAAACTGCTCTCGGTGACTGTGAATTTCAGATCTCCTATCTCCACTTGGTTGTCTTTCTCTTTGAAAGAACGTGCAAAAGTCTTTGTGACCTCTTTATGATAACCCTTGAATTTTTGAATGCACTGGAGCCAATTTGCCTTTTGCAAAGGGTCTTTGACTTGGGGATATCCTTCCAGAAATTTGGAGCCCTCTGGCTCTGCCCTCAGAAGTTTACCCATTGATTCTCTGGCTCTGTTTTACGGCTCTGTTTTAATACTCTTGAGGCATGGTTATACGGCTTTAACAGTGGCTTTAACTCAACAGCTTTACGGCTTCAACACAATAGCCGTAATACATTCACAACAGTGGTCAAAGTTTAGCAGAGGAGAGAAACGAAACAGAGTATGGTTACGATGACAGAGTGGTGAATAAGGCAGAGCAGTGGAAAGCAAGGAAAATGCGGAAGTGAAACAACTGCGTGAATGAGATAATACATGCGTAGGAGGGTTATGAATGATGGGAAGAAACGGTTAAGTCCTTCGACTTCGGTCATGAGTGTACATTTGGCTGCGGAATCATAACGCAGAGAGCCGTAGTACAATTAGCTACGTCACTTAGGTACGAAAATTTGAATGGAAACGCATCCGTGTGTGGGCCTTTAAATTGTGATGAATGGTGGCCGTTAAGGCTGAGAGATACGGGGATTTCGGTCGAGTAATGGAGAGGATTGGCAATCATTACATTGAATGGCAAAAAACACAACCCGTAAACTATGCAAAATGTTATAACCATAGGTTTAGAAATTAGATCATACCTTAGGTGTCCGCGTTTTGATTCCTTTTTCTTATCTGATATTAACCTTTCATTATTTGTTGCTGCTACATGACCTTTCAATTTTTGCTGATAACCTTTGGACTGCAGATTCCTTCTTTAAACAGACTGTGTTTTTTTTATGCAAGTACAGGAAGTGTACTGGCTGCGGAATTGGGATATTGGCTGCGGAATTGCTCCTCAGCTGCAGAAACTGCAGAAATACCCTTCTGACTGCACAAAACAACTTTAGTTGTGTAAAAATAAATCTGACAATGACTTTATTGATAGAATGGAATGTAATGGATGAATGAATGGAAAGAAATGAGGTGGAGTGAGAGTGGTTGAATGAATAAGATGGCAATGATAGTTGTTGACCTTGATTTGGAAGTTGTGGAGCCTGATGATTCTATGTTTAGTCAATTTAGTGTTTCTTAATTGATGTCATTAATTGTCAACCCGGGGCTCGTAAGCTGATGAAGTGAAGGTGTACTATCTGTACTTAAGCAACCTCTTAGATATTTTTGTCGTTTGGGGGTGTTGTTTGTGGTCAATTTATCTTCCTAAGATGGAATGGAGATTTTATAAACAGATGAGTGAGTGTGTGTGTAAGGTGATTTCTAAATGAGTGAGTGTGTGTTACAGGTGATTTCTAACTACCTTCTAAACTTGCAAAGAAAAAGCTTGAAATAAATAAATAACTTGAAATGAACTGAAAGCAAAGAACCACTTTCTAATGGCACTAGACACTATTCATGCTGTTGCAAATAAAAAAGTAAGAAAAACCACTTTAAAAACCAATGATAATGTTTATCTCTTCCTAACTCTCTGCTTCCAACATATGGTACTATGTAAAACACGATTATGAAGTAGTTAGAGATGAGTTTAAAAAGTGATCAAAAATGAGAAAAATCTACTTTAAAGACTAGTTATAATGTTCAGCTCTTCCTAACTCTCTGCTTTCAGCATATGGAATTATGTGAAGCACGATTAGAAAGTAGTTAAAGATTAGTTTAAAAAGTACTCAAAGCCAGCTGTAATTTATTAGTATTCGGATCTCTAAAAGATAAACAACTTATGATAAAGAGACCATCAATATGTTAACATACAACTTTGAGAAATTAAACTAGAAATCAGCTATGAAAATAGAGCAAAGGCAGCAACTTTGAATCTGTCAACTGAAAATACCATCAGATATAAAGCAAATACACAAAGAAAAAAACAATCCCGGGTTAAAAAACCTGCAAAAGAACAATACTGATCAGTTTAAAATAAAGGCTGGAAATGAAATGACATGAGATCAAATGGTACACTATGATACATGAAAAATAGAAATTGCTGAAAACATGAAAATGAAATCAAACACTATGTACACGGGCTGTCATAGATGGGGGCCCTCCATCCACGCAACCAACTTAAAAGATCAGCTACGAAAAGGTGAACAGAACAGTCTTCTTTATAAAAACAGCATGTCAAAATACAGTGAAAAGTGCTGTAGGAACAGCCTTCTAAAACAGAGTTTTTATAACAGAGTCAGCGCAGCAATTACAACATTCAAAAAGCTAATCATAAGCGTTGGCACACGCTTTATTTATAAGCACAGAGGCAACTACTCTCTGCGTGAACTAAGCAACTACAGCCTAACCTATTAACTACGCAGCAACACGCAGTCTTAGCTAATTAGCTTGTGCAGCAAACACGTAGGTAACTCCGTGCACTTTTGAGGGAAACAGTCATCATGGGGGACAAATCTATGCTTGAATTTTGTCTTTAGCTGTCCTCGTGGCATGGAGGAGGTGCCAGCGACAGTTCCGTGTCCCAACTGCTCACGGCTCCCTTGCCACCGTTTAGAACTTGACCGTTTGACCGAGGGAATACCTGCGTTGACCAAAGGCATACGTGACTAGTTTGGCTCAGCCAATAGCATATGATCCATGTGTACATCCAACCCGACATGCCCATGTGGCTCGTTCCTTGAGAAGACACGTGGAGCATATCAAACAACAAAAAGGCTACGGAATCTCTGAATAGCTACGGAATTGCTGAACAGCTGCGGAAACTCTGTTTATATGTCAAAAATCTAAACCAACAGTAAAACATAAGCAAAGTTAACTAATTATGCTTAGAGACATCAAATGTAATGATCTGGGCAAGTTTATGCGGAAAATAGAGCAAAAGAGAGGGATAAGTGAAGAAAAGTTGTAGGTAATGATGGATAATCAAGTGCAAGTTAGAGGCTCTACATACCCCCACTACGAGGGTGTTGCATGTCCTCATGCAACGAAAACATTGTTCAATCCACCTGCTGAGATGCCTCTGCTAAGACATCTAATCTTCTCTTCTTCCTCTGTGTGGCCACATTGACTCTTGGTCTTTTCATCAAACATCTGAATTTTAAATTGATCAAAGCTTTGTTTAACTTCCTGCATTTCTTCTTGAGCTTTTTGTTTTCCTTTTGCCAAAGGCCCATATGAAGCATGGTATTATCTTGGACCATCTTGTCCACATTGCTTTGTTCCTTCAGTCTTTCATTTTCTTGTTTGATGTGGCGATTTAGTACCTCTAGCTCAAATACTTCTTGCTTCAGTGATTGAACTTGCTGTTCAAGAGGTAGAACAGTGCTTGGACCAGCAACAGCTTGTTCTAATGTTTCCAAGTAGTTATATACTCTTTGCTGGTCTGGGTCAATCTCTGGTGACCTCTTTGGACTAGGCTCATGCTCAAATTTAGGTTCATGTTCAAATTCAGGCTCATGCTCAAAAGGACTTTCCTCACGTGGAGGGCTAGTCTCAACCTGCTCAACATGTGGAGAGCTTTTCTCAAAGTCAAGTCTTGTAGCAACCTTTGTAGGTGTGCTCAAGTCAATAAAGAATGACTCTTTGTTCCCCATTTTGCTTTGTAACCTGCTGCTCCTTCTCACGGTGGTGATGCTCTGTTTTTCTTTTTGTTGCTTCTGTTTTTGTTTTTGCATCTTCTTGGAAAGGGCAGCCTCATGGAGTTGGGCCAACCTATGTGCCAATGGCTGAGTGTCCTCTTCACTGGAATTCTCAGGAGTAAGGTAGGTTTCTTGGGCTATGGCTTTTCCTTTATCTTTCTTTTGTTTCTTCCTACTCTCCTTTTTCTTTTGAGCAGCTTCTTGTACAATTTCTTGCAGGGTTTCTGTAATGATTCCTTGCACTGTTTGATCAATGTCTACAGCAGGTTCAGGGTCAATTTCATGTTCAGAATGATGGGCAACATTTTCTTCTTCAACAAGGTCCTGGACAGTTTCTTCTTGGACAGCAGTTTCTGGGGTAACCTCTTCTCTTTTTCTTCTACTCTTTCTAGGCACAAAGGTTTCTCCTGCTTCTTCGAAGTGGTTTCTCACAAGAAATCTTTCCCAGGTATCCCTTTTGGCCTTTAACTGTTCTTCAACTAGTATTTTGACAAGCCCATGATGGTATAAATGTGGCTCAATGTTTCTTGGGTTTCTTTGGACTATTGAGCACATTTTTCTAAGGCTTGAGAGTAAAAAGTATGGAAGGTTAATGTCATGCTCTCCTAATAAATGCATCATAATTTTGGCATGATAAACATATAGAACTCCAAACCTTCCCTCACATGTAAAGAATTTTTGTACTATTAGAAGCAGAGCTGTCCATTCTTCTTTGACAAGATTAACAGGGATTCCTTTTGTAAAGATGCTAGTGTCCATACCTGGATTCTTCAGAATTTGTTTCCATTGCTAGTCTTGTACTGATCGGTTTTTGAACCATCTCTCTCCAGTTTGTGGTAGTGAAGTGGCCTGTGCCAAACTGCTCTCGGTGACTGTGAATTTCAGATCTCCTATCTCCACTTGGTTGTCTTTCTCTTTGAAAGAACGTGCAAAAGTCTTTGTGACCTCTTTATGATAACCCTTGAATTTTTGAATGCACTGGAGCCAATTTGCCTTTTGCAAAGGATCTTTGACTTGGGGATATCCTTCCAGAAATTTGGAGCCCTCTGGCTCTGCCCTCAGAAGTTTACCCATCGATTCTCTGGCTCTGTTTTACGGCTCTGTTTTAATACTCTTGAGGAAGGGTTATACGGTTTCAACAGTGGCTTTAACTCAACAGCTTTACGGCTTCAACAGTGGCTTCCACACAGTAGACTTACGGCTTCAACACAACAGCCGTAATACATTCACAACAGTGGTCAAAGTTTAGCAGAGGAGAGAAACGAAACAGAGTATGGTTACGATGACAGAGTGGTGAATAAGGCAGAGCAGTGGAAAGCAAGGAAAATGCGGAAGTGAAACAACTGCGTGAATGAGATAATACATGCGTAGGAGGGTTATGAATGATGGGAAGAAACGGTTAAGTCCTTCGACTTCGGTCATGAGTGTACATTTGGCTGCGGAATCATAACGCAGAGAGCCGTAGTACAATTGTCTACGTCACTTAGGTACGAAAATTTGAATGGAAACGTAGCCGTGTGTGGGCTTTTAAATCGTGATGAATGGTGGCCGTTAAGGCTGAGAGATACGGGGATTTTGGTCGAGTAATGGAGAGAACTGGCAATCATTACATTGAATGGCAAAAAACACAACCCGTAAACTATGCAAAATGTTATAACCATAGGTTTAGAAATTAGATCATACCTTAGGTGTCCGCGTTTTGATTCCTTTTGCTGATCTGACATCAACCTTTCATTATTTGTTGCTGCTACATGACCTTTAAATTTTTGCTGATGACTGCAGATTCCTTCTTTAAACAGACTGTGTTTTTTTATGCAGGTACAGGAAGTGTATTGGCTGCGGAATTGCTCCTCAGCTGCAGAAACTGCAGAAATACCCTTCTGACTGCACAAAACAATTTTAGCTGTGTAAAAATAAATCTGACAATGACTTTATTGGTGGAATGGAATGTAATGGATGGATGAATGGAAAGAAATGAGGGGGAGTGAGAGTGGTTGAATGAATAAGATGGTGAATGAAGTGGATGAAATGGCGAAATGAGATGGAAGAGAGAGATTTTTTTTTTTTGGAAAACATGAGGTGTCAGGTGACCCTGATTTTCACCTCAGGTTTTCTGCATAAGACTGCCAATCAGAGATTGGTTTTCAGGCTTATACATTTATTCTTTTTTTTTCTTTTTCTTTTTTTCTTCTTCTTCTTCTTTTTTTTTCTTTTCAAAAACCAAAGATTAGGCTGATGGAGGAGAAGAATCCTTCTCCACCAACCTGATTGCAAAATCTTCTTTAAACAACTTGACAAATTCCTCTTTTGAGAGTGGCCTCTGATAGATTTTCAGGCGATGGCCATTCACAATAAGAGGAGTATAAATTCATCAATAGTTTTCACTCGAACTGCTCCATTACTAAAGACTTCATCAACCTCATATGGCCCAAGCCAATGAGTTTGAAATTTTCCTTTGAAGTCCTTAAACTTTGAATCAAACAATAGAGCCCAATCTCCTTTCTGAAACTTTCTTTCTTTGATGTGACGATCATGCCATTTAGATCTTTGGTGCTGAACTAGATCGGTCCTTAGAATTGCATCTTGTCTTATTTCATCTAGCTCATTTAGCTGGTCCATTCTGTGTCTTTGGGCTTCTGGGAGGCTCATTCCCAATTGGACTGCCATCTTGAAGGTCTTGATTTGGAAGTCAATGGGGAGCAGGACTTCTTTCCCATAAACAAGTTCATAGGGAGAATGTCCTGTTGTGTTCCTCCATGTGGTTCGATAGGCCCATAAGGCTTCAGGAAGCATTTCCGCCCAATCTCTTCTATGAAGATGAACAGTCTTGGTGATGATGCCTTCAAGAACTTTATTGGTAGATTCCACTTGGCCATTGGCTTGCGGATGGTAGAGAGTAGATGTTCTGTGCTTGATCTTATATTCCTCCATCAGCTTCTCCATCAATTTAGATGTAAAATGGCTGCCCTGATCTGTTACAATTTCCCTTGGGACACCAAAACGAGTGAAAATATCCTCAAAAAGAAATTGAACCACTGAATTTTCAGTGGCAGAAGGCAATGCCTTGGCTTCTACCCACTTAGTAACATAATCGGTACAAACCAGTATATACTTCTTTTGCTTTGATGGTGGATTAATTGGTCCAACGAAATCTAGAGCCCATTTCTCAAAGGGTTCGATGCATACCTGAGGCTGTAGTGGCATTTCATTTGAAGGAGTTGGTCTCCCAACTCTTTGGCAGCTGTCACACCTTCTAACATACTGCTTTGCATCTTTAAAGAGAGAAGGCCAATAATATCCTAGAGAAAGGATTTTATAGGCTGTCCTCTTGTCAGCAAAGTGCCCGCCGCATGGTTCATCATGACATGCCTTAAGGATGTCAGGCATTTCATCTTCCCGAACACACCTTCTGATTATACAATCTGGCCCTGTTTTGAAAAATTCATTAGAAATCCAAGAATAATGTGAACTCTCCTGAATGATTTTCCTTTTCTCGTTAGGAAATAAGTGTAGAGGAAGCTTCCCTGTAACTAGATAATTAGCCATATCTGCATACCAAGGAGTCTTGGTAGTTACTGCAAACAAGTATTCATCTGGAAACTTATCTTCTACTGGAGAATCCTCATTAGTGTTTTGGATTCTAGACAAGAAATCAACTACTGTGTTTTGTTTTCCAGGTCTATCTAACACAGTAATGTTGAATTCTTGTAAGAGTAAAAGCCATCTTGTAACTCTACCATTAGTAACAGGTTTGTTCATTAAATATCTTATGGCAGAGTGATCAGTATGGACAAAGATTTCATAGCCGGTTATGTAGTGTCTAAACTTATTGATCGCATGTACCACAGCTAAGAACTCTTTTTCTGTAACAATATAATTTAACTCAGTGGGAGTCAAATTCTTACTTGTGTAATAAATGGCATAAGGGATCAAATTCTTTTGTCCCAAAACAGCTCTTAAATCTGTATCTGAAGCATCAGTAGAAACGTGGAAAGGGAGTTTCCAATTTGGCCCCCTTAAGATGGGTGCTTCAGATATTCTAGTCTTTAAAGCTTCAAAGGCAGATTGACACTCAGGATCCCATTTGAACTCACAGTCTTTGGTAAGCAATTTGAAAAGAGGAGATGCTATCTTAGTGAAGTTTTCAATAAATCTTCTGTAATATCCAGTAAACCCAAGAAAACTTCTAACATCTTTCTGGCAATTTGGAACAGGTAACTTAGAGATGACTTCAACTTTGGATCTATCAACCTTAATCCCATCTCCTGAAATATGATGTCCTAAAACAATCCCTTCAGTAAACATCATAAAACACTTTTCATGACTTAAAGAAAGATTTGTTTCCTTACATCTTATCAGTACTTTTTCCAAATTTTCCAAAGCTTCTTCAAATGTATTACCATACACTGTGAAATCGTCCATGTATACCTCTACACAATCATGAATCAGATCTGAAAAGATTCCTAGTACAGCCCTTTGAAATGTAGCGGGTGCATTGCACAATCCAAAAGGGAGTACTCGGTAGGCAAAAGTTCCCCAAGGACAAGTAAATGTGGTTTTGTCTTGATCTTCAGGTGCTACCTGAATTTGATTATACCCTCTAAAACCATCCAAGAATGAGAAATACTTTTTACCTGCTAAAGTGTCTAGTACCTGATCAATAAAAGGTAGAGGGAAATGATCCTTTAAGGTTGCCTTGTTCAATTCTCGATAATCAATGCAAACTCTCCATTTACCATTCTTTTTGGGCACTATAACCAAGGGAGAAACCCATTGGCTATCTGAAATGGGGTAAATGAAGTTTACCTTGAGCAATTTCTGGAGTTCTTCTTTCACGATTTCCCTAAGGTTTGGATTCATCCTTCTTTGTGGTTGCCTAATAGGTCTAATGTTTTCTTCAATATAGATGTGATGAATACAAGTCTTAGGATCGATTCCTTTCATGTCAGTGTATTCCCATGCAAATGCAGTGGAATGTTTTTGCAAAAGTTTAGTTAATTCTTCTTGTTGTGGTCTTTCCAAGTTTTTGTTAATGTTCAATGTTTTTCCTAGAAGGATTTCAACTGTAGAACTACCAAACTCTTCCATTGAGAAGAGAGACATCTGTCTAGAGGAGAGATATTCAATGTCTGCATCTAACTGAAACTGTGTAGAGTCATATTCTAAAGGTATTTCAAAATTTTCTAATGTATTTAGAATTTGACTATCCTCACTGATTTCAGAGATGGTTAGAACAGGTTGAATAGTATCCTCATCATCAACCCACTCATCTTCTCCTATTTCTGTTATTGCCTTTGCTGGAGGATACAAGTTGAATTTATTGGTGGAATTACCATTAGGAAATAAGTGTAGAGGAAGCTGCCCTGTAACTAGATAATTAGCCATATCTGCATACCAGGGGGTCTTGGTAGTTACTGCAAACAAGTATTCATCTGGAAGCTTATCTTCTACTGGAGAATCTTCATTAGTGTTTTGGATTCTAGACAAGAAATCAGCTACTGTGTTTTGTTTTCCAGGTCTATCTAACACAGTAATGTTGAATTCTTGTAAGAGTAAAATCCATCTTGTAACTCTACCATTGGTAACAGGTTTGTTCATTAAATATCTTATGGCAGAGTGATCAGTATGGACAAAGGTTTCATAGCCGGTTATGTAGTGTCTAAACTTATTGATCGCATGTACCACAGCTAAGAACTCTTTTTCTGTAACAATATAATTTAACTCAGTGGGAGTCAAATTCTTACTTGTGTAATAAATGGCATAAGGGATCAAATCCTTTTGTCCCAAAACAGCTCCTAGGCACTTGATTATCCATCATTTCCTACAGCTTTTCTTCACTTATCCCTCTCTTTGCTCTATTTTCCGCCCAGATCATTACATTTGATGTCTCTAAGCATAATTAGTTAACTTTGCTTATGTTTTACTGTTGGTTTAGATTTTTGACATATAAACAGAGTTTCCGCAGCTGTTTAGCAATTCCGCAGCTGTTCAACAATTCCGCAGCTGTTCAGAGATTCTGCAGCCTTTTTGTTGTTTGATATGCTCCACGTGTCTTCTCAAGGAACGAGCCACATGGGCATGTTGGGTTGGATGTACACATGGATCATATGCTATTGGCTGAGCCAAACCAGTCACGTATGCCTTTGGTCAACGCAGGTATTCCCTCGGTCAAACGGTCAAGTTCTAAACGGTGGCAAGGGAGCCGTGAGCAGTTGGGACACGGAACTGTAGCTGGCACCTCCTCCATGCCACGAGAACAGCTAAAGACAGAATCCAAGCATAGATTTGTCCCCCATGATGACCGTTTCCCTCAAAAGTGCACGGAGTTACCTACGTGTTTGCTGCACAAGCTAATTAGCTAAGACTGCGTGTTGCTGCGTAGTTAATAGGTTAGGTTGTAGTTGCTTAGTTCACGCAGAGAGTAGTTGCCTCTGTGCTTATAAATAAAGCGTGTGCCAACGCTTATGATTAGCTTTTTTTGATTATTGTAATTGCTGCGCTGACTCTGTTATAAAAACTCTGTTTTAGAGAGTTGTTCCTACAGCACTTTTCACTGTATTTTTGACATGCTGGTTTTATAAAAAGAAGACTGTTCTGTTCACCTTTTCGTAGCTGATCTTTTAAGTTGGTTGCGTGGATGGAGGGCCCCCATCTATGACAGCCCGTGTACATAGTGTTTGGTTTCATTTTCATGCTTTCAGCAATTTCTATTTCTTTCATCATGTATCATAGTGTACCATTTGATCTTATGTCATTTCATTTCCAGCCTTTATTTTAAACTGATCAGTATTGTTCTTTTGCAGGTTTTTAACCCGGGATTGTTTTTGTCTTTGTGTATTTGCTTTATATCTGATAGTATTTTCAGTTGACAGATTCAAAGTTGCTGCCTTTACTCTATTTTCATAGCTGATTTCTAGTTTAGTTTCTCAAAGTTGTATGTTGACATATTGATGGTCTCTTTATCATAAATTGTTCATCTTTTAGAGATCAGAATACTAATAAATTACAGCTGGCTTTGAGTACTTTTTAGACTAATCTTTAACTACTTTCTAATCGTGCTTCACATAATTCCATATGCTGAAAGCAGAGAGTTAGGAAGAGCTGAACATTATAACTAGTCTTTAAAGTAGATTTTTCTCATTTTTGATCACTTTTTAAACTCATCTCTAACTACTTCCTAATCGTGTTTTACATAGTACCATATGTTGGAAGCAGAGAGTTAGGAAGAGATAAACATTATCATTGGTTTAAAAGTGGTTTTCTTACCTTTTTATTTGCAGCAGCATGAATAGTGTCTAGTGCCATTAGAAAGTGGTTCTTTGCTTTCAGTTCGTTTCAAGTTATTTATTTATTTCAAGCTTTTTCTTTGCAAGTTTAGAAGGTAGTTAGAAATCATCTTACACACACACTCACTCATCTGTTTATAAAATCTCCATTCCATCTTAGGAAGATAAATTGATCACAAACAACACCCCCAAACGACAAAAAGATCTAAGAGGTTACTTAAGTACATATAGTACACCTTCACTTCATCAGCTTACGAGCCCCGGGTTGACAATTAATGACATCAATTTAGCAACACTAAATTTACTAAACATTTTGACGCCGTTGTCGGGGAAGTGAAATTAAGTAGCCATATTCTTAGAAAAAAAAAACATAAAAATTTCAAGGAAAGAAGTTGATAACCTATCAAAGTATGCTCTCCTCTTGCACTTCAAGGTGATCTGGAGGATCAGAAAAGAAAAAGTTATTGATTTGGTAGTTTCTTGAGTATGCTCTCTTCTTGCACCTAGAGTGAACTGGAAGATCAGAAAAAGAACTATTAACTTGACTTGAAGAAAAATAATAAAAAAATGACATGCATAGAGCTAGAGATTCTAGGGGAAAGTTTTTAGCTAGAGCTCGAAGTTCAATTTTTACAAGTCCATCTGCTTCAAGGGATAGACAAGAGACACCTCCCTTATCTCCAACCGACACTCCTAGTCCTAGAATTCCTGGAATTCAAGAGCCAAGAGTTGACTATCCTACACCTTCTATTGAATTTGAACCAGGAAGAGACTCTTCCCTTTCTCCTACAGAAAGACCAATTGTAATTGAGGAAGTGGAATCATCTGAAGAAGAAGGAGAAATCTCTTCTCATTCACCTTTTGTAGAGGAACCAGAAGATTTTGAAATCCCTAGGAGAACCATCATGGCAGAGGAAGAATGAGGTGGTAGAGGTAGAGGTAGAGGTAGAGGAGGAGGAGGAAACAACAACAATAATGGAGGTAGAGGTCCCCTTGGAGGAGGAAATAGAGATGGGGATAATTCATTTGGGTTTCCCATTGTTAATGAGGATTCTCGAGCCACTATGAAAAACATATCACCATCTGTCCTCCCAAATTTCCATGGGTTAAGAACTGAGGACCCTGAAACATTCTTATTTGAGTTTGAAGTGGTGTGTCGAACTTATGATTACCTGGATGACTCTCAGAAACTCAAATTGTTCCCTTCAACATTGAAGGATCAAGCCTTGAAATGGTTCATGGGGTTACTCACTCAATCCATTAGATCTTGGGACGAAATGAAACAGACATTTTTGGATAGGTATTTGGACTATTGTATGCCTACTAATCACAAGGACGAGGTTTTTAAAATGATACAAAGAGAAGATGAGAGCTTAGAAGATTTACTTGAAAGATTTCAATATAACTTGAAAGGAGCAAAAATGAGTAGTTTGGATGAAGAGACCTTAAAAGCCCTCTTATTAAAAGCCATTAGGGATGAATGGATAGATATCTTAAACATGATGGGAAAAGGGGATATTTCTCAACTTTCACTCAATGATATAGCAGAACTTTGTATCCATCTCTCAAGAGGCAAATCAAAAACTCAAAAAGGGCCTAGAGATCCTTCTCTCCTTAGAGCAAATAAATCTGCAACAGGATCAGTAAGTAGGGCTGAAATCGGCAATATGCTTGATGAATTCAAAACTGACATCTTAGGGAATCTTAGTGAACAACTAGATACCCTAAGATTCACAATAAACAAAAAGCAGAAGTTGAGGCTTTGGCCATTTTCTACCCGAAAAGTAGAAAGAAACATGCTTTAAGGGAATGTCCCTTAGACACACACGTTGTAGAAACATGTGTAATTTGCTCAGAAACTCATGAGACTAAGGATTGTCCTTCAATACCTGGCCTCAAAGCAGTCTTTCAAGAGGATCCAAGTACACTTGAATCTCTTTGTTTTATTGCAAGGAGACCTTGGCAAGAGCAACAGAATCAAGGGTTTAACAACTCTATGAATTCTCAATCCCAACCAAATTGGAATCCTTGGCAACAACCTTGGCCTCAACCTCAAAATGCTTTTCAAGCATGGATGCAAAGCATGCAAAATCCTTATGGGAGATTTGCTCAATTCTATCAATATCCTCCATCATTTCAGAATCAGCAGGCTCCACAACTTCCAAATCAAGGTCAACAACTATCATTGCCATACCCTCAACAACAACAACCTCCTCCACAAAATCAAAATTCTCAACTATCGCTTCAATCCCAGCAGAAATCAAATCAACTTCCCTCTCAGCCATTACCAAATCCAAATAATAGGAACCCTCAAAATGCTTACATGATGGAAGGTCAACCATTCCCTACCTATATGGTTGTTCCTCTCAATGAAGTACAACTTAGATCAGGTAGAATCTTAGATCAACCTTCTACAAGTGTTCAACAACCAAGCATTTCTGAGGAAGAATCTCTCAAAGTCAATAAGGGTTCTGAAGTATCACTTCAAAACCAAAATATCCAAAAAGAAAAAAGAAAAAGAATCAACCTCTACAACTCCCATAGTTGAGCAACCTACACCTTTAGCTACACCTCCTTTTCCTGAAAGATTACAAATTGACAAAGGAGTGGAAAAGCAAATATGGGTGCCTGACTATAGTTTTCTAGATGAATTGAAGAGTGTCTGTATCAAGATCCCCTTGTTACAAGCCATTAAGGAAATTCCCATTATAGCAAAGACAATAAAGGAGTTGAGTTTGAAGAAAACAGGAAAGAGAACCAGAGATACCAAAAGGATACATCTAGTTGGAAAAATTGCAGACATTATGATGGGTAAGATTACCATGCAAAAGTATGTGGATCCCGGTAGCCCTATTGTCAAAACCCATATTAATGGGGTTGAAATCCCAAATACTTTGATTGACTTAGGAGCCGCGATCAACATCATGAGTAGACAGACCATGGATCATTTAAAGCTTCCTAACCTTCTCTTTACACCTACTTTACTGCAGCTTGCAGATAGATCAATCATTAAACCTGATGGTGTATTGGAAGACATTCCAGTCTCCCTAGACTCTTGGGAATATCCAGTTGATTTTATGATTTTAACTCCCAAGAACAATCTAGGAGGACATCCTCTTATCTTAGGAAGACCTTGGTTAGCAACAGTTGATGCTTTTATCAGTTGTAGGTCTGGGGACATGTATATATCAAATGGTAATTCCACCAAGAAATTCAACTTGTATCCTCCAGCAAAGGCAATAACAGAAATAGGAGAAGATGAGTGGGTTGATGATGAGGATACTATTCAACCTGTTCTAACCATATCTGAAATCAGTGAGGATAGTCAAATTCTAAATACATTAGAAAATTTTGAAATACCTTTAGAATATGACTCTACACAGTTTCAGTTAGATGCAGACATTGAATATCTCTCCTCTAGACAGATGTCTCTCTTCTCAATGGAAGAGTTTGGTAGTTCTACAGTTGAAATCCTTCCAGGAAAAACATTGAACATTAACAAAAACTTGGAAAGACCACAACAAGAAGAATTAACTAAACTTTTGCAAAAACATTCCACTGCATTTGCATGGGAATACACTGACATGAAAGGAATCGATCCTAAGACTTGTATTCATCACATCTATATTGAAGAAAATAGCAGACCTATTAGGCAACCACAAAGAAGGATGAATCCAAACCTTAGGGAAATCGTGAAAGAAGAACTCCAGAAATTGCTCAAGGTAAACTTCATTTACCCCATTTCAGATAGCCAATGGGTTTCTCCCTTGGTTATAGTGCCCAAAAAGAATGGTAAATGGAGAGTTTGCATTGATTATCGAGAATTGAACAAGGCAACCTTAAAGGATCATTTCCCTCTACCTTTTATTGATCAGGTACTAGACACTTTAGCAGGTAAAAAGTATTTCTCATTCTTGGATGGTTTTAGAGGGTATAATCAAATTCAGGTAGCACCTGAAGATCAAGACAAAACCACATTTACTTGTCCTTGGGGAACTTTTGCCTACCGAGTACTCCCTTTTGGATTGTGCAATGCACCCGCTACATTTCAAAGGGCTGTACTAGGAATCTTTTCAGATCTGATTCATGATTGTGTAGAGGTATACATGGACGATTTCACAGTTTATAGTAATACATTTGAAGAAGCTTTGGAAAATTTGGAAAAAGTACTGATAAGATGGAAGGAAACAAATCTTTCTTTAAGTCATGAAAAGTGTTTTATGATGTTTACTGAAGGGATTGTTTTAGGACATCATATTTCAGGAGATGGGTTTAAGGTTGATAGATCCAAAGTTGAAGTCATCTCTAAGTTACATGTTCCAAATTGCCAGAAAGATGTTAGAAGTTTTCTTGGGTTTACTGGATATTACAGAAGATTTATTGAAAACTTCACTAAGATAGCATCTCCTCTTTTCAAATTGCTTACCAAAGACTGTGAGTTCAAATGGGATCCTGAGTGTCAATCTGCCTTTGAAGCTTTAAAGACTAGAATATCTGAAGCACCCATCTTAAGGGGGCCAAATTGGAAACTCCCTTTCCACATTTCTACTGATGCTTCAGATACAGCTTTAGGAGCTGTTTTGGGACAAAAGGATTTGATCCCTTATGCCATTTATTACACAAGTAAGAATTTGACTCCCACTGAGTTAAATTATACTGTTACAGAAAAAGAGTTCTTAGCTGTGGTACATGCGATCAATAAGTTTAGACACTACATAACCGGCTATGAAACCTTTGTCCATACTGATCACTCTGCCATAAGATATTTAATGAACAAACCTGTTACTAATGGTAGAGTTACAAGATGGCTTTTACTCTTACAAGAATTCAACATTACTGTGTTAGATAGACTTGGAAAACAAAACACAGTAGTTGATTTCTTGTCTAGATTCAAAAACACTAATGAGGATTCTCCAGTAGAAGATAAGTTTCCAGATGAATACTTGTTTGCAGTAACTACCAAGACTCCTTGGTATGCAGATATGGCTAATTATCTAGTTACAGGGAAGCTTCCTCTACACTTATTTCCTAATGAGAAAAGGAAAATCATTCAGGAGAGTTCACATTATTCTTGGATTTCTAATGAATTGTTCAAAACAGGGCCAGATTGTATAATCAGAAGGTGTGTTCGGGAAGATGAAATGCCTGACATCATTAAGGCATGTCATGATGAACCATGCGGCGGGCACTTTGCTGACAAGAGGACAGCCTATAAAATCCTTTCTCTAGGATATTATTGGCCTTCTCTCTTTAAAGATGCAAAGCAGTATGTTAGAAGGTGTGACAGCTGCCAAAGAGTTGGGAGACCAACTCCTTCAAATGAAATGCCACTACAGCCTCAGGTATGCATCGAACCCTTTGAGAAATGGGCTCTAGATTTCGTTGGACCAATTAATGTCATTAATTGTCAACCCGGGGCTCGTAAGCTGATGAAGTGAAGGTGTACTATCTGTACTTAAGCAACCTCTTAGATATTTTTGTTGTTTGATATGCTCCACGTGTCTTCTCAAGGAACGAGCCACATGGGCATGTTGGGTTGGATGTACACATGGATCATATGCTATTGGCTGAGCCAAACCAGTCACGTATGCCTTTGGTCAACGCAAGTATTCCCTCGGTCAAACGGTCAAGTTCTAAACGGTGGCAAGGGAGCCGTGAGCAATTGGGAAACGGAACTGTAGCTGGCACCTCCTCCATGCCACGAGGACAGCTAAAGACAGAATCCAAGCATAGATTTGTCCCCCATGATGACTGTTTCCCTCAAAAGTGCACGGAGTTACATACGTGTTTGCTGCACAAGCTAATTAGCTAAGACTGCGTGTTGCTGCGTAGTTAATAGGTTAGGCTGTAGTTGCTTAGTTCACGCAGAGAGTAGTTGCCTCTGTGCTTATAAATAAAGTGTGTGCCAACGCTTATGATTAGCTTTTTGAATATTGTAATTGCTGCGCTGATTCTGTAATTTGATTATACCCACTAAAACCATCCAAGAATGAGAAATATTTTTTACCTGCTAAAGTATCTAGTACCTGATCAATAAAAGGTAGAGGGAAATGATCCTTTAAGGTTGCCTTGTTCAATTATCGATAATCAATGCAAACTCTCCATTTACCATTCTTTTTGGGCACTATAACCAAGGGAGAAACCCATTGGCTATCTGAAATGGGGTAAATGAAGTTTACCTTGAGCAATTTCTGGAGTTCTTCTTTCACGATTTCCCTAAGGTTTGGATTCATCCTCCTTTGAGGTTGTCTAATAGGTCTGCTGTTTTCTTCAATATAGATGTGATGAATACAAGTCTTAGGATCGATTCCTTTCATGTCAGTGTATTCCCATGCAAATGCAGTGGAATGTTTTTGCAAAAGTTTAGTTAATTCTTCTTGTTGTGGTCTTTCCAAGTTTTTGTTAATGTTCAATGTTTTTCCTGGAAGGATTTCAACTATAGAACTACCAAACTCTTCCATTGAGAAGAGAGACATCTGTCTAGAGGAGAGATATTCAATGTCTGCATCTAACTGAAACTGTGTAGAGTCATATTCTAAAGGTATTTCAAAATTTTCTAATGTATTTAGAATTTGACTATCCTCACTGATTTCAGAGATGGTTAGAACAGGTTGAATAGTATCCTCATCATCAACCCACTCATCTTCTCCTATTTCTGTTATTTCCTTTGCTGGAGGATACAAGTTGAATTTCTTGGTGGAATTACCATCTGATATATACATGTCCCCAGACCTACAACTGATAAAAGCATCAACTGTTGCTAACCAAGGTCTTCCTAAGATAAGAGGATGTCCTCCTAGATTGTTCTTGGGAGTTAAAATCATAAAATCAACTGGATATTCCCAAGAGTCTAGGGAGACTGGAATGTCTTCCAATACACCATCAGGTTTAATGATTGATCTATCTGCAAGCTGCAGTAAAGTAGGTGTAAAGAGAAGGTTTGGAAGCTTTAACTAATCCATGGTCTGTCTACTCATGATGTTGATCGCGGCTCCTAAGTCAATCAAAGTATTTGGGATTTCAACCCCATTAATATGAGTTTTGATAATAGGGCTACCGGGATCCACATACTTTTGCATGGTAATATTACCCATCATAATGTCTGCAATTTTTCCAACTAGATGTATCATTTTGGTATCTCTGGTTCTCTTTCCTGTTTTCTTCAAACTCAACTCCTTTATTGTCTTTGCTAGAATGGGAATTTCCTTAATGGCTTGTAACAAGGGGATCTTGATACAGACATTCTTCAATTCATCTAGAAAACTATAGTCAGGCACCCATATTTGCTTTTCCACTCCTTTGTCAATTTGTAATCTTTCAGGAAAAGGAGGTGTAGCTAAAGGTGTAGGTTGTTCAACTATGGGAGTTGTAGAGGTTGATTCTTTTTCTTTTTCTTTTTGGATATTTTGGTTTTGAAGTGATACTTCAGAACCCATATTGACTTTGAGAAATTCTTCCTCAGAAATGCTTGGTTGTTGAACACTTGTAGAAGGTTGATCTAAGATTCTACCTGATCTGAATTGTATTTCATTGAGGGGAACAACCATATAGGTAGGGAATGGTTGACCTTCCATCATGTAAGCATTTTGAGGGTTCCTATTATTTGGATTTGGTAATGGCTGAGAGGGAAGTTGATTTGATTTTTGCTGGGATTGAAGCGATAGTTGAGAATTTTGATTTTGTGGAGGAGGTTGTTGTTGTTGAGGGTATGGCAATGATAGTTTTTGACCTTGATTTGGAAGTTGTGGAGCCTGCTGATTCTGAAATGATGGAGGATATTGATAGAATTGAGCAAATCTCTCATAAGGATTTTGCATGCTTTGCATCCATGCTTGAAAAGCATTTTGAGGTTGAGGCCAAGGTTGTTGCCAAGGATTCCAATTTGGTTGGGATTGAGAATTCATAGAGTTGTTAAACCCTTGATTCTGTTGCCCTTGCCAAGGTCTCCTTGCAATAAAACAGAGAGATTCAAGTGTACTTTGATCCTCTTGAAAGACTGCTTTGAGGCCAGGTATTGAAGGACAATCCTTAGTCTCATGAGTTTCTGAGCAAATTACACATGTTTCTACAACATGTGTGTCCAAGGGACATTCCCTTAAAGCATGTTTCTTTCTACATTTCGGGCAGAAAATGGCCAAAGCCTCAGCTTCTGCTTTTTGTTTATTGTGAATCTTAAGGGTATCTAGTTGTTCACTAAGACTCCCTAAGATGTCAGTTTTGAATTCATCAAGCATATTGCCGATTTCAGCCTTACTTACTGATCCTGTTGCAGATTTATTTGCTCTAAGGAGAGAAGGATCCCTAGGCCCTTTTTGAGTTTTTGATTGCCTCTTGAGAGATGGATACAAAGTTCTGCTATATCATTGAGTGAAAGTTGAGAAATATCCCCTTTCCCCATCATGTTTAAGATATCTATCCATTCATCCCTAATGGCTTTTAATAAGAGGGATTTTAAGGTCTCTTCATCCAAGCTACTCATTTTTGCTCTTTTCAAGTTATATTGAAATCTTTCAAGTAAATCTTCTACGCTCTCATCTTCTCTTTGTATCATTTTAAAAACCCCGTCCTTGTGATTAGTAGGCATACAATAGTCCAAATACCTATCCAAAAATGTCTGTTTCATTTCATCCCAAGATCTAATGGATTGAGTGAGTAACCCCATGAACCATTTCAAGGCTTGATCCTTCAGTGTTGAAGGGAACAATTTGAGTTTGTGAGAGTCATCCAGGTAGTCATAAGTTCGACACACCACTTCAAACTCAAATAAGAATGTTTCAGGGTCCTCAGTTCTTAACCCATGGAAATTTGGGAGGACAGATGGTGATATGTTTTTCATAGTGGCTCGGGAATCCTCATTAACAATGGGAAACCCAAATGAATTATCCCCATCTCTATTTCCTCCTCCAAGGGGGCCTCTACCTCCATTATTGTTGTTGTTTCCTCCTCCTCCTCTACCTCTACCTCTACCTCTACCACCTCCTTCTTCCTCTGCCATGATGGTTCTCCTAGGGATTTCAAAATCTTCTGATTCCTCTACAAAAGGTGAATGAGAAGAGATTTCTCCTTCTTCTTCAGATGATTCCACTTCCTCAATTACAATTGGTCTTTCTGTAGGAGAAAGGGAAGAGTCTCTTCCTGGTTCAAATTCAATAGAAGGTGTAGGAGAGTCAACTCTTGGCTCTTGAATTCCAGGAATTCTAGGACTAGGAGTGTCGGTTGGAGATAAGGGAGGTGTCTCTTGTCTATCCCTTGAAGCAGATGGACTTGTAAAAATTGAACTTCGAGCTCTAGCTAAAAACCTTCCCCTAAAATCTCTAGCTCTATGCATGTCATTTTTTATTATTTTTCTTCAAGTCAAGTTAATAGTTCTTTTTCTGATCTTCCAGTTCACTCTAGGTGCAAGAAGAGAGCATACTCAAGAAACTACCAAATCAATAACTTTCTCTTTTCTGATCCTCCAGATCACCTTGAAGTGCAAGAGGAGAGCATACTTTGATAGGTTATCAACTTCTTTCCTTGAAATTTTTATGTTTTTCTTTTTTTCTAAGAATATGGCTACTTAATTTCACTTCCCCCTCATTTCTTTCCATTCATCCATCCATTACATTCCATTCCACCAATAAAGTCATTGTCAGATTTATTTTTACACAGCTAAAGTTGTTTTGTGCAGTCAGAAGGGTATTTCTGCAGTTTCTGCAGCTGAGGAGCAATTCCGCAGCCAATATCCCAATTCCGCAGCCAATACACTTCCTGTACCTGCATAAAAAAACACAGTCTGTTTAAAGAAGGAATCTGCAGTCATCAGCAAAAATTGAAAGGTCATGTAGCGGCAACAAATAATGAAAGGTTGATGTCAGATCAGCAAAAGGAATCAAAACGCGGACACCTAAGGTATGATCTAATTTCTAAACCTATGGTTATAACATTTTGCATAGTTTACGGGTTGTGTTTTTTGCCATTCAATGTAATGATTGCCAATTCTCTCCATTACTCGACCAAAATCCCCGTATCTCTCAGCCTTAACGGCCACCATTCATCACGATTTAAAAGCCCACACACGACTGCGTTTCCATTCAAATTTTCGTACCTAAGTGACGTAGACAATTGTACTACGGCTCTCTGCGTTATGATTCCGCAGCCAAATGTACACTCATGACCGAAGTCGAAGGAATTAACCGTTTCTTCCCATCATTCATAACCCTCCTACGCATGTATTATCTCATTCACGCAGTTGTTTCACTTCCGCATTTTCCTTGCTTTCCACTGCTCTGCCTTATTCACCACTCTGTCATCGTAACCATACTCTGTTTCGTTTCTCTTCTCTGCTAAACTTTGACCACTGTTGTGAATGTATTACGGCTGTTGTGTTGAAGCCGTAAGTCTACTGTGTGGAAGCCACTGTTGAAGCCGTAAAGCTGTTGAGTTAAAGCCACTGTTGAAACCGTATAACACTTCCTCAAGAGTATTAAAACATAGCCGTAAAACAGAGCCAGAGAATCGATGGGTAAACTTCTGAGGGCAGAGCCAGAGGGCTCCAAATTTCTGGAAGGATATCCCCAAGTCATAGATCCTTTGCAAAAGGCAAATTGGCTCCAGTGCATTCAAAAATTCAAGGGTTATCATAAAGAGGTCACAAAGACTTTTGCACGTTCTTTCAAAGAGAAAGACAACCAAGTGGAGATAGGAGATCTGAAATTCACAGTCACCGAGAGCAGTTTGGCACAGGCCACTTCACTACCACAAACTGGAGAGAGATGGTTCAAAAACCGATCAGTACAAGACCAGCAATGGAAACAAATTCTGAAGAATCCAGGTATGGAAACTAGCATCTTTACAAAAGGAATCCCTGTTAATCTTGTCAAAGAAGAATGGACAGCTCTGCTTCTACTAGTACAAAAATTCTTTACATGTGAGGGAAGGTTTGGAGTTCTATATGTTTATCATGCCAAAATTATGATGCATTTCTTAGGAGAGCACGACATTAACCTTCCATACTTTTTACTCTCAAGCCTTAGAAAAATGTGCTCAATAGTCCAAAGAAACCCAAGAAACATTGAGCCACATTTATACCATCATGGGCTTGTCAAAATACTAGTTGAAGAACAGTTAAAGGCCAAAAAGGATACCTAGGAAAGATTTCTTGTGAGAAACCACTTCGAAGAGGCAGGAGAAACCTCTGTGCCTAGAAAGAGTAGAAGAAAAAGAGAAGAGGTTACCCCAGAAACTGTTGTCCAAGAAGAAACTGTCCAGGACCTTGCTGAAGAAGAAAATGTTGCCCATCATTCTGAACATGAAATTGACCCTGAACCTGCTGTAGACATTGATCAAACAGTCCAAGGAATCATTACAGAAACCCTGCAAGAAATTGTACAAGAAGCTGCTCAAAAGAAAAAGGAGAGTAGGAAAAAAAAAGGAAAAGCCATAGCCCAAGAATCCTACCTTACTCCTGAGAGAAGAGGACACTCAGCCATTGGCACATAGGTTGGCCCAACTTCATGAGGCTGCCCTTTCCAAAAAGATGCAAAAACAAAAACAGAAGCAACAAAAACAAAAACAGAGCATCACTACCGTGAGAAGGAGCAGCAGGTTACAAAGCAAAATGGGGAACAAAGAGTCATTCTTTATTGACTTGAGCACACCTACAAAGGTTGCTACAAGACTTGACTTTGAGAAAAGCTCTCCACATGTTGAGCAGGTTGAGACTAGCCCTCCACGTGAGGAAAGTCCTTTTGAGCATGAGCCTGAATTTGAACATGAACCTGAATTTGAGCATGAGCCTAGTCCAAAGAGGTCACCAGAGATTGACCCAGACCAGCAAAGAGTATATAACTACTTGGAAACATTAGAACAAGATGTTGTTGGTCCAAGCACTGTTCTACCTCTTGAACAGCAAGTTCAATCACTGAAGCAAGAAGTATTTGAGTTAGAGGTACTAAATCGCCATATCAAACAAGAAAATGAAAGACTGAAGGAATAGAGCAATGTGGACAAGATGGTCCAAGATAATACCATGCTTCATATGGGCCTTTGGCAAAAGGAAAACAAAAAGCTCAAGAAGAAATGCAGGAAGTTAAACAGAGCTTTGATCAATTTAAAATTCAGATGTTTGATGAAAAGACCAAGAGTCAATGTGGCCACACAGAGGAAGAAGAGAAGACTAGATGTCTTAGCAGAGGCATCTCAGCAGGTGGATTAAACAATGTTTTCGTTGCATGAGGACATGCAACACCCTCGTAGTGGGGGTATGTAGAGCCTCTAACTTGCACTTGATTATCCATCATTACCTACAGCTTTTCTTCACTTATCCCTCTCTTTTGCTCTATTTTCCGCCCAGATCATTACATTTGATGTCTCTAAGCATAATTAGTTAACTTTGCTTATGTTTTACTGTTGGTTTAGATTTTTGACACATAAACAGAGTTTCCACAGCTGTTTAGCAATTCCGCAGCTGTTCAGCAATTCCGCAGCTGTTCAGAGATTCCATAGCCTTTTTGTTGTTTGATATGATCCACGTGTCTTCTCAAGGAACGAGCCACATGGGCATGTTGGGTTGGATGTACACATGGATCATATGCTATTGGCTGAGCCAAACCAGTCACGTATGCCTTTGGTCAACGCAGGTATTCCCTCGGTCAAACGGTCAAGTTCTAAACGGTGGCAAGGGAGCCGTGAGCAGTTGGGACACGGAACTGTAGCTGGCACCTCCTCCATGCCACGAGGACAGCTAAAGACAAAATCCAAGCATAGATTTGTCCCCCATGATGACCGTTTCCCTCAAAAGTGCACGGAGTTACCTACGTGTTTGCTGCACAAGCTAATTAGCTAAGACTGCGTGTTGCTGCATAGTTAATAGGTTAGGCTGTAGTTGCTTAGTTCACGCGAAGAGTAGTTGCCTCTGTGCTTATAAATAAAGCGTGTGCCAACGCTTATGATTAGCCTTTTGAATGTTGTAATTGCTGCGCTGACTCTGTTATAAAAACTCTGTTTTAGAAGGCTGTTCCTACAACACTTTTCACTGTATTTTGACATGCTGTTTTTATAAAGAAGACTGTTCTGTTCACCTTTTCGTAGCTGATCTTTTAAGTTGGTTGCGTGGATGGAGGGCCCCCATCTATGACAGCCCGTGTACATAGTGTTTGATTTCATTTTCATGTTTTCAGCAATTTCTATTTTTCATGTAACATAGTGTACCATTTGATCTCATGTCATTTCATTTCCAGCCTTTATTTTAAACTGATCAATATTGTTCTTTTGCAGGTTTTTTAACCCGGGATTGTTTTTGTCTTTGTGTATTTGCTTTATATCTGATGGTATTTTCAGTTGACAGATTCAAAGTTGTTGCCTTTGCTCTATTTTCATAGCTGATTTCTAGTTTAATTTCTCAAAGTTGTATGTTAACATATTGATGGTCTCTTTATCATAAATTGTTTATCTTTTAGAGATCAGAATACTAATAAATTACAGCTGGCTTTGAGTACTTTTTAGACTAATCTTTAACTACTTTCTAATCGTGCTTCACATAATTCCATATGCTGAAAGCAGAGAATTAGGAAGAGCTGAACATTATAACTAGTCTTTAAAGTAGATTCTTCTCATTTTTTTATCACTTTTTAAACTCATCTCTAACTACTTCCTAATCGTGTTTTACATAGTACCATATGTTGGAAGCAGAGAGTTAGGAAAAGATAAACATTATCATTGGTTTTTAAAGTGGTTTTCTTACCTTTTTATTTGCAGCAGCATGAATAGTGTCTAGTGCCATTAGAAAGTGGTTCTTTGCTTTCAGTTCATTTCAAGTTATTTATTTATTTCAAGCTTTTTCTTTGCAAGTTTAGAAGGTAGTTAGAAATCACCTGTAACACACACTCACTCATTTAGAAATCATCTTACACACACACTCACTCATCTGTTTATAAAATCTCCATTCCATCTTAGGAAGATAAATTGACCACAAACAACAACCCCAAACGACAAAAAGATCTAAGAGGTTGCTTAAGTACAGATAGTACACCTTCACTTCATCAGCTTACGAGCCCCGGGTTGACAATTAATGACATTAATTTAGGAACACTAAATTGACTAAAGTGGTGTGTCGAACTTATGACTACCTGGATGAATCTCAGAAAGAATGTTTCAGGGTCCTCAGTTCTTAACCCATGGAAATTTGGGAGGACAGATGGTGATATGTTTTTCATAGTGGCTCGAGAATCCTCATTAACAATGGGAAACCCAAATGAATTATCCCCATCTCTATTTCCTCCTCCAAGGGGACCTCTACCTCCATTATTGTTGTTGTTTCCTCCTCCTCCTCTACCTCTACCTCTACCTCTACCACCTCCTTCTTCCTCTGCCATGATGGTTCTCCTAGGGATTTCAAAATCTTCTGGTTCCTCTACAAAAGGTGAATGAGAAGAGATTTATCCTTCTTCTTCAGATGATTCCACTTCCTCAATTACAATTGGTCTTTCTGTAGGAGAAAGGGAAGAGTCTCTTCCTGGTTCAAATTCAATAGAAGGTGTAGAAGAGTCAACTCTTGGCTCTTGAATTCCAGGAATTCTAGGACTAGGAGTGTCGGTTGGAGATAAGGGGGGTGTCTCTTGTCTATCCCATGAAGCAGATGGACTTGTAAAAATTGAACTTCGAGCTCTAGCTAAAAACCTTCCCCTAGAATCTCTAGCTCTATGCATGTCATTTTTTATTATTTTTCTTCAAGTCAAGTTAATAGTTCTTTTTCTGATCTTCCAGTTCACTCTAGGTGCAAGAAGAGAGCATACTCAAGAAACTACCAAATCAATAACTTTCTCTTTTCTGATCCTCCAGATCACCTTGAAGTGCAAGAGGAGAGCATACTTTGATAGGTTATCAACTTCTTTCCTTGAAATTTTTATGTTTTTTTTTCTAAGAATATGGCTACTTAATTTCACTTCCCCGGCAACGGCGCCAAAATGTTTAGTCAATTTAGTGTTTCTAAATTGATGTCATTAATTGTCAACCCGGGGCTCGTAAGCTGATGAAGTGAAGGTGTACTATATGTACTTAAGTAACCTCTTAGATTTTTTTGTCGTTTGGGGGTGTTGTTTGTGATCAATTTATCTTCCTAAGATGGAATGGAGATTTTATAAACAGATGAGTGAGTGTGTGTGTAAGGTGATTTCTAAATGAGTGAGTGTGTGTTACAGGTGATTTCTAACTACCTTCTAAACTTGCAAAGAAAAAGCTTGAAATAAATAAATAACTTGAAATGCACTGAAAGCAAAGAACCACTTTCTAATGGCACTAGACACTATTCATGTTGCTGCAAATAAAAAGGTAAGAAAAACCACTTTAAAAACCAATGATAATGTTTATCTCTTCCTAACTCTCTGCTTCCAACATATGGTACTATGTAAAACACGATTAGAAAGTAGTTAAAGATGAGTTTAAAAAGTGATCAAAAATGAGAAAAATCTACTTTAAAGACTAGTTATAATGTTCAGCTCTTCCTAACTCTCTGCTTTCAGCATATGGAATTATGTGAAGCACGATTAGAAAGTAGTTAAAGATTAGTCTAAAAAGTACTCAAAGCTAGCTGTAATTTATTAGTATTCTGATCTCTAAAAGATGAACGATTTATGATAAAGAGACCATCAATATGTCAACATACAACTTTGAGAAACTAAACTAGAAATCAGTTATGAAAATAGAGTAAAGGCAGCAACTTTGAATCTGTCAACCGAAAATACCATCAGATATAAAGCAAATACACAAAGACAAAAACAATCCCGGGTTAAAAACCTGCAAAAGAACAATACTGATCAGTTTAAAATAAAGGCTGGAAATGAAATGACATAAGATCAAATGGTACACTATGATACATGATGAAGGAAATAGAAATTGTTGAAAGCATGAAAATGAAACCAAACACTATGTACACGGGCTGTCATAGATGGGGGCCCTCCATCCACGCAACCAACTTAAAAGATCAGCTACGAAAAGGTGAACAGAACAGTCTTCTTTTTATAAAACCAGCATGTCAAAAATACAGTGAAAAGTGTTGTAGGAACAACCTTCTAAAACAGAATTTTTATAACAGAATCAGCGCAGCAATTACAATATTCAAAAAGCTAATCATAAGCGTTGGCACACGCTTTATTTATAAGCACAGAGGCAACTACTCTCTGCGTGAACTAAGCAACTACAGCATAACTTATTAACTACGCAGCAACAACTTAATTAACTTGTGCAACAAACACGTAGGCAACTCCGTGCACTTTTGAGGGAAACGGTCATCATGGGAGACAAATCTATGCTTGGATTCTGTCTTTAGCTGTCCTCGTGGCATGGAGGAGGTGCCAGCTACAGTTCCGTGTCCCAACTGCTCACGGCTCCCTTGCCACCGTTTAGAACTTGACCGTTTGACCGAGGGAATACCTGGGTTGACCAAAGGCATACGTGACTGGTTTGGCTCAGCCAATAGCATATGATCCATGTGTACATCCAACCCAACATGCCCATGTGGCTCGTTCCTTGAGAAGACACGTGGAGCATATCAAACAACAAAAAGGCTGCGGAATCTCTGAACAGCTGTGGAATTGTTGAACAGCTGCGGAATTGCTGAATAGCTGCGGAAACTCTGTTTATATGTCAAAAATCTAAACCAACAGTAAAACATAAGCAAAGTTAACTAATTATGCTTAGAGACATCAAATGTAATGATCTGGGCAAGTTTATGCGGAAAATAGAGCAAAAGAGAGGGATAAGTGAAGAAAAGCTGTAGGTAATGATGGATAATCAAGTGCAAGTTAGAGGCTCTACACCCGGTCTGTCAGCGATGCACCGACAAAACTCGAAGGTCAGCAACCCCGCTTCATCCTGTTGCAGTGGACGAACCATTCCAACAGTGGGGCTTAGACATAATTGGGGAACTCTTCCCACATTCATCAAAGCAACACCGCTACACGTTGACTGCTACATGCGGCGGATAGAAGCAGTTTCGCTCAAACAAGTGAATGACTAGGAAGTCATCAGCTTCCTTCCGCAGAACATCATTTCGAGGTTTGGCATTCTTGTATCACTTGTTTTTGACAATTCAACTTATTAACTTATTTATCTTCGTTGAAACTTTATGGTTTTGCAATGAAATATGGTATTGTGCTTAAACATTTAAATAACTACTACCTGCACGGAAATTGTCTTGCCGAATCTACAAACAAGAATCTCATTCGCATCATAAAAAAGACCATTTACTCTGAGCAGCGAAACTGGCATTCTGCTTTGGTGAATGCACTTTGGGTTGACCGAGTTACACCCAATCCCTCTCTTAACACATCTCCATACTTCCTTGTATACGAAAAAGAAGCCATCGTTTTGCCAAATATATACTTGCGTGCTCTCCAATTGTCCCAAGAATCCTAAAGCAAGTCATGTCTATTGGTTCAACGTGGGATGGACACATTACACAAGTTACAGGAAGGACAGATGAAAGCAAAAGAAAAAATTTCACTCCACCAGAACTGTATCAAGAGATGGTTAGAAAGAAATTCTATAGGGAACGCTAGCTTCGCTATGGGTGACTTAGTCTTGAAGTGGGATAAACCCCTTAAAGACAAAGGCAAACATACGAAGTTCCAATCCCTATGGATTGGTTTGTACACAGTTCACGAAAAACTTTCCGACACACGTATCGCTTACAATCACTTGGCGGGAGGATTGACGACCTCCCTGTCCATGGCCAAGATTTAAAATGTTATTTTCAATGATCTGGGGTTGTGCCCCGCCCTATGTACGTAGAATGCTTATTTTAGTTTTGTTGTTTTACTTTGTTGTTTTTGCTTCACTTCACTTTGATTTGTTTTGATTGTCTTGTCATTCAGTTTTGTAAATAAGTGTTGTCCTACACTGTGTTCTCGCTTTTGAATAAGTATGTGGATCAATTTAAAGAGTTTTGTGACATTGCAACACTTGGTCAGTCCTGTGTCCGTCTTCTTTGTGCTTAATTGTAACTTTTTGCTGATGAAGCTTGGACGGAAAATACGATTTGTCTATAAGGGAAGCTCTGGTCAAACCATGAACCCGTGTCCAAACTGAGAAACCCCATGCCTGTACTCGGTCTTCTGTTATGTGTGTTCAAGCTTAATCCAGTTAGTAGAAACGGAGAAGGGGAAAATCTAAACCAACAAACCTAAATCAGAGGTCTTACATGCTTCTCTGAAGGAACAATCTCTTCTGCTCTCAATAAGTCGGGATCCCTCTTTCACCCCAAAAGTAAATAAGTGCCTATTCACAATCCTCTTTCAAAAAAATTACAAAGGTAAAAGAAGAGAAATGCTTCCTTCGCAAAGAGGTGAAGCAAGCAACTCCATCGAGGTATTGCCCAAGCTCGCTGGCAGTGGAGAAATGCTTGTGTTCCTGGGTGACTCCGTCGGGGTACTGTTTAGGCCTGCTGGCAGCGGAGCAACACCAGAGATGAAAAATTATACTCTGCAAATCTTAAGCTTGCGAACCAAACTGCCCTTCCCGATTTTGAAACACTGTGATGAAAAATTATACTCTGCAAATCTTAAGCTTGCGAACCAAACTGCCCTTCCCGATTTTGAAACACTGTGATCTAGCTTAAAATTTTGTTGTGTTTCACTGATTTGGTACAATGTGAACCATGTATGTCCATGAGGTAAGTGGGGAAGCCAAAGTAACATGCGCAACAAATCAATACTCCCTGAAAGGCCAAGGACCTATGCTAAAAATGAGCCAAAACAGAGAAGCTGGTATTCAATCGGTGTGTCGCCAAGTGTTGTAGCGACTACAACACCCTCCAAAATTTTGGCATGCATCTAAATTTCGGAGCCTTCCTTGGTTTTTCCCCTTGATGGTTGCAAACACTCGGGCTCATCCCATGAGCTCTTGTCGAGTTTTTACACCCTTTTTGCTTGATCAACCATTGGTCGTCTTTTGGCATGTTGATTGCTATGTCATGCTTGCGAGTTTGTTCTGGTAATTTTGAAGGTTTGTCTTTGTGTGCATGAGTTGTTTTCGCTGTGTAAACATTAGTCGTACTCACACACAAGGTTGCATGCACTTTCGCACAAGTGTCGTCACAGTCATTCGAAAATCTATCTCAAGTGTCGCACTTGTCACTCTTAACCTTTGAGTCAGTCTCACTAAGCACAAGGTCGTCTTGTTGGGTTGAGGTGTCTTGTCGTCGAGTTGTGCTAAGTGTGTGATCACAATGTCATGAATACACAAGTTCACTTGCTTTCACACTTAGTCATTTTTCCTGAAAATCTGTCGACCGAACAACCCTCCTTCAACCAGACCTCGATCTCAGTGACCTTGCTCTGCTACCCAGAACTGCGCAGAGCTTGAGGCTGTTCTCTGAGGCAACCTGCACTGCGCAATCCTGAAAGAGAACCAGTCAACTACCTCCTAGAACTGCGCAAAAGTTGTCGCAGAACCCGATCCAGTTTGCGCTTCCCGCAAGATCACCCATTAAGCCTCCCTCTAGTCAACCGAAAAAACAGACTTGAGTTGTGACCGAGGACTGCACTGATCTCCAAAACTGCGCAGAACTTGTCCAGGCTGCCTGCAGAAACTGCGCAGACATGTGGGACAGACCTCTGCTTCCTGTCACTGTCCCGGGAAATTGCGCAGATCTGACAGGAAGGCCCCCTGCTAGCCTACTTTGTTCAGTTTTGATTATCAACTGCCCTGCTCTGCACTAAGCCGAGAAACTGCGCAGTTATGTCTAGGAGTCCCCGCTGCCTGTCCTAGACTATCTCCCAGAATTGCGTAGTTTTGACCAGTAGCTCTTGTAGCCTGATCCTGTCCTCCTCTGGAAACTACACAAATTTTCCTGCCAATGCTTCCCGCTACCCACACTGCTTTCCCCAGAGAAATTGTGCAAATCCCCAACTAGACCCCCGGACAACCTTCCTAGTCCTCACCTTGAAAAATGTGTAGAATTTCCCAACATTTCCCCGATACCGTGCCTGGTCTTCCTCCTGAAAACTGCGCAATTCTGCATCCCAGCTGGGTCCTGCCTTGCAATTGTCACTGTTGTCCCGGATTGCGCAAATCTTCCTCTCAGTGACATCTGCGTAGTTTTTCTTGACAGTGCTCTGGAGCCTCGCGTCCCGGCTTGAGTTGTGCTCTACGCAGTTTTGGTGCCTTGTCCCTCTCCCGATCACTTGCATCGAAACGAAAAATAATGCATCATGTTAGACTAGGAGATTTCTAGATTTGATGTCATCTCGTCATGGATGATTGCAGGAACAAGTACGTAGATGAAACATGGTGCGACGATGAACGAGATGAAGAAGGAGCACATGCTAGAAGAGTTTCTTGTAGTTGAATGAATGTACGAAGCACATCGAGCAGCGAGAAAAAGGGACACATACACATGCACCATCAAGCAAAGACCAAGACCATTGAAGACCCCGCGCACTTTTCACGCATGTTTTGTATTCGTTTGTAATACTATTCTTTAAGCGTTTGTAATGCATGTTTGCTTAACCTATACTAAGGTAGTTGAACTATTTCGGTTATTTTAGTACTTACATTGTTGAAGGTGTGTTGTATTATTTATCAATGTCGTCCCATCCGTGTGGACTACTCTGCAAGACATTAGACAAACCATCTTTTCATTTTCTTGGTTTTAACGACCGTCACCTCCTTGGGGACGACTCCGTTGGACGATGTACATATTTTCCCTTGAACTTTGGTTTTCATGACTGTCACATCCACTGTGGACTATTCCACTGGATGTTGGACAGACCCTTGTTGTTGTTCGCGTGTGTTTCTTCCTAGGTTGGGACTATTCCCTCTCATCAAGAGGCTCACTTTACTCCCCCTTTTGACAGTAAGAGAACCCAGACACAAAGTTACATTACGCACTCACCAGGCATACTCACCTCGCTTTCTTGAAGTTACAAGCATAACACTCTCATGTGCTGAACAACAAGAGCTAAGGAAAATCTCTAAGACAATGGCAACCAGCCCATCGTATCAGATGGGACTCCTACACCAAATGGTGTGAGGTCTAGTTGGAACTTCATACCAAGGAGATCCCTTGAATGTTGGCGGGTCCAACACCATCAACAAGTCTAAAATGTATAGTAAAATTTTTATATGATTGAATTATTGATCTCTAAGGCTTTGTGTCTCTAAGATGGAATCTAGGGTTTGTAATGGATTATAGTAGAATTTGTCATATATCTCTAAAAAATAATATTGAGGCCCTAGATAGAATGAGACTGATTTAAGTTTCTTTATGTTGTAGTCTAGGGTTTGTAACAAAACCCTAGCAATAAATTGAAGTTTAGAAGTATATGTCTCTCGTTGATTATGAACCTAACTAGGTTTAGGTGTTTTCTAAAGTATTTGATTGTTTTGATGCTTCCATTACATTGACATAACTTTGATATTGTTAACTTCATGCTTATATTGACATAACTTTGACACTGTTAACTTCATGATTATATATATAATGGATCATAGTAGAATCTGTCATATATCTCTGAAAATAATATTGAGGCCCTCTATAGAATGACAATGATTTAAGTTGCTTTATGTTGTAGTCTAGGGTTTGTAACAAAACCCTAGCAAGAATTTGAAGTTTAGAAGTATATGTCTCTTGTTGATTATGAACCTAACTAGGTTTAGGTGTTTTCTAAAGTATTTGATTGTTTTGATGCTTCCATTATATTGACATAACTTTGATATTGTTAACTTCATGATGAAGAAAGTTATAAGATTGAGGTGATCTTGATGAAGAAGTGAAAGGTTGAAGCTTCTCTGATGTTATTGAAGAAGAAAGTAGGTAATCTCCCTAAGTTAAGAGGGAGCATGGTTCGAAGAAAAGAGTACATCTCCCCAATTAAGAGGGAGGGCATATTATGATGAGCATGATGGATACCTTGAAGAAGAAATCAGAAAATAAAAGGAAGTACTATAATGTATTGAGGATGTCTTGATGTTGCTGATAAAATGAAAGAAGAAGTGGCATCAGGATGATTGAGGAGCCTGAAAGTTTGTGTTTACTTGTATATATATTGTTGATTAGGTTTTGTGTTTGAACAGGTAAATCTCTCCATGAAGAAGGATGAACACTTGGGAAGCATGCTTGTACAAATGGATATATCTAGTTTATTAAGAAGAGATAAGGCATATAATGGCAGATGCTTGGGAGGACATCTAGATGACCTATGTGTGTTTGATGTCTAGATCCCAAAGAGGGAGGGTGGGGTTGGTCTTGGAGCTCTGACCAACCCATAGTTGAAAGATCAATAGCCTCTTGAAATTCCAATACCCATAGTTGAAAGACCAATAACCTCTTTCAGCTAGGATCCTAGTCACAACTCCCATTGGCCATTGGACCAAGGGCTAATGATAAGGGACTCCAACCTTCAAAAGTTCACTTTTTCTCTTTAATATAAAATCTCCAATGTTAAAGGGTCGAACCCTAGATTAATTCTGCACCAGCAATAGATAAGCAAATTTCCAAAATTTCGATACACAATCCATTGACGAAAAAGGGGTTATGTTTCCTGCTAGCAATATCGAGTTCAATAATGTAGAGAACTTGTGACTATTGTTTGGTTGCAATGTCTGACCCTTGGGACTTGATAGCCCAAAGATTTTCCAATCTAGGGCTTATGCCCTCCCTTCCAATTAAGCTTTGATTGCAACTCCCTTGTCAACGATATATGTAGGGGATGAGGTTAGGGATCCCCAAACCCGAAATTTCCAAATAACCCAAAAATTCAAGGGGAATCAATCCTCAAATTTCTGTAAGGTGCAAGCTTGTGGAAGGGATTTTTCTTAGTTTGTCCCTATTGGACACCTAAATAATAAACCTAGAATAGGAAAAGACCCGGAGTGTGAATCCCAAGGGTCACCATTCCCAGTAGAGACAAGAATTAAGAAGTTGAAAATAGGAAAAGCAAAGGACTTGGTTGAACTTCAAGCAAAATACCTAAAGTGGGAAATAAACATTCTTGCACCGCACATCATGGAAATATTCAACAACGTCATTCGGCAAGGGTTCCAAAGAGATTGGACAACTAGTCTAGCAATACCCCTTTTTAAAAAGTGGAGACATTAATCATCCTTCCAACTATAGAACCATTATGATCAATCCTTTGTTTGCAAAGCTCTTGAGTGACATGGTAGAAACTAGAATCCGTAAGTGGGTGGAAGTCAAAGAAAAGAGGGAAAAAGGGCAAGCAGATTTTAGGTTGAAACATTCTACAGTAGATCATGGTATCACGTTGAGACACATTATTGAAAAGGTTTTGGAGGGAAAGAAGAAATATTTTGTTGCTTTTTTGACTTGAAAAAGGAATTTGACATGGTCCCTAGAGATAAGTTGTGGAGTAGAATGGAAGAACTTGAAATTCCTTTGCATTATAGAGTTGTTGTCCATAGGCTTTATGAAGATGTGAAAGTCAAAATTAGAACTTCAGCAGGCATTTCAAAAAGCTTTATAAGTGACATTAGAGTCAAGCAAGGTTTCCCTTTATCCCCTATTATTTTTGGTTTATATATTGATAAATTGGAAGAGTGGATAAATTTGCAAGGTGGGGATGGTGTTCGGTTGGGGGAGTTTGTGATAAAGCTTCTTTTATATGTTGATGACCTTGTATTGATTGCTAAATCGGCCCAGGGATTGCAGATGCACCTATATGCTCTTGAGCATTTTTGTAAAGCAGTGGGGATGCAAGTCAATACCAGCAAGACCAAAATAATGATTTTCTCAAATAAAAAGAAGCAGAGCCAGCATATGTTCTTCTTTGAAGGCAACATTCTTGAAGAAGTAAATGAATACAAGTACCTCAGGATTGATTTCAACAACAAGCTTAATTGGGAGCACTGTAGAAAGAAGAGAATTTTAGGAGGGTGGAAAGCATTATATGCTCTTCAAAACATATGTAGAGAGGCAGAGTTATGGGATTGGAAAACAATTAAAATGATTTTTGGGCTCCTAGTTTCTCCAGTGATATTGTATGGGTGTGAATTGTGGGCTAGCATCATCCCTGTCTCAAAATGGAAGCAAATTGAGAAAATCCAAATAGACTTAATCATGAAGAAGTTGAAAATAAAATTTTTGGTTTCTTATGAGATAATGTTGAGTGAAACAATAGCAACTTCCATCGAAACAATTGCTATGGTGCCTCTCATAATGTATCTATAAAGAATTGAACAAATGGGAAAAGATAGATGGCCTAAAGTTATCTTCAATGAAGGAATGAGTGAAAGAAAGAAATCATGAATGAGACAAAACAACAAATGGATGCAAAAATGGAATATTTACCTCAATGCACGTCCCACAAATAGCAAGGATTTAAAGAGTTTTGTTATGAAGAAGTTTTGCAAGTGTATATGGGAACAGAATTGGGCAGAAAGAAGAAATACTATGTTCAAGAATCCAACCCCACTTTTGATCTCCAACAAAAAGAGTACATTGGAGCTAGGATTCAATAGAGAGAAAAGATTCTTATAGCTCAATTAAGAACTAACTCGCATCAACTACGGTGCGAAACAGGCCGATGGAAAATACCTAAAGAAGCTTGGGAAGAACGAGTGTGTACTTTTTACACTTCTGGAGTAGTGGAATCAGAAAACATTTCATTTTGGATGTGATGCTTTCAGAGACATCAAAGATAGTTATAAAAATATGATAACATCGATTCCTTGGCATTGTCTTTTCAGTGAGGGGACTTTTAGAAGGTTGGGTCAGCTCATCATTAATTTGAATAATAAGAAGATTGAATTGGAAAAGGCAAAAATCAGGGAAGTTAGTGGTCCCATAGACTATATCTAGTCTCGTGGACGTTAAAATTTCATTTCATTTCATTTTCCAATGTATATATTGATGCTTATCTTAATGAAGATATTCATTTAGGAGTTACCATCCTGGCATGACATCCTATCAGAGCTCAGGTCCCAAAATTTGATTCCACTGCCCTTATAGCTTCTCTACCATCTATTTTTGTTTAAGCTATCTATGATTCCTTGACTTAGCAGAAACACCTCTTCGCTTTGTATCTCTTATTGTTGTGTGCCCATTCCCCTATCTGTTGTAACATGTACATTCAAACGGTTAAATGTTATCTCCATTGTAATGTAGATCCTGGCCTTGTCGTAGCAAAAGCCTCTAAAGGCCCATGCTTGAAGGAGATCACTTGCTTGTAACATGCAACTGTGAATTTCTACATCATATTAACATTCAAATTTCTCTAGTGGTGTCTCTTCACAATGTAATTTTTATGATGTAGTGCGCAACTGCGTAATGTAACCTTCAAGTCATTGGAACTTTGGAGTTCCACATTGTTTGTTGTTAAAGAGTTGTGTGCATGTCTGCTAGTAAGGCCTAAGGACCGATAATGACAGTGAACAACGTGAACTTGAAGCTTGACTGCACACACTAGTCATCTTATTATTGCACGATTGGCATTTTATTATTGCGCTAGCTTGCACTAGTTCAAATTCGTGTAAAAATCCTTGGGCATCCTTAGCCCTAGCTTGGGTAGAACTAATTCTCCTTAGTTGTCATTGGTGGCTCTCAGATCTACTTTTATGGGCACCATTCCAACACCATTTTTTATATTTAAAAGGCCCTTCAAAAGCGTAATTAGGGAATCTGTGACCATTCTTCTAAGGCGTCATCTACCGAGGCAAAGGATTTGCCCAGATGACCAAAAGTGGCCAGAATCTGAGCAAAAAAATTCAAAAAATATTGCAGTAGCAATGTTTGAATTATGTTTTTTATGGTGGAAATAGATTCAGCACTATCAAAAACCACTGGGGCACCCAAAATCTTGAGAAATTACAGCAATAACCTGTATTTACAAAAATCCCTGCCAAATTTTATCAAAATTTCCATAATTTTCAAGGAAAAAAAGCAATCTGGTTAGACTACTGCTTTTTCTAAGGGTTGGAAAGCAACAAGACATATTTCGATGATACTCAAATGGAAATCAAGGGGATCATATGTATATTTTCCATATCAAAGTATGTTGAGATGCACTCTTAACCTTGTCATAGAACAATATAGGAGGCATAATCCTTGATGGAACATTGTTGGTGATAATAGTAATACTTAATATACGAGCCTCACTATCATATTGATTTCCTTAACACTGTTGCACACTAGTCATTGTTTATTGGTGCACATTGTTTGTTATAATATTGTTTACCAAGTTTGGATAGAATTCGTTTATCATGTACAAAAAAATTATTATTGCAACAATTCTTTTGCTTGACCATTATTAAAGATGCATTCTCTCATCTCCATTGTTGGAGAAGTTCTCACTGGCAAAGAGAACTACCATGAATGGTCCAAAAAAATCAGAGACACCCTCATCTTCAATGACTTATGAAAAGGTGTTTGTGAAGGAAAATATGACAATCCACCTGCCAAGCCCACTTCATATAAAGAGCTCGCCATATGGGAGAACACGAGCAACAAATCTTATGCCATGATAGTTGTTTCTATCAACGAAGAGGTGAGTCACCATATTATTCCAATTACCAATGCTTTTGATGCATTAAAGAAGTTGAAAGACTTATATGACTCAAACTCAAAGCTCAAGGTAGTCCAATTGATGATCAAACTCTTCAACCTAGAGTTGAAGGATGATGATCCCCTATCCCTATCCTTAGAAATTAGAGCTATCATGCATGATGTAGAAGCCATTAGAGTTAAAATGGACATTCCTCTCACAACTTTCCTTAAGGCTCTCTATTCCAAATATTATCACTATCTTGAATCCTTATAAGCTAGTGCCCAACCTAAGAATATTATGTACACTCTTGTGGAGAAGTTTCCAGAAAGGGAGAAATTGTTTGGGAAGAGGAAGAAAATTGCTCAGTTTTCTGAAGAAACTGTGTCTTGCACAAAAAGAGAGAAATCAAACACAAGATTCTTCTAAAGGAAGAGGTGGTAGAAGAGGACGTCGAAGAAGAAGAATGGAGGCAGGAGGTAAATATCATCAAGGAGGGAAATTTGATCTCCATTGTATTCGTTGCAATAAATGGACATGATGCATCCACATGCAAGCTCTCTTGGGACAGAATCCAACAAGAACGAATGAAGATAAAGGCAAAATGTTAGATCCAGGTAAAAGTAAAGCACCTAAATCTGCTCATTATATTCTGGCACATTGCAATATTGGAATAACTGAAGACCTATTTCATACTTCATTTACTTCTTGGAAATATGCATGGTTTCTTGATACAAGTGTAGCCTACCAGATGACTTTTTAGAAACATTTTTTGAAGAATGTAGTGATAATGTAGATGGAGTTGGATACTTTGTAGACAAGTCAAGATTCAAACCATTTGAACTTGGCACCATCAGGCTCAAATTGGTTAGACTCCATGAATTTCTTCTGTATAATGTGCTCTACTTTTGAGAGCTACGAAGAAACACAATATCCCTTGTTCACATTCACTAGCAATGACATTTTATTCACATGTTTGATGGCAAAGTTCTTTGGTTCCACTTTATATGCCTTGATTCCTAAGGAACAAAGAAACAAACTTGGTGCAAGGAGTCGAAAGTGTATCTTCTTCGGGTAGTCATATACCTTCAAAGCATATTGTCTCTAAAATGAGGTAAATAAGAAGTTTATATTGTCTAAAGATGTGATTTTTCTTTAATTTTCCAAGGTTGGCATTGTTGTTGAGTGGCAACATGATTATTTGGATAGATTTAATCATGCAAATGACTTTTGGAAATTTGATAATGAGATTCCACATCTTAAAGGGGGGATCCCTATCGTGGATCAACTATGGAATCTCCTTCTGAAGCACTCTCTCCCTCATGAAGTTCCAACCACTTCTTTCGATCAAGAAGACAATTTGAGTGATGTGATTAAGAGGATTGGAAGGCTAAATCTTGATGCAATCCCATGTCAATCAACAAAACATCCTAGACCATCTCAGAAAGGCCCTTCAAAATGGCTCACTAAGACACTTGAAAGCGTTATCCTGACAAGGTTGGAAAGACTTGAACTAGAAGTTCCATTAGACAGGATGGAGGTTATGTAATGATTCAAATTCGATTGTTGATATAAATGTTTCTTATTATTGTGAATTAAATTTGTCTATTAATTTTGAACCAACTTTTTTTAAAGACATTGTTTCTCATGATGAATGGAAAGAAACAATGCAAAAAAATATGATTTTCTCATAAAGAATGAAACCTAGAAGCTGGTGGACCCTCCATTTGGAACTAAACCAATTGGTTGCAAGAGGGTCTTCAAGAACAAGTATAAATCATATAGTTCACTTGACAAGCACAAAGCAAGGCTTGTGGAAAAATGATTTCCACAAAAAGAAGGGGTCGATTATGAGGAGACCATTTCCCCCACAGCTAAAGGGGCCACCATCTAGACTCTCTTGATTTAGCAGCGCATAATGGATGGAAAGTCCATCAAATGGATGTAAAAACTGCTTTCTTGAATGGAGACCTAAAAGAAAATGTTTTTATGTTTCAACTAGAAGGTTTTGTTGTGAAGGGACAAGAGCATAAAGTATGTAAACTCATCAAATCCTTGTATGGCCTAAAACAAACATTGCGAGCTTGGTATGAAAAATTGATTGAGCATCTTTTGAAACTAAATTTCAAACACTTTAATCTTGATGATGCAACTTTATTTGTTAAGAAAATTGGCAAAATTGTTGTCTATCTTGTGGTATATGTAGATGATTTGTTGATGACAAGGAAAAATGAAAATTATATTGCATCCATAAAGAAAGAATTGAAGAAAGGATTTGAGATGACATATTTGGGACATCTTCACTACTATTTGGGTATTGAAGTAACCCAACATTAGAAATATATATTCCTCTCTCAAAAGAAGTACATTGGAAAATTATTGAACAAATTTGGCATGGTTGAATGCAATCCTTTGTCCACTCCAATGGAACAAAATTTAAAGCTCACATCTAAAGAAGGAAATGAATTTGAGGATGTAACTAAGTACAAAAAACTTGTAGGAAGTCTTATCTACCTCACCACTACCAGACTAGACATTTCATTTGTTGTTGAAATCCTTTCCAAGTTTATGCAAAAGACTTGTGAGGGTTGATGATCTGTTGCAAAAAGAGTTTTAAAGTACTCGAAAAGAACTCAAGACTTTGGACTCAAATATACATAGGTAGATGACTTCAACTTGATTGGATATTCTAATTCAATCTTTGATGGAGGCAAGGAAAACTGAGTATCTACTTCAAGTTATGTTATGAGTCTTGGATTAGGAGTTGTCTCCTAGAGGTCACATAAACAATTAGTTCCAACAGATTCAACATCAAAGGCAGAATATGTGGTATTTGTAGAAGCAACCAAAGAGATTGTGTGGCTCGTGACAATTCTTGAAAATTTGTAGGAGAAAAAAGTGCACTCTACTCCTCTTCTAATTGACAATACTTTTGCAATTAAATTGGCCAAAAGTCCAAAATTCCATGATTGAACCAAACATATCATTACAAAGTATCATTTGATTCGACATCATGTTAAGGCCAAGACTATTCACCTACAACATTGTTCCAAAAATGAGCAAATTGCAAACATCTTCACCAAAGTGCTTGGAAGAGAAAAGTTTGAAAGACTTAGAATGATGTCTGGACCCACAAAATCCTCTCAGATAAACGGGGGAATGTTGGATGCCTAATCCTCCAAGATTGGGTGAAATTATGTAAACAATAAACCTAGAATAAGAAAAGACCCGGGAATGTAAATCTTAAGGGTCACCATTCCATTGTAGGTATTGGTGTTTATCTTAATGAAAATATGCATTAGGAGTTACCATCTTGGCCTGACAATCCCCAAGGCTAGAATAGATTCTTATAAGGCACAAGTTTTCCTAGAGTACTCTTAAAACTATAAGGGTCCTTGCTAGCCTTGAAGGTATCCATACTCTTTCATTTCACTGCCATACTCCAAGCCTTTCATTTAGTTTCTTCAATAGACTTCCACCAACTCCAAAGTTATTTAATGAACTCTTTAGTACTCTCCATTAGATGTTCTAAGAAATCTCTTCATCTTAAGTCTTCCTTTTTGAGATCAAGGCTTCTATTCTTGTCTCAAGCCCATATCACCCACAAGATCTACACACTTCAACAAGCCTAGAGATTATCCAATAACAAACCATGGACATTAGTAATAACCAAGACAAAATCTATCAATCCTATGCTTAAGGTTAACCATTTGCTTCATATCCATAAACATGAAGGACATAACACAAGAGCACATTAAAGGCCATGCAAACACCATGTAGCCATTACAATTAGATATGCTAATTCTCATCATAATACATCATATAGGCCATATTGTCCATTTAACATACAAGCACATGAACATAATACATTTCATCAATCATCATTTCTTTTCTATTAACATGGTTTATATTACAAATATGAAGTCCACGAGGGTACTTATCTAATCCAATTCATTGGTTGTCTATGTTTGATGAAGGATGAGCCATATTCCACCCTACCATACACTCAACTACATTGCGATCTCTTAAAATTGGCCACCCTTGAGCCAAGCCATATGAAGCCATGAGGGAAGTTTTCACTTGGCATTATAAGGTGGAGTCACAAAGGCCGTTCTCCTTCATCAAGTAAAAGTCATCATGTCTCTTAAGAGTCCCACTGAGCATGGGGTCTACCCAACTATTATGAGCAACTCCTCAATTTCTCTGCATATTAAGCACCCAAAAAGGGCAAATCTCTTCGACATTATTAGTGGTGAAGGAATGAAGACTAATCTCCTTCATCCAATCAAGCTCATTGGTTCCCTTAAGATCATGCCAAGCTCAAAGTCTACCCAATAGTTATGTGTGGATTCTCAACAACTTTGTAGAGCAAGCACTCGAAAGGGTAGATCTCTCCAAGTCTATTCATGGTGTAAGGATGAAGACCACTCCATCCACACAAAAATTGGTATGAGATCTCTCAACCTATTAGGTTAGGGCATGTTCTCATTCACAATATGGCCCCCAAGGGCCTACACAACACAAAGAGAGCCCCTCTCGATGCTTCTCTTGTGTGCTTCTTATGCATTGGTTCAACAAGCTTTCTCGAATGTTGGCCATTCTAAAACTACATAGTTTGAAGGGAGTTCTCCGCTCAACCAAGAATCCCTCTATGCTTCCCTCCAATAATTCTATGCATAACACTAATAAATTCCTCAAAAATCTAATTGGCACTCTAGCTCAAGTTCAAGACTCAAACACTGGCCTCTCACAACTACGCAAACTACAAAATGCATAGGATTTTTCTTTAGTTCCCCCGAGTCTCCTCTTGCCTCTCTACTTTTCTCTTCTACTCTTCTTTGCCCTTTGCCATGCCCATGAGTGCTTCTCTTTTGTATCTTTCCTCCTCTTTAAGTTTCATTTTTTGATGAGTTATATGGGCATTCAAAAGCCTTCAGAAAGGAGGGTACATAACCCATACTTCCGAGGAATTTGGTACCACTATCCCACTCCTTTCATAATTGTTGGTAGTTATTACTACTTCCCATTAGGTATTTTCTTGGGAAAGTTGACAATCCCAAATTATTAGCTTAGCCAAATATTTCATGACAATGATTAATTCCCTAGACCTCTTTTCACTGACTTCCCTCCTAATGGTTTCTATTAAGGCTTCACATCCTCAACAATTGTTATTAAATTATAATTACAACTAATCCATGTCTTTTTGCCCATTTACATTTACACACCCATAAAAAAATCAATATAATTAATTACAATTATAATATCAACAAAAAATTAAAAATTGGGATGTTGCAAATGTAATCTACAAACATTACAAAATTAAAACCAAAGATAAACCTTATTGCTTGTCTTTGCTAGGTGTCAAGGTGTTGGGTGTTATATTTTTTACATGATTGGCCCATGTATTATAGATTAATAAGAGAAAAAAAAAATTAGAACAAAACACCCTTAAAAAACTATTTAAACTATTATTTATATCTATTTATAACAAGATTTTCACTTTTAACAATTTTATTGCGCACAATTTTTCAACTCAAAACACAAAATTTTCCAATTTATAATTTTTTTAATTTCAATTAATAAATTAAAATTATGTTATAATCCATATCAATGAATTCAAAATTTTCAAAATCTATATCAACATTGCTTTATTGTGAAAGTTTAAAACTCAATAAATAAAAAATCTTACGAAATTAATTTACTTATCAAATATACCATGTTAAGAATCCTAATCACCTCATGATATTATATTATATAGTAATTAAATTTACTAAAACTATATTTATTAATTAAAATGCTATATTTATATTTAGGTATCACATTTAAATATTATACTCGGGATGAGAATTCACTACTCGTCCCTAACGATTTTGATAGTGAAACTTATCTTCAATAATTGGAGAAATGGAACTGCACGTTCTGCGCATGATTGATGGATTGGTTTTTGTGGTTCTTATTTGGCTTTTATGTAATAACTTGAATAATTGCAAGTCTTCCCAACACCATAAAAGTTTTATGATAAAACAAAAGCCATGGGAAGGATGTTAAGGTGGGGACATATAAGTTGTATAATAAAACAAAACAAAAAGCGTGAGGATGTTCACGTGGTGACTCATTGAGGATTTTATACCAAGACTCTGAGCATGCCCCTTTGTGTGTGCAGAACAGGCCACAGAGCATGTCTATGGAAGGTCTGAGGAGGATTTGGCTTATTTTTGTTTTAGGGTAAGGACTCAGGAGAGTATTAATGTACATTGAAATTCCAGTTCTTATTTGGCTTTTATGTAATTAAATTTAATAATTGCAAGTCTTCCAAACACCATATAGGTTGTATGATAAAACAAAAGCCATGAGAAGGATGTTAAGGTGGGGACATACAAGTAGTATAATAAAAAGACAAAAAGCGTAGGGAGGATGTTCACGTGGGACTGATTGAGGATTTTTATAGTAAGACTCTCAGCATGCCCCTTTGTGTGAGTAGAGCAGGCCACAGAGCATGGCTATGGAAGGTCTGAGGAGGATTTCGCTTATTTTTCTTTTAGGGTAAGGACTAAGGAGAGTATTAATGTACATTGAGATTACATCGTGAGGGATACGATGGAATTCTGGGAATTAATTTTACAGTTGTTTTTGGCCAGAGGTTCATATTATATTTAACAAGTTCTCTCATTGTCAAAATTCTTTGTGATACATAAGTTTTGGAAAATTGAATACTATCATGTCTGTGCAGGCCATTTCTGTCACTGTTGCTGAGTCACGCAGAGGAGATAACAGAATTTGAGGGGAAGTCAGTTGACGTTTTCAATAAAGGCCCCTACTCAGTTGGCAGACTGGACATTCCACCATGGGGAGAAGACCCCTTGAAGCCCTTGCTGGTGGCAGTCCCCACGGCGAAGGGCGTGTATCCCGTCGTAATGTTCCTGCACGCGTACTTTCCCATCAGGAATTATTTCTACTGGCAAATGCTGGAACACGTGGCGTCTCATGGCTACATTATCGTAGCTCCACAGGTAACTGAAAAAGAATTTTTTAGGTTTTATTTTTTATTTTTTTCAATTGTAAGGTAATGGGCAAGTTAGACACCACATTGGTATGAAATTTTTTATTTGTGAAACTATAGATCTGCTTTTTCGCAATAATAATTTCTAATGTACCAAACATACAGACTCTCTTAGCTCTGATTTTGAACATATAACCTCTTAACAAAAAAATACATACTCTTAATCACTCAATAAACTCTCTAAAACATGGATTTAGCTAATTTTGATTTCACAGAATTGCAGAAAAATATGCGGTAATTTCTGTAACTATTAGCTTCGTGTATATATCGTAGCAAAATAAAATACGCAGAACTTTCTATTACTGTCAGAATTGTGTATATATCCTAACAAAATATGTGTATCGTCAGATGTATGACATTACCGGCTGGAACACGACGGACGAAATGCTGGACGTGGCTTCCATCCGAAGGTGGTTGCCGGCTGGACTTGTAAACTTCTTTCCACCATATCTGCGGGCAACGGTTAAACCCGATTTTGGAAGAGTGGCGATAGCGGGCCACAGCCGTGGGGGCAAGGTGGCCTTCGGCGCGGCCATGGGGCTCTTTTCACCGCCCAGTTTCTCCGCCCTGGCGGCGCTGGACCCGGTCGACGGTGCCACCGGCCACCCGACGATCCCACCGCTGCTGACAGACTCGCGGAATTCGCTGAACCTCAAAATTCCGACGCTCATCGTCGGAACGGGCCTCGGGACGGTAGAGTACCGGTTGTTCCCTACCTGCGCACCGAAGGGCCTTGGTCACGTAGAGTTCTTCCGGGAGACCCCCGGCCCGGCTTATCATTTCGTAGCGTTGGAGCAGGGGCACCAGGATTTCCTGAACGACGACGTGGATTTCGTGGCGTGCTTTCTTTGCAAATGCAAAACTCCCCTGGCGCCCATGCGGAGGTTCGCGGCCGGAATTCTGGTCTCGTTCCTCCATGCGACCGTGGGCGGTAAGGGCCCTGAGGCTCTTCTTGAAGTTCTCGTAAATCCGCATCTGGCGCCCGTCCAGCTGGAGAAGCCGGCGTTTAAACCTCCTGGCCCGAGTGAAACCGATCCTACCTCGGTGGAGCATGGGATAGAATTGTAATTTAAAATTCCTACGAGAATTAATTAATTTTTATTATAATTCATGACTAATTTGGAAGATATAAATAAAGTATATTTGTTAATTATTATTGCGTGCCAATATTTCTGGCAAAATAAGAATAGCGTGAGATTGGTCTATATTTTTTTCAGAAAAATTGTGTTAGACCTTACAAAAGCACCCTTATTATCATCCCACCCTGTGCATTTTTATTATTTTGTCACATTTTAAGTAAGTGTTTTTATTTTTAAAATGATAACATATATAATTATTATTATTTTAAAATTACTAAAATGTTTCTTTAAGGAATAAGAGATTTATTTTCTCATGATAATTTAAATGTTAAATTTTATAAAAGTGTACATCTATTTATTATTTTTTTATTGAATTTGCGATTTTTGCTTGATAGATCCAGAATTAAGATGAATCTAGGCTGGTTATATATATATATATAGAGTTAAAATGAATCTAAGCTGGTTATATATAATATAGTTAAGATGAATATAGACTGGTTTTATATATATATAGTGTTAAGATGGATTTAGGCTGGTTATATATATATATATATATTTGATAAATCCAGAGTTAAAATGGATCTAAGTTGGTTATATATATATATATATTTCATTCGCAAAACTAGATTGTCAAAACATATAAAAATAGAATATATTACATAAAAATATCATTGACAACTATATTGTGAAAACCTAAAACCCAAAAACCTCTATCAGTAAATTAACACTATGATTTCAATTTCACTTAAACCATAATTTTAATTTTAATTTTTTATTTATATTTAACCGAATCAAAATATTTACATAAAACATTACCACCTTTCTTTCTTCAAAACTAAACTAGAAAATTCCATGCTAGAAAAGATCTCTCAACTCTTCCTAACTTTCCTAACTAAAAAATAAAAATAAAGTTTGTCATGATGAAAAACTTGGGGATACAATGTAAACTACGAACAGGCTCGCCACTCTACCCTTTAAATTATTGGACGCAATTCAGATTTCAAACTCTTAGTTATAGCATCGCATCTTCGATCCTCAAGCAAATGCCCAACGTGTTTATGGAGTAGATGCACTTCCTATCTGAAGAGAGATTCCTTTCACTTAGCCTTAATAGCCCTCTCATTTTCAATATGGCACCATATATTTTATGCAACTCCTATAGCTGAGTGTGGTTTGAACCGGCTGGTTCGAATCTGACCGGTTTTTCCTCTATGTACGAGTAAGGCCAATTCACTGGGAATTCTCTTCGAGGTGGCAATTTACTGTTCAAATTTCCTGTCATGGCCGCGGTGACACATTCAATCTTGGCAGGCAGTAAATTTCTTCATCATTTGGGAAGTGATCCAATAATAAAACATCTGGATGATCATTAAGCTCATCAACGAATCCAAACCAATAAATAACCAGCCCAGAACCAAATCTGTTCACGTACCTGCAACGAGGATGAAAAATGATCGGAGTTAAAGATGATAGTGTCAAGACGACAGCAAATGTAAAAACAGCATAAAGTTCTGTTTTGGATCCCAACCACTGCAAAGGCTTAGTAAGCGTGACCTTCAAACCAGTCCAAAAATAGCGGAACAAGAAAGGGGATAAGGACAATATGAAGGCCCTGAAGTAGCTTATCGTAATTACAATGCAACTAATACACAAAGAAACCAAACTTCACGTATGTAAAAGCACGAAGAAATATTCATTTCCAACCAAAAGAGAGAAAATCATGTGCAGAGAGAGACAAACAAAATGTGTAATAGTAGAGTTAGCCCCTGCAATTTTCTCCCCTACCATAACATTTCAATTTGATCTTTTTTTTTGTAGTCACCAGATCAAGATCTAATTCTCTGTCACACAACCAGCATAGTTACGTTCTTATGGGAGCAACTGAAATGAAAGCATGTTTCTACACATTTCAAAGGCATCTACTCTCTACATTTTGAAGGTGTTTCTGCAAGGGGCATTTCAAAGACAGTGTTTCCATGCTTTCTTTTCATAAAACCCTTTATCTTCACAATAGCTGGAATGTTTAAAGTTTCTCTTTTTCGAATAGAAAGAGTTTCCTTTACTGTATGCCGATTAGATATTATAATCAAAAGCTTGAAGGGTTTTCCAAATTCTTGACATCATAGTCGGTTTCTCCACTTGAAACTCAAATAACAACCGATTTTTTATTCAAGTTTTGTTCTATTTGAACTGTATGAATATTTACTCTTCCCTTCTATTGGAGAATTCAATTAGTGATAGCCGAGGCGGTCCAAACACTGTAATCTCTTATATGATGTATTTAAGATTGAATAGATGTGCACGTTAACTCTACTTGAGTTGCTAGTAAATATCAGGAATACTTTCTGTTATTTCCGAAGCATGCATAAGCATGTGTTTTCTCATTTTCCTATAGACAAATTTGGGCTGCATATGTTTCTATATTTCCGTGTCTCGGACAACTCTGGCAAAATGAAGCAGAATGCCATTATATAAGTCACAAGGAGACGAAGCTACTATTTTCAGGTCAAAAGACTTTGCATCATACAAACAGTAGACACACATCACATCCTATGCAAACATCTTGACTGAAATGCATGCTGCATTCCAAGAAGAATCATTGGTAACGTGATATTTGAAAGTTGTACCTTACACGTCATAATATCTAAGCTTCAACAAATGGTGGCGCCTACAAATCCAAATCGCCAAGAATGTTGGATGACACTTGTACCTAAGATATTATGTCAATTTCTAGCGGTAGCATGGGGATAGAACCATCATGGGTCATGCGAGTACAAAACATTTAGAAAAGTAGAGGAAAAGGAATGTTCATATTATAATGTTATTTCAGAATTTAGTGGGTGTGGTACATCTGTTTGGCTTGGATATTGCATTCATCTCTTCGGGGAATATGTTTGCATTTACCTAAAATATTGTCAATTAACAAGAATAACTAAATCTCCAAATTGCGAAGGAAATAGCTTCTTTTTCTAGCTTTGGACAACAAAAGCAAACCCTATGTTTGTGTTCATTCCACATTAATGGTGCTTGCCCTGCGTGAGCCACTAAAGGAAGAATTATCATTACGTCCAAGTTGAGGACATTGAAACCAAAGGAAATCTACTTTAAATTCCACAATAAAACAACAATTGCAGGCACTACTTTTTTCTCATTTACAACAAAAGTAAGTTCATTTTAAATTATCAAATGCTCCTGATTTTAACGAACATAACAGTGATCATAGAACTGATGCTCAGGTAGGTATATACACAAATGTCATCTGATATAGATAAAAGAGTACTGTGTAAGTACATTGTGGAATTAATTCCACAATGCGCTATAGTTGGAATGTTTTGTTTTACTTAGTATATTTGTCTTTAGCAGCATCTTTTTTCGATAGGAGAAACAAGAATCTAACCTCTGAAATTGTTGAATTCCTTGGACCCGGTGGTTGTATTCATCCCCAAAGGAAGCTTTGCTGTCAATCCAGTTAACTATGCGACCACAAACACCAATAGGAACCTCCAATTTAACATCCGGCGTCTTACTAAACCCCGCAGCACGTAAGGCTTCTTCTGACTGGAAAGGAATCTCCAACTTTTGTAGCCTCCCCCTCAGTAAAAACTCATATCTACGGGTCCAACCAAACTTCAAATCGATGCCAAAAAAAATGCATATAATTGAAAGATAATGAAATCATTTAACGGAATAAGGAAATTGACAGAATAATAGAAATGAGAACTAAAAACATCTGCTTTAAAAAATACAATTAGCACCATAAGATGAAGTAAAAAACAACAATTAACTCTATTTTCAAAAGAAAATCAACAACAGGGAAAGCGATGCCAACTATAATAGAAAAATGCATATAATTAAAAGATAATGAAAGCATTAGACGGAATCAGGAAATTGACAGATCACATAGGCAGATCTCAAAATGTGCAAGCTGACAGATTATCAAAAAAAAGGTATGTTCCAAGAATCAGGTAAATGGTACATGGAAATCAACTGGGAGAACAACACCTATGTCATGGAGGACCTTCTTTTTCCAGGAATATAGGCTCTCTCCTAGGCACTACTGAAGTCTGGTTTTACTTCTGTTAGAGATTTTTCGACTGCTTGGCCGCTAGGCATAAAACAGTGTCCTCTATGAGGACGGATTTTCTTCCCCATCATAGATGGTGTTTTTTTCTCAACAAGTTCATACTGTATCCTAAAATAGGCATACCACTGATGGCTGTAATTTTGTGTATTTTTGTATCTAGCTTATATCATTCAGTTCCCTATACACAGTTTAATCATTGAATAGCTTTATCACTTGCTATTTCTTATTTGAGGGTAGGAGGTACTTGCAATTACAGCCTCATTCAGTTCCCTATACACAGTTTAATCATTGAATAGCTTTATCACTTGCTATTTCTTATTTGAGGGTAGGAGGTACCTGCAATTACAGCCTGTTTTATTTTATAGACAATGCCAAAGTGGCTTATGTTTTGAACAACAGCTGACTTTTGTAAATTTCTACTTTGTTATCAATACAAATTGTGCTTTTTTCGTACTGGAAAAATGAAATTGACACAATAGTAAAAATGAAAACTAAAAAAATCTGCTTTAAGTAATACAAATATCTCCTTTAGATGAAGTAAAAAACAACAATCAACTCTAGTTTCAAAAGAAAATCAACAACCACGAAAACGATGCCAACTGTAATAGAAAAATGCATATAATTGAAAGATAACGAAATCATTAAACGGAATAAGGAAATTGACAGAAAAAATAAAAATGAGAACTAAAAACATTTGTTTTAACTTAAAATATACTTATGTCAGCATTAGATGAAGTAAAAAACAACAATTAACTCTAACATCAACAACCGGAAAAGCAAAGACGGTTTCCCTCAGAAAAACAGAAGCAAGCATTGGACATAACGGAAAAAATAAGCCTGATTGAATGAATAAATGAAAATATCAGCGAAATCAAGATATTACTCTTTAATCTTTCAAGATACAATACAATTAAAAGAGAATAAATCATTAATTTAAGTGAACACTTATATATATATATATATATATATAGTATAACGTTACAGCTAACACACTATTTAAACAAAGTTGGTAAAAAGATTCTGGGTTTTTACTACTGGAAGAAGGTTTTGGTGGAGTCTCAATTGAAATTATACTTGACATTTGATGAGACAAGTACTTAAATAATTAAGATTATGAGCTTTAGGAAGTCTTTAAATCAGTTGTAACACCCCCTACTTTGGACCTTACTTCTTGTAATTTCAAATGTAATCACAACACCACTGTGGGAAAATCATGATTGGCTGGCTGAATAGCTAATTAGTATTGTTATTAATTAATTAAAAAGAAGGTTTTGGTGGAGTCTCAATTGAAATTATACTTGACATTTGATGAGACAAGTACTTAAATAATTATGATTATGAGCTTTAGGAAGTCTTTAAATCAGTTGTAACATCCCCTACTTTGGACCTACCTTCTTGTAATTTCAAATGTAATCACAACACCACTGTGGGAAAATCATGATTGGCTGGCTGAATAGCTAAATAGTATTGTTATTAATTAATTAAAAAGAATTAACGAAGGGACAGCCTTATGGATCCTTGGTCTAAGGGAAACATGCTTGCTTGTGTATTTTGAAAGCCATTTCCAGGCAAATTTAATGCCTGAAGCTACTTGCTTGCTCACCTGGTTTGAAAAGCCATAACCTGACCTAGCCGAATTTAATGTCAAAGTTGCTTGCAAACTCAGGAGCCGTTACTTGACAGGTTTTAAGATGATGTGATCAAGTTTGAATTGGAGTAGGTAGAGTTGCTAACAATTCACTTACGAGAGCAAAATTTGGGTTGGACAGTTCCCATTCCCATTTTCCCCTCTTGCAAATCAAAGAGACAGCCATAAGGAAAACAAAGCAAAGACTAAGGCAGTGCTCTCTAAGTTGTACCGAGAGACACGAGAAATTCTATTATATGCACAATAGAAGTGAATTGGGGGTTTGACAATTTGAAGGGAGTTCTTGTTGGAATTTTGTAACCATGGTTGGTATTTTCATCCAGAAAGGAAAAGAAAAAATTAAATTTGAATTAATGACCCCACAAGTGTCAAGTCAGCCAAGCCCCTTGAAGGCACCCATTCGACCTCCTTTCGAAGACTAGTTATAGGAGACCATTTCTCCTCATTTGCACATCGATGATCTCTTGTTTTATCTCTGATACAGTGAAGATAGGAGGAAGAGGAGAAGACCAAAAATCAAAAGAAGAGATGACTTGACGGCTCAGCACTTGGGGGAGTTCTTGTACTGGTTAAATGTTATTTTGATGTTTTATTTCTGGATGGATTGATAAACATTGACTCTCCCTCGTAAGGAAATATTTATGGGTCTTCCCCTGGCTGCTGGCTTAATTTTCTGTGTCTCTTGTCTCATTGTCTTATTTTACTTTCCACTGCTCTTTCATAGTTAATGGTTGAAATTTTCTTATGTATAACTACTTGATGATATAAAATGCTATATGAAACTACTATTAATGAATCATTTGAAGTAGTTATATTAATAGAAAATTGTTCTAGTCTGTCACAACTAAAAAAATCAACATGGTATCAGAGCTATAATCAAAGAGCAGTTTGATGGAGGTCCAAATTACCTCTGTAATGTTGTTGCTATCCAAAGTTTGAGGTTAGAATCCAAGTACATGATGATGGGTCGAGTTCTCTATGATTTATCTCTGTGGAAAGGGATCGAGCTCCCTGTTTGAGAAAGGGCCGAGTCACAAAGTACAAATGCGTGTTCAAGGCAAATGAATGTTATACTTATCACAAGTGCGAATTCTAGCATCCAAGTCTAGTCCAAAGTTCTGAGCTAAGTTTGAGGTTTGTAGCATACATTTAAGGTCTGTGGAAGGGGTCCGAAGTCTGTGTACTAGTCTGAGTTGTGCAGAGGAGATCGGAGCCTTATTCTTTAAGGTTTGACCGAAAGTCTGATCCCAGTCAAGGTCTGCAATTGATCCACGTTTTATGCATGTTTCCAAGCTACAGAAGATACCAAATTCTGTGAAAATCCGAGCCTCATCTCTGTGGTATGGTGGTTAAGAGCCGAGCCATTTATGTGTTAGGATCCGTGTTATCCCTGAAGTAATCTGAGCTCCTTGACATGACCCTATGTGGCATCCGAATTATCTTTGTAAATTTGAGCTATCTCGTGACATCCAAGTAGCATCTGAGTAGTATCCAAGTGGCATCCGAGTTTGTCATCCCTATGGAAGAATAACAAGGTTGAGTTTGGAATCAAATCCAAGCTTGAGGTAGTATGAGATAGTAGTCTGTGAAATAAGACCAAGCAGTCTAAGGTCCATCTCTATATAATCCGAGATAGTATTCCAAGACTGTATCAATCCACAAACAAGCCGAGTCTTTTGCATCTGATCTATAGTTTTTTGAGAAAGATAGATAAGCCATTCTATAAAGCCACTATAAGAGACGGAGTCTCTCAAGAAATTTGCATAAATGAGGAAGAAAGTGTGCCATTATATTTAAGGAATTCAAAGACAGTAAAGCCTAAGAGGCCGACAAAGCCAGAGAATGCCTTCAAAGGAAAGAATTTATAAAGTTTGAAGATGCAAGACTGTGTCACCTGGAGGGTCTATTATATACATTACCTTGACAACCATGCTCCTCAGAAAGTCTTCAAGTATATGATCAAGATTGTTATAAAGATTATTCAAGACTCACAAATGATCTCTCACCATGATCATTTCGATTGAAGAAATTATGTGACCCCTATTCATTTGATAACAAACCTGAGTAGGACATTACTTTGAAGTCTCAAGTATTGAACAAGGAAGATTCAGAGTTGTCCCTAAGATCGTGATATGTCATATCATTGAAAGATAGGGTCTGCTAAATTTGAAGATGTCTCTTGCCCCTCTTCAAGCCTTGAAAGTCAAAAGTCTCTCTCAATGATGTCCTAAATGACTAAGAGTTTGCATGAATATTTGAGTATAAGCCTAAGAACTGAATGATGAAATTTATTGCAAGGGCAAGTGTTGTTGTTACAATGATGTAAGTGTTGAAGATGTTAGAAAATCAGAAAGGCAGAAAGGTTTTCTTAATTACTTGTGATATTTTTATGTTTTCTTATGTTCTTCTTTTACTTTAGTTCATCAAGCAATTATCAAAACAATAACACAAAGATTATAGACACCAGATGTAGGCAGATAGCCATGGCAAAACCCCTATCTAGGTGAAAACCCAATCAATAAGTCTTCCTTTATTAGTTTCACAAGATAATCCAAAACTCTTTGACCTAGACACAAACTTCCTCCAATCACCAAGTCAACCCTTCCCTTCTTTTGTAGATGATAACATTCCAGCAACAACTTCGACCTTGATGCAGCAGCAATTCTTCAGCCTAGCAAAAACTTTGACCTAGAAAAAGAAACACTTCAACCTAGAAGCAGCAGCAAAATTTCCTAAGTCTAAACTTGGGGAATATGGTTAATTAATCAGAATTAATTAAGTCAAGGCGTGAATGATCTCGAAACTCACACAGATCAACTTCAAGTTAATCCTAGCCATCGATTAAGATTTAATCTTGATCGTTGGAGTCCCAACAAAGGATTATAAGAAGTCAATGAGCACTTGGAGAAGACACCTGAGGTTCGATTTCTAGGCAGATCGAATTCCTGAGTAGCAATAGTCAGTTGTTGGAGAGAGAGTTAGAGATCGAAGCAGTAAGTGAGGGTCAGGGACAATGATCCGACGAAAAGAATTTCTCGATCCGAAGAGGTGGTAGCAAGAGGGCCGAATTACCCCAGAGAGGCAACGTTGAGGGACAACGCAATTGCTTTAGCTAGGCAATTCGATTTGGAGGAAGGAAAAATCGTTCTCAGTTTCAGAGTCTAGGAAGAAATCCCAAAGGGCCGGAGAATCGATTTCCTCAGCATCCAAAGGCAAAACGACTTCATCAAAGCCCATTTCAAAGCAAGTCATTGATCCAGCTATGCAAAGCAGCGCAAAGGCTGACGCAAAGCTCCAAGAAGCTGAGTTTTGGTAGGGAAAGTCGAGCCAAAGATTGCTTGTGGGAAAAGGGTAATTCCCTTTTGTATTTTGCCTAGATTTTCTTGTTGTTTGGATTGCCAATTGGGCTTCCATAGATGTACTTAGATTTCACTGTTGCATAATAAAATAAAACCCTCACTGTTGCACCGATTTTCCCAAGTTGGGTTTTTCTAGGACATTTGTCCAAAAATAATTGTGTTATTTTATGTGTGTGTGCTAGCATTTCTTCTAGCGTTTATTCTTCCGCAATTTTATTTGTGTAGGTTGCAGTGTGAGTTATTCAGTATTTGTTGTATGAAACAGTAAATAAATTGTTAATTAAAATAACAATTAGGAGAATAATTTCCAATTGTTGCAATAAGATTCCGGGTTTTGCAGTTTTCACATGGCATTAGAGCGCAGTTGATCAGCTAGAGTGCAAAGTAGCGAAGACAAGAGTTTTGTTGTTCAGTGTGGGCAACAGATCGTAACCCCAGAGGCAACATAGTCACTTTGCCAAGAGGCCGAGTTACTTGAGGAGATTTGATTTTTTTGAGCAAGGGACAATAAAATTCAATCTCTCCAGATTGAGTGATTTCAAAGGTAGACGGAGCAGCCTAGTATTTTTGCAGAGTAGATCTCTAGTTGGACGCAGTAGTTTTGCAACATTTTGCTAGAGTTGAGCTAGTGCCGGATGGAAGGAAGAAGAGCACACACTGAGGGACAATTTTCCTCGAGGAACTTCTAGTCTCAAGAAGTTCAATTTCCCTCGCAAATCAACAGTCGTTGTGAGGAGAGTTTCTCACTCCATAAGGGAGTATGAATATCCTAGCAACAACTTAGCAAAAGGGAAGAGGAGATTTTTTACATTTGTTGAGATGTCCACTGTTGGGCTTCGAGATCAATACAGGTTGGATGGAGCTTCCAACTATGTCATCTGGAAGGCAAGGATGTCCTTCCTTCTGGATGAATATGGCCTGAAGCCATATATTGATGCAGTGGTAGCAGTACCCCAAAATGCAAATCAGCTGAAGGAGTACAGAAAGGAGATGGTGTGGGCAAAGAGATTAACCTTAGATGGTGTCCAGGATCATGTTGTATCACACATAGAGTCCAAGGGAACGGTCAAAGAGATGTGGGAATCGAGATACACTTTCCAGGTTGTACCAAGGAACTTTTGAACAATGGAAGATGTACTTAAGAGGAAAAGTTGAGGCTCATCTGGATGCAAAAGGGAGAAGGCAGACTCTTTCCTCACTGGGATTTAGGAGGTCCAGGACCAATTGTCAATTGTTGGAGCAGCGCCTCAAACCACAAGAGTTAGTGCGATTGGCACTAAACAATGTCTACGAGGAGTGGCAAGTATTCGTCCAAAGTATTTTGGGCAGAGATACCTTGCCAAGGTGGAACAAGGTGTGGGCCGATTTGCAGCAGGAGGAGTTGAGACAAGCTCTATTGAAGAGCTCCATCAATGGCAGCAAGTTAGAAGCGGCTGAAGGAGGAGGAGAATGTGGCCCTCATATCAAAGGGTCCCAGTCAAGGACAGGGGGAGCAAAGAACGAAGAAGAAGGACATGTCGAAGGTCAAGTGCTTCAGATGTGGTGAGCTTGGTCACTACAGTACCCAATGTCCTCTCAGAAAGAAGGACAAGGAGGAGAAGCAGGACCAGCAGGCAGCATCGGCAGAGATTGATAAGTTGTCCTCCAAGCAAGAGGAAGACTTCGCCATGTTTGTTGATATGCCTCTAGGAGTGAGGTGGAGTGACTTGGTTTTATAGCCCCAGAGCACTACAGATGGGCAAGGTCATTGAGGAATCCACCTTTTAGATCATTACTTTGCTACGAGGGCCCACAATATTAAGTAACAAGATGGACCAGTGACAGTTGATGCAGTCAAATGCTAGAGTGACAGATGCAGAGACTAGTAGCAGTCAAATATTGGGGAGAGCAGTGTAGAGTTGGCAGCAGTGCAGTTGGCACAGTGCATAGTCAGCAACAATGCAGATTCTTCAGTGACAGTGCAGATACTAGCAACAGTAAGAAACTCAGGTGATAGATGCATCATACTAATCACAGTTGATTCAATATTTAAGATGCTTCTCAATTACATTTGTTGCAGTTGCGACAACAACAAATGAGAGGGAGTTGTAGTGCATATGCAATGTTGGCAACAGTTCAACAAGGTCAGCAACAACACAGATTCTTCAGTGACAGTGCAAATACTAGCAACAGTAAGAAACTCAGGTGACATATGCATCATACTAATCACAGTTGATTCAGTATTTAAGATGCTTCTCAATTACAGTTGTTGCAGTTGCAGCAGCAACAAATGAGAGGGAGTTGCAATGCATATGCAATGTTGGCAACAGTTCAACAGGGTCAGCAGCAGCACAAATGCAGCGTATATCAAAGTTGCGCAATTGTTGGTGGGCAACAACAACCAAACATAAGCAATGTGATAGGAGATGTTGCAGAAACAGGGTGCTGCTACAAGATGTGTAGTAGAGCACTAGAACACATTCCTCGCTAAGAGGGAGTGTTAGTTTTTGTAGCATCGGATGTATTCTAGCCACGAAATGTTATGGAGAGGCTAGAATATAGGAGATCTCAAAAACCCATAAATCATTTCTAGAAATTTCGCCTAGAAATGACTTAATTACATTATTAGCTAGTTTTTAAATATTTCCTATGTCTAAACTTAGGGAATATGGTTAATTAATCAAAATTAATTAAGTCAAGGCATGAATGATCTAGAAACTCACACGGACCGACTTCAAGTTAATCCTAGCCATCGATTAAAATTTAATCTTGGTCATTGGAGTCCCAACAGAGGATTATAAGAAGAAGTCAATGGGCACTTGGAGAAGACACTTGAGGTTCAATTTCTTGGCAGAACGATTTCCGAAGTAGCAACAGTCAATTGCCGGAGAGAGAGTCAAAGATCGAAGCAGTAAGTGAGGGGCAGGGACAGTGATCCAGTGGAAAGATTTTCCAGACCCAAAGAGGCAACAACAAGAGGGCCAAATTATCCAAGAGAGGCAGTGCAGTTGCCTCGGCCAGGCAGTTTGATTTGAAGGAAGGAAAAATCGCTCTTAGTTCCAGAGGCCGGGAAGAATTCCCAGAGGGCTGAATAGGTGATATCCTCAGCATCTGGAGGCAAAACGACTTCATCAGAGCCCAATCCGAAACAAGTCGTCCAAACAACTACACAGAGCAGCGCAGAGGTTGACGCAAAGCTCCAGGAGGCCGCATTTTGGTAGGGAAAGCCGAGTCAGAGATTGTTGTGGGAAAAGGGTAATTCACTTCTATATTTTGCCCAAATTTTCTTGTTGTTTGGATTGCCAGTTGGGCTTCCCTAGATGTACTCAAATTTCACTATTGCATAATAAAATAAAACCCTCACTGTTGCACTGGTTTTCCCAAGTTGGGTTTTTCCAGGGACATTTGTCCAAAAATAATTGAGTTATTTATGTGTGTGTGCTAGCTTTTCTTCTAGCGTTTATTCTTCCGCAGTTTTATTTGTGTAGGTTGCAATGTGAGTTATTCAGTATTTGCTATAGGAAACAGTAAATAAATTGTTAATTAAAATAACAATTAGGAGAATAATTTCCAATTGTTGAGATAGGATTTCGGGTTTCGAAATTTTCACATAGGTATTTTCATTAAGAAAGGAAAAGAAAAATTAAATTTGAATTAATGACCCCACAAGTGTCAAGTCTTCCAAGCCCCTTGGAGGCACCCATTTGACCTCCTTTTGAAGACCATTTCTCCGTATTTGCACATTGATGATATCTTGTTTTATCTTTGTTCCAGCAAAGATAGAAGGAAGAGAAGGTTGAAAATTAGAAGAAGAGATGACTTGATGGCTCGACACTTGTGGGAGGTCTCGTATTGGTTAGATGTTATTTTGATGTTTTATTTCTAGATGAATTGACGAACATTGATTCTCTCATAAGGATAGATTTTTGGGTTTTCCCCTTGTGGGTTTTGCCTTGGTCACTCTGTGTCTCTTGTCTCATTGCCTCGTTGTGATTTCTATTTCTCTTTCATGTTTAATGGTTGAATTTTTTTTATGTATAATTGTTTGATATTGAATGTGTTAAAATTGGCAACTAGGGCCAAACTCCATGTGGGTCATCTTATTAATGGCAACTGATATTTTTCTTGGATACCTCTCATCGAGAGGTGTAGGATTGATCTAAAGATCATCCGATTCCAATAAGTATTCATGGAGATATGAATTTATTTGTGTTATGGGACAATTTGCCAAGGTCGGCCAGCAACCAAATAAACCCCACTTGTGCTCAACGTTTTAGTATAAATAGAGGTGCCTTGAAAGTCATTTGAACACACATCCTCTTGGTGATCTCTTCCTCTCCACTTGTCTTTGTGTTTTGGTGGGAGGAGAGATCTAAAGAGGATACATTGCCCTAGATCCTAACGCTATCATGGAGGAGATTTTAATGCAGTAAAGGAAGCCTACATAACGCAGCAAGGAGAGATCTCATTGCTGGTCTAAAAGAGAAGCCCTACGCTACCCTATACACAACTCTAATGGAGAGCCCTACGCTGCCCTATACACAGCTCTATGGAGAGCCCTACACTGCCCTATACACAGCTCTATGGAGAGCCCTACGCTGCCCTATACACAACCCTATGGAGAGCCCTACGCTACCCTATACACAGCTCTATGGAGAGCCCTACGCTTCCCTATATGCAGCCCTATGGAGAAGCTCTATGTTGCCCTACCCGCAGTTCTCCAAGTGATATAAAGGAAGACTATTCAAGCATGCCCTAGTCACAACCATGGAGGAAGGAAGGTCTGAAAGCGGCTTGTATGACATGGAGAAGAGTGTTGAAGGGTATACGTTGAAGTCTGTCCAGCAAGGCAACATATGTTAGGACTGTGTTGATAATAATACAATCACTTGCATGGAGAAAACAGTGATGATACATTTAAGCATCATGATGTTGCAACCAGCAGATATATTGCAGCAACATGTTGATGAATGTTGCAGCATGATGGGTACAACAATGAAGTGTATCAAAACATAGTGAGGGGCAGCACAATGGTGAGTTACAGCGGTATGATATAGCAAGTTCATAGTGCTGCTAGTATAACACATTGGGACAGCAGCATGATACTTAGTGCAGCAAGTACAGCTAGCATGCAAGGGACAGCAAGCATGCTAGGGACAACAAGCATGCTCAGGACAAGAAGCAAGAAAGGGGCAGCAAGCTAGCTAGGTGCAGCAAACACATAGGTTAGTATGGCAACATGTTGCAACAATGGCACATGATGCAGTATAGTGATGGGTACCGACATGATTGATGAAGCATGATGAGATGCAGCATTGTGATGATGGGTGCAACATGGTGCAGCACGGTGAGGCACAGCATGATGATGAGATGTAGCACGATGATAGGTGAAGAAGTCACCTTGGAGAATCAGTTGAAGCAGCCTATCTTCAACTGATCTCATGTATCATCTTCTTAGAGATGATCTATGCTCTCATCTAGATAAGTCAACGTATTGACTTCAGTTGTAAATGTAATATCTCTCTCTCTCTCTCTGTGTTGAACTATTGAAGAACATATAAGAAGAATTGAACAAGGGTTTCCCCACATTGGGGTTTGTCCCTGGCTAACGCCACATCTTGTGTCCTCTTGTCTTGGCTTGTCTTTTGCGATTTATGTTTATGTTCTATCTGCAGTTACTTTAATGTTGATGTGATTGCTAATCTGGAAAAGATATTGAGCTAACTATGAAAATTGAAATAAATTGCTCTAAGCATAGAACATACCTAAACTTAACATGGTATCAGAGTTGAGGTGAAGACAAAGCCCAAGCAAGAGTGAAAGAGCAATCACCGAAGACAATTGGAAAAGGATCAGTGGATTCCTTATCCCTCTTCAAATTCACCAAGGGTGAAATCGAAGCAGAGAATATTATCAGAATAGCGCAGCAGAAGCTTCTGATGGCCTACCTAAAGATCACTTCATTGGGAAGTCCAGATCTAAGGGTGGAAGGAAAGGCAAATGCCTTGGTTGCAATAAGTTCGGCCATTATGCGAAGGAGTGTCCGAATGGCAGGGACACATCACTTGATGATGATAACAATCATTCCAAGGACATCTTCAATGATCAGAGGAATGACAGGTAATGCAGGTCATCAAGGAAACGGCCAACTCTTTAGAGAAAGCAAGGAACCCCAGGTATGAAGAATCAAATGTTGTTTCTAATAAGATAAACAAGCGTTATCTTGTATTGGCCCTTTGCTTCAGATTCTTTGCGAACCTGGCTTATTGATTGTAGTGCTTCAAGGCACCTCATCGGATAGAATGGTGCTCTCTCGAATTTGGTAGAGATGGAAACAATCGTGGTATTATGCTTGGAGTCGATGCCACCTATCCCGGAAAGGGTGTAGGGAATGTTACCCCTCAATTGAATGTGGGTAACTCGATTCATTTACAAGAATCTCTTTTATGTACCTGATCGCAAGAAGAACCTGGTGTCCATTTCGGTAATGGAAGTCAAAAGGTTTCAGGGTGGCATTCATCGATGGAAAGGTACGTGTTTGGAAATAGAATTTTCAAAGATGCTTTTATCTTTGAGTTCAAGGTTGGCAAGAAGTCCATTAGGGACCATGTCAGTTGACACATAGCACCGTAGGTCTATAAGTCAGATGATGACAGGGATGCCTGAATTCAAAAGGAGCATGATGGTACATGTCTAAGATGTACCGAAGGGAAAATCTTACAAGGGGACCATTCCCCTCATATAGCACATCCACAGGTTTGGAACAACCCAATGGGTTTGAGATTCACGATCAGGAATCTCATGTGTGCCGGTGGAAGAAAGCCCTCTATGGCTTGAAGTAGATCACCCCGGGTTTGATATGAGAGGATTGATAGTTGTTAGATGAAGCTGAGATTCACTAAGAGTGAAGTCGATCCAAACCATTGTTTGAAAGTTGTGGATGATAGACCTCTCATACTGCCACCATCTGAGAGCGACCTATTTCAGATAGGTACAGACCCTCTAACTTGCAAAAGTAAGAGGGAGTTGGATTCCGAATGTGGAATAGTAAACTACAAGCCCATGACTACCTCGAGGATCTTAACTTTCAAAAGTTATATGGTGAGCTCATATTTGGTTGAGCCTCATTGGATTGGTGCCAAGAATCTTCTGAGATATCTTTGGGGCACAATCTCTCATGGATTGAGATACACTGCTGGAAATATGAAGTTGCATGATTATTCGAATGTTGATTTGGCAGGCAGTGTGGAGGATCACTAGAGCACTTCTTAGTGTTGGTTCTCGTTGGGTTCTGCTTCGATATCATGGATGAGCAAGAAGCAGAAGTCGGTTGCTATAAGCACCGCCAAGACCAAATACATAGCTATGAGTATGATCTCATATGAAGCTGCCTGGTTGTGGAAGCTCTTCACTGATTTGTTTGTACATATGATGAATACCATCGTGATCCTCTGTGACAACCAAGGGGGGATTCGATTGTTGAGGAATCCCGTATTCGATGATTGCTCCAGTAGATAGACATCAGATACTACCTTATCTGGGATATGGTAAGTCGATGAGCAAGGAGGCTCCATCGCATTGAGACTGATGTACAGGTCGCAGACATTTTGTCGAAGCCCCGAGGAAAGATCAAATTTGTGACTTTCCCGAACAACTTGGAGTCGTTGAGAGACCTTCTTATAAGGGTCCTGTATGTTGCATGCATTGAGCTCTAGGGGCTTGGGGTACTTACTGGAGCGACATACGACCACAGGGCGACTCACCCTCCCCTGGTGGTGCGCTATGTACAGGGTGAAAGGTTCAACCTTCCCCTGTGATACCCCGTGACAACTTTGGGACAAGATGATTGGTTCTCCTGTGGCGACTGTAGGACAGGATGATTCATTCTCCTGTGGGACAAGATGTTTATTTCTCTTGTCCCCATGCAGTTTGGGACTCATGGGAAGTACCTTTCATCCGATCAATGAGCATGGAAATGGGGTTAGGGACCATAGTAGTACTATCAATGGACACATCATTGTATCTATCGTACTCCCTATGCTAGGATGACCTCCATTGATCTGGAATCAATGAAATTGATTTGGGATAAGTATGAGTGGTTTGAGACACTCTCTTGTGATATTGATTTGGGATCAATAAAACTAACTTCGGATCAGTAAGAATGATATGACACACTCTTCAAATGAAACTAACTTCGGGTCAGTAGAGAATGGTATGAGACATTCTCGATCAATTCTTCTTCTTCATGGTTCAGCAGAGCAGAGCAGAGTAGTGCAAGGCACTGATGGCAGAGATAGTACAGTCGGACATATGGATCAGCGGATGGAGTTCTCCCTAGTTGAGAGGGAGTGTTAAAATTGGCAACCAGGGCCAAACTCCATGTGGGTCATCTTATTAATGGCAGCTGATATTTTTTTTGGATCCCTCTCATCGAGAGGTGTAGGATTGATCTAAAGATCATTTGATTCTGATAAGTATTCATGTAGATATGAATTTATTTGTGTTATGGGACAATTCATCAAGGTCAGCCAGCAACCAAATAAACCCCACTTGTCCTCAACGTTTTAGTATAAATAGAGGTGCCTTGAAAGTCATTTGGACACATCCTCTTGGTGATCTCTTCCTCTCCACTTGTCTTTGGGTTTTGGTGGGAGGAGAGATCTAAAGAGGATATGCTGCCCTAGAGGATGTCCTAGATCCTAATGCTATCATGGAGGAGATTTTGATGCAGTAAAGGAAGCCTACATAATGCAGCAAGGAGGGATCTCATTGTTGGTCTAAAAGAGAACCCTACGCTGCACTATACATAGCTCTATTGGAGAGCCCTACGTTGCCCTATACACAACTCTATGGAGAGCCCTACACTGCCATATACACAACTCTATGGAGAGCCCTACACTGCCCTATACGCAGCTCTATGGAGAGACCTATGCTGCCCTATACACAACTCTATGGAGAGCCCTACGCTACCCTATACGCAGCGCTATGGAGAAGCTCTATGCTGCCCTAACCGCAGTCCTCCAGGTGATATAAAGGAAGACTATTCAAGCATGCCCCAGTCACAGCCATGGAGGAAGGAAGGTTTGAAAGCGGCTTGTATGACATGGAGAAGAGTGTTGAAGGGTATACGTTGAAGTCTGTCCAACAAGGCAGCATATGTTAGGATTGTGTTGATAATAATACAGTCACTTGGATGGAGAAAACAGTGATGATACATTGAAGCAACATGATGTTGCAAGCAGTAGATATATTGCAGCAGCATGTTGATGAATGCTGCAGCATGATGGGTACAACGATGAAGTGTATCATAGCATAATGAGGGGCAGCACAATGGTGAGGTACAGTAGTATGATATAGCAAGTTCATAGTGCTGCTAGTATAACACATTGGGACAGTAGCATGATACTTAGTGCAGCGAGTACAACTAGCATGCAAGGGACAACAAGCATGCTAGGGACAACAAGCATGCTCGAGACAACAAGCAAGCTAGCTAGGTGCAGCAAACACATAGGTCAGTATGGCAACATGGTGCAACAATGGCACATGATGCAGTATAGTAATGGGTATCGTCATGATTGATGAAGCATGATGAGATGCAGCATTTGCCATTGTGATGATGGATGCATCATGGTGCAACACGGTGAAGCACAGCATGATGACGAGATGCAGCACGATGATAGGTGAAGGAGTCACCTTGGAGAATCAGTTGAAGCAACATGTCTTCAACTAATCTCATCTATCATCTTCTTAGAAATGATCTATGCTCTCATCTAGATAAGTCAAAGTGTTGACTTCAGTTGTAAATGTACTATCTCTCTCTCTCTCTCTTTGTTAAACTATTGAAGAACATATAAGAAGAATTGATCAAGGGTTTCCACACATTGGGGTTTGTCCCTAGCTAATGCCACATCTTGTGTCCTCTTGTCTTGGCTTGTCTTCTACGATTTATGTTTATGTTCTATTTGCAGTTTACTTTAATGCTGATGTGATTGCTAATCTGGAAAAGATATTGAGGAAATAAATTGCTCTAAGCATAGAACATACCTAAACTTAATAGAATGCTATATGGAACTAATACTAATGAATCATTTGAAGTAGTTATCTTGATAAAAAATTGTTCTAGTCTGTCACAACTAGAAAAATCAACAATTCTTTCACTGTGTTTGAGATCATTGACTTCTTGTCTAAGCATGTCTTTCCAATGTGAAGAGCAAAGATTGAATTCAAACACTAAGTGCTTGCCCTTGGCCAATGAACCACTTAGAGCTTTTAGTTTGGCTATTAAACCACTGAGAGCTTGTAGTTTGGTTGTTGAACCACTTAGTGCTTGTCGGTTGGTTGATGAACCAATAAGTGCTTGTTGACTAGTTAATGAAATTACTAGGTGCCTTGGTTGATGAACCACTTAGTGATTGCTTATTGGCTGATGAACCAATAGTGCTTGCCAATTAGTTGTTAAACCACCTACATAGTTAATTCAATCCTCTAGCTCTAAGCGACATACTCCCTTGGAATTTGGGTGAAGTTATGTGTATTGAAACTCGGAGAGTAATCCAATCACTGGGGTGCTTACTACTACAGAGTAGTTGAAGAACCACCTGGACAGTGGATTCCATACATTGAGTGTTTAATCTATCCATTGGTGTGAATTTCCCTATGCAAGCATCCCCTCAAACTCTGGATCTAGCTCGATGGTGGTCAACTGCAAGAAATATTGTAGTGTAGCTAGCCCCTTCCAGTTGGATGGAAAGTGGCAGTCCCTCCTTCAGTTGCTAACTAGCTCAATTCATTCAGATAAGCATAAAGTGGTGCCTATTTAACTTTCAAGTTGTGATAGCCTTGTTCTATTCATGAGTGTTACTATGATCATGCATATTCATGTGTGGGTGTTTGAAAATTGTTATCACACTTATTGTTGGCTATCTTCAACATTATGGTTTCAATTATTGATAGCATTGTGGAGTTGCTGCCATATTTATGATTTATCAATTATTTGTATGCTTGGAGCTAAGTGCCTACATGTCTCTAACTGCAAGTTCATAACTTATGAAAAGTGTTGTAAACTGTAAATCTCTACAATATTTCCTTGTTGTTGTTATTATGAGGATAACTTTGAATTACTCACTCAAAATCTACCATATTGAGAAAATGCATGACAAAATCCTTAAGAATGTAGTTGCAAGGTTGTTTCACCTGTTGGAGGCCATTGTTAAAGCCTTGGCCATCTCATTCAAAAAGATTGATGGGCGTGCCTCTACCTCCTTGGCTTGGCGCTAAATTTTTCGAATAGGCACTATCAAAGACGAGGTGGACCGGAAACTGTTGCAAGAATTTATGTTTGTCAACACTGTTAATCAAGAAGACTACCTATCACTCATCAGTGCTTACATCCCATAGTGCTTTCACAATCGGGCGACAACGATAGTAGTAATTGGCACAAAATTTGTTTGTTGGGGCAATCAACTAACAGGACAGTCCACTGCTAATTGAATCGACCCTTCGGGCCCTCATGTTGATTTTTAATATACCTTGGACAAGTGGTTTCCCATGGGTTAAGTCTCTACCTAGGGAAAAGTGTCCAAAATAAATTTTTTCCTAAGTGTGACTTTATAAGTAGTAAAGTCAATGTTCAATTATAAAGTGAAAGGTGACTTTAGACATAAAGTACAATGTGGGTACTTTATTTAATGGGTGAGTTAAAAAATAGAAAGTGAGAATTAAATGCACATTTATTCTCATCCCTTGATCTAAATGAATATGAGCCATTAGATCTTAGGGATGCCCAAAAGTCATTTAGGGAAACAAAAGGGGGAAAAAAAGAGAGAGACTGCATTCATTCTTCATGAGCAAATTGGAAAAAGGAGGTTGAGAACTGGAGAAAAGTTCTGAAGGATAAATTTGTTGCATCAAGCTGAAAGAGTGATTTCTGGGCAAAGTTGGGCACAAAAATCAAGGGATGGAAGACAACAGAAAGTACAATACGAACAACATTTAATGTTGTGAGCTGCACGTCATTCAAGAGAAGTTTTTGAGAGAAAAAAAAAATACGAAATCCGTACACTACAGTCTGTATCCATATAGTACATATTTTCAACTTCAAGTGGGCATGGTTTTCAAGGAGTTTTGGGCTGAAGAGATAAGTTGTATTTCGATGTTTTGTTTTGTCTACAAATGAATTTTTCTTGAACTTGAAAGATAAATAAATTTGAAAATCTCTCTAACAAATTTTCCCTCAAGAAGATTGAAGGGGTTTTGCTTGGGTCTAAGTTGACCAGAAATCTGTGTATTTTTATGTGTTGCTGGTTTGTTTGTGTCCATATTTATTTTCAACATATGTTGACAGCCCCATGTGTTTTAATCTAAAAAATTTCATTTCTAGAATTCTATATGTTGAATGTATGTTTATGGGAAAGGGCATTTAACTGAATGGGAGTGATAAGGTGAAATTAAAATTGGGTTGGGATAGCAAGAAACTTTCTAGTCATCAAATTTCAACACCTCATTATTGAGTGGCCTTCTTAGACAACACTATCCAGGCATGGTTAGATCAACAACCTTGATTCACTTTGGGGGGGGCCCGATCTACTGTAGGATAATGAGTGGGAGGGATTCTGAAACAAGAACCCACCCACGATAAAAATCACTATGGTTTTTGGTGGAACATCGAAGTGGAACCTCATGTAGGGGTGACTACCCCACAAGTGGGTCGGATTTTCCCTTATTAACATGGCCCACATTCGGGATTTGAGGTGTGGTAGGGGTATTAAAGTTTGCAGCAAGACATATGTGGATGAGATCAAATCATTCCACCTTGGAATGGCTGCATCTGAGGATCCAGATGTAGACGAAGGAAAATCCATAAGTGTAAGGTCAGATGTGGTTGGAACCGAATATAATGTGAGATGATTGCAAAACACGAAGGGGTAGGCCTTATGGGGCCCATGTGCCAGAGACGATGTGGCAAATGCCATGGGGACCTAACAATGGCCACATGAATGCCACATAGGGAGGTCCCAGTAATGATGTGGACTTGTATCATGCTGATGTGGCAATGGCACGTCGCAATGCCACATGGACCAAGGAGGAGCCATGTGGATGACACTTGGAAACTTCATACTGACATGGCTCTCTTTATGATTGGTCAAACTCCAAATGGGCATAACCTTCAATCTAAGAGTCAAATTGAGATTAAATTTATATCGTCAGAAAGCTCTTAACAAGTTCAACGTGATGATGACATTCGTTTGTGTTTTGACAATGTTGAGTGAAGAGTATTTTTGTAACCTCATCGTCATAATAGACCTTGGAGTTGGGCCAAAAGAAAAAGTAACACTTCTCGCAGCACAAGAAAGTACAAGGGCGTGGTAGGGAGCATTACAAAGTGGTATCAAAGCTTAGGTTCAACACTAAACTTGAAAAGGCTCGTAGACCGAATTTAATATAATGTTTTAGATATTACATATGTTAATTTTATTTAGATTTATAATTGATGTGGTTGCTAACCTTGCTAGAATGCTTACATGTCTTTTAATCTATGTGACTAACATGGATTTTGATTTTGTGAACAGTTTCATATCAGCATGTTTAATGTTGTCAGACCAAGGCAATAACTTATTATATCCATATCAAGATTAACTAACAAATGTGTGTGTGGCAACACATAAGAAAACACAAGTTCTAGCCTAAAAGAAAAGAATGAGCAGTACAATGGTGTAGTACAAGACAAATAGATCCTAACATAATTAAAAAGAGGAAACAATTGGGAGGAGGTTGGAGGAGAATTATCTTGGTTGCATGGACACTCTCAGGAGCTTGAAGGTTGAATTGAAAAGTTGTAAATTAGACAACGAAAAGATTGTCAAAGCACGAAAGAAGTAAGCAAAGGTGAATGCAATAATTTTGCAGAGTTTATCAAATTTACAAAGGCAAAAACAACACGAGCTTGGTGCCAACTATCTAGGCAAACACAAAACCAAGCAAAGTCCATCAAAAGTACAAAAACATGGATTGGAGACTGATAGGGTGAAAGGAAGTAAGTCAAGGAAAAGACATAGACAAATAAGTGAAAACACGATGAAAGACCCAGGCAACACTCGAAGGAGATCAATCACAAAGCCAAATCAAACCACTTCACAATCTGCGCATCAAACCTTAGCTGCCTCATTAACTAACTACTGCATAATACTGCCACACACACTGTCACAACTACGGATACGCCAGACCCAATTCTGCCAAGTATCATTGTGTTATGTCAATTAGGTATTGTCATGTCATCAAGTCAACAACCACACCATGTCCTCAGGTAATTGTTATCATCACAAGGAAACTGTCATGTACAAGAAACACCGTCAAGTACCAAAATACATTATCAAATGCCAAGTATACTCTCATGTAGATCATTGTCATACAAAGTCACTGTAATTATGCATTGTCAAAGATCACAACAATTTGTCTCTATCGTACAACTGTAAAGGTCATCACTGTCATCAAGAGATATATTGTTGTATTCAATGTTGTAGATTATCAATTTAGGTGTCACTATCATGCGCTTGGTCTTTGTTATAGGTCACAGAAATGTTGTGATATCTGTCAACAAGGCTTAGTTATTAAATCACTGCCACAATTTGTCATGTAATGCTTGTACACTAAATCTCATGGAAGATCATGTCATCATAGGTTATTGTTTGTATCAAGATTATCATCAACCCTTTAATATTAAATGTATCAAGGCCTACCACTGCCATACAATAATGAAGTCTTTAATGTCAATTGTGAAGTACTGCTAACATCTAGAGGAGGCCATTACTACTACATATCTCACTGAACCATCTTCACAAGGTGACAAAGATACTTCAAGGTGAAGTAATCGTAAAACTCTTAGACAATCTTCAAAATAAAAACAACCCCTCGCTGCTCATTGATTCTTTGTATTAGAGTTACTGTAGGTATGGACTAAGTCAAAAAAATTTGTCAAATACTACCTACTGCTTTAAGAAGAGTTACACCAAGAGGCAATGGTGATTTATTTAGAACAATACAACTGCAACCGTTAGAAGATCGTTGCCTCAAAATTCATTCACAATTGTAGTTAGAAACCCTTGTGTTTAGAATGCCAATCTAATTTATGTTCTGGACTTATTCACAAGTGCAAACTTCTGAGTGTAGCCCGCATGAGACACTTTGGTTGAGGAGCCTAATAATCAAGGATTGAATGCCTTGTGAACAACAATAAAACCCTAGAGGATGTTGAAGGTCATTCCTTCAAAGTCCCACAATCTCAAACGAACTTTATGCTCAAAACTTGAATTCTTAAAAACCCTAAGACAATGTTTTTTAAAATTGTTCCAAAAACATAGGTATTTAGGGAGTTGAAGGCCTATCAAAATAAATGTTTGGAGCACTATAGGTATAGCCTATTGAACGATTTCAGGTATCTAAAATGATGCCCTAACAAGTCTCCAAACACAAACTAAGGATGTTGAGAAGGAGCACAACTAAATCCTTAATTTCTTCGTTGTTCTAAGAGAAGGATCACCAAGAATTTTGTTGATTTCTTGTAGTGGATGCCCTAAGGAGGCCGAAATATTAGTGTTCTCAAAACCCAAGCGCTCATTCTACCTGCGAGAGAAGATTTATCTAAGAGAATCCCAAACCAAAAAGAAATATATATATATATATATATATATATATATATATATATATATATATATATTATTATATATATATATATATATATATATTATATATATATATATATATATATATATATATATATATATATATATATAATTTTAATTGTCCTTTGACCATTGACTTGACTAAGGTGATGGTACCATATGGTCACCCTCTAGGATTTTCCCAAAAATTGGGGTTTCAAACTTCAAACACAAATATCTCTCAAACTAGGAGGCCTCTCGGGGCATGCCATATACCACCGAAATCGGCTTGACAACGAGAATCAAATGGAAAGGATCTCCATGATAAATTCCATGGTTTGCTTCTTCAAAAATCCTCAACAAGTGCAGGTTATGTCCTTAGTCCAAGGAATCCAAACCCTGGAACTAGGGTTTTCAACCATCCAATACTGGAGCTTCCAACTTGATGTAATCTAGACAAATATAACAACATTCATTAATTGTTTAACATCAATGACAGGTGTTTAGTCAAAGTCAAACTCCAGGGTTGACATCAATGGCAACACCATTCAACAGAGAAAGTGAAGATTCAAAGGTACCTCAATGGGTTTACCACAAGCTTACTAAGACAAGATTGAGTTTGATGAACCAAGAACATTACAAGACACCATGTAGAAAATAAATATTGTTATGATCAGTCTAAGCATAAGATCGAGGTTTATACAAGTTGGAAGAAGTACAAAACCCTGATTTAAAGGAAAGGGATCAAAATCTGAAGGGCATGGGCAGATGGCGAAAAACAGTAAGTTCATCACCCCTGCAAAAGGAGGATTCCAACGAACTTTCCCCGCTTACAATAGAGATCGACCCACTAAACTAGCGAGAGAAGAGGTTGCAGGGCTCAAGAGAGGACCATTCCATTATTGGACATATGGAGGAAACCACCTGCGGAAGGGTTGTCCTCAGTGCTCACCAACAACAACAAAATGATAAAATTTTGTACATGCAAGAGGCAAAGATGGTGAACAATGTGGCTTAGATTATACCTCGAATTTATGCAATGTTGGATTGTGACCTCCTATCCTAGCCAAGTGTTGCTTGAACTTGTTAGTACCTCCTCCTTCAATAGATTTTTGGAAATATTTGCAGATCATTTTGCCATCAATCATATCACAATGAGCCCATGCAATATCCTTGGCTTTTGGAGGCATGGGGACTACTACTCAGCCCAAACTCTCTGTTGTTCCACTACTCCAACAAAAACTCAACACTCTCCAAGCTCACAATGAAGCTCACAAAAACTCCAAATGAGATGTGTGAGGAAAATGAGAGGGGAGACATCCTTTTAAAGGCTTGGAGGAGTTGTTTTTGGAGGGAAACAAGCCCTAGTTTTCCTCAAAACCACTTGAAAAATCGTGAAACAACCTTTTGTGGGGTCTATGGCCAGCGTGGCAATAAATCGATTGATTTATGACAAGACCAACCAATTTATGGGAAAAATAGGCTAATGAACTGATTGGTTTGACTATTTTATGGTTCAAACTAGCCAGTTTTGAATACTATGGTTTTGAACAATGTTAAAATTGGTAACTAGGGCAAAACTCCATGTGGGTCATCTTAATGGAAGCTGGTATTTTTCTTGGATCCCTCTCATCGAGAGGTGTAGGCAGTGTTCCACGGGGACTCGCCCCCCCCCCCCCAGGGGTCTAGTTTCCTCGCTCCCCCGCGCTCCGAGGACTTGGGGACGAGTAGGGGACGTTTCCCCACGCTCCCAAAATGGAGGAAACTCAGGGGGACGTGCCAGGGAAACGTTTCCCTTCCCTAAGGGGGCGTTTCCGAAAAGGGGGACGTGGGGGGCGTGGGGGGACGAGAGGGGACGAGGGGGGGCGAGAGGGGACGTGGGGGGACGAGGGGGGACGTGGCACACCTTTAATGCATTAAAAACCATTTTAATTAACTAAACGCTGAACTTAATCTTTAATTAAGAGTTAATTAATGTTTAGGGTTTTGGAAAGTCGTCGTTTCATGTTATAAAAATGGCACCCTAAACCATGAACAACACACTCACAGCCTTTGCAAGTTCGCTGAGCGCTCCACTCACAACGTTGGATTTCACTGTTCGGATTTTAATAAACAGTGCCTGTATCATTATTGATTGTATTAGGAATTGTATACAAAAGGTAAATTACCTAAAAAGAGTCAGTGAATTAATACAATTTGTTGAAAGTGCAAGCTAGGAAAACTAAGACATTGAATCGGTTCAATATGGGCTCTCCCCATTCATGGTGATAGTAGGTTTAGGAAAAGAGCCTATTGTCACATGTTCTGAAAAGTGGATCTGACTATTTTGTTTCCAGGAACCAATTAACCACAAGTATGGTGAAAAATCCGACTTGTAAAAACTTAAAAGACTGCCTCCTTGACTACCATGCGTTGTGTTGATGAGACCTGATTGAAATATAATATTGTTGATATAATAAGACCTGATTAAAATACAGAATGTTAATATTCCACCAGCCACCCAACTACTTTCCTATATGATTTCTCAAAATTCTGCCCTGACATCTAATTTTGATCACATGAGAACTTAAAAGGTTCAAAATATACATTCGCTCAAAGAAAGAAACTAGCAGGATCTGTAAAATGGAAACTAACTAAGCAGTCTAACAACATGAAAAGAAGAAAGTAACTTCCACTTACGTGTCTATCATTTTTTGCATGAGATTGCCGATGGAAAAATCTATGGCACAAGGTTATGGCTGTCGCAATGGTTACCTGGGAACTGAATAAACAATAGACGGTCAGCCTATTACTATATTAGGCCTATGGTCTTTACCTGTGGAAAAAGCATCCAGGTTCCGTTTAGTCCAAGTTCCAAAAATGATTTCTTTTAGACATTTTCTCTAGGTTAGCAGTATCTAAAACAGAATTGTGAAGGTATATCAGACCTATGGGCTAGTCCTATAGAAGCATTTCCAAATAGGCTATTCATATATTAATATTATCAGTTGAAAATCTACGGCCTGCCTAACTAATATGTCAAGAACTTAGAAGTCCAGTTTCTCAAAATCATTATACATAATCCACTATAGTTCTGAGTTCTCTCTATGTTAAAGTTTTCTTCTAAGAAGGACAGTTCTCTCTTTGTTTAAGTTTTCTTCTAAGAAGGATTGTGTAAATTTTCAAATTCATTGCTTTCTTGCTCCAAGAGTTCATATCAATGATCATGCTTTGCAGCTTTTCAATTCAAACCAAATTGTCATAGTGGACTCAATTAATAAATTATATTTTATATTTATAAATTTTTAAGACCTTGACGCTCCCCCACGTTTCCTAAAAAATGGTAGGGAGCTTTTGCATAGGCCGCTCCCGCGCCCCCTCGCTCCCTCACCCCCTCGTCCCGGAACCTTGGTGGAACATTGGGTGTAGGATTGATCTAAAGATCATCCGATTTCGATAAGTATTCATGGAGATATTAATTTATTAGTGTTATGGGACAATTCTTCAAGGTCGGCCAGCAACCAAATAACCCACACATGTGCTCAACGTTTTAGTATAAAAGGAGATGATTTGAGAGTCATTTCTCACACACTTCACTCTTGATCTCTCTCCATTTGTTTTGGGTTTTAGTGTGAGCGAAATCTAGGAGGAAGTAGCCCTAAGACGCAGGAGGAAAGGAGGGTTACAATCTGCCCTAGCCGGAGTCCTAGCACAACCCTAGCCGCAGTCAAGAAGAAGTTATATGCTGTCCTAACCTAGAGGACACAATCATGAAGAGATGCCCAAATCCTCCACCCTGTCTCAAGGGTAACCTAGCCGCAGTCAAGAAGAGGATATACGCTGTCCTAAATATAAGTATGATGCCCTAACCGCAGTCTAGACTAGGAGGTGAAACTGTTGTCCAAGCCATGCACTTATCCGCAATCAAAGAAGGGCTAACGTTGCCCTAAACGAAGTCTTACAAGAAGGGTTATAACCGCAGCTTTTGGAGGAACCATAGCTGGAGTAAAACATGCCCTAGCCGCAGAGAATAGACGGTATAATGCAACCCTTAGACACAGCTAACAGCAAGGCAGTTTAAGGACCGTTCTAGGGCTCATTGAAGGATATCCAAACTATGGTTAGAAGGCTGAAGTGTTAAGGGCTAAACGTTGTGCTGAGCATAACCAAAAGCCAATTGTTGTTGTGCTAGAACTCAGGTCATAGCACCACAGTTGGGCTTGCGTTGAGCTGTTAAAAGCTGTCATATACCCTATGGCAGCAACCTAGCAGGGAAGGAGTTCACCTTCAGCAAGCCATAGTCTTTCAAGGTTTGTTTGGGGCAAATTGGAGAACATTAAGGTTACTGGAATATGCACTAACAAATAGGGTTGGAGCAGCATGCCAAAGTGTGAATACTGTTAATGATAAAGGCTGCCAAGAATACATGGAATAGTATGACAGCGGTGTGGAATACATAGAATAGTATGACAGCAGTATGGCAAACATGGAATAGCAATGACAGTGGGACAGCAACAATGGCATAGTGCAATGATGGCACAACGAGACAACAACAACAGCAAAGTGACCCATGAAGTTGAATGCATACTAATGTGATAGTACAACAAGATGCATGGGCAACATAATATCACCGATGCCATGTGGCAGCAAAAGCACATTGGGACAGTTGTAGCAATGCTAAATAGTGGGACAGCAGCATGGTGCTGCAAGCGACAACAGCATGGTAAGTGGTACAGCAGGACATGGTGCTTGTTGGAGCTTGGTACTTGGGACAGCAAGCTATGACATGGCATAACAATGTTAAACGATGGGACAACAAGGACATGGTGCTTGCATAGAACAACAAGCAATCATGGTGCAGCAGTATGATGCATGCAGCATGGTAATGAGGTCCAACATAGTGATGATGGGTGCAGCACGATGCAACACAATGAGGTGCAGCATGATGACAAGGTGCAGCAATATGATGGGTAATGGAATCACCTGGGAGAATCAGTTGAAGCAGCATGTTTTCAACTAAGTTAAGCTATCTCATGTATCATCTACTTAGAGATGATCTATGCTCTCATTTAAGATAAGTCAAAGTGTTGACTTCTGTTGTAAATGTACTATATCTCTCTCTCTCTCTTTGCTGAACTATTGAAGAACATATAAGAAGAATTGATCAATGGTTTTCCCACATTGGGGTTTGTCCCTGGCTAGTGCCACATCTTGTGTCCTCTTGTCTTGGCTTGTCTTCTGCGATTTATCTTTATGTTCTATTTGCAGTTTATTTTAATGCTGATGTCGTTGCTAATCTGGAAAAGATAATGAGCTAACTGTGAAAATTGAAATAAATTGCTCTAAGCATAGAACATACCTAAAATTAACATGGTATCAGAGCTAAGGTGAAAACAAAGCCCAAGCAAGAGTGAAAGAACAATCACCGAAGACAGTTAGGAAAGGACAAAAGGATCAATGGGCTCCTCATCCCTCTTCAAATTCACCGAGGGTGAAATCGAAGCAGAGAATACTATTAGAATGGCGCAACGAAATATGGCCTACCTAAAGATCACTTATTGGGAAGACCGGATCTCAAGGTGGAAGGAAAGGCAAATAACTAGTTTGGCCATTATGCGAAGGAGTGTCTGAACGATAGGGACACATCACTTGATGATGATAACAATCATTCCAAGTACATCTTCAATGATCAGAGGAATGACAGTGCGGGTCATCAAGGTAATGGCTGACCCTTCAAGAAAGCAAGGAACCCCAGATATGAAGAATCAAATGTTGTTTTTGATAAGATATAGAAGTGCTATCTTGTATTAGCCATATCCTTCAAATTCTTTGGGAATCTGGCTTACTGATTGTTGTGCTTCAAGGCACTTCATCGGATAGAAGGGTGATCTCTCTAATTTAGTAGAGATGGAAACAATCGTGGGATTATACTTGGAGCCGATGCCACCTATCCCAGAAAGGGTGTAGGGAATGTTACTCCTAGATTAAATGAGGGTAACTCGATTCATTTACGAGAATCTCTTTATGTACCTGATCGCAAGAAAAAAACCTGGTGTCCATTTCGGCAATGGAAATCAAAGGTTTCAAGGTGGCATTCATCGATGGAAAGGTACGTGTTTGGAAATAGAATTTTCAAAGATGTTTTTATCTTTGAGTTCAGGGTTGGCAGGAAGTCCATTGGGGACCATGTCAGTTGACACATAGCACCGGAGGTCTGTAAGTCAGATGATGACAAGGATGCCTGAATTCAAAAGGAGCATGAAGGTACATGTCTGAGATGTACCGAAGGGAAAATCTTACAAGGGGACCATTCCCCCCATGTAGCAGGTCCACAGGTTTGGAACAACCCAAGGGGTTTGAGATTCATGATCGGGAATCTCATGTGTGCCGGTGGAAGAAAGCCCTCTATGGCCTGAAGCAGATCACCCCGGGTTTGATATGAGAGGATTGATAGTTGTCAGATGAAGCTGAGATTCACTAAGAGTGAAGTCAATCCAAACCATTATTTGAAGGTTGTGGATGATAGACCTCTCATATTGGCACCTTCTGAGGATGACCTATTTCAGACAGGTGCAGACCCTCTCACTTGCAAAAGTAAGAGGGAGTTGGATTCCGGATGTGGAATGGTAAATTGCAAGCCCGTGACTACCTCAAGGATCTTAGCTTTCAAAAGTTATATGGTGATGATGTTGGACCAGATTTGGGAAATGCCTCTGAGTTTCATAAACTCATTTGCATTGATGTTCTTGGTGAACTTGCGTCCGAACATATGTTTTGCAGTTAGCATGGTGAGCTCATATTTGGTTGAGCCTCATTGGATTGGTGCCAAGAATCCTTTGAGATATCTTCGGGCCACAATCTCTCATGGATTGAGATACACTGTCGGAAATATGAAGCTGCATGATTATTCAAATGTTGACTAGGCGGGCAGTGTGGAGGATCACTAGAGTACTTCTCATTGTTAGTTCTCTTTGGGTTCTGCTTCGATGTCATGGATGAGCAGGAAGCAAAAGTCGGTTGCTATAAGCACCGCCGAGACCGAATACATAGCTATGAGTATGATCTCGTGTGAAGTTGCCTGGTTGTGGAAGCTCATCAGTGAGTTGTTTGTACACATGATGAATACCACTGTGATTCTTTGTGACAATCAGGGGGGATTTGATTATTGAGGAATCTCGTATTCGATGATTGCTCAAGCAGATAGACATCAGATACTCCCTTATCTAGGTTATGGTAAGTCGATGAGCGAGGAGGCTCCATCGCATTGAAACTGATGTACAAGTCGAATACACTTTGTCAAAGCCCCGGGTAAAGATCAAATCTGTGATTTTCCCAAACGACTTGGAGTCGTTGAGAGACCTTTGTAAAAGGGTCCTACATGTTGCATGCATTTAGCTCTGGGAGCTTTGGGGTCTTGGGGTACTTACTAAAGCGACATACGACCACAGGGCAACTCACCTTTTGCTGGTGGTGTGCTATGTATAGGGTGACAGGTTCAACCTTCCCCTGTGATACCCCATGGCGACTGTGGAACAAGATGATTAGTTCTCTTGTGGGCCGAGATGATTAGTTCTCCAGTGGCAACTGTGGAACAAGATGATTAATTCTCCAGTGGACTGGGATGATTAGTTCTCCTGTAGCAACTGTGAAACAAGATGATTAGTTCTCCTGTGGGCCAGGATGATTAGTTCTCCCATGGCAACTGTGGTATAAGATGATTCGTTCTCCTGTAGACAAGATGATTAGTTCTCCTGTCAAGGCATCCTACCGATGTAGTTTGGGACTCATGGGAAGTAGCTCTCATCCGATAAATGAGCAGGGAAATGGGGTTAGGGACCATAGTAGTACTATCGATGGATGCATCGTTATATCTACCATACTCTCTATGCTAGGATGACCTTCATTGATTTGGGATCAATGAAACTGATCTGGCATCAGTATGAGTAATTTGAGACACTCTCTTGTGATATTGATCTGGGATCAATAAAACTGACTTTGGGTCAATAGAGAATGGTATGAGACATTCTCGATCAATTCTTCTTCTTCATGGTTCAGTATATCAAAGCAAAACTGAGCAAAGCAGAGCAGTGCAGGGCACTAATGGCAAAGATAGTATAGTCGGACATATGGATCAACGGATGGAGTTCTCTCTAGTTGAGAGGGAGTGTTAAAATTGGCAACTAGGGCCAAACTCCATGTGGATCATCTTATTAATGGCAACTGGTATTTTTCTTGGATCCCTCTCATCGAGAGGTGTAGGATTGATCTAAATATCATCCGATTCTGATAAGTATTCATGGAGATATGAATTTATCAGTGTTATGGGACAATTCGTCAAGGTCGGCCAGCAACCAAATAACCCACACATGTGCTCAATGTTTTAGTATAAAAGGAGATGACTTGAGAGTCATTTCTCACACCCTTCACTCTCGATCTCTCTCCACTTGTTTTAGGTTTTAGTGTGAGAGAAATCTAGGAGGAAGTAGCCCTAAGACGCAGGAGGAAAGGAGGGTTACAATTTTCCCTAGCCGCAGTCCTAGCACAACCCTAGCCGCAGTCAAGAAGACGATATACGCTGTCCTAACCTAGAGGACGCAGTCATGAAGAGATGCCCAAATCCTCTGTAACCTTGCCGCAGTCAAGAAGAGGATATACGTTGCCCTAAATATAAGTATGATGCCCTAACCGCAGTCTAGACTAGGAGGTGAAACTGCTGTCCAAGCCATGCACTTTTCCGCAATCAAAGAAGGGCCTGACACTGCCCTAAACGAAGTCTTACAAGAAGGGTTATAACCGCAGCTTTTGGAGGAACCATAGCTGGAGTAAAACAAGCCCTAGTCGTAGAGCATAGAAGGTATAATGCAGCCCTTAGACACAGCTAACAGCAAGGCAATTTAAGGATTGTTCTAGGGCTCATTGAAGGATATCTGAACCATGTTTAGAAGGCTGAAGTTTTAAGGGCTAAACGTTGTTGTGTTGAGCATAACCAAAAGCCAATAGCCAATAGTTGTTGTGCTAGGCCTCAGGCCATAGCACCACAGCTGGGCTTGCGTTGAGCTGTTAAGAGCTGTCATATACCCTATGGCAGCAACCTAGCAGGGAAGAAGTTCACCTTCAGCAAACCACAGCCTTTCAAGGTTTGTTTGGGGTAGATTGGAGAACATTAAGGTTACTGGAATATGCACTAACAAACAGGGTTGGAGCAACATGCCAAAGTGTGAAGACTATTGATGATAAAGGCTGCCCAAAATACATCGAATGGTATGACAGCAGTATGGAATACATAGAATAGTATGACAACAATATGGCAAACATGGAAAATCAATGACAGTGGGACAACAGCAATCGCATAGTGCAATGATGCCACAACGGGACAACAACAACAGCAAAGTGACCCATGAAGTTTGAATGCATACTAATGTGATAGTACAACAAGATGCATGGGCAGCATAATAGCACCGATGACATGTGGCAACAAAAGCACATTGGGACAGTTGTAGCAATGCTAAACATTGGGACAGCAACATGGTGCTGCAAGGGACAACAGCATGGTAAATGGTACAGCAGGACATGGTGCTTGTTGGAGCTTGGTACTTGGGACAGCAAGTTATGACATGGCATAACAATGTTAAACGATGGGACAACAAGGACATGGTGCTTGCATAGGACAGCAAGCAATCATGGTGCAGTAGTGTGATGCATGCAGCATGGTAATGAGGTCCAATATAGTGATGATGGGTGTAGCACGATGCAACATGATGACAAGGTGCAACACTATGATGGGTGATGGAGTCACCTGGGAAAATCAGTTGAAGCAGCATGTCTTCAACTGAGTTAAGCTACTTCATGTATCATCTACTTAGAGATGATCTATGCCAATGTTGCACGAAGCGAGAGCGAAGCGGAATCGTTTTTTGGAAGCGGGGACGCCGAAGCGTCATTTTCCAAAAATCTAGGAAGCGAAGCGTCCGCGGAAGCGTCTGCTATATATATATATTTTATATTTTTTTGCATTTATACTCAAAACAAACATCCCAAATACCAAATTAATTGTAGAAGACATGCAAACATGCATATTTTTGCATAAATCAAAATAGATATGGCATCCATGATTCCATTGTAGTTACTAGTATGTACAACAATCATCTATATTCTAGCTATTACAAACATACATCAAATTTTTAAGCATATTATAAAACATAAAACATTTAAGCATATTATAAAACATAAAACATAGAGCATATTATGATTTATCTAGCAAGTGAGCAATTGTCAACATTTGTCATGTCCAAAATTCAAATAATAATGTTTACAAAATATGTCACTTGGTCATCGCCAAGCCAAAAAGGTTCAAAATTCAAATTCACAAGTCTACAAGTCTAATGAGTAATCTATGACAAAAAGTAGTAGATTGTGAATATATCTACTAATCTCTCCTCCTTCCACCACGAATAGAACGTGGTGGCAGGCCTCCACGTGGTGGCAATGAAGAAGATGGTGCCTGTGGAAGTCGTGGCACTGAAACTGATAAAGAAGAACCCCCTGCTGTTGGTGTTGAACCATGGAACCTAGGAACCAAGGGACCAGATGGGGGTGGGGGTGGTGGCATATCAACACTGTCATCATCATCCTAGAATCGCTCAAAAAATTCATGCAAAAAAAAAAAAAAACACTAGTTAACAAAAAAAATAAAAACATGAATTAGAGAAATGCTTTATAAGGGAAAATTTGGAAAATTCATACCACAATGGACATACCTGGATAAGAGCATCCTCTAATTGCTCTAGTCGCAACACTCCATCCTCCAAATTGGGCTCCTTTGGATTCTTGTCCCAAATCAACAAGTCTTTATTAGACTTTGCATCTTCACAGTAATGGGACAACAATCGCAAGTTGTAATGAACATAAACCAAGCTCTCTGCCCGGTCTAAATTCAACCTGTTCCTTTTAACACTGTGGATGAAAGAATAAGAGCTCCAACACCTCTCTGCAAAAGAAGTGTTTACCACCTGTGATAGCACCCGCAATGCCAAAGCCTGTAGAAGTGGAGTACCCCCTCCATGCATGTTCCACCACTCAAGAGAAGAAAAAGTCTCTCGATATTTAATTGCATGTATGCTCCCAAATGGACCAGTGTTAAGCATATAGTTGCTCACCTGTCTCCATACCAATGCAGCCTCCTCCTCATCGGGGATTAATTTACTCAATGCAGCCATATATTTTTTGTGAACCTCTTGATCTTGGTGTAGTTTTCTCCTACTTCCCCCCAGGTGCTGGTGTTGAAAGCCATGATGGATGATAGTATTTAGGTGTCAAAACATATGCTAATGCATGCAATGGAACATTTAGCATTTCCCATCGGTTTTCCACCTCTACACGAATATAATTGTACAAGGTGGTATCTCTAGGCTCAACAATGTCTTTAATCTGCCCCAACATGCTATCCATTTGCTCATACACCTCCCCAATTACTGGTCGATCTGAATCTGCAAACTTGATCATGTAATAAATTGGTTTGGTGAATTGCAAAACATATTTAACCTGTCCCCAAAAGTAACTGTCAAGAACAGTGTCCTTGACTGCATTTGCACCATCTATGTCAGTGTTAATTTCATCCCATGTTTCAGCACACACCAGATTAGTTAAAGCTTGTCTCACCTTCACTAGCCGCCTAAACGTGAGGTAATAACTAGCAAATCTTGTCTTTGCAATTTTAAGCAATTGCAACTTGGAGTAAGTGCCATAGAAGTAGTTTACCCTTGTATGCCCTGTGATGAATTTAATGAGCTGCTTCCCTCTCCTGTAAACCTCAGCAATCCACCCACATTCTTTGTGTTTCACAATATCATGCATCAAAAGGTTCAATGTGTGAACCAGGCACCCAGACCAAAAGATGTGTGGATGAGTACGCTCAATAATTTTTCCTGCTGCCTTACAATTTGCTGCATTATCTGTGATCACTTGAACCACATTATTCGGACCAACATCTTTGATTGATTTCAATAGGAGATCTGCAATGTTTTGTGCAGATGCAGTGATGGAGGAGGAGTCATGACATGCAATAAATACTGCACCACTAGAAGAAACACCAAGAACATTTATCAAATGTTGGTTTCTAATATTTGTCCACCCATCTGATACAATGGATACCCCAGAATCTACCCACTCATTTGTAAAACGTGTCAAAGCTCTTTGAACCTTAGCTTTTTCTCTTTCTAATAACATTGTTCTAGCTTTCTCATAGTTGGGGGCCTTGTATCCTTTTGGGGCTTCATTGATGGCCTTTACCATTTCATGCCAATAGGGAGAGCGAAGCACATTGAATGGTACACCGCAAGCACAAAGAAAACAGACTATCTTTCCATCCACATCATCCCTCCCAGCAACATTAAGGAAATCCCCTATTGTTCTTCTACCTCCAGAGCTTGCAGAAGTACTATGAGGAGATGAGCAACTACCAAATTTAGAGGTTGCACTTGATTCAGAATGAGTTTTTTGTTTCTTGTTTTTTTGTTGTGCAGCCATCTCTATTTGGATGTATTTTCTTCTTTCTTCAGTTGAAATGTTTGGGCAAATTTGTACCCCCACAGAACCCTTTTTTTCATCACTGTCCAGCACCCCACAAAGATGCCTCCTCAGACGGGTATATGAACCACAATATGGTTTTCCTCCATGACAACCATGAGGGCACACAAATTTGTAAGATCCACCACCCTTTCCCCCATCAAGTTTAGTCACATAGTTCCACAAGGGTGTTGATGTAGCTTTCCCATCTTGTGTTTCAGTGTCCCCTTCAGGTTCATCCCCTTCCTCTTCAAACCCTTCCTCCTCATCATACATTGGGTCACTCCTATTAGGACCATCACCAATGTCCTCTTCTGTTTCTTCCCTTCTATTCCTCACCTTTGCCATCATTAAAACCAAGAGTGGAATGATACATAGAAGCCAAAAGAACACCATCTTGGAATATGGATATAGGTGGTGGACAACCTGTAAATAAAGGATCAAGTAGAAACAATGGGAAAGAGTAGGAGAGGGAGGAGAAAAATACAAAAAAATTGTCAAAAAAACAAGGGAGTTTGGGGTTTGAACTTACCTCTTTAGCTCTTGTAGATGAAGTCCTCCAAGCTCTTGCTCCAAGCTCCTCCTCCTTCTCCTAGCTCCTCCTTCTTCACTCCTCCAAGCTCTCCTCTCTTCTCCTCTCCTTTCCTCTCTTCTCTTCTCCTCTCCTCTCTTCTCTTCTCCAACTCTCATAAACTCAAAGTGAGAAAATGAGGAATGAATGGGGGCTTTATTCTTTTCATTCCTCACCTTAACCTAACTCTAACCTCACCCTAACCCACCCCCTTAATGTTGAGTGAACATAACTTAAAAAAAAAATTAAAAAAATAGTGTTTTTTTCCCTTGGGCGCGCCCCTTCTCGCTGAAGCGTACGGAAGCGTGCGCGAAGCGGCCGCTTCCTGCTCCGAATCGTCGAGCTTCGGAGGCCCGAAGCGCCGTACGAAGCGCGCTTCGGAGGCATGGAAGCGGCGCTTCCGGCTGGCGCTTCGGAAATTCCAGGAAGCGTCTTAAAATGCCGAAGCGCCGCTTCCGATGAAGCTTCCTAGGCGCTTCCATACAGGACGCGCTTCCATACAGGACGCGCTTCGGAGCTTCGATCCGGGGGGGGGGGGGGCGCTTCGTGCAACACTGATCTATGCTCTTATTTAAGATAAGTCAAAGTGTTGACTTTTGTTGTAAATGTACTATATATCTCTCTCTCTCTGTGTTGAACTATTGAAGAACATATAAGAAGAATTGATCAAGGGTTTCCCCACATTGGGGTTTGTCCCTGGCTAGCGCCACATCTTGTGTCCTCTTGTCTTGGCTTGTCTTCTGCGATTTATGTTTATGTTCTATCTGCAGTTTATTTTAATGCTGATGTGGTTGCTAATCTGGAAAAGATAATGAGCTAGCTGTGAAAATTGAAATAAATTGCTCTAAGCATAGAACATACATAAAATTAACAAACAACTTAAGCATTTGCTCAAACACGCACTTGTCTTGAAAATAATCGACCCAGAAAAGGATTTCCTGGTTTATACAGATGCTTATAAAGAAGGATTAGGTGGAGTTCTAATGCAAGAAGGACAAGTGATATGTTGTGAATCAAAAAATTAGATGAGCATGAAAAGAACTATGTCATCCATGATTTAGAACTCATCGCAAATGTGCATGCACTAAAGATGTGGAGGCACTACTTGCTCGAACGAAAATTTGTGTTGATGTCAGATCACAGAGGGCTAAGATATTTGTTTGACCAACCCAAGTTAAATGCTCTACAAGTTAGATGGTCGCCTTTGATAAACAAATTTGACTTTGAGATAATGCACATTAAAAGCAAGAAGAACAAGATAAGAGACGCGCTTAGAAGTTTGCACATGGCTCACTTGGTAGCCATGAGAACTTACCAATTTGATACCAAAGAAAAGATCAAGGAAGCATTCATACAGGATGAGCACTTTCAACATGTGAAAACTTGCCTGCAGAAGGAGCCAAAAGAGCCATTGAGTAAAAATTATAAACTCACACACAAAGGAATGTTGAAATTCAAGGATAGGTGTTATATACCTTGTATGGGTGACTTGAAGAAGCTAATCTTGGACAAGTTTCACAAAGTACCTTTTTCAAGTTATCCTAATTATCAAAAAATGATAACAACAATGAAGAATTATATTATTGATCGAGCATGAAGAAGGAGTTTGCTAAATACATTGCTAGGTTCCTAGAATGTCAACAAGTTAAAGTGGAATGCAAATACCCAACATGATTGTTGCACCCAGTTCCAATCTCTGAGTGGAAATGGGAAGTCATATCCATGGATTTCATCACGAGATTGTCAAAGACACCCAAGCTGCATGATGCCATTATGGTCGTAGTGGACAAATTGAGCAAGGCAACTCACTTCATACTTGCGAAGTCCGTCCACAAGGCCATGATGTAACTCAGATTTTCATGAAAGAAATATTTAAATTGCATGGCATACCCAAGAAGATAATCTCTGATCGGGATGCCAAGTTCACATCAAATTTTTGGAAAGCATTGTTTGCTAGCTTCAAAACTCTGCTAGCATCCAGCACAACCTATCACGCTCAGACTAATGGACAGACAGAACGAGTGAACAAAATTTTAATGAACATGTTGAGAATGTATTTTATGCATCAACCAAGGAGGTGGGAAGAGTTCCTACCATTAGTGGAATTTGCTTACAACGATTATCAAGAGTCATTGAAGATGAGCCCTTTCAAGGCCTTGTATGGCAGAAAATGTAACACCCCCATTAGTTGGGATGACCCAATAAATAGAGTCGTTCTTAGACCTAATATGTTGAAGAAAACGGAGCAAAAATTAATTAGTATCAGGCGAAAAATGAATGCAACTTAGGACAAGAAGAAGAGTTATACATATCAGCAAAGAATTCACATGGAATTCAAAGTGGGAGATCACATATATCTTTGCATTAGACCAAGGAAAAGCCAATAAAAGTGGGGTCCTATGCTAAGTTAGCACCAATATTTTGTGGGCCATTTCAAATTTTGGAAAGAGAAGGATCAATGGCTTATAGACTAGCTTTACCACCAACTGTAAAGGCACATGATATATTTCATATAGCCTTGCTTAAAAAGAATGCATATGACACTAATCATGTGATTGATTAGTCTATGATACAAGTGGAATTTGAGGGATTGTTCCAACCAGAGCCACAATACATCCTGAACCAAAGGTAGACTGTGAGCAGGTTAAGGTGCAATGGAAGCACTTTAGACCAAATGAAGCAACCTAGGAATATGCAGATCAAATGAAGCCATTGCACCCATTTTTGTTTATTGTGTAGGCAACCATAAAGAGTTATCACTATAAAGCTCAATTTTTGTTGTTGTTTGTTTGTAGAACACCGAGGACAATGGTCCTTTAAGGGAGTGGGTTTTGTAACATCCCCTATTTTGGCCCCTGTTTTTTGTAAAGTCAAATGTAACCACAACACAAGTGGGAAAACCATGACTAGCTAAACCTCTTATTAAACAATTGCTAATTAGTATTATTATTAATTAATTAAAAACAACTAAAGAAGGTATAGTCTTACAAATCCTTAGTCTTGTTAATTTTTGCAACTGCGGTCAAATTCCACTTTGGACAACTCAAATGACCGACATGATGATTGCATTAGATTCCTCTTTTCAAGAGGACCAAAATCAACTTAAAGATCACCCAACTTGGCCAAGCGTGTGAAAATTCTATCGCTGCAGCAACTGATTTACTTTTCCTACTTATTTCATCATAAGTTATTCATGAAATTACTTCAACAAACATTAAAATAAATATTGTTGTAGATATCACATCGTAATATAGAAACAAAAATATGCACACATTGACACAGTTATTTTGGACTAATGTCCCCAGAAAAACCCAATGTGGGAAACCTGTTGCAAAAAGGGAGGATTTTATTATTCAGCAAATTTCTTGAACAACGGAGTGCCAAATTGGCTTATCCACAGATACACAAACTTCCAGCACTTTCCTAAACCCAGCATAGGCCCTACTGACCTCTGCTACAGCCTGAAACCCTTTGCGTCAGCTTGAAAACCTCTGCGTCAACCCACTGAGGCTCTGCGCAGCCTCTCTCGGCTTTTGCGTCACTCTTGTAGCCTCTGCGTGGATGACGCAGACCCTTCTGGCTTTGCGCAGTCTCTACTGCCTCTGTGTGGATTCCTCTAGCTCTGTGTGGATTCCTCTAGCTCTGTGTCTGCCTCTTCTACGTTGATATCTCGTCTCTCTGTTCCGTACTTGCTGCCTCCTAACTGCTCTCCAGACCACTGGTTCAATTTCTCTACAAACTCCACTCCATAAATTGAACTGACTAGTCTCCCTTAGTATGTTCTCCAAGTGCCCCTCAAGCCTCCTCTTATACTTTTTCTGTTGACATCTCAACGATCGAGATTAAGTCCCTAATCAACGACTAAGATTAGACTTGGCTTGATCCATGTCTTTTTGGACCATTCTAACATAGATTCATATTAATACACATTAATATTTTATTTTCCCTAAGTTTAGACTTAGGGACTCCATTAAAAACATTAATTATTTTAATATCTCCTGATTTGTTTAGAATCTGCCCAAACCCTTTCTGGGTATTGGAGATCTCATGTGCCCCAACCTCTCCACCAAATTTCGTGGCTAGAGCACATACAAAGCTACCCCAAATCAACACTCCCTCTTAACGAGGACTGTGCTCTAGCAATACCCCTCATTGAGTACTACTCTGATCATCTGGCATCAGTACCTGTTCTGATGCTAGGCCTTCTTGCCCAACATCCTCTACACTGCTACCTCTTGTACTGCTGCACATGGTTCTGCCACTACCACTGATGCATTTGTACGACAACTCCCTCTGCATCCGTGCTGTTGTTGGTCCTTTCTCCCAGCACTGCATCCGCACTGCACCTTCCTCTGCATCTGTGTTGTTGTTGGTCCTTTCTCCCAACACTGCATCTGCACTGCAACTCCCTCTGCATCTGTGCTGTTGTTGGTCCTTTCTCCCAACACTGCATCTGCACTGCAACTCCCTCTTCATTCGTGTTGCTAACACACTACTTCTGAAAGGGGTTCTTTACCATCCCCATCTTTTCCCTGAAGTAGTCAAATTTTGACTTTCCAAGGGCCTTGGTGAGGATATCTGCCACTTGTTCCCCTGTAGGAGTGTAGCTCAACTATACAACTCCACGTTGGACACAATCTCTGACAAAGTGACACCGAATATCAATATGCTTTGACCTATCATGAAATATTGGATTCTCAGAGAGTTTGATGCAACTCTAATTATCACACATGATCCTGGTCACCTCCATATTTCTTCTGAATAAGTTTACCAGCAGTTTTCTAAGCCATATGGCCTCACACGAAGCTGTGCTTGCTACCATATATTCTGCCTCAGACGAGCTCAGAGCCACGGACTTTTGTTTCCTACTGCACCAAGAGGTTATTCCTGATCCAATGTTGAAACAGTACCCAGAGGTACTTTTCCGATCCACTGAACTTCCTGCCCAATCTGCATCAGTAAATCCACTCAACCTGATATCCTTCCCCTTGTTGTACAAGAGCCCATAATCAACCGTTCCTTGTAAATACCTGAGAACGTGCTTGGCCGCTGCCCAGTGAGCCCTCTTTGGTTCCACCATAAACTGACTGAGGGTGTTGACAGTGTAGCAAATATCTGGCCTGGTATTGACTAGATACATCAGGGACCCTATGAGTTGTCGGTATAAGGTGGAATCAACATCCTTGTCTTCTGATGCATCAATCTTCTTTCAGTTGGTGATCATTGGTGTAGCCATAGGTCTACAGTCTCCCATCTCGAACCTTTTCTGAATTTCTGTAACATACCTTCCTTGCCCGAGGAAGATTTCTCCTTTCTGCTGCCAAACTTCCAACCCTAGAAAATAGTGCATTCATCCCAGATCCTTCATATCAAACTATGTGGCTAGATTCTTCTTGCAATGTTCAATGAGTCTGGATGATCTTGTTAGGAAGAGATCATCCACATATAATACTAAGATAAGTGGCTCACTCTCTACGACCAGATAGTAGAGATTCGGATCCACGTCACTCTTGAAAAACCCCATCTTCTACAAATAGCCATCTATTCGACAATACCACGCTCTTGGTGCCTACATCAGCCCATACAAGGCTTTCTTCAGTCTGCATACATGAGACTTCTTCTCATGAGTTTCAAAGCCCTCTAGTTGTTCAATGTATACTTCTTCTATTACCCCGTTCAGAAATGTCGCCTTGACATCCATCTGATGGATCTTCCATCCCATTTAGGTTGCAAGAGATATCACAGTCCTAATAGATGTATACCTGGCTACCGGGGCAAAGGTTTCCTCATAGTCAATCACTTTCTTTGGAGCATACACCTTAGCCACAAACCTGGCCTTGTATTTTTCAATACTCCTGTCCGCAGCATATTTGATCTTGTAGATCCATTTTGAACCTACCATAGATCTGTCTTGAGGCCTTGACACCACCTCCCAAACATCGTTTACCATTATGGAGTTATACTCCTCCACCATCGCATCTAGCCAGACCGGATGCTAAGTTTCCTCCCGTAAGCTGGCAAGCTCTCCATCCTTAGCTACTAACGCCTGATACTTCTCTGTCTGTTTTCGCTCCCTTTTACTGTTACTTGGCTCTCCGATGAAGTTCTCTGCATCATGCAGAATCTGACGAAATTCCCTGCTGGTTCTTTCTCTGCCAAGAGGTGCTTCAGTTTGCTCCTCTTCCTCATCCTGAGAATCTTCCTAATCTGATGAAGAATTCTTCACTTCCGTTGGTTGAAGAGGCATGACCAACGGATCCTCTTTCGACTGCTCCTTGGAAGGCATTTCGTGAGATCTTCTGAAAGCTCTGTCCTCCATGAACTTTACATCTCATCGTACTACTACCTTCCTTCTCCCTGGAAGATAGATCCTGTATGCCTTAGCATTCTCGCTATATCCTGCCAGATACCCCTTTTCTGCAGTCTAATCCAGCTTCTTCCTCTTTTCTTCCGGTATGCGACAATATGCCAAACTCCAAAATATCATGAAATGACTAACTTCAGGTGTCTTCCCAGTGAAGACTTTCTCTGGAGTAATCTTGCCCAATGCCCGATGAGGAGTCTGGTTCTTAACGTAGATAGTTGTGTTGCTTGCTTCTGCCCACAGGAATTTTGGCATACACTGATCATACAGCATGGCCCTAGTTGCTTATACAATAGTCCTGATTTTCCTTTCTGCCACCCCATTCTGCTCCGAATTGTAGGGAACGTCCACTCTCTTCTGATGCCCTCCTTAACGCAAAAATCAATGAAGTCCTTATCGACATATTCTCCACCATTATCTGGCCGCAAGACTTTTATTTTCTTACCTTTTAGATTCTCCACTAGAGCCTTGAACTCCTTGAATCGATTGAAAACCTCATCCTTAGTTTTCAAAAAATAGATCCAAGTTTTCCTCGAGTGGTCATCAATGAAAGTAAGGAAATACTCGGCACCGCTGAGAGCTTTGACAGACATAGGTCCGCAGATATCTGAGTGTATCAATCCTGGTACACTCTTGGCCTTGTGGTTGCTCCTAGGAAATGTCGCATTGGCATACTTTCCTAGAGCGCATCCCTTGCATACATCATCTCATTCCGTACTCAGATCCAGAACTCCTGTTACAGTGCTCCTGAGAATTCTCAAAACTCCATGGTGCAAGTGACTCATCCTTTTGTGCCATAATTCGTTCAAGTCTTTGTCCCCATGACTGCCTATTAGTGCCATTGGAGATTCTAGTTGTAATTTGTACAACTAATTCACTTTCTTTTTCCAGCTCCAGTGTTTGACGTATACCTTTTCCTTGATGAAGTAGACATCATAGCCCTTGCCTTGTAGTTATGACACGGAAAGTAAGTTCATCCCCAATCCTGGCACATGCACCACATTTGTGGCACGGAACTGCTCTCCCGATTCTATCTGAAAAACTATGGTACCCTTTCCTACTGGAGTACACGTTGCCTTGTTCCCCGTGGTGATCTGAAAGTTCATCTTCTCAATATTCTGAGAAACCCTCCCTGATTCCTATCATATGCCACGAGGCTCCACTGCTTACATACCATACTTCTGATGGTGCAGCACTAGTCATGCATACCACTCTTCTTCCAACCTGGAAGCCAACATAGAGAAATCAAAATCTCTCTCTCTCTCTCTCTCTCTCTCTCGTGCAATCTTATGAAAATTTGCGTGAATCCCCTGAGGTGGATGCCTCTGCATTGTGGTCTCGACCCATAACTGATTTTCCCATTTTGTCTCTGATTACTTGCTCTGATACCATGAGAAAATTCTATCACTGCAACAACTGATTTACTTTTCCTACTTATTTCATCAAAAGTTATTCATGAAATTACTTCAACAAACATTAAAATAAATATTGTTGTAGATATCACATCGTAATACAGAAACAAAAATATGCACACATTGACACAGTTATTTTGGACTAATGTCCCCGAAAAAACCCAATGTGGGAAAACCGATGCAGCAAGGAAGGATTTTATTATTCAACGAATTTCTTGTACAACAGGGTGCAAAACTGGCTTACCCACAGATAGACAAACTTCCAGCACTTTCCTAAACCCAGCGTAGGCCCTACTGACCTTTGCTACAACTTGAAACCCTCTACGTTAGCCTACTGAGGCTCTGCGCAGCCTCTCTGGGCTTCTGCGTCAGCCTCTGCGTGGATGACGTAGGGCGTCCTGGCTCTGTGCAATCTCTATTGCCTCTGCATGGATTCCTCTGGCTCTGTGTCTGCCTCTTTTGCGTTGATCTCTCATCTCTCTATTCCATACTTGATGCCTCTTGACTGCTCTCCAGACCACTAGTTCAATTTATCAGTAAACCCCACTCCATAAATTGAACTCGCTGGTCTCCCTCAGTATGTTCTCCAATTGCCCCTTAAGCCTCCTCTTATACTTTTTCTATTGACATCTCAACGGTCGAGATTAAGTCCCTAAACAACAGCTAAGATTAGGTCTGGCTTGATCCATGTCTTTTTGGACCATTCTAACACAGATTCATATTAATACACATTAATATTTTATTTTCCCTAAGTTTAGACTTAAGGACTCCATTAAAAATATTAATTATTTTAATATCTCTTATCTGTTTAGAATCTGCCCAAACCCTTTCTGGGTATTGGAGATCTCATGTGCCCCAACCTCTCCACCAAATTCCGTGGCTAGAGCACATCCAATGCTACCCAAATCAACAAATCGGAAGTTGAGTTATGAATTATTTTACTCATATATGTATTATGGAATAGGTCGTCCCTAACCACATGGGTTACTACTTAAGTCGGCCTTAACCCCAATTCGACCCTCATGAAAGCCTATAAATAGAAGAGACCTCAAACTAATTTGGATACAATCGATCGAGCTATCTTCTCTTCTCTTACTTTCTTGGTTCGTAGGTTCGACAGAAGGAGTTCACTCATGGGTCCGAAATCATAGGCATAAGGTTCGCTCTAACTTAGGGTTTTCTGATCCCTCAACGTTGGCACAAAACTGGACATTTTAGTCCCTGGACGCTAGCACACAAGCTTATGGGAGCATCCAAGGAGCCTTGGACAGTGGCACAATGAGTTATGGGAACGTCCAGATCTTGAGGGTCAAATCGGGTTGTACTAGTCCCCGAATGCTCGCACATAGTGGTCCTGAGAGCATTCGAGATGCCATCGATGCTCCTCAACAGTCTAATGAGAGCGTTCAGGGCTTGAAGTAGGTATGGGTATGTTTGACCACGAATGCCCTCATCCAGTTCACCTGGGAGCGTCCAAATCTGTTTTGGACGCTATTATCTAGTTATGCAAACATCATCTAGATCTGTTATAGACGCTCGCACAACTCCTTCTCCCTGCGTCCAGGACTCATGAATGAGATTTCTGTATTCTGAAAATTTCACTCAGTGACAGTAGTGTTCAACAATATTCAACGGTTGATTACAGTCAGTGACAGCACAGTTCAACCATCAAAATCAAGGTTTTGCTTTCAAGCATGATAAGATTTGTTTCATGGATATCATAGTTGTTTTGATGCATATATAAATTTATGGATCATTATACTCTCTTTTGCTGTATCATTTGATAACAATCTAAGAAGAAGAAGATTTGCAAGGGTTTTGCCACGGTCTCGGACCAATCCTGGTGTCTCTATGTGTGTGCATGCTTTTCTTCTAATGTTCCTTTATGTTTCGTTGCATTGATGATGATGATGTTGTTCTTTCTATATAATTGCATATGTTGATGAATAATGGTGTAGATCTGAATAATGTAATGATGATATGGTGTGAACTTAATGTATTAATGATGAAATGCAATTATCAAAGCAAAGAACAATATAGCCTTATGAAAAATTAATATGGTATCATAGTTGGGCTGAAGAAAAGCCATGGAGATCACCCCGATATTGACACCTTTGATGGAAGCCAGAAGAGGATGGTCGAGACCTAAAAGAATTCTAGGTTTTGAAGAAAACCCTAGGCAACTTGATTATTAGGGTTTGATGGATTCTATGAGCTTAGGGTATGAGAGAAACCTTGGATTATGTAACAATATGAGATATTAAAATCTAGCTTGTCAATGTGAAGATGCTCAAGCACTTGTGGTAGATTTGATGAATCCCTAGATGGGATAACCCCTAACAAACCTGGTTGGACAACTAAAAGCAACATTGGTATATGGATAATGGACATTGATGGCTCTTGAAGATTGATTCAAGAGGGAGAGGATCACCTCTCATTGAAGATAAGTATTTCTTGACTTATGATGCCTCTTACTTTTGTTTAGATTCATGGATCTGATTATTATGATTATTGTTTGTACTTCCCACATGTGTTTGAGTACATGGATGTGACTAACCTCCTTGATGAGCTATGATGAATGGATCTTTCTTGAGGATCATTTGAAATGCAAGAAGGATGGCTAGAGATGGAAAAGGTTAAGAGGCACTACAAGATCACAAGGAGCTTCAAGTTGCTTATGAAGAAGGTGCATATGTATTTGAATACCACAAGGTATGCATGGTATGTTGTGTTTTGCCTATTGGCTCTATAAGCCCTAAGGTATGATGAGAATGTCTCTTTCTTTAATGGCTCATACATGCATATGAAAGTGACTTGGATCTATGTTTCCTATGATGAAAAGATGCACTTGGTGTTGAAAATTTTGATCTTCTTGAATTATATGAGGCTATCTAAGGTTGATACATTGATGTACTTGATGTTTGGCTAATATCTATATGTTGGATATCTTGATCCTACATAAGTCTAGCACCTTGACTCTAGTAAATGATACTCTTGATACTTGTCATGATGGATTTCATAAAGAAGGATAGCTCATTGACTCTTATACATGATACTGCTGGTAATGCTTGCGATAAGCATGATGAAAGCATACGGAAATAGAGATTGACACTCTTGTTGTTTTGATAAAGTTTTATTGAATGACCTAATTGATCATGAAGAGCATGGTAACCTTGATGTTAGAAGTACAATTATAAGATCGATATCTAGATCTCTTGCTAATTATGGACATGTCATGAGTAATTATGGTTTCCCTAACTCGATGGAGTGACTTGATAGAAAGTGTTATTGTCTCTCAGATATGATGTTGCATCTATCTGCGGCTTTGAATCTGACCTTTGATGAAAGATTGATGGCATGATGTTGATAGCCATGATAGATATATGTTTATGATCTAACAGATTTGTTGTTGCTTGACTCTAGTAGAGACAAGTTGATTACATGGTTGAAGATGAATGAAGTAGATTCCCAGTTAGAGGGAGAATCTCTTCTCAAGATTCCTTCTCATATTTGCATTTTGTGTTGTTGAAGTATGATTTATGTGCATGTGACATTATTGATCTACAACAAAATCTCAAATATAAAATGTTAAAATTGGCAACTAGGGCCAAACTCCATGTGGGTCTTCTTATTCATGGCAGCTGATATTTTTCTTGGATTCCTCTCATCGAGAGGTGTAGGATTGATCTAAAGATCATCCGATTTCGATAAGTATTCATGGAGATATGAATTTATTTATGTTATGGGACAATTCGTCAAGGTCGGCCAGCAACCAAATTGCCCCCATCTATCCTCAACGTTATACTATAAAAGGAGGTGGCTTGCAAGTCATTTGAGACACACATTCATTTCTCTTGTGATCTCTTCCTCTCCACTCGTTTGGGTCTTAGTGGAAGGAAGAGTCACTAAGAGTATACGCTGCCCTAATATGAAAGTCCTAACGCAGTGTATGGAAGATCATGGAGAACAATAGAGAAGCCTAACCCAAACATGGAAAAAGCCTAAGAGCTCTATATTATAGTCTAGAAGAAGCCCTAGACAAGGAGGAGAAACAGTGCTCTTGAAGATCCTACAGCAACCCTAATAGTAGTCATGATGGAGAACCTTCAACGTTGTTCTAAAGACTTTAATGTAGCCTTGGAATCACAGTAAGGAAAGGCATAACGTAGACACTAAGACGTTGTCCTTATATGCCCTAACATTGTCCTAAAAGAGACCTCTATTCGCAGCAAGGAGAAGCCCTAGTCATGAAGGAGACACAACTCTAACGCTGCCCTAAATATGGTCATGGAAACACAGCAAGGAGTGGGTAAAAACGCAAGTCTATAACAAACATCTAGACGCTGATTTAGGAGGGTCATATCATGCCCTAGTCGCAAAGAATAAGAGGGCTAATCACTGTATAAAGGAGGCCTAAAACGACAAGTTCTAAATGTTGTCAAGAGAGCTCCATATACGTTGTCCTAAGGTGGCCCTAATCTGCAGCTACAGAGCTACCCTAGTTGTTGTCTATCTAGCCCTTAAGAAGGGTCCTGTAGCATTGACAACATAGTGATACGGTGCAGCAATATGATATGATGGGCCAGCATAGTAATAGGGTACAACAACATGAATGTATTGAAGTGCAGCATGAAGGATGCAGCATGTGTATCATGGGTGCAGCATAGTGCACAGTGATGGGTACAACAGTCATTGGTGCAACATAGTGCACAGTGATGGGTACAGCAGTGAATAGGTGCAGCATAGTGCACAGTGATGGGTACAGCAGTCATAGGTGCAACATAGTGCACAGTGATGGGTACAACAGTCATTGGTGCAGCATAGTGCACAGTGATGGATACAACAGTCATTGGTGCAACATAGTGCATAGTGGTGGGTACAACAATGAATAGGTGCAGCATAGTGCACAATGACAGTGGTGCAGCACAGTGATGCATAGTGCAGCATGACGATGAAGAGCAACAAGTTGGGTACAGCATGATGAGGTACAACTCAGTGAGTTGCAACATGGTGCAACATAGTGATGATGCACATGGTATGATGGTGCAACATGGTGCAACATAGTGATAGGTAAAGCAAGGTGATGGAATCCCCTGTGTTCGGATCAGCTACCTCATGTGTCATGTTCTTAGAGAAGATCTCTGCTCTTATTATGACAAGTCAAAATGTTGACTTCTGATGTATATGTACTATCTCTCTCTCTCTACAGAACTATTGAAGAACATAAGTAGAATTGATCAAGGGTTTCCCCACATTGGGGTTTGTCCCTCGCTGGCACCACATCCTGTCTCCTCTTGTCTTGGCTTGTCTACTACAATTTATGTTTATGTTCTATCTGCATTTTACTATCATGTTAAATGTGATTGCTAATCTGGAATTGATATTGAGCTAATATGGAAAATTGAAGTAAATTTGCTATCAGCATAGAACATACCTAAAATTAACATGGTATCAGAGCTGAGGCAAAGACAAAGCCCAAGCAAGAGTGAAAGAGCAATCACCGAAGACAGTTGGACAAGGTCAAAGGCTCAATGGGTTCCTCATCCCTCTTCCCGGCTGAAGTCAAGCTCCATGAAAAGTCTATCATGGATGGAAGATGTCTCTAAATCTGACATTGGAAGAGCAAGAAGTGTTGGATTACGTGAAAGGTAAAATCTCAGAGCCTTCAGAAAATGCACCAACTACAAAGAACAAGTACACTAAGGGTGGAAGGAAAGGCAGATGCCTTGCTTGCAATAAGTTTGGCCATTATGCAAAGGAGTGTCCGATTAGAAGGGACACATCACTTGATAATGATAAAAATCATTCCATGGGCATCTTCAATGATTGAAGGAATGACAGGTACAATGGCAAAGGAAAAAGGAATGCAAGTCATCATGGAAATAGCCGACTCTTAAAGAAAGCAAGGAACTCCAGGTATGAAGAATCAAATGTTGTTTCTGATAAGCTAAAGAAGTATTTTCTTATATTGGCCCTCTCCACTACTTCTCCTCCAGATTCTTTGGGAATCTTGCTTATTGATAGTAGTGCTTCAAGGCACTTCATCGAATAGAAGGAAGCTCTCTCTAATTTGATAGAGAAGGAAACAATCGTGGAGATTATTCTTGGAGACGATGCCACCCATCCCGGAAAGGGTGTAGGGAATGTTACCCCTCAATTGAATGAGGATAACACGATTCATTTAAAAGAAGTTCTTTATGTACCTGATCTCAAGAATAACCTAGTGTCCACTTTGGCAATGGAAGTCAAAGGTTTCAAGGTGGCATTCATCGATGGAAAGGTACGTGTTTGAAAAAGTAATTTTAAGATGCTTTTGAGTTCAGGGTTGGCAATTTGTATCAAGTTGTAGGAAGTCCATTGGGGACCATGTTGTGTGACACATCTCTTCAATGGCACCGGAGGGCTGCAATTCTTCATTGTAAGACCCTAGCTGATGTGAGTCAGATGGTGACAAGAATGCCTGAATTCAAGAAGAGCATGAAGGTACATGTCCGAGATGTACCAAAGGAAATCTTACAAGGGGAGCATTCCCCTCATGTAGCAAGACCTCAAATGTGGAACAACCCGAGGGGTTTGAGATTCAAGATCGGGAATCTCATGTATGCAGGTGGAAGAAAGCCCTTGATGGCTTGAAGCTACCACCTCAGGCTTGATATGAGAGGATTGATAGCTATCTGATGAAGCTGAGATTCACTAGGAGTGAAGCTGATCCAAACCTTTGCTTTGAGGTTATGGATGATAGACCTCTCATACTGGCGCCTTATGAGGACAACCTCTTTCTGACAGGTGCAAACCCTCTCATTTGCAAAAGTAAGAGGGAGATGGATTCTGGATTTGGAATGGTGAATTGCAAGCCCATGACTACCTCGATGGAGATTAACTTTCAGAAGTTATGTGGTAATGATGTCGAACCTGATTTGGGAAATGCCTCTAAGTTTCATAAACTCATTCTAGCATTGATGTTCTTGGTGAACTCCCATCCAGATATATGTTTTGCAATTAGCATGTTGAGCTCATATATAGTTGAGCCTCACTGAATTGGTGCCAAGAATCTTCTGAGATATCTTCAGGGCACAATCTCTCATGGATTGAGATACACTACCGAAAATGTGAAGCTGCATGATTATTTTGACGCTGATTAGGCAAGCAATGTGGAGGATCACAAGAGCACTTCTAAGATGTTGATTCTCTTTGGGTTCTACTTCGATATCCTAGATGAGCAGGAAGTAGAAGTCGGTTGCTTTGAGCACCAATGAAGGCGGATACATAGCAGTGAGTATGGCCTCCTGTGAAGTTGTCTGGTTGTGGAAGCTCTTCAGTGAACTGTTTGGACACACGCTAGATACCATCGTGATCTTTTGTGATAACCAGAGGGGATTCGATGGTTGAGGAATCTCGTGTTCTATCATCACTCCAAGCATATAGACATCAAGTACCACTTTATCTGGAATATGGTACATCGAGGAGCAAGAAGGCTCCATCGCACTGGGACCGCTGTGCAAGTCGTCAACATTCTGTTGAATCCCCTAGGAAAGGTCAAATCTATGACTTTTTGAGAACGACTAGGAGTCGTGGAGAGACTCTCCTAAGGGTCCTGTATGATATGGACATTGAGCTCTGGGAGCCTCGGGGGGCTTGGGGGTACATCGTGGAGCAATGAGCAACCATAGGGTGAGTGGTTCAACCTTCCCCTAGTGGTCTACTATGTAGGCAAGATGAGTGGTTCATCCTTCGCCTGCTGAGACACGGTCATAGGGTGAGTGGTTCAACCTTCCCCTAGTGATTTGTTGTGTACAGGGTGAGTGGTTCAGCCTTCCCCTAGTGATTTGTTGTGTACAAGGTAAGTGGTTTAGCCTTCCCCTAGGATACCCCTGGCGACATGTAGGCAGGATGAGTGGTTCATCCTTCTCCTATTGAGACATCCTACCGATGCAGTCTGGGACTCATGGGAATTACCTCTCATCTAGCCAATGAGTAGGGAAATGAGGATAGGGGCCATAGTAGTACCGATGGACGCATCGTGTTACTATCGTACTCCGTATGCTAGGGTGATATTGATCTAGAATCAATTGGAACTGACTTCAGGTCAGTAAGAGTGATATAACTCACTCTCTTTTGGAACTGATTTCGGATAAGTAAGAGTGGTATGATACACTCTTTATTTGGAACTGATTTCGGATCAGTAAGAGTGGTATGAGACACTCTCTTTTATATGGGACTGACTTTGGGTCAGTAGAGGATGGTATGATACATTCTCGATCACTTCTTCTTCTTCATAGTTCAGCAAAGCAGAGCAGTGCAGGGCACTAATGGCAGAGATAGTATAGTTTGGCAGATGGAGTTCTGCCTAGTTGAGAGGGAGTGTTAAAATTGGCAACTAGGGCCAAACTCTATGTGGGTCTTCTTATTCATGGCAGCTGATATTTTTCTTGAATTCCTCTCATTGAGAGGTGTAGGATTGATCTAAATATCATCTGATTCTGATAAGTATTCATGGAGATATGAATTTATTTATGTTATATGACAATTCGTCAACGTCAGCAAGCAACCAAATTGCCCCCATCTATCCTCAACGTTTTACTATAAAAGGAGGTGGCTTGAAAGTCATTTGAGACACACATTCATTTCTCTTGTGATCTCTTCCTCTCCACTCTTTTGGGTCTTAGTGGAAGGAAGAGTCACTAAGAGTATATGCTGCCCTAATATGAAAGTCCTAACGCAGTCTATGGAAGATCATGGAGAAGCATCTACGCTACCCTAATAGAGAAGCCTAAGAGCTCTATATTATAGTCTAGAGGAAGCCCTGGATGTGGAGGAGAAACAGTCCTCTTGAAGATCCTACAGCAACCCTAATAGCAGTCATGATGGAGAACCTTCAACATTGTTCCAAAGACTTTAATGTAGCCTTGGAATCACAATAAGGAAAGGCATAACGTAGAAACTAAGACGCTGTCCTTGTATGCCCTAACGCTGTCCTAAAAGAGACCTCTATTCGCAGCAGGAGAACCACTAGTCATGAAGGAGACACAACTCTCACGCTGCCCTAAATATGGTCATGGAAACACAACAAGGAGTGGGTAAAAACGCAGGTCTATAACAAACATCTAGAAGCTGATTTAGGAGGGTCATATCATGCCCTAGCCGCGGAGAATAAGAGGGCTAATGACTGTATAAAGGAAGCCTAAAAAGATAAGTTCTAAATGTTTTCAAGAGAGCTCTATATACATTGTCCTAAGGTGGCCCTAATCCGCAGCTACAAAGCTGCCCTAGCTATTGTCTATCTAGCCCTTAAGAAGGGTAGTGTAGCATTGATAGCATAGTGAGGGTGCAGCAATATGATATGATGGGACAACATAGTAATAGGGTACAACAGCATGAATGTATTGAAGTGCAACGTGTGTATGATGGGTGCAGCATAGTGCACAGTGATGGGTACAACAGTCGTTGGTGCAGCATAGTGCACAATGATGGGTACAACAGTCGTTGGTGCAGCATAGTGCACAGTGATGGGTACAACAGTCGTTGGTGCAGCATAGTGCACAATGATGGGTACAGCAGTGAATAGGTGCAGCATAGTGCACAATGATGGGTACAGCAGTGATAGGTGCAGCATAGTGCACAGTGATGGATACAACAGTCATTCGCGCAACATAGTGCACAGTGATGGGTACAGCAGTGAATAGGTGCAGCATAGTGCACAGTGACAGTGGTGCAGCACAATGATGCATAGTGCAACATGATGATGAAGAGAAGCATGTTGGGTACAACATGATGAGGTGTAGCTCAGTGATGGTGCAGCATGTTGCATCACAACGATGATGGACATGGTATGATGGTGCAATGCAACATGGTGCAGCAAAGTGATAGGTACAACAAGGTGATGGAATCACTTGTGTTTGGATCAACTACTCACGTGTCATCTTTTTAGAGAAGATCTCTGCTCTTATTATGACAAGTCAAAATGTTGACTTCTAATGTATATGTACTATCTCTCTCTCTGTTGAACTGTTGAAGAACATAAGAAGAATTGATCAAGGGTTTCCCAACATTGATGTTTGTCTCTGGCTGGCACCACATCTTGTGTCCTCTTGTCTTGGCTTGTCTGTTGTGATTTATGTTTATGTTCTATCTACATTTTACTATCATGCTAAATGTGATTGCTAATCTGGAATTGATATTGAGCTAATATGGAAAATTGAAGTAAATTTGCTATCAGCATAGAACATACCTAAAATTAACATAAATCCTGTACATAAATTAGGGTTTCTACTCCAAACGCAGGCATACAACTGGGAGATTTCGTCCCTAGATGCAAGCATAAGGCCTAGGTAGCATCCAGGCAACTAAAGACGCTCTCATGCTAACCTGAAGGGAGTGTCCAAGGGTTTGACTACAGTAGACCATATCTGAAGTTGTCTGAACTCTAAATCAAGGTGTCTCTGACATATTTTGCCTATTTAATATGACTTCTTAAGTTGTTGAGTTAAATTGTTGATCACAAAAAAAAGTATTATTGTGCATGATATCAGAGGTTCACTTGGGATATGTCAGTCTTTCATATGTGTGGCAAATAACAGTTAGACTTGCAAGTTGGAAAATGTTGAATGTTTGTCATAATATGAGCATGCAGACAATACTTGTGTTTGCAGGTGACCGAGACATACATATAGATATGTCACTATGTTTGTACTACTAGAGGTTGGCATGATTTGGCTGATTGATATAAATGAGCAGTGTTCAGTGTTATGTCATGATGATTGACAATAACTTAGAACTGATGATTGAGATATGCTTTGACTATAGATCTCTCTATGATAGAAAATTTGGACTTGACCTGATGTCTAATGATCTGACTTGACGATTGATGATTTGCCCTGATGTCAATGCTATGTGGGCACAATGATTTATATTCAAAAAAATGATTTTGTATTGGCCTCCTCGTTCCTAGCACAATGATTGAGGTACTAATAGTTGTGATTCAACATGAAATTGGAACCTGCATGACTCATCCTTGGTGTATGCATTTGCACCTAGCAACAGAAATTACTTATGTTATGATTATGAGAATGACTTGATAAAGTTCGGATTGATAATGCAAGGTTGATGACAACTTGATATGAGCTCTCCCTATCACCCGATTAAAAGTATTGATACTATGATAATGATGACTTTGATAATGGTCTGACATTGACTTATGTAAGGTTGATTATGCTGACTTAGCAAGGCATTATGTTTAGAGCATTGCATGAAGCAAGCTCCCCGATCCTAATATGTCTATATTTGACAGTTATCTGATGAAGTCAGGATGATGAGTTTCAAGGTATGGCTTTGATTTTGATTATGGTTTTGGTTTTATAACCTGATGGTCTACTCTTGACAGGTGACAAGCCTCTGATGATCTAAATCAGAGGGAGATAGTTTATGAAGCTTGAAATGATGTATCATGGCCTGATGGATCAATTTCTGGAATTTGGGAAAGAAGTTCTACATTGCATAGTTATTGAAAATGTTTGTGAATAATGAAAATGCAAATCCTTGGATACTCCGACTTAAAGTTCTAAATGTTGTTGAACTTGACATGGCATCCGAATGTTGATTGAAGCATTGATGTTTCGTTTTGAACATCCATGTATATATATGATGTGCATAGAACCTGAATGAATTCATGAGTGAGTTGCTTCACTCACATAGAATTGCTGCCAATCATCCTTTGAAATATCTACATGAGGTGTTCTATTTTTTAGAATGAGATATTTCTCCTATGATATGTGACTGCATAGATGTATTGTTGACATTTGAGATTATTGTTGATAAGCACGTTTGGATGCTGCTTTAGTATGAGATATACCATAATATATTGAATGAGACATTCATAACATGACCAAGGTTGATCATGATGCTGCTAGCATGGCTAGCTGTGAGGCAAGATACAGAAGCTCCTTAGAGAGTTGTTTAAGCATGATCTAGATATGACATGGGTACATTGCGATGACACAGAATCCCATATATATATAGTTGGAACTAAGATACTCTCATATATTGAGACAGTGCAGCTATTCAAAACAAGCTCAGGCTTGTGGTTGGCACCTCCTTGAGAGGGAGGTTGATTATGGTATCCTTTTGTGAATATATGACTATTTATGTTTTGACATGATATTTGATTTAATGTTGTGTATGAACAAGAAACATCTACTATTGAGACAAATTCATACCAGATATGAGTATGATGAGAGCAGCGTTGATCGAGGACATTGAGCCAACTCTTCCCCCTGTTTGAGCTCCCAAGGTGAGGAATTGAGGGAGGATGACTCCTGGAGTTGAGGGAACTCTAGACAATAGGGCATGACCCCTATCTGTTACTCACAAGGTTGAGAGTGCTACTCCCATGTTTGGTCTTTGCAGAGTATAACCCCGTTGGCATCATACCCACAAGTAGGGCTTGTTGGGAATACCGCTCCTTGTCTGGCCAATGAGTTGAAAGTGTACTTGGGATGTACAACCCAATGCAATTATGATGCAGTTGTTCTACCACATGACTACTAAGAGTCATGGTTGGGAAGATCGATAGGCAATAGGATTGGGTTGAGAGATACTCTGCTTTTGAGATTCCGAGTTGAGGGTAAGCTCCCCGATGAGATTCCAGGGTCGAGGATTTGCTCCCCGGTGTGGTTGGATATCCTATTGCTCGATATGGGGTTGTAGATATATAACTCCCCCATGAGATTCCAGGCCAAGATGTGCTCCTCGATGTGGTTCTAGGTTGAGATGTGCTCCTTGATGATATGCTTTCTGATGACAATCGACGATGATATTCCGGGTAGCAGCCCGTTGGCAGAGATTCCAGGTAACAACTTGATGGATAGAGTTTGGCAACTTGATCTCCCCTCCGATGACAAATTCTTCTTCTTCTAGATCCGAGAATGTTTAGCATATGAGCAAGATCAATCAAGAGATAAGCAGGAATAAGCAAAGGATAAATTGAGGTGTACAATAATGATTTTGATGATGAGACACTTGAGATGGACATGGCACAATGACTACATGACAAAGATGATCCATGATGATACATGATGACACTTGAAGATTCTAGAATGACATATTGATCGATGGACAGATATTGGTAGGTGGAGTTCTCCCTAGTTGAGGAGTGTTAATTTTTGCAACTGCAGTCAAATTCTACTTTGGACAGCTCAAATGACTAAGATGATGATTGCATTAGATTCCTCTTTTCAAGAGGACCGAAATTGACCTAAAGATCACCCAATTTGGTCAGCGAAAGTTGAGTTATGAATTATTTTATTCATACATATATTATGGAATGGGTTGGCCCTAACCACATGTGTAACTGCTTAGGTCGGCCTTAACCCCAAGTGGACCCTCATGAAAGCCTATAAATAGAAGAGACCTCAAGCTCATTTGGACACATTCAATCAAGCTATCTTCTCTTCTCTTATTGTCTTGGTTCGCACAAGTTCGACGGAAGGAGTTCGCTCAAGGGTCTGAAATCACAGGCGTAAGGTTCACTCTGACTTAGGGTTTTCTGATCCCCGGACGTTGGCACAAAAATGGACATTTTAGTCCCTAGACGCTGGCACACAGTTTTATGGGAGTGTCCAGGGAGCCTTGGACGCTGGCACAATGAGTTATGGGAGCGTCCAAGGCTTGAGGATCAAATCGGGTTGTAATAGTCCCCAAATGCTCGCACAGAGTGGTCCTGAGAGCGTCCGGGATGCCATAGACACTCGCACAACAGTCTTATGAGAGTGTCCAAGGCTTGAAGTACGTCTGGGTATGTTTGACCCTGGACACCCTCATCCAATTCACCTGGAACCATCCAGATCTATTTTAGACAATGTTATCCAGTTATGCAGAGAGCATCCAGATTTGCTATAGACGCTCGCACAACTCCTCCCTACGTCTGGGACTCATGAATGATATTTTGTATTCCAAAGATTTCGCTCAGTGACAGCAATGTTCAACAGTATTCAGCAATTGATTACAGTCAGTGACAGCACAATTCAGCCATCAAAATCAAGGTTTTGTTTTCCAGCAGGATAAGATCTATTTCATGGATATCATAGTTGTTTTGTTGCATAAACAATGTTATGGATCATTGTACTCTCTTTTGTTGTATCATTTAATGACAATCTAAGAAGAAGAAGATTTGCAAAGGTTTTCCCCATAGTGGGTTTTGCTCTGGTCTTGGACCAATGTGTGTGCATGCTTTTCTTCTACTATTCTTTTATGTTCCGCTGCATTGATTATGACGATGATGATGTTCTTTCTATATAATTGCATATGCTGGTGAATAATGGTGTAGATCTAAATAATGTAATGATGATATGGGGTGTACTTCATGTATTAATCATGAAATGTTAATTTTAGGTATGTTCTATGCTTAGAGCAATTTATTTGAATTTTCACAGTTAGCTCAATATCTTTTCCAGATTAGCAATCACATCAGCATAATAGTAAATTGCAGATAGAACATAAACATAAATCGCAAAAGAAAAGCCAAGACAAGAGGACACAAAATGTGGCGCTAGCCAGGGAAAAACCCCAATGTGGGGAACCCTTGATCATTTCTTCTTATATGTTCTTCAATAGTTCAGTAGATAGAGAGAGAGATAGTGCATTTACAATAGAAGTCAACACTTTCACTTATCTAAATAAAAGCATAGATCATCTCTAAGAAGATGATACATGAGGTAGCTGACCTCAGTTGAAGACATGTTGCTTCAACTGATTCTCCAAGGTGACTCCATCACCATGTTGCACCTAACATTGTGTTGCACCTCATCATCATGCTACACCTCACTGCGCTGCACCGTGCTGCACCCATCATCACTATGCTGCATTTCATCATGCTTCACTAATCATGACTGCACCAATCAATGTACTGCATCATGTACCATTGTTGCACCACCATCAACACTAATCTACACCATGCTGCACCATGTACCATCAACACTGATCTACACCATGCTGCACCATTACTTCTATCATGCTGCGACACCAATGTTGCACGAAGCGAGGATGTTTTTTGGAAGCCAAGACACAAAAGCGTCATTTTCCAAAAATCTAGGAAGCGAAGCGTCCGCGGAAGCGTCTGCTATATATTTATATTTATTTATTTATTTTTGCATTTATACTCAAAACAAACATCCCAAATACCAAATTAATTGTAGAAGACATGAAAACATGCATATTTTTGCATAAATCAAGATAGATATGGCATCCATGATTCCATTGTAGTTACTAGCATGTACAACAATCATCTATATTCTAGCTATTACAAACATACATCAAATTTTTAAGCATGTTATAAAACATAAAACATTTAAGCATATTATAAAACATAAAACATAGAGCATATTATCATTTATCTAGCAAGTGAGCAACTATCAACATTTGTCATGTCCAAAATTCAAAATTCAAATAATAATGTTTACAAAATATGTCACTTGGTCACCGCCAAGACAAAAAAGGTTCAAAATTCAAATTCACAAGCCTACAAGTCTAATGAGTAATCTATGACAAAAAGTAGTAGATTGTGAATATATCTACTAATCTCTCCTCCTTCCACCACGAAGAGAACGTGGCAGCGAGCCTCCACGTGGTGGCAATGAGGAAGATGGTGCCTGTGGAAGTTGTGGCACTGAAACTAATGAAGAAGAACCCCCTGTTGTTGGTGTTGAACCATGGAACCTAGGAACCAAGGGACCAGATGCGGGTGGGGGTGGCATATCAACACGATCATCATCATCCTGGAATCGGTCAAAAAATTCATACAAAAAAAAAACACTAGTTAACAAAAAAATTAAAAACATGAATTAGAAAAATGCTTTATAAGGAAAAATTGGAAAATTCATACGACAATGGACATACCTGGATAAGAGCATCCTCTAATTGCTCTAATCACAACACTCCATCCTCCAAATTGGGCTCCTCTGGATTCTTGTCCCAAATCAACAGGTCTTTATTAGACTTTGCATCTTCACAGTAATGGGACAACAATCGCAAGTTGTAATGAACATAAACCAAGCTCTCTGCCCGGTCTAAACTCAACCTATTCCTTTTAACACTGTGGATGAAAGAATAAGAGCTCCAACACCTCTCTGCAAAAGAAGTGTTTACCACCTGTGATAGCACCCGCAATGCCAAAGCCTATAGAAGTGGAGTACCCCCTCCATGCATGTTCCACCACTCAAGAGAAGAAAAAGTCTCTCGATATTTAATTGCATGTATGCTCCCAAATGGACCAGTGTTAAGCATATAGTTGCTCACCTGTCTCCATACCAATGCAGCCTCCTCCTCATCGGGGATTAATTTACTCAATGCAGCCATATATTTTTTGTGAACCTCTTGATCTTGGTGTGGTTTTCTCCTGCTTCGCCCCCCAGGTGCTGGTGTTGAAAGCCATGATTGATGATAGTATTTAGGTGTCAAAACATATGCTAACGCATGCAATGGAACATTTAGCATTTCCCATCGGTTTTCCACCTCTACACGAATATAATTGTACAAGGTGGTATCTCTAGGCTCAACAATGTCTTTAATCTGCCCCAACATGCTATCCATTTGCTCATACACCTCCCGAATTACTGGTCGATCTGAATCTGCAAACTTGATCATGTAATAAATTGGTTTGGTGAATTGCAAAACATATTTAACCTATGCCCAAAAGTAATTGTCAAGAACAGTGTCCTTGACTGCATTAGCACCATCTATGTCAGTGTTAATTTCATCCCATGATTCAGCACACACCAGATTAGTTAAAGCTTGTCTCACCTTCACTAGCCGCCTAAAGGTGAGGTAATAACTAGCAAATCTTGTCTTTGCAATTTTAAGGAACTACAACTTGGAGTAAGTGCCATAGAAGTAGTTTACCCTTGTATGCCCTATGATGAATTTAATGAGTTGCTTCCCTCTCCTGTAAAGCTCAGTAATCCACCCACATTCTTTGTGCTTCACAATATCATGCATCAAAAGGTTCAATGTGTGAACCTGTTGATGCTCCGAAAATCGTTGTATCAACATTGGGGGATAACCACCCGGTTCGGACCTTAATACAGCTCCTTTTCCGTTTGGAATGGTGTCTTCGACTGGGGATAATGGGACCAGTTTCCTAGCAATGAATAAACGGAATGAATGAATGATTGATTGACTAATCTAATGATAGACGAATAACTTAATTTATTAGCGAAATAAAAAGAATTACTACTAATCCCGGGAACTATTGTACTTTGAGGTGTAGCGCTTGATGATCTATGTTTATTAACAGGCATGTAGATGACTCCATCTAATAAACATGGACATTTACTCATTCAAGGATTACTTTGCTTAAATAGTTAAACAAGGTGATTAACACAATATTGCTACACTCATCATTTATATCATCAATACATATATGATCAAAAGAAAAGCATTACCATAAACATCCAATAGTGGAGGGAATAAAGAAATGTTGCTAAAACACATATATATATTCGATAATAGCAAAGGCGATCAAATAAAAATTCATATAAAAATAATGGATTCAGACATAGATAATAGTACCATATGAGCTGCGAGTCACTCTCCAATATCAATCGCTATTTGAAATTCTTCCTCTAACGCAAAAATACTTTCAAACAAAGACAGTAGTGCACATTTGCATAAAAGCTTCTTTGCCAAAATCAGAATGATTGGTCCAGTTTTATAAAAGAATATGCCTGAAGCACAGTAGTGCAACTTCAGGTTTTAAGTCAAGTACAAAACTTTTCGACCCTTTCTAAAAACATGAAAGGGTCTATAAATACTGAATTAAACTAACTATCTATGAAACTGAAATCCTACTTAATTGGTATCAAATGATTTTGAATATCTCCTTCTCAGCAACCTGGCAGTCGGCGGCATGAATCATTAAGTAGGTTGTTTGCCTCTAAACTTGAGCTGACTTATCGCAAGCATTGGCTCCACTTCGGGCGGTTTGTTGAGGCGAGAGTTAAGCTGGGCGGCATAGGTGGCATCCTGAATATCGGGGATAATATACCCGATTGCATCTGTAAGGCATTTGAGGGCGGCTCTTTGACTGTGTGGTTTTACCAAGAAGAACCAATAGGTGTCCCATGTTAAACTGTTAATTCCAGCAATTAATCTCCCCTTTTCCTCTAGATCTAGATAACATGACTGCTCCAATGTTTTCACTGTTGTCAATTTACCTAGAGTGCATTGGGAAATCATGTTTGACAAGTAGAGAGTATTATTAACCAATTCAACCAAATTACTTGTGGTTGATTTGCACCTTGAAATTGCCCTCTCTGCTTTCATTAACTGGGACTGCCATTCTGTAAACAATATTTCTTTATGTGACTCTAAAATTCTTGGTAAATTTGTCGCTTGTCCCTGATCGGTATCTTGCCAGTCAAGAAATTCAGTTAATGTTTCTTCAGCTTGATCTAATTCTGTTCTAGCCTTTTCTGTTCGTTTACTTATTGATTCTGTCAATTCGCATAGTGGTTCCGCCTGGGCGATTTGTTGACATAGAAGCTTGATTTGTGCTATTAATGCCTTATTTATCTGTAACGCTTCTAATTTGAATTCGGTTATTTGTGGAACGCCCTTTGTCTTCTCAAGCTGTGCTGATAGTTGAGCAATCTGCTCATCTTTTGACTTCAGCATTTGTTCATTTGCTGCCCTCAGTTGTGCCAAGGCTTCAGACAACTCTTTCTGCTTCTGGATTGCGCTGTGATCAATCCTCTGTTTCTCTTCCCGCAATTGTTGAGTTAATTGATTATTTATTTGTTGTTGTGTTAACAATTGTTGTTCTGCCTGCTCCGCTTTCTGCTGTGTTTGCAATAAAAAGATTTCCTGGTCTTTTGTTTTTAATAAAAGACTCACCTCTGATGCCTTGTCTATTGTTGCTGCCGAATAGGCTCCAGCATACTGTGATAGTTTTGTTAGGTCATCAGAGGGGTCAAATTCCTCCTTCCAAACCACATTGCCCGTGACCGTCTGTTCTGGGAAAAGGGAAGGTTGATCAGTCCTTCTTCTCTTCCTCTGTCGTTTTACCACAGCTTTGTGCCTTGGGCTATAGAAGACATCCAAGGGAGGAATTTCTTCTATCTGCAAAATGATTTGATCGAAGGGGTCCTTTGGGATTATTTCTACTTCCTTTGAACTGGGTAGGCCGCTGGTTCCACTTGGAACCTGTTGTGAAGTGGTTTCTTGTGTATCAGCTGCTTTCGAAGTTTCGGTGTCCTTTGAACATTCAAGACTACTGATAATTGAATCAAATTGCTGCCATTCCTGGAGCAATTTGGGATCAATTTGAGTATCCACATTCACCTCTATGTTGCTCTGTTTCTGCTCTTTAGTCTGGGTTTCCCCTCGCACCTTCTCCTGTTCTTTGTTCTGGGTTTCCTCCTGCACTTTCTCCTGTTCTTTTGTTGTAACCGGAGGTTCCTTTGAATGTTGTTGTTCAGGCTCGCTTGGTCTTGTTGCTGGGGTTGTTGCTAACAGATCTAGAGGCAGAGTTTGCAACCTCTGTTCTCTAAGTCTGTTGAATTCAGCTAACCCTTCATCTTTGTATTGCATTATGGCCAGCGATCTAACCTGATACATTGATTCAGCTGAAGAGAACAGGTCGTCAAACTTATCTTCTACATGATCAAACTTTGTTAATTTGGCCTGTTCAAGAGCATTATAAGCGACTTTGTTGGGATCAAATCGCCTATTTGGGAGAGTCGCTAGAGTTAATGATTTCATTTTTGTAGCTTCTTTTTCTGCATGTTTGAAATCATGCAAAGTGTAGACACCACATCTCAGAGGAAAGGAGGGCCAGACCTGCTTCTTATTCTTCTTGAGAGTTTGTGTAACTCCTTCGGCAATAATCTGATAGGCTATCTCCCTTGCCAGCAGTTTATCAGGTATGTACAAAGGAAGAACATGAGGTTCGGCTTGGCTGCCGAAAATTCTTACATAAGTAAATTTCTCCTCTCCGAACCATCTTCCTATTGATGTTAAATCAATCCCTGCTTGGTAAGAAATTTTGGGAGCAGGTTTATTAAAAATAGAATAATGAATGGGTAACATGAAGCCGTTGCAGACTTGGTAGAAATGGTGCTTATAGGAAGTCTTCCATAATTTCTAATGGTATATGTGAATAGGCGTGGGGTCTTGTGGAGTCCACCTCCAGCCGAGTACAGGAAACTCAGAATTAAAACACAGGGTATCTAGCATATAATCACTGTAGTAGAATGGGGGAATAATCCTTTCTGAGACGGAAGTTTTAGTTCTAAAACTAAGAACTGTGGTCGCTAGCTTATCTGACAGTATGGTTGCCCAATCCATTATCTCACTATTACATGCCGCTTCCATCAAGGGAACCATTTCTATAGTGAAATTAGCGGAATCATGCAACCCCCACAATCTACACATCATTATCCCAACATAACAATACGGAGAACATAGAGAATCAACAGAGTACTTACCGGAAGTTTCATGCTTGTGTTTCGCCGGATTTTGCCTCCATTCCCGAATAGGTTTGGATTCAGTTTCGTTCTCATTTTGGAATTTCTCCAGAAATGCCTTGTTGTATTTCTTCTCTGGCTCAGGCAAATGATACATTTGCCTCAAATCACCAGCCTATAATGAACCGAAGATTCTCCCATCTTTGGTGCAGAAAGTTCTGTCTGTGATTGGGATTTCCTCAATTGCCCACTTTAATATATCCGTATATGGGAGAATTTGTTCCCGAGCCGCTATCCGATGAAGGAAAGAGTCGGCCAAGTCTTTCAAAGTACCATCAGATTTTCTACTGGAACCCGCTGTAGCTTGTACTGTCGTCACCTTTGGTTCTTCGGCTTCGATCAAATTATAGGTACTTTGCCAAGTGGTCTTGGCAAGTCCTGAACATGTAGTATCAAATATTAATCCTTTCTTTTTATTTGCTGGATCAGCGACGGCTTGTCCTGTGGCTGGTGCAGTGGAAGCGACTGTGGTTTTCTTAGACTTCTTCCCCATTCTGCTTGAATCTATTACTTCGGAAGAATTCTGCATAGTAGTGGAAATAAGCGTAACACAGAGAATTGGTAGCGAAAACCAAATACGAGTGAGATATATTGATCAATGCATGATGAGGGATTAACTTAAAAGTGGCCGCGGATACAATCTATGAGAAGATTTTTTAAGCTTACTATTTCATTAAATGGCCATTAAAACCTGCCAATCCTTTAAATGCTCATCATATCTCTTATCGACCGCATGATTTGTTTAAGCGTGCCTTGGACGTTTTGGCGGTTGTGCGTAGGTGAATCACTGTTTGAAAGATAAGGCCTTAAATACGAATTAATCGTAATACCTCTGCTTTAACAGCTTTTTGAAGTTTGCGCTTTTGGCTTTATCGCAATCGGGTGTCGGGGAAAACTTAAATCTTCATATTGAAACCTTTTGAAATCCCCGATCGCCGATAGCGATATCACATCGCATCGCATTGGGAGTATGGGCACTTTAAAAAGCATGCATGGTATATCGCCGATTGCCGATAGCGATATCGCATCGCATTGGGAGTATGGGCACTTTAAAAAGCATGCATGGTATATCGTCGATCGCCGATAGCGATATCGCATCGCATCGGGGCGAACGGGAGTTTATCGCATCGCATTGGATTGAAAGGCACTTTAATTATGGGAACTTATGATTGCCGATGTCCGATAAACTATTGCATGTTATCGCGTCGGAGCAAACCAATGGGTTTTTAAGTTATGCCTCCTTTGTCATTGCGATATGTGATCTTGCGATCGCTTTATCGCAATGATAAAAGATTGATTATTTATATTATAAGACCAAAATTGGTTTGTCAAAAAGATTTTTTGTAATGTTTTAATTTTGTTTTCGAATATTTTCGAATAATACAAAGTTGATACCAATCAAAACTAAAAGGGACCCATTTCATATGATAGTTTTGTGAATAAAAATGATATGAAATGGGGGGTTGTTGTAGAGCACAACAGAACCAGGCACCCAAACCAAAAGATGTGTGGATAAGTATGCTCAATAATTTTTCCTATTGCCTTACAATTTGTTGCATTATCTGTGATCATTTAAACCACATTATTCGGACCAACATCTTTGATTGATTTCAATAGGAGATCTGCAATGTTTTGTGCAGATGCAGTGATGGAGGAGGAGTCATGACATGTAATAAATATTGCACCACTAGAAGAAACACCAAGAACATTTATCAAATGTTGGTTTCTAATATTTGTTCACCCATCTGATACAATGGATACCCCAGAATCTACCCACTCATTTGTAAAACGTGTCAAAGCTCTTTGAACCTTAGCTTTTTCTCTTTCTAATAACATTGTTCTAGCTTTCTCATAGTTGGGGGCCTTGTATCCTTTTGGGGCTTCATTGATGGCCTTTAACATTTCATGCCAATCAGGAGAGCGAAGCACATTGAATGGTACACCGCAAGCACAAAGGAAATGGACTATATTTCCATCCACATCATCCCTCCCAGCAACATTAAGGAAATCCCCTATTGTTCTTCTACCTCTAGAGCTTGCAGAAGTACCATGAGGAGATGAGCAGCTACCAAATTTAGAGGTTGCACTTGATTTGGAATGAGTTTTTTGTTTCTTGATTTTTTGTTGTGCAACCTCCTCTATTTGGATGTATTTTCTTCTTTCTTCAGTTGAAATGTTTGGGCAAAATTTGTACCCCCACAGGACTCTCTTTTTTTTATCACTGTCCAGCACCCCACAAAAATGCCTCCTCACACGGGTATATGAACCACAATATGGTTTTCCTCCATGACAACCATGAGGGCACACAAATCTGTAAGATCCACCACCCTTTCCCCCATCAAGTTTGGTCACATAGTTCCACAAGGGTGTTAATGTAGCTTTTCCATCTTGTATTTCAGTGTCCCCTTCAGGTTCATCCCCTTCCTCTTCAAACTCTTCCTCCTCATCATACATTGGGTCACTCATATTGGGACCACTGTCCTCTTGTGTTTCTTCCCTTCTATTCCTATTCCCCTTTGCCATCATTAAAACCAAGAGTGGAATGATACATAGAAGCCAAAAGAACACCATCTTGGAATATGGATATAGGTGGTGGACAACCTGTAAGTAAAGGAGCAAGTAGAAACAATGGGAAAGAGTAGGAGAAGGAGGAGAAAAATACAAAAAAAAAGTCAAAAAAATAAGGGAGTTTGGGGTTTGAACTTACCTCTTTAGTGCTTGTAGATGAAGTCCTCCAAGCTCTTGCTCCAAGCTCCTCCTCCTTCTCCTAGCTCCTCCTCCTTCACTCCTCCAAGCTCTCCTCTCTTCTCCTCTCCTTTCCTCTCTCCTCTTCTCCTCTCCTCTCTTCTCCAACTCTCATAAACTCAAAATGAAAAAATGAAGAACGAATGGGGGCTTTATTCTCTTCATTCCTCACCTTAACCTCACCCTAACCCACCCCCTTTATGCTAAGTTAACATAAATTAAAATTAAACAAAAAAAAAAAAATTGCCTTGCGCGCAGCCTCTTTCGGAAGTATACACTTCCTCTTTTGAAGCACCACGCTTCCGACACCCGAAGCGTCGTACAAAGCACGCTCCGGAGGCCTGGAAGCGGTGCTTCCGTACCACACTTCTGAATTTCTAGGAAGCGGCAAAAAATTCGGAAGCGCGCTTCCGGCCAAGCTTCCTAGGCGCTTCCATACGAGATGCTCTTAAGGGCTTGGAACCCGTGGGGGGCCTTCGTGTAACATTGTGCCACACTGCTTTAGTCATGCTTCCTTAGCTGCTGGCTGTGGCCTATAGCCTAGCCCAGCAGCAAGATAGACTATGATCCCACAGTCTTAGGATACACACAAGGCTATCATTAACATGTACAATGTTGATATGTGTGTTATAAGAGCTTCTTCTCATCAAGATAGGGAGGTTTCTCATTGTTGTAGCAGTTCCTTTAGCCAACATAGTATAGCCCTTCTAAACTGCTGATAAGAACCTCTTGTGACAGCGATTAGGATCTCCTCATAAAACATCTGAAGAGACCTCTCCTATCAAACTGATCCAAAACCCAACACAAGTCACTAATGGAGAAGAATACATACTTCTACACTTCTATTCATGGGCAGTGTTTTGGTCATTGGTTAGGGCTCCCACTATAACCTACAGCAACCCAACAATCATGTCCAAAACAAACCTTAAATTATGTGGCCTCCTCTCCTCTCCAAGTTAAGTGACCTCGTTGTTTGAGGAGGCACCTACAACTCCTTGTATAGGGATGTTTGACCCTCAAAACAGTACCTACAGGCCTGCGGCCTAATCACAATAGGAAGGTCCCTTACTCGACCTGTTTCAGGAGGATATCCCTGCGTTTTCTAGCCTAGAACAGTCCCTAATTATTGCGGCCCTCCAGCAAGGTACTTTGGCCCTCCTTCCAGCACTCGGTCACCTGAAGTTGGCCTCCAAACGTCCCTTCAAACCCTCGTTGGCCTGTCTTCCTTACTGCGGTTAGGGCATCCTTTAGACAATGAGTTAGGGAGCCTCTTTACTGCGGTTAGAGTCACCCTTGGGACAACATATTTGATGGGGGGTTGTCTTCCTTGATAGCGTAGAGGATTAGGGCATCTCTTTTCCACAACATGACTGCGTCCTCTAGGTCATGCGTAGAGTTGTCATAAGCTAGGGCTGTGCTAGGACTGCATTTAGACTTCATGCTTAAGCTTCTTTCCCCCTGCGTCTAGGGCTTCCTCCTCTTAGACTTCTCTTCCACTAAAACCCAAAACAAGTGGAGAGAAATCAAGAGTGAAATGTGTGTACAAATGACTATCAAGTCACCTCCTTTTATACTAAAACGTTGAGCACACAAGGGGGTTATTTGGTTGCTAGCCGACCTTGACGAATTGTCCCATAACACAAATAAATTCATATCTCCATGAATACTTATCGGAATCAGATAATCTTTAGATCAATCCTACACCTCTCAATGAGAGGGATCCAAGAAAAATATCAGCTGCCATAAATAAAATGACCCACATGGGGTTTGGCCCTAGTTGCCAATTTTAACACTCCCTCTCAACTAGGGAGAACTCCATCTGCTGATCCATCTACCAGACTGTACTATCTCTGTCATCAGTGCCATGCACTGCTCTGCTCTGCTGAACCATGAAGAAGAAGAATTGGTCGAGAATGACTCATACCATTCTCTACTAACCCGAAGTCAGTCCCATATAAAGAGAGTGCTCAATAGCGCTCTTACTGACCCGAAGTCAATTCTAGAGAGTGTGTCATACCACTCTTATTGATTCCATATCAGTTCCAAGAGAGAGTGAGCTATGTCACTCATACTGACCCGAAGTCAGTTCTGAAGAGTGTCATACCACTCTTACTGATCCCAGATCAATTCCAGGAGAGAGTGAGCTATATCACACTTACTGACCCGAAGTCAGTACCAGAGAGTGTGTCATACCACTCTTACTGATCCTAGATCAGTTCCAAGAGAGAGTGAGCTATATCACTCTTACTTACTCGAAGTCAGTTCCAATTAATCCCAAATCAATGTCGGTCATCCTAGCATAGGGAGTACGGTAGATACACGATGCGTCCATCGGTACTATTATGGTCCCTAACCCCATTTCCCTACTCATTGGCCAAATGACAGGTACTTCCCATGAGTCCCAGACTGCATGGGTAGAATGCCTCGACAGGGGAACCACTCATCTTGTCCATAAGTCACCACGGGGTATCACAGGGGAAGGTTGAACCATTCACCCTGTACACAATGCACCACTAGGGGAGGGTGAGTCGCCCTATGATCGCTTGTTGCTCCAAGAAATACCCCAAGCCCCACAAAGCTCCTAGAGCTCAATGCATGCATCATACAGGACCCTCATAAGAGGGTCTCTCAACAACTCCAAGTCGTTCTGGAAAGTCACAAATTTGACATTCCCCGGGCTTCGACAGAATATCTATGACCTACACATCAGTCCCAATGCGATGGAGCCTTCTTGCTCATTGATGTAGTATATCCCAGATAAAGTGGTACGTGATGTCTATATGCTTGAAGTGATCATAACACACGGGATTCCTCAACAATTGAATCCCCCTCTGGTTGTCACAGAAGATCACAGTGGTATCCATCATGAGTCAAACAACTCACTGAAGAGCTTCCGCCACTACGCAGCTTCACACGAGGTCATACTCGTAGCTATGTATTCGGTCTCAGTGGTGCTCAAAGCAACCGTCTTTTGCTTCCTGCTCATCCAGGATATTGAAGCAGAACCCAAAGAGAACCAGCACTCAAAAGTGCTCTTGCGATCCTCCACACTGCCTGCCCAGTCAACATTCGAATAATCATGCAACTTCACATTTCTGACAGTGTATCTCAATCCATGAGAGATTGTGCCTTGAAGATATCTCAGAAGATTCTGGGCACCAATCAAGTGAGGCTCAACCATATATGAGCTCAACATGCTAACTGCAAAACATATATCTAGATGGGAATTCACCAAGAACATCAATGCTAGATGAGTTTATAAAACTCAGAGGCATTTCTCAAATCAAGTCCGGCATCACCACCACATAACCTCTGAAAGTTAAGCTCCATCAAGGTAGTCACAGGCTTGCAATTTACCATTCCAAATCTGGAATCCAACTCCCTCTTACTTTTGCAAATGAGAGGATTTGCACCTATTCGAAAGAGGTCGTCCTCATAAGGTGCCAGTATGAGAGGTCTATCATCCACAACCTTCAAGTAATGGTTTGGATCGGCTTCACTCCTAGTGAACTTCAGCTTCATCAAACAACTATTAACCCTCTCATATTAAGCCCTCGGGTGTTTTGCTTCAAGCCATAGAGGGCTTTCTTCCACCTGCATACATGAGATTCCTGATCATGAATCTCAAATCCCTCGGGTTGTTCCAAACCTGTGGACCTACTACATGAGGGGAATGGTCCCCTTGTAAGATTTTCCTTCGGTACATCTCGGACATGTACCTTCATGCTCTTCTTGAATTCAGGCATCCCTGTCACCATCTGACTCACATCAGATAGGGCCCCATAATAAGCAGAACTATGGTGCTATAGATGAAATGTGTCAACTGACATGGTCCCCAATGGACTTTCTGCAACTTGATACAAATTGCCAACCCTGAATAAAGCATCTTTGAAAATTCTAATTTCAAACACGTACCTTTCCATCGATGAATGCTACCTTGAAACCTTTGATTTCCATCGCCGAAATGGACACCAAGTTCTTCTTGCGATCAGGTACATAAAAGAGATTCTGGTAAATGAATCGAGTTACCCTCATTCAATTGAGGGGTAACATTCCCTACACCCTTTCCGAGATAGGTGCCATTGACTCCAAGTATAATCCCACAATTGTTTCCATCTCTACCAAATTAGAGAGAGTACCCTTCTATCCGATCAAGTGTCTTGATGCACTACAATCAATAAGCCAGATTCCCAAAGAGTCTGGAGGAGAGGGCCAATATAAGACAATACTTCTTTATCTTACCAAAAACAACATTTGATTCTTCATACCTGAAGTTCCTTTCTTTCTTTGAAGAGTCGATCATTACCTTGATGGCCTGCATTACCTGTTATTCCTTTGATCATTGAAGATGTCCCTGGAATGATTGTTATCATCATCAAGTGATGTATCCCTACCATTCGGACACTCCTTCGTATAATGGCCAAACGTATAGTAAGCAAGGCATCTGCCTTTCCTTCCACCCTTAGATTCGGACTTCCCATTGAAGTGATTTTTAGGTAGGCCATCAAAAGCTTCCGCTGCACCATTCTAATAATATTCTCTGCTTCGACTTCACCCTTGGTGAATTTGAAGAGGGATGAGGAATCCATTGAGCCTTTTGTCCTTTCCCAACTGTCTTTGGTGATTACTCTTTTACTCTTGCTTGAGCTTTGTCTTCACCTCACCTCTGATGACATGTTAATTTTAGGTATGTTCTATGCTTAGAGTAATTCATTTGAATTTTCACAGTTAGCTCAATATATTTTCCAGATTAGCAATCACATCAGCATAATAATAAATTGCAAATAGAACATAAACATAAATCGCAGAAGACAAGCCAAGACAAGAGGACACAAGATGTGGCACTAGCCAAAGACAACCCCCAATGTGGGGAAACCCTTGATCAATTCTTCTTATATGTTCTTCAATAGTTCAGTATAAAGAGAGAGAGAGAGAGAGAGTACATTTACAACAGAAGTCAACACTTTGACTTATCTAAATAAGAGCATAGATCATCTCTAAGAAGATGATACATGAGGTAGCTAACCTCAGTTGAAGACATGCTACTTCAATTGATTCTCCAAGGTGACTCCATCACCATGTTGCACCTCATCATCATGCTGCACCTCACTGTGCTACACCACGTTGCACCCATCTTCACCAATGTTGCACGAAGCGGGGACGTTTTTTGGAACCGGGGATGTGGAAACTTCATTTTCCAAAAATCTAGGAAGCAAAGCGTCTACTATATATATATATATATATATATATATATATATATATATATATATTTGCATTTATACTCAAAACAAACATCCCAAATACCAAATTAGTTGTAGAAGACATGAAAACATGTATATTTTTGCATAAATCAAGATAGATATAACATCCATTGTACATTAATTATTAATTATTCGAGCATCAACCATCTAGAATCTAGATTCTTCTCCTCTTGTCTAGCCTTTGCCTCTACCTCGATTGTCTAGGGATATTAGTCAACATTGCCCAATTTTGATCAAACTACCTAATTCAAGACTTAAAATATGGTAGAAAAAGCTTAACATGCTTGATCGATGATTTTGACTTGATTGAAAGGTAATTTTTTGCTAAGGGCGTATCGCGTGACAAAGGAGTTCAACAATTAACACCACCAACACTAGGGTACATATAGGGCTTGGTGCTCTTGATTAAATGCTAATCGCATACCTTCATACTTGATATAATCTAATGAAATGCCACAATTCCATTGATCCTGAATTCCTGAAAACTATTAAGTTTGTTGAATTTTGAATAGGATATGAAATTCTATTTTCTCCACATGAAGTCCAATGAGGCTGGAACCACTCTCAAACATCCTGAGTCATTTCATGGTAATGTTAAAAGGATGAAAATGAAAAATAAAGGAGAATGTCACTTTTACTTTAAGAATTTAACATTACCATGAGGGAGCATCTGCTATATTTATATTTTTTTTGCCTTCATTCCTCACGCTAACCCAAGGTGGACCCACCCCCAACAAGCAAACTCACCTAAAATTTAAAAAAAATTGAAAAAAAAAACGATTTTCTAAACAACACGAAGCTTTTCCGGAAGCGTACGGAAGCACCACGCTTCCGACACCCGAAGCGCTGTACAAAGTGCGCTTCGAGGCCTGGAAGCGGCGCTTCCGTACCACGCTTCCGAATTTCCAAGAAGCGACAAAAAGTTTGGAAGCGACGCTTCCGCACGAGACACGCTTCGAGGCTTGGAACCAGGGGGGGCGCTTCATGCAACATTGATCATCACTATGCTGCATTTCATCATGCTTCACTGCTCATGACTGTACCCATCACTGTATTGTATCATGTATCATTGTTGCACCATGTACCATCAACATTAATCTACACCATGTTGCACCATTACTTTTGTCATGCTGCCACTGCTTTGGTCATGCTACCATGTTGCCTTCGTTGCTGGCTATGGCCTATGGCCTAGCCCAACAACAAGATAGACTATGATCCACAGTCTTAGGATACACACAAGGTTGTCATTAACATGTACAATGTTGATCTGTGTGTTATAGGAGCTTCTTCTCATCAAGATAGGGAGGTTTCTCATTGTTGTAGCAGTTCCTTTAGCCAACGTAGTATAGCCCTTCTAAACTGCTGATAAGAACCTCTTGTGACAGGGATTAGGATCTCCTCATAAAACATCTGAAGAGACCTCTCCTATCAAACTGATACAAAACCCAACACAAGTCACTAATGGAGAATAATATATACTTCTGCACTTCTATTCATGGGCAGTGTTTTGGTCACTAGTTAGGGCTCCCATTGTAACCTACAACAACCCAACAATCATGCCCAAAACACACCTTAAATTATGCGGCCTCCTCTCCTCTCCAAGTTAAGTGACCTCGCTGTTTGAGGAGGCACCTACAACTCCTTGTATAGGGATGTTTGACCCTCAAAACAGTACCTACAAGCCTATGGCCTAATCATAGCAGGAAGGTCCCTTACTCAACATGTTTCATGAGGATGTCCCTGCGTTTTCTAGCCCAGAACAGTTCCTAATTATTGCGGCCCTCCTTCCAGCACTCGATCACCTGAAGTTGGCCTCCAAACATCCCTTCAAACCCTCGCGGGCATGTCTTCCTTACTGTGATTAGGGCATCCTTTTGACAGTGAGTTAGGGAGCCTCTTTACTGCGGTTAGAGTCACCCTTGGGACAACGTATTAGATGGGGGGTTGTCTTCCTTGATAACGTAGAGGATTAGGGCATCTCTTCTCCACAACATGACTGCATCCTCTAGGTCATGCATAGAGTTGTCATAAGCTAGGGTTGTGCTAGGACTGCGTTTAGACTTCATGCTTAGGCTCCTTTCTTCCTACGTCTACGGCTTCCTCCTCTTAGATTTCTCTTCCACTAAAACCCAAAACAAGTGGAGAGAAATCAAGAGTGAAGTATGTGTACAAATGACTATCAAGTCACCTCCTTCTATGCTAAAACGTTGAGCACACAAGGGGGTTATTTGGTTGTTGGCCGACCTTGACGAATTGTCCCATAACACAAATAAATTCATATCTCCATGAATACTTATTGGAATTGGATGATCTTTAGATCAATCCTACACCTCTCGATGAGAAGGATCCAAGTAAAATATCAGCTGCCATAAATAAGATGACCCACATGGAGTTTGGTCCTAGTTGCCAATTTTAACATGAAATGCAATTATCAAAGCAAAGAACAATATAGTCCTAAGAAAATTAACAGGTATGAGGTAAGCTTTCTTGCTTGTATATTTCAAAAGCCATGTCCAACAAAGTTTAATGCCTAAAGTCGCTTGCTTGCTCACCTAGTTTGAAAATCCATTACCTGACCTAACTGAATTTAATGTTGAAGTTGCTTGCAAACTTGAGATTAATTACCTAATAGGTTTTATATGATGTGATTGGGGCCAAAATGGAGTTGGTAGAGCTAGTGACAATTCATTTATGAGCAGAGATTGTATTGGGCAATGCCCATTCCCATTTTTTCCCCTAACGCAGATCAAAGCAACAATCATCAAGAAAATGCACTGAAGAGCTAAGGGAATGCTCTCTCAACTGTACCAAGAGATGTAGGAGAAATTCTATTTATACAAACAATAAAAGTGAATTGGGGGTTCCACATTACAAAGGGAGTTCTTTGATTGTGTTTAAGATCACTAAATTCTTGTCTAAGCATGCATTTATAGTGTGAAGAACAGAGATTGAATTCAAACACTATGAGCTTGCCTTTGGTTGATGAACCAATTAGTTCTTGCAAATTGGCTAATGAACCACTTAGTGGTTGTCGATCGGTTGATGAACCACTAAGTGCTTGTTAACTGGTTAATGAAATTATCGGGTGGCTACCTCGGCTAATGAACCACCCAAGTCACCAAACACGTCACCCCCCACATGTTGTGAATTCGTCGTGTTTAACGTGATTTGTGCTTGACATGTGCTCAACACGAGTTTGATTCGTGTGCGAGATGAGCGACACGAGTCAAACTCGTGTCGAACACACGCTGAAATTGTGTCACAATTTTTGAACACCTGTCCGACAAAAAGCAGCCTACACACTGGGTAAATTATGGATTTGGGCCACATTTCATCATTTTGCTTTATTGTTTGGGTGTTGTGGGACTATGTGAGTGACAACAAAGGAGACTGACATCATTTGGAGGTGATTCAAGGTACAGGTATGTGGATTTCCCTCCCAATTTTTTCTGGTTTTGCTACAACAGTATGCCTCCCAATTTTGTTTACGTGCACAACCTTACAACAATGCATTTTTCTTTATTTTTACAACAGTGATGGCTCAAGCAAGAGCAACAGGGAAAGGGAAAAAGAAGGGGAGGAATGTCACCATTAGTAATGTCCCCCCTATTTCAATTTCATCAAGGTTTGCCAATATTCCATTTGTTGGAAGTGGGGTTGCAACAACAACTTCAAATGTTGAGAGAACATCAACTTAACAAGACAAGAGGCTCAAGAATTGAAATATCCCTTGTGGAAGTATGTTAAAAGATATCAAGGGTTAGGCAACAAGTTAAAGGGAGGAGGCAATGTTCTTTGGACATGCAAAGTTTGCAACCATCAATTCAAGAGCACCTATTTCTATGTTAAAGGGCATTTTTTGGGCACATCATCCATTGGAATTAGAGCATGTGTAGGAGTGACTCCATCTAAGAGGAAAGAATTAGAAAGAGAGGCCAATGTTGGTGTGGCAATGGTCGCTGCAACATCTAAAAATAATAAGAATGAGGATCCCCTTCCATTCTTAAGAAAAAGCAATTATCCATTTGGGAGTTCCAGTGGAAGTGCAAGTCAAGCAACAAAAAGGAGGGCACTTGGTCCAATGGACAAGATATTTAAGCAAGAGAGGCGAGAAGAGATTGATATTATCATTGCTTTTTTTAATATCTCAACTTCATATCATTTAATGTTGCACAATCACCTTTATTTATTGAGATGTGTTGAGCTCTAGCTCAAGAGGCTCCATTGGGGTATGTTCCTCTTGGTTCAGAGAGGCTTAGAACCACATTGTTGACTAAGGTAGAGAAGGTGGATTAAATGCTTGAGCCTATTAAATCAACAAAGCCAACATCTGGGGTTAGTATTATTTATGATGGATGGACAAATGCAACACACCATCCACTCATCAGCTTCCTGGTGTCTTTCTTTAATGGACTAGTTTTCTTTAAAGCAATGGATGCACTTGGAAAATACAAGGATGCACAATATATGGGCAAGTCGTTCATTAAAATCACTGAAGATGTAGGTGTTGATTCATGTGTGCAAATAATTATAGACAATGTACTTGTTTGCAAGGTTGTTGGCATGATTATAGATGCTAAATATCCACAAATATTTTGGACACCTTCCATTGTTCATTCTTTGAATTTAGCACTTAAATCTATTGCTTCTTATGTGCCTTGGATTGGAAACCTTATTGAGGATGCACAACATATCCACCACTTCATACAAAATCAAAACAATGCCCTCATAATCTATACAGAGTACACACATCTATCAATGTTGAAGATTGCAAAAACATGGTTTGCCTCTGCATTCATCATGTTGAAGAGGTTGAGGGAGGTCAAGACCGCTCTTGCGACCATGGTTATTTTAGAGCTTTAGTCTTTTTGGAGAAAAACAAATCAAGCAACCTCTAAAAGAGTCAAGGACAGTGTTAAATAATGCTTCGTGGGAGAGCGTAGATCTTACTATTAAAATCATGGACCCTATCATTGCTTTCTTATGATTTGCAAATATAGACCAACCCATCCTATGAGAGGTTTATGAGGGATGGGATTCCATGATTAAGTCCATGAGTACCATTATTTTTGAAAATGAGTGCCCTAAGTATGAGACATCAACAGAGGCATTCTTCACCACCATACAGGATATTTTTGTGAGCAAGTGGGACAAGAATTGCATACCTTTGCATTGCTTGGCTCATTCATTGAATCCAAAATACTACAAGCATGAGTGACTGAATGGTGGACCTTCACGTAAATTCCCTCCTTACATGGATGGTGAGATTTCACAAGGGAGGAAGGATGCATTGAGACAAATATTTCATGATAGAGCATCCCTTGATGAGGTGGAGGATGCCTTTGTAGATTTTTTCACTAGCACTAGGCGATTTGCAAGCTATGATGTGATTAGAGACAACAAGGCTAAGAAGCCTTATGCTTCGTGGGCAACTCATGGGGCAACATGCCCTCCTCTATAACAGTTAGCCATGAGGCTCTTCTCTCAAGTTACTTCATCCTCTTGTTGCAAGAGGAATTGGAGCACATATGTGAATCTGTATAGTTTGAAGAAGAATAGGCTTGAGTAGTCCAAGGTAGAGACAATGGCGTATGTGCACACCAACCTGTCTTATTTACAGACAGAGGAAGGAGACGTTGAAGGGAAAGACAAATATGTGGGATGTGTTTCCTAATGATAAGAGTTTGGACATCAGTGTTAAGTTGGCATTGGCCAACTTGGATCTTAATGAGCCATTGCTAGAGCTTGTCACTTTTGATGATGATGATGATACTCGAGGGGCCATCCTCCACACCAACAAATGCAGAGATTACATTGGATACAAAGGAGAATGCAAAAGAGAGCAATGGTGGTACTGATGTTGATTTTGATGTTGATGAACTATACCCTATAACCTATTAGCAACTGCCTATGAAATTCTTCCATCCTGATCTACGATTTTGAGTTCTAGTATCTACCCTGTTTTGTATTTTCGGGACTTTAAGTAATACATTTTCATTTTGATGACTTAATGAGAAAACTACATTTTATGGTTAATTTCTTGTGTTTGTCAATTTATCATCATTGATGTTGTAAGTACTAGTTGTAAACTTGTATCATTGATGAATCATGATTGTATGCATAATCTATGATTGAATATGTATCTACTATCATCATGAGAATATATATATAATATATCCCCCGTGTCATATTCGGGGGGTCACCATGTCATGTGTTGGACACTCATATTTTCTTGTCCTTCATGTCCCCGTGTCAAGTGACTTAGTGAACCACTTAGTGCTTGTCTATTGGTTGATGAACCACTAAGTGCTTGCCAATTGACTGTTAAACCACCTACATAATTAATTCAATCCTCTTGCTCTAAGCAACATACTCTCTTAGAATTTGGGTGAAATTATGTGTATTGAAACTCAAAAAGTAAGCAAGACACTGGGGTGCTTACTACCAAAGAGTAGTTGATGAACCACCTAGACAGTGGACTCCATCTCCTAAGTGTTTGATCAATCCATTAGTGTGAATTTCCCTGTGCAAGCATCCCCTCAGACTTTGGATCCAATTCAAAGGTGGTCATTTGCAAGAAAGATTACAGTGCACCTATTGTTGGGTGTCAAGTGGAAGTTCCTCCTCAATTGCCATCCAACTCAATTCGCTCAAATAAGTATAAAGTGGTGCCTATTTGACTTCCATGTTTTGATAGCCTTATTTTGTTAATGAATATTACTATGATCATGCATTTTCATGTGTGGATGTTTGAAAATTGTATCACACTTACCGTTGGCTATCTTGAGCATTATGGTTTCAATGTTTGATAGCACCTTGGCGCTGCCACCTTGTTTATAATTTATCGATTATTTGTATGCTTGGAGCTTAGTGGCTACATGGCGCTAACTACAAGTTCATAACTTGTGAAAAGTGTTGTAAACTATAAATCTCCGCAATATTTCCTTGTTGTTGTTGCTAGGAGGATAACTTCGAATTATTCACTCAAAATCTACCACATTGAGAAAATGCATGACAAAATCCTTGAGAATTGATTTGTAGGCTTGTTTAGACTGTTGGAAGCCATTGTTTAGGCCTCAACCATCTCCTTCAAAAAAATTAATGGGCACACATGTGCCTCCTCCATGTAATGCTAAATTTTTCGAACCAACACTATTAAAGTTGAGGCAAGGCCAACAATTGTTGGGAGAATTTTCATCTATTGACACCATTAATCAACGAGATCGCTCATTGGCACTTACAATCTATTATGTTTTCACCATTGAGCAATGGCAATAGAGTGGTGGCGATAACTGGCGTAAAATTTGCCATCTATCAAGGCCATAAATTGACGGGACCACCCACTACTTATCAAATCAATTCTCTGGGGCCTCATTATCATGTGGCCTTCCTAAACAACATGATTGAGGGATGGTTAGATCAACATCTTAGGTTCACTTTAGGGTCCCCTTGGTTTACCTTGGGATAACGAGGGGGGGTCCAAAATAAGAACCTGCCCACGATAAAAACCACTCTAGGTTTTGGTGGAACATCAAAGTGGAACCTTGTGTAGGAGTGACTACCTCATGAGTGGGTTGAATTTCCCCTTGTTCAGAATGGCCCACATCCAAAATTCAGGCATATGAGGTGTGATAAGGGTATTGATGTTTGTTGCAAGATGAATCTGAACGAGGTTGTATTACTCTACCAAGGAATGGTTGCATCTAGGGATTGAATGTAAGTGAAGGCAAATCCATAAGTGCAAGGCCAGATGTGGTTGGAACCAAATATAACATGAGATGGTTGCAAAACAAAGGGGTAGGCCTCGTGGGGCCCACCTGCCAAAGTTGACTTGGCAGTTCATACTAATGTGGCTCTCTCTATCATTGGTCAAACTCCAAATGGTCATAAATTTCAATTAGGGAGCGGAATTGAGATAATATTTATATTGTCAAAGATCCCTCAATGAGATGAACACAATGATGGCATTCATTTTGCATTTTGATGATGTTGGGAAAAGAGTATTTTTGTAATGTCATCTTCATAAGAAACCTCAGAAGTTAGGTCAAATAAACAAGTAACACCTCTTGCATCCAAAGAAAGTACAAGGGGATGGAAGGGAGCATCACATTAGTGGTTGGAGCTTATTTATTTTTGGTTTTTTCATTTCTTTTATAATTTTTCAGAAAACTATAATTATGAATAAACATTTGGATGTGATTAATAATTTCTAAATGGTAGGATGAAAAATAGTGACAAATTTTTGAACTTAGAAGGTTAATGATTAATCCCTTCTTATTGTATTCTATGTTTTGGCTCGTGAAGAATTTGTTCTATGTTCTTTGTAAATATAAAATGCAATTTTTCCTTTTGGAAAAAATACCTAAAGAAAAATAAAATAAAATAAAAAATATTTTCAGAAAATTGCAAAAGTTCAAAACAAAACAAATATGGTAAAAAGTGACAATTAATTTGTATTGAAAAAAATTCATTCTGAAACAAAATGCAAAATCAGTTTTTTTTTAATAGGCCAAAACATAGTCAGAGGATCTTAGGTCTAGTAGTTTGGTGAACAATTTATTTCACCAATTGCATGAGTTCAAGTCTCATTGAATCATGTTGTAATTGGCTTGTTTGTAGCATTTATGGAATAGTTGTATCCAATGTAATAGTGGCAACCAATTTTTGCAATCAAAGTTATCGAAACATCAATTCATGATAAGCACCAAAACACCTATCACAATACATCTCACATTGCCAAAATATAAGTTGAACATATACACATTTAAAAATCATGTAACAAAATTCTTGACCATGGAAATTCACTCCCATTTTATTGTAGAATTTCCAAACTTATAAACAGATTGTGATACAATATCATGGAATAACAAGCACCCAAAACATTAATAAATTCAAGAATTTATGTGAAAATAAATGCTCAAAAAGGGAATTCTACAGTTTTTTAAAAATTGGCTAAACTTGATACAATCTGAAATAAATGTAACATGGATTGGCTTTCTTACTCTGTTTTAGTAATTCTCTAATTTGAAAAAAGTTCTGGTTTCGAGAATGTTCATATTAAAAAATAAATAAATAAATATAATATAAAATAAAAAGAAAAAGTAAAAGATTATATAAAATAAGGAAAAAGATAAAGATAAATTAAAAAAAAAGAAAGAAAAGAAAAGAAAAAAAGAGAACACGGAAGGAAAGAAGAACAAATAAGGATAATTAAAATAAACTCAAAGCGAAAAGAATCAACTTTCAAAAAAACATAAAATCCAAAGAGGTTACGAGATGAGGAAATCACAAAAATTAACCTACCAGACAAGTGATAATTTGATATATTATCTAAAAATGAAAAGTTTAAAGATCCAGTTCTACGGGTTTTAAGTAAAGAAAAAAATATTCCAGGAATATTAAGAGCTTTTAGCAAAACCCCACTACAAGATGAGGAAATCACAAAAATTAACCTACCAGACAAGTGATAATTTGATATATTATCTAAAAATGAAAAGTTTAAAGATCCAGTTCTACGGGTTTTAAGTAAAGAAAAAAATATTCCAGGAATATTAAGAGCTTTTAACAAAACCCCACTACATTGGACACGAGCCGTGATAAATTGAACATAGGTTTTGTTTTCTTACTCTAGTCCAGTAACTCGGCGGATCATCTCAACCCGTGGCGAAGCAACCTGGTCGGACTCCACGCATTTCTCAGAATCCTGAATAAATTTGGTAACGGTTATGGAGACATTATCTTTCGAATTTAAATTTGTTTCAAATCCACGAAGGCTCAGTGGATCTTTAAGGCACTGCGTGATCTGCTGCTTGTTTAAGCCCAGAAGATTTTCGAACAAAAACCTGCAGAGAAGACAGGGGGGAAGTCCCGAGTCCCGGCTTATGGTTAAGACATCTTCCCCCGCAGCGTACCTGTAACCAGGGGAGTGAATTAGCTCAAACTGGAAAAAGGATGGAAGAGGGTTAGAATGAGGTTAAAGGGAGCACACCTTGCAACATATTGACGAACTAAATGGGGTTTGGTGAGCTTGGGGTAGTCTGATCGGAGGCGGCGAGATTTCTCCTGTGAGGAGATGGCAATGAAGGTGTCCAAGGGAATTGAAGAGAAACGATCCTGAACGAATGTGAAAATATTTGGGTTGGTATCATTCTGGAGGAGAAGGGTTCGAATCTCTTCGTATTCGGACGCCTTCATTTTTCGGTGCGATCAACGGCAAAGCTGGAGAGTTTTGAAATGAAAACATGTATACGTATGCCAAGGATTTTATAGTCTGGCGGGAATGATTTTTTTGTGCGATCAGCGGCAAGCTTGAGAGTTTTAAAATGACAACATACATACGAAGGCGGGAATGACTATTTTGTATAAAGGCAAATGGTGGTGGTGTTGTTTTTTTTTGTTTTTTTGGTGGTGTAAATTTGGCAGTTTTTTTTTTTATTAATTATATGTAAGGTAGGGTACAAAATATATGTCTAGTGGTTTCAACTTGTCTGAAGGAAATTAGGTATGTTGGTCATCGATCAACATCATATGTCATCCAAAACATAAACAATGTGAGTATGCCTATCAAGGCTATATAAGCTACTATGTCTACGTTTTTTTTTTTTTTTGTAAGTTTGGCAATACGTTTCTTTGCTATTAATCATATGTAAGGCAAGTTACAAAATATATGTCCAATGGCCTCAACCCGCCCGAAGGGAACTAGGTATGTTGGCCACCAATGAGCGTGATATGCCATCCAAAACATAAATAGTTTAAACATGTCCATCCAAGCTATATAAGCTACTATGTCTAATATATGTTTAAACTTACCACTAACAATGTAAATGATATCCGACCAAATCATTGTAACAAAAACATCAAAAAACTTTCAGGAGGTTCATAACTTCTCGACAGTCAATCATCTGACGATTCTATGGGAGTCAGGCCTTTGCACTCGACCTTGGCATTTCGTTCTGTTGCAGGCTTTGTAGTTGTTTTTCCATGTGGCCAAGGCGGACATTCTGGTGGTATTGTTGCACCTGTACTGCCTAGATCTCCCACTGAATATCTTTTAGGCTAGGCCCCTCTTGTTGGGTTTGCGACAGCTCCTCCAAATTCCTGGTAGTTGTCATTGCTTTTGCCAATAAATTCTTCATGACCCAGTGGAGTTGGACTGACTGTTTGAAGAGAGTCTGCCTACCTCGGGTGTGTCCAGGGTCCAGAAGCAGGGGTTCCCAATCCTTTGTTGGAGGCGACTCTGTCGCAGCCTTGGCGTTCAATTCTGCCTCCCATGACGAAATTAGGGACTTCACCTATGTTGGGTTCCCCACTGTAAGCATGCATGAGGTTTTGCATGTTCTCCTCCCTGGTTTTCCTGCCTCTCTTCCATTGGGTCTTGCTAGTTAAGGCCAACGACATTTTCCTTTTGTTGTTGTTCTATTTACAATTGCGGCGGTGCCCTCTTTTCCCGACCCCACCTCTGCCTTCACCATGCTACCTTCAACCAGAATTTCCTTCGACCGCGGAACCTCCCGAGCTCTTGCCTTGGCACGGAGTAGAAGTGTCAGAGTTAGAGGGAGAAGTAATTTATACAGACCTGAAAGAGTAATGTATGCAAAAGAATTAAAAACAAACATCCAAATGTCGGTATTTCCATCCATCCATTCCCTATGGAATGCAGTTATTGTGTCGTGTTTCCTGGTCTGAGGAGTGAAACCCAATTTCCCCCCAACCCCCTCATCATTTTCCTTCATCCTCTCGGTGCCCAGACTTAGGTGAATTCCCTCCCTCTGACTCTCTATTCTCCCCCAGGTCCAGCCAGTCCTCTGGCTCCAAGAATTAAGCCCCACCATAACAGAATTGACAAACACACAAGTGTTGGGATACTCTGAGTCCCCATTCATGCCCCTTTGGGCCAGGGTTTTGCCTGGAGACCAGACCTTGGCTAAATTGACAGACCCGTCGGTGTTTGGTGACCTCGACTCCCCATTCATGCCCCTCTGAACCAAAAAATTGCCGGAAGACCCGACCATGACAATATTGAATTGAGGCTAAAAAATATCTCATGACAATATTGACAGACATACTGGTAAAGGGTGTGCCTAAACTTGACTACATTCCCTCCCTTCGACTCTTTATTCTACCCAAGGCCCGGCCAAGCCTTTGGCTCCAAGAATTAAACCACGTCGTAATGGAATTGGCAGACACACAGGTATTAGGGTCCCTTGAATCCCCATTCATGCCCCAATGGGCCAAGGGTTTGTCAGGAGACCAAGCTATGGTAGAATTGCCAGACACACCAGTTTTTGGGGGCCTCGACTCCCCATTCCTACCCTGTTGGACCAGAAGTTTACCCGAAGACCAGACTATAACAGACTGAACAAACATACTGGTAATATGAACCCCGGACTCCCCATTCTTTCTTCTCTGGCCCATAAATTTTCTAGGCCCCTACAGGCTCTCAAAACTGCCTCGGTCCTGTCCAGGTCTCAGACACCTAGATTTAAAGGGTGCAGGAACAAAATTTGCAACCCGAATGCCGAGAGCAGACCCAAACCCTCCATGCATGCCCCTTTGAGCCAACAAATTGCCATATAACACTGAAATTGAAATTTTGGACATCAATAGCAGTAAACTCAACCAAATTTTACCATAAACATGTAGAACCATCACCCATCCCTACCAATCCAGCCTCCTTTCTTGCAGCATAGTCTTAATTTCTAGAACAAAGAAGGTATGAAATGCGTACCAGTGACCCTGTCTAGCCGAAGCTCTACTGGCGTCGTCCTGCTGATGGCATCGGTCTCTACTCCCACAGGCGAATTCCACCGCCCTGCTACTAGTCTCTACTCTGGTAGGTGAGCTCCACCATAGACCATGCATGCATACAATGACGACCCTCGCCACCTTCCTTGCTTGTATTCCCTCCTTTATCGTTTGTCTTCCCAATGCGACTACCACTTGTTGCCAGTCTCTCCAAGTCTTTATTGGCTTACGCATGTGGGGACGTTGGGTGGGTCGCCCACTTGCAATGCTCCCCATCCCTTTACGCATGGAAATGATCCACAAGGGGGTCTTGCATCCCATCACACCCTGGTTGGGGTAAGGCAAATGGTTTTGTTGTTTGAATTTGGTAATTTAATTTTAAATAAAATTGCTATTTTTTTTAGCGTATAAAATGTATTTTGGAATATATAAATGAAATTAGCATTTAAATTATATTTACATAATAATTTTAAAAAATGATGAATTTTAAACAAAATTTACTAAAAGAAAAATCTTTTGTTGTTGTTGTTGTAAGCTTTAGAAATATATTTATATTGTTAAACCACTTATGTTACATTGATTGCTTTTGTTGCCCAAAAACTTTATGGGATCCCATATATACGTAGATTGAAGAAACCATGTTCCCATGATCCAAGGTTTAGCCAAAAAAACAACGAGAGAAACTTACTAACATTACAACTAGCTAGCCTATTGGTAATTACATGCATTGGTGCTTGTTGGACAATCAAACAAAGCAATATTCACATAGAGCATGCTAAGACATACTAAGCATAGTATTCAAAATCGGCCAGTTCAAACCATAAACTGGTCAAATCGGCTGATTCATTAGCTCAGGCCATCAAACCAGTTGAAAAACTCAGTTATCTAAGCAACCTCACTGATTTTTTGGTCTAACCGGCCATAAACTGGCTAGTTTATTGCTAGGCTAGCTACAGACACCACAAATGCAATTTTGAAGTTGTTTTGAGGGAAATTTGAGGTAGATTTCCTCCAAAAACAACCCCTCCATGAAAAGCATGCCTCCCCTCTCATTTGTGTCACACATCTCAACCCTAGCAATGGTGGCAATTAATGGTAATATTAAATTCTTAAATTGAAAGTGACATTTCCTTTATTTTTCATTTTCATCATTTTACTTAAATTTTTAACATTACCATGAAATGACTCAGAATGTTTGAGAGTAGTTTCGACCTCATTGGATTTCGTATGGAGAAACTAGAATTTTATATTTCACTCAAAATTCAACAGACTTAATGGTTTTCAGGATTTCATGGTTTGGGGGTTTGCAATGTTTCCATTTGATTCTATCATGCAAGTATGAGATTAACATTTTATCGAGAGCATGAAGCCCTTTAAGAACCTTGACGTTGTTGGAATTGATTGTTGAACTTTGTCGAAGTTGGTGGTATTAATTGTTGAACTTCTCTACCATGGCCTTAACAAGAATGTACTCTTCACTCAAAGGAAAACAACTAGTTAGGCATGCTAAGCTTTCTCTACCACATTATAAGGTTGAGGAGATGACTCTTCCCTCAAACCAAAATATTTAGTTAGGCATGTCAAACTTTTTCAATTTCTATCATATTATAAGGTTGAGCAATCCAAGTCTGTAAGACTTTGAGCTATATGATGTTTATGTATCTCTTGTTGATGATCCCATTTCTAGTAGCGCTAAATCAATGATGAGTTTCATGAGTGATCATGTTGATTAGTGATTTGTACTTTTGATGTCTATTTTTGCTACTACTACTACCACTACTACTAAAGTTGCAGAGGAGTTTCACAAATCCTCAAACTTTGAGCCAAATTATTTATGTAGCTCATGTTGATGATCCCTTGTCTAGTAGTGGTGCTGAGTTTGATCATGATAAGGAGTGATCATGTTGTTTATCACTGATATGTAGACTTGTAGTAGGCTAGTGGCCCCATAGCTTGTAGCAACTTTTTTGGACTCTAGAGGTCATTTAGAACCTCATTGATAATGTATTTTGTTGTTAATATGTATTTCACTCGGTGCCAATTTGATATAATCACCTTTACATGTATATAGATGAGCAAACCTTGCATATTTTGTCTCTATTGGTTTGGAATCATGGTTTTAAACCTTAAAAATAACTTTTTTTCATTAAAAACTTATTATTTCATGTATTTTTTAACAACAGGTTCATTAAGATCTGACCAGTCTCAGTTTGACTGATTCCGGTTTGAAACGTAGTTTGATAGGTGGATTGGTCTGGTCACTGGTTCCAGTTTTGAATACTATGATACCAAGAGCCAAAAACCATAAGAGAAGTAGACATATCATACACAAAAAGAGTTAAGTGCCATAAAAGACCATTAGTCTAATATAATGACTAGAGAAAAAACATTGAAATTGCCTCGGGGTAAATCCTCTGATGGTGCATTGATAACAACTGGTGTGTGAGGCTGCAAGTATGATCTGAAGTCTGAATTAGAGACCACGTAACATTCCACCTATGTTAACCCGGTGTCAATGTCATCCAGATTGTACCTGATATCCAGTAGGATCTGTTTGATCTCCTCTTGTCTTGCAAATAACTAATAATGGTTGACTTGCTTGTCATAGATGACCACATGAAGCAATGTTTCTAATTGACGGTGTAGAGTCACTGAGTGGAGAAAATGAAGTCGCCTTTTGTGAAACTTCCCAGGATTTAGAGTCCACCTGAAGGTGCTTCCACTGATTTTAGTATCAGAAAAATATGTATGATTGCCAAATTCCTTGGCTTCTAAGTGAAGGATCTCATTCATCACCTATGGGGGAACAAAGTTGAAGTGGAAAGCCACTGAGTGCCAACCAAATAGACGTCGGCGACGAGAGGTGGATGCTCCTATGACACTACCCCAATGACTAGATTGGTGTAGTCGAGGAGCCATGAAAACAATTATTGTAAATAGACTTGGTTGGGGTGACCAAACTAGGGTGAAACAAATGGTGTAACCAGACGCAAGAACCCAGACAATACAATAACGAAGAGGTGATATTTCAGAGATGTAGGAACTAGAATGAGAGTGAATACAAAATGTTAGAAGGACGTCATCAACGAAAAACATGGTGAACAACCCTACACACCTGTGACAAGAAACTTCCTTTTGACATTGGATTTGCAGTTGGGAATAACATGTGAGGACTATACTAAATAACGTTGGAAAAGCTAGGCCCAAAATTCTATTGAAACCAAATAGAAAATGTGCCAAAGTACTAGACACGACATACAAGGTCTAGACAGCTAAAAGATATACCTGCAGAGTCGGGGATTTAAGAGGACACAAAAGTCAACACAACAACTAGCTTGAATGAAGGACTTGTCGTTGTGTTGCGTAAAAAGAGAACAAAAAACATGAGCACCTGCAATAACCAGCGAGACTACTAAACCAAAACGCTACATAAGAACAAGTGAATTAACAACGAACACTTAAGCAGGGGGTGTGAATATGTACACAAACCTTCATCGAATTCGCAGAGCAGCAATGTTGGTGAGCAATACAGACCTGGAACCACTGTAAACCTAGAAACAAACGTGAAAATTCACCACCCAAGGGCGAGATCCTTGTGCTTATAAAGAAAAACCAAGACCTGAAGATCAAATAGGCGGAAAAGACTGTCTAAGCGATCCAAAGCGAAAGAGGGACAAGTGTGTGTTACAACACGGATGTTAACACTCACATTAAACACCCCATTCATGTGCTTGTTGCCCTGAAATGCCTCCATAATCAACTTCAATGGTCAGAAACTATGAACCGGAAGAATGTCGAATGAAGGTCCCTCTCCCACCACTGCCTACATTGAAACTGATTTGACAAAGTTGTAGTTGCTGAATGGTTTTGTTGTGCATTAAAAAGCCAATTTGTGTATTAGAAAAACTACTCTTATATATACATATGTCAAGGGTTTTGTATTCCAGCAAGAATGAGGCGATGAATTTCTACTAATTGATAGGTGTACTTTTCTCATATTTTTTTAATTTATATCCATGTTTATTAAAAAAATTAGGTATTGCACCTTTTTTTTCTCTAATTTTTTTTAAATGATTAATGTTATATTTTACTTTAATAAAAAAGTATTAATATTGTTTCATGCATACATTTTAATTAAATTTTTATTTTAATTTATTAAATTATTTTAATTTTAATATTTTTGTTAATTCATATTATTATATAGGTTATATTGTTTTTGTTTTTAGTTAAAAAAGTTTGACTTTCAATTAGTTTTGAAAATTTTAAATAAATTTTATAAAGTTTTGAAAAATAAAATATTACACTTAATATTTCGAAAATTAAAAATAAATATGAAATTTTTAAAATTTTTATTTCTATTTTTTTATTGTTCCATATATATCAAATGACTAATTTTATAAGGGTATAAATAGAATATAATTTATTTCAAAAAAAAAATATCAAAAGAATATATATATATATATATGCTACCAAATGTCATAACAATACACATCAAATTTCAATATTTATAACTAGCAATTGCTCCAAAAAGTACAAAGAGAGACTGTTAAGATTTTTAAATTGAAAAATTTGTATTTTGAATTCCATAATAAATAAAAATAATTATATTAAATTAATCAAAGTCTTTCCGTCAATGATGAACCATACTTGTTGGTTCGAACGCTTCGGCCAAAAATTTCTCTTATGTGATTTCTACCGAAAGGCTTTGCTTGATTCATTATGGATGGATCACAGAAGCATGAATTTAAAAATTATTATTGTACACATTTCTCATCAAATGTAGTCGTTTTTGGTCAAATATAGTCGTTGAATGATCTGCTCTCTTTATTTATCCTGCAGCCATGGTCTCCTTACGATGAACCACACTTGTTGGTTCGAAACGCGACAAAAGAATTATGATGTGATTTTCACAGAAAACTCTTCTAAAAAAACTTGATATGGATCACAGAAGCCTAAATTCAACAATTATTTATAATTATAAATATGAAAATGGTAAGATAATTTTTTAGAAAAAATGTTTGTGTTCACAAAAATAGATTTTTTTTTGTGGAAAATTTTATGTTAGAGTAAAAATTTGCATAAAATAATATGAAAATTATATAATTAACAATACACATAATACCTAAAAGAAATGAAGTTTTGTATGAACATAAAAAAATACTTAATAAATTTTGATGCTGCTGTATTGAGGCTTCTGTGATCCATATAGAATTTAAGAGAGATTCTTTCGGAGTTTAAGAGAGTTTCTGTCTGGAATGTTCTACTATCTATTTAATATGCATAAGCGAGATCTGTTCATTCAACTTGTCCTGACGATGAACCACACTAGTTGGTTTGAAACGCGTCGACAAATGTAACATCATGTGATTTACGCCGAAAGAATCTCTCTTAAATTTTGATGCTTCTAATATTTTTAATACATCAAATAAACTTGATGAAATTATTAGCATTTTTCATATTAATAAATAATTCATTGAGTTAGCAGGGAACTAAGAAAAAAGAAATACAAAGAGGGATAATACACAACTTCACTGTAGATAAGATTGCTTTTGAATTTACTCTGGCCCAACACTGCAGGAAATGTATTGATTGTATGTCATGGAATTAGCAAGGGGTTGGTCGTGTAGTCATGCACCATGAAACTCGTTGGCAGAGTCCTGGAGCTACCTTCCGAAAATTAAGTGAGTGGAAACAACATGTGTATTGGTGTAATAAAGTACTTGGACTGGAATCAGGGGAAACAAAATTTTAACTTCCATTCAACCCTCTTTTTTTTTTTGTAAATCCAAGGTTCTCAATTGATTAAGAGGCTATCAAAAACCCCTGTAGGCACGGAGGAAATATGCCCTCAAACTTTGAGGCACGTGTGACATATGCCCTCGAACTTTAACACACTTGTGACCTTATATTTGCAATTTAGATTGAAACCCAGAGTGAATCTTCTAAAATCCCTATACTTCCTCCATGATTTTTCCTTCTTAGATATGAACCTCCATGTTACATCACATTCATTCGGTTTGGACCCTTGAACATGCAATTAATAGTTGGGGTTGGTACAATAGCAATAATATCCTCACCAGTGCAGAGTATGGAGTCATCTTGTTTAAATGTCGCATTGTTATTGCAATCACTTTGATTACCAATACAACAAGCACAAAAAATTAAACTTAATTTTTGTGACCACGTGAGAATGAAGATATCCGAAGGTATATGTTTCACTTGCCAATGAATATATTCAAATTCATTTTTAAAGAAAGCCTATTATTTGTTGGTATTTATAACTCGTAAAAATTAATTAAAAAAAAAAAACAAAAACAAAAACAAAAACAAAAACAAAACAAAACAATGAACAAGAAACAAATCACACAAATAAACACAAGAATTTTACATGGTAAAACACTCATAGTGTGTCAAGGAAACTTCCACCGGGCAAAGATTGAAATTATTATTATTGGAATATGAAAAATGCTAATAATTTCATCAAATTTATTAGATGTATTAAGAAAATGATATGCATCAAAATTTATTAAGTAATTTTAATGTTTGTACAAAACTTCATTTCTTTTAAGTATTCTGTGTATTGTTAATTATGTAATTTTCATATTATTTTATGTAAAGTTTTACTTTGACATAAAATTTTGGTAAAAAAGAAAATAAAACTATTTTTGTAAACTAGAGTTTTTTTTTTTTAAATAATTTTTATATTCATAAAAACATATTTTATTATATAATAATTAACTTTTTATTATTATTTTTTATTAATTATGGAATTCAAAATACAAATATTTCAATTTAAAAATCTTATTGGCTTCTCTTTAGACTTTTTGGGACAATGGTTAGTAAATATTAATTATAAACTTTATATTTATTAGGCAACCATATTTTCATAATAGTTTGAAGTCGAGCTTAAAAACAACTCACCTACCTACCTTCATAATGACAACATACTAAAACCAATTAATATTGATTTAAAAATATTAAATTAACATACAATTATATTAATTTATTTTAAAACTTTCCTTATCTTATTTATATTAACAAAATTAACCCTATTAAAAAAAAAAAATTGAATATGGATATGAATAGAGAAAAATACAATTTTTTAAATCAACCAATTACGCTACATCGATCTAACTTAACACAATTTTAAATAACTTCAAACAAAATCCGTTTTGAATCGTTAAGATGGTGAAATAAAAATACTCCAGTGATATAATTTGAACTAAATTGTTATTGAACTTCCACATCCATGTGTAATATCAATAACATGGGTCAATATATATAGATACTTTATTCTTTATATTGCCATTTACGAACTCATTCATTTTCTATCATAAGTTCGGTTAGTGGTACCAGACTTGAAGGTCTGATCTCCAAAGGCTATAGCAAATTGCTTGCCTACCTCAATAGATACTTCATATCCTACCAGATCTTGCAATCTGCAGGTAATAAAAGAAATCCATATCACTCTGCCGTGCAAGTAATAAGTTGTTCTATATAGTTAAAATATCCAGGTCATTGTATTTTCGTTGATATGGAACATTTTACTTTGCCAATATATTTATTATTTTAGATATGCATACAAGAACATGATTTTGTTGACCGTTATCAGCAATCAGTGAATATTTGGGAATCACAGGCACATGGTCGTGGTCAAATAATTGACCGCGCCCAAATCTATCGAATTCCAGAATATTGGAAAAACAACAATCAACATAATCTCAAGGCTTACTGACATGGAACATTTTACTTTGCCAAAATATTTCTTATTCTAAATATACACACAAAAACATGCTCTCAAAAGATACCTAAATGGACCCATTGGCATTCCAAAACTTGTGATGACTATGTCTATTCTATAAATATCTACACCAAGATTTGCCAACATATGATTGCATGGGAAGAACATTCGATTGACAGCAAAGTCGGTGCTGTCAATCTGAGGTGAAGTTTTGTCTGTTCGAACAATTTCAAGGAGTGGCATCTGTTTCAAAAATGGTAAGTTAGCATACTAGATATTGGATTGCAAGCAATTATTTGAAACAAATAGTAGAAATAATCAGTCAACTCAAACATAAAAGGTATGCACATCCATAAATATAGATAATTAGTAACAATACCATAACAATCTCCTGAAAAAATGTTCCTCACTATATGGCCTTTTTTTTTCAGAGAGAAAAAAACCAATATAGCTTTATATTAAGAGTATATAAAGGTCATCATTACATAATCAAAAGTCGGATAAGGCATAGAAGTGCCCAGCGTCACTTTCAGAGATAGGATGCAAATAGGGAATTAAGGCGAAAAAGGCCTAACAGTCTTTGCAAAAATAGATGACAGATTAAACAGATCCCAAAACAAAAAACTCGAATACCAGATAGTATAGATGATCAAAACCAGATATACCAGGACTGTCAGCAGAGACATTCCAGCTTCTGTCAGAACAGAAACATGAAACTGATGCATGCAAAAATCCTATAAAGAGAGAAGGGGCGGAAAATTCCCAGCCTTGGGAATTTGCGGATCCAAAAAGCATGAAACTGGCGATCTAGGAGCCAAGATCACTAACATGAGCAAAAGACCATGGCATCATGTAGAAGACATGTTCAGCAAGGAGACTTCCTGATGATAGAAATCATGACAAGCCAATATGTGTTGAAGAATAACTTGAAGAGGTTCCTTAGAGCTTTGGAAAATATGAGCATTCCTCCAGTTCCACATGAACCAGCATGAAATGATGAACAACGATATCCAAGATGTTGACTGTCTGCTCCACCATTTAAAGCCCTCCTGAACAGAAGAAAATAGATTGTAAGGGAAACCAAAATGTAAAGACAATACATACCAGATATGAAGGGATGAGGGGCACTGAAAAAACATATGCAGCTTTGATTCCCCGTCATTGTGGCACATGGAGCATCTACTCGGACCCTGCCAGCTTCTCTTCTGAAGTATCTCCCACGTGAGGTTTTTGTTTTCAAAAAGCAGCCAGGAGAATATGATCATCTTTAGCGGGCATGCAGCTTTCCCAAAGCAGGGAGGGAAGATCAGGGGAGGACTTCCAATACTCGCGGAGATCATATCAGCATAAATGTGCCTTACAGACACATGGTTCTGGAGAGACCATAGCAGACGATCCTTTGTTCCTGTTCGAGAAATCCCTGAATTTTCAAGGCTCGCTTTAACCACCCGCCAGAGAGGAACCATCGACTGAGGTAAATGTAAATCCGCCCCCTCTTTCCAAACCGGGGAAGAGCCTGACCAGCCTTCAATCAACTTATCCCAGGTGAAATATCCCAGTCTATGAAGATTGCTTATCAGTGGATGAGGGATCGAGAATTCCTGGTCTGGAGAAATAGAATCGAAGGCAATATAAATATTCGATCCTGAAAAGAGGTTCCATCGGAATTTTTTCATGAAAAATGGAAGGACCTTTCTAAAACTTTGCCATATCCTCGATCCGTTCCGGATACCAATGGTCCGCCTCCTATACCAAAATTCAATGCTTTTCCCTTTTAGATACTTCGATTTTATAATCCTGCTCCATGGCCCGTCATGGAAAATTCCTCTATAGAGAGACTTACAGAGGAGAGCATTTCCAAAGATGCGGATGTTCAACAGACCCCATCCACCGGCCTTTTTTGGTTTTGCAATAGAGGCCAACTTGACAAGATGAATTCTGCTCTGTTGTGCATGACCACCCCACAAGAAATTTGCAACCAATCTGTTCATCTGTTTAATAATACTGATGGGAAGAAAAAAGATGTGTGCCCAGTAGATTGAAAGTTGACATAGGACAGCCTGAACTAAAATGAATCTGCCAGCAAGAGAAAGAAATTTATATTCCCATCCTGCAATTTTTTTATAGAACCGATCCAATAACCAACTCGAGTCCTTTTTTGTATATCCTTTGGCCTTTAAAGCAAAGCCCAGGTATTTAAACCCATGTTTAACTGAATGAGGAGTTATGCCCATCAAATCAGATATCCAATGAACAATTTCCATATTTACGTCATTATGAAACAGGGAAGATTTATCCTTGTTGATAAACAAACCTGTAGCTTTCTGGAATCTTGTGAGGATTTCGTTTAAACATGTCCAAGATGCCCTGCAAAGCATAGCGAGGATAAGAACGTCATCGACAAAGAGACTGTGTGAGATGTAATTGTCCTTGCAGATTTTGACCGGGCGGCATCTCTTATCCTCGACAGCTCTATTTATCTGCAAGCTGAGGGAGTTCATCACCAGGATGAACAGTAATGGGGACAGTGGGCATCCCTGTCGGAGGCCTCTCTCCGCTTGGAAAAAAGATGAGGGAATACCATTAACAATCACCAAATATTTAACATTCTCTACACAAGACATGACCCAATTGACACTTTTTGATTTCAGTCCTGTCTTAGCCAGAAGAATTCTCAAAAAACCCCAGTCAACACAATCGTAAGCTTTTTGTAAGTCGATCTTGATAATAGCCGCATCCATATTCTTCGTCAGGATAGAAAAAGGACTTTCCTGTGTCATGGCAACCGCATCCAGTATGAGTCGGCCCTTTAAGAATGCATGTTGTTCTCTAGAGATGTAGGAATTGAGAATAGGCTTGATTCTCTCCGCAATAATTTTTGAAATTAATTTGAACACGATGTTGCATAGAGAGATTGGCCGAAAATCTTGAAAGAATTCCTGCCTGATTTTTATTGGAATCAGCGCAATGAAGGTTGTGGTAGTAGATCTGATTTGAAAAGATCATAGAAATGAGAAAAGAATTCAATAGGCCATCCATCGGGCCCTGGGCTTTTATCCTTTTTGAAGGATTTGATGGCCTTTAGAAGTTCCTCTTCTGAGACTGGTTTAATGAAGTCTTCATTTGCAGCATCAATGAACATTTCCGGCACCAGCTCTATGCCCCAAAGGATATCTTGAAAGATAACCTCTCTTCTTCTATACTGATTTTGGAAATATTTGACAGCCTCCCTCACTATCTCATGCTGTGATGTGAGGACATTCCCTTTTTCATCTTCTATGCTCCAGATAGAGTTTTTTTCCCATCTCGCGTTTGCAAATTTATGGAAGAACCGTGTATTTCTGTCTCCCTCTTTGAGCCAGATGGCTCTGCTTTTGAGACGCCATGTGGCTTCTTCCTTTAAAAGAAACAGATTTTTCCTTTTCTCCAGCTTTCTAATCGTGTTCTTCAGGTCAAAAGATAAACTATTGTTATCAGTCGATTCATATAGGGAGGCTAGTTCCCTGCGTATTTCATATAATTCCTCTTTATCCTTTCTCTTCTTATTTTTTTTCCATTCTTTCGACACTGTTCTCAATCTCTCCAGTTTTTTGCGAAACGGCAAAAAGGGAGCCATTTCATGCTCATGGATGCTCTTCCAATTTTCTGAGATGATTTTATTATAGGACTGGTCCTCTAGATAGATTCTATTGAATTTAAAGGAGTATCCTAATTTGTTAATGCCTTCATGCCATTTTAGGAGAATGGGCCTGTGATCAGATGAATGGTCATCTCCAATGGATAGTACTGGCATACCCATGTTTCCGATAATACTAGCATGAATAACAACTTTGTCAATTCTTTTAGCAATGTAGGCTTGTCCAGTCCTGTTGTTTACCCATGTGGGTTTCAATTTGTCCGGAATAATGTCCACCATATCTCTATACAGAAACTCCTTCTTTATAAAATCAGCTAGAGAGTCATTTTTCCTGCAGTTCCCCCAACATTCACCAGAATTGAGTGTCAAATTAAAATCTCCTGCAATTAACAGCGATTCAATCTCAAGAATATGGGAATCGAATAACTTTTTCCAAAAAGGAAATCTGTTTTTATATGGAGCATAGAGATTTAGCAAGTTTAATGCTTTTTCTTGACCCCTGATGGATGCTTTAATTAGAATTCCTGCATAGCATTTGTAGGCTTTTGCCATAATCCAAACTGGATCCCATATAACCATGAGGCCACCCGACTGACCATTTGCTTCAGTGGCCACTATATGCCACAAGGGAAACATTCTCCTAAAGTAAGCTATGGACGTGGAGCTAGGATGCATGGTCTCTTGAATGAATATGATCTTGGGATGTGCCATGTAGAAAACATCCTTCAGCACATTAAATTTGGGAGCTGCGCCCAGACCCCTAATATTCATGGAAATGAGGAATGTCATTTTGACGATTCACCAGCCTCACATGCTCTAAGGGGCTGAAACTCGGGTGACTCCAGGACCGGAACTTCGACTAAGGATAAGTTCCTCACACCATGCTCGGATACAACAGATCTCCCTCTAAAATGTCGGCTGCCTCCCTTTGATTTTTTCTTGACAGTGATATTTTTCGCAGATTGGGGACTTATGCAAGGATAGGACGGACTAGACGGTTTATGAATAGTAAGTGGTTCAAGTTCAAGCGAGGTCCTGTTGAAGAGACAATCGATATCACTATCAAAATTATTAGGTGTAGAATCTGAGAGTTGGTTCCTCGGGGAGTGAATATGACATGGGTCATTTTCTTGAATCATGATAGGATTCTTTCCGTTTGATCTTGCAGGGCGGCCTATCATTTGTGTCGGGGAAGAGGAGGAAATCTGGATAGGAAGGGAGCCTACGACGAAGTCCTTTTGTTCCATTTCAGGGGGAGCCTACGACGAAGTCCTTGAACATGTGTTTTTGCACCAATGAGATTGAGATCAATTCTAGATGTATTAGATGCAGTGACAAATCTTTTTTAGATAACTAAATATTTCTTGCTTCAAGGAATTTTTCTCTATTGCATCCTTCAAGAGAACAAAATACTTATCAGAATTTTCCCTTCCAAACAGATAAGCTTATACAAATATTCTATACATGTATAAAATATAATGCAATAAAACATCTATTAATATGCACTAACCATTATCACCATATGTAGATTATGCATAATCTACAACTATAGAATAAAATAGTTGGTAGCATGTGCTAACCTCTATCACCATATCCACATTCCTAAATTCTGTATAATCTACAACTCCCCTAATCAGAGGCAGTCTTCTCAAATTTTTATTGTGTCATGCTTCCTTTCTTTACACGACTCTTCAAGTTTGCTGTGATTTGCACAAAAAATGGTCATAGGTTATAAAAAAGCACAAAAGGAAGAAGCGATATTACAATATAAAAACAAACAGTAAGGAAATATGAAGCGGGAGAATGAATGAGACAATAGACAAAGTCAAGCAGAAAATAAGGTAGGTTCTAAAAGAGCATAGCTGAAATTCTATTGATGTTTTGCTGAAAAAAACCAACATTTATTTATTTCAGAATGACTGGAATATTATTGAGAATAAGAGAAAGAAAGAAATAAATTATTTTAATGTTTAAGAGGCTAAAGATAGCTTATGGGATAGATTGTTTTTTCATCTACTTGACGTATTGGACCCTTTTTCTGTGAAGCTTCACAATAAATGTTCCCAGCTTTTGGACAAACTCCTAGCTAAATAGATTATCTCAAGAACTAACTGCTAGCATATATGCATAACTTTCCCTAATATGCTACCTCTTTGCCAAAGTAATCTGCAATCCAATTTAAACTTTCAGTTATGCGAACAACCCTTTGTTGAAAAGAGTTGAAGTAAATCCTGAACACTGGATCTTTATGCCAAGTGTGAACGACGTTACCATTGAAAGATAAACTCGATCTTTATTCCTAAACATTTGATTTCAATGTACTTAACGGACGTTTTGTATCTCATTAATTGTCTTGTAAAAGTGTCATTAATCGTCCAAAATGACATAACGCAAACTAATCAAAACTCCGTTGTAATCCATTTGAAAGTCAAGTTGTAAATTATCACTTAATGGATTCTTTGTGAAAGAAAGGCTTATATTCGGAGGCCAATAGGTAAATTCGTTTGGAATTACATGTTAAAAGAATATTGTTTCATTCATCATATATCGATTACTGGACTTTAGTGGTATATTATTATTTTATTTTTTAAATTAATTTTATTTTATTTATAGATTCACATATTAAAAATTAAGGTAAATTTATTTTAATTTTGGATCTATCAATCATTTATCTATAAACAAAAAACTAGTTTAGTAATTTTAGTAACATATTTGTGCAATTAATTTTTGATTTTTGTGCTTTTGTTTTGTACAAATATCTTTATTTTGGATTATGAGTTAGATAAAATCCAACTATCAATATTATTTTTTTCTATTTATAGCCTAAACTTTTTTGAAATATTTTAATATTCATTTTTTTATCTTAATTACTTTTTACATAAAAGCAACAACCCTACATATTATTATTATAACTCAACTCATAGTGAGGAAACTTCTACCGGGCAAAGATTATTATTGGAATATGAAAAATGCTAATAATTTCATCAAATTTATTAGATGTATTAAGAAAATGAGATGCATCAAAATTTATTAAGTAATTTTGATGTTTATACAAAACTTCATTTCTTTTAGGTATTCTGTGTATTGTTAATTATGTAATTTTCATATTATTTTATGCAAATTTTTACTTTAACATAAAATTTTGGAAAAAAATAAAAATCTATTTTTGTAAACACAATTTTTTTTCTTTTCTGAAAATTTATTTTATAATTTTCATATTTATAATTATAAATAATTTTTATATTCATAAAAACATATTTTATTATATAATAATTAATTTTTGTTAATTATGGAATTCAAAATACAAATATTTCAATTTAAAAATCTTATTGACTTCTCTTTAGACTTTTTGGGACCATTGTTAATAAATATTAATTATAAACTTTATATTTATTAGACAGCCATATTTTCATAATGTCTTGAAATCCAACTAAAAACAACTCACCTACCTACCTTTATAATAACAACATACTAAAAACCAATTAATATTGATTTAAAAATATTAAATTAATATACAATTATATTAATTTATTTTATTTTTTTCCCTATCTTATTTATATTAACAAAATTAACCCTATTATAAATAAATAAAAATTGAATGTGAGTAAAGAAAAATACAACTTTTTTTTTTATCGACCAATTAAGCTACATCCATCTAACTTAACGCAATTTTAAATAACTTCAAACAAAATCCGTTTTTGAATAGTTAAAATGGTGAAATAAAAATACTCCGGTGATATAATTTGAATTAAATTGTTATTGAACTTCCACATCCATGTGTGATATCAATAACATTTGTCAATATATATAGATACATTATTCATTATATTGCCATTTACGAACTCATTTATTTTGTATCATAAGTTTGGTTAGTGGTACCAGACTTGAAGGTCTGATCTCCAAAGGCTATAACAAATTGCTTGCCAACCTCAATAGATACTTCATATCCAACAAGATTTTGCAATCTGCAGGTAATAAAAGAAATCCATATCACTCTGCCGTGCAAGTAATAAGTTGTATATAGTTAAAATATCTAGGTCATTGTATTTTCATTGATATGGAACATTTTACTTTGTCCATACATTTCTTATTTTAGATATGCATACAAAAACATGATTTTATTGACCGGTATCAGTCATCACCGAATATTTGAGAATAAGGGCCATCCGATTCCAAAATATTCGAAAAATCAACCATCAACATAATCTCAAAGCTCATTGACATAGAACATTTTACTTTGCCAAAATATTTCTTACTCTAAATATACACACAAAAACATGCTCTCAAAAGATACCTAAATGAACCCATTGGCATTCCAAAACTTGCGATGACTCTGTCTATTCTATAAATATCTACACCAAGATTTGCCTTGCCAACATATGATTGCATGGGAAGAACATTCGGTTGACAGCAAAGTCGGACAAAAACATGCTCTCAAAAGACACCTAAATGGACCCATTGGCATTCCAAAACTTGTGATGACTCTGTCTATTCTATAAATATCTACACCAAGATTTGCCAACATATGATTGCATGGGAAGAACATTCAATTGACAGCAAAGTCGGTGCTGTCAATCTGAGGTGAAGTAAGATCAACGATAATCTGAGGTGAAGTTTTTTCTGTTCGAACAATTTCAAGGAGTGGCATCTATTTCAAAGATAGTAAGTTAGCATACTAGATATTGGATTGCAAGTAATTATTTGAAACAAATAGTAGAAATAATCAGTCAACTCAAACATAAACGGTATGCACATCCATAAATATAGATAATTAATAACAGTACCATAACAATCTCCTGAAAAATGTTCCCTACTATATGGCCTTGAACATGTGTTTTTGCAGCAATGAGATTGAAATCAATCGTAGATGTATCATATGTAGTGATGTATCATATGTAGTGACAAATCTTTTTTAGGTCACTAAATATTTCTTGCTTCAAGGAATTTTTCTCTATTGCATCCTTGAAGAGAATAAAGAACTTATCAGAATTTTCCCTTCCAAACAGATAGGCTTATACAAATATTCTATACATGTATAAAATATATAAGCTTATACAAATATTCTATACATGTATAAAATATAATGCTATAAAACATCTAATAATATGCACTAACCTCTTTCACCATATCTACATGACAAGACAATAAAGAACTTATCAGAATTTTCCCTTCCAAACAGATAGGCTTATACAAATATTCTATACATGTATAAAATATAATGCAATAAAACATTTAATAATATGCACTAACCTCTATCACCATATCTACATGACTAGATTATGCATAATCTACAACTATAGAATAAAATAGTTGGTAGCATGTGCTAACCTCTATCACCATATCCACATTCCTAAATTCTGTATAATCTACAACTCCCTTGATCAGAGACAGTCTTCTCAAATTTTTCTTGTCTCATGCTTCCTTTCTTTACATGACTCTTCAGGTTTGCTGCGATTTGCACAAAAAATGGTCATAGGTTATACAAAAAAGCACAAAAAGGAAGAAGCGATATTACAAAATAAAAACAAACAGTAAGGAAATATGAAGCGGGAGAATGAATGAGACCATAGACAAAGTCAAGCAGAAAATAAGCTAGGTTCTAAAAGAGCATACCTGAAATTCTATTGATGTTTTGCGGAAGAAAACCAACATTTACTTATTTCAGAATGACTGCAATATTATTGAGAGAGAAAGAAAGAAAGAAATTATTTTAATGTCCAAGAGGCTAAAGATAGCTTATGGGACAGATTGCTTTTTCATCTACGTGATGTATTGGACCTTTTTTCTGTGAAGCTTCACAATAAATGTCCCCAATTTGGGGGCCGGACTTGAATCTCGGACAGATGGCAAGAATCTTTGGGTACTTTCCACGAAATCCATGAATATTATCGAATAAGAAAAGGTAGAATGGGAGAAATCCTTAATATATACATTTGAACAACTGTTGGTCGTACTCGTTTCAATCGAGAAACCCCTAGCTAAATAAATTATCCCAAGAACTAACTGCTAGCATATCTGCATAACTTTCCCTAATATGCTACCTCTTTTATCCGCAATCCAATTTAAACTCTGTTATGCAAACAACGCTTTGTTGAAAAAAGTTCAAATAAATCCTGAACGCTGGATCTGTATGCCAAGTGTGAACGACGTTACCATTGAAAGATACACTCGATCTTTATTCCAACTATGAACGTTATCGTTCAAAGGGTTTAATATTAGGTTTGGATTTTGTCTTTGTGGGCCACGGTTTTGCACGTACGAGTGAGTGGTGACATGGTGCAAAAATTTCAAGGGGAGATTAAAAGATAGACGAAAATAAGAGGTGAACAAATTCAAAAATTTCAAGGGGAGATTAGAAGATAGACGTAAATAAGAGGTGAACAAATTCAAAAATAAACCTATCAACCTAAACATTTGATTTCTATGTACTTAACGGACGTTTTGTATCTCATTAATTGTCTTGCAAAAGTGTCATTAATCGTCCAAAATGACATACACGCAAACTAATCAAAACTCCGTTATAATCCATTTGAAAGTCAAGTTGTAAATTATCACTTAATGGATTCTTTGCGAAAGAAAGGCTTATATTTGGAGGCCAATAGGTAAATTCGTTTGGAATTACATGTTAAAAGAATATTGTTTCATTCATCGTATATCGATTACTGGACTTTAGTGGTATATTATTATTTTATTTTTTAAATTAATTTTATTTTATTTATAGATTCACATATTAAAAATTAAGGTAAATTTATTTTAATTTTGGATCTATCAATCATTTATCTATAAACAAAAAATTAGTTTAGTAATTTTAGTAACATATTTGTGGAATTAACTTTTGATTTTTGTGTTTTTGTTTTGTACAAATATCTTTATTTTGGATTATGGGTTAGATAAAATCCAACTATCAATATTATTCTTTTCTATTTATAACCCTAATTTTTTTGAAATACTTTAATATTCATTTTTTTTATCTCAATTACTTTTTACATAAAAAGCAACTACCAAGCAACAACCCTACATATTACATTATATTTGTTTTAGTAATATAATTATCTAATTTAAATTATAAAATATAATAGATAAATAGCAAAAAAATATATTTATATTTTTAATATTATATTTATTAAGCAAACATTTAAACTAATGTTTTAAAAATGTAAATAAAAATTATACAAATTAAATTGATATGTTTTTTTTCAAAGTGGATAAAAGTTTATAATTCTTTACTATTCAAAATAAGTCAAAATGTTTTTCTACGCACTTGAAAAACCTTTGTACCAATCTCTATACCAATGGCCATTTACTAAGTTATTACCCTTCCACATGAATTGTCAATTTATGCACATATGGTGAATTGCTTTCTATGAACATACTAGAATCAATTTTTTATTTTGTTTTTTTTTAACAAAAGGGTATTGATTTGTATTAAAAGTATGAAATGGTTTCAAGACCATAACTTTTACGTAGTTCAACTGATTTTAATATTCTACACGGCATACATATTTGCAAAATATCTTTTTTTGTACCTATTCATTCTTCTATCTATTATACTAAACTAGTATTTACTATAGACACTACAAAATATTCCTAATAACATAATGTATTTGCAATACATTATCAGAAAACAAAATATCCAATATGAGATTGATGGTCTAGTTTCAAAAGATGCCTTATCCTGGATTGTTGTGTCCCCCTGCTCCTTCCATTCTTAATCAATTATGCCTTGTTGCTTCTTTCCTTATAGTTTGTCGATGCATTCTGTTTCTTCAGGATTAATCTTTTTGCTCCTTTGTCGAGTTTAGCTTCTATCTTGTTCATCCCAATGCCCAAAACGACCACTTCTGCCTCCATGATTGCTTGTTTCTTCCCGAATTTGCTTTGCAATAGCAAGAAATCAAAGCTAGAGTTGAAGACGCTAATGGTTACATAAGGACAGAGGAAGAAGAAGATGCAAGTGTTCGTAGAGCACATGAAATAGAACACAAAGAAAGAAAGGACAGTGAAACAAACTTTATTATCAAGGGAATAAGAGATTTTGGGAAGAATGAAAGTACTCTCAACTTGACAAGAGACTTTCTAAAAGAGGAACTACATTGGAAGGGGAAAATTTGCCAAGCAAGGAGGGTGGGGAAGATATGTGGAGAGAGGCCTCGACCCATAAAAGTCACCATGGCAAGCATACAAGACAAATACCAGCTTTTGGGCAAAAAGAAACTCTTGAAAGGTTCACACTTCTTCCTCGATGAAGATTTAACTTAAAAACAACAAGAGGAGAGAAGGGATGAATTGGAGAAAATTAGAAAAATAAGAAATGAAGGGAAAAGGGCATGGTTGTACAATGCTAAAGCCGTTATTGCAGTGCTTGGGCCTCCAGGCAAAAAGGGCAGCAAGATGGCAGTAAAGAAAAAACAGAGAATTCGATAATAGGGAGGAAAACAACAAGAGCAACATGGATGAATAGGGATGAAGGCTCAAATTTGAGTCTTATGTGCCAAACTGCGTAGCAGTCAAATTCTACCCAGGTCTACCTAAGTTTAGTTTGTTGGAATTGTAGAGGTTACCCTTGGAGGAGGGGACTTGGGTTAGGGCCTATTGCGGAAGGTAGAGAAATAATTTGTCTCATGGAAACTCATGAGCATGATGGTTGCAAAACTCCTGTGTTTGACGGTTATTTGAAGTTGGTAGTTTGGAACAAGGTAGCAGAAGATGGCAAAGGGTATGGGGGAATACTAGTTTGAGTGAAAGAAAAAGAAGGTTGTCACATTTAGTTAATTAAAGAAGATGCAAATAAACAATATTTATGGTTCAAAATATTAGAGAATGAGAATCACATAAGAATTGCATCATGCTATTTTGCCCCTCAAGTCTCAAAAACTTACAAAAAAAAGGGGCTTGATAGCAAGGATCTGTATGCAGCTTTAAAGCGAGATATTGCCGTGTACTCTCAGTAGAGAGAAGTTCTTTTAGTGGGATATTTCAATGCTAGAACAACAAATAATTAAGCTAGCATTCTTTGTTGCAAAGAGGATAACAATCCTATTTGGCTCAGTGAAGAGGAGAATCCCCAATGGGTGAGGTGTTCAGAAGATGACAAAGTTAGCAATCATTTTGGGCTTTCAACTTAATTATTTGCAATGGTCTAGATAGATGGAAAAGGTCTGGGAACTTCACTTGCAACACATACAATGGGGCAAGTGTCGTTGATTATGTGATGTGTTCACAAAGCTTGATAGAAAAGATAGATGACGTTAATATTGGAGAGCATATTTGGGACTTAAGATCATACCATAACCCAATTTATATAAGGTTATCATGGTTATAAGAAAGGCAACATAGGAGGAAAACCCAATGCTCTCGACAATCACTATTAAGGGGCAAAATTCGTCTAACACAAGAAAATTGTACTATCTTCAAGGCAATATTAGAGAGATTAATTCAGAAGGAGAAAACTGGTTTCAAAAGCTTCAACAGTCATGAGTTAACAAATATAATTCAAAGTGCACTTGAGAAGTTTAAAAGAGAAAATAATAGGAAATCAGAATCAAATTGTTTTCCTGTAAATGCGTGGTTTAATGAGGAATGCAAAATGCAAGGAGAACCTTGAAAAAGGTAGGCAAGGAGAAGATGAATGTAAGGTTATATAAGAAGAAATTAAAAAAGAAAAAAGATGAGTTCATGCAAACAAGGCGAGAAGAGTTAATATATTTAAGCAAGAATAATCCAAAGCTTTTCTGGCAGGAATTGCAACTAAGGAAGAAGAAAATTGAAAATAATATTACAGCTAATCAATGGTTTGAATATGCAAGGCAACTCTATGAGAGAGAATCTGAGGAAGAGTCCCCCCTAGGATCAACACAACTTCAAAGCTCTTCATGTTACAAGAGGTGGAGAATGGAATTAAGAAGCTAAAAATAGGAAAGGAAAAGGACTTGGTTGAACTTCAAGTGAAGTATCTAAATGGGGAATGAATGCTCTTGCATCGCACATCATGGAAATATTCAACAACATCATTCAACAAGGATTCCCAAGAGACTCGACAACTAGCTTAGCAATACCCCTTTTTAAAAGTGGAGACATTAATAATCCATCCAGCTATAGAACCATTATGATCAATCCTTTGTTTGCAAAGCTTTTCGGTAGCATGGTAGAAAAAAAAATCAATAAGTGGGCAAAAGCAAAAGAAAAGAGGGTAAGAGGACAAACGGGTTTTAGGCCGAAGCATTCTACAGGGGATCATGGTATAACGTTGCGACACATTGTTAAAAATATTTGGAGGACAAAGAAGAAGTATTTTGTTGACCTCAAAAAAACATTTGACACAGTCCCTAGAGATAAGTTGCGGCGTAGAATGGAAGAAATTGAAATTCATGTGCATTATAGAGTCGTTGTCCATAGACTTTATGAAAAGGTGAAAGTCAAAATTAGAACCTCAACAGGTATTTCATAAAGCTTTAGAAGTGACATTGGAGTCAAGCAAGGTTGCCCTTTATCCCCTACTCTTTTTGGTTTATATATTGATAAATTGGAAGAATGGCTAAATCTGCAAGGTGGAGATGGTGTTCGATTGGGGGAGTTTGTGATAAAGATTCTTTTATATGCTAATGATATTGTATTGATTTCTAAATCGGCCCCTGGATTGAAAATGCACTTATACGCCCTTGAGCATTTTTGTAGAGAAGTGGGGATGCAAGTCAATACCAGCAAGATCAAAATAATGATTTTCTCTAATAAAAGGAAGCAGAGCCAACATACTTTCTTCTTTGAAGACAACATTCTTGAAGAAGTAAATGAGTACAAGTACCTCGGGATTGATTTCAACAACAAACTCAATAGGGAGGACCGTAGAAAGAAGAGAATTTTAGGAGGGTGGAAAGCATTATATGCTCTTCAAAACATATGTAGAGAGGCAAAGTTATGGGATTGTAAAACGATTAAAGTTCTTTTTGGACTCCTAGTTTGTCCAGTGATGCTATATGGGTGTAAATTGGGGGCTAGCAACACCCCCGTCTCAAAATGGAAACAAATTGAGAAAATCCAAAAATGCTTGATCATAAGCAAGTTCAAAATAAAAATTTCAATACCTTATGAGATAATGTTGAGTGAAACAGGAACAACTCCCATCAAAGCAATTGCTATGGTGTGACTCATCAGACATCTAAAAAGAATTGAACAAACGAGAGTAGGTAGATGGCCTAATGTTATCTTCAATGAAGGCATGAGTGAAAAAAAGAAAACATGGATGAAACAAAACTACACATGGATGCAAAAATGGAATATCTACCTCAATGCCTGTCCCACAAATAGCAAGGAAATAAAGAATTTTGTTATGGAGAAATTTTGTAAAAGGGTATGGGGAAAAGAGTTGGGTAGAAAGAAGAAGTACTACATTGAGGAATTCAACCATACATGTGATCTGCAACAAAAAGATTTCATTGGAGCTAGCATTCTGTGGAGGGCAAAGGTTCTTATTGCTCAATTAATGACACAAACTCGCATCAACTTCGGTGTGAAAAAGGACGGTGGAAAAGGCCTAAAGAAGCTTGGGAAGAACGAGTGTGTACATTTTTCACGTCTAGGTAGTGGAATCGAAAAAACAATTCATTTTGGAATGTGATGCATTCAAAGACATCAAAGAAAGTTATGAGAACATGTTAGTACGAGTTTCTTGACATTGTCTTTTCAGCGAGGGGATTGTTGGAAGGTTGGGCCAGCTCATCATCAATTTAAATCGGAAGAAGATTGAATTGCAAAAAGCGAAAACATGGAACTAATGGTCTCATAGACTATTTTTAAGTCTCGTGGACCTTAAAATATCATTTCATTTCATATTTTTTGTCCAAGAGAGTCATATGCACCTCTTTCTCCTTGGCCTCCAACTCACTTCGACAATTTAGAAGGCTCAATACTTTCTCCACAACCTTCGTTAATCGATCAAACATCATATTTGTTCTCTCCTCCATATTAATTCACTTACTCATTCGATAATTTAAAGTAGGGACTTATAGTCATGGTTTCCCAACGATTTTTCTTAAGAGTTGCAACTTAATTGACACTAGGAGCCTTTTATATATATGCTAACATTGTTTTCTCGGTCTCCTCTTTTGATGTCACCATTTAATGGATTTAAATCCATGTCCTGCCTTGTTCATGGTGTCATCGAAGCAATCCATTACTGATAGTTCCTCAAGATCGCTCGGGATTTGCAATATTAAGTCATTGTAGATATTACATTCGATCCTTTTCAAAACAATGAGAGTAATACTCTGTTTTCTCCACACTACTCTTCGAGAAGGATCGTTCAATCTCCACGTGTCCTGTCTGTTGATATCATGTAATATCCGAGACAAATGTTAATTGTGCAGTACTTCAACGCCTTCTCTTTTTTAATGATAAGCTATCATTCATGGCAATCTTTAATATGACAATTAGATGTCGCCGTGAAACAAAAATGGAGAGTGATCTTGCTAATCCTACCAACCATCTGACATAACATCCCACAACCATTACCACCACTTTACTCTAAGTGAATTATAAAGGAATTGTTGTCATTTGTCATTGTAGACATTTGTATATTATTACTTTGATCCTGTTACAACTTACCTTGATCCATAATAGCTCCCTTAAAAACTAATTCTCATCAACTCCGTTGTGAAACAGGGCACTGGAAAAGGCCAAAGGAAGTGTGGGAGGAAAGGGTATGCATTTTTTGTTCTTCCGGAAAAGTGGAAACATAAAAACATTTCATTTTAGAATGTGAGGCCTTCAAAGACAACAGGGAAAGTTATGCAGATATGCTGGCAGCTAGCTTTTGGGATAATCTATTTAACGAGGGGTTTGTCGAGCAGCTGGGAGCATTTATTGTGAAGCTTCATAGAAAAAGGGCCGAATACATCAAGCAGATGAAGAAGCAATCTGTCCCATAGGCTATCTTTAGCCTCGTGGACGTTAAAATACTTTCTTTCTTTCTTCTTTCTTGGCAACCGTGTCTACCACATTGGATGTTTTACATGGTGAAAATTAATTATTACCTCAAAGTGCCTCAATTGCTGATTTATCCTTTGTCGTATGGAGGAATTGGGGTGTTACGATTTCCCCTCTACTTGTTTAATGACTAGCATTGAGTCCTCGAAAATCATCAACCGACCCATCTTTTTGGCTATAGATAGTTTTAGCCCCTGCCACAAGGCCAAGTATTCAACTTGGTTATTAGTAGAGGTGCAATCCCTAGGTGAATTGAATCTCTCTTTGATCATCGGGGTGCAAAATAACCCCTCCCACTCTTGACAACTTGAGACACACTAGAATCAACTTTACCATTGTATGAGGGTTAGTTTAGGTGTGCTCTAAGTTGTTGCATGGGTTTTTCTTGGGTTCTCAAGGAACTAGGTTTAATAGATTTGTGTGTACGTTTGAAGAAAACCTCTTATGTTTACTATATTTTGAAGCAATATATAGCAAAGTAGATGTTGGAATTAAAACTTTATCTAAAATTATTATGCAATGAACATAGCAAAAATGTTCATTTTTGTGTACCAAAATACGAAGATAAAAATTCCTTCCAAGGTAATGGAGTCATGGAGTGTTATATGTACAACTCAGTTCGAGGTAGTGAAGTCCATGCAAAATGAAATGGAAACTTTGTAGGGATTATCATGGCTTTTGGAGATTCCTATGGGTTGAACAAGGCTTATTTGATATATGTTGGGTACCATGCAATCGACGAGGATGCATTAATGTGATGGACTAAGACATGCTTGCTTTAAATTGGTTACAATGAGTAGTAATAACAAAATTGGACATGCCTTATTTATTCATTGCTAATATGTGCATACGTGTATACACATGCAGCATAATGTTTGGTGGCTTTAACAATTAATGGATGGTTATGAAAAATTGTGACCATTGAGCTTTAAACTTATTATCCATATATACTTTTGTTGTTTCATATATACACCGTGGATGCACATGGATGGTTCAACATGTTCCACATTTACATTTTCAAAATGATAATGATAGGTCTTTAGTGTATGAGGAAATTAAATGAATTTTGACAATAACCCTAAGGAAAAGTGAGCACTAATAGAGTAAATGTCACCCTTGGACCCCTATCTTGTATTTTATCTATGTTGAAAGAACTACTCGCAAATTTAAAATATTACACTTTAGAAATTAATATATTGAGGAAATCAAGGGGTAGAGGTAAATCTTTACATGCCTTCTTTGCCTCCTATAAAAGAAAAGTAGAACTTGATTTGCAAGGAGGAAGGGAACATGTGTAGCTCTGTTCTCAATTCATTCTTTCAACCCTTAATTGCCTAGAAATGCCAACAATTGTAGGTAGGCTACAACCTGAAAAGGTGTGGGATTAGAGTGAACACAAAGTAACTTCTAGTTGGAGGTAAATGTTAGTATCCTTTACAATATTTTCAATACTAATGTTACCATGAATGGTGTGGAGTGACATGCTTCATATTGTCTAGGGCTTCACTTAGTTTGAACATTGGAGTGTTATAAACAACATAGGATCTTGAAACCTTATGTCCACAAGGGCTAGACTAGTAATCTAACATGTTTTGGTTCTCTTGACCTATATATAAACAATTTTATCAATAAATTTTTCTTTGGGCTTACCTATGATCCATTTTGCGTGTATATTATTGAATTTTAGTCTCTTGCTTAGTTGTAAGGAGGGCATGTTTTCAATTTTATTTTGTTGGTTTATTTGTTGTATGTACATCACTATTAGCTTACCAACAATTGTTATGCATTTTTATCTACTTATTTTAGATATTATCTTAGGAGATTTTGATCCCATAGTCATTTATATAGTCCAGTTAATGCCCATTATTTGTTTAATCTTTTTTATAACTCATATTTTTTTACTTTTCAACAATGTTAATGGTTACCATGATTATTATTAGCCGCTTTAATCTTTCATGCATTCATTTCATCCAACATTAGTTAATAGCCACTAACTATACTTTAACAACAAATTTATAACTAAGGTTCATTTATTCAAATAATTCAATCACATTAATTGAAAGACTAGTACCTTTGAGGGAAACAACCCCGCTCATTGAGCTAACAATCAACTCAATTCCATAGCTTTAGTGAGTTGGAGTAGAGAAATTATATGTATATATTATTAATGAATAAGATGATGATACAATTGTGGGAGGCCCCTCGCTTAAATATTGCCTCAGGTGCCTCTTGGTGAATGGGCATGATCTTTGATCATGCCCTTTGCCTTAATTTAACTAATAATTACAGGGATAATTATTTTTTATATAACATTGCCTTCCTCTTGAAAAGATGCTTTGTCCTCAAAGCATACGTAACGATGAGTGTTGTTGATGAAACACTTATGTCTCCCAAGAAGCTTCTTCTTCTGGTAAGTCCTTCCACTTGATTAGGTATTCTTTGATTACTTGTGATCGCAATTTCTTTTCCCTGATGGAGATGATACCTTCTGGTTCTAAAATAACCCTTCCTTCGTCATCTAAAGTCAGAAGTGTTGTTTGCACTGATTGATGTTGACCAAGTGCTTTTTTAAGGCAAGATACATGGAAAACATTGTGAACACGACTTTTATCGGGAAGGCTTAAACTGTATGCTACTTGGCTGATCTTTTTGTTGATCTGGTACGATCCATAAAACTTTGGTGCCATTTTTTTTTCCCTTCTATTTTAAGGACAACTGCTTATAAGGTTGGAGTTTAACAAAGACCCATTCTCCAACTTCAAATTCTCTCTCAGTTCTATTTCGGTCAGCTTGCTTCTTCATACGATTCCTTGCATTATTTAGATTTTCTTTTAGAGTTTGGACGACTTTTTGGGTTTCCTCTAACTAGTTTTTAACAATTGGAAGCTTTGTCTCGATGATAGCAAAGTCCTTCCATTTCGGAGGTTTGTAACCGTACAAAGCTTGAAATGGAGTCATTTTCGCTGACGTGTGGTAAGTAGAATTGTACCACCATTCAACGAGATGTAACCACTAAACCCACTTAATTTGTTTGGCTATGGCGTAAAAACGTAAGTAGGCTTCTAAACATTTATTGACAACCTTTGTTTGGCCATATGTTTGAGGATGGTAAGTTGAACTCATGTTGAGATAAGTTCCTATATGTTTGAAAAATTCCTTCCAAAAATTACCCTTAAATTTGGCATCTCTATCGCTCACAATGACCTTGGGAAATCCATGTAATTTGTAAACATTTTTGCAAAATATCTCAGTGATTTGTTTTGTCGAGTCTGATTTCCTCATTGCAATAAAGTGAGCATACTTGGTGAGTATGTCGACTACTACAAGAATTTTATCCTTACCATCAAACACAGGTAAACCTTCAATAAAGTCCATTGATACTTCCTCCAATTTCTGATTTAGGATGTTTAAGGGATGAAGTAGTCTGGGTGTCATAATATTTTCATTTTTATTACTCATTCCCTTCCAAAAGAATGACTAGCGTGCATTATAGTAGGTTTTAAAGAATCCTACATGTCTGACTGACAGTGGATCATGCGATGCTTTGAGAACCGTGGCTTTAAATTTGGAATCTGCATTCAGATAAATTCTTCCCTTATACCATAGAATATTGTTCTTCCATTCAAATTTTGAATTATGAGGAAGATTATTGATTATAGCACTTGTTTCTGGGTCTTTTGCATATTCACTTCGAATCTCATTAAGTCATTCGGGCACAACCACTGAAACTGCAAGTAATGATGGTTCTTCATCTTTCCTCGACAAAGCATCAACTACTATATTATCTTTCCCTTTCTTATGTAATATATCCATGTCAAAGGTGGCGATTTTTTCTATCCATTTTTGTTGTTTTGTAGATAACGTTTTCTGTTGGAGGAGATGTTGAAGACTATTATGATTCGTTTGTTTTAAGAACTTACTTCCCAAGAGATATTGTCTCCATTTGGCTCATGCGTGCATAATAGCAAGCATTTCCTTGTTGTATGTAGACTTGTTGAATTGGTGGGGTCTAACCCAGGTTCAACATTAGTTAGCCAAACAAATCCCTACACTACTGGCCCTTTCGGCATCAGCCTGCTGAGCGCGGAACGAAGTGTCACCCGAAGCAGTATGGGGGGATGCTAGAACCAAGTTTCCGCACCCTGAGATTGTCATGATGTCGGTTTATTCCTTATGTTCCTGCTTTCATGCAGGTCACTTAGTTTTAGGGCTTGCCAGACTAGCCCTTTATTCCTCCCTTCAGTACCTCCACGAAAAGGTACGATTGACGTTCGCACAGTCCTAAACTGCAGTTTAGGTATTTTCGCGTTGCTAGGGCAGCGTATCGTGCAGATTCCCAAACTAGTTTAAGTGTCTTACTTATCTTATTAAACAATCATAGCTGGCACCGCGTAAACAAATGTTCTTACTTGCGTTTAGTTAACTAACATAATTACATACATTCACTCATCATATAAGCATTATAAATGAAATTCATAGATAACATGTCAAGATGCATTATCAAGAAACAAAGACACAAAATTCGTAGAATTATTGATATCTTTAGATGATTACAGACTCTATTCGCCCTGCACACACAACTGCAGGGGTCTGCGCACTCAGCTGCAGACTTCCACCCTAGGCCTCTACGCACTCAGCTGCAGAGCCTCTACCTATGCTACAACCCGAAACTTAGATTTCTTACTTCAAAGCTATGACTATCTTACTACCACTACTCTTAAAAACTACTTAGAGCTTACTTAGCTCTTTTTATACAGTCCCATGGTCCGTGGACCATGGGTAGATCTTTCACAACCGACTTAAATTTACAAAAATAAGGGCGGACAACCCCTTATGACTCATGATACCTTCGCGCTCCGCGACCACAAAATGCAGAGACTTTACAATTTTATTACAAAATTCGACCCAAAACATGGGCTTTTAGCCCCAAAACTGTCCTTGGGGGATCCAATTCCCAACAAGACTTGAGACATTCTTGCTTTTTAAGCTTCCTACTTTGACCATCCTGCATTAGTACTGCTCCTATGCCAAAACTTGAGGCATCACATTCAATTACAAATGGTTTTGAGAAGTCTGGAGTTGCCAATACAAGGACATTAGACATAACTTCCTTCAAGTATTCAAAACATTTTTATGCTTCATCATTCCATCGAAATGAGTTCGTTTTTAAAGAGTTCGATAGGGGTGTGGTTATATGGGCATAGTTTTTAATAAATCTTCGATAATACCCAGTCAGTCCTAAGAATCCTCTTAGCTTGGAGATATTAATTGGTTTGGGCCATTCCCTTATAGCCTTGATCTTATTAGGATCTACTTTACTCCTTCTTTGGATATTATATGTCCAAGATATTCTACTTCTTCCTTCCCAAAAGTGCATTTGGACTTCTTGGCATAGAACTGATGTTTTTCTAATACAATAAGAACTTGTTCCAAATGTTGTAGGTGCTCCTTCCATGTTTTATTGTAAATTAGAATGTCATCAAAAAATACTAACACAAAATTCCTTAGAGATAGACGGAATAGCTCGTTCATAGTAGCTTGGAACGTTTTCGGTGCATTGGTTAAACCAAAAGGCATTACTTTAAACTTGTAATGACCTTCATGTGTTCAAAATGCAGTTTTTTCTACGTCTTCCAACCTTATTCTGATTTGGTAATACCCTGACCTTAAGTCCAATTTTGAGAAGTATTTAGCGCCATGTAGTTCATCCAACATTTCATCGATAAAAGGAATTGGAAACTTGTTTTTAATTGTTATTTTGTTTAGTCCTCGATAATCGACGCATAATCTGAACGATCCATCTTTCTTTCGAACTAATACAACTAGAGCAACATACAAACTTTTACTTTTTGTGATGATACCACACTTTAAAAGATCTTGGACTAATCTCTCAATTTCAGTTTTTTGATGATGTGGATATCGATATGGTTTGATGTTGATGGGATTTGATCCTGCTTTGACTTCTATTGTATGCTCGATTTCTCTTTTAGGAGGCATCTTCATCGGAAGGTCTTGGAATACTTTTTTGTGCTTTTGAATTAGCTCTTGGACTTTTGGTGCTTCTTCGTTGACCAGATTCAAAGTTAACATTTCTAATTGATGGCACTATAGTACATAAGTTGGAGCCCCCTTCCGAATCATTTTCATCATCTGGGATGATGATACAATGTGGTTCTCCAGTGGCTGGAACCCATATAATTTGTATTTTTGCCTTTCCAATTTAAATTTTATAAATTGCTTTTGATGGTTGACAGAGTAAGTACCGAGGGTTTGTAGCCATTGGATACTTAGGACCACATCCACTCCTCTTAATGGTACAATGTAGAATGAAGATTCTAAATTAAATTCTTGACTCTGCAATTTGACTTTATGGCATTTCCCTACCTTTTCATTTTGCTTACCGTCAACTACCATAACCTTCATGTTAGGCATTGGAAATGTGAAAGTGTTGAGTCTCTTCGCCATGGTTGAGTCCAAAAAGTTTTGGGTGTTACTGGTATCGATCATAACCATTACATTATTCTTCTTGATATGTCCTTTTAATTTTAATTTCTAGGGCTGTGATACACCTGTCATAGTCGATAATGATACTTGTGGAATGCTCCGGTCATCTAGTTCTAGAGAGAATTCCGAGAAATCTTCGATTTGTTCTACGTCTGATTCATCATTGTTTGAATCATTAGTTGCTTCACATTTATATAGGTTCTTGGTCTCTTTTCCTTTAGCACACCTATGTTTAAGGTCCCATTTTTTGCCACAACGTTTGCACTTGCCCTCTTTCACTCTTTGCATTTTCACGTTAGTTTTTTCTCCTTCACGAAGATGTGGTGGAACATATTTGTGTTATCTATGTTCGCGGCTTGGAAAATTATTTGTCTCGAATATACTCTTTCAACCTTCATCTATTGCATTTTTTCGTGCTTTTTTTCAACAACTTTTGCCTTCTGTCTCGCTACCTCTATAGAAGTGATGTCATGAAGCTCAAGCTCAACCTGAACAGGGTTTAAGTCCCGTGATGTATGAATGAATCATACGAGTTTCTGATAATCCAGGTACTCGTGTGGCCAAAGTTTCCCATTCTCGAGTGTATTCATCCACATCTCCTTTTTGTTGCACTCTGTTGAGTGCTGAAAAAAAACTCTTCTTCCTTGACACCTCGGAACCTTTTAAAGAACACATTTTTGAATTTCCTCCAACTGATAACAAGTGTTGTTTATTTAATTAATTGAGTTATATGTAGTTATAAACTATATAATAATTAATTAAATTTAATTAATTGAATTATGTATAGTTATAAAATTTAATTAATTGGATTATTATATTATAAATTATATAATAATTAATTAAAGTTTAATTAATTGATATATATATATATATATATATATATATATATATATATCACCGTTATTTGTATATTCGTATGGACTGGGAGATAGACACAGAGAGGGGCGACAGAGGTCGTCGGAGCACGACGATAGGAGTCGAGGGCGACGGGTTGCATGGGCAGTGGAAGGGACATCGATGCTGTGGGATTAGGACTCCGGTGACTATGTAGTAGGCATTGACAGATGTACTGACGGCCTGTGTGGCAAGGACAGAGGATGATGTAGCTTCACGGTACGGGTGAGGATGACAACGGACGGCAGAGAGACACGGCGAAGAGAGATGGATAATGGTTGGCACGCAGGAACAGAGGAGCAATCGACAACATGATGGATGAAGGAGTGTGGAAGCAGTCGGGTTAAGAAGACAATGAACTGTGCACCAAGGAATGAACCTACTCTGATACCACCTAGAGCAGAGAAAATCAGTATTTAACAGAAAATGATATCTGCATATTATTAATGAATAAGATGATGATACAATTGTGGGAGGCCCCTAGCTTAAACACTGCCTCGGGTGCCTCTTGGTGAATGGGCATGATCTTTGATCATGCCCTTAGACTTAATTTAACTATAATTATAGGGATAGCTAATTTTTATATAACACGAGTCTAGGCTCAAAGCAATTTGCATTGCCATCTCCTTTTCCCTTGATAAACCTACAAGGGTGTTTTCCATGTTCTTGTCTGTCATCCACTTCAAGCATCAACGAGTCATTTTCATGATTTGATATATATCAATGCCAATATAAATTATAACTAGATGTCTTGTTAAGACATTATTTTTTGCAAAACCTACTCAAGAATTAATGACAATGTCTAGAGGAAGAGCCTACATACCTATCACAATTGCCTTCAATTCGTCTCTTAACTCCAAAATCAGAAGGGAATAAAGTTTATCATTGAATATAGGTGTGACATTAGGTATTCTACCCATATTGAGGCATGTTGTAAGCTTGTTGAATCTTCTCACCTCCTTGTCTTTAAAGACAAAATTGAGAAAGTGGCAAGAGTTGTGGCATATCGGTGCACCTCCACATTTATTCGGTGTGTAATTTTCTCCTTTAATCACTTGAAGCACACTAGAGAGTAAAGATTTGTTTATAAGTTTGTTGTTAACTCCCATTGACTAATGTAAGCCCCAATTGTACTTTTATTAAAGACCAAGAAGATGCTTGAGATGAAAATAAAGATCATATATAAAATCTCGAGGGATTTATGTTAGCCAAAGCTCAAGAGAATGAGAAAAGAGATGTTTGCTCATCATGGAAACCATAAAAAGGATTGTTCAAGATCAAAGATGAGTTACAAACTCCTCATGTTGTCATAGCCTCTAGTGGATAGAAGTAGATTGTTTCTTTTATTGTGGTAGATTATCTTGAGTGGTATTGAGAACTTAACATTGAGAAAAAATGGATGGTGGTCATCATATTGAAAAATAGACAGTATTGTGAAAAACTGACAAGCACAAACTCAAATGAAAAATTAGCCCCCTTAAAAACTTCTAAAAAATTAAGGGCAATCAAAGATTTTTGCAACACTAGTATTGAGTATTCATGTTTACAATAATTAAGCCCAGGAAAGTTTATCTTGAGATAGCTTTGGACATAACCATATATAACAATTTTACCTTACAATGCCTTAAATAAATGATATAAACTCTTTGCCTAAGCATTAACATCTCCAAAGGATAATAAATTCTCATAATTTTAGTACAAGATAAATAAGTTTTTAATTTTACCACAAAAGCTCATAACCACAAAAGCGCATAATGTTTTAGGAAAAGAATGAAAAATGCAATATATTCAAGCATACAATTAAATTAATAATTGAAAACCATTAAGGAAAATTAAATTTTTTGATTCTCTTATCCTTAATTTAGTCAAATTTTAATATTTACATTAAAATTTCTAATATTTTTCTTTTATCCATTATTTCAAATAATTCACATGAGATAATTCACTTCTCATGTTTCATCAAAACTTTAAAACCTTTTACACTATATGTACTTTATGGAAAAAAATTATTTAGGTTCTTGAAAGTTTACTCAAACTAATAAATTTTATATTTATAATTATTTATTTTTTAGAAATTTACTAAAACTTTTATATGTGTTGATGTAGAGTTTAAATTTTTATCCCGTATTAAAATAGATATCTATATTATATTACTACACAGGGGTTTTACAGTTTTCTCCACATTAATAAAAATCATTATTTCTTTCTTTTTCCTCTTTTTAATGAAAAAATTAATGGCTAATTTACAAATTTGATTGAGTATATTTCATAGCTAGTAATTACATTTAATTATATTAAATCATTTACATTTTACAAAAGTAAATTTTCATGTTTCACTTTATATAATCGTTGTCTTAGGAGGAGCTCAATTGGTAATGGAAGATCATATAAATTAAGAAATCCAAGCATTAATCTTCTGGTTGACCAAATACTGAAGAAAAATTTGTTGGTTCTCCAGCAACTCACTTGAAATAGTTAAGTAGATTGGTGAAATTGATCCCTTATAGACGTATCCAAAACATATATACATACATGCATGTATAGGGAGAGATTCATGTCATCACCAAATAACATGTTTCATCCAGGGAATATCTGGCCACCACATGGAAAAGGGGCACGACATTAGCTCAATGCATGCTTCCACGAATTTGAACAGTCAACCTTGCATCGTTGGAGGCTGCCTCCTCATATCATAGCATTCATCTAGCTCAAGGATGTTAAATCTGGTTCTTCTGGAAACAATCGGTCACAAGTAACCAGACTAATCTAAAGTTCTGAACGTGGAAACAATTAATTCAAGGAATAATGGCACAACAATCTAATATGTCTAGAATTGATCCAGTGACATTATAATACAAGAAGGCTGTGCGTCCTCTCCAACTCGGATTAATATTGAACATTTGCACACTAGTTGAATCTTGAATAATGTTTCAAATCACAGACAATACTGAGGATTTGCTTAAATTGCAAGTTGAATCCCTTTATCTCCAAGCATGGACAAGAAGATTGAGGTTCTACTTGGACCTGAGTTTTATCCTGATTGGGAGAGGTAAGAACTATTTTGTCTCCACCCATGTGGGCACTGTTGACTGTAGATGGACAAGACTGGGAGGTAGAAGGAAAGAAGGTAAATTTGTTTTGAGTTATTGGGAACAGTTATAGCATCAAGGCACCATGTGCACTTGTTAAGCTTCTTGAAGAATCCTGATGCAAGAAATTTGGCTCTCCTTTGACACCATGGGCCCTTCAGCATGCTTTGCATGAATGTCTTTTAATGCTTGATTTCGAATGAGGGGGTGATCAGTGATAGTTGTTGTTCTGTTCGCTTCATTATTTTTGTTAATTCAAGATGAAGTGCTATAGTGTTCTTGTTGTATACGCATGGTTGAGAATGGGTGCTACTACCCATAATATCATAAATAACACAGGAAGTTGCATAACCAACAGTTTAAATATCCAAGAACCTAATTGCTCTTGAAAATGTTACTGCTTAATCAACCTTGGAAAGCATGACAATGCAAGTCTCTGGCCTAACAAAATTGAATTATATTTGCATTTTGATATAAATGCGTGATGGATGTAATAGACCACCACATTTTTAGGTTTGGCCTATGGGGGTGGCTTTGTAATATCCCTTCCAATAAAAATATGCTGAGTGTGTTTCTCAATTTTTGCAAATTTTGGGTACAAACTTAGGAAAAGTGGGTGAAAATTAATTAATTTAATTTTGTGTGGTAGGGGAGGCCCCAAACATTAGACAAAAGGGAAGATTAATCACATAGTGGGATGTGGGGACCACCCCATGAGGAAATACACACTCCTTGAGGAAATCGAATTGGAGGGAAGAGGGAAGAGGCAAGGAGATCGAATGGTGGAGCCCACAAGGAGAGAAAATGAGCAACAACTATAAATAGGAGAAGTGGCCTCCATTTTGGCATCTTTTTACAATCTAACTTTTGAACACAAGTTTTCTTGAGTTGTTTAGCCAAGTAAACCAGTGTTGTTTAGCACAAAGAATTCCCAAGTGGGAATTCTGTTACATTCGGCGAATTCGAGTGTCACTCAATGAGAGCATTTCAGAACTTAGTGGGGAGATATTTGTTGGAGTTCGTGGGACACATCAACTCTTGCTTCAAATAGTTCGAACTTCCAAGAGGACGCAGGGACAAAAATCGAACCACTGAGTTGAGGGATTTTTAAGGGGAGTCATGGCCAGCGAATTTAGGAGACATTTCATTGAGGGTGGACCAGTATTTGCGGAGAATTTCGGGGCTGGAAGTAGCTGCTCCTGAGAGAGCCAAACTCACCATTTTAGGGCTTGCGCAAAAGTATTACTAAGCAAAATTTGTGGGGTTGTATTCATCTTATTTGTGCCGGGTTTTGGAAGGAATTTCACTCACATCTTTCGGAGGAAATTTGCAGGGCAATCCTACAACTAATTGAGAAAGAATTGGTGACATATCCAGCGGTTTGAATTGCAGGGGGACGCAAAAACAGTCAAGGAGGGTGTAGCACCAAATTTGGGTAATTCTCGGAGGTTAGAATTAGCCCAAATCATTTTTGGGTTTCGATGGACTAGCCTCAAGGAGTCTACGCCTAGTTTTGCATCATTTTTGGAGGAGTTTTGGTTCCCCAAAACAACAGGATTATTTAGCAGGGAGTTAGGAGGAGTGAGCTTAAATTTTGGGTCTCGGGTGGTCGGTAGAATTTGCCAAAACCCTTTTTGGGTTTTTCTGGGTTTTATGTGGGGAGACTTCAACAAAAATTGCAGAAATTTCTGGGCACTTTTGAGGGGTCAAATACAGAGTTTTTTCCCGTTGCAGCAATAGTTTACACCAGACAGGGCACAATTTCTTTTGGGAACTTTTTCGACACTTGGAGCCATTGATTTGTCACCTTGGTTTGGCCTTGCTTGCTGTAGCAAGTCTAAGTTTCTCTTATCACAATTATTGTACTCATAATTTATTATATTAATACAACGGCTCAGAGATTTTGCCCACATTTCAGCGTTTATTTGTGTACAGTTGTGCATGCTTGAAATTTATAGTTGTAGCTAGTACATTGCTTCTGTTATCTATTGTATTTTTCCATTTGGAACATTACAATGGTATCAGAGCATGATATTGGCCAGCTGCGGGGAGGCTAGCAAGATCATGGAGGAGGCAACGAGGCAGAGCCAACAATTGGTGAGTCAAAACCAGCAGATCCTAGAGGGGATGCAACAAATGATACATAACCAGTGGAGAACCCAAGCATACGAACACACACCCTAGCCGTACAACACCCATACGTATGGCCAATTTGGCCATCCTACCATGCCTCATTTCTTGGATGAACAGGAGGAGGAGAAGTATGGTTTAGGGGTTGGATCATCAGGTAGAGGAGGGCAGTTAGAGGGTGAGTCCAGGAGACGATTTTGTTGGTGGAGACCTAATTTTAGACATCAAGAGCCTGAGGAGGAGGCTGAGGGTACACAAGGTCATGAGGAGCACGTAGATACACCCAGTGTGACACATGAGCCACCCTTGCGGGAGTTTCCTTTGGTAGCCTCGATTGACACGTTGGTGGAGATAGTTGGGCACACACCCATAGGACCTTCCATTGATGAGGTGCTAGTAGGCGCAGAGGTACCCAAAGTTGTGATAAAGTTCCTAAATGACCGCTACCTACAACAGCAGGGAGAACACCTTGAGGAGCGTGTGCTAGATGAGGATGTTATGCTTGAGGAGCTGCCTGTGGTGGGGTAGCCTAGGACTCCTATTGAGCCCATGATGGAGGACGATGGGCAATCATCTTTTGGGTCTGCCATCGATGGGGAGCAAATATATATGCATGCATCTAGCAAAGTTGCAGTACTTCTAGTCAGTAGCAAATATTGTTAGGTTACCTCTGCACGTTGGAGGGAGAGTCGCTGAGTTACCTAGACAGATCGTATATGTTGACCAAGACAGTGAGACAAGGGAACATGAGTTGCACAGGGCATAGGGCTTGCAGAGTGGAGTTGTTACGTATATTAGTGCTCTTGCATTTGATCCCTCTCATGGGGTGGGATGGCGAGAGGAATTGAGCTGGTATTCGATGGAGCGGGTTAGGTGTTACGACATATCCATGGCCATAGTTCAATAGGGGTTGTGGGTTACCAGAGGGGCTCGAGGGCCAAACTATTTTTGGGATCCAGGTGGGATTCCCCATCACATCATGGAGTCAGTCGGTGATGGTAGTAGCTGTGCGCTGGATCCGAGGATTGAGGGTACACACACCCACAGTTTTCTATCAGAGTTCTGAGCAGCTCTAGTGGCTAGCTAGATCGATAGGGGAGTAGGTGGACTCCGTGAGTTGTCCTGGCATGTGGATCAGGCGTGGAGTCACAGGATGATCAACATACTCTTGCAAGGGTTGATCAGAGGAGGTGGCATCGATAGGCCACCAGACAAAGCATTGTACGAGGATGAGGCTTTCCTACGGATATGTGGGGTGCAGAGGACACCAAGCAGCATCACCTTAGTGACACCGTCGCTGGCACGTAGGGAGGTTTGCCTATTAGATCTCTTTGAGAGGATCAAGAGGGGAGGTCCACCCATTCGAGGTCATGGAGGTGTGGTAGTAGAGATGGTGACCCTGACAAGATGCAGGTTGCTGCACACTAACTCAGCCTCTAGCCATGTCATTTTGTGGTATATAGAGATATGCAGTGATGAACGCCTCTTGAGTATATCCATAGGGACTTGCATACAGTCACAAAGGAGATGGTTGTTGTCCCTTGATGCCCTCATAACAAGCAGTAGGGCACAAGAGACTCACCTAAAGCAAATGGACATGACCCAAACTATCATGAACAAGAGAGAATTTTTCCTGTTGGGGCAGACAGACTATGCACTTGTTGGCACGAGGAGGCGTAGGGATGACATGGTATGTTGCAGAGGTAGCATATGCTTTTCCTTGAGCCCCCCTTGAGGGTATGATTATGGGGGATCTGTATGACACACCTTCGGCAGGGCATTTCGAAGCATTGCAGGGGCATGCAACGTAGGGGATGATAGACTTGTTCTACAGGAGGGCACGTAGGCTTCTGGTAGTTTTTGGGTACACCATCCGGAGACAGGATGGTAGAGTTTGTTGTGTGGCCAGGCAGGAGCAGGGTCATGGGGTATACACCAGATTGTCCCTTGATATATGGAGCCTATACCCGCAGGGATCAGAGGTGAGGCATAGATGGATCACAACAATTGTCAGAATTATGTCGCTGCAAACTTGGGAGCTAAGGTTTCAATTAACGAGTGGATCACTCCACTTCGAGATTAGTAGGGACCCTGATAGAGAGAGATCTAGCTCATTCTTTGTTGATTTGAGGTAGCATCGGATGTGCTCTAGCCACGAAAATTGGTGGAGAGGCTAAGGCACATGAGATCTCCAATACCCGAAAAGAGTTTGGGCAAATTCTAAACAGTTTGGGAGATTTTAAAATAATTAATAATTTTAATGAAGTCCCTAAGTCTAAACTTAGGGAAAATAAAATATTAATGTGAATTAATATAAAACTGTGTTAGAATGGTCCAAAAGTCATGGATCAAGCCAGATCTAATCTTAGTCGTTGACTGGGGACTTAATCTCGGCCGTTGATTTTTCAACGAGAAAAGTATAAAAGTAGGCTTGAGGGTCACTTGGAGAACACACTGAGGGAGACCAGTTAGTTCAATTTCTGGAGAGGGGTTAGATGAGAAATTAAATCAGTGGTTTGGTGAGCAGTAAGGAGGCAGCAAGTACGGAACAGAGAGACGGGATCAACCACTAGAGATCAACGCTGAAGCAGGAGTGGCAGACGCAGGGCATTTCGGGCAGACGTAGAGGCAGCAGGAGACTGCGTAGTCATTAATTGGGCCTACGTGGGTGACACAGAGAGGGCCAGGGCTGACGCAAAGGGTCTGAGAACCACACAGAGGTCAACCGGGCTAACGCTGGGATTGGGAGAAGTGTTGGAGAATTTTTTTCTCTTTGTGCGTAAGCCAATTTGGCACCCTGTTGTACTAAAGAACTGCTGAATAATAAAAACCTCCCTTGCTGCACCGGTTTTCCCACATTGGGTTTTTCCGAGGATTATTGTCCAAAATAACTGTGTCAATGTGTTGATTCTTGTGCATATGTTTGTTTCTGTATTACGATGTGATATCAACAACAATATTTATTTTAATTTTTATTGAAGTAATTTCATAAATAACTTATTGTGGAATAAGTAGGAAAAATAAATCAGTTGCTGCAGTGATTGATTTTTCACATGGTATCAGAGCGAGTAATCAGAGACAGGAAAGGAAAATCAATTATAGGTCGAGACCACGCTGCAGAGGCATCCACGTCAGGGGACTCACAGATTTTCAGAAGATTGCACAAGAGAAAGAGAATTCGATTTCTCTATGTTAGCTTCCAGGCTGGAAGAAGAAGTAGCGTGTATGACTAATGCTACATCATCAGAAGTATGGTATATAGATAGTGGAGCCTCATGGCATATGACAAGAATCAAGGAGTGTTTCTCGGAATATCGAGAAGAGAAGATGAATTTTCAGATCACCATGGGGAACAAGGCAAAGTGTACTCCAGTAGGGAAGGGTACCATAGTCTTTCAGACAGAATCAAGAGAATGGTTCCATGCTACAAATGTGCTGCATGTACTAGGATTGGGGATGAACTTACTTTCCGTGTCACAATTACAAGGCAAGGGCTATGATGTCTACTTCAAAAAGGAGAAGGTATATGTCAAACACCCGGGCTGGAAAAAGAAAGTGCAGACCGAGATCCAAAGTAATCGATTGTATAGATTACAACTAGAATCACCAATGGCACTAATAGGCAGTCATGGAGACAAGGACTTGAACGAACTATGGCACAGAAGAATGGGTCACTTGCACCATGGAGCTCTGAGAATTCTCAGGAGCACTGTAACAGGAGTTCCGGATCTGAGTACGGAACGAGATGATGTATGCAGGGGATGTGCTCTAGGAAAGTATGCCAAGGTAGCATTTCCTAGGAGCAAACATAGGGCCAAGAGTGTACTAGGATTGATACACTCATATATCTGTGGACCTATGTCCGTCAAAGCTCTCAGTGGTGCAGAGTATTTCCTTACCTTCATTGATAACCACTCAAGGAAAACTTGGATTTATTTTCTGAAAACCAAGGATGAGGTTTTCTGTCAATTCAAGGAGTTCAAGGCTCTGGTGGAGAATCTGACTGGGAAGAAAATAAAAGTTTTGCACTCAGATAATGGTGGAGAATATGTCGATAAGGACTTCACTGATTTTTGCGCTAAGGAGGGCATCAGAAGGGAGTGGAGAACTCCCTACAATCCGGAGCAGAATGGGGTAGCAGAAAGAAAGAACATGACTATTGTAGAAGCAACTAGGGCCATGATGTATGATCAGGATATGCCAAAATTCCTGTGGGCGGAAGCATGCAACACAACAGTCTATGTTCAGAACAGGACTCCTCATCGGGCATTGGGCAAGATTACTCCAGAGAAAGTCTTCACAGGGAAGACACCTGAAGTCAGTCATTTCAGGATATTTGGGAGTTTAGCATATTGCCGCATACCCGAAGAAAAGAGGAAGAAGGTAGATCAGATTGCGGAAAAGGGATATCTGGTGGGATATATAGAGAACATTAAGGCATACAGAATCTATCTTCCAGGGAGCAGGAAGGTAGTAGTACGACGAGATGTAAAGTTCATGGAGGACAGGGCTTTCAGAAGATCTCGCGAGATGCCTTCCGAGGAGCAGTCAAAAGAGGAGTTGTTGGTTAAGCCTCTTCAACCAACAGAAGTAAAGAATTCTTCCTTAGAACAGGAAGATTCTCAGGATGAGGAGGAGCAGCGAACAGAAGCACCTGCTGGTAGAGGAAGAACTTGCAGGGAACTTCGTCAGATTCTGCGAGATGCAGAGGAGTTCATCGGTGCGCCAAGAAACAATAAGAGGGAGCGAAAACAGCTAGATAAAGATCAGACATTAGTATCTCAGGATGGAGAGCCTGCCAGTTTCAAAGAGGCAACTTAACACCAGGTTTGGCTAGATGCAATGGTGGAGGAATACAACTCCATAATGGTAAACGATGTCTGGGAGGTGGTGCCAAGGCCTCAAGACAGATCAGTGGTAGGTTCAAGATGGATCTACAAGATCAAATACGCTGCAGACGACAGTGTTGAGAAATACAAGGCTAGGTTTGTGGCTAAGGGGTATGCTCAAAAAGAAGGGATTGACTATGAGGAGACCTTCGCGGACTTCACTACCTGACCTGATGAATGGCTCAACCTCCCAGTCCAGAATGTATCTACCTCTCCTACCGGAATGATCTCTATCTCACCTCTCTCCCTGGCTCTAGCCCCACCAGCAGAATGTCTCTCTCTAGCCCCTCGCCGAATCTCTCCCTCCCTGACCTGAATGGCTGCTCTATATAGCCCCCCCTTCCCTGAGGTCTGGTCTATAGTCCCCGGTAGCCATGTATACATCTATTAGGACCGTGATATCTCTTGCAGCCCATATGGGATGGGAGATCCATCAGATGGATGTCAAAACGACATTTCTGAACGGGGTAATAGAAGAGGAGGTATACATTGAACAACCAGAGGGCTTTGAAACTCACGAGAAGAAGTCTCATGTATGCAGATTAAAGAAAGCCTTGTATGGGCTGAAACAGGCACCGAGAGCATGGTATGGTCGAATAGATGGCTACTTGCAGAAGATGGAATTTGTCAAGAGTGACAGGATCATCCAAACTCATTGGGGATTGCAAGAAGAATCTAGCCATAGAATCTGAGAGATTTTATGTGTGATACCGAACTACCTCTCTAAGGTACATACCCCATTCGGATGTCCACAAGGTAAGTCCTTTTAGAACTATTTGTATCTTGGATCTCCATGCATGAGTCCTCAAAGAATATTGATCTTCTTCGACCACTCTTCTCTTGGATTCTTGTCCATCCTCAAAGAGTGTCGGTCCCTTTCCTTTCTTGGAAGATATATCCTCAAGGAAAGCACAGATGCTTATCCAATCCTCCGTCATTCTTTCTTCACCACTAAAGAAGAGAATGCACATGTGATGTCCAACATCACTCCCTCTCAATTAGAGAGTACATCCCTATAGAACCTTACTCCTTTTTCTCCCTCTCAAGCCAGAGGAGATTCCTTCCTTTCAATAATGGAAGCCAACATCACAAGCCTTCTAACCTATCTTCATCAGAGTATCAACTACAAGTTCTCCATAGCTACATGGTTCCCTCTTTTCTTTGCATCGAGCCTGCTTCTTTTCGAGGTATCATGAACCATCTCCACTCTTAATTCTTGTGACAGGATCCAAGTCATCTCTCTTGCTCATCACGTTCTTCTTCAATTATGAAGACATTCTATTGGGCCTTCCCGATCTTTGACCTTCAGGTTATCTTCTCGTACAACTACCCTTTCATCCCAAGATGGACTCATCTTGAATTTTTAGTTGCCAGGTGCCAGATATTGAGCTTTCCTCAATAATTTTCATCCATACAGTTGACTTTGCCTCAACTGTCCTCATGTATTCCTGCACCATTCTATCAGGTAGAAAAACAATATGTTAACCAGATAACCAAACCAAAACGGAATAGACTTACTTCACAATGGTGACCTTCTCGTTCCATCAACACCCTCATCGACCATCTCCACTTGATATTTCCTTCTTGCATCAAAGTGCCCAAGGATCAAATTTGATTACCAAGTTACAACTTTTATTCTTCTAGAGATCATACTAGATGTTGATCGATATCAAATGCATATTCTAGAGAAAGTCCTAATCTTTCATAAATTCTTTAGTAAGTCAAATTCTATTATTTTCCAGCATCATAAATACTTAAACATATCCAACTTTATTCCACAAGATTCTCATACACATGAATCTTATCCAAAGTCAACGTTTATTCCTATGCTTTTATCCAATCATCTAGCTATTTGCCATATAGTTTGTATCTTGACCCATTGCAATCATTCATCCTTCTTTACCAGCATGTTTCCACATTACATAGAATACATACTATTCTTTTACCAGTGTTCATTCCACATTACATAGAATGTCTACTTGCCTTGTCATGGTGCTTTAGGACTTTCCAAGATGAAGGTCCTTCTTGAATCATAAGCAAGATGACAACCTCTAACATAATGTTAGATAATATGAACTATTATGCAAAATGGTCAACTTTCTATCCTAGATGATCTCTACTACGCAACATTATCACATAAATTCAAAACATGCTACTTTCATATGCTTTTATCCTTTGATGCTTATTCAAAACATATCATCAAAAGAAAAAAATTTCATAAAGAACCTAGAAGGTAGTGAACCTTCTTTAGTAATAAAGATTCTTCACTTCTTCTTTGCCTTCTTCTCAGGTTCTCCCACAGCGTCGGCGACATGAGCTTCACTCCTATCCTTTCTCTTATTGTTATGTTTGTTTGGACAGTGCCTCTTAAAGTGTCCAAATTTGTTGCATCCAAAACATTGCACCTTGGACATATCTTTCTTCTTAGACTTTCCAAACTTTCCTTTCTTCATCTTCTTGACTCGGGCCAAGAATGCTTGAGTTTGTTCATCGGATCCAAAATCATCCTTGACCTTGATCCTTGATTCTTCCAATATGCATTGTGCCCACAACTCATCAAATGGAGTTGAATCTTTCTTAGAGTATATACTTGTTGCAAAGTTGCTCCATTCTGGTGGCAATGCATTTAGAACACATATGGTCACCTCTAAATCAATGATTGGCTCCCCAAGTCCTTGTAAATGGTCCCTTAACTGAGAGACTCTCATGAGGAAGGATGCCATATCCTCATCCTTCGATTTCATCATTATATATAGCTTGTTTCGTAATGACATCTTTTGATTTCTTGTACTTACTGAGTACAAATTCACTAGCTTGTCGTACATGGCCTTGGAAGTCTTCATGTTTTCCAAAAATGGAACAAGATAATCCTTAATTGATTCCATGATGATCCTTTTACCCTTATTTCCCCTTTCTTGTACTTTGCTAGTTCTTGTGTCCTTTCCTTTGTTGGTTCAATAATTTCTCTAGTTACATATCCCATTACATCTTGCTCTGTGAGTATCAAGACAATCCTCTTCTTCCATGCTAGATAGTTTATTGCCCCTATGAGCTTGTTACTCTCCTTGCAGAAAGAAATTACATGACTTTAAGATTCAACCATTATGACATAGTACAATACTTACTTGAATAGTATTTCTAATCTTCTTGATAGTATGCCCTTGAAATATATCCCCTAGGATTCCTCCACGAAAAACTTCCAAGATGATGTATTCTAAATAGACTCCCTCTTTGCGAGATCAACACCCTTCTTGAGATTGATGTAGTTCTTGATCTTCTTCAATGTAGAAACCCTAGATCAGAAGGGTCTTTTATCAACGATCCTTTAACCAAATCCCTTCAAGAGACAATCTTCTTCTTTTAGGCCATGAGAACTTCTTATCCCTTGACAAAAAAATCTTTCTAGTGTCCTTTCGGCTGCCTTCCTTGCTCACCTTAGCTCCGAAACTATGTTAGAAAATGTAAAGTGGCAGCTTATTATATCTTATTTTCTTTAACCTTGATACTTGCTTGTGAATCTTAGTTATCTTCTTCATGTTCTTTAGTTAAATTTGTTCATCAAACAATATCAAGAAACTGCAACAACAAAAGATGACATGGATATAGGCTCTCAGCGAGGGCAAAATCCCTCCAAGGGGAAAACCCAAAAACTCCTCTTCTTAGAATCTTCTTCAAATGAGATACAAAGATTCAATCCCTAGACCAAGTCCTTCTCCCAGTACCAAGTCGGCCCTTCCTCAAGACCTTCCTTGATTATGTACCAAATTGCTTCTTTCTTGCAACTTCGACTTGCCAACTATTGCTACTCGACCTGCAACTTCGTCCCACCAACAGCGACAGAAACCCTAATCTATCTTCCTTTTGAGATCTTCTTGGAGCAAAACAACTCTCCCCAAGGTCAACTAGGTAAAGAGAAGGATTTCACACTGTCTTGCAACTTGTTCCTACAATTTTGCTTCCCAACAATTCGGATCTGCAACTTTGGCCTTCTTTCTGGTTGCAAAAACCCTAGCTTTTTCACATGTGTGAGAGAGATAGAGCGCAAAAACAACAAATTTCGTCCTCCTAGCTTCTCCTATACTTTCGCTCTCCTTTTTCCAGCTTTCCAACTACAGATCGAACTCTTTCCTTGATAGATCTAACTTGTGTGCCAGGGTAAACCTACTTTTCTAGTGATGATCTACTTTCCGAAAGATTTTTTGTCTCACCGATCCATTCTTGGATGGTCGAAAGAGTTTTCCTTCAGCCTTACCCCAAAGCTAAAATGGATTTTGCCACCGGGATCTTAGGGGAGTCCTAGTGTTCTAGATTGAGTCAATGTAAAAGTGATTTGGGAATAATCCCAACTATTTAGTTAGGTTATTTTTATTACAAATTGCTTGGTCTGCTAGATTATATTTGTGTCGCAGAAATGAGTAGTCTGTAAGGGTCTATCACAAATGGGTTTTCCCCCTTGAAATGTAAAAAATGTAAAAAACATGATGTAAAGTGTCTTAAGGGTTGAAAAATAATTTATTTCCTCATAGGTTAATTAATTAAATTTTCTGGCAAAATTAATTAAAAATCCTAAGTCAGAAATTTAATTAATTCTAGGTCCAATATAAATTTAAATTCTCTAAAAGCAAAATTCGTTGGTCCTTAAAAATTAAATTTTCAGAGGTCCAGGGACTAAGGTAAATTGATTATTTTGCTAAATTTTAAGCCTTTGGCCCCTGGGTTTAAGTCAAAGTCAAAATTTAGAAAAAATTAATTCAAAAAATTTAATTTTTGAATTAATTAAAATGCATTTAATTGAAAAATTCGAATTTCCTCAATAATTTAAAATTTTAACGGATGAGATTAAAAGAAATTTTGATCCTCATCAACGATCAAGATTGCTTTGACGAGGATCACTCGAACTAGCCGTTGCAGCATTTATCTTTAAATAGGAGGTCATTTGTCAGTTAGTTCATCCGATCTCTGGATCGTGTACTAAGCGAAAAACTCTCTTGTAATATTTTTATGACCATTAAATAAAGACTTTGGGGTTAATTTCTTTTGGTGTTACTCTTTGTGGAAACACTGTAAGATGTGTCATTTTCATGCATAGATTTCTTTTTAGCCATTGATGATAACTTTCTGAAGAGTGATTTGAGTATAGGTATCTTGCTCAGTCGCCGGGGTTTGAATGATAATTTAAGTTTTGAATATAATAGCAGGTATCTCTATTAAATCTGAATTTTATTATCGTTTTCTCGCTTTATGTTGATGGTTGAATTGAGTTTTGCAGTAAAGTCTTGATTTTTAGATCATAGAGCGTTCGAGGAAGTTCTCGGTTGACCCAACCAACTCCCGAGCTGTGTTTTCTGAATAGCCCAACTTAATTTTGATCCCGGACTTATCATAAGATATTTTTTATGGGTGACGCATAAAGGGTTTTGAGCTCAATACCTCCTTTAAAATTCAAAAAATTTAATTTTTTGTGTGCTAAATTGATAGATCTCGCTGTTGAGAACTTCAAATTATCAAATTTGGGAGCGGAATTGGACTCACACTCTCCAGATCTAATAGATCTGCCAATCATGTACATAGATCTGTAATTATTTTCGGTTTTCTGACTTGGGTTTTTCTGGTTTTTGTATATATTGCTTGGGGTTTTATTGTTGTCTTGCAGCTTCAGATCTGAGGAAGAAATCTGCATAGAGTCCAGATCTAGGCCTTGGAGGGTAAGATTTGGATCTCTGGGGTTCAACAACATCATTTTGCAGGAATATTTTTCACAGTCCAGGGGTTTTATATTTAATTTTTTTAATTTGGAAAATTTTTAAAGGTTTTATTAATAAATCCTGAAGCAAAAATATAACATCTTAATTTGGGAATTTCTGAGTTTTATTGGGCACGATTTTTTTTTTTTTTTTTTTTTTTTGTCCACTGCCTGGGGTTTCCATTTTTTTTGTTGCAGGAAAGTTTCGAAATTGTTGGGCAAACTGCTTGCAACCCTCATCTCATCGCTTGCCTTTCCTCCCCTAGCTCTTTTCTGCAAGCTCCCATGCATCTATCAATCCGCCTGCCCTTCGATCCAACCCTCGACTGCTCCTTTGTGTCACCCATTGTTGCATTTCGCAGCCCTCCATATCCATCTCGCTGCAGTCTCATCCCTTATTCGCTTTCCTCCTCAACCTGTAAGCATTCATTTCTCATCTCTTCTTCCTCACGCTTCCAAACCCTCTCCACGCAACTTCATTCCCCCATCGCTGCTCCTTCCGCATCCTTTAGCCTACAGTCCTCCGCCCACGCCTCTCCTAAACGCGCAGCTGTAAGCCATACTCCAAACATGCGTGCTACCCGCAGTTCTATCCTTGTTGTCGCCGTCTCTGACTTCATTGCAGTCCCTTCCCACCTACCTGTCGAGCTCCTCTCCTAACCCTCCTTGCTACACCTGCATTCTCCTCCTCACTATCGAATCCTCATCTCCTCACGCTGCCACTGTCTCTGCTCTCTCACCTGCACACACTAAACGCAAACATACATTTTGATTTCTATTTTATTTGTATATTGTATAGGCATATGAGTTAAGTTTTGATGATTTTAGTGTTTGTATAGGGTTAGAGTTAGGGTTAGATTTAAATTTACGTTTTCCTTTTTTTACTTTGTAAATTCATAGGGATGAGTTAAGTGTGATGTATTTTAACTTTAATAAATTTTATTTTGTTTTGATTTGCTTTGATTTTGTTTTTTAAATCTAAGACATAAGAAAACAAAAAAGTTTGATCCCTGTTTTGGCTTTCATTTTTATTTTCTTTGACATTATTTCGATTTTTTTTTTTCAAAAATTTCTAAAAAATTCTTAAAAATTAAAAAATCATAATTTAAAAAAAAAAATCATAACATTAAAAATCCAAAAAATTTAAAATTTTGGTGTCAAATTTAAGAATGAAATAAATTAAAGGATTTGCGCTTAAACATCAAAATTTTTAATATGACCTATGGCCCATTAAAAATTCGTTTTATTTAACCCTTTGATTTATTTTACTTATTCATTTTTCACATTGATGTTATTGTCTAAAAAATAATTAAAACACTAATCTAAAGTTCTTTGGTGTTTCTGATGTTAAATGCTAAATCTTAAATTTTCATGATTCTTCTATAGTCAAAGTGCGACAAACGTTTTAAAACAAATTTATTGTTGGAGAAAGTTAATTGAATCTAGATTTGGGCTATTAAGTGAAAATCATTTTGAATCTGGAATCATTTTGCGTGATACAGTTTTGAGCGTTTATATTGATTATTCATGATTGTCATTATTCGTCACATATTGGAAAATTGTTCTGGATAACTTGCTTTACTTAATCTATGGTTAATTCAAATTGAAGGCACTGGTCTATAACTATTTCTATCTTTTGGTCGTATCTTGGTTACTTTAACATTTAATCTATTCATCTGGTTAATCGAAATCCATTTACAGTTCATCAAGTTGTCCATCATTAAAATCTACTAGACTCTGTTTTTCACAAGTTATCCTCATCCATTTGCTTAAGGACTACCCCCTTGACTTGCCTAGGAGAGAGTCTAAACGGAGTAAGGATCGAGAGTGATAGCCCTTACTCTGAGCGTTGTCGCGGTGCCTAGATACTTAAATGTGCGACAACATTTTTTGGCGCCGTTGCCGGGGACATTTTTTTTTTTTTTTAACAAGTTCGGTTGCTATGTATTAGTTTGAAAAAAAGAGGGAGGCATCTTGCCATACATTAAGTGCTTCTTGAGCATTACGGATCCAAGGGAATACAAAATAGTTCCATTCCTTGATCCTGATCCTATTGCTTCTAGCTATAAGACATCTTTTGCTACTATAGATTCGTACAAACTGAAAACACCAAAACTTACAACTGCAACACATTACTAATCAATTTCTATGTGACTGATCTTTCGCGCTGTAGAGTCCTCCGGGTTCTGGTCAGCCTCGTTCGGTTTTGCGCTGGAGGAGGATGAAGCTTCTTTGTATTTTTTTTCCATCATATACCTGAGGATTGTGATTGATTCTTCGGCATGAGCGCATCTATTACTAAGATCGCTGAACTGCTCGTGCAAAGAGTGAACTCGATGAAGGAATAAGTTCATCTCGGCTCGGTATTTGTCATGAAGGATTCTGCACTGCTCATCAAGCTTTGCTTCCAGATTCCGGATTTGGTCAGCCTGTCTAGCCTCTATGCTGCGAACTTGGTCTTCCAAAGCCCTTTGTTGCGCGCGCACTTCCTCAAATTCTGCCTGCAGATCGCGGCAGTGGAAACATTGTTCAGGGCGCTCCATAGGTTTCGCTTCTCTGATATAAAGACTTTGCTGGATTAGCTCGCTATTCTTGACTGCAAACACCTCTCTGGTGCAGAAACTTTGGAATTGTTTCTTGGCACTGGTGCTGTCCTCTGAATCCCCAGGTATCTGAAGATCGACGCCTCTTGCAGAAAGAAATGAAGCTGCTTGAAATAGAACAACTCTAAGGGGGAGAATACCATCACAAATTGCCTCACTAGAATGAAGGAGACTGAGTCGCTGTCTGGATATAAATAGCGCGTCTGTGCAGTTGGGGCGGGAGCCATCCTGAGTGCTATTTCCAAAATTGGTCCACACAGCCCAATGCATATCTGATTTGGAACAGATGGTCTGTCTGGCGGGACGATTTCTTCTTGCAGTTCGATGGCTTCCCACACTTTGGGCAGATTTTTCAATCCATTTTCTGAGTATATTCCCATCTACCATGCCAGCTCTGTACAATGCGGTTTGACTGTAATCGTGTGAAGCATGGGAGCGGTTGAAAAAAGGGGGCTGAGCTGATTGCCCGATCTGGCTCCTAATACTGATCCTTGCTTCCTTATCTAAACTGTCCTCTGCTCTGCTGATTTGCCTGCAGTTGCGGATTCTATTGGATACGGTGCCCCATACTTGGAATGGATGCGTGATCATGGCAATAGGTGGGTAGACAGGATGTCGTTGCAGCTGAGGTGGCCTTTGGGGCGGTCACAGGCCTTGTTGGCATAACTGTCAGCATCTTTGTTGAGGCCACGCAAAATATGGTAGTAGTTGACCTCCTCCATCATGTCGTTGAGAATCTGATTTCTACTGATGATTTGCTGCAATAAGGTGTTTGGCGAGGTCTGCCTATGCACCATGAGCCGAATTATGATTGCAGAATCGCCGAAGATAGTCGCCTTTTTGATTCCTAGCCTGATCAATTGCGTGAGTCCTTGGAACAGGGCCAATCCCTCGGCCCTGTTGTTTGATAATTCACCCAGCCCCCATTCAAAATGGAGAATTGGCTCACCATTAGCGTTGCATATAAGACCTCCTGCCCCTGCTTTGCCAGGGTTTGACTTTGAGGCTCCATCGAAAAACATATGAAACCTGTTGCAGTTGCTCAGCCATAGAGCAAATTCTTCTTCTTTGAGTCTCAATTTCCAGCCATTACTTGTCTCATTCTGCTGTAAATTCTCTTTTCTCGTTGCCTGGGCACTGATAAGGCTGCCATGCCCATAGTTGAGCAGATTTCTTTCTTCTACACTAAAGTGGGTGGCCTCAATCTTGCCTTGTATGCGGGTGGTGATTGCTTCCACCGCTAAACTCTTGGCTTTGTGGCATATAACTCTTAAATTGTATCCTTTATCTTGAAAAACCTTGTTATTTCTGGCCAACCATATGCACCAAACAAGAGTTAACGGAATTGTGTTCCATATCCTTTGAGTTAATTTGCCCTTCTTACCTTTCCAAGGGCAATTTTTCTTCCAGCTGTGAACAGTTTCAACTATAGATGCCTTTGGTTCCCAGGCAACCTCCCCTATTGAGGCCATATCTTTCCAGCACTTCTTTGCGACTTGGCAATCAAGGAACAAATGTTGCATTGTTTCTTCAGCTTGACAACAATTTGGGCACCTGGAGGGTCCCAATATGCCCCTTTTTTTTAAGTTTTCTGCTGTTAGAATCTTTCCTTTCAGGAGGAGCCAGAAGAAAAATTTAACTTTAGGAGGGGCTTCCGCCTTCCAAGCCAATTTCCAATGAATCCAGATGACCTGTGGATAAGCGCTTTCACACAATTGTTGATACCCTGCTTTGGTTGTATAAAGAGTTCCCGTAGGGTCCCAGCGATAGCTATCTTTTATCCCTTTTTGGACCGGAGCTTTACTGTGCAATAGACTCTTTAGAGCTAGGAAGCTTGTTTCGAGATCTCTAGGGTAGTCCGGAAATGACCAGCCTATCCAAGCTTGAGATTGATTTCCCCACTGCGTTATTTGAGCTAAATTCCAAATTCCTCTGTTATTAAGCCAACTGATAGCTGGGATTGCTTCTATATTGGATCCTATAGAACACTGGCCTGATATTCTGTCAGTAGAGATGCTAATGCTGCCACCTCCCCCGGGTATTTTTGAAGTATGTTGGGCCATAAAGGGGATGATTTTCTTACACAATTTCCAAATATTGGTGCTGTCTCTGCTGGGGACATTGGTGTCCAACAATTGATGCCGAGTGTTGTTCAGATATTTGGCCTCAAGGACTGTTTTCCACCATGCTGAGTCCCCTGTAATTAGTCTCCAAACAATTTTAGCCCCGAGGGCTAAATTTAGCAGATTTGGGGATCTAATTCCAAGTCCTCCTTTCTCAAGGGGCTGGATGACATTTTTCCAATTAACCAGGTTAAACTTTTTTTTCTCCGTCTTTCCTCCCTGCCAGAGGAAGTGTCTGAGAGCTTTCTCCATTTTGTGATGGAAGGCCATTGGAGCTTGGATCAGAGAGAAGCGGTAAATGGGCAGAGAGATCAGGCCTGATTTTAGGAGTACTAGGCGACCTGCTGGGTTCAGCCACATAGATCCCCATTGCTGAATCTTCCTTTTTATTTTATCAAGAATTCCATTCCAAGTATCGATCTTCAGAGGCCCCATACTGACTGGCATCCCAAGATATGTGAAGTGACTCCAGTCAAGCTTGTGTGAGACTCCAAGAATGTTTGCAATGCTGTATATGGTGTGATTCGTTGCATTCCATCCATAGACACAGCTTTTAACTTGATTAACTTTTCCTCCTGAATAATCCATGAATTGATCTAGTATCTTTTTGAAGCGCCTTGCAATGGTGATTGAAGCACCTCCCATCAAGAGGGTGTCGTCTGCAAATTGGGAGTGGTTGATGTTCTTTGTGCCCTGCTCAAATTGAATGCCAGTTATGAGGCCTACTCTTCGGTTGTAATCCAAGGCTTTGCTAAAGGATTCAGCCATAAGAATAAATAAATAAGGGGACAGGGGGCAGCCTTGTCTGAGACCTCGGGAGGATTGGAAAGCAGCACAAGGTCGCCCATTTACCAAAGGGGAAATCCAAGGGTTTGAGATGCAAGCTTTGATCATGTTTATGAAGGAGGAATTGAATCCCATTTTGTGTAATACTGCAAACAGAAAGGAGTGTCTGACCCTATCAAATGCATTGGCAAGGTCAAGTTTTAGGACAAAGCCTTTCTCCTTTCGACTTATGCTAGAGTGTATAGCTTCTTGCACAAGGAGAATGGAGTCTGATATGTGTCTATTGGGCAGAAATCCTCCTTGGTTTTCTGAGATTAATGAGGGAAGGTGAGGCTTGAGTCTAGAAGACAGAATTTTAGTAATAATTTTATATGCCGAATTGCATAGGGATATGGGCCGAAATCTTGAGAAGGTAGAGGGCCTGTTCTCTTTTGGGATTAGAGCTAGATAGGTTGAGTTGGTGAAGCCCCCCAATTTTCCTTTCTGAAGGGACCAGCGAATCATCTTTAGGAGGTCTTTTTTGATCAGATGCCAGTATTCTCTGTAAAAGCTTATTGGAAACCCATCGGGACCTGGAGCTTTGTCCGGATGGAGACTCCAGATTGCTTTTTGTACCTCATCCTCTTCTATTTCTTGCGTGAGCTTGCTGTTCATTCCTTGAGTAACATCTCTAGTCATGTGTTGGAGAAGACTTGAGTAATCCTCATCGCTCTTATCCTCAGATAATAGGTTTTTGAAGTGAGCGGTTGCTGCTTCTTTAATGGAATCTTGAGTATCGTGGCTTTTCCCATCGCTGTCTTTTATTATACTCACAGTGTTTCTTGCCTTCCTGACTGTAGCTTGCTTATGGAAGTATGAGGTATTCTTATCTCCTTCACGCAGCCACAACTGTCTTGATTTTATCCTCCATTTAATCTCCTCATCTCTGGCTGTTTGCCTCAGCTGGGTATACAGTCGAATCTCATCTTCTTTTGCTTGCTGGGTGAGACCATACGCCTCAATGTTTTGCTGGACTGTCTCAAGGCTTTTTTTTATGTCTTTTTTAATGAGCTCAGGTTCCTGATAGTTGGTCTTTGCCCAAGATTTGAGGGCCTGCCTAGTTTGCTTCAGCTTGGTTTCCCAGATAAAAGCCGGGGAACCCTCCACGTGCTGGGTCCACGCTTGCATCACCGCGTCTCTAGCTGCAGGGATTCGGTTCCATAGGGGAGAATATTTAAACGGGAGGGGTCCAAGCTGGCTATGACTGTGCAATGTGAGCGTGATTGGATAGTGGTCCGAGGCGGAGATGTTGAGGATATCTGACTGACCGGTGGAGAAGGTGGATAGAAAGGCGATGTTGATGAGGAAACGGTCGAGCCTTTCCATGATATTTCCAGCTCCTAGACGCCTGTTGCTCCATGTGTATCTTCTATTCTTAGGTTTTATGTCTACTAGATCTTTCTCCTGCATAATATGCTCAAGCCTGTTTCTGAAGGGATCTGAGCTATAGTTTCCTCCTCTTTTCTCATTGGTGTGCATGACCAGGTTTAGATCCCCTGCAAGAATAATATTGCTGTCATGATCTTCTTCTATATTTGTGTTCAGAGTATTCCAGCAAACTTCTTTTTCCCTATAGTGGTTCGGTGAATAAACATTGTAAATTTTAACCTCTGCTCCATTGTCCTTACTTTCCAGTTTAACACTGATCCAGTTCTGATGGATTTTGGTGAAGCTGCAAGTCCATCTACTATTGTCCCACATTGTTAGAATGCCACCCGATGCTCCTCTGGCTTCACTGGCGCAGCCACTGTATTGCTTTTGTTGGTTGATGAGTCTGTTGATTTCTGACTGATCTAGTTTCGTCTCTTGAATGAGTATGATTTCGGGCTTTTCACTTTGAATTAGTTCCCTGAGGGCTGCTTTCTTGGAGGGGTGCCCTAGTCCCCTGCTATTCCAGGACAACAGCTTCATCATGATTTACCAGTGGTATGGAGAGGTGCCCGCCTCTCTTTGCCTTTATTGTTGTTTTCCTTGTCCGAGTGTCCAAGGATGTAGGATTCGATAGGTGTCTGGGATCCCATTGCTATATCTTTCTGTGCGCTTTCTTCTCTTTGCTGCTTAGCCGATTTCCTGCCAGGTCCATGCTTTTTGGGAATGTCACTGGGCGCACCATGTTCCTTTGATGAACTTCTGGTGATTCTTATGGAGTTGATATCAGGAGAGGGTTGAGAAGATTGGGGGGGAGAGGAATGGGGATGCGGATCAGATGAGAGGGGGTCCTGTTCGGGGTCATCCTCAGAAAGAGAAGCAAAGGGATTGGATGATGGAGGGATGGAGGGGTCCGAGAGTCTAGGAGGTGAAGTGGGGATGAGAGGAGGGTGCTGCTGAGAGGATGAGGGGGGGGGCTGATGAGATGAATGAGGATGAGAAGGATGAAGCTGGGAAGGCCCTGGGATTTCAGTTTCTGCTTGCTTCATGGATGGGTTCGTTTTTTTTCTCTTTACCGTTTCCCACTGTCCTTCTTGCTCTATTGAATCTACAGTTATAAGTTTTGGGCATCTATTAGCAAAATGTCCATATTCGTGACATACCTTGCACTTGAAGGGGATCTGCTCGTAGTCCAGCTGTTGAATATGGCACCAGTCATCTACTTTCAGTTTGATTGCCTCCGGTAGTCCGCGTCCCAGATCAACTTCCACACATATTCGCGCACAGGCCTGCATGTTATCCTTGGGTTCACTTCGATCTATGTATTTTCCAACCGCGTTCCCTATTGCTTTGACCGAGTCATCTCCCCAGCAGTGAAGAGGGAGATGAGGAAGTCTGACCCAAACAGGAACAGCACTTGGAATGTCCAGCTCGGGATCAAAGTCCGGGGTCCATTTGTTGAGGTAGAGTCCTCTGGAATCCATGAAGTAAGGCCCATTTCGAAAGATTAGATCCTTGTCCTCCTTGGTTTCAAAGTGGAAGGTGAAGGTTGCCGGGGACATTTTATTCTTAGCGTTTCAACGACATTTCCTCATCATTTTTCTCATTTTTCATCTTTTCATTTGAGCCGACAACGACAACATTTTTTGGCGCCGCTGCTAGGGATAGAGTTTTCCCGTACTTGGTTTCTCGACACCGTTTTAATCATCTCATATTTTCCGCCATTCATTGATCGGTCAAGCGACACAACATTTCCTGGCGTCATTTGATCTTTTCATCGCCTATCTTTCGTCATCTCATTAATCGTTTTATTTGCACCTTTAGCACCTGGACATTTCGGTTCGTTTCTTGTTTGGGTGGCGACTCCACTTCTTCCATTTATTATTTCTCAAACAAGAATCCCTCCCTTATATCTGGTTGATTGTTGCCTTTTGGATCCTAGAGTTAGATTCATGTTCAAGTGGCGACTCCACTTGTTTCATTTCTTACAAGAATCTCTACTAGAAGCTCGCTTCTTGTGGATCTCTTGATTTTCTTGAGCAGGGGTCTCTATCTATCATCCATTTGGTCCCTCATTATTCCTTCAGGCAATTCATCATGGATGATGTGTTTACCCTGTGTCATTTCACTGATTTTCTCCATGATATTCCGGAAGTGGCCATTCATAAATTGTCTTTGTTCTCGAGTGGTGATTCAGTGGTTGTTAGAAAGCATCTATGCAAGTTTACTCATAGAATACTCAGATATTGTAGTTCTCCCTAGTATGATCATGAAGATGTCAAAATGTGTCTATTTGCCTTTTCTTTAGAGGGTGATGCTTTGAATTGATTTAATAATTGTCGTGAAGATTCTTTCGTTTTTTTAGAAGACATCGTCAATGCTTTTACAGATAGATATGGTTATCAAGGTAGCTCGCCTTGTGCCCCCAAAATTATGCAACAAAATGAAACTTATCTTGTGAAGGATCCAACTGTCAATGAAAGATTTCAAGACAATTCTCCATATTAGAATGTAAACCCATTCTGCATGTGTATAATGTAAATAATTTCAACAGATCCATGTCGTGTATGTAATTACCTAGGTAAACCTACTTTTCTGGTGACGATCTACTTTTCGGGAGGTTTTTTGTCTCACCGATCCATTCTCGGATGGTCGGCAAAATTTTCCTTCAACCTTACCCCAAAGCCGGAATGGATTTTGTCACCAAAATCTTAGGGGAGTCCTAGTGTTCTAGATCGAGTCTATGTAAAAGTGGTTTGAAAATAATCCTAACTATTTCATTAGATTATTTTATTACAAATTGTTTGGTCTGCTGGATTATATTTGTGTCACAAAAATGGATAGTCTATGAGGGTCTATCACAAATGGGTTTTCCCCCTTGAAATGTAAAAAATGTAAAAATAATGATGTAAAGTGTCTTGAGGGTTGGAAAAATAATTTATCCCATCATAGGTTAATTAATTAAATTTTCTAGCCAAAATTAATTAAAATTCTAAGCCAAAAATTTAATTAATTCTACGTCCTACGTAAATTTAAATTCTCCAAAGGTAGTAAGTCTTTAAAAATTAAATTTTAAGAGGCCCGGGGACTAAGGTAAATTGATTATTTTGCTAAATTTTAAGCCTTTGGTCCCTAGGGTTAAGTCAAAGTCAAAATTTTTAAGAAATTAATTCAAAAATTTTAATTTTTGAATTAATTAAAATGCATTTAATTGAAAATTTTGAATTTCCTCAATAATTTAAAATTTTGACGGATGAGATTAAAAGAAATTTTGATCCTCATCAACAATCGAGATTGCTTTGACGATGAGCACTCGAACTAACCATTGGAGGATTTATCTTTAAATAGGAGGTCATTTGTCAGTCAACTCATCTGATTTTTGGATCGTATGCTAAGCGAAAAGCTCTCTTGTAATATTTTTTATGAGCAATAAAGAAAGACTTTGGGGTTAATTTCTGTTGGTGTTACTCTTCATGGAAATACTATAAGATGTGTCATTTTCATGCATAGATTTTTTTTTAATCATTGATGATAGTTTTCTAAAGAGTGATTTGAGTACAAGTATCTTGCTCAGTCGCTGGGGTTTGAATGATAATTTAAATTTTGAATATAATAGTAGGTATCTCTATTAAATTTGAATTTTATTATCGTTTTCTCGCTCTATGTTGATTGCTGAATTGAGTTTTGCAGGAAAGTCTTGATTTTTAGATCATCGGACGTTCGGAGAAGTTCTCGATTGAACTAGCAAACTCACGAGCTGTGTTTTCTGAAGAGCCCAGCGTAATTTTGATCCCGGGCTTATCATAAGATATTTTTTATGGGTGATGCATGAAGGGCTTTGAGCTTAATACCTCCTTTAAAATTCAATATATATATATATATATATATTTGTGTTAAATCGATAGATCTAACTGTTGAAAGCTTCAGATTATCAGATTTGGGAGCGAAGTTGGACTCACACTCTCCAGATCTGATAAATATGCCAATCATGTACATAGATCTGTAATTATTTTTGGTTTTCTGACTTGGGTTTTTCTGGTTTTTGTATATATCGTTTGGGTGTTTTATTGTTGTCTTGCAGCTACAGATCTGAGGAAGAAATCTGCATGGAGTCTAAATCTAGGCCCTGGGGGGTAAGATCTATATCTCTGGGGTTCATCAACATCATTTTGCAGGAATATTTTTCACAGTCTAGGGGTTTTAAATTTATTTTTTTTTAATCTGAAATTTTTTTAAGGGTTTTATTAATAAATCCTCAAGCAGATATATAACATCTTAATCTGAGAATTCCTAAGTTTTATTGGGCAACATTTTTTTTTTGTCTGTTCCCTGGGGTTTTCATTTTTATTTTTTTTACTTTTTATTTTTGTTGCAGGAAAGTTTCGAAATTTTTGGGCAAACTGCTTGAAACCCTCATCTCATCGCTTGCCTTTCCTCCCCTGGCTCTTTTCTGCAAGCTCCCACGCATCTATCAATTCGCTTGCCCTTCGATCCCACCCTCGACTGCTCCTTTGTTTCACCCATTGCTGCATTTTGCAGCCCTCTATACCCATCTCGGTACAATCTCATCCCTTATCTGCTTTCCTCCTCGCCCTGCAAGCATTCCTTTCCCATCACTTCTTCCTCACGCTTCCAAACGCTCTCCACGCAGCTTCGTTCCCCCATCGCTACTCCTTGCGCGTCCTTCAGCCTGCAGTCTTTCGCCCACGCCTCTCTTAAACGCGGAGCTGTAAGCCATACTCCAAACCTGCGTGCTACCCGCAGTTCTATCCTTACTTCCGTCGTCTCTGCCTTCATCGCAGTCCCTTCCCACCTAACCGTCGAGCTCCTCTCCTAACCCTCCTTGCTGCACCTACATTCTCCTCCTCGCTATCGAATCCTCATCTCCTCACGTTGTCGTTGTCTCTGCTCTCTCACTTGCACACACTAAACGCAAACATACATTTCGATTTCTATTTTATTTGTATATTGTATAGGAATATGAGTTAAGTTTTGACAATTTTAGTGTTTGTAAATAGTTAGAGTTAGGTTAGATTTAAATTTACGTTTTCCTTTTTTTACTTTGTACATTCGTAGGGATGGGTTAAGTGTGATGTATTTAGCTTTAATAAATTTTATTTTGTTTTGATTTGCTTTGATTTTGTTTTTTAAATCTAAGACATAAGAAAACAAAAAAGTTCGATTCCTGTTTTGGTTTTCATTTTTATTTTATTTGACATTATTTCGACCTTTTTTTTGTTTTGTTTTTTTTTGTTTGTTTTTTTTTTTTTTTTTTTTTTAATTAGAAAAAAAAAAAAATCATAACATTAAAAATCCAAAAATTCAAAAATTTTAGTGTTGAATTTAAGAATGAAATAAATTAAAGGATTTGCGCTTAAACATCAATTTTTTTAATGTGGCCTATCGCCCATTAAAAATTCGATTTATTTAACCCTTCAATTTATTTTACTTGTTCATTTTTCACATTAATGTTATTGCCTAAAAAATAATTAAAACACTAATCTAAAGTTCTTTGGTGTTTCTGATGTTAAATGCTAAATCTTAAATTTTCATAATTCTTCTATGGTCAAAGTGCGACAAACATTTTAAAACAAATTTATTGTTGGAGAAAGTTAATTGAATCTAAATTTGGGCCACTAAGTGAAAATCATTTTAAATCTGGAATCATTTTGCGTGATACAGTTTTGGGCGTTTATATTGATTATTCATGATTGTCATTATTCGTCACATATTGGAAAAATTGTTCTGGATAACTTGTTTTACTTAATCTATGGTTAATCCAAATTGAAGGCATTGGTCTATAATTGTTTCTATCTTGTGGTGTGTCTTGGTTACCTTAGTGTTTAATCTATTCATCTGGTTAATCGAAATTCATTTACAGTTCATCAAGTTGTCCATGATTAAAATCTCCTAGACTCTGTTTTTCACAGGCTATCCTCATCCATTTGCCTAGGAACTACCCTTGTTGACTTGCCTAGGAGAGTCTAAACGGAATGAGTAAGGATCAAGAGTGACAACCCTTACTCTGAGCGTTGTCGCGGTGCCTAGACACTTTGTGCGACAACAGATCCCAAGGCCGACTTGTACTCTTGGAGATTCCAGGATTTTCTAGACTAAAAAATAATTCTTTTTACAATTACAAATTGCCTGGAAAGGTCTAATAAACATGACATTGACTTCTTTGACTCATGACAATAAATCCTAATACCTAATAAACCCTAGAAGCACAAAGAATATGCTTTTACTTAAAAGACCATCAATAATGAGCATGAAACCCATGCTTTGATAATAATAATTTTTCTTTTCTTTTTCTTGTTTGTTACATAGGAGACATATTGAAATGAGTACAATAATTATGAAGACCGAAACTAGTTACATTTCTCAACAAATCTGTCCTTGAAGCCATCCTTGTTCACTGGATTTCCCTTTTGTGGATTCCAAAAAGTACTTCGAAAAGTTGGAGGAAACTTTGTTATAAGTTTCTATGGATAGGGACTTCGAATGACTATGCTTTTCCATGGGTAAAATGGGACAAAATTTCATTACCAAAGGCTTGGGGAGGTTGGGGCCTCAAAAATTTGCCTCTATTCTCTAATGCACTAGCCACAAAAGCGGGATGGAGATTAATATCTACACAAAGTCTCTTGGTAACAGAGGTATACAGGAAATATATTTATCCTCTTTCGATGGAAGATTGGATCCAGCCTCCAAATAAACTTCATCAAAACTGTTCAATTATATAGAAAGCTATCATTTCTTTTTTTCCCATTATTGAATCTGGTTTGGTTTGGAAGATAGGCAATGGTGCGTGCCTCAAGATAGGTGTAGATACTTGGTATGGCTGCAATGATGAATATTGACTACCAGGGGATCTGCTTAATCCTCTATAGGAAAGGGGCTTCTACACCTTGGCATAGGTTGCAGGGGTGTATGGAAATACCCTGGTGCCTCAAACTTGGGTTTCTGCCCAACATCTTGGGCTTCTGCGAAAACACAGTGCCAGAATGGATATATCTCGGCTTTAGGTGAAACCCATATTAGACTATCTGAAGAGGAGGATGAATTGGTTTGGTAACATTCTGCAAATGACTCGTATATCCCCAAGCTAAGTTATTCCTTCCTGATTGCGAACTTACCAGAGGTACAAAGGGGATGGTCACTGGTGTAAATCTCTTTGGAAACTAAACTTCCCGCAAAATCAAGACTCTTCATGTGGTGTGTGTTGGAAAACAAGGTGCCAACCTGGGATTTTCTTCAGAAAATGAAAAAGGGAGGAGCGGGTTGGTGCAATCTATGTGGGAACCAAGAGGAATCTGTCAAACATCTGTTCATTTCTTGCTCCTATTCCCAGACTATTTGGGACCTTTTTGTTGCAACGTTTGGTCCGGAGTGATGTTGGTAAGGGGATGCCATATTAGATATTTGGTAATAGTGGTGCAGCAACAGAGCAGTGAAGGATTACAAGGTTCCCTCTCTTTTTGGATGCTCAGGTATGGCCCAGAACAAATCTATTTTCAGCGATAAGATTATTCCTTATGAGATCATCACTGCACAGTCCTTGGCCAAACTCGATCTTCTGCCCAAACCAAAGTCTTCACAGTCTCGCAGGGTTATTTTTGAGGTTCAGATAGACAAATCAAAGCCTTGGGCTTTTTTTGATGGTGCTTCCCAAGGCGATCCCCACCTATGTGGCAGTGGGGCGTTGTTATATCTAAATGAGATTCATTTCTTCCCCTTAAAAATGGGGTTTGGAGTTGGTACAAACAATTTTGCAGAGTTGTTGCCATTAAAACTTCTTCTTATCTCTGCACATGAGAAAGTTGTAACTGATCTACAAGTTTTTGGGGATTCTCTTCTAGTGATCATCTGGATCAATGGTACCCATCAGTGTCACAACCTACGAATCAGGCCTCTAGTGATTGAAATTTCCGGACTCAAAACTCTGTTTAATTCTTTTTCTATCTCACATATTTATAGGGAAGACAATGCTCCTGCAGATGTATTATCTAAAGGAGAATTAATGGATCCCGGGACCAGGCTGATCATAGAAGTGCAAAATGATCAGTTCTTCGAGTTTTTTCACAGACCGTTCATGGACAGAGTACAGCAGGAATAGTTTCCACAGTTTTGGTATTACTAACATATATACATATATATCTGGCTTTTATTGAATATCGTTTTGTCTATATCTTCAGCATAGTATACTTCTGTGCTTCACAACAGTTTTGTATATGATCAATTTTCAGAGATCATCATGATAGTATACAGATTTATTTTGCAAAGGCCTTTTCGCCTTCTATATGTAAAGATCCACTCCCAAGGGATCACAAAACCAAATACATGCGAGACATGTATCAGCAGGATGTAATTTTATTTCAGTTTATAAAATTACGTTTTTTTCCGTGGAAAAAAAAGAGACACATAATAGTGGATTAAAGATTTAAATAATGAAATGTGTGAAATGTCAAATTAGAAAAAAAGGTTGCATAATATCAAATTTTAATAGTTTTTCCCTCAATATTTATGTTTAAAGATTCATTTATACGATCAACAGAAAATCTCTGTTGAAAAAATATCTAGTAACTACTTCAATCATGACTTCTTAATAAAGATAACACAAACTCTTCTTTCTTCATCCTGCATTTCTTTCTTCCTATATCATTTTGGTATTTTGATGTTGGTTCGATTGTGGTTTAAGAATAACTCAAATTTTATTTATTGTACTCTATGAAATATATATATATATATATATATATATGTTTCTAATTTTTTTCCAATTAACAATAATACTATACACACCCTCTTTCATTACTTTGGTATTCTCATTCGCCCATTTAGGGGTATTCTAGTTTAGTCATATGTGGAAATTTATTTCTTTCTAAAAGCTAACGTGGTTGACCATTACTTTTTAAGAGATTAAGCTCCTTCAAGTTGACCATTACTTTTTCTGGAGCACCAGAAAATAATCCATGTTTGGCAGGACAAAGGAGCGCATTACTATTAAATGTTAAAAACTTGAAGACACAATTCCTGATCTCTAACTGACAATACACAACAAAGTGTTTCACCTCCTTTAGTTGCAAACTGTAGTAGCATCAGAATGAAAACAAAAAACATTTCAGCAAGTTCAACACGAAAGATATTTACTTCTACAATATGGCATTAAGCTATTTTATGTCTACTGAGACAGAAACTTACAAAAGTTACACGTGACCTTCATTATATAAGCTTGTACAGAAGCCTATGTTCCTCAAGAATAATTTGGGTAACAAACTCAAATTGAAATACAAGACAAGTAAGAGAATAATCAACAAAGTGAAACTTGTCATTTGGAAAATTGACAAGATTCACTAACTCCACTGCTAGACAAACGTTATAATATGATACTGTTCCAACTTCCTCAGAGTCAATGATTTCAGAAAAAAGAATTCTTCATGATCCATGAGTAGACAACTACAAACAAAGAGACCATGGAGAACCTTTTTCCTCATCTAGAATATGCCACATGTATCCTTTAGATCATCCTTAGTTCATAGTCACCTGCTTTTGTTATATACCTAACCCATGGCAAAGCCAAATATCCGCTCTTTTCAATAATTTTCAAGTACCTGATCTGCAAAAGAAAATTGCAAGGAAAGAAAGTCATTGCCAATTATCAACATTGTATCAATTCCATTATTAGTAAAACGAAAGATGCAAAGGGTACAGTAGGTGAAGTATGGGGATGCATCCCTACCCCTAGGAGATATTGGGGAACACTATGGGGGATGTCAAAACATTCCTTTAAGTGTGAAAATGTCTGGACCCTGGATATCCACTGTCCAAGGACATCCATATGGTGCCAAAACAGTCACCAAACAAACAAACAAAAAATAGGCACCAAACTGTCCTAATTTGTGTTTTAAAGTGGGTCCTAGATTTTACAAACTCACCCACCTCCATACCAACAATTTTTTATTTATTTTTGAAGCAAGTATAGTGCTCTTCCCTTGTGCAAAGCACAAAAACGAAATGGAAAAATCGCATGCAACAGCAAAAGCTTTGGAACGTCCATTTTTGGAGTTTACCAGCTTTGAACACAGTTATTTGCCAGTGATGTTGGACATTCAAATAATAACAGGAGGGGGGGGGAGTGGAAACAGTGTGGGAGTTTCCCTTTTTGAATACTACATTTTGCCATCCTCATTCCTGTCCCCTAGAAATTTGGGGTACCTTCCATCCATACCCAAAATCTATTTCCCCATCCCCAATATTCTGGTGTCTCAAAAACTTGTTTGAGCATAGGCTACAGTAATCTAGGCACTCCCTCAGCATGAACCAAAACTTCAACAGCTGTGCTTTCATTGACATTGACAACCATTGTCGATGCTTGCTTCATTGACATCAATGAGTATCTTGTTGACAGCTCACTAGTCAATGAAATCCTGGTTGACAATCCTCCCCGTTGACAACCTGCTTGCCAACGAGCCACTTGTCGAAGATTCTCTTGTAGACAATCCCATTGTGTTGACATTGGTGATCCTCTTGTCAACAACCTTATACCATTTGTTGAGAAATCTATAGGGCTATAGTTAGGATGATTTCTCTTAAACTTGATAAATGCTTGTGATGTTTTTTATTGTTTCTTACTTGTTAGCTTCTTCTTATTATTATTATGTTATTCTTATCATCAAACAACTACCAAAACAAGAAGATCAACAATACACAGGAACACAGGATATAGGCCAGGAACACAGGATATAGGCTGCAAGCCAAGGCTAAAACCTCTCCACTTGAGAAGAAAACCCACAAATATCTTCTCTTATAGATTCTTCAAATGACAAATTCCAAGACCTCTAGACCAAAACCAATACCCTTCCAAGACCAAGTCTGACCTTCTTGATGATGTGCTTCCCTTGTCCAAGTCCAAACCAGTCAAATCTCTTCCAGCAGCACAATTTCGACCCCCAGCTACAAAATTTTGGCCCCTACTGCAGGTTTGAAATTTTCGGCCCCTACCACCACTGTTGCTTCCACACGTGTGAGCAGAATTAGGGCTTCCAAGGTTTACCTTGACCTTCGCTAGAGTTTCTCCTTCTTCCAGGGCTTGAGGATGACCTAATAGACCTTCTTTTGACATTCCTTCTGCAATTCTTCCAAGTTTGATCTTCTAGCAGTAGAAAACCTAGCCTCCTTCCTTCGCACATGTGAACAAAGAGAGAGAGAATAACCCAAACACTTGATCTTCGTCCTTCCTCCGTCGCTTTCTTGATGAGAGAATAAATTGTGTCCATAGGAGGTCGAGTTCCCTCCTATATATAGGCTTATAAAGTGGACGAAATGCCCTAATTGAGGCCGACTTCTTAGTTTCCAGGCAGACTTGGTCTTGGAGAGTATTTTGATACTTTTAAATACAAAAATAATTCTTTTTACAAGTTACAATGTGCCCAATGGGGTCTTCATCATATAACAATGACTCTTTTGACTTCTTGACCTAGGACAACCACTTAAAGCACTCAATGGGTGCTTGACCTCTATAATAAAAGACCTTGAGCATGAAACCCATGCTTCAAAAATAACAATAACAAATTTTCTTTTATTTTACAATATACAAGACTCAAAAGTACATTTCATATTTACGACGACCGAACCTAGTTACACAATTTTCAACACTCCTTAACTAGAGAGGTATTCATAAATGGTACATGGACATTCTCAAACTGAAGAGATCTCATAAGAAGAGCTGAATTGGTAAGCCATCTTTTTACATCAAACCAGCGAACATTGTCACATAGCAAGGACTTGACTAACAACTCTGTCTCTCCACAAGATCATAACACAATGTTGGCGAGACTAATGACTGATAGACACCATCATCATTGTCTCTCAAGACACATACCCCACCTAGGTGTTCACAAGGTATGTCTTTCCAGTGCAATTCCTATCTTGGATACCCTACCTCTAATCCAAGTGGATATTGGTGGCCACCCGCCTATTCCACTTGGACCCCCACCGTTGTTTCTTTTCAGTTTCCTTAATTGTAGCACAACTTACTATTTTTGGCAGCTTTTCAAGTCCTAAACTTTCGGAGCCATTTTGAGGGACTAAAATGAGTTTTTAGAGAAAACAGAGAGACCGGAAAAGTCTCAAATTGGTTAAACAATTTGTTTTCGGATTTCTCTTCGACATCTTCGAAACGAGGTATTATGATAGCCAAACGAAGATAGTATGCCAGAGTTACGACCTTGGGAAGTTGATGTACCAATTTACCCAAACGAGGCCCACAATTTTGGCGCTTCATCTCTTAGGGTTAAGTTTTTGGATGTTTAAGGTTTCCCATTGTTTCTCAATAATAAATAGGCCTTTGAGCATCATTGTAACACAGTTCAGAGGCATGTAGCCGCCACATCTCTTCTAAGAGATAAGCTACCATCGCTCGAGCTAGTTTATTTCCATTTTTGTATGTAAGCATATTTCAATTCTTTGATATTAATGAAATGAAGTTTTATTTTTGCTGCATCTCTGTGTTTATGTGTGTATCTGTATTTTGTTGCGTTTCTGCATAAGTCTGGATTAGTGGTATCAGAGCAATCTGCTCCGTCTTTGTTTTTCTTTTCATTTCCCCAACAAGGTCCGGGTATAAGGAGTTAGCGCTCGAACTAGTTGAATCTTTGCAAGACCAGCCTTGCAAACCCAACGACCTCCCATGGAGGAAGAAAAGAAAGATGAGGGGGCAAGAAATCCTTTCAAAACATTGCTCGAGGAAGCCCTTGAGCGACAAAGGAACGTGATAATGGATAACTTTGCCCAGATCCTTTGGCAGCTACCCACAGGTGACACGTCTTCATCCAGCAGCCACTATGGAGGCAACGCACCGTTTAAGGTACAAGTTAACTTTGACATTCCCATATTTGAAGGACAAATAGATGCAGACGCCGTAGATAGATGGTTAAATCTGTTGGAAGGATATTTTTTAGTTCATGACTTTTCCAATCGGGAAAAGATTACTTTTGCACTCCTCAAAGCCACCCCACATGTCAAGGACTGGTGGGAAACCTACTGTGAACAAAAGGACGAGAGGGAATCCTCACTATTTTCAGTTGCACCCACTTGAAATTATTTTCAAGACGCTATCAAGGAACAATATTACCCTGTCGGGAGCTATGAAGATAAATACATAAAGTGGACCACACTACGGCAAGGAAGGGACCAAGATGTGTTAGAGTTCACAAATGTTTTCCATACCCTTTGCACGAAGTTGGGTATCAAGGATTTTGAGCGGCATTTGGTACTCAAGTACCGCGACTATCTACACAAGTACATCCAAGATGAGATGGAGTTCCTGGACATCTCCTCGCTTGGCGCCGCCTATCGATACGCTGTCAAGATTGAGCAAAAATTTAAACAGAAGAAGCGAGACTTTGGACCTGCGCATCCAAAGCAAGGGAAAGGCGTCCCTAAACCGCAAAACAAAAGCATCAAAGCCGCAAGCAAAGAACAACACCACGAAGAAAAAGTTTGGTTACATTTGCAGAAGGATCACCCCACTGCAAGTTGTGCCCGCTCCAATATGGGCCTTACACCATCACTAAGGCTATAGGGGACAATGCTTTCAAGCTTAGGATTCCACCATTCCTTTGCCTGCACCCAGTGTTCAATGTGGACTGCCTTCGACCATACTTTCCACCATTAGACATTGCAGAACAGCTCACACCAACAGAGTTAAACCCATATTGCAAGGAACAGGGCAAAATTGATCGGATCATGGATATGCAGATCAAGAACACTCGCCAACAGAAGATCCAACTGTATCGGGTTGTCAAAGCTGGCCAACTCCTGGACCAAGGCAAGTGACTCATTAGGGACCAAGTTCAGCAGAAGTTTATCCATCTCATGGAGGCACTCAACGCAATGGGGACCATTGCTTCCTAAGGGGGGAGGAATGATCTAGGTGGATATTTATGGCCACCCACCTATTCCACTTGGACCCTCACTGTTGTTTCTTTTCAGTTTCCTTAATTGTAGCACAACTTACTATTTTTGGTAGTTTTTCGGGTCCTAAACTTCTAGAGCTGTTTTGTTGTTTTTAGGGAAAACGAAGAGACCAGAAAAGTCTCAAACCAATTACTCTCTTGTTTTCGGCCTCCTCTTCGAGATCTTCGAAACAAGGTATTATGATAGCCAAATAGAGATCGTATGCCAAAGTTACGACCCCGGGAAGTTGATGTACCAATTTACCCAAACGGGGCGATGCTTCATCTCCAGGGTTAGGTTTTTGGATGTTTAGCGTTTTCTATTGTTTCTCAATAATAAATAGGCCTTTGAGCCTCATTGTAACACATTTCAGAGGCATGTAGTCGCCACATCTCTTCTCGGACATAAGCTATCATCGCCTGAGCTAGTTTATTTCCATTTCTGTATGTAAGCATATTTCAATTCTTCGATATTAATGAAATGAAGTTCTATTTCTGCTGCATCGTTGTGTTTATGTGTGTATCTGTATTTTGTTGCGTTTCTGCATAAGTCCGGATTGACCTCATCCTCAAAGAGTATTAGATGCCAAATTCTTACTCAATCCTCCATTTTTCTTCACAAAGTGAAGACAAGAATGATGTGTCTATCTCTCCCTCTCAGCTAGGTGTTGAAGTTTCTAAGTTTACTTAGTTTAGAAACGCTTCATCCACTTTTTCTGATTTATTCCTACCTACTTGTTATTTTTCTTTAACAAGTTATTCACAAAGTAAATACTGAAAATAAACACCAATGCATGCTCAACATATTACAAATCAGCAACTAAAAGAAACAAGAACAAACACACCATATGACACCATTATTTTTGGACCAATGTCCCCAGAAAAACCCAATGCAGGAAAACCGGTGCAGCTATTTGAGGGTTTTCTTATTAAGCAATATCAAAGTACAATCTAGGTGCCGAAATTGGCCTACCCAACAGAGAATTTCCTTAGCAACTATACCTCACAGTTTGAGAGAAATCTCCTAGCTGAAACCCCAAAAAAACCTTCCGGTAGCTCCTCAGCAGAATACTACTCTGCAACCCCAGCGTCTGCCCAAACTGGGTTGCGTCAGCCCCTCTCTGTCTCATGCTGGCCCTGCATCAGCATTTCTAGGCCTGCATCAGCCCCAGGAGGCCCTACGTCATCTCTGAGAGCCTCTGCGTTAGCTGCACTGACCGCTCTGGTGCTCTGCGCAACACTTGGCTGCCTCTGCATGGCCCTGCGTGAGCCCTTGCTGGGTCTGCGTCACCCTCCTTGGCTACTGCGCTGCTCTCCCGGCACAACCTCTGCCTTCTCTGTTTCTCTGTACTCAATGCCCCTCAACTGCTCTCCCGATCACTGATTCTATCTCTCTTAGCAAACCCCGCTCTAGAGAATAGAATGACTGATCACTCTGAGGTGTTCTCCAAGTGACCCTCAAGCCTCCTCTTATACTTTTCCTGTTGACATCTCAACGGTCGAGATTAAGTCCCTAATCAACGGCTAAGATTAGATCTGGCTTGATCCATGTCTTTTGGACCATTCTAACACAGATTCATATTAATACACATTAATATTTTATTTTCCCTAGGTTTAGACTTAGGGAGTCCATTAAAAATATTAATTATTTTAATATCTCCTGATCTGTTTAGAATCTGCCCAAACCCTTTCTGGGTATTGGAGATCTCATGTGCCCCAACCTCTCCACCAAATTTCGTGGTTGGAGCACATCCGATGCTACCCCAAATCAACACTCCCTCTTAGCAAGGATTGTGCTCTAGCAATACTCCTCACTGAGTATTACTCTGATCATCTGGCATTGGTACCTGTGCTGATGCTAGGCCTTCCTACCCAACATCCTCTGCACTACTGCATCCTATACTGTTGCCCATGGTTCTGCCACTGCCACTGCTGCATCTGTACGACAACTCCCTTTGCATCTGTGTTGCTGCTGGTCCTTTCTCCCAACACTGCATCCGCATTGCACCTCCTCTCATCATGTTGCATTGTGCTGCCCATTGCTGCACTATAACTTAGTTACTGAGAAGTAAGTAACTGATCTCCCAACTGACCTCCCTGTTGGGCTAGAAACACCCACTGATGTTGAAGCTCCCTCTGCCGCTGACAACTGCTCCCTCTCTGACCTCTGCGCTGCTGCAACAACTCCCTGCATTTCGCACCGTTGCACACCTCGTTGTGCCTTCCTACACTAGTGCAACACTCCTGTGCCTCTCGCACTGCTGCAGCCTGATAGCTCTGCGTTGTTTTGGGACTTCTGCACTGTAGCTCTCTCTGTCGCTCCATCCGCATCCATCTCTACCCACTCAGCCAGTCCTGCTACTCCTCGTTGGGGCTCCCGTAGCGAGGTCTAATCTAAGAGGTTGGGTACCTCAAGGATCCTGCCCCTTATCACTTGTAGTCCACCTGACTACAACTCGATGTCTCCCCACTTCTTCTCAAGTGGTGCGTGTGCACTCATGGCACAGTCATCGTTTGTCAAAACTTCCTTCTCTGCCCGTGCTGGCACTACCTTAGTCTCAAAAGACTCTCCCTTACTCTTCTTCCTTGGGCACTGGGTCGCATAATGACCCATTTCCCCACAGTGGAAACACTTGATCTTGGAGAGATCTTTCTTCTTCCGCTTCTCCTACTCTCCCTCAGATGCTAGGGCTACATCCTTCTCCTCCTCCTTGACCTTGATCCCTTTGCTGCTGCTACTTGTCTTTGACTGCCATCTAATCTCTTCCTGACGAAGAGCTGCCCACATCTCGTCCCAAGGTAGGAGAGTCCCTCTGCCCAGGATACTCTGGACAAACACTTCCCAATCTTCTGAGACAACATTCAGGGTTGTCCTCACCATAAGTTCCTGATCCGGTGTTGCTCCTATAACAGTCAATTGGTCTCGGATCTCATTCAGTCCTCCAAGGAAGGTGTCAATCAATTGACCCTTCTTCATATGATACGACCTCATCTGGTTCTCGAGCAACATTCTTCTCTGCACAGAAGTATGCTGGTACAGGTTCTTTGAGAGCCTCCCACATCTCAACTGCCGTTTCCTTCTCGGTTATATGTGGTACCACCTGATCCTTGACCCCGTCAAGGATAATGCATTTGGCCCTTTCCATCGCCTCTATTTGTCATTATCATTGGGGTCGACTGGGATAGCTATAACCTTCAAGGCGAAGTTTTTGACATGATTCCTGTCAAGCACCGATAAGATTTTGGCCTTCCAGACTGCGAAGTTCGATGCTCTGTCCAGTCTATCCTGGTCTCTTACCCCGTGTAGTGCCATGACGCTCCTCTACTTCCCTCCTAGAAGTTCTATGTTCGACTCGTCTGAATCTCTACTTCCCGTCTGGAAGTTCTCTTCTGGACTCCCTCTGAGTCCTGATTTCCCTCCTGGAAATCCTTCTGCCGCTTGTCGAGATGACCCCTACTCTGACCGTCTTGTGCAACTGCACTGCTGATCCAGGGTCCTTGGCTAGAAAGCCTCGGTAACAACTCCTTTGGCCATGCTCTGTCAGGTACTGTTCTGACTACAGTACCTCACCAGCTCCACTCTGCAATATTTCTGCAGCCTTCTAGACTCCAACAACTGCCTCTCTATGAAGTGCGTCAACCCCTCTTTGCCTCACGCTTGCTTTGCATCACCCCAGATGGGTCTGTGTCAGCCCTCCCTAGGTCAGCCCTCTGGCCCTCTGCGTCAGCAACGCTGGCCTCACTAAGGCTCTACGCAACTCCTGGCTTCTTCTGCATGGCTCTGGTTGGCTCTGCGTCGCACTTCTTGGCTTCTGCGCTGCTAGAAACAACTTTTGTCACCTCGGGACAACTGTTTTTTGCTACTATTGCTCTACTCGGCTGATGTCTTTTAGTCCTCCTGTGATCTGCAATCACGCTTTGATACCATGTTGAAGTTTCTAAGTTTACTTAGTTTAGAAATCCTTCATGCACTTTTTCTAATTTATTCCTACCTACTTGTTATTTTTCTTTAACAAATTATTTACAAAGTAAATACTGAAAATAAACACCAGTGCATGCTCAACATATTATAGATCAACAACTAAAATAAACAAGAACAAAAGCACCACATGACACCATTATTTTTGGACCAATGTCCATGGAAAAACCCAATGCGGGAAAATTGGTGCAGTTGTTTGAGGGTTTTCTTATCAAGCAATATTAGAGTACAATCTGGGTGCCGAAACTGGCTTACCCAACAGAGAATTTCCTTAGCAGCTATACCTCATAGTTTGAGAGAAATCTCCTGGCTAAAACCCCGGAAAAACCTTCCAACAGCTCCTCAGCACAAAACTGCTCTGCAACCCTAGCATTTGCCCAAACAGGACTGCGTCAGCCCCTCTCTGTCTCATGTTGGCCCTGCGTCAACCTTTCTAGGCCTGCGTCAGCTCTGGGAGCCTTTGCGTCAGCTACACTGACCCCTCTAGTGCTCTGCGCAACACTTGGCTGCCTCTGCATGGCCCTGCGTAAGCCTTTGTTGGCTATGTGTCACCCTAGAGGGTGCATGCAAACTTCTAGCATGCAAGCGCCAACCTTAGATTGCTTCCAGAATTAGTATTGTTCTTCCAAATTTAGTAATTTCCAGTTTATTTCAATTCTGTTTTAGTTAGTTTTCTAATTCCAATTTGCTTTTTCTAAGTTTAGAAACAAATTCATAAAGATCATTGAGTCTAATTTGGGCTCAGATCTCTAGGACCCAATGCTTACTTGTGTGCATGTCTGCTACTGCTAGTTGAGCACTCCAATCTAGGCACTCTCTCATGTAGGGCTAGGGCACACTACCCTAGGCTGGAATTAGAATTAGGGAATGGTTTACACATCTAACCTAGGCACACTACCAGGATGGAGTGCATTCATTGTGAATCTAGCTCCTAGTTTATAAAGGAACGAGAAGGTCTCCATTGAGTTGGTGTGTGAAATTGAGTTTTGAGATTTAGCATTAGAGTTCACGGTTTTTCAGATTTAATAAAACAATGATGCAAATTTGAGATTTCAGGTTTCCATCTATTTGTTGTTTATTGGAGTGAATAAATTCAACATTAGGCAACAACACACACACACACACACACATATATATATATATATATATATATATTAATGAATGAATTATGTTTGTTCACAATGAGGTCCCTGGCTTTTATATTGCCATGGGTGCCTTTTCGGGAAAGGGCATGATCTATGATCCTGCCCTTTTGTCCAATTACATTAATAATTTTTACATAACATTGCCTCCCTCTCGAATAGATGCGTTGTCCTCAAAGCATACGTAACGACGGGTGTTTTTGGCGAAATGCTTCTGTCACCCAAGAGGCTTCTTTTGCTGGTAGATTCTTCCATTTGATAAGGTGTTCTTTAATTACTCGTGAACATAACTTCTTCTCCCTGGTGGAGATGATCCCCTCTAGTTCTAGAATGAGCTTGCCTTCATCATCTAACATTGGCAGGGTAGTTTGTGTTGATTGGTGCTTGCCCAACGCCTTTTTAAGACAAGATACAAAAACAATTGTGAACTCGACTATTATCAGGAAGGCTTAAGCTATATGCCACTTCGCTGATCTTTTTGTTGATCTGGTACAGTCCATAGAATTTTGATGCTAGCTTATTTTTACCCTTTTGCTTTAGGGATACTTGTTTGTAAGTTTGAAGCTTAACAAATACCCAATCTCCAACTTCAAATTCTCTTTCCAACCTATGCAGGTAGGCTTGTTGTTTCATGCAATTCCTTGCAATACTTAGATTTTCTTTCAATGCTTGAAGAATTTTCTAGGTCTCTTCCAACTGGTCTTTAACTATCGGAACTCTAGTTTCAGTGAAGGCCAAGTCCTTCCATTTAGGAGGTTCATAGCCATACAAAGCTTGAAATGGGGTCATTTTTGCGGAAGTGTGATATGTTGAATTGTACCACCACTCAACGAGGTGTAACCACTGAGCCCACTTATTTTGTTTATCTGTTGCATAACAACAAAGGTAAGCTTCTAAGCATTTATTGACAGTCTCAGTTTGTTCGTCTGTTTGAGGATGATATGTTGAACTCATGTTGAGGTATGTCCCAACATGTTTGAAGAGTTCCTTCCAGAAATTCCCTTTAAATTTAGCATCCCTATCACTAATAATGACTTTGGGAAAGCCATGTAATTTGTAGACATTTTTACAAAATATCTCAGTGATATCTTTTGCTGAATTTGATTTCTTCATTCCTATAAAGTGTGCATATTTTGTGAGTTTATCGACTATGATGAGAATTGTGTCCTTCTCGTATGACATGGGTAATCCTTGAACAAAATCCATTGATACTTCTTCCCATTTTTTATTAGGAATATTCAAGGGATGGAGTAGGTCAGGGGTCTTAACGCTTTCACTTTTATTCCTTTGGCATTGATCACATTCTGCTACATATTTTTGAATGTCATTACTCATTCCTTTCCAAAAAAAGGACTGACGTGCGTTATAGTAGGTTTTAAAGAACCCTACATGTCCTGCTGAAAATGAGTCATGGGATTCCTTGAGGACCTTGGACTTAAATTTAGAGTTAGGGCTTAGGTAAATTCTCCCTTTATACCACAGAATATCATTTTTCCATTCGAATTTTGGATTTTGAGTAGGATTATTAATTATAGCACATGTTTCTAGGTCTTTTGCATATTCACTTCGGATTTCATTAAGCCATTATGGAATTATAGTTGAGACTGCAAACAAGGATGTTTCTTCATCTTTTCTGGAGAGAGCATCTACCACTACATTGTCCTTTCCCCTTTTATGTAATATCTCCAAGTCAAAAGCAACAATTTTTTCAATCCACTTTTGTTGTTCTTCAGAGAGCGTTTTCTATTGGAGGAGGTACTGGAGACTGTTATGGTCTGTTCGTATGGAGAACTTACTTCCCAAAAGATATTGCCTCCACTTGGCTAGTGCGTGCATAATAGCAAGCATTTCTTTGTTGTATGTAGACTTAAGACGTTCTCGCTTATTGAGCTTCCTGCTTTCGAAAGCTATTGGATGACCATCTTGCATCAATACTGCTCCTATCCCAAAACCTGAAGCATCACATTCAATTATAAATGGTTTTGAAAAATCTGGAGTTGCTAACACAGGTGCATTAAACATAATTTCTTTTAAGTCTCTGAAACACTTTTTTGCTTCATCATCCCAACGAAATGAATTTTTCTTTAGAAGGTTTGTCAGAGGTGCAGTTACATGGGCATATTTTTAATAAACCTTCGATAGTATCCAGTTAACCCTAAGAAACCCCTTAACTTGGATATGTTAATTGGTTTGGGCCACTCTCTTATAGCCTTGATTTTATTAAGATCTACTTTCACTCCTTCCTTGGATATTATATGTCCGAGATACTCTACTTCCTCTTTCCCAAAAGTGCACTTGGATTTCTTGGCATAAAATTGATGCTCTTCTAATATAGTGAGAACTTGCTCTAAATGTTGTAGATGCTCCTTCCATGTTTTACTATAAATTAGAATAAACATTAACACAAACTTCCTTAGATAAAGACGGAATATCTCATTCATGGTGGCTTGGAATGTTGTTGGAGCATTAGTTAGACCAAAAGGCATTACCTTAAACTCATAGTGACCTTCATGTGTACGGAACGCAGTTTTTGCTATGTCTTCCAACCTTATCCTTATTTGGTAGTACCCTGATCTCAAATATAATTTTGAGAAGTATTTAGCTCCGTGTAATTCATCCAGCATTTCATCGATAAACGAAATTGGAAACTTGTTCTTAATCGTTATCTTGTTTAGCCCTCACTGGTCTATGCATAGTCTAAACGATCCATCTTTTTTTCGAACTAATACAACTGGAGCACCATATGGGCTTCTACTTTTTGTGATAATACCACACTTTAAAAGATCCTGGACTAACCTCTTAATTTCTGTTTTTTTATGATGTGGATATCGATACGGTTTGATGTTGATGGGATTTGATCCTGATTTGACTTCGATTGTATGCTCGATTTCTCTTTTAGGAGGCAACTTCATTGGAAGGTCTTGGAACACCTTCTCGTGCTTTTGAATTAGTTCTTGAACTTTAGGTGAATCTTCATTAATCATATTTGAAGTTAGCATTTCTAATTGATGATATTGCACTAAATAAGTTGGTGCTCCCTTCCGAATCATTTTCATCATCTAAGATAATGATACAATTTGATTCTCAAGTGGTTGGAACCCATATAACTTGTATTTCTGCCCTTCCCATTTAAATTTTATAAATTGCTTTTGATGATTGGCAGAGTAAGTGCCTAGGGTTTGTAGCCATTGGATACCTAGGACCACATCAACTACTCCTAATGGTACAATGTAGAATGGAGATTCTAGATTATAGTCTTGAATCTGTAATTTGACTTTATGGCATTTCCCTACCTTTTCAATTTCCTTACCGTCAACCACCGTAACTTTCATGTTGGGCATAGGAGATATGAAAATGTTGAGCCTTGTTGTCGCGCGGATTGACACGACAACCCTCAGACCGGGGTTGTCACTCTGATCCCCGATCCCTCCGTTTAAGCCTGTCTCCCGCGGCTAAGGGGGGTAGCCCCTGTGAGATGATGAAGACCAACTGTCGACCAGCTGGTTGGGAGACACGATAGGATAAGCACTAGATGTATTTAGAATCTAAAAGACCAGTGCCTTATGAGATTGATTTTTAAACAATTATTTGCTAGACGATGTAAAAATATGAACCATGAACAGCAATCATTTGTCATCAAATAACCTGAACGATGCAAGATATCCAGTAAACCACAATGATCAGCAATTTAAGGAAATTTCAATAAATGCTTTAAACAATCGCACAAATCATAAATTATTTAACCGAATATCACCATTAAGATGGTCATTCGTTTGCATGGATCGAAAATTACAATCTTGAAATAAAACGCGATGATGTCCCGAGAATAATTGAATCTGGCAAAAAGGAAAAATTTCCACAATGCTTTTTTATGCTTTTTTTTTTTTAATAAAAAAAACCAAACTAAAACAAATTTAAAATCTAATTAAAACTAAAATCTAAAAAAAAATAAAAAGTGGAAAATCCCTTTTTTATTTTTTATATTTTTTATTCTTTTATTTATTTATTTATTTATTTATTTTATGATTTTTTAAAAGTGAAATTAAATTAAAATCTAGACAAAATAAAATCCTAAAGAATATTAAATCAAAAATTTAAATAATTAAAATCTAACAAAGCGTAAATCTAAAATCTAATTAAAATCTATCCTAAACTAAAAGTAAAACTTAAACTTATTAAAAAATATTAAAATCCAAAATTAGTTTAAATATTAAAACCTAGCAAACCTAGACTAAAACAGCATCTAAGTTAAAGGCTATTATTAAAACCTAACAAAATTAATTCTTAAACAAACATTTCTATAATCCTAAAAGAAAAATAAAAATGAACGAATAACAAAGCTATTGAAATCATGAAGTCTGGACGATGAAACTCTAGCTACAGGAACGCTATCACTTGAAATACGCAGACATTCACGACGGCAGAAACGCTGAAGGATAATATAACCAGAGCCAAATTGAAACGAAATCCCTGTCAAATACTCAGGACTTCATTTACGCCAAAGACGCCAGACGAAAACGCAGGCAGGGAACAAAAATTTGATCGATTTATCTATTATGAAAACGTGAAAACCTTACGCCAGCGGATTTTGAACACGGTTGATGGCAATAATGAAAGGTCGATGGCAATAACGAAACGAGTTTATACTCACCTGAGGACCGATGCGCAGATTACCTGGACAGTTTTTTGATAGCAGACGGCGGCTGGGAAAAATAGATACCAAGCAGACCAAAAGAATTTACATGACAGGGTTTCGAAGGCGAGATCGAGGGTCGAAAATCGTTCTAAAGATGCGGATGACCCTGCTAAAAAATTTAACGCAGAAACCACAAACCTGTGCGTGATTTACCTGAAACCGTGACCCTGGCGTTTGATTTAGCTTTACGCTCTGCGTGATGGCCTGATGATGGGTTCAAGACGTGATGATCTGCGACTGAGCCTTCCGGATAACAAATATACGCTTCGATTCTACTAGCTGACGCATGTAAGCCAAGCGAAATTCTGAGTTTGAGATTGATGTGACAGTTTTTGATCCTGGGCCGACGTATGAACATACAGTGGTATTGAGCCACGCTTATGGCCGTATATTATTTTCAAACAGCTGCGTGAACAATTGAATGAGAAATCGGCCCGATAATGAGGATATGATGACAGAAAATCGCAGCAAAGGGACAGGGTATGGCTCAGAAGGAGACAGCGTGTGAAAAGATCTCAGAACTCGTCCAAAGCTTGGCAGTTTTGATGAGGAGCCTGCAATTTTAAGGAAACAAAACCCGACACCTGCAAACACAAAGAAAACAAAACCCTAATCTTAAATCTGCATAAAGCAAAAAATTGAAAAACCCTAATGAAAATTTTGTGTACAATAGAAATTCGAAATAAACAGCTGATTAATGTACAGATTTGGCCCCTTAACAGCCAGATTCAGCAATGAGCACAGGAATATTTAAAGAACAGAAATTTCAGATTTTCACTGTGAAGGACTTCAGAAAATCTCTCATGCAAATTAGAAAAATAAACCGAATGATAGACCCAGGATCAAATCCAACTGGGCTCAGCAAAAAATGCTTGTGGGAGTTGGCTGGTTCAGCCGAGAACTTCCCCAAACGCCCACAAATCTTCTTCGATAAGGGTTTTCTGCACAGCTCAGAACAACCATCAGTAAAGAGGGCAAAAATGCTGCTAGGTCTCAGAAAGTAATGGAGATACCTGCCATTACTTCAGAAACCCTAACAACACTCAAACCCTAGCAAGTGAACAAGATACCTGTGCTCACAATACTCTATAATAAGCTATTATTAATGGCTGAAAATAACATATGCAAAAAATTAAACAATCTCACAGCATTTCAAGAGAGTAACACCAGCAAGATATGGACCCCAAAGTCTTCTTTTATTAATCAGAAACAGATTTACAAGAGAGCTTCTTCAATACCAGACTCAGATCTTATTCTGAAATGACCCCTAGCACCCTATTTAAAGGAAATGATCCCAACGGCTAGTTCGAGTGATCCATGTCGAAATGATCTCGACCGTCGATGAGGATCAAGACATCTCTTAATCTCATCCGTCGAAATTGTTAACTTATTATATTTTGCATACATTCACTTAAAATATTATTATTTTATTATTTAGGGTTTTTGCTCTATTTTATGATTTTTTATTATTTTATTATTTTTTAATTTTAATTTTTTAATTTTTTATTATTTTATTAAATGGATCATCGAACTAAGCCTTCGGAAACATCACCTAGGACCTAGAACTTAGGACCCATGAGGGGATTTAAAACATTTTTCAACCCTCAAGACACATTACATCACGACTTTTACAATTTACATCTCAAGGGGACAAACCCACTTAATGTAGACCCTCACAAATCACCCAGTTTCTGCGACACACTTATAATCTAGCAGATCAGCACATTAGGATTCTCCTAAAATTCTAATGACAAAATCCATCCCGGCTTTGGGGTCAGGTTTGAAGGAAAACTCTGCCGATCATGGATCGGTGAGACGAAAAACCTTCCGAGACGTAGATTACCACTAGAAAGTTAGGTCCACCTAGGCAATTTACATACACGACTCATATCTGCTAAGATTATTTACAATTCATACATGCAGACTGGGTTTACAATTAAATCGATAAAGCTGCTGATGACTGCAGGATGGCACGGACACGTCGTTCAGGTGCTACCCCTTTTTGCAAAGAAAAAAGGGGGGCGTACTGCATGGGTAGTTGACCGGTACTGGTCAACAAGCCTTTTCGCCATAGTTGAGTCCAGAAAGTTGTGGGTGCTACCGGTATCGATGAGAACCATTACGTTGCTTTTTTTGATATGACATTTTAACTTTAATGTCTGCAGCTGCAATATACCTGTCATGGTTGATAATGATACTTGCGGAATATTCTAGTTATCTGGTTTTGGCAAAAATTGTGGAGAATCTTCGATCTCTTCTACGTCTGATTCTTCACTGTCTGAATCATTAGTTGCTTCACACTTATACAAGTTCTTGGTTTCTTTTCCCTTAGCACATCTATGTTTAGGGTCCCATTTTTCACCACAACGTTTGCACTTGCCTTCTTTCATTCTTTGCATTTCCAAGTTAGTTTTTTCTCTTTCACGAAGATGTGGTGGAACATATTTTGTATTATCCGTGTTCGCAGTTTGGGAAAATCTTCATTTTGAATATACTCTTCAACTTTTGGCCACTGCATCTTTTTGTGCTTCTTTTCAGCAACTTTTGCCTTCTATCTTGCTACTTCTATAGAAGTGATGTCATGAAGCTCAAGCTCAGCCTGGATATGGGGTTTAAGTCTCGTGATGTATGACTGAATGAGACAAGTTTCTAATAATCCAGGTACTCGTGTAGCTAAAGTTTCCCATTCTCGAGTGTATTCGTCCACATCTCTTTTTTGTTGCAGTCTAGTGGGTGCTAAGAAGAACTCTTCTTCCTTGACACCTTGGAACCTCTTAAAGAATGCATTTTTACATTTCTTCGAACTGATAGCAAGTTTCGTCTTTTTCCACCACATATACCAATTATATGCTTCACCTTCAATTTGCATGGATGCATGCCTGATCTTTTCATCATCATTGTCAATACCGTAAATCTCAAAATATACTTCCGTTTTATTGAACCATGCGACACTGCATTTCTCGTTACCGTCAAATTCAGAGACCTCCAGTTTTGCTCTTTGTTGATATGTAGCCACTGTTGGAGTGAAGAACAAGTATTGATTCGAGAACTGCATATGTGAGTATTGATTCCAAAGCTGCATATTTTGAAAATTTGTGTTACTATTTTGTTGATGGGGTATGGACGCTGCTTTTGGAGACTCAGGTTTCTAATGTGAATCTGACAAGTTTGATGTTCCAGTGAATTGAGATGTTGAGTAGCTTCATTATTTTGGGGTATTTGATCGGGTGTAATCTTCAACTTGTCACAAATACAAGTCAACATCACCATTGCTTGATTATGATTTAGATCCACCTTATTTGAAAGGATTGCATGATCCTTTTTAAATTCGTTATGGTTCTGCTCGAGCTGACTTTCTATTCTCTTTGTTGTATCCTAGAGCTCCTCGATTTTTTCACCATGTCCGGTCACCTTAGTCTCAAGATCTATCAATATTTTATTAAAATCGGCCATCGACATTGATGAAGACATTGAGCGGGTATGAGGTGGAGTATACTTATCCAGCTTACCCTTTTTCTTAACTTAACCCTAATAATTAATTTTTTTTTAAATATATAATATATATTTTAATTTAATAATCTAATATATATATGATTGGATATATAATTAAATTATATAATATTTATATAAACATTAATTAAAATTTATATAATAAAATTATATGGCATAAATTTTGAATTAATCAAAATGAAATGGCAGTCGGTGGATAAACATGACCAGAGGGTCAACGGCCACATCGGTTGGCAGGCAGACGTTGGCAGATGAAACGATGGCTCAGAACAGTGACAGAACCAATGGTGGATCGATTGTCGGAAAACAGCAGCAGAGAGAAGCAATGGTCGGGTTTGGAAAATCACAAGGCCAACAGTGTTATGGAGGTGGAGCACGACAGCAGAGAACTGAGGGCGGTGGTCAACGGGATAGGAGACAGGGAGACCGGGACAAAGTGCGGAAAATGATAGCGAGAAATAGGGTATGTCGACAGAACAGTGAGGGACTTGTAGCAGTGGTTGCAGTATGACCGATGAGAGAAATACAGCAAAAGGACAAACCGGTGATTGTTTCAGTCGAATGATGCAGCGAGCAACAGCGTAGTGTGGGGGATGCAAAACCCACTCTGATACCAGCTGGAGTGAATAAACTCAACATTAGACAGCGACATATATACATACATACATACATACATATATATATATATAAAATATATATCTATATATATATATATATATATATCTATATATATATATATATATATATGATGAATGATGTTTGTTTACAATGAGGTCCTTGGCTTATACATTGCCATGGGTGCCTTTTCAGGAAAGGGCATGATCTATGATCGTGCCCTTTCATCAAATTACATTAAATAAGTTTTACAAAAATATTTTTTACGTAACATTCATATTATCAGCAGTGTGCGCTTTTACTACCATAGTAGCAAGATTCAGCTGTATTGGCCTTTGCTGTATAGAAATTTGGTATTAGTATGAAATTCAGTGAATTTTCAATGCAATAGAGACCAGACAACTTAATTTTGATTGTGTTTGATAATATATCTCATGTACTTGATACCCATTAATCCATAAACCCAGAGAACAAACAGCCCAAAAAACTCATAAATATTAAAGACATCTATAAATATAAAATAATTGCAAAATTTTCAAGAAATTATTTATTTATTCTGATTTATTGAGCATTCTTGAGGATAAAATTCTTCTAAAATTTGGAACAAAATACATATATTTGTATCTATGAGATGGATACTTCCCATATTGGAGTCGTACTGGATTTTTCCATTACATATTTTTTTCTGTATCAAATTCTTATTCATATTCAAATTTTGCAACTAAGTTTTGCAGGTTAACATACTCTGTGGTTGGTATTTTGATTGGTGTCTTCGGCTTAAGCTATCTAAAATTTTGGTTAAATTCCTGAGTGCAGAATCTGCTTACCATGGTCTGATTTTGACACAACCCTCCCCCACTGGGTCCATGGGGCAGCACTCTTGGCAACCTCTTGTCGCCGCTGACAAAGGGGGTTGCTGGCAGCAGCGTTCTTGATACTTGTAGAGCCTCTACATCATTGGGTGCATCAGTTTTCCACAATGTGTGCACACTTCAGCAGCTGATGCATGCCAAGAATTCCAACAGGCATCAAGACCACGGGGTTGAAGGGCTAGTGCCATGGCAGCTTCCCATCATTGATGATAGGCAGGGGTGTGGAGGCAATATCCCTGACAATTGTAGCCTCTCTACCAGTTGGTGCATCAATTTTCCTTTACAATGCACACTTCAGCAACCTGTGCGTGCCAAGAATTCCAACAATCATCAAGACAGTTACATCTACACACTAAAAGCAACACATGGCACATTGGGAGACAAACAGTCACTGACAGTTATAGAACTGAACTGCCTTTGGAAGCTGAATGCGAATTTCATAACTACTATGTAATTTTGTTTATGATAGGCAGATATCAGAGCTTTTCTTCCCTTGTCATGATCTCTCTCACGGAGCAATGTATATATCTTTCAAACAGTAATACAAACACTGTTTGATCTATTTCTTTCTGTGCATTTTGCTTCAATTTTATCCATGCTTCCGCTTCCCATAACTTAATCAGTCCCACACAGTTAAGTTGTCCTCTGATTGGATCTTGGAATCAGGATCATATAGTGAAGCATTTGTTTGATGCTTCTAGAAGGTCACTAAAAGCATCCAAATATGGCAATGAAATCCTGGTTTCTATAAAAGAATTTGTATATAAGCATTCATAAATTGTAACTGATTTTCTAAAAGCATGATGTGATTATAATTGAATACATAAGTACCTTAGGGTAGGTTGCAACAGAAAATAGAAGCAAACTGCAGGCCAAGCATCCAAGCAAGGGTAAAAGTATGTGGCAAAACAAAGATAGGGTAAAACGCCCAAAAAAAGGAATAAGTGTTTTAGTAGTTACTGTAAGATAATTGGCCCATAAAGAAATCTATAATGCAAATCCAAAAAAGCAGAGAATTGGAGAGCTACTTCAATCAGATCAATCATAAAATCTTCCATAACATATAAGAGAACTCTTGCTATTAGCTTATGTAAATATTGAAAACGACATCTAGAATTGTACAATTAAGTAATAAAATGACCTGGATTCCTGACACAGTAAAATATGGTATCTCAAATTTGACGCGAATTGGTGCCTGCCTCTCCGGGGCTGCCTCTTCAGCAGTGACACTAGGAAGGACAAATTCAGCCCTCAGCATGTATTCCTGGAAAAAAAAAAATCCTAGATGATATGTCAATCAAAAAATCAAAACCAATTTAATAAGAGCCGACAACAGCGATGGTTGATGTAGCAAGAGGAGAAGACCCGTGAAACTTATGAGATAAACCTTTCCACCAGGAAATGATTTAATTTTCCAAAGCAATGCATCCCTCTCTGGTGCATAAGAAGCAGAACCCATGGAGGTTCGTATATGAGGCGTGGTAGCATCAGCCGGAACAGGCAGCTGTATGTCAACATTTGTTGCTGTACTGCACAGCCAAAAAGAAAAGAGTTGAGATTAAGCAAATGAGTACATTCAAACAAACACCAGAAATCCCAAGACCTTCCTTGAGAGACATTGCATTAGATAACTGCATTTTAAGTGCAAAAACCCAAAAGATCTGACAAGATTTCAGGATCAAACAGAAAATAAATATCGTGACAGACATCAGCTAGAGAAGTAGCTTGAAACCTGCGATCTTTATAGTTGCTGCGTGCTCTCACTGAATATTCTACTCGACTTTTTGAATGTCGTTCCACTTGAGCTTCAATCCATATCAATGGCTTTACCTGAGTCAATAAAAAACATGAACATTATTTCAAGAAGGGAACTGTCAAAACACCAGATCCAAAGGCATTTTTGTGAAAATTGCCTTGATTTTGAAGTTATAGAAAAACCTGAGTGCTGAGTCTATATGTCATCAAATCAAAAGCCCCATCAGGAGGTATGAAAGATATAGTCCTATCATTTTCAAAACGAGCTAGACGAACACACCTGCGAAAATAAATCAACTGTTAAACTTTTTTCTTATAGAGAAAATATACCAAGAAAGACATCTAAAATATTTCCAACACTGCCATTTTTAAAATGAACTGTCATTTGGAAACAATATTCAAGGAATGCATCAGGAGAAAATGGGAGTTTGACTGCATACTGATGAAACTTGATGTCCTCTAGATCAATGGAACCCTTTGCTGCTCGGCCTTGAGCTTCTAGTAGCACCCTGTCATTAAGACCAAGCTTGCATTCTGGCATTCCACTGAAGAAAAGATATCAATCAGCATACAGTTAGCAGTTAGCAAAGTTCACTATCAAAATTATCATCCTTGTACAAACTTATTGTGAGTTATAAAATAAATAAATCAAATCTCTCTTGCATTTAGACTGCCCCAGAAAATTTCCTAAATGAAAAGTTAATTTACATTTTGAATTTCAAAACAGGAAACAATAATACTAGAGGTCGGAGCAATTGCATAACTCAGCTTGACTTAAGTACGTGACACTATTGCATAACTTTCACTGTGAGTGTTATAAGTTGAGTGCAATGGAACTAACAGGAAAGTCAATTCACACTTGTAATTATTTTGTGAGGAAGGCATCACTGAACGTTGCCTTGTCATTGATATTGTCCAACAAGTTAATCTTGTGGAAAAACCTTTTCACGAATGACACATCTCCCTCCAATTTACATTAGCCATATATTATCTTTCCATCAAGGATAGCATGCTGGGCAAGGATACAATAAGCATCTGTAATGAGAGGAGACGAAATATACAATGTTTGGGGAATTTATATGTTCTGCAAGAAATAAACACACAATAGTTGAAATTTATTTCAGATTGAGCATTTCTTTATCTAGTTGCATAAGTTTTAATTTAAGCATGTATATTTTGCTCCTCCTACCCCACCCTGGAACATGAAAATCCAGATTTTGAAAACATCATACTCAAACCCAATTCCACATCAACACCTGCAAACCATAGCAACCATGGTCCCGGTTATAAAAATACTCCAAGGTTCTCATTATAGATACTAAATATATTGAAATCATTTTATCTTATCAAATTCCCTCTATGGCTTTCTATTGGTCAGTGTCCCGTCTCCAATAAGTTAAATGACCATAAATATGAATACAGTTCTTCTTTTAGTGTTAGGATCAGCCATGCAAAATCTGGAAGTTAGTGTGCTTACTGATGGGAGAAATACTTGTAATATATATCTAAAACTGTGATCGAATTACTTTTGGTATCCCACTTCTTATTGTGGACTTTTTCTATAGTACAGAATTTTTTTTGACTCTGTAATCACATTGAATCACCACTGTTAAATTGCTTTTGCCAAGCAACACTAATATTATATTTTACTGTGCACATTAGCAAAAGTCTGGTCATGTTTCTATTAGCTGAGAATTCACAGTAGTTATCATTATTGGCATCCATTTGAGTCAATGTGATATGTTTATGGTCTAAGTCTGTAATGTTATCCTTCTCGGGCAGAATGTGCTGTAAACACTGTTGAGGCAATGGTGGTTAAGCTTGATTTAGTGGTCTGCTAGTGATCATTAATGTCATTTATGACTCTTCCTTAGCAGGCAGCCATAGCCCACACTAGTGGTTAGCGAGGCGGTTAAGCTGGACATAGTGGTCCCTCAGTTGTCATGAATGTCATTCATTGTACACCAATAGTGGGGTCATCAATTAGCTCACTTAAGGAGCCCGCAATGGTTGTTAGAGTTAGGATTGTGTAATCTAGCCCTAGCACCTATAAAATGTGGTTCTCACCACAACTGTAAGCATTCAAGCGTATATGCTATTCATAATTATTGGGTACAATGATAACCAGCAAACACTTGCAGGTCAACTTTTTTATGAGTTGTGGTGTGTTTCTAATGCCTTGGCGTATCTGCCCAAAAGTATTCAACAAAATGAGAAGCAAAGCCAAATTATCTTCCAATCATAAAAGTTCAGTTAAAAGTGGAAATATGACTGTCCTTGAGTTTTTTAATTTATGGACCATACATTCAGTCAATACAGCCCTAAGTTACTGATAATATATCATCTAAGATATTTAATAAATTCATAACATAAATAACTTCATCTATGCAAAATATAATAATTTAACAGTATGCCAAAAGTCACATATAGCAGCTAATAGCAAATTAAATGGTTTTCTTCCTTTCCACATGGCAGAAAAGCTACCTCAAGTAGGCTCTCATCTTCAAAGCACCAACTACATCTGACTGCACTATTTGTCCATTGCTATTCACAAGCATATTGACACTTTCCACCACATCCAAGAATACCTGAAAGAACAGGAGGATAATGCCAACTACTTAAATTTATATTCTCCATACACAAATAAAATACAAAATCAATCAAAATCTACCTCCCACCTCATTTTTCTTGTGCTGTATTCCTTCACTTCGCCATGAAACTGCATTTGTAACAGCCATTGGAGGACGTTGGGTGACTTCCATTCTATAAGCATCGGTTTTAATGAATTCACTAAGAATCTTTGCCTCTGTATATTGAGGGTATCCCAAATCCATCATTTCATCCAATAGTTCATACTGCAAGCATGCAAGAAAAACAATCAGAATGTGACTAGAAATTCAAATTTTAAGTTTTCAATAAAGAGTTCTACACATTGAGCCTTACTAACTAAACAAGAAATTAAAATACTTGCATACTAACCACCACAACAAAATTATCTCTCAAAGATTCTTCTTCCAACACTTCAAAATAGTGCTTGAAAACCTGCAGGAATCACACACATAACACTACCAAGATCAACACAGAACTGACCTATTGCTCAATTAATCCATTATCCGATATGCAATACCTAAGAAAAGTGATGCAGCATAAATAAAGATGCTTTGATGTGATGGTTTGCTTGTAGTATGCAGATTTCACACGCTGAAGATTGTAAACAGAGCAATCACATGCACACAAAATACAAACCCGTAAAGCCAAAAGCAGGTCCACAACGTCAATCCATAACAATATAAAAGCATCTTTTTTCTATTCTTGAAAATGAATCTGAGTTATGCATTCCACAAAAATATCGTTTATTGTAACGAATAAGAACTGTTCAAACTTACCTCCACAACCCTGTGTAAAAATAGCAATAAGCTAGCTGCATTGGAGTTCTGTCTTGATGCTGTCATAAGGTAAACATTGTTGTGTTGAATGAACAAATAAGTGACACCATTGTCATAAACCACAGGATTTTGTGATGCAGCATCTCCCTGTATAATGCAGCAGAAAAGGTCTATGTGAGGAATTCATTCCATCAAAAATCTCATCTATCGCAGAAGTTTCAAATCATGTGTTATTTACAGGGCTAGTTGATTTTTATGATTTCATGAAAAGAGGTTTCCTCTCAAAATGGTTGTACAACATAGTTCAATTTCCACAGAATTGATAAAAATTCAACTCGAGATTTCTCAACCAGCAGGGTGTTGATTTTTTAAAGTGCAATAGGTACAAGCACTAATTCCTGAAAAACTGATAATTACTTCTAATGACGTAATATTCTATTAGCACTTCCGGTTTATCATTAAGCAATTACACTTCAGAAATTCAACCATAAATGCACAAGGACAGTAGAGATCACAATGCACAAAGATAACACAAGATTTACCCTGGGAAGACCCACTTGGGAGAAAAACCCAGCGACCTTTTCCTTAGAGAAATTCCTCAGTTCAACAAGAAATACACCTAATTCTGCTAGTTAAGTATGATGGTCAAACTGCCCTCTTGTCAAACCCAACAAACTTGGCCCTGCCTGATATGCCTAGGCCGAAATTCAGCCTCCCATAAACTCAGCTCTTCTGCCCAGAATTTCGGCCCTGCTTCTTCGTCCTTATTCTTCTTCTCCTTCGCTTGGATGCACAGAAGATACTTTGACATGTGTGAGATCGAATTGTGCATTGTGGAGGACGTCAAGTGCCTTATATATAGTGTTTTGGCTATTATAGCTTGAATGGGTGTTCTTCACTGGGGCTGACTTGACAAGTTTGGAGCCAAAAATTCAAAATTTTCTCTTTTGAAACCGGCATGAACAACATGTCTTATATTAATAATTTCAATAGCTAACAATAAAATGACATGAAGAACATGTCTTACATTTTCCATTATATATTTCAAGGGCTAAAATATTAATTATGAAGGCTGTCCGCAGCTACAAAATTCAACACTCCCTCTTAGCTAGGGAGGTATTCATAATGACTATCAAATGTTTTCTTGTTGACAAATTTCTCTAAGAAGAGGTTTATCATTTATCAATAGCACCAACATCATCTGATTACCATAATCCTGGTCAACATCTTTGACCTATAGTAAAAATCTATAGCATCAACTAGGTACCATAATTCTGGCTGGTACCTCTGACCTATGGTGCATTATCACCATAATCTTGGTCGGTACGCCTAACACATGGTACAACATTAGCATCAAGTAGTCACCCTAATTCCGGTCCCTCTTGGTTCACCATCATCCTGGTCAATATCTTTGACTCATGATGAATCTCCAAAGGCCACACTCTTCATGAGTAATTTTGCGCTTGATGCTAAATGTGCTCGCTCAACCTATTTGAAGAGTCTAAGCCTGATGTCGAAAGGCACCCACTCAACTGAGTGATTCTTGGCCTATGGGACCATTCTTCCTAATTTTGTTCAACATTCTTGACACGGGAAGAATGATTGTGCTTTGTTGGACCATTCTCCCCGATTTCAGTTAATACGCATGATACAGAGAGAATACATGTCCCTGATGCTATCTCATTAGCACTCCCTCTCACTGAGGGAGGTATTCTCAACAAGTCCAAGCTTCTCCCTGAAGTACACAAACTTCGCTCCAGAAGCTTTGTAGGAATATCAACTCTTTGTTCATCAGTAGAGATGTATTGGAGCTTCACTGCTCCCTTTTGCAACATGTCGCGACTTAAGTGGTACTTGATCTCGATGTGCTTCAACTTGTCATGGTAAACTAAATTATCTGCAAGCTTCACACAACTTGATTGTCACAATATATCACAGGTGGTTCTAGCACCTGATCAAATAGTCTTGTGAGTAACTTTCGAAGCCAAACTGCTTCACAACTCGCTAAACTAGTTGCCATATACTCAACGTCGACAGTGTTGAGTGCAACAAATGTTTGCTTCCTGCTCATCCCTAAAATCATAGTGGAGCCCAAACTGAAACAACCTCCAAATGTATCTTTTTGTTTTCCACGCTCCCTGCCCGATCTGAATTTGTATATCTTTGCAACTGTATATCACTGTTTGAGACATATCTTAAACCATAATCAATTGTACCACGTAAATACCTCAATACATGCTTTGCAGCAATCCAATGTCTTGGTTCCGCCTAGAACTGGCTCCGGAGTGTTCACTGCAAAGCAAAATGTATAGCCTGGTATTAACCAAATACATCAAGGAACCAATCCACTTCCAGTACATGGTTGGATCTACAAAATTTGACTCAAAGTCTCTCAACTTCCTCAAATTAGTCACCATAGGGGTTGCCATAGATTTACAGTCCATCATTCCAAATTCCCAAAGGATCTTGATAATATACTTTCAATGAGCAAGGAATATTTCACCAGGTTTCTACCATACTTCTAGTCCTAAATAGTAGTGCATCAAGCCGAGATCCTTCATATCAAATTCAGAGGCCAGCTCCAGCTTACACTGAATAATGAGATGTTATACACTTGTCAGAATACAACAATAAAATCATAGGTTCATTTTTCTCAACCTTGATATATAGGTTTGGATCAACATCACTTTTGGAGAAGCCAAGTCTTATCAGGTAGTCACCAATTCGAGAATACCAAGCTCTAGGTGCTTGAGTAAGTCCATACAAGTCTTTCTTCAATTTGCAAACGTGAGACTCCTTCCCATGAACCTCAAAACCTTGAGGTCCTTGAGGTTGTTCTATGAACACTTCTTCCTTAATCACACCATTAAGGAAAACAATCTTTACATCCATCTAATGTAAATTCCAACCCATAAAAGAAGAAATAGAAATAATAGATCTAATAGTAGTGTACCTGGCAACTGGAGCAAAAGTCTCATCATAATCCTCTCCCTCTTTCTAGGAGAATCCTCTAGCCACAAATATCACCATGTATTTGTCAATATTGCCATCCACTACATGCTTAATCGTGTATATCCATTTGGAGGTCACCACTGACTTCCCTTTGGGTCTAGGCACAATCTCCCATACAACATTCTTCATAATATATTGGTATTCTTCCATCATCATGTTGTAACGGCTACAACCACCCTCCAAAATTTTGCTTTAGCTTCGTTTTGAAGCCTCTCTACCAACCTTTCACAGCAGCATGTCTTGCCTTGTCAAGCACACAAGCTTCAAAGATTTTCTTGCACAATGATAGCCTGTCCATCAAAGCTTGTTGCATTCCCCTCACAGGTTGTTTCATTGAACTTGGTCCAGCTGCAGGGTGAGCAGCTCCCTGAAGAAATTGCGCAATTCTGTCTAGCAGCCTACTGGGCTCCAGAATTGGGCAAATCTCCTGTCACTATTCACTAGAAAAATTGCGCAATTCTGGGCAGCAGTCAGCTTCTCTACCTAGAAATTGTGCAATCCCTCTAGGCAGCCAGCCCAGCTTCCACCCAGAAATGCGGATTTTTTCTTCCCAACTAAGCAAACTGTTGCATGTGCAGTTGAGTTGACCGGTTCCCTCCGGGACTGAGCAAAACTAATTTGCATGCATGGGTTGCTTCTCCCAAGGCAGCATGCAAAGGCATCCCTTGATTCAGGGATCTACTTTTATCAGTTGGAGGTTGCATGCAACGATCATTTCAAAAACCTCCCACCAAGTGTCTATCTTCCTAGATTTGTGGCATGAGCATCACATCTTCGATTTTATCAAAACTCATGAACCGGATGCTGCAAAGCTCATTCCTCACATTGACCTTGCAGCTTTGACATCCCACATTGCATCTAGGAGTCGTCGGCACATTCAGCTCAGTTGTTTTGGGGTAAGCCCGCCTTCCATGTCTTGTGTTGCATTTCTGTCGCTTTTTGTGTTTCGCTTTGTGTGAGTGTTGTCTACTTGATTTCAATGAGCGCTTGTTTTCATTTTGATGCATGTTAACTTGTAGAAGCATCGTTTCAATTTTCGTTCACATCTCACTGCTATCGCATGCATGACATTGTTTTGCACGGACAGTCACTGTCGCGATGACTCGCTTCACACACATGCATGCTTTCTCATTTTCTGAATATTGCGCTTGTTGTTTGCATGAATGATCATTCACTCTTGTTTGCACTCATCTCATCATGCATTCACACTTCTCATGTTTTCATTCACCCGTCGGCCAGACTGGGCTGCCTTGGCCCGGACCGTGCCTTGCCCAACTAGCACTGTGCATTTCCAGAAGCGAAGGCTCTGCCTTCCCTCCAGAAATTGTGCAAGTCTAGCCAAGCACTGACCTCCAGGCATGCATTGCGCAATTCTTGGAGGCAGTGTCCTGTTGGCCCCAGAAACTGCACAATGCAGTTTGCTGGTTGCATGTCACTGTTGACTGAAATTGCGCATTGTGCAGTTTCAATCCTCAGCAGGCCAGGCTGGACTATGCATTGCGCAATTCTAGCTGTCAGCTAGCCTCTTAACAACTCGGACTGTGCTTTGCGCAGTTTTGGCAGTCAATCTCCCGACCTCCCGGCGGAAATTGCGCAACCTTCATGATCAGTCACACAGGTATGTTGCAAGTCAGTTCTCAAGTTCGTTTGGTTTTCGACTGACAAATTGTTTGCCATGAGTGTTGCCATGGCTCCAAGTATCGCAGGTTTTCATCTACCTCATAGCAGCACAAGTACAATGGTTTCCAGGAGAGTAGAGTTGAAGACACCGTTCAGAGCACACTTGGGGATGCAGTCGATCAAGTGTCTATGAACTTGCCTACCCATGAAGACATCGAGTTGTTCATAGACAAGGACATCAAGATATGACGACAACAACATCACAACAAGCAGCACCATCAACAGCAGCTGAAGGCAGCATACCAGATGCAACGAACACAAGAGGAAGGTTGTTGACAACACAGAGGCAGAACAAAGTTGCAAGCTCAAGCAGATCCACTTGTGATGAAAGCAACTTTGGAGACTCAGGCTATGAGGTGACGGCGACATGAAGATCGCGTGAAGACAGAGAACGGAACAAAGAAGGAGTTGCATGTGCTAAAGCAGCAACTCAAGGAAGAACAGGAGCTGCATAGACGAGAGAATGAGTTGCAGCAGGAACAGGTACAACAAGGGGCGCAACATGCATTCACGGATGAAACTACGCCTGTACAAGTTATAGATCCATCCCAGCAACTGGCACGAAGCAGACAAGGTGAGCAATGTTGTTGATCGCATGCAAGGGAGTGCAGCCGCATGCATGTCATTGTGCGCACGCATGTGATCCCACCCATTCAGCACACTCATTGAGGCGAGGACAAGAAGCAAGTCTAACTGGAGCTGAACATGTACCTCGACAAGTTGTTGCGCACAGCCACCAGCACATGCTTGGAGCGCAGCGTAGACACTATGCATCAACATGTTGCCAGTCCGGTCGCACCCAAGGAGACCATGCACATGCTATCAGACGAGTTGGACGGAGGCGTCGTATCAGTGTACTCAAATGCAATGGAGACAAGAGTGCTTCAACAAGATATCACCATTGAGCGCACAGACATCATCACGGACGAACAAGCTTGGCGTCAGTTCGCCACCATCGACCATCACAAGGATGTCAAGAGTCGGTCTCACCTCAACGGTCCGAGTGTTAGTGATGTCTTGCATGGCTTTCTCAAGCCATTTTGTCTCACATGGGTACATGTGAAGATTGTATGTAACATCTTGTCAAGTGTAAGTTCAAGTGTCGATAGTTGAACGTAACAGTCATAAAGTAGATGAAGAGTTGTGAGGGTATATGAACTGTCACAAAGGGGAATGTCAAGGGCCACCCCACCCTTTGCTATAAATAGTCTCTCATAACTCATTGTACAGGCTTTTGGTCAACCAGATAGGACTATCTTAGAGAAAGTTTGGACAGTATTGTAACGCGCCTTGGCTTCTCCACTGCGCAGAGCTAGTATATCTCTTTCGACGAGCAGGCAGTTGTGGTTGTAACGTTCCACTATTGGAACTAGTGGTTGGACATGGATGTATTATATGATTGGAACTTACACTTCTTAATATAACAGAGCCAGCACGTTTTCATGCATATGTTGTTATTATAGTTGGACTATTCTAGTTGTTGTAGCAATGTATGTTCTTTAACTTACGAATGTGTGTATGAACTATTTTGTATGCAATTGTATGAATCTTGGTGTAGATATGTTGTTGGTTTAAACATCACTTTGGATTGCTCACTATCTTGCTTTCCAGCTAGTGATGCATCTTTGCTCGTGTGTTCCCTTCCAGGCCGAGTACTATTACAGGTTTCCAAGGGGCGCATTCACCTCACTCCCCATGTGTTAGAACCTCTCATGCACCTTCCTTGACTCGTTGTAGCTGTCACACCCTTGCTACCAATAGGGACACCTTACTTGCCTCTGTGCGAAATCGCGGTCAAGGCATTATCGTACGACCCACCACTGGGACTCCTACACCAAACGGTCTGAGGTCTAATTGGGACTTCTTATCGGGGAGGTCCCCTGACCTGTTGGCGGGTCCAACACTGTCAACATTTCTGGCACTAGAAGGAGGGCCAGATGACAAGTTGAGCCCTCATCATCTATTTTGAATTTTTTCACATCTATCATGGAGTTTGTTATAGTTCGCCCTCCGAAATGTCTGTCCAACGAACATATCTTTCACATCAAGAGGGAGTTCTAGGATCACTTGTCACAAATCACGTATGATGGTGAAGGCGAAGTGGCTTGGCCTGAGCACTTAGATGACTTCCATGCTCTCATGGAGGGAATGGAAGATTTTAATGAAACAAAGGTCTGTTCGTTGCTCGCACACACACTTTGCGACCACCCATCACAATGGTGTGGCACACTACCTCATAACTTCGTGCACTCATTCAAGCAGTTTAGCGATCTAATCAAATCCGTTTTCCACCATTTTGATCCTGAAGTACTTGATAAAAAAAATTTAAAACAACGGAAGGCCCCGCACGAATCACCTATGGAGTTTTCGGAGCGTTTCCGTCTATTCATGTTTGAAGCCCCGAAAAGTCAGATGAAATTTCAGTATCTCATGGATAGATTTGAATATTGCCTTATCCAATCTGTCAATCCCAAGAAGAAGTTCAAGCTCAAACCCCGCTCAGCATACTTCGATGATGGAGTTGCACAATCACAGACGGACACGTCGCTGTCACAAGTGACTGTCCATCGTCCCCTCATCAAACAGCTCCACCATCGCAGAGTGATGTGGGAGAGCATGAACACACATCTGTTCAACCGTCACATCCTCCCAACATCGCTCCTTCCGATTTTCGTGCAAGCTTGGTTGGGAATCCCATGGGTTATCACATGTATTTCGTACCTCAACCTCCGTCCTCGTATTCTAATCATCCTTTAGATTGCACTGTCTTGTGTTCTTCTATTCCGGACTCTACACTTGTTTTGAACGAGGATCGATCTATCGACGAAGTTGGTGTTGCACAACCAACATGCGCTATCATTCACGAAGAGTATGACTGGGAGCTTGAACATCCACCGGCAGCAGAGGACCATCCCTGTCTATTCGTACCTCCTCCATTTTTTCCTAACATCCTTGATGATCCTGCCATCCCTGATTTTTCATGTGTATCTCTGTCCACGGATGCACCCATTGTTGATCATTCGTAGGACACACCAGATGTCAGTCCATCATCTGACAACGGAGAGGACCAATCATTCTTTGAACATCCACTTGATTTTTCATCTATCTTTTCCGGAAACACAGAGGATGAACATTCTTGCTTCTCATCTACCCCTCTGTGTGATTCATCAAATCATGAGGATGCCAACCAACATCCTGAGTTTTCTGATCTTGGTTGTCGTGATCTCTTTACCTCATCATCTGATCACAATGTTGATTCATTCGTTGTTAATCCGTCTAAGCCACTGGTCTACGATGATCCATCTGTCAACGAAGTCGAAACCCCGCAGACTGTTGAGGCACTTCAGCTCGAGCTGATGGTTATGTCAGGCCCTCACTGTCTTGAGGTTGGTTTCACTTTTGATCAAGAAATTGTTCAAACATGCAAGGCTCCTCATCACTCATCTGTATGCATTGAAGATCAATCTAACACTCAGATTTCACTTCCTCCACTCGAACTGCATGATCCCATCACTCATGCATTGGAGGAATCTTACTCAGCAAGCACACTTGCGCAACGCAAGTGGTCTACCTTCCTCACGTGTGCTTGCATGTCACAATCAACAGTGTGCATATGCCTAACATCTACACGTAGTGTCACACAGCATCATGGCAAGTCCACAGAGTGCTTGTCATGCACTTTCACTCATTTTTGTTTTATGGATGCTTGTAAGCTCGGAGTGTGTCTGTCTTCATTGTCGTATCTTTCACATCTGCTGGTTCGCACAACTGGGTTGCTCGTGGACCAAGCCTTCACCAACATGGGTTAACCAATGCACCGGTGGCTGCATTGAAAATATCACTTCGCATGATCAGGCCCATGCACTGTTAGCTTAGGAGTAGGAGTAGTGTTTGCTTTCAGTTTTGCTCGCTTGCATGCTTGTTTGCATTCTTGCTTTGCATGTTTATTTGTTTGCTTGCTTGTTTGCTTAATCACTTTGCTTTCGCATTTACTTCTGCTTCTGATTGGCTTTGTTGTTTGTTTGCTTGTTTTTGTTCATAGGTTAGTTTCGCATGAAACCATGCATGACTCTTGAAACAAGCTGGGTAAAGTAGAAGAGGCCTTGTGCAGCTATCGCTACTTGGTTGTCTGTCAACCTACCTCTGTATGAAGAACTTGTTACTTTTAGTCCATGATACATCGATGGAAAATATGTACTGTTCAAAGTGAACCTTAGTGAAAACACAACGCTTGTGCGCTAACTAGTGTCACCTACTCTAGTCGGTTATTTTTGGGTTAACCCTTGTCAGCTCTGTCAACTAGAATAAGGTGGGGGGAAACCTTAATAGGCACGTCAGAGGTATATAATAAACTACTTCTCTGAAGGAACAACCTCTTATGCTCTCAATAAGTCGAGATCCCTCTTCCGCCTCTGAAATGAATAAGTGTTATGCACAGTTATGAAAAAATGGAAAAAATGAAAAGTGAAAAATGAAAAAATAAAAAATGAATAAGGCGAAAGAAGAGAAAGGCTTCCTGCGCAGAGAGGTGATGCAAGTAACTCCGTCGGGGTACTAACCAGGCTCGCTGGTAGCGGAGCAATGCTTGTGTTCTTGCGTGACTCCGTCGGGGTACTAACCAGGCTCGCTGGTAGCGGAGCAATGCTTGTGTTCTTGCGTGACTCCGTCGGGGTACTGTCCAAGCCTACTGGTAGCAGAGCAACACCAGAGATGAAACTAAGACTCTGACGACTATACTGCTTGTGCACCAATATACCCCTCAACCCTAATCGAAACAACTATGTTGACTTGTCTTGGAATGTGTGTCAATCGACCAAGAGCTTGGCAGATGCTACATCTTACAATCAAGCAAGTGTGGAAACCAAGACGAACTGAGAACTGAACAATACTTCCAGAGGTGTTAGACTTGCTTTTCACGAACAAGGTCCATTCAGAGAGCTGGAGTTCTACCAATGTGTCGCCAAGTGTTGTAGAGGCTACAACCACCCTCCAAAATTTTGCGTTAGCTTCGTCTTGGAGCATCCCTACCAACTTTTCACAGCAACATATCTTGCCTAGTCAAGTACACGAGCTTCAGTTATTTTCTTGCACAATGACAGCGTGTCCATCAAAGCTTGTTGCATTCCCCTCACAAGTTGTTTCACCGGACTTGGTCCAACTACAAGTTGAGCAGCTCCCTCAAGAAATTGCGCAATTCTGGAGGGGAACCAGCCTTCCCTCCAAAAATTACGCAATTCTGTCTAACAGCCTGCTGGGCTCTGGAATTGTGCAAATCTGCATGTCACTATTCACTGGAAAAATTGCGCAATTCCTCTAAGCAGGACTGCTCAGCCCAGAAATTGCGGAATTCTGGGCAGCAGTCAATTGCTTTGCCCAGCAAATTGTGCAATCCCTATAGGTAGCCAGCCCAGCTTCCTCCCAGAAATGCGCATTTTTTCCTCCCAGCTGAGTAGACTGTTGCATGTGCAGTTGAGTTGACCGGTTCCCTTCGGGACTGAGCAAAACTGATTTGCATGCATGGGTTGCTTCTCCCAAGGCAGCATGCAAAGGCATCCCTTGACTCAGGGATCTACTTTTAGCAATTGGAGGTTGCATGCAACGATCATTTCAAAAACCTCCCACCAAGTGTCACTCTTCTTAGATTTGTAGCATGCGTGTCACATCTTCGATTTTATCAAAACTCATGAACTGGACGCTGCAAAGCTCATTCCTCACATCGACCTTGCAGCTCTGACATCCCACGTTGCATCTAGGAGTTGTCGGCACATTTAGCTCAGTTGTTTTGGGGTAAGCCCGCCTTCCATGTCTTGTCTTGCATTTTTGTCGCTTTCTGTGTTTTGCTTTGTGTGAGTGTTATATGCTTGATTTCAGTGAGCACTTGCTATCATTTTGATGCATGTTAGCTTGTAGAAGCACCATTTCAGTTTTCATTCGCATCACTGTTGTCGCATGCATGACATTGTTTTGCACGGATGGTCATCGTCGCGGCATGAATAATCATTCACTCTTGTTTGCACTCATCTCATCATGCATTCACACTTCTCATGTTTTCAATCGCCCGTCGACCAGATTGGGCTGCCTTGGCCCAAACTGTGCCTTGCCCAGCTAGCACTGCGCATTTCCGGAAGCAAAGGCTCTGCCTTCCCTCCAGAAATTGTGCAAGTCTAGCCAAGCACTGACCTCCAGGCTTGCATTGCGCAATTCTTGGAGGCAGTGTCTTGTTGGCCCCAGAAACTGCGCAATGCAGTTTGCTGGTTGCATGTCACTGTTGACTGAAATTGCGCATTGCGCAGTTTCAGTCCTCAGCAGGCCAAGCTGGACTGTGCATTGCGCAGTTCTAGCAGTCAGTCAGCCTCTTGATAGCCCGGACTATGCCTTGCACAGTTTTGGCAGTCAGTCTCCCAACCTCCCGACGGAAATTGCGCAACCTTCATGATCAGTCACACAAGTATGTTGCAAGTTAGTTCTCAAGTTCATTTGGTTTTCGACTGACAGATTGCTTGCCATGAGTGTTGCCATGTCTCCAGGTATCGCAGGTGTTCATCTGCCTCTCAGCAGCACAAGTACAATGGTTTCCAGGAGAGCAGAGTTGAAGACACCGTTCAGAGCACACTTGGGGATGCAGTCGATCAAGTGTCTATGAACTTGCCTACCCATGAAGACATCGAGTTGTTCGTAGACAAGGACATCAAGATATGACGGCAACAGCATCACAGCAAGCAGCACCATCAACAACAGTTGAAGGCAGCATACCGGATGCAACGAACACAAGAGGAAGGTTGTTGACAACACAGAGGCGGAACAAAGTTGCAAGCTCAAGCAGATCCACTTGTGATGGAAGCAACTTTGGAGACTCAGGCTATGAGGTGACGACACAACAGGAATATCGCGCGAAGACAGAGAATGGAACATAGAAGGAGTTGCATGTTCTGAAGCAGCAACTCAAGGAAGAGGCGCTACATAGACGAGAGAATAAGTTGCAGCAGGAACAGGTACAACAGGGGGCGCAACATGCGCTGACGGATGAAACTGCGCCCATACAAGTTATAGATCCATCCCAACGACTGGCACGGAGCAGACAAGGTGAGCAGTGTTGTTGATCGCATGCAAGGGAATGTAGCAGCATGCATGTCATTGTGCGCACGCATGCGATCCCACCCATTCGGCACACTGACCGAGGCGAGGACAAGAAGCAAGTCCGACTGGAGCTAAACATGTACCTCGACAAGTTGATGCGCATGACCACTAGCACATGCTTAGAGAGCGGCGTAGACACTATGCATCAACATGTTGCTGGTCCGGTCACACCCAAGACGACCATGCGCATGTTATCAAACGAGTTGGACGGAGGAGCCGTATCAATGTACCCGTATGCAATGGAGGCAAGAGTTCGCTTCAGCAACATATCACTATTGAACGCATGAACACCATCACAGACGAACAAGCTTGGCATCAGTTCGCCACCATCGACCATCACAAGGATGTCAAGAGTTGGTCTCACCCCAACAGTTCGAGTGTCAGTGATATCTTGCATGGCTTGCTCAAACAATTTTGTCTCACATGGGTACATGTGAAGATTGTATGTAACATGTTGTCAAGTGTAAGTTCAAGTGTCGATAGTTGGATGTAACAGTCATAGAGTAGATGAAGAGTCATGAGGGTAGATGAACTGTCACAAAGGGGAATGTCAAGGGTCACCCCACCCTTTGCTATAAATAGTCCCTCATAACTCATTGTAAGGGCTTTTGGTCAGCCAAGCTTCGATAGGAGTATCTTAGAGAAAGCTTGGACAATATTGTAACGCGCCTTGGCTTCTCCACTGCGCAGAGCTAGTATATCTCTTTGGAGGAGCAGGCGGTTGTGGCTGTAACGTTCCACTATTGGAACTAGTGGTTGGACATGGATGTATTGTATGACTGGAACTTACACTTCTTAATATAACAAAGCCAACACGTTTTCATGCATATGTTGTTATTGTAGTTGGACTATTCTGGTTGCTGTAGCAATGTATGTTATTTAACTTACGCATTTGTGTATGAACTATTTTGTATGCAATTGTATGAATCTTGTTGCAAATGTGTTGTTGGTTTAAACATCACTTTGGATTGCTCGTTATCTTGCTTTCCAGCTGGTGATGCATCTTTGCTCGTGTGTTCCCTTCCAAGCCGAGTACTATTACAGGTTTCCAAGGGGCGCACTCACCTCACTCCCCATGTGTTAGAACCTCTCATGCACCTTCCTTGACTCGCCGCAGCTGTCACACCCTTGCTACTAATAGGGACATCTTACTTGCCTCTATGCGAAATCGCAGTCAAGGCATTACCATACGACCCACTGTTGGGACTCCTACACCAAATGGTCTGAGGTCTAATTGGGACTTCTTACTGGGGAGATCCCCTGACATGTTGGCGGGTCCAGCACTGTCAACACATCGCATCCTTCCAAACTTGTTGGTTCATTACTTCCTCATAGTTGGAAGGTTTAGAATCAATAGGATTAGTCATCAATGTTGCATATCCAGAATATCTCTTTCGTCGCTTGCTTTCCCTGAAGCTGCCACGTCGAGTTGCATGTCCTTTTGCTTCTTGCAATGTAGATCTAAGCCAAGCTGGCCTCTTCTTGATTTCTGGAACAACAATTGGATCCATTGGTTCACTAGACCCTTCTGGCTCTTCTTGTATATGGGATGTTTTGTAGGTTTGGATGGAGATGAACCCTCTTCCTTGGGAACTTCACGTCCTTCATCAACATCAGAGTCGATGGGAACTTCTTTAGACTTCCAATAGGCAATATTTTCATCAAAGATAACGTCCTCACTGACTCCAACCTATCATTGTCCAGGAACATAAATTTTATAGGCCTTTGATTATGGTTGTATTCAACAAATATTCCTTTCTTTCCTGAAGGCTCTAGTTTCTTCCTTTTATTGTTGGGTACATGTATGCAAAGTGGACAACATATGTTGGAAATCCTAAGAGGGGGGTGAATCAGTATTTTTTAGCAATTAGTAACTTATTAACCTTTTTAGAGCATTAATTAATCTTTGGCATCAATTCAAAACATAAATAAGCAGTAGACAGTAGACATGAGAAATTTTAGGTGGAAACCCCCTCCAACACAAAAACCACCGAACGCTTCTCTAATAATTTATGAGTACATCAAATGCTTCAACTCCAATTGGAAAGGGGACGCCCCAACTCCCTATTACTCTAGAAAAGCATTCAATTTTCCAGCTCCAACGCGTTAGTTTTATCAGCAATCGCTGAAAGGGTGCTCCAACACCCTAGCAAGCTCCAACTTTCCCTAGCACAACCCTACCACCTTGAATTGTTTTCAGGCTCCAACCTGAAGGTGACTTCAATCACCTACCTAGCACCACCCAACCACCCTGAAAATGACAATGTATTTTGACAAACTATTGTGGGCTCCCATACCAGGGACAATGACCCACTTTGCAATGAGCCCCTGTAATAATATTATAATGAAATCCCAACAAAACCCTAGTTCAAACCTCCTACTTGTTTATTGCCAAGTCATGTTGTACCTAATGTTGCTCAATTGTCCCTCTGTTCAAGTCCTTATTTGCATTGATGACACAGTGTTGCTTCAACCCTTAATGAATGAATGCTTGCTAGAAGATTAGATGCTTGACAGTTGTGTTGATGCCAAAAATTTCTCTGTATACAAACAGGCTGCAAATTGGTGGTGATGATACATTTAATGTTGTCGTAGTGTCCTAAATGAAACCCTATTGTCTGCTACAGAGCACTTTGATGATGTTCAATAACTGCAATCTTCTTTCTGTTGAAGGAGTACAATTGTACCTCTGACTTTTGACTTGAGATCTTGAACAGTTTATTTCAAACCGATGACTTTGAGAAGTATCACAAATACATATATTGTACTTTCACTTGCTCGTTTGTGCAACAATGAATGGTCACCAGATACTGCTATCACCTTCACTAGATAAATTTGGTCTTTTATCTTATTGAAACTTCAAATTCTGACTTCTAAATAGCAGCACTAAACTATGATTATAAAAATAACAATTGCCAAAGTAAACCATACCTTTGACCATTGTAGGATACTTTAAAGGATGTTTGAATGTTGTCACTGAATTGATTTGGTGTTGCAATAATTCTTAGTGTGGTCGACTTGACTTCATCTTGGTTAGCAGATTCATGAATAGGTATATGATTGATCGACAAGCCACTATTTCATGTTGTAGTTCCTATCTAGGAAAAAATGTTACTTGTAACTATTCCAACAAGAAGAATTTATTATTGAACAAGCATTGTTGCTTCAAATCTCCAGACTATTGGCCATACACTTTAATTCATTGAGGTCAGCTAAAAAGGATGCATATAGTAAGTGTATATATATGATTGTCGTAGTTGCCAACACATAAGTGATAGTTATAGTATTCTAAGTTGAATCTTCGTTGGATAAGAAGAACACATACTTTTGCGTTTAGTAGACCCACTCCATAGGATTAGGCTGCAACAATGCCACTACAATTTTTTAGAACTGGACGAAGATTTCAGTATCAAAAGACCTTTAAACTACTTCATATTTGTATCATGGTGGCTACAGAGATTTGGCAATTAGACCATGATTGTTCCAACGAACTTCAGTATTGCTTCTTTAAATAGACTATACCCAAGCCGTAGATGTAATCTCACAAGCATAGACTTCAGAAAATAGAGCTTAATAAGAGATAAATGACGCAAAGATTCTGGATACAAAATTTGATTTTGTTTTGCACAGATAATACTTCAAAATTCATCAAGGGTCCGCAAAAGATCTCAAGTAACCAAGCCGCATAAAATAATGAAGTTTTCTTCACAATATTTGGATGCCCTAAAGAAAGTCGAGCCAAACAGCAGATGCTCAAACAATTAATAACTCCTTCGCTGACCTTGAGCCTCTACAATCACAAAGTACATCTGTTGTATTAGGATTTGATGCCCTAAAGAGGGTCGAAGTCCTTGCTCCTGCAACAGAAGACAACAAATCCCACAAAACAAATCAAAACACCTTAAACCCTCTCATCTGATCTGATCAACACAGATCAGGGCTGAATAATAATTTCAAAACAATGTCACAAGATCATTACGTTAAATTACATACTTAGGAGGTAGGATACATGCCTTTTTACAGTTTTTTGGTGGGGAGCTTCCATAAGGTAATTGAATTGCCTTTTGGGGGGAGAAATTTGAACTTTAAATTTAATTTGTAGAGGGAAAACTCCTTTGGGGTTTTTGAATTCAAAATATCTTTAGGACCAAAACCCCTTCATTAGATGCCAAAGAGGAAAACCCAGTCAAACTCTTCCTCTAGTAAAATCAAATCAAGTTGAGACAAACCAAGATCATTTGACATAGACCTTTCTCCATCCATCAAGTCAGCATACCAAATAGATAAGTCATCTTCATCATCAGACAACTCTTTAGGAAGACTTATCTGTTTGGTAGCCTATCAAACTGTGACAAGTTTACTTGCTATAACCAGTTGTTGGAGCCTCCACTAATAAGCCGACATGAACAGTAAAACGGGTCGACTTCATATAAGGCTAGGCCGACTTGATGGATGAGAAGCAAGGTCTAATTTTGACATAAAAAATATTTTTCTTTCTTTGACACAATGAACCCAAGAAGGGTTTCTTACATAATAACTTTGACTTTGACTCAACAAAAATCCTAGAGCACTCAATGGGTGTTTTCACCTATTGACCATTGACCCAAGCATGAAACCCATGCTTTAATAAGTCAATTATTTTTACAATAATTTATTTTTTCTTTCTTATAACAAATACAATTATGAAGACCAACACTAGTTACATTCTTCAACAGGTTTCCGATGTATATTCTCTTTTTTTTATATTTCTTGTTCCTTTTCTTCCTCCTCTTCACAATCTATGTAAAATAATTTATTCTCATCACACTTATGACCCTTAGTGTATTTGTTATCACAACTGTAACAAAGCCCTTTTGCTCTTTTTTCCTCCAATTGTTGTGGTTTCAACCTTGTAGGTTGTGGGAGGCTAGGAGCAACAACACTTCCATCTTTATAGTTGTGAGTGGTAGACTTCCTTATTGCCATAATTTTGCTTTCAACTTTTCTTGCCACCTTGAATGCCTTCTCCAATGAATTAGGTTCCCAAAGGCAAACCTCATGTTGGATGTTATCCTTTAAATTCCCTATGAAGACATCAATCCTATGCTCCTTTGGAATATCATTTACCTTGATATTCAATCTTTGGAAGTCTTCAATGTGTTCCGCCACTGAACCCTTTTGTTTGAGATTTATCAATTGGCTAAATAAGGTATTTCTCTTTGTATCTTCATAATGTGCTACCAATTCTTTTGCAAAGATTGTCCAAGTGACAATTGATTTACGAGAACAAAGCCATCGATACCACACAAACTATTTTCGTTCTAAATATAAAGATGCAAATGATACATTTTGTGTGTACGACACATCATTTAGATCAAAGAATTGCTTCATCTGTATTATCCATGTTATCGGATCCTTGCCATCAAACTTCCTCATATCTATCTTTGGAATGTGGTGGGTCTTAAACCCAACATTGGAGTCTCTAAAATCATAATTCATATTCCTTTTGTCCTCATCATGATTTTCATGGATTACCTTGTCACCACTAGGAAGCCTTTCTTGCAGCAACTTTGTCAAACCTTCCTTCAACCCTTCCATCTTGACATTCATCATTGCTTCCACATCTGATTTTAAACCATCCTTCAAACCTTCCATGTCCCTTTTTATTTTTACTTCTAAACCATCCATCTTAACATTCATCATCACTTCCAATTCATTTTTTGTTACTCTTTGTGAGAGCGAAATTTGTTGCACTTGGTCTCGTAATTTTGATATATCATGTTGCATTTCTTCTTCTTTTTCATGTGTCACAGTAGAACTTTCTGGTTTCTTACTAGGTGTATCCCTTTTTTCGTTTCGAGGCATTTTGGAATCAAACAACAATATCTATGCTTCACTATGTCCTTCGAATCACTTCAAACTGATTTTTCAAACAAAAGTTATGCAAAATTTTAAAAAATACACAGTTTTTTGGCTTTTAGGAGCTCAATCTTGAAACTGTTGTATCTCTATAATTTCGGCCTCCCAAGCTCTGAAATTTCATCCAATGGTAGCCCTCTAAGTCTTCTTTCCAATGCCACAAGTCAGACCAAGATTGGATTCTTCAAGATAAATTTATGCCAAATCTCCCACGATGACCTGATTATGGACTAGTTCAGTAGAGCGAACTTGTACAGGATGCCACATGTCATTGTTTCAGCCTTCGGCTGTGCAATTTCAGTCACTTTTTATGAAATTCAAATCTGATGCTCGAAGAGAAAGTTATGACGATTTTTCCTAGGTCACATGTTTGAGACTGAATTCTAGAGCATGTAGAAACCCTAACTTCTTCACACCATCTCAAAAAATATAACAAACCGAGATCTGAAATTTTTACATGAAGTTCACAAAGATTTTCACTCCATGTGGACAAAATTTTAGCATTTGAAGCCTCGTAGGAAAAAAATTACAGCGAAAATTCCAAGATGACCTGTTCGAAGTAGCGAAACCTTAGACTCCAAAGCTTTAATACCAAATGTTATGCAACCAAATCACAAAAAAAAAAAAAAAGATAGATCAACGACTTGAAAATTAGCCTCTTCGAGGGGGCAACCTCATTTACATCACATAAATGAACAATTCTTGGATGATACAAATGACAAGACCTCCTTGGTATATATAGGAGTCTAAAGGGTCACAATATAATCAGAGCCTACATAACAATAATAATGTAAGGGCACAACAATAACAATATGGGGGCTACATGGGCACAACAATAATAATAAGGGGGCTACACTAACAATAACAATAAGGGGGCTACACTAGTATTATAGGGACCTTACGAAATCTAGCAAACTTTTCTTCTTAAGAGAAATTTTTCTTCACCAATAATTATAATTCAAAATTATTCTAGGAATTTGTGCCAAAATCCAAATCAAAAATACTAGTCAAACCTAGTCAAAATATCAACCAATCAACACTAGTCAAACCTTTCAAAATAATCACTTATGTTCAACTTTCGTCCTAGTCAATAGTCTCATGCGGTCAACTTCAAGTCTGTGGTTGACTTCTTGCGGTCAAACTCGTGATCAACCCTGCAGTCAAAGCTCAGTCAAATTGTCCTCTTTACGATCAAATAGTCCAGATTTTCGTCAAACATAGCCTCTTTTCTTGGTCAATGTCAGCAAGAAACTCAGACAAATGAAGCAGATCAGACCATGTCAAATGAGCAAGTTAGCGTTGGTCAAATGGAAGCTTCAAACTTTTATATTTCATCCTCCTTTCCTCACACATGTGGATTAGAACAAAAGAGATCGATGTGATGTCTGAAATTTCAAATTCTCAAAGTAGAGGAGGTCATCTTGTATTTATATTAGTTAGATGGGGGGACTTTTGACCAAAAGTCACACCCCTTCACTTGTGGGGTCGTCTTGACTTTTGGGGCCTACATGAAGCCCAAAATAATAATTTTAATTTTTTATTTGTACAATTTTCTTTGGCTGACTTGATAGGCCTTTTGACATGCTGAAATACCTCTCGATGCTACAAAAAATCAACACTCCCTCTTAGTAAGGGAGGTATTTCTGCAACAGATTTCCCTTGACGAAATTTCTCCTTCCTTAAGAAAAGTTCATGAGCTTGTTGTGTTGATGCATGTCTATAAAATAAATTTGTCCTGGAGTGGACAGTGTAACTCCATACATATCCAGGGTGCAAATGTATCAATCTACTTTGGTCATGACCTAGGCTAGGCATCCAGATGTTTCTAGCTTCTTGGGAGAGAATTTGCCCTTAGACCATTCAACTTTCTTGTCAAAGTCCTTTATGACCTAGCCAAGTCCTTCTAACAACCAATTCCTTTTGGCTTTAAAAGTGAATTACATCTATCTCCTTCGGTCCACATAGCGAAGTCCTTATGGATTTTAAGGAGAAGATCTATCCAATCCTATAATTTGTTTGGGGCATTCACCTCTAGTCAACCTAGCCAAGTCCTTCTGGCTTCAAAGGTGAATGTATCCTATAATTGCCTTGATAAATGGCTTGGGCCATTCACCTTTCTGGTCAAAGTCCTTTATGACCTAGCCAAATCCTTTTAGCAGCCAAGTCCTTCTAGCTTCAAAGGTGAATGTATTCATCTCCTCTTGGTCAAAGTCCTTTATGACCCAACCAAAGTCCTTTATGGCTTTTAGGAGATGATCATCCCAATCCTACAAAGACTTCATCATTCCCTTCCAATGAGGGAAACATTCAACATCAAACTAAGCTCATCTTTGTCCACAATCTACTCATTTGTGGATATGTACTAGAGCTCTACTGCTCCTCTTTACATCATGTCTCGAATGAAGTGACCCAACCATGTCCTTCTAGCTTTTGAAGCCTCATTGCTTCATGACATGATATTCCTACAAAGACTAACTTCACCTCATAAGACATATCTCAAATCACGCCCAACTGTACAACACAGGTACAATATGCTTTGTTGTTATTCATTGTATATGCCTCAACTCAACCATAAACTGGTTTGGGGTGTTTACTACAAAGCGAATATCTGGTCTGGTGTTACCCAGGCACATCATGAATCCAATCAATGGCATGTACATCGTACGATTCACTAGGTCTGAATCTTCAATCTCAAGAAATAGTGTATTTTCCATAATTACTCATTTCGATCTTCGAGGCCAAACTCCCTCTGACATTGAAGCAAATTCTCCTGCCACTATTGCTCCCCTTATCACACAAGTTACTCCTTCTATTAAAGTTGTAAGCAAGACTTTATGTCGTAGTTGCTCCCTCTTATTGGGAGAACCCTCTTGTCACAAGCTTTGCTTCATTCTTCCTGATGCTAATAGAATCATTGCCTTGACAACGTCCACGATGTACCTGCAAACCTCATTCAGGAGGCCATGGAAGATACTGATCAAGTGTTGTGGATATTCCACTAGACAGTTCGTCCCAACAAATATGATAATATTATATTTAAAATCTGAAATTCTACACTATTACAATTTTATTAGATTTGTAGATTTGTAGATTTTACTGTAAATGGTGCATGCATGCGAAGGAAAATTATGCAAAAAATAGAGAACGGCAGAATGAAAAGCTCACACACAAATTTGACACGATTTTCTCTAGGAAACCCTTTCGAGAGAAAAAAAAAAACCCCATCTGGAAGGTGAGGTTGCTCTGCTTTCTTTCTTTGTCTGGAAATATGGCTGCGAGTATAAAGAAGTATGGTTTGTGGCCCGTGGGCTGCTACAATGCACAAATCCTCTGTGTGTGTTCTACCTCATATCCCTTTTGCCTATTTTTGCTCATCTATGGAACAAATGCACTCGAAAGAATGGAATCCCTTTTCCTCCTAGTGGCCCGGTTATAATACAGTTTGATAACCTACTAGTGGTTAGGTTTGACTACCTCAACTCTTAACCAGAGTTACAAAATAGCCTCTTTTAGATTCTTTTACATCATAATCACGTGGCTAGCCCCTTTACCATGAATAATGGGGGCTAACGTGGCATTCTCTCAAATTATGGTGGTGAAAGCAGCAAGGTCATCTTTTGAGGGGCATAACTTGCGCATACAGACTCCAATTGATGTGGTTCCTGCACCATTGGAAAGGTCTTTGTGTGTAGAATAGTATGAAAAGGTGTTACGCGAAAGTGGCAAAGTTTTACCCCCAAAATTTCTCATTTGATGCCTCAAAACTCTCCCGGAAGGTTTCAGACCTTGTTTTTCCAAACTGGGTCTGGCCGGTAAAAACAATCTTGTGAGTTGATTCCTCCACTTTTTCCACTTTGAAAGCATCAAGATCGATGACAAACAATATAATGATCCAATCCAAATCACATCTCCCCATTTGGGGAGGCTTTTGGTCCCCAAAAGCTTTTTGACTGAATGAGGTGAGGAAATTTTCCCTCCACCTTCTCTCTGGTCTACCATTTTGCTTTGCTTGGAAGTTTTCCTTTCAACCTAATTTGCCAAAGGTCATGTTGCCCTTGTCTTGTAGTTCTAGACTTCTTCTGCAAAACTGTATCTTTTGTCAACTTTGCCTGAGCATCGCCAAATCCTCCACAAAAGGTAGGACTTGTTCCTCTCCCTGATCTAGCATGGAAGGCTCATAGAGTTTCAGATTCTCTACATTCACAACTAAATAAATGCGCCTATATGGTGGTAAACTGAGTCAATAGGCATTATCACCCACCTATTCCAGTTTCTCGAAGGGACCATATATCAAAGCCTTGATTTTCCTACCAAACCCTTGAAGCCTCCCTTTGTTCAATGGTAACCATACTCTTCTGTCTCCCACCTTGAATGATTTATCTATTCTATGTTGATCATGTCTAGCCTTATATTTCTCCTACGACTTTTGCAATATCTCTTGTACTTGTAAATGGCTCTGCCTTATCTTCTCTATAAATTTTTCAACCCTCAAGGTGTCTCCTATAAAATCTTCCCTCACTCCTTGTTGTCCATATGTAATGTCCAAAGGTGGAGGCGGAAAATATCCAAAACAGGTTTCAAATGGGGATTTTCCTGTAGATGTATGGCCTGCATTGTTGTAAGAATTTTGTATATATACTATATTTTCATCCCAGGTGTTCGGATGCTTTTGGCTGTATCCCCTCAGAAGCTGCACCAAAGTCCTATTGACTACTTTTGTCTACCCATCTATCTATGGATGGAATGTTGTAGATCTCTTCAACTTTGTGTCCATCTTCTCCCACAATGTAGTCCAAAAAGCACTGAGAAATCTCATATCCCCGTCTAAAACGATGCTCCTCAGTGTCCCAAACTTCAAAGTGCACCTAGACCTGTCCAAAGAATAAGTTCATTGCTTCTTGCCCACTGTTGGTCCTTTTACAAGGCATCAAAACACATCTTTTCGAACCTATCAACTACCACAAACAGGTAGTCATGTCCCTTGCTGGTTGTTGGTAAACCTCCCACAAAGTCCATGGAAACGCTTTCCCAAGGACGAGTGTGTATAGGTAAGGGATGATATAAACCCTGTTTCATGTTGCTAGGCTTGCTAGTACAACAAAGCATGCGTCCTCTTATGAACCTAACTACCTGCTCTTGCATCTTGGGCCAATACACATACCTCTGCAAGTTGGCCACGATCTTACCTACACCAAAGTGCCCTGCAACCTTCAAGGTGTAAGCCTCTCTAATCAGTTGCAATCGCTCACCTTTAGGAACACATAGCTTATCCAACCTGTAGAGTAACCCATCCTGGAGATGGTAGTCAACAGTGTTGTCGCCATTGTGCACATGACTTTGACTCTACAATTGCTGAAACACCTCCTTGAAGTCCTCATCCTCTGAATATGCCTCTCTATATGCATCATGGGTGAATGGCTCCATGTGCATAAGAGTCCCCAAAGTTGTGATCCTTGATGTGGGTGGCCTTAAAAGCATATTAGCCAACTTGTTTGTGTTCACTTCTTGTACTTGATCACCAAATGAAACTATTGCAGAAACCCCATCCACTTGTAATGCCTAGTCTGTTGTAGCTTGCTTTGGGCCTGCAAGTACAGTAGTGGTTGGTGATATGTGCCGGATTATTGTCTCATTTCCCATCAGATAGTGTTTCCACTTCTTCACAGCTTGCACCAAGGCATATAGCTCCTTGTCGTAGGTAGGGTAGTTAAAATTGCCCCATGAAATACTTTTGAATGGTAGCATACAGGCCTTCCTCCCTGCATCAAGACTGCTCCCATAGCATACCCACTCGCATCTGTCTCCACTTCAAAGGGTTGCTGCAAGTTTGGTAATGCTAGAACTGGTGCTTGACTGATCTTCTTCTTTAGCTCCTCGAAAGCCCTTTGCTGACCCTTTTCCCACTAGAAACTCTTGCCACTTATTGTTATGGTGTGGAGCAGTGTTGCCACTGTTGAAAATAAGGCTATGAATTTCCTCAAGTACTATGTTGCCCCAATGAAACTCTTGACCTCAAAAACATTAGTAGGCACCAACCATTTCATGATGGCCTCCATCTTAGCAGGATCTATCTTCAACTCTCCTCCACCAATCACATACCCCAGATACACCAAAGGTTGTTGCACAAACTCACACTTCTTGAGATTTGATAGCAGTTGATGCTTCTTTAATGTCACCAGCACCTGCGTCACATGTGAGATGTGTTCTTCCTAACTAGCATTGTATACCAGTATATCATCTAAGTAGACAATAACAAATGAATCTATAAAAGGGTTCAGTACATTATTCATTAATCTCACAAACGTAGTTGATGCATTACATAGGCCAAATGGCATGACTAACCACTCATACAAACCTTGTCTGGTTTTGAAGGGTGTCTTCCAAATATTTTATTATTTGCCTCGAACTTGGTGATATCCAAACTTTAAGTCCAGCTTGGAAGTATTTTGCTTGTTGCAACTGATCTAGCAAATCATCTATTTTGGGCAAGGGGTAACCGTGCTTGAGCGTGATTTTGTTCAACGTCATGTAATCTATACACATCTGCCAAATCCCATCTTTCTTTGGCACAATGATAATAGGTGACCCACATGGTGATGTAATTGGTCGAATGACACCATGTTCTAACGGTAGTTGCAACTGTTTCTTCACCTCACTTGCTTTTATAATAAACTGCCTATACAGCCCAATGTTCAGCAATGGGGAGTCTAGCGATAATTGGATCTCATGCTTCATTTCCCTCTTAGGTAGTAACCCTTTAGGCTCTTGGAACACATCCTTGTATGCCTGTAGCAACTCTTCCAGTTGTTGTTTTTGTTTCTTAATACACCCCTCCAGGGATACCTTGCCTCTTACTGACTCTACTACAGACTAACTTTCTCTTAAAAATAATAAAACATACTTCTTACTAGAACTGATCAATTTCCTGGCTTGGTTGAAACTTACCAACGAAATTTTTGACTTGCCTTTGTGCGTGTTGATAATGAACAACTTTCCATCATTGACAAGCTGGTATTGGTTGGCTCTCCACATGAATATTGCATCTTGCATGTACATGTAGGGACTCCCAAATGTTGGAATTTCTAAGTCTAACTGTTAGAAACCCTTCATGTACTTTACTGATTTATTCCTACCTACTTGTTCTGTTAATTAACAAGTTATTTACTACGTAAATACTGGAAATAAATACAAGTACATGATCAACACATTACAGATCATCAACTGAAGGAAACAAAACAAGCACACAAGTGACACTGTTGTTTTTGGACCGATGTCCCCAGAAAAACCCAATGCGGGAAAACCAGTGCAGCTATCTAAGGGTTTTATTACTATGCAGTTTCTAAATACAATCTGGGTGCCAAAACTGGCTCACCCAACATAGAATAATCTCGGCAGTAGTACCTCTCAGTGGAGACAAATGTTCCAGCTGAAACCCCGGATAATCACTCTGGCAGCTTCTCAGCTCCAATCTGCCCCACAAAACCCCAACGTCAGCCCCTAGGGACAGCGTTAACCCTTTCTGGCCCACGGTTTGCCCAACGTCACTCTGGCTTGGCCTGCATCAACCCTCTGGCCCTCTGCGTCGCCCACACTGGCCCTCTGAGGCACTGCGCAACTCCTGGTTGCCTCTGCGTGAACCCCTAGCTGGTTCTGCGTCCCTCACTCTTGTTTACTACGCTGATCCTCCTGGTGCTATCTTTGCCTCTCTGCTTCTGTAATCACTGCCCCTCAGCTGCAACTCTGATCACTCTCTCGAATTCCTCAGCAAACCCAGCCCTAGAAAGTCGAAATCTTGATCAACTCGGTGTGTTCTCCAAGTGACCCTCAAGCCTCCTCTTATACTTTTCTCGTTGACAAATCAACAGTCGAGATTAAATCCCTAATCAACGGTTAAAATTAGTTCTGGCTTGATCCATGACTTTTGGACCATTCTAACACAGTTTTATATTAATTCACATTAATATTTTATTTTCCCTAAGTTTAGACTCAGGGACTCCATTAAAAATATTAATTATTTTAATATCTCCCAAACTGTTTAAAATCTGCCCAAACCCTTTCTGGGTATTGGAGATCTCATGTGCCTTAGCCTCTCCACCAATTTTCGTGGCTAGAGCACATCCGATGCTACCCCAAATCAACACCAAACACAACTCCGAATACATCAAGGGGAACCACATCTAGTTCTACTTCATCAATAAAATCAACATTGATAGCAAATCTAATTTTGCATTGTTTTGTTACCTTTAGCTTTGCATCCTTATTTACCCATCCCAATGGATATGGGTTTGGATGATCACGAACTTCCAATCCCAACTTCTTGACCAACTCTACTACAATGAGATTCGCCTGCGATCCTGAGTCAAACAAAGCATCAATCTTTGTCTTCTTGACCTATATCTTTATATGGAAGAGTTTGGTCATTTCTTTCTCTTCCTGTTGTTGAAGGCTACTCAAATTCACCTCCTTCTGCACTAACATACAAACGATCTTCTCATCCACGTCCGAGCTATTTTCAACTTGGTTGCTCGAATCAGTGGCCATGAGATTCTTCTTATTATCTTTCTTTTTGTTCTTCGGGTTTAGATCTGGATGCAACTTCCAACACTTTTCCTCTGTATGGTCAGTAATGTCACAGTGGTTGTTAGGATCTTTGCACTAGTGTGCTATGACTGTCGTCTTTTTACCTTTTCCCCCTTTTTGCTTCTTCTTCCCCTCCTTCGAAGCATCATGTTGCTCCTTCTGCTTCAATCCACTTGATTGTGCTCTCTTTGGGCCTATGTTCTCCAGGTAACTGTGCCTGTACACAAACATCATCCACTGATTTGGGCTTCGCCTTGAACAACATCACTTGCTCATTCAAATGGCGGTGTAGACTCCCCAAGTACTTGAGGAGTATATCTGGCTTCTTTGAGGAGATATTCAGCATTATGGCCATCTTTCTGAACTTTGTGGTGTACTCTTGCACGCTTTGGCCCGAATTCCCCTGAAGTAGTGCCACGAGATCCACTAGTGCTCTACATACCTAATAGGATAAAATTGTGACTTAATGCGAGTTTTGAAGTCCTCCCACTTAGCCACTGGAGGCTCTCCCTCCAACCTTAGGGTCTCTCTGTGACTCTCCCACCAAGTCAGTGCATAGCCTTCTAATTTCATCTACGCAAATGAAATCTTTTGTCCTTCCTCAATTTGATGGACGCTGAAATAAACTTCCAGTTGCTACAACTAATGATTCAGCTTCAAAGCATCAATCTCATCGTGGTAAGGGAGCTGTGATTGATTCACGACACCCTAACTAGGTTGATATTTTTCGGGTTCTTTCTCCGAATGATTCTTCGTTTCTTCTCGATCTCCTGATCCCCCTTCTGATTTGTCCTCTGCATTTGAACCCCATGTTCTCTGACTATCCCAAGCTCATTTTTCAACACCGCTAGGAGGAGATTTACATTGTGACTTATATCTGTGACTTGTTGTTCGAACGCGAAAACCTCACATTTGTGGGATCACGACGGTCATTCACAAATTCGTCGATCGTGATTAGGGTTTTACGATTTTTGACCCCATTGATCTAGATCTCTTGCAAATCTCCACAATATACCCAAAGAAACTTGCTCTGATGCCAATATGATTCGTAAACTGCTGTGGATATTCCACTAAACAGTTCATCACAACAGATTTGATAATATTATATTTAAAATCTGAAATTCTACACTATTACAGTTTTTTTAGATTTCTAGATCTGTAGATTTTATTGTAAATGTGCATGCATGCAAAGGAAAATTATGCAGAAGATATAGAACGGCAAAATAAAAAGCTCACACGAACATTTGACACAAGATTTTCTCTAGGAAACCCTTTCGAGAGAAAAACCTAGCTGGAAGGTGAGGTCGCTCTGCTCTCTTTCTCTGTCTAGAAATATGGTTGTGAGTAAAAAGAAGTATGGCCTATGGCCCATAGGCTGCTACAATGCACAAATCCTCTTTGTGTGCTCTACCTCCTATCCCTCTTGGCTATTTTTGCTCAGCTATGGAACAAATGCACTCGAAAGAATGGAATCCCTTTTCCTCCTAGTGGCCCGGTTATAATACAGTCTAATAACCTACTAGTGGTTAGGTTTGACTACCTCAACTCCTAACCAGAGTTACAAAATAGACTCTTTCTAAAGTCTTTTACATCATAATCATGTGGCTAGCCCCTTTTCCATGAATAATGGGGGTTGACATAGCATCCCCCTGGTGGTGAAAACGGGAATGTCAACTTTTGAGTGGCATAAATTTCGCATATGGACCCCGATTGGCATGATTCTCGTGTCATTGGAAAGGTCTGTGTGTGGAATACGTTATAACATGAAAAGGTGTTGCG